>CAXKVY010000133.1:0-1373271 GCA_964058915.1 Tetropium fuscum
GTACGACCTGTTTCATTGATCATTTATACTATTATACTTGAATTTAATTAGCATACTGTGCTAATAATATTCGTAGGTGTCGTTGATTTTGAAGATTATTAATATTCTTAATCAAACAAAAAATATACTGTCTGGATTATTTTCCAATTTCCAAAAAAATAACCCATTGTTTTTCATTGTATATATATATATATATATATATATATATATATATATATATATATATATATATATATATATATATATATATATATATATATTGATCAATGAAATAAATCGTATACTGCTCTGAAGATCCTCAAGAAAGGTGAAAGATCTTGTACAACTTCTAAGTGGTTCGTTTTCGTGTGTATAGTGGTTCATTTCCGTATGTGTGTCCAGATATAGCACTGGTAAGTGTGTTTTCTTTCTTATTCGTCTATTTGCTTATTTCTATGTAATGAAATGCTACAAACCCAAGATTACTTTTCACAATATATATATATATATATATATATATATATATATATATATATATATATATATATATATATATATATATATATATATATATATAAACCCAACGGAATAAAAGATCCTCCAAGCTTGTGGAATAAGAGACACTCTGTATAAATTAAGGATAAGGATTAAGGATAAACGCTTTAAAAATTATATTGTCTGTTGAAATGGAAATAAAAAACTTAAAAATTAAACTTCTAAAAACTTCTAAAAATTAAAAAAATTAAACTTCTTAAATTCTGCAACTGGAAATTGTAAAAGTGAAAGGTGCTATTTAAGATTATAACTACGTCGGCGTGAATTTTTTGATATTTAAAATTTTAAGGCTAAATAAAAATTTTCAAAATATATTGCACTTCTGTGTATAGATAGTATGCTAATAATACGAGCCTAAAACAAATAATTTTATAAATTTAGATCAACTTTAGACATTTAGACTCGCTGAGAATTTATAAACTATATTACATAACAAAAACCATTCTATTTAGCAAGAAATACAACCGTGTTCATTTATTGGTCTTTTATCTACCTACTGCTATTTCGGAAAGTTCGTTAAATTATAACCCATTGCATAACACTAGAATTTAATACACAATATATACGAGCAGCATTTTGATTTTCACTTAACTTTTCTCATAATTGAATGCATATGCATTTGAGAGCTTTAATACATACTCAATTATCGATCAATCAAATTGATTTCCAAAGATCTTAATTCAACTAATATTTAAAAGCTTTTCGATGGTATAATTTATCTGATGCAAGATTTCAAAATACCTCTCTTATCCCACCTTGCAATCATATTTTGATTGTTCAGCAACTCTGTTCGTGTAGGAGTGACAATGCGTAACATAATAATACATAGAGTAAATAAGTAGTATATTTCACAAGTTTCAGATATTTCACGTAAAGAGACTAATTTATTGTGGCTTATTAGTTCAGTGAACGAATGGCTCAAAAAGGGGTGTAATGCGTAAGCAGGGACCTAAGCCATTCCTTCATAAAGTTTTTCTGGGTACTTTGATAGTGAACATCCTAAAGTCCTGATGTCTAGAAGGTGAGCCGGAAGGGGGAAGGTTCACTTTAGGGACCATTTTTGGGTTTTTCGCTTATAAGTATGAAAACGGTGCGAAATACGAAATGAGAGCTATTTAAATTCTCTACACTATAATTTTGTTTTTAATTCGCAACCGGTTTCGAACGAGACACGCGCCGGAAAAGTAAAAAAAATCGAAAATAAGATTTTTACCTCACATGTTTCATCAAACATTCCTTCCCGCATGGCACATAATGTTTTTCGAACATTTTTTTATCAATAGCCGATGTAATTCTATCAAAATAGTTTAAGTACATTTATGTGCTAAAAATAAACAATTTACTTTAATTATTTAGGTTTTTAATTAAAAAAATATGTTGGCTAAAACATCAGGTCACCAATGATGCTGACATCTTAATCGTGAAGGCTGCTGTGGAACAATCTACTCACAGTTCTGTGGCTGTCGTTGGTGAGAATGTGGACCTCGCTGTCCTTTTGATAGATTCCACTCCCCCCCACCCAAGACATCCTGCCGCCGATACTCGGTTGAGAGAAAATTAAAAAAATCAATGGCACAGTCCACCCAAGGGATGCAGCAGCATGGTTTTGAAAACATCCTGTTCTTACATTCATTTACCGGCTGCGACACAACATCTGTAACTTTTAAATGAAGCAAGGCGGGCTTCTCAAAATGGTATTTGAAATCAGCAAATAGTATTTGCTGCTACATCAAGGATTATGATAGTGGCAAATGTGGATGCCGACAAGTAATGCTGAACTGTTCTGCGGCATGCCTCCACTGCTAAGAGAATTGCCTCAACGGCGTGCCTATTTACGACTAGGATGACTATGAAGACGACACAGCAAGAGCCACTGAACCACTGAAGATGGGGATACCATTGACGAAGAACCCTTCCAACGACCCTCACGGCCAAAGTGGATGGAACCGTGAATACAGAGAAAGTTGAGAGTTTGATATTCAGAAGTCATTGAGAGTAAGAACAATGACAATTTTGAAATCGAATAAAAGTACCTACAATCTTTAAAATGCAATTTTCCATTTTTCAAGTAACATGATTTTGATCATGAAATTGATATTTGGTGAGGATAATTACTATAAGAAAAATGACAGCCACCCAATATTTCTTAAAGAGATGAAAAACCATAAGCTCAAACACGAATTATTAGGGCTGAGGGCTGAGTAAGTAGCAGATGGTCCCTACTTCTTTCTGCTCAACGTTTGTGTAACCCCTGTATCTACATATTATGTATATATAAATTCTTGAAGGAAATAAGGGATTTTATTTCTCAGATGAATAGTTTAGACGACATGAAGGAATGTTTGATGAAAAATGTGAGGTAATTTAAGTAATGTAAGGTCTTATTTTCGAAAATTTTAATTAATTAATGTAACTCTATAGATATTTATTTGTATATAGATGTACACATAGGACGAGTTATAGTCTGCTTTTAATGTTATCCCTATTATAACTAACGTAGAAAGGTAACTCAATGGAAGGTATGCAGTGAAATGAAAATATTTCAAATATTTCCATGTAGCCCCTTATCTAAGAAGTGATACTGAAAAGTAGCTGATATTCATTACGGGTGCTACTAAGATTGCAATGATTTTATCTTTATATTAATTATTTACCAGACTCCTATCATCACTCTTACGTTTCTTGAAGGAACGAAACTAGTGAAAAATGCATATACATAATTATTTGAACAGATGTTTCGCATTGCATGTATCACAAGAATAATGTTCCAAGAGAACTAAATGCAGTTAACATTAAAAGCATAATATTCCACAATTTGTGTTGTGAAATATTTAACCTCTTGTTATGATGTATGGATTTTAATGTTCGTTATATTGATCAGATAAAATATAATTAACTATTTTCAGTCTTTCACTGCCTACCAGCTTATATAGAGTGTTCCGTTAAAATTGTTAGAAGCCTTTTTATTAACTTCTGTCAAGATATACGTAGCAAATATACAATTTTGTCCAACGGCGACGACAATTACTCAGCAATAACTGAATTCCAACAAGAATGTTAAGATTTGTGGAGGCTTCAGGGGACGTTTACTTTCGTACTTACGTACTTTATTATACGTACGTATTATTCGTAATAATTGGTCATATCAGAACATTTATAATAGGCATGTGTACTATTTCCAATTGTAACAAAAATCACTAGGTTTAATTCTATAAAAATATATCACTACGTCGCTTAATTTATTTTTATCAATGAAATACATGCTAAATAAAAACGGCGAATTTGACGAAGCTGTAAAACGCTCCCTGGGAGAGACGCTCCCTGCGGGTGACGTCAGATGACGTTTAGCCCAAGTTCCAGAAAGGATAATTATATTATCTTATCAGTTAATTTATATGTGGTGCTTTATTCCCGGATGTACCAATACGTGTAAAAATTAAAAATGTTTCTTCATTTTGGACCAAAAGATTATATAAATAACAACACTGAAAAACACTGACAACAACTCCGACACGATACTTCAACGTCAATGTCATAACAGCATCTCGCGCGGGCATATCGATCTCGCGCGGGCGTATCGATAAAGATTGTGACGTCGGAAGCGTTCCGCGTAATGCAGATACTTTGCTGTATTTTTTTTAAAGTGCCTATTATTAAAAAGTATTTTTTTAAAGTGCCTATCATTTTTCTTTATATGTTCAATTTGTATTGTCTATTTCTGACTTTTTCGAGGCATTTAAATACATTTAATTTGTTTTTTAATCATTCCTATTATCATGTAAGTACTATTTTAAAATTGCCTCAATGAAAAAAAATATTAAAAAAATAATTCCAATTATTTTAGGCAAATTATTAATTTCTTCTCATATTTCACACGAAAAAAGTGAAAAACAAATTGCAATTAAAGTGTAATGTCAGAATTAGGGTCCAGTATATTTCAACTTTCCCACATATATAATTTAAAGCATGGTTTATAATATATATTTTATTGTTTATCTTTGTATGTATCCGATAAGTTGTAATAACGTAATATATTTTACTACCTATGATTATGACACATATTTTTTATTACGATACAAGTTTATAACCAATATAAATGCTACATCACAGCAGTAGTCTCTGCGGTATCAAAATATTACACAATAAATCTGCCATTTAACAATTTTGATGCTTCATACGCACTGTTTAATATACTTTGTAAAGTCTTAAAATGTTCCCTTTCTGCAAACAAAATTGGTGAAAATGTGCGAATCGGATAGAAAATTTATAAGGAATGCGTCCACTCCCGCTTGCAGAAAAATCAAGAGCTAATGTGTTTGACGATTATGACCGCTTTCCTGTATATTATCCTGTATATGCCATTTTTCCTATTTTTTATTGGAATTATTTTGTTGTTGTGATTAATAACAATTTTTTTATCAGTGATGAGGTAGAGTCGATTCAAACGATTTTCATTAACGATGCTATCCCTTAAAAACGATTTTTTGGGATTCCCTTTATTCTCAATATATCGTATTGGAATAAACATTTCTTTCTCCATATCAATGCTCAATGTGACGGAAGAAGACACAAGGCATCATACATTATATTATGCTTCCAATCCATGTGGTATAAATTGGAGATTATAGTTAAGATATAAGACACAACGTACTCCGAAGTTAAATGCAAGAAAAACTATCAAAAACAGCTTCCATTCTATAGGCGTCGCAATGAATTAAAAATCTGAAATACCTACGCCTAATTTTTTTGGTACCCCTCCTTACTATTTTGATTATGTGGTATTGCATGAATGTGATATTTCGATTTGTTATTATACGTATATGTCTAATCATAATTTCCTACATCTGAAACTGGCCTTTACTAAACCAGGAGCTAGTAAATAGATGTCGGTCTGAGATGCATTGAATTTATTTTTCTGCAAATTTTATATTTTTATGTAAACTATTGCTTATAGTTTGATCTAAATTGCCCATAAACATTTCAGCTAGCAAAGTACTCAGGGGACTACCTATTACTATGCCTTTTTTACTGCCTTTTAAGTAATTTTGTTTTAAACATAAATACAATAAACTTAATTTTAATTATGTCTTATTTATATATTATATTTATATATTATAATAATATTTTATTATCCAAGTAATTTTCTACAATGTCTATTACATATTTAGACTTATTCGACTTGACAATGTCGATTAAGTTAAGATAGAGATAAGAACTTTTTATCATATATAGTTATATAATACAGCTTTTGTCATTTACCGATTTACCGAGCGTTTCAAAAGCTGTGAAGTATTCGGGTGTTTCCTGGAAGCCTTTTTTATACAAATATATAAACATTATTGCAAGCGTTTCTATTTTATTCAGCTATGGCTAAATTTAATCTAAATTTAATAATTTATTTTATTATAACGATTTGTATATATAAATACCTTATTTGTTACAAAATTTGTATTTTAACACGAAGCAACCCGCTTCTAATGCTCGATGGTTTTTAAAAATTGTTGCAAATTTTGGGAAAGGCACTTATTTTGTTGTCTGGTAATCGAAATCTTTAGCCTTTTAGGTCAATTACAGAGGCATATCTTAACTACTATCTTACCTTAAAATTTCACACAAATATTCAACTAGTCTTATGCACTAAACACTGTTTTATGCTGAACCATCCAGATATAAAATAAAGCAAAATCGCACAGACCAGTAATTAATATCAAGTTAATAATTGTTCGGTATTATCATACCATAGTAATGAATCTTTTTGAATAGTCTTGTTTATTTTACTAACATTTTTTCGTTAACAAACTGTTAGTATAAAATTGTAGCACAAGCCGAATCGAAACACATAAATTGTTTATAATTTATACACTGAAAACAGTTATTATTGAACAGGCACAGTAGTTTTCCTGCACTATCCTAGAAAACATCAACCTTTGATGTTTAAAATGCTTATATCAGCATTAACTTTAAACAATATTTACACAAATTAAGACGTGTTGCACAAAAATTGGAGCATTCAATGAATTACACGGAACACCAACCTCGGTGATAGCGACGGGCGAGTAGGCGGCGAACTTTGTTTACCACAAATACTGTCTTATTATTTCCAGATAAAAGTCCGGAACAAGGATCACGCGGTTTGAGCTTCTGTAAGGATGCGATCCACTGACTTCTCGGTACGGACTGTGCCGGACGAGTGGTGCCCGTCGCAGTGTTATGCTTCAAGAACTGCGTGCACCTGTTGAAGTAGAAGGGGAAATAAATTTACCCCCCAACAGGTACTATTGTTATAGTTTCATATCAATCGCGGCGAAATATCGGAAATAGCGTTTTATGATGGCTGTTAGAGGGGTTGTTTAAAAGCTTTTAACGATTATTAGTTTTAACGGAAAATTTTAAGGAAAGTCGTCTTCGAATACTAATAAGTTCGTTGCTGTTATAGAAAGGTTGCCAATATACATTAAAGCGTTGTAGAAGTACTTCCCTAACATGTCATACATATGCGATGCCTTCCCCTAGTTAATGTACCTATTACTTTGGTGATATAACTATTAAATAATGAAGAACACTTGCCTTATTAATATTTACAGTTGGTGTAAAAGCATTAGAATGCAATACAAATATTTGCCAAGTATTTGCATCTCAAAATATTACCAAATATTTGCCAAAAATTGATATAATATTTGCCAAAAATATCACTGTTACCTGAACACACTATAATTCAGTGGGTTATGTGTCATATCGGGGATAAATTATCACTAGGCAGGATTTGTATGGTCAAGTTGACCATCTATTAACCTTCCCAGTGACATTTCTCGAAGATGATTATATGGATTTGGACAAAAAACGATTCTAGGACAATTCTCACGTATACCGGTGCTCACACTCTAGTCGTTTGTCGATGTTTTGTTCTCTCAACTGTGTCAGATAGTGTCAGTCGTGTTTTGTGGTCCCTTCTGTTGGATAGGGCTGGAACCTTTGATGTAACTGTAACACTTGGAGTAGTTTCCACAAACACCAAAACACTTTCACTTCGCTCGACGCGCGTTTCGCCAACCACGTTGGCATCATCCGGAGACGATTAAAACTAATCTTAAACTACAAAATCTACCATATTTATACTATTTTCATTGTGACGTCACTAATGATATCACCGTGAATATTTACGCGTGACTCGGTTGCTAAGCAACGCGTAAAGCGGGCTATACGGTATAGGTCCCTTGTCGCTATTCATACTACTATTACATTTTACAATTTCTATGCTCTCAAATGCATCCAACTGTCTATTATTGGCCACATTTCTAACTAATCTTAAATTACTAATATCTATTCTATGATTGTTGTCAAAAGCATGTTGTGCAACACTAGACTTATCTGTTCTTCCATATTTTAGATGAGCCATATGCTCTTTAAATTTGGTGTTAATTGATCGTCTCGTTTGTCCAACATATTTTCGATCACAATCATTACAACTAATTTCGTAAATCCCAGACCTTTCATTTGGAACAATTTTATCCTTTGGATTGTCTAAAAGTTGTTGTAATTTGTTGCTCGACGAATGAGTAAACCGGGGTTCGTACGGGATGGATACATATTTTGGAGCCTCTTTATCCTTTTCAAAGGTCGTAGAATTACGAAGTGTGTCCTTAAATTTACGCTTTCTAATTAGTTTTTCAACTATATCTCTAGGATAACCATTACTCACAGCTATATCTTTAATTAATACTTTTTCTTTTTCAAACCTCTCATTACTGAGAGGTAAACTTAGTAAACGATGGACAAGAAAATTAAAACTTGCCATTTTATGTTGATAGCAGTGGTGAGAGTCATTAGGGATATATCTGATCGTACTGGTATATTTTCTATATATATATCAAATTCTAACCTATTGTCACTATTTTTAATTACTAATACATCTAAAAATGGAAGTTTTCCATTATTTCCTAGTTCATATGTAAACTTTATAGAAGTGAAGCGACTATTTAATTTGGAAATGAAGTTTTCTACATCCGCAATCTTAGTGTCAAACACGGCAAAAATGTCATCCACATACCTAAGCCAAATCCTAGGAAAATACTCGAATTCTTCTTTTGCTTCAGTTTCAAATCGACTCATGAAGACATTAGCAATGAAAGGCGATAAACAGTTACCCATTGCGGTTCCTTCATGTTGTTCATAAAACTTGTCATTGAAACGGAAGCAATTTTGTTTCATACAAAGTTTTGTAAGGTTTATATATTCTTCTATTACTTCTTTTCTATAGTTGTTTAATTCGAGTAAATCCTCAAGATAGTCCAAGGTCTGTGGAATTGGTACACTAGGAAATAATAAACAAACATCAAAGGAAATCAAAATTTCACCCTCTTGCAATTGAATATTCTTGACCTTATCAATGAAATCATTCGAATTTTTAACTGAAAAACTAGGCTGTGTAATGGGCAAACTTTCAAATTCCTTAGTCAACCATTTTGATAAGTGGTAAGTCGGAGATCCAATAGACGATACTATTGGACGCACCGACTACCCTGGCTTATGAATTTTTGGTAGACAATACAATCTAGGTACAGTAGGGTTAGACACACGTAACCCATTCTTAACTGGTGGAGTAATAAGGTTGTTACATGATTTGAGGACATTTTTTAATTCAGTGGTCATTCGTGGTAAAGGGTTTCTAGTAAGTTTTTTATAGGACCATTACTAATTAGGTTGTTTACCCGTTCATAATAGTCCTCTTATCTAAAATTATAAATAATAAATAATAAATGTCCCTTCTGTCATTTTCGTTTATTGGCAAAAGGTAAATTATAGATCTTTACAGAACACATTATTAGGTAAAACAATAGTCCCCTGCCAAGTGGACAAAAACAGGCTCCATCGTCAAGGAACCCTTGATGATGCAAGTATGGTAGCAGTCTCAATCTCTTTGTTTAACACTGGAGAAACATAATTTTGATATTACACTTTATTATAAAATTATGCGTTGTGCGATCCCGAAAATAAAATAGCCGCCATCGCACACTTTTTCCAATTTGTCTAAGCAACCATTGGGATTAGGCGAAAAGTTCCCTGATAATGCACGTGTGGGAGCAGTCCCAATCAGTTTGCTTAACCTTGAAAAAGCATAATTTCAATATTGGCACTCTCCAAAATTTTGTATTTATGCAATCTCCAAAATAAAATGGACGCCATCGCAAACACTTTTTCAATTTATCTAAGCAACCATTGTGATTAGGAGAAAAGTTCATTGATTATTCAAGTGTGGTAGTAGTCTCACTATCTTCATTTGACCTTAAAGAAACATAATTTCGATGAACAAACGTATAATTTGTGTCATCCAAATTATACGTTTGTGCGACCTCAAAATTAAATCGCCACCATCGAAAAGACCCGTTCAAATTTATCTAAGTAACCATTGGGATTAGGAAAAAGTTTTATATAAAATTATAGTGCTACATAAAGCCTATAGGTACATAAAAAATGTTATAATGAATTTTTGTGTAGGACTAACCGTTTTCTCAAAGAGTTTAGTTTTACAGTCTTCTAAAATAAAAATGATTGTCTAAATATGAGGGTTTTTGATATTATTTCTAGTGCCACTGGATAACAATCGTTGTAACGAATACATCACAAATACTAATAGACCCACAAATACCCCATCTGCCATTTTTTTAGTGTATAATTTTGTTGGCATACATGTGATTTGCAGGGTTCTAAAGGGCTCTATAGGTCACGTGAACGTGAAAAATTAATTTCCACGTTTTCATGCTGCATGTCGATGAAAAGAATGAAAGTTTGTGTCGTAAAACAAATATAATTTTGGGGAAATCATTATAATATCAAAGAAAAACACAAAAGCTTTATGCGGGTGTAAAGAGAAGCTGAAATCTACTTTCACTACTTCAAAAGGCATGCTATATGAAATCGGAGAAAATAAACTGTTATTATCGCCCGGTCTAATTAAAGTAAAAAACTGCAAAACTATTTTTTAGGAATTTCGTGTAGTAAATTATTTTGTACTGGAAGATATTGATGCACAGGACTTTTTCAAGAATCTATGTATTTCTGTGGAGATATCAACTATACCATAGACGACGAACCCATCTTAAACTTTATTTCTTTTTTAGACTGCTTCATACCTTGCCTCATCATTATGTAAGACAATTATTGTAGGAAGGTAAGCATGGTTTATAGGTACTTGTTAGTTTGTCGCTTTTTCTTGTATTTTTTCTTTCTTTAGAATATCATTTATCGTAAAATTTATCCAATAAATTGGTGAAACTAATCAATAATAAATAAAATATCTAATTATCCAAACCCATAAATCTGTTAAACTAAAATTATTTTTGAATTTCTATGATAGTCATATTTATTAAGTTAGAAATAAGTCTTGGGATAGTAAGGGTAAATTATAAGATAGAAACTAAACAAGAATACACGATTTTAATTTAAATATTACTGAAACAAGTTGTATGGAGTATCTTAGTACGAGAAATATTGGTGGCACAAGGGAAAGATGGTTACATATCCACAACATATGGATATGTAAGAAAGAGAAGAATAGAAAAAAATCACCATGACAAAAATCGGTGAATAGATACAAAGATAAAAACTTAAATGTTCAAAAGATCACTGTAAACAAGACCGGGTGAAGTACCTAACTAACGTACATGCATTTACTGAATTAGTTACTATATAGCATTATATCAACTTTACTTCTTTCAAATTTAACTGATGTAAAATTAAATAAATGCGAAGATCTTTGTATTGTTGTCATTCTTTTTGAAAATTGCCCTAGACATTGAAAAAGATTTGAATGAATTGCTATCGTTCTCACTATTCTAGAGCTTCTTCTTCTACCAGAGATACTAATTATGATATTCCAAAATATTTTCAAATATCTTTTATATTTTATATCGGTAAGTATTTTACGTTGGTTACGTTGGTATTTTATAGTGGTAATATTAGCTTTGTTTGTTTAATAAATTTATTGAATTCGCTTACATAAATTTAAAAAGTTCAAAAAAATATATTTTACAGATTTGTTGAAACTGTTATTAGGTGTGACGTCATCAAATATTCAGACTGTTCTTTTGAAGCATTACAAAATCTCTGATTAAAAGGTTAATTACTTTACTCACAATCGGTTAGTAATTTATGGATTTCTAACCTTTGAAGTAATCGGGAAGCGACTTATTACTTACTTTACTTTCCCAGCTAGCCGGGAAAGTACTTTCCCGGCTAGCATCTGTCACTTTTCTTACCTGGAAATGTCAATGTCATTTTTGATTAAAAGATGGTCTAGAAAGAATAGAATCCACTCAACATTTATTTAATTCAGAAACAACAACAACAATAACAAAAAGAAAACTATTTGGAATTATAAATATTAATAGTTACATTGGAATTATGATTACTATTAACGGTTAAAGTAAGACCGTGTTGCTCAAAATTATGAGTTTCAGAAATAGATGAAGACGCCGACGTTTCTGGATTTTCTACATGAGACAACATATTAGCAATTTTTATTTGTCCATGTAATGAATTCTCCACATATCCCTCTGCTACGGTGTTGGATTTCCAACCCCCCAACTTTTTCAACTGTAGGATGTCTCCACCTGTATTTGCTAATAATGTTGCTGAAGTACGTCTAAAACAATGTCCTGTAAACCTGTTAACATTTTCCATCTTTAAGTAAGTTGCTATTTTTTTGGGAAAACTTCCTATAGCATTATGCCCAAAAGGCTGTCGTGTAATTTTACCAAATCTTATTTGTAAAAAAAATCTATCAGAGTCAATGTTATTACGAAGGTCACAGTATTGCTTTATTATATTTATCCATTCCGATTTTGTAATTACAAATGTACGGGAAGAGTAGGTTTTTGTGACAGGAATCACTATTATAATTCGATTTTCTAAAATATCCACGTCACTTATTTTCATTTTTAAAAGTTCATCGCACCTACAGGCTTCGGAAATGCCAATAATTAAAGCAACCTAAAAAAATTTAATATAACATATTTAATATGCACTAAATAAATTAAAATTACCTTTTGAGGAAGATATTCTATCGGGGCATTGTTTAAAAATGTATCGATGTCTGCTTCAGAAAAAACACTTGACTTTTTAGCTTGATATCCCACATTCTTCCTTTTCAAAAATGCCTTCAATTTTGCGTAATTACTAATATCAACATTATGCCTAAAGTTTAATACTGCTCGCAACATCGAATATCTTGACCATAATGTGGAGGCTTTACTTTGTTTGCTTATTTCACAAAAATAAGCAAATAAAAATAAGCAATAAGTACCGTCTCAGAGGTATGCTGCACACCTTTAGCCACGCACCATTTACTGTATAGTTCATAGGTATTTTCATACCTCTCCCTGCTTTTTTCAGGAATTATTCCTTCAGTAGCTCTCTCTGCAGCTACCCGCACTTCTGGTGGCGTACATTCAAATTCACTATCAGACATTTTTGTAAAATAAACACAATTTGATTATATGTACAATTAATGGCGTCGTGTATCGCCTAAATGTCAGATTCAACAAACTTGTTTTGTTACCTAGCAACGATCTCACAGGTTACTTAAAATAATTCATCTTATCACATAATGAAAATGGATACAGATATTTGAAACGAAATTATTATTGGTAGATTGTGAGTATTAGAAATCCATAAACTACTAACCGATTGTGAGTAAAATAGTATACAAACCTCGCGGGAACTCATTCTAGCCTCGCGTCTGTAGTTTACCTCGGTGCTTCGCACCTCGGTAAACTACCTTGCCTGCTGAAATAGAGTACCTCCCCGCTCGGTATGTAATGTACTATTATGGGGCACATCTGATATACAAAGTTTAAAAATACAAAGTTTAAAGAGATAATACTTTTATTACTTTAATAGATAATATATTTTCAAGTATCCTCCTTGTTTAAAGGCATTGATTAACTCTAAAGAAATCCATAGTTTCATTTTTATTAACTTATTTTTCTCTTGTTCGATTCAGTTGAAGCGTTGATTGAAGGTACTTCATTCCTTCATTCAACGGTTGAAGACAATTATATTCATATAATTTAGCGAACCAAGGCTCATAGGCTAATGATTGTGTTTTATCCCATGAACTGATATCATTCTATTATCCGTTAAAAACATGTATACCTAAGAACAAGTGGGAAAAATTGCGTCTCGTATCAGTATACTACAACTATCAGTGGCGGCACGTCGTATGAAGCAACTGAGGCTGAGCCTTACTATAAAATTTTGCCTGCACTTTATATTTTAACCCTTTAAAGACCTCTGGGATAATAGTTTCCCACCCACATTATTGAGAATAATCTTTGGTTCAATAATTTTCCATGTGCGCAGAACTATCTAAAATATATTCATAAATCCTATAACGAGACGGCGATGGACACGCTACCGAGAGCGCATTTTGTCTTTTGGTGGTAAGATACTTTACCAAAGAGCTTTAGTGTCACAAAATAATTAGTTTTTCCTGTTCCAATGCTTCTAGTGAATAGTTTTTCCATAAAATATTCAATATGATTTCTTCTTTTGAGGTCTTTTGAGGTCTTCTTTTGAGGTAAGTATTGTAGTTAGATATATGTTTTACATATAGGAATAATTCGAAAATGGAAATAATAACCCATAATCGAAAAATTACTCTGGAAATAAAGAACATGAAACCCAATATTGCTGCCAATATTTTTCAAAATATAGTTCGTATTTGTATTTGTTCGTAGGTATGAATTTGGGAGAAAAAGTAGTTCTTAAACTGACAAAGGCACTAGAAGGGGTATATTATTGCATATTTTTTAATATTTTTTTTACATCTGTAAATCTTGTGTGGAAACTTTTATCAAAGAAAAACTCTTTTCATGTGGGACTGAAAAAATGTTTCTGTTTTATCTTCAATGCATAATCCATCAAAAGTTACAACGGTCCAAAGAACAAAACGAAAAGGAGAGAAAGCAGAAGTTCCTTGTCCAGAAGCTGTATCCGATTATAATAAGTTCATGGGCGGAGTTGACAGAATGGATCAGATGTTGGAAGTTTCTACTGTTGCCAGAAAATCACGTCGTTGGTGGGTTAAAATTTTGTATTACTTTATAGATGTTGCAATAGTGCTATATTCTTTATAAACAACTATAGTCTTTATAAAGAATCTTTGAAAAAGAATAGCAAAAAATCTATTAGCCATCTCCAATTTATATCCACTCCTGTCAACGAGTAAATAGGAACATTCTCTTGCAAACGCAAACGGGGCTATCAGCCAATAGTGGGTTTTGCAAGGAAGAAGCATAGCAAAGTTCTCACCAACAGAAATACCTTACGTTTATCAGATGTGGGAAAATATCTACCACAAGTTGTAAAAAGTTACAGAAGATGCGCTCAGTGCAACACAAAATCTAAGGAGAAACGACGAAGTAATATTGTATGTTCTACTTGTAATGTGGCATTATGCAAGGATTGTTTTGCGCCTTTCCATCGGCGGAATTGAGACTTTTTTCCAAGTTTATAGGACAGTTAGTTGTTTTAGTTTTTACAACGTTTTTCGAATCCAAATTTGTGTTTTTGGAAAAATGTTAGTTTTGCTATAAGCATTTTAATTATTTTTGTATTCTGAAATAATAAATATGGCTGAAATTGATTTCATATTTCACTATTATCTTGAAGTAGGGACTCTTTTTCTGAAAAATATAAGTCAATTTTTGTATCCAAACAATTCTTTCAGAAAATAATTTCCCACACAAAATATTGGATTTTTTTGACTTCTATGCGTAATATTAGGTTAATATAGCAATGGGCTTCTTATAACCGAAATAACATCCCCACCAAATGTTGTCAAAATAATCGAAAAAAAGTCTTTTGCGCTATAAAGTGTTAATACTTGCTATTCTATCACTCATTAAACTAAAAAATAGTTTAATGAGGTAAAGTAATTTCCATGTCATATTTATCAAAATTCAAAATAATATAATTGCATTATACCTTGCTGTTTCCACCCGCATGGCCATGACATTTCCAGTCTTGGTCTCCACCACAACACGGTACGGCTGAAATATCTTGGCTGCTACATCACAGCATGCCAATAAATAATAGGCTATCGCTATTGTTTCCCCTCCTGCACCTCCAAGCGAGGTTGTTAAAATAATACACGTGATTTTCGTCCGACTTTGAGGGAATTTCTTGCCTTTAAGGCGATTACGGTAAAATAGAGCAAAGGTTGAAGATGCATTGTGGGAGGACGCCAGGTTGAATAAAAATTTATATAATGAAAACGTTAGCATAAATCTATTATTAATTGGCTATTTAATTGATGTGACTATTGGCCAACAAAAACTAACTTTCCGGAGTCATAATTAAAATGTACATTTGAACTAGGAACTTGAATGAAAAATTTTACATTTTTACAGGACACTCTAATTCAAGGGTGGCGTGGAAATGTATCAATATTTATTATTTGAGAACCTCACCTTTTGCAGCTACCACGAGACACCACTGACCGACCGATACGATCATGGGCAGCTACTAAAAAATTGCAACTTACGCATGATCAATCACATTTTGACAAACTCTTTTGTTCATCAGCATGACATATGGAAGGTCAGGATTATAAGAAAATATCATTCAGTCCGTTTCAGTAGGTATTTTGAATAATATTGAGTAACAGCTAGTTTATATTAGCTTTCTGTTCATTATTTCTTCTTTAGTGAACTCTCACTAGCCAGCATAATATATGCAATATGAACCACCATTTATTTTTACTCTTTTTATATAAATTCTATAAAGTATTCATTATATCATATATACGTAATGAGTAGAACGTAATGGGGAATGTAGCGAAACTATTTGCATTTTAAAATAACCACCATACAACTATGATTAATGATCATCAAACTACACTAACATCCTTTCTATATAGTACTTCTACAACATTCTTTAATTACAATTAAAATATTGCTACTGGATTGTATTTATACCAGGCAGAAAATCTGAAAGTCATCCACTGTTTGACATGATTCATTTACAATCTGGATGACATTAAAAAATATTTTCTATGACTTATATTATCACAAGAGCATAAAGAATTTCCAGGAATAATTTACGCTCATGTGGTATTCGGTAAGAAAATTTTGCACACCAAGTATAAAACAAACTTGACATTCTACTATAGTGCAATTTGTATTTTATGTTAAATTAAACTTTATAGAGAATAATAAATAAAAATTTTATATCCCAAATATGGGATAGATATGTCGGATTAATAACAAGTACATTATTTCTTGGTTGTAGAGAAAATAGATAAGATGGCAATGTGTAGATCATATAATATATGTTTGCCTCCTCAGTTGTAAAAAAATTTCCACCTATATGTCATCTCGCCTCGAAAAGGTTGACGGAAATTTTTCAGGTTGCCATGGTAACGAATCAAAATAAAGCATCTTTATTTTTAAGGCATCTTTAAATTTAAGGTGTGAAATTTTGAGCTAAATTGGCAAAATGAAGTTTTACTTATGCTAGTTTTTGAAAGTTTCCCTATCGAATATTTTCGGGATTATGACATTTTGTCCAAGTTCTATTTCTTATTAAAAATAATAATTATCAATAAAAAAAATGTTAACGCATGCTGTCACTATGTATAAAATGTTATTTTAAGGCACTGGTGTTAAAAGTAATATACTTTCAGCATTTATGCTAAAAATAAATGACATGACTTACTTTTAACACTGGTGCGAAAATAAAAAACAATTACGTAAGAAATTTTTGATCAAAGGAATTTTTATTAGCTTTAATAAATACACTGCGCAACTTATTTAACGCACAACCAAAAAGTTAACTCAAATTTGACGTTATGTATTTTCGACAATTTTTGTTCGCTTTGGTCGATTTTTTTTTCAAATTGTAGGTTTTTCTCTTAGGAATATCACTGTCTTAGTTGTTTTGGTAAAACGAATGATTTTGATATTATACCAGGTGCTATAAAAATGTTATGTTTTTTTCCGAAATTTCAAAACGTCCTGTGGGCTATACAAGGTATTGCAAGTTATTGCAATTATAGCCAATTTAAAGCCTCATGTTTTTTCTACATTTTCTTTTTTTATTCATTTGTTTATCTCTGTTACTTCATAAAATATCCAATTTTTGAGTTGACGTGATTTTTATTAAATTTATTAACTTTCTTTTTTGTCAAGTGCTCATTATTTATTACTCATTATACTGGTTCAATGCCTCATTTTGCGTTCTGTTTTCCTTGATATCTTAAAATTTATTGAGTGATGCAAGGTGTTTTAGAAGAGAAAAAGGTCTTAAAAGGACAAAAACTCAAAAAACATACCTAGAAAAATGGATTGCTTTAATCAATAAAACAACGAATAACAGGAAACAAAACAAAAGTAAATAGATAATTAGTATCTGGTGTTTCCACCCCTTCCGCGAATGACCTCCCGACATCTTTGGTTCATACTTAAAACCAAAGTTCTGATTAGGTTCTGATCTAGGCCATTCCATAATTCGACTAGGCGTCCTTCCAATTCTTGTACATTTTGGGGTTGTCGTCCCTCACTTCGTAACCGCCGACCGATAAAATCCCAAACATGTTCAATGGGGTTAAGGTCGGGGCTACGGGCTGGCCAGTCTATGTGATCAATTCCTACTTCTTCAAGATAATTTCTCACGATAAGACTCGTGTGGGGACGCGCATTGTCTTGCATAAGTAAAAAATTGGGTCCTATATAGGGGGCATAAGGCAAAACATGTGCTTCAACAACAACATTAAATGTTGTTTTGTAACAACATTTAATCCTCGGCTATTGTATCACAAATTATATAACCCTCCGCTACTGTACTTGAGTGCCATTCGCCGTGTGCCTTAAAATAGTAGATTGTAGTAAGATCAACACCAGAGTCTGCCAACAAACTATCCGAAGAGCGTCGGCAGCAATATCCTGTATAAAGGTAAAGCAATATCGGCAGGAATCTTACAAACTGTGTTTATTCCAACTGAAGTCGTGGTTATGAGAAATCTTGAATTATTAGTAGTTGCGGAAATAAAGCACTAAAAACTGTTTAACTATCGATTTTTTTTTAGCAGTAAGATGGATACTACTGGATAGGGCTGGAACCTTTGATGTAACTATAACACTCGGAGTAGTTTCCACAAACACCAAAACACTTTCACTTCGCTCAACGCGCGTTTCGCCAACCAAGTTGGCATCATCCGGAGACGATTAAAACTAATCTTAAACTAAAAATCTACCCTATTTATACTATTTATGGTGAAATCATTAGTCACGCTTCATGATTAGTTGCTAAACAACGCGTAAAGCGGGCTATACGGTATAGGTCCCTTGTCGCTATTCATACTACTTTTACATTTTACAATTTCTATGCTCTCAAATGCATCCAATTGTCTATTATTGGTCACATTTCTGACTAATCTTAAATTACTAATATCTATTCTATGATTGTTGTCAAAAACATGTTGTGCATCACTAGACTAATCTATTCTTCCATATTTTAGATAAGCCATATGTTCTTTAAATCTGGTGTTAATTGATCGTCTCGTTTGTCCAACATATTTTTGATCACAATCATTACAACTAATTTCGTAAATCGCAAACCTCTCATTTGGAACAATTTTATCCTTTGGATTGTCTAAAAGTTGTTGTAATTTATTACTCGATGAATGAATCGCTGTTATACCCACGTTTTTGAAGACCTTACTCAAACCACGAGTAAACCGGGGTTTGTAAGGGATGGATACATATTTTGGAGTCTCTATATTCTTTTGAAAGGTCGTAGAATTACGAAGTGTGTCCTTAAATGTACGTTTCTTAATTAGTTTTTCAACTATATCTCTCGGATAACCATTACTCACAGCTATATCTTTAATTAATACTTCTTCTTTTTCAAACCTCTCATTACTGAGAGGGAAACTTAGTAAACGATGGACAAGAAAATTTAAACTTGCCATTTTATGTTGATAGCAGTGGTGAGAGTCATTAGGGATATATCTGATCGTACTGGTACCTTCTATATATATATATATCAAATTCTAACCTATTGTCACTATTTTTAATTACTAATACATCTAAAAATGGAAGTTTTCCATTATTTCCTAGTTCATATGTAAACTATACAGAAGTGAAACGACTATTTAATTTGGAAATAAAGTTTTCTACATGCGCAATCTTAGTGTCAAACACGGCAAAAATGTCATCCACATACCTTAGCCAAATCCTAGGAAAATACTCGAATTCTTCTTTTGCTTCAGTTTCAAATCGACTCATGAAGACATCAGCAATGAAAGGCGATAAACAGTTACCCATTGCGGTTCCTTCATGTTGTTCATAGAACTTGTCATTG
Organism: Tetropium fuscum; assembly: GCA_964058915.1. Taxonomy (NCBI): domain Eukaryota; kingdom Metazoa; phylum Arthropoda; class Insecta; order Coleoptera; family Cerambycidae; genus Tetropium; species Tetropium fuscum. Next base: position 19,897 of record CAXKVY010000133.1, read on the forward strand.
AAACGGAAGCAATTTTGTTTCATACCAAGTTTTGTAAGGTTTATATATTCTTCTATTACTTCTTTTCTATAGTTGTTTAATTCGAGTAAATCCTCAATATAGTCCAAGGTCTGTGGAATTGGTACACTAGGAAATAATGAACAAACATCAAAGGAAATCAAAATTTCACCCTCTTGCAATTGAATATTCTTGACCTTATCAATGAAATCATTCGAATTTTTAACTGAAAAACTAGGCTGTGCAATGGGTAAACCTTCAAATTCCTTAGTCAACCATTTTGATAAGTGGTAAGTCGGAGATCCAATAGACGATACTATTGGACGCACCGACTTCCCTGGCTTATGAATTTTTGGTAGACAATACAATCTAGGTACAGTAGGGTTAGATACACGTAATCTATCCCTAACAGGTGGAGTAATAAGGTTGTTACATGATTTGAGGACATTTTTTATTTCACTGGTCATTCTTGATAAAGGGTTTCTAGTAAGTTCTTTATAAGGACCATTACTAATTAGTTTGTTCACCCGTTCATAATAGTCCTCTTTATTTAAAAGAACAACCTTATTACCTTTATCTGCTTTTAAATAAAAACAATCTTTCTCGCGCAATCTTTTGATAATCTTTTGATAAGATTCTTTGAGCATGACTTTCTATTGTCTACGTTATTCATTATATTTTTAGAAATTTGGTTCCTGCAAGCCACTCTGACGAGACCCTTGGATGAATCAGGCAGATATTGAATTGAACTTTCAATCCCTGCCACGACATCATCCAAAATCTCATCAGAAGAGGCTACAGCAAATTTTAAACCCTTGTTTAGAAGGTCAAGTTCATCTTTATCAAAATAGTGTGACGAGTGATTTTCCACAATGTTAACGACCTTCCGAGAAACATTTTTTGGTACATTAGTAGTCAATTTTTTCAATTTTTTATTTTGTGAAGACATTTTTTTGTAAATTTCGCGTTGATTGATAAAAACATGATCCTCTGAAATTCGCACCATTGTTCATATTCTAAATTATTTAACTTAAAAGCAAGCTTCTTGTAAAGATCATATGCTTGTATTTCAAGCATACTCCGTTTACTGTACATATAATTGATTTCTAAATCCAGCCATTTTTGTTTTGCAAATAAAGCAACCTTATTTGAAATATTCGAACAATTTGGAATTTTAATTTGAATGAAACTCGGAAAAACAGAATGACGTTTACAGGATTTTAGAAACCAAATATCAGAACCTATTAACCTAATTTTAGTACTGTACTTACGATAGAGATTCAGTTCCGTTGACCGTGAAGTCATCTTATCACTGGATAGGGCTGGAACCTTTGATGTAACTATAACACTCGGAGTAGTTTCCACAAACACCAAAACACTTTCACTTCGCTCGACGCGCGTTTCGCCAAACAAGTTGGCATCATCCGGAGACGATTAAAACTAATCTTAAACTAAAAATCTACCCTATTTATACTATTTATGGTGAAAGCGTGAACTTTCTTTAAAGCGTGACTAATGATTTCACCATAAATAGTATAAATAGGGTAGATTTTTAGTTTAAGATTAGTTTTAATCGTCTCCGGATGATGCCAACTTATAGTCGTGGTCGTCGTTGCTCTCTTAAAATTGTGAAATTTCTGATTGTGGTTGCAACATGACAATTACTAAGAAGGAATTTTAAGTCTATTTTGACGGTTCATGCACTTTTTTGAACTAATACTTTAAATGACGGGATCTGAGTATCCATTGCTCTATTGAATATGTCCGTGTTATTTTGCCTACTGATTCTTCTAGCGTCAAATTAACGGTTGTGCTTATAAACCTTATTTAGAGCTTCAGATCCTTCTTGCCTTCTTCCTCAAAATACCCTACTGACAAAACCCAATTTTGGGTTACTATACCAACTACTATACCAACAATACCAACAATACCAACAATACAACAATACCAACAACTATTTATTTACTGTAGACAGTCTGTACGGTACTAGAATCTTATTTGCGGGTATTGGGTACCAGGAACACTGTCATATACAGTGTTGTATATTCGCATATATATATATATATATATATATATATATATATATATATATATATATATATATATATATATATATATATATATATATATATATATATATATATATATATATATATATATATATATATATATATATATATATATATATATATATATATATATATTTGTATATATATTCTTACGCATATATGTATGTATGTATATATGTATATGTTTCGAATAATGTTAAGAAGTGAACGTTCGGTAAAAATAAGGGGGTTTTTCATATTTGTTTAAAAGCTTTTTTTCTAAACCCCCTTCCCCTCTAATTTACAGTCGTCTAAGATTTGGGTTAAAAAAATGTTTTTATTTATTTTCTCCATTTGAAGAATTTAGAAGAAAATTTGGGGGACAACTTCCGCTAATAAAATGATAGTTCGTGATAGTTTTTATAATGCCGAAATATTGTTATAAGGGTGTAGAAACACCAACCACTTTTCATCAGAACTTTTTAAGGCGTCGATGTCATTTTTGAGTTTGTCTGACAGAATAACATAAACGTGTACAGTAATCATAACAAGAATTCTGCCGTAAAAATCGAAACTGATGGCTAACTAACTAACGCAATTATTTTAAAAATAAATGCACTAATTTGGAATAAAAACCATAATCCCGAAATTATTCAAGATATTAGGGAAAATTTTCACATACTGGTCTATAGGTAAGTCTTCATTCTGTTAGTTTATCTATGAAATATCAGTCAGGCAGCTGTTGCTACTTGGCATCTCTACTTCATCCTGTATTACTACCAATTAAAATATTGAGACATTAATAATTTAAAAGTTTAAGGCTGTATAGCTACATCCTTAGACTTCAAAAAAAAATATATTGAAAATCGACCAGTTAGTTTTAAATTATTTGAGATTTAAATCAGAAGGCAAAAATGCATATCCGTTAATTTTGCGATGCAGTGTATATAAGTGGGTGACATTTATTTAGAGATTAATTATATTTTGAAATGTCACTCGGTATCGTTTAATCGAATAGTATAATAATCGGTAATACAAAGCGGTTTAGACTTTTTGCGACATAATCCGATTAAGAAATCAAATTGAAATTTTATAAAATATAAATTATTTTGTCGAAAAATTGTATCAGTATTTGCTAATTCTCATTACGTAATAATGTATTTGAATCATGTAACAGAAATTTGGACTTTCTTTAATGGTACGATACAATTTTACTTGTTTTTAAATAAAAATGCACACATCTATTAAAATTTGTGATGCTCTTACATAACGGTTCTAGAATTATATTAATTTATTGTCTTAATTGAAATGTATATAATTTGATTTAAAAAAATCCTTGTGGTCAGATATAAATAGATCCTATCCCTGGCAAATTAGAGTGATTAAGTGTTAGCTTAAAATGTGAAGCACACATTAAATTATATAATGTAAAGCTATATCGCAGGTTTATGATACGGTTATATGGCGTTATATAGCTATATATTATATAGTGACGTCACTTTAGGAGTTTGCTGAATACCATATCTTCTACAAGCAGTCTGGGAAAGACAATTGATTGATTGTCATATGTCCGTTCAAATATTAGGTACATACATTCCTTTTTACTGATTTGTTCTCTAAAAATTTTACTGATTTGTTCTCTAAAAATATATATGATCTAGAATATTTCTAGTAGCTTTCACACTTAGAAAACTAGCGCATTTGTGATAAAAAATTCGTGATCTGCTACCCAAAAAGGAGCCGGAAAAGATTTGAAATCTAAACAGACCGTAAATGACAAAATTCATCAGCAATCTTGCTGTCGCCAGCTGGAAAATTTTATCTGATAAAAAAATTGGAAATCTGCGACTCCGAAAATATGGGACCATGACGTCCGCCATATTTAAAATAATCATAATATAATCATAAGATAATTATAATAATAAAATATAAATAATTTTTCAATATGAAGCCTAATTGAACCTCCCACCTGAGATAAGTTCCTGTGCTCTGATTGAACATAGTGTTCTGAAAATAAGTGATATTTTTTTTATTTAAATCTTTAAATTTTCATAAGTAATCAAAGTACAAGGAAAAATATACAGAATTTCTACATTGTTCACAAGTTTTTCAACTGGCGCCCATTCAACAAAAGAGTTTGCAGATTAAGCATATCAAAGCTTTCAAAGTAAGTACCTTCAAGGTTGTTAAACATCTCTATCTATATATAAATTTCCTGATTAGTCACAAATTTCTCATATAAAACAAATTTCGTTAATATTACAATTTTATCTAGCCCAACCTGGTGATAAATTAATAAAAATAAGAATATACAGAATAAATATATAATAATGATGATAATAATACCGCTATAAATATCATTTATAACAAATATCGAGACCAATGTTCGAAGTTATAAAGACCAGATAAAGAATCTGGTCTGGTGAAGAATCAATATCAATATATATATATATATATATATATATATATATATATATATATATATATATATATATATATATATATATATATATATATATATATATAAGCAATTGCTTATTTCTCTATGTAATGAAATGCTACAAACCCAAGATTACTTTTCACAATACAAATATGAATAGCAACGAATTTCAAAGCTAATAAATATATCCAGGGTGAAAATTGGATTTTTTTCGGATTTTCCGAGAAACAATGAATACATAACACCAAAAAATGATTTTAGTTTTGACTAAGCAAGCAGTTTCTGTATCACTCCCTCTTTGAATGCTTCAGAACTCTATTGTATATGTAATTCAATATTCTCCAGCACATAGTTGGAGGAAGTAGTTGTTTTTCAATAGGTTCAACAAGATTTTATGCATTTTAAAGTTTAGGCATACAGTTATCCAGAAGATGTTATTCTGGATAACTGTATGCCTAATGCTTTTATATATAATATGTTCAAATAGAACAAATATAAATAGTAGACTAGGTTTGTGTATTCTAAGAATTTGAGTTCCGTCAAAAACTAATGTCATAAAACGTCACTGCAAGTGTTGGAGTATTAATATTTTAAATTCAAGTATAAATGATCAATGGAAAGGTGAATGAAGGTGAAAGAACTTGTACAACTTCTAAGTGGTTCGTTTCCGTGGGTATAGTAGTTCGTTTCCGTGTGTATGTCCAGATATAGCACTGGTAAGTGTATCTTGAATCTTGTATCTTGAATGACAAAATGCATTTATAATGAAGTAGGTCATAGGATTAAAATGTCACCATTTATGTCATTTAAATAAACAAAGCAAAAGATTTTTGTTTCGCTTCGCAAAATGTCTTATAAAATTGATCTTCGTCGAGGTGTTTATAATCTGGTTGGGCGAATGTCGAAACGAGACATTCTCGATATTTATCGAGATCACAACATAAGCAAATCGACAATTTATCGCACAATTAAAGAATGTCAAGAAGGGATACCATGTGTAAACTTGCCTAAATGCGGTCGGCCGCGGGTTTTGAACCAATTAAGAGAGGGAAGACTGATTGAAGCAGCTAAACACAAAATTGGGATCTCACAGCGAAAACTGGTCAGGAGGTTTAATGTTGGAAAGACTACGGTGTTTAGGACCCTATCAAGTAAGAATATTGTCTTCCGGAAAAGGAGGAAAGCTCCAAAATACACAGAGGCTCAGTTAGAGAGAATTCCGAGATGTTGCCGCGCTTTGAGGCGAGTGCATTTCGTCAACAAGTTGATCGTGATGGACGATGAAAAATACTTCACGTTGTCCAACTCTGAGATGAAGGGCAATTATGGTTTCTACACGGACAATTACGAGAATGATGATGTGAGATTAAAAAGCAGAAAAAAGTTTGAGGAAACAATTTTGGTGTGGTGTACAATTTCTGAGGCTGGCTTCATCTCGCAGCCCTACATTGGCGTTGTTCGGGGCGAAACCTTAAATGAAGAGCTTTATATCCAGAGATGTATCTCTAAACTGCTTCTGTTTTTGAACAGATATCATGCGGATGATGAAATAATGTTTTGGCGAGATCTTGCTTCATGCCATTACGCGAGAATCACAAGGGACTGGTATGAGACCAACAACATTAACTTTGTACCGAAAGAAGACAATCCCCCTAACCTACCTCAGGCTCGCCCAATTGAAGAGTTCTGGGCAATATTGAGTCGGAAAGTCTATAATAACGGATGGGAAGCACAAAATGAAGAACAATTGCGACGCCGTATATCCAGAAAAATTAGAGAAATTAACGTTGAAGTCGTCCAAAGGATGACGCAACGCGTCAGGACAATACTTAGGCAAATCGAAAATAACGGTCCCTTGTCGATTATTTGAATTTTGTTTTATAATAAGGATAGTTAAGATAGATTGTTTAAGAATGTGATTAAAATATAAAACTATTTTTATAAGAGTTATCAGCCACTGAATTTTTTCCCAAAACTTTCGGACCATACGTTATATAATGAAATGCTACAAACCCAAGATTACTTTTCACAAAACAAATATGAATAGCAAAGAATTTCAAAGCTAATATATATATATATATATATATATATATATATATATATATATATATATATATATATATATATATATATATATATATATATAAACTGCTGTTCAAAATTATCGCACCACGTTAATATTTGCTAAAATTTGAGGTCTCATAACTTTTTTACTTTTAGTCCAATTTTGATAATTTTTTTAGAATACTGTAGATAAAACGACTAATTGCAATTGTAAAATCAACTTGCATGTCCTGTCTTTTGTTAACTGAGGACGGTGTAGGTATTATACAGGGCTAACTAACAGGTTGTTATATAACCCTAATTTTAAAACAATCGGTGGAATAATTTCGTAACCAAATTCTTTAAAAATACCAATTTTTGTTAAGAACCATTCCTTTCCTACATTTTGTTTTTTGGTCCATGTCTTTAGATACATTGGTTCATTTTTAAGAGCAAAATGAATTTGTCACCAACAGTTTACTGTTAATTTACTCTGCTGTTACAAGTGATATGTAAAACGTAGGCGGCGTATGTCAACCAAAAAACAATGATTGGGTGTATGCAATCTCATTTTGACACATTTTTAAAAACAATACGGTGTTGAGGAATATTCAGCAATTTAAAATAATGAATCGTGTGAGACATTTGACAGCATTGGAATGTGTAAGAGCGCAAACTTTGGTTGAAGAGGGTAAAAGTATGCGATATGTCTCTCGAATTCTGGGTGTTAACCATTCGACAATAAGTCGAATGTTAGAACGTCACAGGGCAACTGGTTCTCACTCCAGGAGACATGGACAGGGTAGAAAAAGGGCGACGAATGTGAGGGATGACCATTTTCTCCGCCAAAATGCTTTAAGAAATCAGACAGTAACAAGTTCGCAATTGAAGAGTGAACTTGAGATGGTTAGAAATGTTCAAGTTTCTGCTCTTACTGTAAGGAGAAGACTACAGGAGGCAGGTTTGACCAGTAGAAGGCCCATAAAGGCACCAGAACTTACCAGGGCTCAGAAGGTAGCTCGATTACGATTTGCACGAGCACATGAAAATTGGACTATCGATGACTGGAGGAATGTCCTATTCTCCGATGAAACAAGAATAAGCCTAAAATCTTGTGATGGGCGGCAACGTGTGTATAGAAGACATGGGGAAAGGGAAGCTGCCTTCAATTCCGTTCTAAACGAACCCGTTGGTCGTGGCTCCAAAATGTTTTGGGCGGGTATTTCTTTCGATGGCCGTACGGAGTTAGTCCCTATTCATGCAAGGGCAATGAATGCGGAATACTACGTAGAGAACATTCTCCAGGAGCATGTAATGCCCTATGCTCCGTTTATTGGTCCTGATTTCATATTCATGCAAGATAATGCAAGACCACATGTAGCAAGAATTTGTGTTGAGTACTTGAATGAAGTCCATATTGATGTTATGAACTGGCCAGCACGAAGCCCGGATTTAAATCCCATCGAACACCTATGGGACATTATTAAGAGAGCAGTGAGACGACGTCTACCAGCCCCACAGAACCTTCAACAGCTGGAACAGGTTACTCTTCATGAGTGGGATAATATTCCTCAACCCGTCATTCAAAACCTCATTAGAAGTATGCCACGGCGGATTCAGGCTGTAATCCGAGCTAGAAGTGGCAACACAACCTACTAGGGATCAGCTCACATAATTTTATTTCTTTGTTTTCCTTTGTTTTCTTGTTAATTAAAAAATGTTTCTTCTCACCCTGAAAGTTTTTTCAATTGATTTCTGTATGGTGCGATAATTTTGAACCAATGCATCTAAAGACATGGACCAAAAAACAAAATGTAGGAAAGGAATGGTTCTTAACAAAAATTGGTATTTTTATAGAATTTGGTTACGAAATTATTCCACCGAGTGTTTTAAAATTAGGGTTATATAACAACCTTTTAGTTAGCCCTGTATAATACTTAAACCGTCCTCAGTTAACCAAAGATTGGATATGCAAGTTGAAATTAGTCGCTTTATCTACAGTATTCTAAAAAAATTATCAAAATTGGGCTAAAAGTAAAAAAGTTATGAGACCTCAAATTTTAGCAAATATTAACGTGGTGCGATAATTTTGAATAGCAGTTTATATATATATATATATATATATATATATATATATATATATATATATATATATATATATATATATATATATATATATATATATATATATATATATATATATATATATATATATATATATATATATATATATATATATATATATATATATATATATATATATATATAAAAAGTATATATATATACAAAAATATATATATATATATATATAATTTTTATATATATATATAAAAAAAAAAAAATATATATATATATATATATATATATATATATAGTTTTATAAAAACAAATTACTTGCACCTTTAAAGAACTACTTTCGTAGCGATTCTTCTAGCTGAGTAAAGTAAGGAAGTATGTAAAATATTTTTTTCGTAATTCCATCACTCAATATACATGGTATTTCTTCTCTTATTTAATTCCATCTTCAATTGCCAACTTCAACAATGGCAATCTCGGTGGATATTATGTCTGTGACCTTACTAATGGAGTTTCCAGATATCCCTCATTACTGTACTGAATGGTGGTCAGGATTTACTAACTTAAATCCATCCGGCTTCATAATATGAGGTCCTGGAATGAAAGGATATACCTATCGTTATTATTATCTCAAAATGCTATATTAGATGTAATGATTTTCTTGTTAGTTTTCTCTTTCAAAACAACTGAATGTGTTTCAAAAGGTATAAGTAGATACAAAATATGATACAAAAATAAGGTATTCAATATTGATATCCCCAGAAAAAGTTAATAGCATTTTACACTCATTCCGTATATTGACTACATAAACAAATACTATAGTAGATGTGCGCCTATCCTTTCATTCACAAAAAAAACAATTTGCTCTTATATAATAGAAGATCGTTGAAAAAACTGTTAACATAAATAATCACTTCAGTGAAAAGAAAACAAATTGCAAATAAAGACATAATAATTAATATTGCCAGATAAAAACTGTTAATAAGTTAATAATAATAGGTTAATCAAATATCAATTTCAAAGATTTTTTCATCGCTTGAAGCCATGACCAGTAGTATCCAGGCTAAATATAGCCTGCGCAACCTTGCAAATTATTTCCAACGCACAAAAAACTTAATGAGCGCTACAAAAGTGAGATCTACAGTGGACCAAGCCGTGCAATTTTGCTGCGGTTAGTTTCACCTTCAAACGGCAGCCTGCAGGAGTCGTACGGGTACAGCACCGAATTGTCTGAAAAGTTAACAGGAGGTGTGTAAAATTCCATAACCAATCACAATGTAGAATAAGATTTAAGGCGTGACATACCGTATAAGTCATAATCATTAAGTTATTCATACAGCACCGTGATGTATGAATATGGATGTCATTCGTTCCGTTGCTATTTTAGATATTCATTTCAACTTTCTTCATACGTTGCGTAATATATATATAGGCACTAAGCAGTGTTTATGCAGAATGTCACCTTGGTGGTTTGTTATAGATGATGTAATGTAAAATATGCCTTTAATCCTTCAACGAGCTGCTGGGCGTTTGTTTATTTATTGGTCTGTTTATTAAACGTTTAATATTTGTTTAGCTTATTATGACATACCCACTTTTATTTTGAGCCAACATTTCAACATTCAATTGAGGTAATTTTGAATTTTTAACATCTTTATGATTTTTTTTTCATACATTTGGTCTCTTATTTACGGTCTGCTTCTCCATATGTTTGCATTTTCAGTTTTTCGGGTACATAGAAAGTAGGTACTATTTCTGCTGTTTTAATGGAAAATTAATTTACTTTAATTTTGAAATAAGCCGGCACAATGTCGCTCAGTCTGAAAGTGAGTTTATTTTATTATAAAATTATATTTAGGCAGAAACAAGCTTTGCTATAAAATATGCAGTTATAAACTATCTAGGTAGGTACAGTCTTAAGCAAAAAAAATAACTATATTTTCCAATGTAGGTAAATCTGTCAGTATTTGAACAATATTTGACAACTAACTGACAATGTCACAAAATTTAGATTTAGAAAAAATGCGTTGTAAGACTCATCCTATTGAAATGGACCCTATCCCCTATTTAGTTAATAAAATTGCGATGTCGTGACCTCTGTTTTGTTTAAAGACGAGATACCGATTTTTAAATAGCAAGTGGTTATTGTATAAGCACGCACTAGGAAAGACGTGGTGCGGGGTGGTTTAGATAAGTCGGGATATAGGGAGACGAGGGTTTGCATATGGGGAAGCAGGTAGTTGGGCTCTGGTGTGTGTTGGTGTTTGACGTGAAATTTCCCAGGTTAGTAAATATACTTAATTTGTAATGTTTATTATTAAATTTATTATCTCGAGAATTTATGCCATCATTTTATTAAAATTGTCCGTGTTATATTATGTTTTTAACTACAAATAATTACGATACGTTATGCATAAACTATGAACATTTTACTTGTTTATTTAGTGTGTTCAGCTCATTCTGGTTTTAAGATTATTTTATTTTGTTTTATTCAGTTCGATCTAAGTAATGTTGTTGACCTTTTTGTTCCATTCATGACTACGAGTAGGTTTTTTATACTTGTGGGTTTTGCTTATAACAGTTACCTAATTGCCGCTTATTGTATGAGATGATGAATGTTTGCGCCTTGTTGAATTTATTAACACTTTTCCCCCGTGCCTGTGCGAACACGCTAGTTGCCTCCCGTATGGGAACTCAGTACCTTCTGACGAAAGTCGGCTAACTAACAACAAACTCTTCAGTTTTGTATCTTGAGAATGATTGTAGGTTAAAACACAAGTATGGAAACCCTTGTAAGTTTTCATTTTACTGTCAACTAAGTGTCCAACAGCATTATTGCGATTCTTTTGAATAGAGATCGAGGGTTTCTCTGCCGTGCTCTTTCCCCTCGTGAATTCAAGGCTGAGTACGGCATGTACTTATTTTATATTGTTAATAAATTGAATACCTGTTTAAATAAATCAGTAGGTGTATTAAAATGCTTAGTCTTTTCTTTTTCATATCAAAACTCCCGCTTTTCGTTAGTAACCAGTGCATCTCGGACAGGGTTAATTTAAATTAAATACAACGTAGGGTAGGTATTTCCTCTTTTGACGATCACGTACCCCGGCCATGTGTTTCTCTGATTATTATGTTGAACCGACCCGGGTTGGTTACATGACACTATTTTTTTTGCTCACGACTGTACCTGAAAAAAATATTTTTAATGTGCAATATTTCTTTTACAGAAACTACCCCCTAAACATTATTTAGGAAACATTTCAAATCTGCAGAATAACTGTGCAAATGTAACAATGTTTACAAATATCACTGTGACGTATCAGAAATGTTCTTTGCGAAACATTGTAATTTAAATGTTTCAACTGAAACAACGGGACGCAATAATTTATTTTTCTGTTTTTTATTAAACATAAATGACGCATGTTTAAACAACAGACAAATATCTGCGTTATTTTTGTTTCATCATGCCATATTTTGTACTTTATTAACGGTCCATTTCCGTTAGTGACGTTGTTTTTCTTTGAATACCGCTGTTAGAATGACTATTGGAAGCACTGCGATGAGAAGGCGCGTGAAACAAACTATAATAACCATTTCGCGACGCGTCGTAACAGATTCGTTTACAGTCGTCTGATGTCGCCAACAACGAGCGACGATGTAGTAGCGTTTATGTTTAGCGTTGCATCATGTCGGACATGGCGAACTTGAACTTGTCGTTGCATCTACTTGCCGTTCTCCGCGAATACGAATGTGCAGAAATTGTGTTGTGTAAAAGTAAATAAGTAATTTACTAAATTATATTATGCACAAGAAACAGGCCATGTTGCAAGTGGAAAATCACTCAAACTGTGCTTTGGTGAGTACATATAATTATTGATCAGTAATATTTTTCTAGCAACCATTACTCCTACAATATTATAATGAAACTATAAAATTCAATTGTGTATTGGTAGCAGATACAGAAGATAATGGTGCGGATGTAAATTGTTTAAATTTGAAACAGGGGAGAAAAAGACATAGATAAAGTTCCGCTCTGTTCAAATACCAAATATGAAGATTTTGATGAAATAAGGGGAGGTAAATAAGGGGATTGTGGTTTAGACAATCCCAACTCCGTTATAGACGGTCTCAGGAGCAGAAACAATATCAAAGTAAATAGTTTTTTATTTTAATTTCTGATTTATATTCTAGTAATCCACATACTTTTAGCAAGTGGATGATATACAATAATAATGTTTTACTGCTGCAATGAACTTACAAGTGCAAGTGACTTGGACAAGTGCAATGGACGTTTTTAACCAAAAGTTAATTTAATTTTATTACTCCTGACCAATATATATATTACCTCAAGTTTTTTTTATTTACTATGTTTTATTAAGTAGCTTTGTTAGTACGTTTCTTTTATATTTTATACTCACCTGATATGCCAATTATGCCATTATAAAATGTTATTTCTTTTAGTTTTTCATTTTTTTCCATAACTATGTTTCAGTTTGCATTGACAATAATTCTTAACAAATCGTGTAGCTTATTAGGCAGTGTAGGGATTACATTATGAGTTGATTTTTATGTAGGTGAGAAGAGACTGCAAGATAATTCCTAACTGCTTAATTCAAAAATTGTTTATAGATATTTTTAATATACCTATAATATAGTGTTTATTTAAAGGATAAATTGCAACATATTGAAACAATTCGTGCAACATATTGAAACAATTAGTTCCGAAACATTTCCAAATGTATCATTCGAAACGTTTTGAAGCATATTTGTATCAATGTTTCCTATGAGACTTTATGAAATGTTACACTGAAACATTTCTGCGGTAGGACATCTTTGGTTACATAAATGTTTATGAAACATATCCGTTCACATACACGAAATGTTTCAAAATAAAAGTGTACATTTCTGAAACGTTTCAGAAACTAAAATATGTTTAGTGGGTAGTAGCCCAGGCAATGGGTAGTTTTACCACGCCAAAGGGCCTAAGAAGATTATATTACTCGTACATGGGATCATAAAATACAATGCCGTGAGCATAACCCCGATTTTGCGACCTTGGGAGAAGGCTGCTCGACCCGCCATTTTGGAAAGATGGCTGCCAAAAGCAGTTTTTGCTGATAAATATCTCCCTTCCTATTGGTTCTACGAAACAAAAGTTAAACAATAAATTAAAGAGCATATATAGTTATTGCATTACATGGCTATGACTAGCCAGTTTTTACACAAATTTTCAAATTTTTATTTATACATATGTATTTATTAAGTAATACCGGCTGAATAAATCCCAGAAACGATAGGAGATATAGGAGCCATAATCTCATAATTATTTTAAATATGTCCGTGCACAATAAATAGATGCCGAGATAGATATTTATGTCATATTAACAAACATAAATGTTATTATGTTTAAATAATAAAATATTAATATGAATATTTGCATTCTATACCTATTTCTTTTTCTATTTTCAACCTTAAAACTCATTGTTAAAACTCCAAACTTATTCTTAAAACATGTTTTTAAACTCGTATCTTTTTAAATTTACCGCTTTTTAACTGCCAATGCGAGAGAAGCATTCTTGGTAACGTTGTATGATGGTGGATGTTACAAAAGCGATACCTACCTTGGATTCCCTGCGATACAGGAATTTCGGACGATCGGTGTGGTGAAAAACGATTTTAACCTAGCCCCACTGCCATGCACCAACAAGAGACGCAACGCGACAACATTCACATATTGCCTACGAACTTACCAACAAGTTCAATTCTGGCGTGGAGTTGCAGAAAATGCAGTGGAGTATGGTTGGCGGAAAACCCAGACAGAACTAGATGTTGTGCGAAACACTAAGCAACCTGCAACAAAACATGTTCCGCATTTTGCTATTATTGCAATGGATCCTCCGGCGAAAAAAGTTCCGAAGTGCTTGAGGAAGACGAGTTAAATATTGAAGTAGAGGAAATCGATGATAAGACGATGAGATCTCTTAGAAATAGAGATTAAAAATCACCAGTCCTCAACATTCATAAGGTACTTAAAAAAGTATTGTTCATACCAAAAGCAGGGAGCATAATTAGCATAACTTCATTTCTACTGAAGCGATATCTGAGGGATGTAACATTGACTAACAATCCCGTGACCCTAACCAACATGCATACACGCCAGGAAAATCCACCGATACTGCCCTCCATGTGGTAGCAAGTCGGATTGAGAAATCCCTGGATCATAAGGAATCCACCCTGGGTGTCTTCATAGATATAGAAGGTGCGTTTGACAAGACCACCTTTCCTAAAATTACAGTGGCCCTATCACATAGGAACGTTCCTCATATTGTGAGACGTTCCTCATATTGTGAGACGTTCCTCATATTGTGAGCAGCTGGAGAGCATGTTGGATGCTCTCTAAAAGAGCAGTACAGATCAGTGCAGGAGACACTGTCATAAGAGTATTGGTTGCGAAAGGCTGTCCGCACGGAGGTGTTTTATCACCACTGCTATGGAATCTGGTTCTTGACAGCCTCCTAAACCATCTCAACGTGGAAGGATTCTACACAATTGCATACGCAGATGACTTAACGATACTGCTTAATGGAAAATTCGAAGGAGCCCTCTGTCAGAGAATGCAGATGGCCCTAAGAATAATCGAAAATTGGTGTGAGAAGTATGCCCTATCCGTCAACCCCAGGAAGATGGAAATGGTACTCTTTACAAGGAAAAGAAAACTGGAGCCAATGAGAGCACCTGTTCTCCTAAACACAGCACTAAACTTTGCACCACAGGTGAAATACTTGGGGGTAACTTTCGATGCTAAATTAAACTGGAATCTTCACCTCGAGAGAAGAATAAATAAGGCCTACATATCATACGAGCAGTGTCGCAGAACCGTAGGGAAAACCTGGGGAATGAAACCCAGGGTGGTCCTGTGGATTTACACTGCTATCATAAGACCAATGTTGGCCTATGGAGCTGTTGTCTGGTGGCCCAAGAGTCAACAAATAACAGCAAAACTCAAGCTATGCCAGGTACAAAGAGTTGCCTGTCTGAACATAATCGGAGCCATGCGAACAACACCAACGAGAGCAATGGAGATAATGCTGTGTCTTCCACCGCTAGACCTACATCTAGAAGAAGTGGCTCTGACTACCATGAATGGCCTTAAATCCGTAAAGACCTTACTCAAACCACGAGTAAACCGGGGTTCGTACGGGATGGATACATATTTTGGAGTATCTATATCCTTTTGAAAGGTCGTAGAAAATAGGTCATAGAAGGCCATGAAAATAGAATAAATATGGTAGATTTTGTAGCTTAAGATTAGTTTTAATCGTCTCCGGATGATGCCAACTTGGTTGGCGAAACGCGCATCAAGCGAAGTGAAAGTGTTTTGGTGTTTGTGTAAACTACTCCGAGTGTTATAGTTACATCAAAGGTTCCAGCCCTATCCAGTATTTAATACCTACTAAAAACTAAACACGAATATAGGTTTACTATTTATCACACACAGTAATTAGTACACAGATGTATTAGTAATTAAAAATAGTGACAATAGGTTAGAATTTGATACAAATATATATATATATATATTTATATATCCCTAATGACTCTCACCACTGCTATCAACATAAAATGGCAAGTTTTAATTTTCTTGTCCATCGTTTACTAAGTTTCCCTCTCAGTAATGAGAGGTTTGAAAAAGAAAAAGTATTAATTAAAGATATAGCTGTGAGTAATGGTTATCCTAGGGATATAGTTGAAAAACTAATTAGGAAGCGTAAATTTAAGGACACACTTCGTAATTATACGGCCTTTTAAAAGGATATAGAGACTCCAAAATATGTATCTATCCCGTACGAAGGCCGGTTTACTCGTGGTTTGAGTAAGGTCTTCAAAAACGTGGGTATAACAGCGATTCATTCGTCGAGTAATAAATTAAAACAACTTTTAGACAATCCAAAGGATAAAATTGTTCCAAATGAAAGGTCTGGGATTTACCAAATTAGTTGTAATGATTGTGATCGAAAATATGTTGGACAAACGAGACGATCAATTAACACCAGATTTAAAGAGCATAGGGCTCATCTAAAATATGGAAGAACAGATATGTCTAGTGTTGCACAACATGCTTTTGACTACAATCATAGAATAGATATAAGTAATTTAAGATTAGTTAGAAATGTGACCAATAATAGACAATTGGATGCATTTGAGAGCATAGAAATTGTAAAATGTAAAAGTAGTATAAATAGCGACAAGGGACCTATACCGTATAGCCCGCTTTACGCGTTGCTTAGCAACCGATCATTGAAGCGTGATTAGTCACGCGTAAATTTCATAGTGATATCATTAGTGACGTCACCATGAAAATAGTATAAATATGGTAGATTTTGTAGTTTAAGATTAGTTTTAATCGTCTCCGGATGATGCCAACTTGGTTGGCAAAACGCGCGTCGAGCGAAGTGAAAGTGTTTTGGTGTTTGTGGAAACTACTCCGAGTATTATAGTTACATCAAAGGTTCCAGCCCTATCCAGTATTTAATACCTACTAAAAACTAAACACGAATATAGGTTTACTATTTATCACACACAGACACACAAATCCAATTTATTTGTCCTAGAAAAACACACTACACGTGATGTCTGACGTAACAACAAAAACCGACTATGTCAAGAAACTGAACCCGGCACTGAATATTCTTTCCGTTTACAATTTATCCCGTGTAAAATTTTATGGGCTACGTTTATCTCTGTCGCTCACACACGATTCTGGAACATCTATTTCATTTCATCTGTGCCAGTCCATAAATAGCACAACGAACTTGCGTGCGCAGATTAAACAAGAAACCGGCTAACCGTTTACGTGCGGCTAACCGTTTACGTAAGAATGGGGAGAAATGCACTAGATAGAAAATATATTTAAATAAAAGATACAGTTAATATTTATGTATTTTTAAGAATAAATACGATGGTGCCATGGCTCCGTGGCACTACCTCACCAGCCGCCACTGCTTTTGTAGGTACAGTGAGATTCTTTACGTATATGTATATCTATCTATATCTATATATAATAATATGTTTCATATTAAAATTGATTCTATTAACATATATAAATATACTCGTAGGAACTGGATGAATTAATCTGAAACAGAAAATGGAGTCATCACAAGATGTAAGCGGCACTAATACACACAAATCGAAAACGAAAAAAAAAAACCAAGATGAGTCACAGATCATTTTTACTTGAATAATAGGATTTTAATATTGAACTAATTTATTTGCAATTGCAAAATATTCTTATGCAAAAAAAAATAAAGTTGTAGCTTGTATGTGTTACGCTCTAGATCATTAAAATTTACCGTTTAACGAAAATAACGACATTGACATGACAAAATAAGGAAAGCATAAAATTAGAAAATGCCAAAAAAGTATACAGAGATTATTAACGGTATCGGTATACTACATATATGAATGGTCAGGTACCTGTTTATAAACTTTGCGACATTACTCGAGTTACTTATTTTGTATATTTGCTGCCCACGCTAAGAAATTATTAGTTGATTTCCTGATTTTCGGTTTTATTAATATTTACATACATTTATCCGCTCTCTCACCCACCCTACTTAATAGCGTGTTTATGAATATCAGCGGCAAAAAATCTTTATCTGCGGTATTATATACCTACTGGAACTGGATGACATTGAAGAGACAGTGAACCAGTCAATAAGGAGCAAAATATGTATGGATCCTTCACTCAACGGTATGGATAAATCCGAGAATTAATCCCGTTTAAGTAACTGTTTATAGGTTGTCATAGCAGAAGCATAATAACAGTGCTTAATATCAATAGGCTGTTGATATTACCAAAATACTAGAGCAGCTTATAATGATAGTGATGCAAGGCAATCATAATTCATGTAAATTAAAGGGCATCTAAATAAAAAATATATTAAAATCAGAAGCGATCAAAAATAATTATCTACTAATAGACAAAAACTTGTTACTCAATATTAAATTACCGATGTCTATGTTCATATTATCGAAACATAATTAAAACGACAAAAAAATACCGGTAGCGCTTTACCATATATCAAGCGCCTATTTCTCATCAAAGAATTTATTTGGTCAACTAGTTTTACAGGTAGCAATAATTGGTGCTGACGGTCTATATATTTTAGGACCTGATCCGAAGACCTTAGGCTATAGGTATGTTAATGTTGCTCACTATAAACGTATCGATGATGGGTCGATGAATGTGCTCCTTGAGAGAATGTAATATAAATAGCATGAAAAAAATTTGTTTCCGAACGTTCATACCACAACACTGCGTGATATACTGAGATAGTCAATGAGGCCAAGGAATAACTATGCTATAGTAATAGAACCTTATCTAACGGGATAAAAATATTGAGTGGATGTATATATGTCTAGTAAATTCATATTCTAATGACAATCATAACATCCGTAATTCATTTTAGGAGATAAATCAGATGTGTTTACTTACAATCGATGCACATTATGCCATATTCAAACATTAGAAGACACAAAGACAATATAAATAATATTCATATACTTATCGGTTATATTTTGTTTTATTTATTTTATTATTTTGTAGTACAATACACTACCCCACAAACCTATCCATTTACGGGGTAGGATACAACAACATACAAAAAAATGAAATAATTATTTGTATATTATTGATGTATTTTGAAAAAAATACATCAAATGTTACAAAGTAAGTAAGTAAGTAAATAAGTAAGTAACTAAATAAGTACACAGTACAATAATAATAATAATAATAACAAGAAAGTTAAATAGTACAAGTAATAGTACAAATACTTAGGGAGCATGATATCAAAGCGAGGGAACATCCAATAGTGATATAAGGTATCGGACTCAACAAGGTCAGAAATGTGTACAAATGTTCAACTCGTTGCTTTGGTCGAATCACAGTAAAATATATATCAAAATGACAATCTACAGAGCAATAGTAGAACCCATATTGACATACGGATCAGAGTGCTGTCAGCTATCGCACAGAAATAGGAAAAGAGTGAAGACAGTGCAAATGGATTATAAAGGGTCCGCCAATAGGGACGCTCGATCTTTGACAGCTCATGGCGGCCATGTTGTTTGTGCTAGAGTTGGCAAACGTAGTTGTTATTATTCAGTGTATCTTCACAAATCACCATGAACCAATTCAGCCGCGAGCAACATGTGCAAATCGTTAAAACTTATTACGAAAATCATTCATCGGTTCGAGCAACGTTCCGCGCGCTCCGCCAATTTTACGGTGCAATTGATCGTCCTGCTGAGTCGACTATCCGTCGTTTGATTAACAAATTCGAGGCAACCGGTTCGGTGAACAATCAGCCAACACCGACGCGTCGTCGAAACGTCCGATCTGCCCAGAATGTCGCCGCTGTGCGCGATAGTGTGCGTGAAAATCCGCGACAGTCAATTTCACGTCGCGCACAGGAACTCCGCCTTTCGGAAACATCACTTCGCCGAATCTTGCATCTGGATTTGGGCATGCATCCGTACAAGATCCAGCTGACACAAGAGCTCAAAATAAACGACCATAGACAGCGCCGTATCTTCGCTGATTGGGCTTTAGAGCAGTTGGAAGTCGACCCCGATTTTGGTCGCAAAATAATCTTCAGCGATGAGGCACATTTTTGGTTAAATGGGAATGTCAACAAGCAGAATTGCCGTTATTGGGCCGAGAACAATCCACAGGAGGTCCACCAGGTCGCAATGCACCCAGCAAAGGTAACTGTTTGGTGTGGATTTTGGGCCGGAGGCATCATCGGGCCGTATTTCTTCGAGAACGACGATGGTGTGTCCATCACGGTAAACGGCGAACGATACAGATCCATGATAACGAACTTTTTCTGGCATGAAATCGACAATATGGATGTCGAGGATATGTGGTTTCAGCAGGACGGCGCTACGGAGGAATGGTTATCTCGCGCGGAGGCGACATCAACTGGCCACCGAGATCGTGCGATTTAACCCCACTAGACTATTTCTTGTGGGGTTTTCTTAAATCACAGGTCTACGCAAACCAACCACAAAACACTGATGCCCTCAAAGTCAACATACGCCACGCCATCGATGAAATACAGCCCGATTTGTGCGCCAGAGTCATTGAAAATTGGACTTCTCGTATGCGCGCCACCCAGCGAAGCCGAGGTGGACATTTGACCGATATTATTTTCCATACATAATGCCTTCGAATACTCTTTCAAACAAAAAATAAATTTCATTTATACCTCTCACACAACTTGCTTTATTTCATTTTAAAGATCGAGCGCGCTTATTGGCGGACCCTTTATAAGGAGAGCAAGTAGAGTGTCCAGGCTAGAGCGTATGCCGAATCAAGAAATTAGAATGATATAAGGAAATAGATGGCCAAAAAAAGTATGTTCCAGTAAATAGAAGAAAGAGATGAAGACCAGCATTGACATGGATGAATGGAATAATAAAGGCAATGCAAGATAGAGCAATTGACGATGAAGAATGGAAAAATAGACTAAGATGGCGATCGAAATGCGGGATGCGGCAGAGGGTATAGAACCCCCCGCTAAATAAATAATAATATATATATATATATATATATATATATATATATATATATATATATATATATATATATATATATATATATATATATATATATATATATATATTAGAAAAACGCCCCATGCACGTTGAGCATTGTAACTAGATTAAATCTATCTAACAATTTTTTATTAATAACTAGACTTAGCTGTTCAGTGGGTGAGTATCCAGTGACACACTCCACATAACACTAATCACTTGGTTCATGTGATAGACATATTATGCTTACAATTCTAGGCACTTTCACTATCACTACACCGATTCGAACGGTTTTAGTCTCTTTAGTCGTCGAACAAGTCCGTTGTTGTCGAGTAGTGATATCACTTCGACGTTTTCATGGTTTTCTAGCCTCTTCTGATGTTTGCCTGCAAACCTCTGTCAATTACATCGGTAATTCGATGCACTTGTTCCATAGTTGAATGCTTATTACGGAATCCAAACTGGTGGAATGGAATAAGCAGCTTTTACTCAATGATTGGTTTGACTCTCTGCAAAAGGAGCTTTTCTAACAGCTCGGATATAATCGGCAATAAGGAAATTGGTCGGTATGATGTTCTATTTTCAGGAGGTTTGCCAGGTTTGGGAATCATTATTTGCTGAAGTAATAATGATCCAATGTACTGGCACGTATCGGAGTCGTAGTGCTGCATTAAAGAGGTGCGTCAATTTCATGATGCCTTTACGGGGCAACTCCTTAAGTATTTGTGCAATTAGATCATAACCTGGAGCTTTCTTTGTATTGAGATTGTTTCTGATAGTGTTGGTGATCTCAGCAGGTGTTATTGGCTCAATTATCGTGCCATCTATGTTAGTAATTTGTGGTGTCTCTTCTATGCCACTAGGCTCATGTGGCTGAAATGTATTTGCCAAGTGTCTGCAAATATGTCTGCCTTTTCTTCATCTCGTCGAGCCCAATTGCCATCATCTTTTCGAATGGGAGGGTCATGTTTCTTTGGCCTATTCAAGAATTTAGTTGCCTTCCAGAGGGAGTAGTCGGTGGTTTCGTCAGCCGATAACTCCCTAAGGAAATTTTCAAAATGATCATTCTTGATGGCTTTAATTTCATTTTTCAGCGGTTCGCAAAGATTATTTAGCACTCTTGTCGCCTGGCGAACGACTTTGTTGCCATTTTTTTCGGGCTTTCCTTTTTTTGTTAACCAATTCTCGAACTTCTTTGATGTAGTTCAAACCTGGTGTTTTTGGATTCATTGTGGGGGTGTTGTTACACGCAGATTGCTGCACGTCAACCATAAGCTTGTCAACTTCATGGTCTAACTGTTCTTTCTTTTTCAAGCGTACGCTTAGTTTAATTCTCTGTTCAAGCTCTGCTCGAAATCCGTCCCAATCAGTTTTATTCAACTACAGTTTATTTAATCAACTAAATTATTCAATTTTTGAAAAGGGCGCGAAAAGTTACCTACTGGACCACTTTGCATCTCTCTTTAACGCACAGAAATAGTATATTTTTTCCTTACATTTTTAGTAAGTCTACCAATTTAGCTATAAAATGCTTTGAAAACACAGTATGTCTACTTGCTAGGTTTTACATTATTATTTTTTTTAAATATCGCAAAGTTGAAAATGAGTAGGTCAACTTCCTATGTTCTGCCCAGATGCAGTAATATTAAGTTAGTCGTGTTGTGACAGGCTTAGTACAACACGTACGAGTGTACTACTACTTCTTATCTACCTAGTATTAATAAATATCGTGAAGCGAATTGAGTGAATTGAGGAGTTTATTTTAGCATAACTTAAAATACAACATGAATAAGAGAGGAAAGTATATAGTGAGTAAGCCTGACTAAAGAGTAAGTATAATTAGGTATATAATAATGTTTTATTTAAAGAATCTTAGATTAGGAGTTATTTTAGAAGCCTTAATAACTCTTAACATATATCCAACTAATATTAAACCTAATTTTCTTTAGATTTTGGTTTTGTTTAATACTTTGTACCTTTTTACACAACTTAAGACCAAAATTATGTTAATTATTATTTTTTTTTATCGCAAAAGGCAATAATGGACATTACTTTTATAATATTAAGTTCATTAGCATATTGATGCCAGCTAATTATTTGCTTATTTAAAAATATTATGATGAATAATTACTAAATATAAAATATTTTTATAGACACTCTGATACAGAAAATATACCAGACGGCCATGAAACTGTTGACGAACATGATTTTTCTGAATTTGATGACAGTGATACCGACCCAGATTTTGATCCTAAAAGTTTAACCAACAAAAAACGAAAAATGTTCTTTAATCTGGATAATTTATTGTCATAGAACAGCCATAATCAAATACGGGCAGAAAAAAATACTCCAAAAAATTTAAAGACTATCGAGAATAACAACACGAGTATACCAGAAAATATCAACGATATCTGCAAAAATGTTTTAGCTGATATTTTAAATAAGGTATGTGGGATATCTTCGATAACTGCAATTCAAAAATATAACCTGTTACCTGCTTGTAACGAAAGCTGTCGAAGGAAATGCTCACTGAAATTTCAAGAATGTGTTAGAGAAACTATAAGAAACGAATTTTGGCGGCTTAGTTTCGGCGAACGAAGACTGTTTTTGGACAGTTATGTAAAAGAGTGTGGGATTAAAATACGCCGCCAAGAAGCTCAAACGTCTAACAGAACCGTTTCTTTGCAATATTTTTTATCAAGACCAGCTGTTGATTCGGAAAATAACTTTGAAAAGTTACAAGTTTGCAAGACAATGTTTTTACATACTCTAGGTTTAAAAACAGATGGAATGATAACTTGTCATCTTCAAGTCAAAAGACAAAGTTCTGATGGAATGGCAAAAACTATAGACGATAGGGGCTTGGTTTCACGTGGAATTTTGCAAAAGCAACGTATAGAAACAACTGAATTGATAGTACAACATATAAATTCTTATAATCCCGCAGTTTCTCATTATAATTTGGTTAATTTTCCAAATAGACGCTATTTGCCCCCAGAGTTAACAATTAGGTGTTTATGGAAAGATTTTTGTGAGACTAAAAAAATTTCCTATGATGCCTATAGAAAAGTCTTTGAACAACAAAACATTGGATTTATAAAACCGTCCCAAGATGAATGTGTCCTTTGTATAAAATACAAGACTCACCGTAAAAGCTTAGAAGAAGACTGCCAAGAAAATGATTGTGCCATGTGTAGCAACTTTAATAATTATCATAGGTACTATGCTGAAGCAAGACAGAGTTATGAAGCCGATTCCAGTAATGAAAAAATATACGCCGTAGACATGCAGAAAGTCTTGCTGCTACCCAAAATGTCAACTAAGCAATCATTTTTTATTCCAAGGTAATTAGACTTGCTGCTAAACATAATACATTTTCTAAAAGCCGTATTTTTTGCTTTATTTTAGGTTAGTTGTTTTTAATGAGACTTTTGCATCTTTACATCAAGATGGTAATACATGTGTAATGTGGCATGAAGCAATTCGTGGAAGATCTGCCAGTGACGTTACATCAGCTTATTATAACTTTATTAAAAATTCTAATATTGAAATAAAAGAATTTATATTCTGGGTTGATAATTGCTCCGCTCAGAATAAGAACTGGACGTTGTATTCTGCATTTGTGTGTTTCGTCAATGCTGAATGGGGCCCAAGGAAAATCACACTGAAATATTTTGAACCCGGACATTCATTTATGGCTGCTGATTCGGTTCATGGTCGCATAAGCAGTGAAATGAAAAAATACCCAAATATTTATGATTTCCAACAATTACTGGAAATCATTGAACAAAACCAAGTGCTTGTCGCTTAATATATTTGACTTTTTTTCATTTGAAGATGGTTCAAAGCAAAGAAAAAACAGCAACATTCCTTTTTTAGAAAGTATAAAAATTGCAGAGTTTCGATAGGGGTCACGGTGTTCGTTTTTTAAAAATGTCATTTTGAAGAAAATTTTGCAGAAGTAGACTTTTTGAAAAAAAAATGAAGCGAAATTTCCGGAAACATCTTTTTCAGAACCTCTCGGTATTAACACCTCGAAAAAAACAAAGATTTTAAAAACGCTTTTGCCGTCCTTTCAGGATGAAAGGAAAAAGCTATTTTGGCAATTTTTACCTTCAAGTGATAATTCGGTCGATTTGTGTCAAGTATCCGAAATGTAAATTATTAATACAGCAACAATGTTTAATTTTTCAGATGTTTAATGTAGACCAAATCGCCTTAATTGTCAAATGTTAATAGAATATTCTGTTTAGTTAAGTAAACTTGCTAACAACTGTTGATTTACAAATAATATATATATATTTATAAAATAATTTACCGAGTCACCTTGGTATTTTTTGCATATTTTTTAACATCTGTTTCGTACAAACTGTATTTAGTAAATAAACTTACTGTTATGAGTTTGTGTGTTTGATATAAGTTTGCCTTTTTTAAAAACTAGTAAGTGAAGCTGTTAGTTTTTCAATATTTTTTTCATTAATATCATTACCAGCAAAACCGGAAGCAAAAGAAAGTAAGTTACTTTTTTTTCCGGCAATTTTATGTAAACGAATTTGATTGCATTAAAATTTGCAGGTCAAAAAACATAGTAGATGCCTCAAATCAATTTAATTCACGAAGTATTAGAAAAACGCCATACAAATTTATAAATACGTCTCTCCTTAAAACCTTCCCAAAAGCTAGTTACTAGGTTTTCCATATTACTACATAAATACACTCGTACGTGTTGTCACTAAGCCTGTCACAACACGACTAACTTAATATTACTGCATCTGGGCAGAACACAGGAAGTTGACCTACTCATTTTCAACTTTGCGATATTTAAAAAAAATAATAATGTAAAACCTAGCAAGTAAACATACTGTGTTTTCAAAGCATTTTATAGCTAAATTGGTAGACTTACTAAAAATGTAAGGAAAAAATATACTATTTCTGTTCGTTAAAGAGAGATGCAAAGATGTCCAGCAGGTAACTTTTCGCGCCCTTTTCAAAAATTGAATAATTTAGTTAAACCTAGTACGTCGACTTGCTAGGTTTTGCCATATTACTACAGTGCAGCATTCCTCAATGTTGGCATAAGCGGATGCAATATTGCGTAAGACAAAAAAGTCGACTAAGCTTGGCGTTTTTTCTTTATCTGTAGGCGCTTATATATAAGAAACTTAACTGATAAAAGAAATTTTAATGCAGCTGAATTATACGTAACTGAATATATCAAAATTGTTTCAATAAGTATTATTATTAGTAGTGATTTGAAGTAGAAGAGAATTTTTTTGTATATTAATACGCGAATTAGGTGAGATGAGATACATAAGAGATGAGGTACATGAAAATTTAATAAATTCAGCAGTACAGGACAATCCATCATGCTGTGCACTAGCTTGAAATGATATATCTGTCTTGCTACTAAGCTGCGTATCGCTGGACTGGGCCCGACATGACACCCCCGGGGGTAATACACCGGCGAAGATAGTCAAGAGCGCCAGAATCAAGGCTCTGTCGGTGGGGCCCATCAGTCAGGATCGGGGGAGGCTGCCTAACCTCACGTGACTCTGATCACATTTGTGGAGAGGGTCACGTGAAACACGAGGCCTACCCCTTACGAGGCGGTCTCGGCCTACATAGATATTAGGGGTAAAGGGAGATGGGACCGCTCGGCCCCCTGCTATCGAGGTCACACCTTAGCCAAGAATATTGGCGCGCGCTAGACTGCGAGGTTAAAAGCGATTTAAAAAGTCATATTGGAGAATGTCAATAGCAGGATAAACTCCATCTTACTTAGAGGCAAGTTTTTTTAGAAGCTTCGTGGTATTTTTTCTAAATTATCAATGTTTCCATTGTAATATGGGGACCAAATTATGGAGAGGTACCTACTCTAATTTTGATCTGACAAATGATTGGTATAATAATTTGGAAAGTATTAGTTTTAATAAAATCATGTGAACAACGTAAAATATAACCCAACGTTTTGAAACATTAGTCTACATTCTACTATCTAGTGTCTACTATCTAGTCTCCCTCTACTATCTAGTCTCTACTATCTAGTATCTACTATCTAGTCTCTACTATCTAGTCTCTACTATCTAGTCTCTACGATCTAGTCTCTACTATCTAGTATCTATTATCTAGTCTCTACTATCTAGTCTCTACTATCTAGTCTCTACTATCTAGCCTCTACTATCAAAAGTTCCGCCTACGTAACGTAGTGTGTGAGGTCTAGTAAGAATAACGTTACTGATTGTATAATTATATCGTATAGGTTGACCTTGAGAGAGTATAACGAAATATTACATTGCTTTATGTTGAGTTGCAAATTATTATTATTTCACCAGTGGTTCATCCTATCTAATGCTAATTCTAACTCAATGCAATCATCCTGCTATACAGTTTGACATCATCAGCATATGATGTCAAAGATGTAAGAGACAGCTTACATCTAATTTACATACGATATGATTTATGAATATATTAAGAAACAGAGGGCCAAATATCGAGCCCCGAGGTATACCAGATGTACATATATAAGTAATTTTGATTGCTGCCGGGAGCATTCAACGTATCCACTCCTGTTTATTAAGTGGGACATATAAAATTGCAATAAACATTTGGAAAATTCTAAATTACTGAATTTTGAAAGGAAACTGCCATGATCCAGCTTATCAAAAGCCTTTGCGAGACAGTCCTCACGCCAACTTGGGATTTTGCATCAATTGTATCAAAAATAAATTGAGTTATACAGGAGTTTCGTTGAAGTAGATCTACCTTTAAAGAATCCATCTCACTAATACGATTTTAAACAAATGAAAAAGTTGCTTCCTGTAACAGAAGCTTTCGAAACATTATTTATAAGAGTTTTTGGTCTGAAGTTTTCAGGATCGTCTTTATCTCCTTTCTTATAGATATGAACGATTTTGGAATTCTTAAGTATGTCTAAAAAGTCGTTAGTTTTAATAAATATATTAAATAAAATTGTAAAGAGAGCAGCAAATATACTACCAGTTGTTTAATAAAACTGCAGGAACGTTAACAAGTCCCATGGTATTTTTCGGTTTGATTTTTTTAACGCAATTATTATATCTTGTTCAATGAATCGATTGAGTCATAAATTATCTGTCTTAAGATCAGAAACAAGAGGGTTAATTATAGGTAGAGTGGATTTTTCAAATGAACTGCTAAAAAAATTTAAAATGTTTTTGCAATATTTTTATTGCCCCATAAGTTTCGATAAGACATCGCTAATGGTAAATTATTATTTGTCTTCCTGTGATTGATTCCGTTAATTTTCTATACATAATATGTTAATAATTATGTAAGAAATTAAGGGCAATGGGCAATACGTTATATTTATTTATTTACTAAATAGCATTTTAAATATATCTTTTAAAAAAAGATTTTAAGGTGAAAGGGAGTGCTAAATAATGCAAGGATGTTCGACAAACATACAACTTCCACCTGCGTAGATAACATAGATATAGCGTAAAAATCGGTATTACCTTTTATGGGTGATTTGTATTATCCATTAACATTCATGATAAATCTGAAAACACAACCTGATGCGGACTTCAATGTTGCCTTAAAATTTTCCGTATACTTTCATTTAAATATATTTGTAATTAAGCTTCCTTTACCAACTTTTCCCAGAAAGGCCACAACCAATTAAAGATACCACTTATTTATTGGTACAATATGAGAATCTTAATTTTGGTTCACATGGTTGTTAATGATTTGAGTAGATACAAGAGTATGATGCAAGTATCCAGGAGGTATTATTCCGTAGGACTTCCTCATGCATGTAAATTGGATGGTAAAAATCCTTGATGTTTAAACAACATAATAATAATAATAATAATAATAATAATAATAATGCATGAATTTGGACACGGTAGAAATATGGATATGTACTAAGTAATACGTAATTTGGAGAAACAATAAAAATATGTAAATGGGAGAGAAAACAATAAAAGGTACATGCCATAAAAGTATAGACAAAAGCAGAAAATTTTATCAGTATCAAGTGAAATAATTTTAAATTTCAATTCTGTTAACTTCTGTACAGTCGCGCAAAGTACAGTTTGGGACCTAATGTTATTTAGGACTGTGATTTCCGTTTCAGTTGTCTTAGAGAGATCATTTATGGGTGTAGCTCTATGTTTTTGGGGGCGAGAAACCTGATTATAACTGTCTCGAGGCCTTGAGGCCCTTAGTACATAGTACATGATACATATTACATAACTTTGAAAAAAATATAATCGGAAAAACCATTTTCGTAGCCAAATAATCGATTTTCATGAAAATTTGGAATTAAGCTTCTTTTACCCTTGACATCAAAAGTGACATATGACTTGTGTTTTTTGTATTTAAGGAATAAAAAATACTAATTTTTATTTATTTTAAGGTGAAAAAAATTGAAGACATGCAGGTTTAAACATTTTCTGGATTCATATCTTATTTAATTATGCACAATAAAGCTTCTTTCATGTTCTCGAACATGATGTTGCGATGTATTCCAAATTTTCAACCCCCAAAAACCACCCCTATGACTAAAATATTGTAGAAATTTGACATTTATATAGGTATGTATATACACGATACACCTACATATTATCAATTATCAAACTCCAAAATTTTCTGGAATGGAAAAATTCCACAAAATAACCAATATCATAACTCCCGCTTTAAAGCTACAGCGTCCATTCAACAACCACTTTCCAGCTAATTTCAATAACTACAAGATCATATACATTAATATGCCCAAACACTTTATATTCAAAAGGTACCGGTTTAAAAGGCTCGGGAGGGGTGCTCCGTTAATTTTTATCCCACGTCATAAATAGAAATAAATCAAAAATTTTTGTTCAGAAAAAACCTACACTTGTACTATATAAACCTACATTCTTGTACATTTTTTACGTATATTTTTTAGTTTTAGAATTATTTGGAAAATAAAGAATGAATGAATGAAGAAAATTAAGAAATTTGAAAAATACGTTTTTCATTTCCGTCATATTTTTTTTCGAAAAACACGCATTCTAACCCTACCAAACTTTTGTATTATATGGATAACATTAAAATAAAATAACTTAAAGTATATCCCTTAATAAAATAACTTAAAGTTTCTCCCTTGATAAAATAAAGTAAAGGAAAACAGTCAATATCCATTCTAGTGGGAATAGCTGGGGCTGGTTTTAGCGCTAATTTTTTTGCGGTCCTCAGTTTTATGCATCGTATCTCGCTGAGTTATAACACAATATTAAAGCAGCTCATTTTAAACGTATTTCTAAGTACTACTAAAAAAGTTCTAAAAGTTTTTCTCAAAAAATGTATCAGTTTTCCGTTATTTAACTATTCAACGTTAAATAATCTCGAACCAAATTGCAGAAAAAGAGTTTTTCTACAATCGCCTCAATAGTAGGCTTTTGCGCTCTCAATTCTCAAAGCAAAGTACGCCATTTCCGATGATGACATAATTGTCGCTTTAAAGCGGCAATAGTGTCAATTCCCGCTCGCTTCTTTATTATAAATTCCTTAGCAGGCGCTTGTCAGTCAAAAATGACACAAGAGAAATGTAGCTAACAAAAAAAACAAAAAATAAAAATCGGTTCATATATAAACATATCTCAATTACATACAAGAACATACTGTATTAAGCGATTGTAGAAAAAATGTTGTATGTATTACGAGCACAAACTGCCATTGTCGCTTTTGAAAGAATACCTTCAAATTAGAATTTCTTTGGCAAGCGGCAATGCAGTACTTTGCACTCTTAACACACAAATAACTATTTCTTCAACGAGTCATAAACTCCCTTTATTTTAGACCTACCGCGTTTATAAAAAAAACGATCCCTTTGTTTTCTTATAAGCTTAATTTTTCGTCATTTTCACCGTCTAAAAACATGAATTTTTAACATTTTCTATCGCGAATAACTCCTTTATAGCAAATAACCTTTATAGAAAAATGTTTACTTATAAATAATGTGTCCCTGTATCGACTTCCGTGGTTATTTTGAGTAAAAACATTTCCATCCACGAGAAGGGGTGGCATCGACCCTCGGGATATAAAAAACTTCCTGATCCGATGGGACCCTATTCTGAATATGGTCATTAGGTCCCTACTGACACGACAGAAAATAAAAAGCGCTTTTAACCTCTTGTGCATAATTCTTATAGCAATGCGCCTGACTGTTTGGCTGATTTGATATTTTGATTTTTCACCGAAGTTTAATATATTTTTTTGTAATAAAAATGAAAATGTTATTTTACAGCTAAAGCGGGAAAACAGTCAGCAAAGGCCGGAAAAAAGCTTAGATCATACGAAGACTAGAAATCGTGATCAATTCAAGAAGGATAAATATACTGATTATCCGTTACGTACTAATGTCCTTGAGGCCTAACGTCTAGCCTATATGGACGAATTGCATATTTATGGTTCGTGTCAGCTTGTCACCATATACCTTCCTCTTTCTTCCGCCCATTATCTCACCAAACTATACAACTATACATAAATATGACATGGGTCGAAATCAGAAATAATTAACAACCGACCTGCCAACCAATAAAGATTTATCTTGAATGCTTGGAAAACGAATGGTATACTAAAAACCACAAAAATCAAATAAAATATCAAAAACGTATTGCTCAAAATATTATAACTCAAAGACGTCGTCAACATGTAACAAATCTTCTAAATGTCAATTTCTAATTATCTTGGGCTTCTAATTATCTTGGGACTTATCTGGATTCTTCGGAAAACATTGTGAAATAGAGAAAAAAAGATAAAGTATAAATTATATGCAGTTGATTTCCACAAGTATAATATGTTATTATTGGTTGGTTAATATTGTTACGGAATCGTGAGAAGCGATTGTGCACGATATATTGAAAATTTCCTAATTCTAGGGAAAATCTGCACAATCTGGCAACATTGCATCCGACGATGTGGTACCATCGCATCTAGGGGTGCCAGATACAACCTCTAAACTGCGAAGTTTCAACCCGCTATGATATGGCCCTCCTGGCCCCATTTAGCAGTATAAGAACATGTTGACTACCCCCTGTAGAACTCTTTGAGGTGCCCTGTATACAATCTAGTTGAGAATAGTTGAGAACAATCTAGAATGGGATGGAGTAACCGAGAAGCTTCCAGAAGCTTTGAGAACATTAAAAATAGTATATAAGGGCCAGCCGATCGCTACATTAGTCAGTTTAGTTTAAACGCTCTTAGAGACAAGATCAAGTAACACCTAATTGAAAGTGTCAGTAGTGATTTATCATTGTAGACAGTTGTGACTTGTTGTGTTTGGACGTTAATAAAGTGTATTTGGATTCTGGACAGTACCACTTAGTATACGAACCCAGTGGCGTAACAATATTCTCTTATAAAAGATCGCCTCTCTTGATCCTTTCCTCTTTGTTTTGCCAGCATGTTAATTAATTCCTTCAAATGTTCCTTTTGGGCATATCTTTCTTCCCCCTTTTCTGATTTTCGTTTTATTTCATCTTCCATTCTTTCTCTTCTTTATCTGCTTTCCGTCTCATTTCATCTTCCTCTTTGTTTTCTTAGCATCCCCATTAGGAGAGAAGTGCATGAAATGCAGTAGTAATAGTCCGAGTATTTATCTTGCAAATTAATGAGTAGTGCCGATATCTTCCAGTGTATTTTGAGGTTACTGCATTTATACTGGGAATTTTACTTCAAAGAAAACACTTATTGTTATCGAAGGACGAATGAAGTAATTATAAATAATGGCTTAAATTTAATTAGCAATTAAACCATTTTAGCAAATCTGATCATATAAATTACATTAATCTGTGAGTGGCAGTCATCTCAGAGCAACGACATAATTGAATATTATTACACGGTTATTTTCATATTAGTACTATTTTTAATTCAACCAGCATTAATATTCATGCTTGCAATAATTATGAGTCGTTACATAACTCAGCAGCGGATACGAATTGGATTTTCCTTTTTCAGGACCGTAATGACCGGTTCTGACTAACTGGAGTAAGTTCTACGTGGGTGGAAGGAAGCTCCATCTCCGAGTTTGACTGATATATTTAAAATTATGATCACAAATGCGCTATAATTACCTGCTTAGAGTCAGTTTTAATATACTCTACTAGGTATTTGATCACGTTTTATTATAAGAAGTATGTAGGTATATATATATTTTATAATCTTTATTAGTTTTCTTCTTTAATAGTTTTCATTTCATCCACTGATATAATCCCGGTGTGACATCGTGAACATAAACTTAATTAATTAGCCAAATTCAATTAAATAGATTGATCTACTGTTCCAGAAATCTATTATGAATTTACACTTCCTGTACCTATATTAGGCAGAGTACCGTGGTTTCAGGAATATTTGCAGAAGATGACAATTGTCCTAAGAACAGCCAAGAAACATCCAGAGTGCCCTTGCTTCCTTCTACTGCAAAAAGCACAGAACTTAGGCGCTTATCTTATGGTAGGTAGTATTTAAATGCGGATTAAAAAATATGTTCGCCATTTCCCGAAATAATTTAAGAAATATTTATTATAAAGCAATAAATAATAATAAGTTGTTTTGCATTTTTGGCAAGACATTTGAAATTTGTAATGTAAAAGATAAAAAACATTCATGGCCATAACAATTCTAATAGTGGCGTCACTTTCGGAAACTTTTAAGGGTATTTTACATGTAATTTTATCAGTTAATATCAGAAATATATCCCGTACACTTGTTCAAACTTCCTCCCTTCCTCCCTTCCTAAACTGTTTGAACCAAAATTCATCAATATTTAAGGTAAACTAAATAAATTAAATAATTAGCTGCAATATGATTGGTCACATTATGTGAGAATAACATAACATAACCCTCGTTGTCAAGGAACTTGGATTGTTTAGAATTGGTAAACTTCCGTAGAAACGAGTAACAATAATGAGATCTGCAATAGCGTCCTTTTACAAGCGGCAGCTACGCTTATGTGTATGTAAGATTTATAAATTATAATAAGTTAAACAATAATTAAATAAGAAAATTTCAGCTACCATATTCAGTTATCAACGGGTAAACAAGTGGAGAAGAAAATTAGCCAAGATTTATAGTGTTCTGACTTGGTAATACGTTATTCTAAGCACGGTGTTCCTAGGGAGAGGGTACGAGGCTAAAATAGTGTACGAAGAAGGAAAAGGAGGAGGGAATCGCTCAGAGAGAATAAAGTAAGCAGAGGATAAAAGGTTTATCCAAATTTTCCTTGTTAAATCGATACCTACCTAAGAACTACAGTCAAGAGTAGTGAATACCCATAGTAAAGGTGATTCCGACAGATGGCAGCATCGTGAAGTAGAGGATAAGCAGTTTTCCAATTAGTAGTACGAGGTCCTTCCGATAGATGGTGATTCCGATAGATGGAATGAGTTTGGTGTAAATAAATAATAAACAAAGTGAAGTTCGGTTTTAATAATATTGTGGTGCTTTGATAACTGAAAGGATTGCGTAGCTTGGCGTAGGTCTTAATATTAAGAATATAATATATTAATATATTTTGAATATTTCTTTCAAAATATTACTCCTCACAGAGTTTTATGATTTGCATGTATGCACTTAAGCATGCTACTTACTACTTACTTTCTTTTCTAGATAATTTTGGTAACCACATACTTCATTTAGTGTGTTAAACTTCCGTCTTATAGACATATTTACTTCACTGTGTTAAACTTCCGTCTTATAGACATATTTACTTCTCTTTGTTAATAAAACAACCAAGTTTCTATAGTTATGAATTATCATTACTCTCATGTAAGAGTGGGAAAATAACCTGATATCATTAAATAACGATTAAACATGTCAATCTCCATAAGATTTACCAAGAATCATTTGCCAGCAAATTAGTTTCAATATTCCAAGTAACCTAGTTGAACCTCCCCTACTAGACTATAGAGGACTCAAGCTCAGCAGTGAACTTTTATAATTAATATAAATAAATGTTCAAAGAACTGGCGCCTAGGGAAATTTAGCAGTAGTATCGAGATCGTGACAGTATAGCAGACTTATCAGGTGTTCATACCCTGTGCTTTCACTGCATAACTTCACTCACAAATCTTATCAAATTATTACAATTGTCACCCAACAGTGAGGCTTATACAATACACATATTACAAATTATTACAATTTGTCTCCCGAACGTAGGGCATTAAGAAATCAATTTATTACAATTGGCATCCGAAAGTGGGGCATTAAGAATTCATACATAATAATTATAATAATTTGGCGCCCAACGTGGGGCATTAAGAGCGCATAGTAATAAAATTATTACAACATATATACATATATATGTATATAATATACAATATACAATATATATATATATATATATATATATATATATATATATATATATATATATATATATATATATATCATTCAGTAAATCTTTTATTTTGATTTCATTCCTTCGATATAAAAATGTATTCCTTAGTGTAATGGTTTTTATAATATCGTTGGTTTTTTAGAGATTTTTTTTTTTAAATAAAAAAGCTCTAGTTAGTCTGTTCAGCTACTGATTATGCCCAAAAAAATATGAGACACAAAGTTGCGTACCACAATAACCAGAACCGTACCAGAAGCCACTTCCGCTTAAACCGGAAGTTTAAGGAAATGTTTGAAATGCTCAAAAAAGGACAATTATGTAACATACAACTCTCCCAAAGTTGAAAATTTTAACTTTTTAAATAGTAAAGTTACAGAGCGTTACATGTCTCCTGTGTCACCCGGTATATTTATATATATATATATATATATATATATATATATATATATATATATATATATATATATATATATATATATATATATATATATATATATATATATTAGCTTTGAAATTCTTTGCTATTCATATTTATTTTGTGAAAATAAATATGAAAAAACCCAAGATTACTTTTCACAAAAAAAATATATATATATATATATATATATATATATATATATATATATATATATATATATATATATATATATATATATATATATATATATATATATATATATATATATATATATATATATATATATATATATGACCTATATATGACCTGAAGGGACTGCATAGCCGCTACTCTGATTTTCTGACATATAAATACTTCGTGTTATACACATCAATAAATTATTATCATTATAATTATTATTATACTCGTACTTTGTTTTTTATATTAAATACCCGACTCTGCGAAGAGTATCCTATAGAATGTTACACATTTTATAATTTCATTTGTTTATATGTGTATAAAGTTTATAAAATTAAGGTACGTTTCCCATAAGAGTATAAATATCAATCAGCATGTGTGTAGATATCACATGCCAACGAGATTCCTAAGAATCTGGTAGAGTCAACATACCATCATGCGCACAGACAAGTCTAAGCGCACATCTGTGATTTCCTTTGGCAGAAATTTGACGTTATCAATGACCGGAAGTTGGGCGAGTTTTTGTCAACGAGCGCGTCGTGTGTATACTGGACCATGTCGTGTGTATACTGGACCATGTAGAGCAAGACCAGTCCCCGACCTCATTCCGAAGCGAGGATATGATTGACTGGCTTCATTTTCAATAGCATAAAGTGACACGTAGCGTCAAATTGATTGCCAATTATCGTCGTAAATGCACAATGCCTATACGCCTGTCTGAGGAATGTTTTTCTTGACCCACGTATCACATATTTATGTTTTTTTGCATTCTAGGCGACTCCCATATTTGTGTAATATTAGTGTAGTAGCGTAAGAATCATTGAAAAGTAAACGTGGATAAGAATGATTGAACAATATTTGATTCGTTGAGGATATTATACTTTTATTAGGTCAAAAGTGATAGGACGTTTATCGGCGTCAAGTTTCATAGATACACCAAAAGAAATGTTTTTAAATTTTCATAATTATGAATAAAATTGGTATAATTTGAAAGGCATTTCGAGATATAATTTGTTGCAAAATACTAGTGCTATTTTTAGCACCAAGCAGGTATCCTTACTGTCCATCAACGTATTAATTAGTTATACTTCTGGCTTGTTTTGTGCTATTTTATGCCTACCTCTCATTGTGTATAAATGACAGCGTTAATGAATTATGCACGATCATTATGGTGACCATATGGCAAGCAAAATATTTTATGTTCTCTTTTACAATACACATGGCAATAGTACCAATACCTCCAGTACTTATAATACGTTTATAAAGAAATAGGACCTGATAAAATTTTCTACAATTAATTAACTAGTAATATATTAGTATAGAGCGTTCAAAGTCCCTTAGGCTCCTAGCTATGCAATATTTCTCCATTATCTTCATACAAATCATACAAACCTCTTTGTTTCGTTTCTAACCTGAATCTCATCCTGGACCATCCCTGTTCTTTTATTTCCATCGGAGTTAATTTCAGTACTTTTTTACTACCCTATTATCCCCTCTTCTTCTAATATGCCCCTACCAAATTCTTTGTACCCTTATAAATTGTGTAATTGTAGGTTTTTCGTATAATTCGTCATTTAATATCATTCGTCATTATTTTTGCATTCCCATATAATAATTATAATAAACGCTTTATTATTTCCACATATTTAAAAAACAACAACATATTATAATTGGCTTTGTTAATGGAAATAAAGGGTAATATCCGTAGCTTACTACGTAATGCATATCAGATGCTGATAAGACTATAGCGAATTTACTTAATGTTATGAAAATGGCTAAATAAAAATAGAAGGCGATGATAAAGACGATGATAAAGAAGGCGATGATAAAGGCCAAGAAGATAAGAAAGAAGGAAGAGCATAAATATAAAGAATTTACAGGACATACATTTAGGTATTTTTAAATTTATTTAGGTACCGAATTTAGGAGTTACATATTATAGGAAATGTAAATATGGTATTTTTTCTCCAACCGAAATTCACTTTAATTATTATTTTGTGCTTTGAAATTATTCAAACCACATTGGGATATTAAAAGAAAATAGGTAAGTAGGCTATATATAGATGTAGTCATGAATACTTTGTCAAATGTAATCGCCATATTGCTAATGTAGTTCATTTGTGATTGTGTGTGCGGTTCAATTGGCTGAAAACTGTAAAAATGGAATCTAATGACGATTTAGGTCTAATGTAATGACCTGAGGAGATACTTCAGGTATCTCAGGAAGACGGAAATGGTACTTTTCACAAGGAAAAGAAAACTAAAGCCAATGAGAGCACCCGTTCTCCTAAACACATCATTAAATTTTGCACCACAGGTGAAATACTTGGGTGTAACCTTAGATGCTAAACTAACCTGCAATTATTACCTTCAAAGAGGAATAAATAAGGCCTACATATCATATGAGAAGTGTCGCAGAACCGTAGGGAAAACCTGGGGAATGAAACCCAGAGTGGATATATACTGCTAATATAATAAGACCAAGGATGGCCTATGAAGCTGTTGTCTGATGGCTCAAGAGTCAACAAATAACAGTAAAACTCAAGCTATGCCAGGTACAAAGATTTGCCTGTCTGAGCATAACGGGAGCTATGCGACAACACCAACGAGCAATGGAGGTAATGCGGTGTCTTCTACCACTAGCTTGCACTACCAAATCCGTTGGCATAATACCAAACGCGAGCTGTGGCCAAACTAGACCCCGCCTGTGGACTGAGGCTGTTAAACGATACCCCTTTTCCAGTCATATGCAGATGGTATTCCGCCTCGGCTTGTCTTTGATAAACCTTACACCATACAAACTACTGGTGAAGATGAGACCGCTGTTGAAGGTGTAAACTATGTCTCAAAGACGGATCAAAGAAGAAGGAAGGAGCAGGCTGTGGTATATATTCCAGAAATCTGCGCATCCGATGCAATTGGACTATGGATAAAAATTCCAGTATAGTACAAACAGGACTCGCAGGTATAAACATGGCCGCAGAAGAGATTGCTTGCAGAGAAATAATGGACAAGATAATCAGAATATGCACAGATAGTAGACAATCACACTACTGGCCCTGAAAAATTATAAAATAACTACTATGGGAATGTCACCAAGCACTTGAGAGCCTGTCAAATGAATAACATGTGCCTATGTTGGGTCAAAGGACACTCACAATGCAATGGCAATTAAGAAGCTCATGAACTGGCCAAGAAGGCATCCAGCCTGAAAATTCTTGGGTCTGGTCCTTTAAGTACACTACCAATTGCAGTGAAACTCCAAATAATAAAGGAAAACACCCATAAGAAATTTAAGACGTTATGGGATGAAACAAGTAGCTGTCAGCTGGCCATAAATCTCCTAAGATATCCCAGCGAAGAGACAGTGAAGAATTAGCTGGCAATGTCTAGGGGAAATCTACGATTTGTAACAGGAATCCTACCCGGACACTGTCGGGTAATATGAGACAAATCCGTCTGCAGAGGATGTGAACAAGGAATGAAACGGTCATGTACTTTGTGAGTGTCCCGCCGTGTCATCGACTA
The DNA here is from genome assembly GCA_964058915.1 of Tetropium fuscum. NCBI lineage: Eukaryota > Metazoa > Arthropoda > Insecta > Coleoptera > Cerambycidae > Tetropium > Tetropium fuscum. Next base: position 59,574 of record CAXKVY010000133.1, read on the forward strand.
GAGAATCCATATTGGGGGAACGTTGGCCTTCTATGGACAATTTGAGGGAAACGCCCTAGGCAACCTCATCACCTTTTTTATAACATTAGGCTGGTCGATGCCCTAGGGAGACATTTCCCTCACGGAGGAAGCACAAGGGGCCCAATGGAGACTAAGTGCAGCGGATCTTTGATCCGCACTCCAAATAAATTACAGATTACAGAGAATCGTTCCAAGAAATTCCTTCTGAGGAAATTCGCAAAAAATTTTATCCATGAATATGAGGATCTTAAAATATCTGGAGGTAAATAGAGGACACTTCGACAAGTTACTGGGATTTATTTCTGTAGTCAATATTTAAAATCATTTGTTTATTGTTTGTAGTAACTAATGTTTAGTTAACTGTTCAAACCTTGTTTCTTGCTGTTCATTTTATTTTATATTATGAATAAACAAATTCGGATTACCACTATTCCTGTAACAGTAACACAACCATATTACGCTCGAGCGGAAAAGTTAACACACGGCGTCGGCGCCGCATGGTGTGTAACTCCGCGAGTGCGTAATTGCTTTTCATTACCTGAGTTTGGTATCGTGCTTTTTCTACTTGATTTACTTGAATTACTTGATTATAGTATAGTATGACATGCCAATAAATTGTAGAAAAAAGATCGATAAATTTAACACAAGTGTCAAATTTGATGCGAAAATAAGTTATTATAAATACAATTTTTCCATGACAACCCTAGGCTAAAGTATAAGAGTACTCGTTGCAAATGTTGTAGTCTCCCGAATTATAATTGCGTCAACTTAATCACGTATTCTACATCGAAAATAATACTAGAATAATAAATACATTATAAATTGCATTCGAGAAAAAAAGTTTGGTTCAAAATAATCAAAATTATAATTATTGCGAATCTGTTTATTGGCTTTCCGATAACTACATGCATTAACAGGATTTTGATTTTTTTTTCGAAAACGGTGCGTCGATCGGAAAAATCCCAAAAGAGATTTTCTCTTCAAATAGGTTGAGGAATTTAAATTTTTTCTACAAAAATATTCGGTGCCGCGCTAGTACGGGCTCTCTCGATGACAGTTAAAGTCTACAAAATTTCGTTAAACCATATAAGTTTTGTAACAATTAGTAAATTTGGTCTTTTTAACCAAATTCTACTCCCTGTATTTCCTTAACTAAGCATTTATCGAATATGGTTTATATATCAAATTAGTGTTATTTTTCCATGTAGAATACGTGATTAAATTGTTACAATTGCTGTTGCAAAATATTTTATTGTAACCGATAAAAAATAGTTCATTACAACCCGTGGGTAAAAGTAAAGCAGCTTCGGAAAAAACGTTAAGACACAAGGAAGTGATACAGCTTTTTGTGATTTCTACGCAAGTAATAAAAATAAGGATAATGTTTAATTCCTCCGGATGCCAACTTGTATTTTATGGACGTAGAAAAGAACACAATTTAATTAATTGATAATAAACATACCAAGCTCACTGAAGCTCCATGCTGAGATTTTCAAGTTTCAGCCAATTTTGTAATCGTGATCTATTTAATTAAAGGGCAATTTAGATCAAAGTACGCCGCGGATAATAAATAGTTGCCATAAATAACGTACCCAACTAAAAATACTGCCACGAACAAAAAATATTAATGAACTTTTAAATCGTACGCAAATATGGTTTGATTCTATGTACCCAACTCCTATAAAGACCTCAAATTGCCATGTTTATTACGGCTATTTAAGTCAGCGCTCGATTGTAATAGAAGTTGTTAAGGAATTCTATGAGTGGGAATTGACTTTCTTGGTGGCAGATCCCCAATGTCTTCGTACGTCTGATTATTATGCAAATTTTATTGATCAATTTTGTGAAAAACTGCTGGTGAATTTATAGGAAAGAATATAATTTTCTGCCATATATACATGTACGAGGGAAATTCTTTGGTATCATAAATACTTATTTGGCTTTATTGTTTTCAATAGATGTCTAGCGTATTACTATTTTTTTTAAATAATACCTTCGAAGATATAAAATTTGTTCTATTTTTATAGAAACTTATAGAATTATCATTATTATCTTATTTTTGAACATGTTCGAGGATATATTAAGAAATTAAGAAAGTAAATTAAAAGGTTGGATATATAGAATTACATATATATATATATATATATATATATATATATATATATATATATATATATATATATATATATATATATATATATATATATATATATATATATATATATATATATATATATATATTATAACGTTAATTTTGATTAGATAAAAAAATTTTATTAATTTATTGGTATTAAAAATTTTAAGTACCTTTTTATACCAATTATGCTACGGCTATGCTCATTTTATCAAATTACCTGTTTCCTTTTCTCAAGGGTCGGATCAATTTAACAAATTTATTTTTTGACGTTTGTGACATTATTATAAAATTTATCGAAAATGTCCGAAATGTCTCACTAAAAGTTTATATATTTAAGAGCTCTAATATTTGTGATTTATCAATTAACTGTAAAACTGTTCAAATTATATCATGTTATTCCTTGGTCACGACCTAACTTCAATATTTTATAAGGTACCTTACTTTCATTTATACGTATGTATTCTGGTTCATCCCTTGTTTACGATCCTTCTAATTCTGCTTACATATCCTCTTCTCGCTTACATATCCTCCTTCTATGCCTATTAAATACAAATCTTCAAATCCTATTCTGCTATTCTCTCTCTCTCTCTACTTCTTATCTGTAAACTGCTAATAGTCCCATAGCGACTATTTCCTTTTACATTCTTCTTCTTTGGTTCTTTCTATCCTTGCTCTCGTTTTCCAAATTTCCAATCTCAATTTTTCTTAAAAAAATTTCTTATTATTCTATTTATTTTCCTTGGTTTCCCTGTTTTTGTTTTCTCACACTCTCTTGATTTCCATTTTTCAATAATAAACAATTCACTCATATATTATGTAGTCTATACCATTTACACCCTCTCACTTTAGTTATTGAGTCAACAATTCTTCATTTTATACATACTTCATTTTATATTTCATTTATACTTCATTTTATACATAATAAATTTTATGTTATAGTTCGTGTATTATAACAATATATGTTTTCAAAATAGGTCAATTCGTCCAAAATCTAATTTCTTCTTAATATATAATTATATATATATATATATATATATATATATATATATATATATATATATATATATATATATATATATATATATATATATATATATATATATATATATATATATGTATACTGGGAGCATAGTTTAGGACCCCCCCAATTTTTTTATCAGAATGGGCTTACATCACACTCTGTTCATTGCTACAAAACGAATTTTCGAATATAAGGCAATATTTATTGAATTATGACGATGGCATGACAATGGCCCGGTCCCGAAAATATGCTATCCCTTCAAAACAGAAAAAGGTATACATCCTGGCACTGGTTTCTTTGAGACACGTCCTCAAAGTATCAAAAAGTTCTCAATCTATAAAATCCCTCGAAAAAAAGACCTTAAAACATGCTCCCAGTATACATATATATATATATATATATATATATATATATATATATATATATATATATATATATATATATATATATATATATATATATATATATATATATATATATATATATATATATATATATATATATATATATATATATATATATATATATATATATATATATATATATATTAGCTTAAGTTCTTTGCCATTCATATTGACAAAAATGCAAATAATTGCATTAATTGCATTGACGACAGTGCCACGTGATCTAGACATACAAAAAAATCAAAAATTAGTCATTCTATTGTCCCCACTGTCACTGTACCTATATTTATTCAGGAAGACGTTATACACAATAATTCAAACAAATATAAATTTTTAGTTTTTAAGACTATGATGTTTGTCGAAAAAATACTTTTGTCTTTATAATTTGCCATTTTCATAGCAAATTTGTATCTCTACAATAAATTGTATTATCTACCTACTACCTACCTACTAAACATGCATAGTTTTTGAACTAATTTGAAGTAGCACTTTGTGGGTTAAACATTTTTAAGGTGTAGTTTCTTGGATACTTTAAATAAAGTGGGAACGCTAGAGGGTATTAAAAGTTTCTTCCCATCGACTCGAGGTTTATACACAATAATTGTTTATAAAAATAACTTTTTTTTAATCTTTTTGATTTGTAGACAATATAGGTATATTGGGAATATATAATAGATTTATAGACTGTGTTCTATTCGTACAGAAAAAAGACCATAATTCTGTATTGGTTTCCAATCTTTCTACAATTTATGGGCTATTTATAGAGCCTAGATAAGTATAAACTAATTAATTTTACACCGCATTTACCCATTTACATTTGTGGCATCGATGTAAGGTGTCAGATGCTAAGGCAATAGATGACTATGTCGGCGCTAGTACAAATACAGAATAAGTTCTATTAAAAGATATCTTAAGAAATAAAACAAACTAATGCACCGTTAGCATTAAATATAATAAGACATATTTCGCAAGCATTATTTATTTGCTTCTCACAGATAAGAACGTTGAGATAGCTGATACACGATATATATCAGTAAATATAAAATGAATGATAAAATCCACAGAACTAATTTCGTATTCAACATTTACGTCCAATGCTCGTGGCCTACTGCATAATATCCACTTAAATATACACATTACACAAATACATGCAAGTTTAAGTGACAGTTTAGGCTTGTTTAAACACAAGTACTGGAGATTTTAATTAGTGATAAGACAAGGAACTTATTCGTCGCTACTAGCTCTCATACACTAGGAGAGGTACTTCTTGTATAGATAGATACTCAGCTCAGCTTGACCGCGGTTGGGAGGTAGAATAAAAATTGTGGACGGCTGACCCGCTTGCCCCAGTCTACTCACAAAACTGTCTAACAGCTCGTGCTGCCCCGTAAGGAGGATCTAATGATCATGTTCACTTGTTAATGAAGCATAAACTAACAAGATCTCTTTTACTTACAGCAGTATCTATTCCGCTTAAATTGTTCTTACAGGGGCACATGCATCAAGTTCTGTTGTCTATTAATACTTGAGGTATTATTAACTTAAGTCAAGTATCTCTTGTATGAGAATCTATACCGCCTATTAAGTTATTATAATTTAGGTATGTTGTATTGATAGAGGAATATTAGAGTTTATACCAGAGTTCCACGCAGTAGAATCTTAACTCAATGATAAGAATTGTCATTGATAGGACATTGATAAGTCAATGAAAAATAATATTGACACATCGGTAGAAGTATATGGATCTGATGATAGAACCTACTTGATGATGAAGGTAAAGTGTAATTAATATTCACACCTCTCCAAATATTGAAATTGTTCCTAATTTTAGATGGACGATCAATTAGATGCATGGGAATATTGTTTTTACTGCATATATCGGCGGCTTTTGACTTTTGACTTTTGAAAAAGTTGGTATATAAAAAATGAAAAGTACGACAAAATACATACACATCAGCCTCAAAACACGTTTGAAGCTGAGCCAAATCGAATAATTAGTTCGCAAGATATCGCGAATCGTAGTTGAGAAAACCAGAAAAATCAAATTGATTTTTCATCGAAGGGGAATATAGTTGGAGGCTCATTTTTTTTTGTGGAATAGCTATCATGAAGGAATTATAAGGTTATAAGGCTGCAAGCTGGGGGTGGTGGTATAATTAGGAGAGAATCATAGAAAACGCCGTTTGGTTTTTTTAAGATCGGACAATATTCAGAGAAGTTATGGGCATTTTGAAAAAATTAATTTTTGCCCCTCTCCTAATTATCCCACCATCCCCAGTCTGCGGCCTCTTATTTCCTTCATAAGAGCTCTTGGAGACCGCCTAGCCGCAAGACTTGGCTAGTAAGCGCGTACTAGTTACGGCGCATATTTCAGGGTTTCGTCGATCGAGAGATTTAGGCCCGTATTCACAAAGCTCGATTACCCTCTGATCGACCTGATTAAATTTTAATCATATCGTTACCTGAGAAAAACAAATGCTATTTCTCATCGTCTGATCAGGTAACGAGAAGTTGGTAATCGAGTTGGTTAAATGCATAATCAAGCTGTTTTGATATTCACAAAGCTTCGTCAAGGCAAACGATCCGATCAAATTGCATTTGACGAGCTGATTTCTTAATCGGTGCTACATGACTGATTATATTTTGACGAATGTCACAAGATTAGTATTTTGCTACAATATTTTTAAATATTTGTGTGTTGAGTGAAATAAATATAAAAAAAATAAATTGAAAATCTAAAATAGACATTTAAAATAGTTATAAGCATATTATTAATATATGTTTTTAAATTTTATTTTAAAATTATTTCCTGCACATTTTTAAAGGTATGTATATAAAAATCCTATTTATTATATCATTATTAAATATGTGGATTATTTTAGGTACAATTGTCTTCATAGGTTGAATTGTTTCCTCATAGAAAAATGGACGTATCTTCATTATCTTCTTTATCTTCCTTTTCATCTGAGGAGGAAGAACGGCCAAGGAGGTTACGGATCATTAGAGACCGTGTAAACCCTTTCGACATCTATGATGATGTAGATTTCCGGTCAAGATTTAGATTTCGTAAAGAGGTAGTGCTGCATATACTGCATAGGTTTGAAGACCATATCAGACCTGTTACGTTTAGAAACAAATCGATAGATCCACTAACTCAACTCCTCGTGACATTGAGGTTTTATGCAACCGGTACTTTTCAGAACTGTGTAGGAGACCATGTCAATATATCCCAGCCATCTGTTTCACGAATTATCAAAAAAGTGACGCACCATATTGCATCAATGGGCCGTACGGAAATAAAAATACCCGCTGACAATGAAGTTCTGCGGGTGTCTGTTCAGATTTTTATAAAATAACGAATTTTCCAAGAGTTGTAGGTGCTGTAGATTGTACTCATGTTAAAATAAATTCACCAGGAGGAGCAAATGCTGAACTCTATCGCAACAGAAAAGGGTACTTCTCGTTAAATGTACAGGCTGTCTGTGATGCCCACCTCAAAATTAGGCATATTATTGCACGTTGGCCTGGTTCGGTACACGATGCTACCATCATGAATGACAGCCCATTAGTTGTGGAGCTCGAAAGAGGGCAATATGGAGCCAACAATTTCTTATTGGGAGACAGTGGATATCCATGTAAATTATATTTATTAACTCCATTAACTAATCCCAGATCCCCCGCTGAAGAAGCATACAATCGAGCCCATATAGCCACCAGAAACACCATCGAGAGGTGCTTTGGAGTACTCAAAAAGAAGTTCCATTGTTTGTCATTTGGTTTAAGAACTAAGTTAGATACATCGGTAGCCATAATAGTCGCGCTGTATTGCACAACATTGCCATAGACTTGGGTGACGTAGAGGAAGAAGAGCCTGATGAGTACCTTGAAGCAATAGGAGATAACAATATTATTGCACATGTCAATGGGAACACAGCCATGCGAAATTATATTATCGCATCGGCATTTGCGAGACATTAAAAACATGTTTTAAATGATTTTTTTTTTTATTTTCATGTTCATCAATCACTAACAATAAGTAAACAAACCGCTGCCTAAGGAATCATTACTTCCACCTAGTGGCATAAAAGCATGGTATAACGGTATGCAACATCAATATTTGAATGCTACTTATACCTTCCTGTGAATATAAAGTGGCTAGAAGTAAAAACATGTCTGAGGAAGGCGATATTTGAAATCCTCGAATGAGAACTTTCATGACATTTTAAAGCGATTTAAGCAATACAAATTTCAAAAAAAAAATGTTAATTACTATACTTGCACGACGTGTAAGTAATTAATCAATGATGGCTCGTTAAATTGGGTAGGTTAGGAAGTTTTTCAGTTGTAGACCATATAAATCTTGTTATATGACAAACATGAATCAGAATATTTTAATGAATAAATAGAAAAAGCTATTTTCAAAATGTGCCGTGCTTTTTTGCCACAATGTACGCAGTGAAAGTAATGCTTAAAGTTGTTTAGCATAAAAAGTAATCAACAAAATACCTATTTCAAACAAAATACCTATCAACAAAATACCTATTTCTAATCTTTTTCCAACAACAATAATTTTTTTTTTTAAATTTTTTCCTCTAGAAGGAGACACCTTTTTTCAATTAATGAATTCATAAATTTGTTTAAAATATTTTTGTTTATGGTTCATTTTTTTGTTAATTTTTCTTATTTTAATTGGTTTGGTACGACGTGAAGGTCCGGGCTTAGGAGTAGGAGTTCGGGATGGGTTCGGTGAAGGTGGGGAAACTGCAGGTTCTTCCATTTCTGGTTCATCCATCTCAATAATGATATCTGGAACAGATTCATTATTTTAAGTATTAGCAATTTTTCCATACAAAACACTTCTTTAGTCAATAATACATTTTAAATTATGTTAAATTTATTTACCACCATGATAGTCCGCTGCTGAATCGTAGGCATTTGGAAGTGGTAAGGTGGTGCCCTAATATGGACAATATCTGGAGACTGGTTCCACTAATGGTAGGAGCTTTGTTCGTGCCACCTCCTGTTTTTAATACCTCGGCCTAGAACAAGTAAATGATTAGCAAAAACAATATTATGTAAGACTTGTATTATGTATAAGACTGTATTATGTATATTTTTTGAAAATTAATTTGAAAACTTGAAATTTTATTTTTTCTTCTGAAAACATCAAAACGCATAATTCGAATAAATAAAACCTATCTTTGATTTCGTATGAGGAATATTATCGACTCGTGAACATGTTCTCTCAATAGATTACGAAGTGGATACCTCCTCGATACCTAACTCGAAGTCAAGTTATAATAACAGCAACGACAGGCGGTTTACCCAATCTCACTTGGGCACTAGTCAGAATACATGAAAACAATTTTACTTACTTTATTTAGTTTTTCTTCTATTTTCGCTGCGGTTATAGCTCGCCAATATTCTGATTCTCTTGTCCCTGCATTAAATTTAATTCCTCATGAATTTTTTTGTATTGTTCTTTCTATAAATAAAAAAATGAAATAAAAGATAGAGTATACAGTTATTTAATAATATAGGTATTAACGAGAATTTTACTTACAATTTCTATAGCTAAATCTTTCCTAGCTTTCCTCTTCATATTATCATAGAGAATCTTCAGCTGTTTGACGGTTCGAATGCTGTCAGCAGAAGTATTAAATTCTGCAGTCACTTCATCCCAAGCCCTAAGCTTACGAGTGAAAGCGTCACCTGAGGTTCTTTTACTTTCTAGAACTTCTTTTTTTCTGTTGGAAAAACTAAGGATTGAGGACTGGGAAAAGGATAGGTAAAGGATAGCCCAGCTAACAACTGTATTGATATTTAAGTCACTGTATGAAATTGTTTACATTTAGTATCGGCGTTTTGAGGTTAGAATATATAAAATTTAAAAGAATTTCAGAGTAAATTGTTTTACTCACTTTATGTAAATTTGCAGATTAAATAGGCACTTTTGCTTATAAAAATTATATAAATTTTACTGTAAATCGAAGTGCAAACAGAGAATGAAATACTGCAAATGAAAATTGAAGCAAACAGCACCTAATTTTTAAAACCACCTATCGTAGGTATACTGTATACTTACGTTTCTATAATATTTACTAAAAGGGATTTCTCCCTTTCAGTGTAATTTTTCCCTTTTACAATATTCTGAGACATTTCACAACTCACAACAGCACAAACTTTTTCAGAATGATTTTCTCAGAAGTAAGAAATCCAAACACGTTTGTTCATACAGACAGAGAAGGAGAGTTAAAAAAGAAAGATGAAAATATTTGCGCGACTCGCATCAGCTGTGTTGCCAAGCCTATTCCGATTAAATATCCGATCAGGTAATCATCTCGTCAAATCGAAAACTTTTGTTTTGTGAATACCAATTGGTTTGATCAGATGATTATATTTAATCATCTAATTACGTAATCACACGATTATAGTTTCTTTGTGAATACGGGCCTAAGTCGAATGACGTCGGAGCAGAATATATATTTAACTTTCAACACAATAAATTATGACAACAATAAAGCATTTATACACAAACCGGTTATAATTTTGAACACATGACTAACGGAACCATGCGTGTGCGAATTTGCAAACATTAACATAAGACACAAGGTTAATCTGTAAGGTTAGGGTTATCTGTAGACCTGACTATATATAACAAATTTTGGACAATTCTGACCAACTTCTCACTTACTAAACTATTTGATCTTGAACCCGAATTTAACGTATGAAAATATGTCGGAAACTGAATAATTTTGGCTAAGATTGCCGCTCTAGACCTCGTTGGAGGTGGGGCGGAGGGATAATCTTTCATCCCCTTTAAGTAATAAGACTTACCGGGGGTAAAATCTCGACCAATCCTACGGGATCTACCCTTTACAGAATTTCAGGACCCGTAAGATAAAGACATTTGGTTGCAAAACAAGAACTAATAACACATGGTTACCTTTGCGGTTAATTAGATGGAGAATAATAACAATATTTCAGGTGTTTACTGTGGGATGTTATCGATATACATGAAGAGAAAATACCACGAAAAACTCTTCTAGGCCTTAGATCCTTAATTCTCCAAAACAGTACAATTATGATATATCTGTGGTAGTCTTTCGGTACCAATTAGTTAGTCGCTAACTACGCTTTATGTGAGTATTATTCTTATATTCTTTGCTGGGGTAATGTGTGGCTGTTTGACTATTTTTGTTATTTGTTAATTACCGAATTTGCTAATACCGGAAACCATAAATTAAGTGACACTTCTAATTGCTCAATGACCCAAGAAATAATTTACTAATTTTACTGTCGAATTTTTAAGTTTCGTGCTGCTCGGGGTCTTATGAGCAGTCTTTATTCTACAATAGGGATAATAGGATTTTAGATATTTCACTTAAAAAATACTTTTTGGCGTCATACGACATGTGTTTCCTATTTGAGTTTTGAAATTAAGTTTAAGCTTGACAGAGAAAACACAAATAAAGATACATTACCGACTTAATGTACACCCTCTTAGAATTGTTAAACAATAAACAAACTGACACTCGCATTTTGGGTTCATATTATACTTCCCGACAAAGTTACAGGCCTGGACTTTGCCATAAAATGCACTGCTCGTCAAACGTCTTTATCTACTGTTTATCTACCTCTGAATGGGTTTCATTTAAGGAAAAAAAAGTACACATGAGCACTTTGTTTTATGTGTTAAAATTTCATTTTGGTTACCAATATTTTTGCTATCGATTACGATTATCGATATACTTACCTCGAGTTTTAGATGGCTGTCATCTTAAACACGAGAAATACGATTACGGAATTATGTACAAGAATTGAACCTCTAACACCAACACGGACGCTCTATCACCCGTCGAAATACACACAAAATAATTTTACGACTATATGGAAAACTTGAAACTTCCTAATCAAGAAAATGATAATGTCTCACTATTAGCGAACATCGACGAACACCCTGTATTGGACTACGTCACCGAGGCAAGACTTTCGATAGAAAGAACACCATTAGGAGATACAGAGGAAATAATATCTGCCGAAGAAACTGAAGAACCTAAATTCCACGATACAGTACACAAGTTATGAAAATCCCATCTAGGAAATGCTTTGTACAGAAAATAATTTGAACACTTTCGACCATCAAATTAAAATTAAACACTCACCCGCGAAACCTAAATTCAAATATTGTTTCTTACTAAGATACGACTTTTAGCACACTTATCAACTAGCAATTTAGAATTTGAGACGATAAATCTTTTCAAGGAGGAGAAGTTGCCAAATTATCGCAGTCATATAATATGTCGCAAGCATATGTTATTTTGGGTGAATGGCTTTTGTCTAGTCAAATGCTATCTGCCTGGGCAAATGACTTTTTTCTAAAGCTAAAAGACTATTTCGATCTTCCGAGTTAAGCAAGGTAGACGCCGCGCCGGCTGGCGCTTGGATGGGTGACCTAGGCAGGCTTGGACGGACTGTGGTAGTCTACCTGAGACCTGAGATCGCTCAAGACATCCCCTGCGGGCGTGTGGTCCCCGATAAATGGTAGAATGAGAACAGAGCAATAAATATCAGTAATTCAGACCATGCTATCATTCATCCAAATTGTAAGAGACTTTGCCACCAAGCCACCTATAATAAATAGGTTGGTTTGAAGAAAAGTACTCAAGTAAAAAGGAGGAATGTACAAGGGACATAATGAGACCTAAGTGTTGTAGTGAAAGTGATGTAAAACCAATTTGATTTTTCCTATTTGCACAACTACGATTCGCGATATATGAGCGTGTGTTTTGTCGTACTCTTAATTTCTGATAGCAACTTTTTTTTTCTTAAGTCAAAAGCCGCCGAGATAGGGGAGACTTGGTTGAGATGGCATACTTTTTTTTGACATTTTTTCTGGCAAAACTGATTACTACAAAAGAAAAAAAAATTATATGTTGTAATAGTTACTACATATTTTGTTTGTATAATAGCAATAATTGAAAATGTGCGCCACAAGACCAGAAAATTATTTTTTTTTAATTCTATTAGGTATGCCATCTCGCCTATATAACTTAAGGTGAGATGGCATACTATGCCATCTCACCCATAATGTGAGGTGGGATATTAGATAAGTAGGTACCTATAATATGCAGACACTTTTGTTTTACGTGTGTATTAAGAAAACATAAAAGTGATATGAACAAAACTTATTTAAACTTATAATTAACATTGTTTTAGTGGCACAATTCGCAAACAAAAACTTTTTGCTTCCTATTGACTCCGGCACAATCAGTGTGGCACCATTTCGAACACACCTGACACTTTATCCAAATATCTTGAGATTTAGATAAAGAATATAGTTCAGTGCAGTACAGACAGCTTACATCGTCATCGTCATCGCTGTTCTGATAAGGATCGGCCTCGATGCCGTCATGATCATCCGCATCCAGATACATCTTCTTTTTGGGAGACACAGAAGATTTTCGTGTTGGTTAATTTTTTTTTGGTTGACATGATGAACTAGGAACGTCAGATTTTGCAAAACTTCTTTTGATTGCTGCAGCTGCTTTGCGGTTGATTGTGGCTTGCTTTTGGCTAATTTTGGCTTTTGCTTCTTGTAATGCAGGCGATGAATTTATTATTCCCACTATACCTTTTTTCCCGCTACGTCGATTAACTTTAACTGTTATTTTAGGAAGTGGTGTTAAGTCTTCCACTGTTTCATTCAACGAAGGTGCGTCAGATTGTGCAACTTCCACGTTTAGCTCACGAACATCTGCTTCAAATGGAGGATTAACTTTAACTGTTATTTTAGGAAGTGGTGTTAAGTCTTCCACTGTTACATTCAACGAAGGCGCGTCAGATTGTGCAACCTCCACGTTTAGCTCACGAACATCTGCTTCGAATGGAGGATCAATCACTGTTTCGGTTAGAGTATTCACCTCAGCTTCAATCGGATAATCGAATTGAGATTCATTTGGTGCATTACTCTGAGAATCAGATGAAATGTCAATATCAGCATCAGCAGCGTGATCAGCCTGAACATCATGAACATCATGTGGGAGATCTGTGACATCAGATGGTGCAAACATCCATTCTTCAAACACATTATCATTGAAGGGGTGAATATCTGTTTTTTTAAACCCATTTACTGCATTGGAAATGGTTGCAGTTTTAAAATAGGCCTCCTTAAATAATCCGGCTACTTGAAAATGAGTTACAGTTCTTCCAGGATTTTGGTGTAGCCATTTTCGTACTTCTTGATCATAATATGTGTTTAGTGGTCCATAAAAGCTGACGTCTAGTGGCTGCACTCTGTGGGTGCAGTGTAGTGGGAAGCAAAATTAAATAACTCCATTGCTTTTTGCATAGTCCAAAACTTCAACGTTTTTGTGACTACTATGCCCGTCTACTAAAAGGAGTACTTTATTTTCTTGACTACATTTAACATGTTTTACAAAATGTTTCATCCATTTAAGGCATACCGTCTCCCGTCATCCAACCAGATTCTTGAGGAAATCTTCAAGAACTTTACCTAATGCTGCGAAATATTTTTTTATTTGAGGTTTGTTAAAAGCTCGGGCTCGGGCTGCACTCGTTGCTTCAGGAGACCGCAAACTTATAGAGGGGTTTCGTGAGGTAAAGCCATGTAACCAAGCCCAACCTGCAATTTTTTTTCTCGTGAGAAGTTATGTTTTATGCCATTTTTTTCCGCGAGTTCAAAGGCTAATTTCCGCACGTCAGTGGTTGTTAATCCAAAAAATCTAATTTCCAACTCACGCATTCTACTAACAATTTGAGCCTCCAATTCGGAATTAAATGTGGGCAACTGTCCGCCCAAGTAACCTTTCGTTGCTCCTTTGTTTTGAGCTGTGCGTCGTCTTAAGGTAGTGGGTGGAACCCGGAAAGTTTTTGCAGCGAGATGCCATCCCATTCGCCTGGTTTGCACTGCAGTTATAGCTTCAGCCATTGAGGCCTCACTCCAACTTTGCCGTTGACTCTTTCTTACGTACTTAACCATTTCTATGAAATAAAATAAAATTGCAGGATTTGTTTACCTCGCCCAAAACGCTATTCCCACAAATACGATCAACTTTTCTAGCTACGCGTAAATATAACCTAACACTTTTGACATGAATCAATGTCAAATTGCATGCGACTTGCATATATGGGTTCAAATCTAACTAACATACAAGCATCTTTGAAAAATACTTACCGCTGTACCTGTATACGAAAAGTTTTCACTTCCGATAATTCACATAACTTTAAACCCTTCCACGATTAAGCATGCAGACGGTATCACACTTACACAGACGGTATTTGATGAAGATGCCCACAGATGGCACTGTAATACGCGAGGAGATTTTGGCTGTGTTCAGAAATATCCATAGTATGCCATCTCGGTTGAATATGCCATCTCAACCAAGTCTCCCCTATGTATTAAAAACAACTTTCCCGTGCTTTGAGTTGTTCGTTCAAATAAGCAAAATAGGGTACCAATAAAAATACATATTTTTTTAAAGATACAAAATTATACCACAAATACCATATAGGACCTCGAGCTTAACCAAAAATCTGGTGCGTTACATTTTTTGGAACCGAGTGTATATTCTTCTGTCAGATTTATGTTAGAGTAGGCAATTGAAGCACTTTTAAAGTAAAAGACTGAATATTAATTGACATTGAACAGTAAACATAATTATTATAGTACGAATAAAATGTTTTGTTATATCTATTTATGTCTATTAGAGAATATAGGTACGTATTATCTGTAAGTGCGGAGTCAGGTCAGGTCTCTCCTATACGAGCCCGAGGCTTCTACCATTTGCCGGTGTAAATCACTCCGGCGTTTCACCTCCATTAATATATGTACCTGCTAACTGGAACATGTTGCAATCTGTTTAAAAATTAGCAGTGGAACTGCGACTGTAGTTGTGTGTGTGTGATTCCAGATTATGTGCTATGATATGTGGGTGTAACAGATAGAAACTGATAAATGCAACATACTCACTGAATACAGCGATAATTCATCAAGAATGGGGGACCATATAAAACTTATCAAGTGTCATGCGGTTAATAATAATTATCCCTGAAGAAATCAGAGCCATTTATTACTGGGATAATAGTTGGCTGCATCGTAATGAATTTAATGTCTTACCTACATTCATGAGAACTTTTGATTTGCTTCTGTAGACATTTCAATACTTGCATTATGAACCTGTATAAAAATATCTGTTCACAATCCAAGCTTCTTTATAAAATAATCATAAACAATTTTAGAAAAATAACATGTAAACTCTTTGACCATGTTTGGTAAGGAATTGACAACCGATTTAGGATACCAATCTGTGATTTAATTCCATGCATGCAGGGGTCTTTGCCCTATAAGTAGGTTTTCTGCAAATCCAGTAGATGCAGGCCAACAGACCTCTGTTGGTTCCTGCATGGCAGGATGCTACCTATCATAAAGCATCTCTGATCTTAGATATTTAGATAGTAGCGAATGGCCACTAGAGGGAGATATTTAGATCTCGCTATAGTCCAGAAAGTTTAGCGTTTCACGCCAGAAAAATTTATAGTATTTAATAAGTTGATGTACACGTACCTTTCATCTCCCCAAACAATCCGTTAAAGTCCCAAAGATTCCGATGTATCCATAACTTCTGACAGCGAAAAAGCCGCTCAAAAAGTATCTTGTTTTGATTTTTTGCTATTATCGTCGTTCCCATCGATCCTATGGCTATGAAGTGTACTTATAAAGAAGAAAGAACGGAAAATTTTCTCCAAAAAGGTGTTTAAAGTTTATCGATAATACTGATAGTTTTTACACAATCGGACATTGAAACTCCGGATAACATTTTGTATAGATGTTTGGTCAAAATAAAACTATATTTTGATCATTAATCTGTGCGTTATCTTCTAATTTTTACATTGGTTATGATAATTTTATTGGTATTATAGTAATTTTAGAATGTTATTATTCAGTGAACAAAATTTATTACTTATTTAGATTATTGATTATTTATTAACTTAATATTAATAATGAGTACAATAATTAGGTTTGCTAATGTAACTCAGTTTTGAATTATTTTCTGACATTCTGTTCTTATTTATCCTCGACTTATTCTTCATTTCACCACTGGGCTGGTGGACAATATCGTTGCTCTAAAATAATTATATTATCAACCAATATACGTAATATATTGTCGAAAAAATATTTCTTTATAATTAAACAATATAATTTTGATTACCTTAAACCAGTTCTTATTTAACATTTAAGTTACGGTGCAACAAAGCGCCGTATTTAAAATAATAATTGATTTAATATTAACGGGTTATATTAACATCAAACAAATGTTTCTCTCAGTGTAGTAATCGTCATCTTGGTTAACTAGAGCGCCATACAGTTAGAAAGATGCGTAATCCATCTGAGGAAACTGAGTCTGGAGAAGCATCACTGAAGCGTCATCATTGACAAGCCTTTAGTCTTATTTTATTATAGTGGAAGCGCATACGGCTAAATTAGAGGTTTCGTGGGAAATAAATGATTAAAGTTGGAGACATAGATATTTTGTTAAAAGGCATCTTTCTTTGTATGAATATCCATGTTTCCACCTCCAGCTTCGAGGGCCTCACCTTCTGTACCTTCTGAAGGTTAAAATATTTTAATTAAGATATCTCCAGAAGTATTCATCGTAGAAAATTAATTTTTCGCCAAATTAAAGGTCTCTTTATTACGAAGAAAAAAAGCTATAATGGATTTAGATGTATCTATATGCATTTTTAACTTATTCGAAATATACATTAAAAAAAAAGTTGTCGGTTCCTTCATTGGTGTCAAACAAACGGGACCCTTTTTCAAAAATATTCCTAAATAAAAAAGATGTACCCGTTCTTTAGCTTTAAAACGATGTATATGAATATAATTTCATTTAAATGCCAACGTGTGAAATTCACATTTCGTGCCACCGACCGACCAGCCGCAAATACACACTAGTTTTAACAGGTCTAAAAGCGACGAGCGACGACAGACCAAAGGAATTGTGGAATCGGGCGTGAATTGCATATTATTGACGGTTCTTTGTTAATAAATAAATATTTGTAGTGTAACTCTTATATTTGTAGTGGTTTGTGACTTTGTGATTAGTGACTATTATAGAGATGGAGATAGATAGTAAGTTGAATTATACATTATACATTATTTGTCAGAGTTATTGAAATCAGCTACGTTTGAATCTAAAAATATGATAGTATCGTGGCACAAAGCCTGCTTTTCTAATAAAAAAGGTCATTTGGAACATTTAGCAACTACGCAAGAGGAAGCGGACACAAAACTTATATTGCATTCTCTAGTAGCGGCCAAAGAACATTCAAGATCCAGAGAATCACTTACTATTACCGTATGCTCTCCAGATTCTGATGTATTTTTTCTCTTACTGAAGTATTATGACGACTTCTCCTGTCATATCACATTTCAAGCAGGAAGTGGATCCAAGAGGAGAGATATAACAGTTTCATCCGTAGCATATGTGCTAAGCAAAGTACAAAGAGAAGCTCTACTAGCTATGCATGCATTATCGGGATGCGATACAACCGGAGGATTTTCAAAAAAAGGTAATCATGCTTCTGCAAAAGGCTTCAAAAAAATTCATAACCAGATTTTTATTTCAGGAAAGTTGTCTTTTTGGAGGGCATTTAAAAATTCGCCGGAAAAAATCCTTCAATCTCTTGCGTTACTTGGACATGCAGAAACAGACCTAAATCTAATAATCGATGATTTGGAGAACTTCTGCATAGTTTATAATACTAATATAAATATTAAAAAACTCTCGGATCTGCGGTGGTGGTGCTTTACCAAACAACAACTACAGGGCGAGCAGTTGCCACCTACAAGAAGTAGTTTATATCCGGTAGTAAATAGAGATAGGCTGCAGCTCCTTATATGGACCAGTTCACATATTGCGAAAGTTCCTAATCTGGACCCCTTGAATTTTGGATGGTGACAAGAAAATAATCGATATTAACCTGTATTAACAATCGCAGAACATATTGCGCTACTTGATGTTTTAAATTTGAGTTCATGTTCATGCAAAAAAACCTTCTGTGACTCCAGAAGATGTAAGTGTTTTATTAATCGCTTACGGTGTACAGAGCTTTGTTTCTGCGAAGGAGATGAACATGTCTGTAAAAACAATACGGACCAAGAAGAAACACCAATACCTGACCTCGACGATGACAGTAGCGACGAGGATCAAGGTGAAACGTCAATAGCTAACCTCAGAGATGACAGTGACGAAGAAGATTTATAAAGGGGCCGCCAATAAGCGCGCTCGATCTTTAAAATGAAATAAAGCAAGTTGTGTGAGAGGTATAAATGAAATTTATTTTTTGTTTGAAAGAGTATTCGAAGGCATTATGTATGGAAAATAATATCGGTCAAATGTCCACCTCGGCTTCGCTGGGTGGCGCGCATACGAGAAGTCCAATTTTCAATTACTCTGGCGCACAAATCGGGCTGTATTTCATCGATGGCGTGGCGTATGTTGACTTTGAGGGCATCAGTGTTTTGTGGTTGGTTTGCGTAGACCTGTGATTTAAGAAAACCCCACAAGAAATAGTCTAGTGGGGTTAAATCGCACGATCTCGGTGGCCAGTTGATGTCGCCTCCGCGCGAGATAACCATTCCTCCAAAGCGCTCGTGCAGAAGATCCATTGTGGCGCGCGCTGTGTGGCTCGTAGCGCCGTCCTGCTGAAACCACATATCCTCGACATCCATATTGTCGATTTCATGCCAGAAAAAGTTCGTTATCATGGATCTGTATCGTTCGCCGTTTACCGTGATGGACACACCATCGTCGTTCTCGAAGAAATACGGCCCGATGATGCCTCCGGCCCAAAATCCACACCAAACAGTTACCTTTGCTGGGTGCATTGCGACCTGGTGGACCTCCTGTGGATTGTTCTCGGCCCAATAACGGCAATTCTGCTTGTTGACATTCCCATTTAACCAAAAATGTGCCTCATCGCTGAAGATGATTTTGCGACCAAAATCGGGGTCGACTTCCAACTGCTCTAAAGCCCAATCAGCGAAGATACGGCGCTGTCTATGGTCGTTTATTTTGAGCTCTTGTGTCAGCTGGATCTTGTACGGATGCATGCCCAAATCCAGATGCAAGATTCGGCGAAGTGATGTTTCCGAAAGGCGGAGTTCCTGTGCGCGACGTGAAATTGACTGTCGCGGATTTTCACGCACACTATCGCGCACAGCGGCGACATTCTGGGCAGATCGGACGTTTCGACGACGCGTCGGTGTTGGCTGATTGTTCACCGAACCGGTTGCCTCGAATTTGTTAATCAAACGACGGATAGTCGACTCAGCAGGACGATCAATTGCACCGTAAAATTGGCGGAGCGCGCGGAACGTTGCTCGAACCGATGAATGATTTTCGTAATAAGTTTTAACGATTTGCACATGTTGCTCGCGGCTGAATTGGTTCATGGTGATTTGTGAAGATACACTGAATAATAACAACTACGTTTGCCAACTCTACCACAAACAACATGGCCGCCATGAGCTGTCAAAGATCGAGCGTCCCTATTGGCGGACCCTTTAGATCTTTGATGTCTTGGACTTGATTGCTGTTCATTTATTTCTATTACATATATAGTTAATTATGTTTATTACCTTAGGTTCTGTTTCTCAACAACATAATTTATATACAGGATTGAAAATATAGACATTTCAATAGATCGACTTTATTATAGCATTCAGATCAAATAGTTTCAATGCAACAATAACAACTGGTATATAACATATATATATATATATATATATATATATATATATATATATATATATATATATATATATATATATATATATATATATATATATATATATATATATATATATATATATGCGCTCTTAAAACTACCTACGAATAATATATTCATAATTGTGGCAAACGATATTCATAATTGACCACCAATAATTGTTTTGGATGCATGTTTCAATTCAAGTGCAACAAAAAAACATAATTTTCCAAATTACCCCCCTAACTATTCGAAATATGACAAAATTTTAATAGACCTTTTTCTTTCTACACCCAAATACAATAATTGCAAAAAAAATCTCATACCGTTCACAAGATATGAAACATTGAAGAAAACATCCCTTATAGGGGGGTGAAGGTCGAAGCCCGCTCATCCGAGGGTGGAAACATGAGTTATCTTAAATAAAACAATGTAACTCAACAGAAAAAATATGTTTCTAACTTTAATCACTTATTTCCCACGCCATGACGTATGCGCTTCTACTATTATTAAATAAAAACAATAAACCAACAAACCAAGAATGACGGTATGTTCATTAAAGTGATTAAGGCAAATTCTATAATGTTTATAGACTTGCTCTGGGTGCAACTCTCTCAAACTATCAATCCCAATTCGACGTATCCAAATATCGTAAACATTAAAATAAAAAGTATCATGTATACGTTCCTTAATAATAAGTGATTTCTGAAGGACGCTTTACGCCAATTTGTTTTGCATCGCCACTCATTCTTCTTTCTTCTTTATAAGTACACTACATATCCGTAGGATAGATGGGAACGAAGATATTGACGAAAAACCGAAAAAAGATAGGTACCTTTTGGGCCATTTTTCCGTTGTCAAAAGTTATGCATACCCCGAAGTCTTTAGGACTTTTCATAGTTTGTTTGGAGAGCTGAATGGTACGTATATGCCAGTTTATTGCTCATTTTAAATCTTTCTGAAGATGATCCCATTTTTCGTCCAAAGTTCCTGTCGTACTTGGCTACTATTTTATCAGGCTACAATTTTATTAGGCAATGCTACGAAAACGTGGTATCCAAAAGCTGATTTTAGCTGACGACGCGTCAACGTGAGATCCTACAATGGTCAACGCGTCAAGGAATACCTGGATGACGCATTCATATTTATTATTTGAGAGCGCGTTGTGGCTTCACGTCTTTCAGCCACCGATAAACAACATTGTTAAAACATTTTAGAACTTGTCTTTTAGACTACTTACCTATGAGACACGTTGGCATAATGCAAAAAATAAGAAATGATGATTAATTAGTAAATAATAATTAATGGTTACCTAGGTATACATTCTCTTGCCATCCGAGTCATAAATCAACAGATTTTAATGACTATATTACATTAAGTAGCCTCTACCACATTACAAAATTAAATATAAATAAATTTCCGACAAATAATTAAAATGCACAAATCACGTATTTATTTTCATCCATAACATAATTTATTGCTAATTGGTTAAGTTAAGATTTTGCACAAGCGCAAATACAAATCCCGGAGAATATAATAAATTATTATTGAAATAATGGTAATAGTACACCCACTTCCTCATAGGTGAGAGCCAAACGTATATAAACGTCGAGTGCATAATTTAAATAAATCGAATTACTCTCCAGGTGATAGGCCACTGGGTTACTTTAATGCACTAGCCATTAAATGAGTGGTGTGACCGGTCGGTCGGTGCAATATTGCTGATTTATAAAGTGCCGTAGAAGAAATACATTTCAAGGCGTGGCCACAAAAACGGAAAGGTCTACATAGGTCGAACACTACAACAGTAATTGAATGCGTTTAAAGTATGTAGAAGTAATTATATAATATCATACTTTACACATGCACTTCTTGATTCCTTAGGCAGGCGGAACTAATTTTGCACTACTCACTCGCCATGGTGTAGATGACCGATCTTTATTTAACGAAGAGATGATGAGTATATGGACACTTTGAACACTATTAACAACTTTACTATACGTTTCCACGAGCGTATCATGTTTAAACGCAGATTAGTCCAGTCAACCAAAAATTGTAGAGAAAAATGAAACACTATTTTTGACTTTGGCATGTTGTTTGAAATAGCTTGGAGGTAAACATACTAAAACTCCCCACTTCTAAGATGTACCGGTAAGTAAAAGGTACCCATTTTCGGTTTATTCTACACTAAATTAAAGCTGATAAAATGTGCCACAATATTGGCTTCTTTATTTTTCGCTATCTCGCATAGTTTTCGAGATATCTCGTCTCAATATTTCACTAATTTGGAAAAACAAATGGTCGCCATGGTGTAGATGACCGATCTTTATTTAACGAAGAGATGACGAGTATATGAACACTTCGAACACTATTAACAACTTTACTATACGTTTCCACGAGCGTATCATGATTAAACGCAGATTAGTCCAGTCAACCAAAAATTGTAGAGATAAATGAAACACTATTTTTGACTTTGGCATGTTGTTTGAAATAGCTTGGAGGTAAATATACTAAAACTCCCCACTTCTAAGATGTACCGGTAAGTAAAAGGTACCCATTTTCGGTTTATTCGACACTAAATTAAAGCTGATAAAATGTGCCACAATATTGGCTTCTTTATTTTTCGCTATCTCGCATAGTTTTCGAGATATCTCGTCTCAATATTTCACTAATTTGGAAAAACAAATGGTCGCCATGGTGTAGATGACCGATCTTTATTTAACGAAGAGATGACGAGTATATGAACACTTTGAACACTATTAACAACTTTACTATACGTTTCCACGAGCGTATCATGTTTAAACGCAGATTAGTCCAGTCAATCAAAAATTGTAGAGATAAATGAAACACTATTTTTGACTTTGGCATGTTGTTTTAAATAGCTTGGAGGTAAACATACTAAAACTCCCCACTTCTAAGATGTACCGGTAAGTAAAAGGTACCCATTTTCGGTTTATTCTACACTAAATTGAAGCTGATAAAATGTGCCACAATATTGGCTTCTTTATTTTTCGCTATCTCGCATAGTTTTCGAGATATCTCGTCTCAATATTTCACTAATTTGGAAAAACAAATGGTCGCAATGGTGTAGATGACCGATCTTTATTTAACAAAGAGATGATGAGTATATGAACACTTTGAACACTATTAACAACTTTACTATACGTTTCCACGAGCGTATCATGTTTAAACGCAGATTAGTCCAGTCAACCAAAAATTGTAGAGATAAATGAAACACTATTTTTGACTTTGGCATGTTGTTTGAAATAGCTTGGAGGTAAACATACTAAAACTCCCCACTTCTAAGATGTACCGGTAAGTAAAAGGTACCCATTTTCGGTCTATTCTACACTAAATTAAAGCTGATAAAATGTGCCACAATATTGGCTTCTTTATTTTTCGCTATCTCGCATAGTTTTCGAGATATCTCGTCTCAATATTTCACTAATTTGGAAAAACAAATGGTCGCAATGGTGTAGATTACCGATCTTTATTTAACAAAGAGATGATGAGTACATGAACACTTTGTACTATGAACAACTTTACTATACGTTTCCACGAACATATCATGTTTATACTCAGATCCCAGTGAGCATTTTATTCCTAAAAGGGAAATGTGTCATTGGCGACGTCGTTGTTGTCACATTTCTTTATTTTGCGTCAAAAACCACACAAAATATTGAGTGGCGTCACAATGTGGCCCTAAAAAGGCATTGTGTGATCTTTTACACGATGTAGGAATTGAATTCACACACAAGGCATTGTTACATATTAAAAATAGAGAAGTAACATGAAGTAGGAATTGTGTTCACAAATTCCCGCGATGTGTCTGTGATCAATGACACAAATACGTAATTTAGGAACGTGTGGGGTGACACATTGTAGGTATGGTGTTTTTGAGAAAACAAAGGGCATAAGCATGTGACACAAATTAGTAACTTTGCCCACGATTTCTCTAAAGACTCACATGTATGCTCCGTGTGACACATTTATGAACAGTTTTACCATTATTTTCCTGTATCAACACAGCAGACATCGTGTCTGACACATACGAGAAATTGTGTTAGGTGTGATTTTCTTGGTGCACGTGTCGTTATTATAATATGTCGTCCATTTTCCATATATATTTCCATATATATATTTTCCATTTATATAAGTCCATTTTCAAACGATTTAATATTTTTTAATTTAACACAACACTTCTGGGAGATCCAATTTGTATCTGGAGACGAATCTGGGTCCGCCCTAAGCTTTTCCACCTCCCAGCGTAACAGGTGCTTTGGCCAAAACAATGTGTCATTATTGATAATCCACTTTCCGGGTACAACAACAAACATCAAACGGTTTTTTTCTAATGTTAAATTAAACATTTTTTTAATGCAAGAAACGCATCCAAATGTATAGCAGGTACTTGTCTATACGCAATTTCTACACATATACTTAAAACGTGTCAAGACCTGTCACAAAATAGGTACGGTTTCGAAACGTGTACCCTTTTAACTTCGCGACACACAAACACGGAATTTTGTTACATGATTCCCTATTTGTGTTAACAGTAACGAAAATTAGTAATTGTGTGACACCTAGGAGGAAGTGTGTAACACATTACTCAAGTTGCGTCTTCTGACAAAAATAGGGAATTTTGTGTAGCTGCCATGTTTTCCATTATTGTTTCTTGTTTGACTTTTGTAAACAAACATAAAAACGATTATTTGTGTAAAAATAAAGCACCCATTTGATTAATCTTGAATGAACAATTGTAAAAGTTACTTAACATTATTTTTTGAAAAATATTTGTATTATACCTTTTTCCTATGAATGCCCCTTTTACTGTTGCTAGTACATTGAAAAATTACACGAAAAATATATCTTCGCAAGAGAAAATTGATTGAAGAGAATTGAGAGAGAATTGACTCTCGTTTGGTTGAAATCTTATTTTATATTACGAAACGTAATAAATGTTTTTAGTTTGCCCGTTTGGCGGATGACACGATGCCGCAGAGTTGTGTTAATAAATTTCCCAAGAAATGCATCGAGAAATAATTCCTAATTTGTGTGTAGCAGTTCACATCATCTTTTTATAATAATGATTTAGCTGGATTTGTGGAAGTTATAAACACGAATTTAAGACAGACGTAATTCCGCAATGGTGTCGACCGCAATTCCGCAATAGTGTCATTAAAGAATTGACAGGTAAAGGCACAGGTTTCGTAACTATTCCCAAATTTGTCCCTAAATGTGTTGTGCCACGGTGCTTCACTTCCCACATGTAATAGACACTTAGAAGTTACAGTTTCCACACATTTGCGTGCAGTTAGGCACATAAATCTAATACAATTATGTAATAATTCCTTAACCCTCCGCGGCACGGGTGTGTGTCTGTAAGACAAGCCGCCATTTCTTTTGTATTGCAAAACGCGGCCGTCGTTCATGTAGGGTTGTGCGCAAGTCTAGCTGCCACAAATAAGGCGTTTTAACATCACACGCAGATTCAGTGCAACTGCTGCTATAAAAGAGTATATATCAGTGATTTGTGTCCGTCAGACACGACCCGTGCTAATCGTAAACAATATTTTCCATTTTGTGTTTATTTGCTGGACGTTTTGACTAAGAAAAAAAAATTAAAAATGGATCCCTATTTGGCGGAAATTGAAAGACTGCAGAAACTAGATGAAGAGGACAAAACTGATGATGAGAGCCTAGAAGAAAATGATATATCTGATGATGAAGAGGATAATTGTGAATCGATGGAACATGAAAGTGACACGGAACAGGAACCTGATGCTAATGACGAACTTGAGGCTACTGATGTTCAAGTTATGAGAGGTGCTAATAGACATTTATACTACACTCCCTGGCACAAAATTCCGTCAGCCTAAAATTTTGCCCAATTTTGATGTTTTATAACTTTTTTATTTTTCATCTGATTTTCATAAATTTTTTACCAGTCTGTAGATCAGTTCATTGTGTGTCTTTTTAATTATTGTAATAAGTCATATTTTTCGTCCAGGCAATATTATACAGGGGTAAATCAAAGTGTTGTTTTTTGTCGTAAACTCAAAACACCGTGTGGAAAAATTGAGGCGAATAATTTTGTTTACAAACTGTTTGCTGCCATCTTAGACGTATTGTAAACATTTTGTTTTTTGATTCATCCCATTATCTCATTTCTTCTGCGAGCAGCAAAATTTGAAATGAAACGCTGATTTCAAGCTTATTTTTATTAACAAAAACATCCACTAGGCATATCACAAAATTAATTAACAAAGACAAATTTTAATAACGTGTATGTCCTCCTCTCGCAGCAATGACAGCTTGCATTCTTCGTGGCATCGAATTAATAAGATTACTTATTCTGTCTTGAGGAATAGCCTGATATTCTTCTGTCAGCGCCAGCCGTAAGTCCTGCAAGGTTAGTGGTTGCACAGGACGGCGACGGAGTGCTCTTTTAAGAACATCCCAAAGATGTTCGATTGGGTTGAGATCCGGGCTACATGCGGGCCAGTCCAATCTTGGAAGTCCAACCTCATCCAGATATTCGCTCACTACCCGTGCAACGTGAGGTCAAGCATTATCATGCATTAATGTAAATTGGTTCCTAATGAAAGGAGCAAATGGAACAGCAATTTCTTGGAGGATTTCCTCAATGTAACGGTGGGCGGTTAGTGCTCCATTTTCAACAAATACAAGGTCAGTACGTGCATCGGTAGAAATACCCGCCCAAACCATGACTGAACCACCGTAATATTGCAGTCGCTCAGATATGGTGCAGTCTGCATATCTTTCATTTCTACGTCTGTATACCCGTTCACGACCATCCGGCGACCTTAAACAAACCCTGGATTCATCTGTGTACGTTTCCCCACTGTTCTACAGTCCAGTCAGCATGCGCTCTTGCAAATCTCAGTCGGTGTTGTCGATGCCGAGGAAGCAATTTTGGACATACTGCTGGCCTTCGTGAATGCAATCCTGCTTCTAACAATCTTCTACGTATCGTTCTTTCACTTACACTTACTCGACGTACCATTTGCAAGTCATTTTTTAGATACACAGCAGTAGCTCTTCGATCTCTTAAAGAACTCATAATGACAAAGTGATCATCAGCTTGAGTGGTCATTCTCCTTCTGCCAGAGCCTTGCCGCCTAATAAAGTTTCCCGTCTGTAGATACCTATTCCAAACATCACAAACTGTAGACCGCGCAATTCCCAGAGTACGGGAGACATAACTCTTATTGCGGCCATCCTCTATTAAGGCAACAATTCTACCTACGTCTGCTGTAGTTACCATGATGACAACACACTAAATTAACTGTACTGTCAAATATTCTGTCACAATAACCGCGTATTTAGCCAACGTCGATGTTTTTCAATTAAAAATGATAAAATTAACAGCGTTTCATTTAAAATTTTGCTGCTCGTAGAAGAAATGAGATAATGGGATGAATCAAAAAACAAAATGTTTACAATACGTCTAAGATGGCAGCAAACAGTTTGTAAACAAAATTATTCGCCTCAATTTTTCCACAGGGTGTTTTGAGTTTACGACAAAAAACAACACTTTGATTTACCCCTGTATAATATTGCCTGGACAAAAAATATGACTTATTACAATAATTAAAAAGATACACAATGAACTGATCTACAGACTGGTAAAAAATTTATGAAAATCAGATGAAAAATAAAAAAGTTATATAACATCAAAATTGGGCAAAATTTTAGGGTGACGGAATTTTGTGCCGGGGAGTGTATATAGGTAAGGATAACAGTACGAAATGGAATAAGCATGTGCCAAATAAGCATGTAAGAACCAGAAGTCACAATCTAATTAGCCATCTGCCAGGACCAAAAGGTTTAGCAAAAAATGCCAAATCTCCTACAGAATCTTTCAATTGCTTTCTTGATGATCGCATTATCACACTTATAGTTGAAAATACAAATATTTATATTGCAACTATTTCAAACCGTTACAGAGATCCTTATGACGTAAAACCTGCTAATGCCTCAGAGATAAAAACCGTTATTGGACTACTGATTCTTGCAGGAATTTTCAAAAGCGGCAGAAAATATCTCAAAGATTTTTGGGCGACTGACGGCACAGGAGTTGAGATATTTCATGGTGCAATGGCATATAGAAGGCTGAAATTTTTACTAAACTGTTTACGGTTTGACAATGTGAGTACAAGGAATGAAAGAAGAGCTCTTGATAACTTAGCACCTGTTCGAGAGATGTGGAGAATATTTGTCGAAAATTGCAAGAATAATTATTGCTTAGGGGAATATGTTACCCTCGATGAAATGTTATATGCCTTCCGAGGAAGATCTAAGTTTCGTGTATATATCCCGAATAAACCTGCCAAATATGGCATTAAGGTGTTTGCAGGAAGATCTGTTTCGTGTATATATCCCGAATAAACCTGCCAAATATGGCATTAAGGTGTTTGCATTAGTAGATTCTAGAACACATTATACGGCAAATTTAGAAATATACGCAGGAAAGCAACCAAATGGCCCATTTGCAATGACAAACAAAACTGATGATTTAGTAATAAGAATGTGTAATCCAATATTGGGTTCAGGCCGCAATTTGACAGTAGATAATTGGTTTACTACGATTCCAATGGTTACTAAGCTTTTAGAAGATCACAAAATAACTGTTGTCGGTACTATACGGAAAAACAGGAGAGAATTCCCTCCAGAATTTTTGAATTGCAAACAACGGCCAGTAAGTTCTTCAATGTTTGGTTTTGAGAAAAATATTACGTTGGTATCCTATATTCCAAAAAAGGGGAAACTTGTCCTAGCTGTATCGTCACTACATCGAGATGACAATATTGATGCAAGCTCTGGAGAAAAGTGCAAACCAGACATTATCACATTTTATAACATTATCAAAGGTGGCGTGGATTCTGTTGATCAGAAATCGGCGGCTTATAATGTAAGTAGAAATACACGAAGATGGCCTATGGTGTTGTTTTACAATATGATAAATATTGCTGGTATAAATGGTTATGTTATTCTAAAGGCTAATCAAAATGACGTCATATCGAGAAGAGACTATCTAAAGCAACTTGCTCTGACATTGATAAAACCTAGTTTAGATGAAAGAGCACAAAACATGCGCTTGACGAGGGAAACTCGTGAAATTGCACAACGTTTATCAGGTACTGAAGTGAATATTAGAAGAGCAACCGATAATATCCAGCATGGACGTTGCCACTTCTGCCGAAATCGTAAAACAAAGTATTTTTGCAAACAATGCAGAAGATGGCTGTGTTTAGAGCATGTGAATCCGATTTGTAACATTTGTTTGGACCAACTATTGCCAGACTGAAAAATAATAGATGGAGTTTGAGAACATGAAGATTTTTTTATTATTCTGTATTTAGAGTTTATTCTCTAATTTAGATTTGATAACCACTACTATTTTGTTTAGTAAGTGTTAGAATAAATGTTTTTTTGAATGTTTAAAAAATAATGTATCATTTGTTGCTAAATAAAAATATAACATTATGTGTCTCTCAGACACCACCCGTGCCTTATTGTAAAATGTTCTTACCCGTTCCGCGGTGGGTTAAATAAGATCTTATTTTGCTCACTGGGATTAGTCCAGTCAACGAAAAATTGTAGAGGAAAACGGAACATAATTTTTGACTCTGGCACTTTGTTTGGAATAATTAGGAGGTAAACATACTAAAATTCCCCACTCCTAGGACCCTTTTTTGGTTTTTAGCTTATATCTCGGAAACTGTGCGTCCTAAGGATAAGGTCCTACATAGTGTGCGTCCTACACAAAATTAAAGCTGATAAAATGTGTGAATTAATTTTTTGCCTTATTTAACTAGCTAACTCATCGGTCCTTCATTATATGATAAATACAGAGTTGGGTGCAGGGTGGTGGCACGTAGTAGGTCCAAAACGGTCCAAAAATCTCCTCAAGTGTTAGCTGAAAAGGAACCAAAGAAGTATGCGCACTGTCATCACGGCAAATAGGAACCTTATATATAAGAATAGGTAACCATGACTTTAGCTCTGAATGCTATCGGTAACAGTTTACCTCCCATTTTTATTTTTCCATGGTTAGATAGAAAGTTCATTTCATCTGTGGACGGTCCAGTGGGGTGTATTGGACCATGAAAGGCGAGCTGCTTGATGCAAGAAGATTCGTTCTTGATATACCTCAACCATTTTAAAGAGCATACTAATGCCTTTGCTTGATAACCCCCAGTCGCATATGTATACGATGTTTAGACCTCTGTACAGAAAATGGTATTGTCATCTTGCCATTTCCCCCGCACTATTCCCACAAATTGCAATCGCTATTATTCTGGCTGCCTACGGTCCTTTCAAAAAGGCTGTAAATTCAAATTGCGATGCCTGGATGAGAAATAATACAGGAACGATGACAATTTACGACATCCCAGCATAGTCAAACAAGCTCTGCCATTGGCCCTTAAACAACATTGTACAACATTGTAGCTGGATTTATTTGTACCGGAATATGTCTCTTTAATAGAGATATATTCACGGAACTAGATTTTGCTCCTTCCTATGTCGCTGATAGAGCAGCTCCTGGTAACACAATTCCGCATACCAATGAAGTTGTACCAGTCGGAAGCACTAGTGAAGCTGCTGCTCCGCCATCTTCCAGCAGCGCTGATACTTTGCCTGAACCACCAATCACTCGCATTCCGTCAGCAGCATCAAGCACTCAAATCCCGGGATCATTACCGAGCACCAGTAATAAAATAACAGGAGTTAGTGGCGCTGACGCATGACGCAAGCGCCTCAAAGGCTGTATTTTCGCCAGAAACCGTTAGACCATTATCGAAAGCGCCTAGAAAAACAACTGGTAATCGAAAAACCAGGAAGTCTGCAATGTGTACCAACACTCCTGAGAAAGATGTTATTCAAGGGAAATATGAGGCGAAAATGAAAAATCAAGTAATGAGAAAAATTAAGGAGTAAGGAAAAGATAAACCGAAATCAGTTGGGCAATGCCAGAAAAATCAGGAAGACAGTGACAATGAAGAAGGGGATTATTTCTGTTACTATTCCTTGCCTGGAATAGTATCATATGATAGCATATGGTAGTAACCGCCATGGAGAGAAATGGGTGCAGTGCATTGAATGTCGGAATTGGTCCCACGAAGAATGCGCTAGACAAGAGGATTTTTATATCTGTCACAATATTTTTTTACTATCTGCTTTTATGGGACGATTTTCAAGTTTTGTTTTGCATTAAAATTATTATTTCATTAATCTAAATGCTGTTTCAATTGCCCCAGATATAACCAATGATTTTTTTTTAAATTCTTATTTATATATCATTATTTATAGGTCAATGGAAAGAAGAAGTCCTCCTCTCGGCCTTGTTTAATGGTTTCTTCTAATCGCTTACGGTCTTCTTCCTGTCTCTTCATCATTTCTTCTAGCATCCGTTGCATTGCTGTTATTTGACTACTTACTTCACCGGTTCCTTCCATTTTACATTCTTCTTCTGACTGAGATGCATCACCTACTTGCTTTCCGCTTCTTAGATCCATTTTATTATTTCTTTGTGACTGCTCAATTTTTATTAAAATATTCCCCGCTCACACTTTACCTCCTTTCACGCCTCACGTTGGATTCGACATTTGTAATGGTAAGGCTGGTTGTTCTTAGGTTCGACATTGGGGCCTCAATCTACCTACTCCCTGGTATAGCATAAGGAATCGTTCATCTCTAAGATAGAACTGGAAGGAAAAGGTTAAGCTAATCATTAGGATGTGTAAGGAGTTATTCGACGCTGAGACCTCAATCTGCCTACTGCCCAGGTCTCACAACGGGTGTTAGTAAGGTCTCAATCTGCCTACTCCTCAGAGACTACTGACGAGACGAGAGGTAGATGGGGCCGAGGTATTTATAGTGTCGAGGTATTTATAATCTCATTGGTCAGTGTCTAGTTATATTTATATCAGAGTTATTTATCAGCGCAAAACTCCAAGTCTCATGTAATCGCGATAGACACAGTGCAATAAAATTTATGTAATACAACATCTACATAAACTATGTCTAGTTTAAAAAGAAAATTGTGTTAGCATCGCTAAAAAGAAGCAGTTTCGAGAGTGTAATCCCGAACCAGATACAAACATGACAGTGCTATGTTATGATGAAAATAAGATAGACATTGCGAGAAAGATGTATAAATAATGTGTGTAGATCAGATGTAAAATGTAAAACCTTTAGACCATAAATAATGACTGTAAAAGGTAAACCAAAGAAATTATAAATACTAGCTGTTCTATGATTGGCTACATTAAGTAAAAAAATATAACGAGAAGCTCGTAGTTACGGGGAAGTTCAGTTGTTTATAATAAGTAGAACTTCCGGATGAACGGATAACAAGAGAGAAGTAAAAAACATAGCGTCCCAAGCGGCAGCTCCATCCGAATGAGTGAATAAAAATTGTACTAAACAAAGGATAAGTGTTTCCGAGAAAATATAATAAAAGTTCAGTGTAATTCGGGTAGAGCGTTCTACACGTTTTTCAAGTGCGGCGTTCCCAGGCAGTCTATAGTTGCAGAATAGGGGAATATATGCAACATACATTAGTCAATATTCTCCATGTGAATGCAAAGTAAGGTAATTAGCAAGATAAAATACATTACAAGAATACGGCTTGGAAAATCTCCAGGTTCCGTGTCGAGGAACCTGTATGCAGTGTAATGTAATGAGGATAATAGATGGCGGCAGGTGAGCGGAGAAAGGTAACAACTGTATAAAGTTCAAAAGGATCCCGAGAGAGGGCAGTAGCCGGTAGCAGCTGCTTCCAGACAAAACAAATAATTAAGTGTCAAGTGAATATAAATAAAATTGTGAGTGCTTCGCTTGAACAGGATTACAAAACTTTTAAAGGTAATAACATTCCAAACATTTTAGTTATAAGTATATCATTGTTATAGAGGCCTTTATTGCCCATGTAGTAAGTTTAAGTTGCGTAGGTTTGGCGTAGGCTAGTAATAAGTTTATAACTTTCAAATTTTCAAAAACTTCTCTTTTTGTTTCTACGTTTTGCTTGTCCTTTGGACATAATAATTTCTGATTTAAAGCCGATATAATTAAACCTAAACATATGTAGCTTCTGTGTTATTATTTTACTTTTCAAGGTATACTTTTCACAGTTAATGATTGAATAGAATATACAATTTCTATCTTCCGCATATATATACATCTATCGTTGCTTGAATTCTTGTGCAATCATACAGTTTGACGGGTCTAAATAAAAATCCTAAGATCCTAAATAAAAATAAAAATTATGAATCTAATAGAACCTCCCCTACTGGATGAGAGAGTCATGCTCTATAGTGAACCCTCCTCATAAAAATAATTGTTCTGAGAACTGGCGCCCTAAGGAGGGAAGCATTAGCAGGAAGAGAGCGTAAGTATTCTGTTCTGTTATCAGGTTTGTCTCTGCTATGCGATCACTATTATCGTCTCAATTATCAATGCCATAAGTGATACTTTATTTTACAACTTGCCATACCATAAGTAGGCCAGTAAATATATAAAACATTGTAAAATAAATATAAACACAATAACACAATATATATATATATATATATATATATATATATATATATATATATATATATATATATATATATATATATATATATATATATATATATATATATATATATATATATATATATATATATATATATATATATATATATATATATATTAGCTTTGAAGTTCGTTGTTATTCATATTTGTTTTGTGAAAAGTAATCTTGGGTTTGTAGCATTTCATTACATAGCGAAATAAGCAAATAGACGAATAATAAAGAAGATACCAATAATAAGGAAGATACCAGTCCTATACCTATCTGGACATACACGATACACACGGAAACGAACCACTTAGAGGTTGTACAAGTTCTTTCACCTTTATTGAGCATCTTCAGAGTGGTGTACGACCTGTTTCATTGATCATTATTTATACTTGATTTTAAAATATTAATAATCCAGCACTTGCAGTGACGTTTTATGATATCAGTTTTTGACGGAACTCAAATTTTTCACAATAGAATACACAAACCTACTATTTTACGATTACTATGTATATATTTATATGCATAGACATAATTAATTTATGTAGGAACATATAGTAGCATTTATAGTATTTACACCGTAATCGATTTTCTGTGTCTTGTAGGTTTTAGTTACACTGGATCCTCTTTACATCATTGAGTGGGACAAATAAATTCACCCAACGTTACAAGTGATGCTAGTTACTCGATCAACAAATAAATGTCGGAAATCAGCTGGTTCTATAAATGACAGGGTACATATTACATTTGCGTAATAACATATTAAGTAGTTCGAACAGTAAGTACTAATTAAAGAGTGCCTATATGGCATAATATATCACCAACGATTTCAATAGAATTACACATGCTGTCCGTAGAAAGGATTTTCAGAATGTAGGCTAATTTGAGCTTTATCTCAAATCCTCATCTAAAAATGTAATCGTAGCTATGTAACAGTCAACCTACTCATTTAAATTTAACAAATCAGCAAGCTTAAGGTATATTTTATTCTCGGCGAGCCAAGTGTTTACCTAAATGCCACAACTTGTATTTAAACAGTTACGGAATTTGCAGATTTCTAAAGGAAAATATAACAATAATGCACATAAGGTAAATGTGTGCATGTGTCATTAACATACTACACTGCTATTACTGGAATTGCAACTCGATAGAATCGTACGAAGGAACTATAACTTCTAATTTCCACTTGCGTAGGTTACTCAGTATGCGTATCGTATGTATTCTACTTTACAGGGTTGCCATTTTTTAAGTTTTAAAAAAATATGAGAGCTCTGTTACTCGTTAAAAGGATCCAAGTCTAAATTACTTATATAATCCAATAAAATGTAGTTTCTAGTAGTAGCTAGAAACCGTCAGGCCTCAAATTTAAATCCTACAAGTAGCAAACGGTTATAATAATAGTACATATATTATTATTATTTTATATGGAGTAAAAGTGACAGAAATAATATTTTTACACCACATGAAATATACTATTTTTATTCAAAAGAATTTGTAAATAAATACTGTTATTTTAAAAATATTACCTTTATATGTTACCAGTTATGGTCTGTTAGTAGCGAGATAAATGAACGATTTTCCTGCTCTGTGGTGCATAGAGTGCAGATGATTATTATTAATCAGCCATAATATCAATAATGGCAAGAGATCTCTATGAAATGTACGCTACACTCGGAACAAGTAAGCATGTAGCTATTAATGCTACTTCGCAAATTGTTTTCAGTTTTGCCAGTCGACATATTCATATTTTTACTCTGTATGGGTCCAATGGATTCAGTTCCACACGGATACGAAATTAACTTTAATTAATATACTGCTGTGATTTAATGCGGTTTTCCTGATTTTCCTCATTCCTGCACTGACTAGCACTTAAAATTTACAATTTAAGCCATACTGAGCGCAAATGCGGCTTGCAAAATAATAACATACCAACCCTCCCACTCTAGTATGGTCCTCAATTACCACCAGACGGTGAAATATCTGGGTATTCACCTTGATGCTAAACTGTCTTGGCATGATCATATATCATGCAAGATTAGGAAAGCAACGTGTACACTGTGGACGTGTAGGAGGGCCTTTGGTGGAAGCTGGGGTCTCAATCCCAAGGTTCTCCACTGGCTCTACTGCACCATTGTCAGACCTATTTTAACTTCCAGGGCCATTGTGTGGTGGCCCTGTGTTGAAAGAAATTCGACGAACAGGCAACTGGACAGGGTCCAGAGACTTGCGTGTTTGGGGCATTGAGAACGGCTCCCACCAGAGCTCTGGAAGTGCTATTAAATCTCATGCCACTACAAATCTTTATTAAATTGGAAGCCATGCGTGCTGTATATAGACTTTGCCCTGGGAGCACATGCTACTGTCTTACAGGCCGAGGTGTTTGCGATTCTATCTTGCTGCTAGCTGGCTAGCTGCTAGCTGGCCCACAAAGAACTGGTAGAATCAATATATGCTCCGTCAGTAGAGCCGCCATCCTGGCACTTAGTGCCGTAGAAGTGCGCTCAAAACTGGTTCTGGAATGCAAGACCGTCCTCGAGACGCTCTCTCGGGGGAATAAGTTACGCCTTGTATGGGTCCCACGACATGCTGGTGTACAGGGAAACGAGAAGGCTGATCATTTGGCCAAATTAGGCACCTTAGAGACACCTACTGGGCCTGAACACAGCGGTTCTCTCAATGAAGACTTTAGCCCAACAAATGTTTCAACATTGTTGGACAACTGCCCCAGGCATGAGGCAGGCTAAAGAACTTATATCTGGTCCCGACCCTGGGAGGACTAGACACCTGCTGGAACTAAGCAGATGTAACTTAAGAACAGTGACTGGCTTACTGACCGGTCACTGCCACTTAAGACGACACCTTTACATAATGGGTCTTGTGGAAGACCCTGAGTGTAGGGGATGCTTGGAAGATGAGGAAACAGCGGGGCATGTTCTGATGAATTGCCCCGCTTTCCTGCATACACGCATGCGACACTTGGGACAACCGATGCTGATACCCAGGGACCTTAGAGAGCTATGTCCTAGCCGTCTAGTTGGCTTCATTAAGTCAACTAGACTAATATAGGTCTCGAAAGGCGGGACGTCACGGGACCATAGTGAGGCCTATACGTCATAAGGGCATAGCCCCCGCTAATCTAAATCTAAATCTAAATCTAACCCTCCCACTCACAAGTTACTGATTGGGATAAGTATTGATGCTAGAATAAGGAGTAGATATGTTATTATTATAATGAAACACCAGAAACTCCAAAGGAGATTACGAACAATTATAAGGGAAAACAATCGTTCTCACTAGTAAAAGATATCAACTCTATATTAAAAAACTAGCCAAAAATTATAAACTGTGAAACATTATATAGGATTATTTAATGTAAAAAAGCAAAGTATGCACCCAAAACTCAATAAAATCGTGATATCCTACCCAAAATCCGAAACAAACATTTTGCGTCGCATAGGACTGGATATGGCAAAATTCTAGAACCATCTTGTGGTGCATATAGTGCATATAACCCCGATATACCTACCTATTATACCTATGTAAGTTCCCGATATACCTACCTATTTTCAGTCGAACAGAATTTGATATGGCAAAAGTCCACCATATTAGAGCCGCCATCTAATATTTATTTTCAACCAACGTCCAAAATGTCCGCCATTTTGGGGGCGCCTTTAATGACATAAAGACCGCTATTTATTAATAGATTTTTATGAAATATTGATGTGTATGGTCATAATGTAGTAGAATATTTTCAGAACTGTACAATATGTTATTATTTATATAATTTTTTTTAAATTCTTGATGCCTCTGTGGTGACATTAATTATTGGTTAAAACCTAAATTTTTATTTATTTATTTAATTATTGGTTACTTTTTTTACCTAAAAACTAGTTTTCTGCCAAATCTTAGATTGTTTGAACATTTGATAGCGTGTTAAGAAAAAAATGCGGCATCTAGACCGACGCACGGACATTTTGAAATTTGTTTAAAATTCGATGACGAACACAATTGTACAAACATTTTTACCCTCCGTCAAAGCAGGTTTTCATTATTTTTTTTGATAGATTACGGGTCCAAAACAATATTTAAGAGATGCTCGTTATTTTCGGTAAAAACAAAAGTCAATTATTTTAGCCACTACTAAAATGAGTAATGTCGCTCTGATGGGTTAATGTCGTTCTGATGGGTAGTTATTAGTTAGTTATTTCGACCAAATTCCGAAGAGAATACCGAAAACCGCAACTCGCTTCAGTTCGTTTCGATTTTTTTTTAAATGCGTTATGCAAACCTATTTTGTTTAGTAGTCTAGATACATTGAGTTTTATGATGACAATAACCTATAAGTAGAATAGAGCACTTGTTCCATATTCGCCTTGCGGCAATTATTATAATATAATAGCCAGATTGGTCATTGGTATAATAGAAATAATTGGCAAGAAGAAAATAATATGTTATTACCACTGTATTGCAATTTAACAGTTATTCTTTCCTTTGCAGCGTACAACCACTTCTTCCGTATTAGCTAAATGATAAAGTGGATCATGATAACACAAAGCTGTATTTCTTTCAGTTACATATATATTGCAATTTATTTAGCAGAGCCTAATTATTTCTATGAGCATTTACGCAAAATTTATTAAAGTACCTACTAAGTAATTCAATTATATCAAATTTCTACCACTTTCAGTGTATTGCAAATAACTATATTCTATTTGCTAATTCTTATGCAGTGATGACTTAGGTACATGGGCGGTGTGCATCATAAATCACTGACGTGATAATATTTCTGCATCAGGTGCTTGCTCTCCACGATTAGTTTAATGTCAGTATCATAAGTTTGTAATAAATAGCAATGTTAGGATAGCAAAATATACATAAATGTAAATATACATACATACGCACTCGTAATAATTCGTAAAATAATTCCTAATGTTTGCATATTTTCACATTAAAAGCAAATGTGTAAATCATTCTTTGCTATTCATATTTGTTTTGTGAAAAATTTTTTTTCGAATTTTCGAAATAACAATTAGTACATAAGAGCCAACAAATGATTTTAGTTTTGACTAAGCAAGCAATTTTTGTATCACTCCCTCTTGAGTGCAAAAAGAGGATTGGAAAGATCGCATCAATCTGCACCTTTCTTGTCTCTTTTCTTCACAAAATTTATAGTTTTCTCAGAAAAAATATATAAATTGGGTAAAAAATCACGGGTTATCATTAAGTGAAACAAGTAGACTATTGCAAATAAAGTCATTCTGAGAAGTATTACCATTATTCCTGGTTCCTCTAATGTATAGAGAGTTGCAATACCTCACTTATCCTTTGCCGATTTAACTCATTCAAAAAAGGAGTAGACGCGGTTTTTGATGAATTTTTATAATCTGAGCACGGATATTAAAAATCTCTTAAGATATACAGGGTGGAAAATAAAACATGATTTTTTTTAAATGGAACACCCCGTATATTTTTATACCAAAATAATGTCCTTAATTTTCTGAATAAAAAAATATCTAATTGTTATATAATCACTCCACCTGTTCGTGAGATATTACTAAAAACTTATCACATTACGGGTGTCAATTATAAAACAAAAAACATATCAAGATACCTCTGGAAACAATGCCATTTATTGAGATAATAAATAAATAATATATAGGTGACAATAACAGTAACGAGTAATAAGAATAAACAACATAAGCCTAATAAAAACAAATAAAAGTCAATATTAATACAGTAACACAATACAGTAACACAATTTTATTTATTTACACGTAACGTAATTAAATATTTTCCACGTAACCACCACCATTCTGAATACACATTTGGCATCGCTTTATAAAATTGCTTCTCACCCTTTGAAATATATCTCCATTTTGGTTTAATTCCTCAATTTTTACACGTATGCATTCTTTTAACTCATTCATATTATTAAAACCCCCAGTTTCATATATATCTTGTTTTGTCGTACCCCCAGAGAAAAAATCCATAGGTGTTCAGTCCGGACTTTTAGCGGGCCAATGTATAACACCGTGCCTTCCTATCCATATAGGATATTTTCTGTTTAGGTATTCGGTGACGTTCCTTGCAGAGTGTGGTGGTGCTCCATCCTGCTGCCAAATAACAGATCTGTTGTCCACTAAATTAATATTATCTAAATAATTTTCAATTGGATGTTGAAGAATAGCCACATAACGTTGTGCATTTAAGGGCCCATTTATAAATACAGGACCTACAATAGCATCCTTGTGGATGCCACACCACACGTTTACATATTGATATCCTTGTTTTTTGTTTTTTTTTACAATATGTGGATTTTCCGCTGCCCAGTAATGTGCATTTTTTCTGTTAAAAATTCCCGCAGTAGAAAAACTGCTTTCGTCAGTCCAAAAGACATGACTTAGAAACTCATCATCTTCCTCTATTCTATCAAGTATGTCTCTGCAGAAGGTTAACTTGTCTTGAAGGTTGTTGTCGTCTAAATATTGAACGGGCAAAATACTATATGGTTTAAAATTATGGCGATGTAATATTTTTATCACACTTCTTTGTGATATATCCAATTCTATTGCTGCGGCATAGGATGATTTGGATGGATTTTCAGCAAAATATAATAACGCGTTGAGTTCTGTGTCTTCTCCTGTTTTTGTTCTTCGCCTTTCCCTTTTCTTGTCTCTCAGAGATTCGGTATTCCTAAACTTTGCATAAATGTTTTTAAAACTATTTTTGGAAGGAGGTATCCTTTCTCGAAATAACCTAACATACTCCCTCCGAGCAAGAGACTTATTCTTGTTGCACTGAATATAAATTTCAAGTAACTCTTTTCGCTCTTCCAATGAATATACCATTTTCAAAATAACTTGCTTCTTTACGAACACTACGTATTTTTTACGCTAATATCTAAGAGAGTGAACTATTATCTCACAAAAAACTGGATGACATCTGTCAACAAATAAACAATGCAAATATGCATTGTTTCCAGAGGTATCTTGATGTTCTTATTTTATAATTGACACCCGTAATGTGATAAGTTTTCAGTAATATCTCACGAACAGGTGGAGTGATTATATAACAATTACACATTTTTATATTCAGAAAATTAAGGACATTATTTTGGCCTAAAAATATACGAGGTGTTCTATTTAAAAAAATCATGTTTTATTTTCCACCCTGTATATTTTATGAGATTTTCAATATCTGGTCTCAGATTATAGAAAGTCATCAAAAACCGTGTCTACTCCTTTTTTGAATGAGTTAAATCGGCAAAGGATAAGTGAGATAAGGGGGGTGTCAATCTTAAGAGACTTACCCTGTACAGTATATTTTACCATTTAACAATTTGTATTTATTTCAATCTATCATGTTTGCATGACGATAAATTACTTATTTTAATTCGTATAAAGGGCTCTAGAGAAAACAGGAACAATGGCAATACGTGTCATTATGAGTTTATTTGATACAGCCTGCTTGAGTGTTTCACCAAATAATAACCCCTCATTGAATTTGTTTTAAGTGGGATGTCTATATATTTATTCTTTGTGAGCAAACTTCCAATTATGCGAAGAAAACTCAAGGGGAGATAATGATATAGTTAAAATGAAAAAACTCTTATAGTTTTCTTATTTTAAATTTTAAATTGGAGCACGGAAACACTTTGCCTCAAGTTGAGTTCAAAATAGTCTTGCGGCTATATGCTTTCTAAGATTATAAACTTAATTTTATGCTCAAAAATATCTTATTTCTCGTTGAAGCTGCTATTTCTTATCATTTATTATGTCTCTTTATTATGACATCTTTATTAATGTTGAATTTATTCTGAAGAAAACAGAGAGACTAGTTTGCATTTAACTAGTACATCTACTTATTAACAATATTTATACCTTTATACTTTGATGGTGATTCAATAACATTGAACAAAAAACAAAAAATAAGCTTAATCTATCCTGAGATAACCTATCATACGTCAAACGTCTATCTTATCTAACGTCTATCCTATCAAACGTCTTCTTGGAAATATAATAACTTGTTGATATGTTAATTTACTACTCGTAAATCAGTATCTCAATAATTAAACCTCTACCAAAATGGAAAAATCCACTGGTATATTCTGGCTTACGACTAATTACTATCATTCCCGCTTTATCCAAAGTTCTAGAAAAGGTCCAAACACAAATTTACGATTATGTAATAGGCAATAATATTGTATCACAAATATAATCCGGTTTCCGTAAAGGATATAGTACAGCCACTGCTCTTGCAAATATTACCGACGATATTCTCACGGATCTCGACATAGGTAATTCTGCCGCGCTTATCCTCTTGGGATTTTTCTAAAGCGTTTGACACTCTAGATCACGCTTTATTGTGCGCCAAACTCGAGTACTATGGTTTTGACACCAATTCAGTCAAATTCTTTAAGTCATATCTAAGCTGCCGCAAACAGGTTGTTAGTTTGAACGGTACCATATTTCATGTTCTACCTATCTCTTCGGGCGTACCCCAAGGGTCAGTTTTAGGACCAATATTATTCCTAATTTATAGAGCTGACATTATTTCCTGTGTAAATCATACTACAATTCAGTTATATGCAGACGATACACAGTTATCACACTCATTTCATCCTCGTGATGCTGATTTAGCTTGCAAAAAAATACATTCTGATTTACAGTCACTTCTGAATTATTCGAAAAACAACAATTTAAAGCTTAATCCTCATAAATGTGTCGTAATTTGTTATACTAGTCATAGAGT
Source organism: Tetropium fuscum (assembly GCA_964058915.1). NCBI lineage: Eukaryota > Metazoa > Arthropoda > Insecta > Coleoptera > Cerambycidae > Tetropium > Tetropium fuscum. Next base: position 102,293 of record CAXKVY010000133.1, read on the forward strand.
AAAAAGTCAAGTGGAATTAAACCTTAAACTAACCTTAGTTCATAAACCACTCACTCTTGTTACTAAATCCAAAAACCTTGGCTTGATTTTGAAAATAATATGCGTTTCAAAGAACATGTCTCTTTAATACTAAAAAAATGTTACATAGCTTTAAAATTATTATATAATAATGTTTCCGTTTTGAATTTCAAACTTAGAAAAAAATTGTGTGAGTTTCTCGTATTGCCTTTATTAAATTACTGCAATATTATTTATTTTTCATGTCTAGATACATACACTCAAAACCGGTTACAAAAAATACAAAATAGCTGTTGTTGATTTATTTTCAGACTTAAGAAAATTTAATTTAATCATGTTTCTCTTAAAATTAATACTCTACACTGGCTAAAAATAAAAAATCTTTACAAATATAACCTAGCAGTCTTTACTCACAAAATTTGGAATACATCATCTCCTCCTTACCTTCGCGACAAATCTTAGACATAATACCCATATCTTTAGACATAATACCCACAAAATAATCTGCGGTTTACTATGAAATTAGCTCTTCCTCGATATCGGTCATCCATGTTTCGACGATCTTCTATATATAATGCAATAATATTGTACAATTCTCTTAACGATCAACTTAAAAACCTCCCTGTAAATAAATTTCGTAAGAAAGTGAAATCATTTTTTCTTTCATTACAATAAATTACTTGATATTATCTATTTTGTATTACATTTTGTATTATCTTTCAATTATACGTATATCGATGTATATGTATGTGTGCATGTGTGTCTATGTATATGTATAAATATGTATATGTCTGTATATATATATATATATATATATATATATATATATATATATATATATATATATATATATATATATATATATATATATATATATATATATATATATATATATATATGCACATATTTTCTAGTGTATGTTTATTCTATCTGCTTTATCTTAGTTGAAGTTAATTTTCTATATTCTTAATATTATTATTGATTTGTGTATATTTTATTGATTTTTATTTTCCTCAGTTCTTGTATTAATGCTCCTCAACAACAGTAGGCTATATTCCTGACATTAATTAACTATTATTAACAGAACAATTATTTCTATGAGGAGGGTTCACTATAGAGCATGACTCTCTCATCCAGTAGGGGAGGTTCTATTAGATTGATAATTTTTATTTTTATTTAGGATCTTAGACACGTCAAACTGTATGATTGCACAAGAATTGAAGCAACGATAGATGTATATATACGCGGAAGATAGAAATTGCATATTCTATTCAATCATTAACTGTGAAAACTATACCTTGAAAAGTAAAATAATAACACAGAAGCTACATATGTTTAGGTTTAATTATATCGGCTTTAAATCAGAAATTATTGTGTCCAAAGAACAAGCAGTTTCAAGTTTATGAAAATTTGAAAGTTATAAACTTATTACTAGCCTACGCCAAACCTACGCAACTTAAACTTACTACATGGGCAATAAAGGCCTCTATAACAATGAAATACTTATAACTAAAATGGTTGGAATGTTATTACCTTTAAAAGTTTTGTAATCCTGTTCATGCGAAGCACTCACAATTTTATTTATATTCACTTGACACTTAATTATTTGTTTTGTCTGGAATCGGCTGCTACCTACTGCCCTCTCTCGGGATCCTTTTGAACTTTATACAGTTGTTACCTTTCTCCGCTCGCCTGCCGCCATCTATTCTGCAACTATAGACTGCCTGGGAATGCTGCACTTGAAAAACGTAGAACGCTCTACCCGAATTACACTGAACTTTTATTATATCTTCTCGGAAACACTTATCCTTTGTTCAGTACTTGTCACACAAATTATTCAGCTTAAACTTATAAATTATACAATTTTTATTCACCCATTCGGATGGAGCTGCCGCTTGGGACGCTATGTTTTTTACTTCTCTCTTGTTATCCGTTCATCCGGAAGTTCTACTTATTATAAACAACTGAACTTCCTCGTAACTACGAGCTTCTCGTTATATTTTTTTACTTAATGTAGCCAATCATAGAACAGCTAGTATTTATAATTTCTTTGGTTTACCTTTTACAGTCATTATTTATGGTCTAAAGGTTTTACATTTTGGCAATGTTACTAGAGTTGGGACTTTTTATTTAGCATATAATTCACATTATTTCATTGTTTGATGTTTTTTATAGTTTTTAACCTTTGATTTGGGCTCTAAATATTCATTTATCTCTCTCTCTCTCTATATATATATATATATATATATATATATATATATATATATATATATATATATATACACATATATATATATATATATATATATATATATATATATATATATATATATATATATATATATATATATATATATATATATATATATATATATATATATATATATATATATATATATATATATATATATATATATATATATATATATATATATATATTCCAAACCAAGTATATTTTCTGTTGTAAAATATCAATACAGGATTTATTATTATCTATACCTGTTGAATTGATTTCTTATTTTCCAATCATTATAATAATCTCGCTGCTTGCATGTTTAATTAATTTCAATTGGTGTTATAATTTACGCAGACGAAGAAACCCGTACGTAGTATGTAGCAAAGTCAATATACACTAAGCCTAATAAATTGCTGAAACTCTCAACGGCGACCACACGTGTTACATTTTGCTGTTTTCAACTTGTTCGACTTCCCTTGTTTATAAATTAACAGCGTTAGCGGTGGCTGACAGCAAATATTCTAACTAAATTAGACCCCATCGTGATAAATTATTTATAATACCTCTTCCTCAATATTTAATTAATGTTAAATTGATGTCTTAATAGCGTGTGAAGAGAATTCTGTATAAGTAAGTTATTGTAAAATTAAATGATATATTATATGCTATTAATGTATCATATGCGGAAAATGGAGGCAAACGTATTGATGAAAATTAATGGCTTGATTAGGGTAAAAGATATGTGTTATTTACTCAACGAATCCCAAGAATCTACTCAACACTTTTGTGGGATTGAATACGTTCGTGAAGGTGCAACTTTCTTGGCCTCGGGTTTTTAAATCCAATTTTCCTTGCCGTATAGGTTTCTGTTAAGTATTTACTGGATTGCACCATAACCGATTTCGTTTGTCCACCCACACTTCTGCTGCCTTTTAATAAAATATTTTATGCCAACTTCACGGTATTGCAGATTGTCCCGTTAGGATAAAACGGCAACGTAAAATGGCATAGGGCTCAAAAGGTATGCCGTTTTAGGCTCATTAAATATAAATCTTTAAAAAATATTTAGTAATATTTCTTCAATCTTGTGTCTTGAAATGGTTGGCAATTATAACAAAAAAACGTAGAAAGACTTAGAAAGATGTCCAGCGATAATTAAAAATGAAAAAGCAATTTAATACGTTACACAATTTATATGATATAAAAGCTTGTGGCAAGATTTAACTGTGTAGATAAACAAGAATAAAACATGTATCTCGATATTGACCTAAGTAATTTAAGAAAAAATCATATTTTTTTTATAAAATAGGTAAATCTCGCGACAACCTCATACCAAGTATCATATAAATTGCTTAACGTAATAAATTATGCGTTTAAATTAATTTGAGGTTTATTTTCTTCTTTTTAGAGCTTTTCAATAAAAGCTTGTTTTTAAAAATGTGTTTTACTATTAATATATTGAACCTTATTTGAAATATAACCACCTCTAACCACTGAATTGGTTACTCTTGGTGGTATAACACGGCGATACTAACTCATGTATCTATTAGTAGAACTAAGATAATACAGCTATGGCTACATGTTGCTTATTACATCTACTATTATTATAGTATAGGTAGCTAGTTCGACATCGAGTTTGAAACACACTCGAAAACTGGTTTAAATCACGACGTTGGGTTAATCAGTGATTAATTTACACTAAGATTATGCTGATTGCAATTAAGGTGTGATTTCTTTGTAATAAACTGGATTTCACGATTCGTTCGAACATTTTATCTCATAATATTATTTAAGTTGTATGTAAAAACGGTTCTTGTTTTTCCTCACAAAAACCGGCATAAAGTAGAGCAACTCCTACACCACTCTAAAGAAAGGTTTGACTCACCGATACATATTTATAACAACGTTTGATAACCTTGAAATGTATGATTTGCTGAAAAATAATTAATTATAATGGTAGTAATTCATTGCGCACATTCCAGTTCGGACATTGCCTGTCAATATTGCATTCTTACAGCACGAAAAATAGGGTCAGATTTTAATTGTATGTACATAGGCTGTCGATAACATTTACTGCTAATTGTAAGGAGATTAGAGTTTACCTGGGTTTGCATTAACTACAGTAGACAATGACTATCGCAGATAAGTGTTTGTGGAACTTTAGATTCCCATATGATAAAATACTTTTCAGAGAAATGAGCAGAAGTTATTGATATGTGTTGCGGTTTATATAAATATTACTATAAACATATTTACACAATAAAATATAGACAACTAGTTACCGAATATTTGTATCTAATAATATGCTACTTTAGTGTATCACATATTTAGCTTTTGGCACAACCACTCTAGCTGGTTGATACAGACAAAGTAGAAGATAAAGTTATGCGGGTTTTAAAAGATGCCAGAGGAAAAATAAAAGAAAAGGCGTACACTTCTCGTAAGATGCAGTCCCCGGAGGTTTAAAAGAACTGCAGGGAAGCGGTGTCGTAGCTCCACGCAATTAGTGGATGCCAGAGCATTTCTACTTCCTTGGAAAGAACAGATGATCGGAGATGTTAACAAGAGAAAGAATATGGATGACGCCGTCCGCACCATCAGTAACCCCAAATTAGCAAAAGCAGAATGCTCGCTCCATTTTACATTCTACAGCTTCTGTCTTGCAACTGCACGAATGGTTGGATTCGGAAAACGATGCGGTTGTGCCAAAGTTGGGTGCGCTTCTCAACTATGCGCTTCAACGGCCATGAACAAGGATGCTTCTATTCAGACGTTGAAGAGGAACCCATTGATGAACTTCTTGATGAGTAAAAACCGGTAGAATTACTGTGGATAGGCCTACAGGGAAGACCGCTTTGACAGCCCTTCCTCGTGGGTGGTGTGCAAACGCGGTCAAAATACAAAATGCACATATGCAGAAAAAAGGGCAAAATTAATGAAAATTACTTGTACCACTTGTGATACTCCTTCTACTTCCTTAGGAAAATGAGAAGTACAGATGATCGGAGTTGTTAACAAGATAGAGGTTATGGAAGACGCCGTCCTGTATCCATGTTCTATACCATGTCAATGTAACTATCATATCTTAGCGTTCGCATACAGCACCTAGAGCTGTGACCTTGAACGCTCCTTCATAAGTAGATATCTCCCACACGAGAGAAAAGACATACAAGAGAAAACGGACTAAGTTTTACTGCAATTAGCATGCAGTAGAGCTGTCAAATAGTGCCCAGGTGATATACAAGTTAATTCGATCGCGTTTAATACGCAAAGCCGCAATCCGTGGGTTATATAAGGCACTTCGTGATGTCTATCCATGTTCTATACCATGCCAATGTAACTATCATATCTTAGCGTTCGCATACAGCACCTAGTGATGTGACCTTGAACGCTCCTTCATAAGTAGATATCTCCCACACGATAGAAAAGACGTACAAGTAAAAACGGAATCGGAGTTGTTAACAAGATAGAGGTTATGGAAGACGCCGTCCTGTAACCTCTAATCAACAAAAGGAAACAATACAATTGCTGAGAGAGCAATTTAGGCTCGCATTGAACAAATCTCTACGAAAATAAATATTTAAATCACCAAAGAGTCATTTCGTTTAACTAATTTTTCGGCCAGTCGGACAACGCTGAATTTTAACAAGGCTGCCACCAACATCTGCATTATACAACAATATTTGTATAGGCCATATCTTACGTTTTGGCGAGGGAAGCACATAGATCCTATAGAGTTGGGTTGGAAAAATAAATGAGGAATGCAATGCACCGGCTCCAATTTCTATTCTTCAGCTTATGTCTTGCAACTCCACGAATAGTTGGTTGCGAAAAACGGTTGTGTCAAAGTTGGAAGCGCTTCTCAATTGCAACTGCCATGGGCAAGGATGCTTCAATTTAGAAATTGAAGAATAACTCACCAATGAACCTCTTGATGAGTAAAAATTGGTAGAATTACAGAGTGGGAGAATTGGGAGAATTTCCTCATGGGTGGTGTGGAAACACAGGAAAAAGTTAAGAATTAATGAAAACCACCCAAGTATAAATTACACTTCACATTTTACTGTATTGCAATTAGTATTTTATGATAAATTAAACTTTATTGAGAATAATAAACAAAAATATTATATCTTAGATATGTCGTATTAATAACAAGTACATTATGTAATGGTTGTAATGAAAATAGCTAAGAAGGCAATGTGTAGATCATATAATATATGTTTATCTTCTGAACTGTCAAAAATTTTCCACTTATCACCTCGCCTCGAAAAAAATTTTGGAAATTTTTCAGGTTGCCATGGAAACGAGTCAAAATAAAGCATCTTATTGATTTTAAAATAGAGATGTGAAATGTTCGCTGGAATACTCTGTTGCCTCTCATTTGACGTAAATATTGTCACTGAACTGTAATATACTATTGCATAGGACGAATTACATTGGTGAAAAACGATGAGTTGAATTGTCACTGAAAAAGTTGCAGGTAACTTTTGCCGCTATCAAAGTGACAATTGCACTGGGGCATTATGCGATTTTTTATATATAATAATTAAATTGACAATAAAAAAATATATCTCGAAGCTGCCGTTGCTTGAGAAATTTTAATCTCTATCGATAGATCACATATTTATTCCAAAACAGTTGCGCAAACTGCAGAACTCAATGTGTATAAGAAGGTTTCTTTAAATTTTTCTTCTGCATGAAATCATTTTAATTAATGTGTCACGATCTTTCCATCGACTGGCTACCTATATATTACAGGTATATTTGTCGTAATTTATGGTACTCTTATGGATACTTAGCAGGAAATAACTTGATAATAACTACATGTTCACTATATATGTTATAATTTCACCGAGCTTTTAAAAATGCGGTGCAGAAATAAGTTATTTTATGAATACACACTTTTTAAAATGATACTGTCGTCAGGCTCTGGATTGAAATTTATAGGATTAGAAGAATGGAATGCTGCTAATGCGTGTATTCTACACGATCTATTGATCTTTATAGCCAGTAAGGAAAATAAATTCTCTGTCAAATATGTTCATATTACTTTGTGCTTCACTTATAATTTATTAATATTAAATAACGATTTACTCCGATAAATATTATAATGCTCCATTACGTGATTAATTAATTTTACTGCAATTTACTATTAGAGTGCTGTTGGAATTTTGATTGGTATACGCTTGTTATATTTTACAAACGTATAGGGTGTCTGCTATACTAGATATTTTTGGAAATGAAAGTGAAAAATATAATGCCTAAAAACTCATTAAAAATTCAAATCATCAATAAATGAGAGAATCTTGGTATAGAATGAGCCAACCTTCGACAATAGTCTGCATCACATTTTTCCATGCGTTCTCAACGGCTAACAAAAGTTCTTCTGTTTGGCGGGAGAAAATTTATGACATGAATTTCCTTGACAAGTCGTCCCGTTTTCTATTGGATTGATTGATTGATTGGCAAAATTTGAATGTTGTTGTCCAAGAACCAGTAACCGGGGACAATAGAAACAACCGCCATATTAGAAGGATTTCGAGGTTTAAATCACGCGCGCTTGTACCAAACGAAGCGCCTCTAGTAGCCGCACGTAGCCACCAGTCGGCCACTGACGGCAGCTAAGGGTGTGTGTGCATGTCCTCGATTTTGTGGTTTCGCGCTATCGAAGTAAACTTTTCCATTGATCGAAAAAGTGTGACACAAGAAATAATAACGTAAGTATCCAGCTTTGATTATTTTTATTAGTTTGTTTGGTGTATATCCTTTAGTTCAGACGGTTGAAATTATTACTGTTGTCCGATAGTAAGAAAATATTTGAGCGTTTACTTAAAAATGTGTTGCGGGGACAATTGAAACAAATGACATGGGGGACGATTGAAACGTGTTTCAATTGTCTCCATCCAGAATTTTTCAGTGTTACTTATATTATAGGTTCAATGAGCGTATCTTAAGGTATTTATTTTGTTTTAGGATGCCACGAGTAAGAGTTAGGAAAACGGAGAGAGGTTTAAAATCCGTTTTGGTGTATGAAGAAGCCTACAAAGAAGTTATTGAGAATGAGGCATCGATACGGTCTGTGGCAGCTAAATTTGAACTACACTACCTGTCACTAAGTAGATTTATCAAAAAGAAAAGGCAAGCAAATGCGCAAAAATCCGCTATTCCTGTCACTATGGGTTATCATTGTGTGAGACGAGTATTTGACGTAAACCAGGAAAAAAGCATTGTTGGATATATAATCAAAGCATCGCATATATTCTACGGATTACCACCTAAAGAAATTCGTAAATTAGCCTTCGAATTGGCCATGAAATATTCGTTGAACATGCCTGATACATGGAGACAAAATGCCATGGCAGGAGAGGATTGGTTCTCTGGGTTTATGAAGCGCAACCCAGAACTCGCTGCGCTCAAGCCACAAGTCTTTCCAGAGCAGCCAGTTTCAACGTCACGGACGTAAAACTTTTTTTATGACAACCTGGCTAATGTAATGGACAGGTACAAATTTGAACCGAAAGATATCTATAATATCGACGAGACAGGGGTCACGACCGTTCAAAAACCTGTTAAAGTTGTAGCCGAAAAGGGCACCAAACAGGTAGGCGCACAACATCAGGGGAAAGAGGAACCCTGGTAACCGTAGCTTTAGCTGTAAATGCTATCGGTAACAGTGTACCTCCCATTTTTATTTTTCCACGGTTAAGATACAAGGATCACTTTGTCCGCGATGGTCCATTGGAGCAGGAAACGCGAGCGGCTGGATGCAAGCAGATGAGTTCTTGATATACCTCAACCATTTTCAAAAGCATACTAATGCTTCAATCGACAATAAAGTATTGCTTTTACTTGATAACCACCAGTCGCACATAAGCATACGATGCTTGGACTTCTGTAAAGAAAAAGGCATTGTCGTCTTGTCATTTCCCCCGCACTGCTCTCACAAATTGCAACTTCTGGATCAATCTGTCTACGGTCCCTTCAAAAAGGCTGTAAATTCAAGTTGCGATGCCTGGATGAGAAATAACCCAGGCAAAACGATGACAATTTACGACATCCCCAACATAGTCAAACAAGCTCTGCCATTGGCTCTAACACAATCAAACATTGTAGCTGGATTTATTTGCACCGGAATATGTCCCTTTAATAGGGGCATATTTACGGAACTAGATTTTGCTCCTTCCTATGTCATGGATATACCACCTCCTGATAACATAACGCCGAACACTACTGAAGTTGTACCAGAAGCAAGCACCAGTGAAAATCTGCCATCTTCTACCAGCGCTGATACTTTGCCAGCATCACCAAGCACCCACACTCCGCCAGCATCACCAAGCACCCACACTCCTCCAGCATAACCAAGTGCTCACATTCTGCCAGGAACACCAAGCGCTCACATTCTGCCAGCATCAGCAAGCACATTAAAGGCTGTATTTTCATGCGCTGATGTAGGACCAAGCACCTCAAAGGCTGTATTTTCGCCAGACATCGTTAGACCGTTACCGAAAGCGCTTCCGAGAAAAGCAGCTGGCAAACGAAAAAGTAGGAAATCTGCAATTTATACGGACACTCCTGAAAAAAATGATATTGAAAAGGAATATGAAGCGAAAAAGAAAAAGCAAGTTAAGAGAAAACTTACGGAATTAAAAGATAAACCGAAATCAGTTCGACAGTCCAAGAAAACCAAACAACGCCAGAACAATCAGGAACAGAGTGACAGCGACGAAGAGGATTGTTATTGTCTAGTTTGCCTGGAACCGTATGGTAAGAGCCGCCCTGGAGAGAAATGGGTGAAGTACACTGCTTGTCATCATCGGTCCCACGAAGAATGCACTCAACAAGAAGATTTTTATATCTGTCACAATTGCTTGTGAGAGTGAATATTTTTTACTGACTGTTTTTGTCACGATTTTCATTATTAATCTGTTTTATTTAGCATTATAATTAATAAATCTAAATGCTGTTTCAATTGTCCCAGGTATATGATTGCAACAGTTTGACAAGCTCAAGATTTTTTCAAATATCTTATTTATATATCATTATAGGTCAACGGAACGATATAAATAGAAACCCAATTGAATACGCTATTTACGACTCACTTTATAATTAAGAAATTTGCTATAGCCACGGAGCAAAAAAATCAAGAAGCGGAAATGTTTCAATTGTCCCCGGTGTACCCTACCGCGCTAATCTGCAGTTGTGAATTTGGCAATTGAAGGTAAAATTGTCTGGATACTACATCGATCCTGGTAAGCTGTCATTTATATTTTATTAGTGTTAAAAGTCATTTCTATTTTCAAAGTAGGTATATTTATTTTATTGTTCTATTCGTGAATCGTACTTTACTTTTTTATATGAACCATGATTTTAAAAAACTGTAAAATAGTTTTATTTATATCGACCCTGGTTTATTTTTATTTATTTTTTAATCGTATTTTGTTTAATACTCTGTTAGGTCATTTTTTTTACTTATATATTTATATTATAGATACTTTTACATTTTCCACAAGATATGTTAATTTCAACTTTAAGTTCCTACTCTAACACTTAAAAACATTTAAATATTTAAATTTAAAGTATTACTATGTAATATAAAAATACTGTTGTGATTCTTTAATACATATATTTCATAATCATGTCTTTACTTACGATTTTCGCTACTGCTTCCTTCGTCAGATGTTGATGAATAACATTGCATTTTTCGCTTAATTTTTGCTAATTCTCGACGCAATTTCTCGTATTTCGATTTTTTTTAAATGTCGTATTGAACGACCATCACTCGAACTACCACTTGATCATTTTTCCTGGGCATTTTGCACTATTCACAACATCGGTTTTTAAGGAATGTTGGACTTGCTGCTGACTAAGCATAAATAATGACATTGTTTTAATTTTCATATATTTATCTAATAAATACAACAGTTAGGTACAGTGCCGTTCAATTGAAAGTAAACGACTCCTATGAGAAATTTTGGAAATTTTCCCATTGTGAAGCAGGCTTTTGTAAACAGATCACATTCAAAATTATTTTAGGTTGAAGTATCTGTCAGTTATAGGGTGACAGCATTTTATATACAGTATTTATTAAGGAAAATCTATATGTAAGGACGTCTTTTGTAAAAAAATCCAATAAATTAACAAACTAACTGAGAACTTAAGAAAATTACTATGAATTAATATTTGGTCCAAGCACCATTCGCGTTTATAACTTTTTGAAGCCTATTTCTCATAGACAATATTAGTGTCCTGGTGTAATCCTCGCCAATATTTTCCCAGGCATTTTCAATCGCCAACCACAGTTCTTCTACGTTCGCTGGTCGGAAATTTCTGCTATACATGTCTTTTTCCATTTGTGCATATACATTTTCTATCGGATTTAAATCCGGCGACTTAGAGGGCCAAGGCAGAGTGTTAATATGGTTTGTATTCAGCCATTCAGTAACAACTCGTGATTTGTGAATAGAGGAATTATCCTGAAATATAAATTTAATTGAAATATGGAAAAAGGAAAGAGGAAATAAAAATATTTCCCTACTGGAAAGTGAACTTCTCGGGATATAAAATGGAAACGGAAGGTAACATAACATATTCCAGAATGCGAGCGTAGCTTTGAACAGTAAGACGCTCTCTGATTCTCCAAGTAACACCTCTGCTCCTTGGCAACATATCCATGCCCACACGCTGATAGAGAAGCGACCACTACGAGCTGTAGGATTTATATAGCGCTCTTCATATCGGCAATTTCTTGGGCGGTATACGCGCACAGAACCATCATAGCAGGATTGAAAAACTTTTTCGTCAAGCAGGCAGTCACTGCTGTATCAAAAGGATTCTGTCGGAGGTGGTCAAGGACGAGTTCGTCTTCCTCCATAGTACTGAATTTCTGACGGTCGCCTCTATGGACGTACTCAACAGTTCCTTCTGCATTCCATTTTTGCTTAATTTTGTAAATGCAACCTTTACTCACATTCAAAGTATCTGCAACTGCTTGCATTGACCATCCGTTCTGCAGTAACATCACAGCTCTCATTTTTTGCGGTTCAGTTAAGCGCGGCATAATAATAATAATAATTATTATAAGGAGAACTTCAAAATATAGAATAATTATTAGTAAACTGACAAATAAAATTGACAAACAAGTTTTGATTACCTGAAAGCCTGTTTCACATTAATTTAAAAAATCGTTTACTTTCAATTGAACGGCACTGTACTACATACAGCACTCCATATAACACTTTATGAACACTTTATGCTCACTAAATTCAGTCATTAATCAGTAGCAATGAAATCATATAATCAGTAGCGGCTATCGCTTTTGATTATATTATTTTATTACTGAATTTTATTACCAGGCTATAGAAGAATTTCCAGAGTGAATTTGATTATCGCTTTTCAAAATTTTGATTGAGTAGGTTCTTGAAAAGGATGTCATTCTAAAATATTTTATAATTTATTAATTATTATTGTTTATTAATTATTTTTTCAGTTATTTATTAATTATTCCATTATTCCATTATTTCTTAATTATTTTTCCAATTATACCAGAAACTGAAATCAACTTTGTAATTTGAAATTTCACTCCACTTTCTGGTGGAAGATAAAATTTTACTGGCATACTACCTACCTTATATCGAATAAATAGAAGCAAACAAAATATTATTTAAACCATTTTGCTATGGTGGCACACAAATATATTGCATTTATACCTATTTCTTAATCCTGTCGGGGACAAATCCCTCAAAACTATGGATTTTTTTACAATAGTCGTATTTTTTAGAATTTGGATGTCAACAAAAATACCAAAAAAAAGGTTGTCTAGAGTAACTTTTCTAGTTACTAAAGTACTTCTAGTTAGTACAGTTTTTCGAGTGCGTTCAACAGCGAAAGTAAATTAATACTCCAGTCAAAGAGACTAAAAAAACCTGGAAAAAATAGGAGGATTTAGTTTTATAGGCTAACTTTATGATTTTTGGGTCGCTGATTCTGAATTTTTCACTTTTTCGGATTTTTTCATAATATATGTATTACGAAAAAAATGGCGCCAAAAATGATTTTTTTTCACATTAACTCAATTTTTGTTAATTTTTATAGGAAAATGGCTTGAAATATATAAAAAAATTAACGGAAAAAGGTTTCTAAACGCCTTTTTGACAGATCAAACATAAAGGCGCCCTGAGACGTAGCGCGGAAGGTAGTGCAGTCATTGAAGGTTTTCCGCTCCGAATTCTTTGACCCTCGACCGATTGACGTGAACTTTAGTGAGTAGATCAGGGATGGCTCAATGAGCAAAAGTGACATAGCGCAGCTGTTTGTTTTTATCCTGAGGGTGGATGCCACCCCTTCTCGGGGGTAGAAATTTTGTACTCAAAATATCCCCGGATATGGATAGAGGGATAAATTCTATGTAAAAAATAATCTATAGATTTTTTAATATATTGATATTTTTTTAATTATTCGCGATTAAAAACATTAAAAATGCATGTTACTTTAATATTGCGTTATAACTAAGCAAGATACGATGCAAAAACGGTGGGCCGGTCACATTTTTGAGAAAAATTGAGCGTTAAAACCCCCGCCATTCCCACCAGAATGGATATTGACTGGTATCCCTTTAAAAATGACTTTATTTTAGTATTACTCACGTAATCCAAAAGTTTGGCAGGGTTAGAATACGTAATTTTCTTTTTTGCATTTTCTCTATTTTTTTACGAAGGGGTTGTTTTTACCCCTTAAAAGCATAAAGTACAATTCGGGAATATGTCACTTTTGAAGTTAAGGGTAAGATGATCTTAATTCCAAATTTTCATGAAAATCGATGGATGTTCAGAGAATTGTTGTAAAATACTCGTTTTTTTGGCGCCATTTTGTCAAAAGTTGCGGTATTTCCGGCAGGAAATTTTGCTGGGAATTGAAAAATTCAGAATCACACACCCAAAAAACATAAGGTGAGCTTATAAAACTAAATCCTCCTATTTTTTCTAGGTAATATTCTCTATTGACTAGAGTATAATACACAAAAAAAATTAAGAACCAAGCTATTTAATATGAAATTTTATGGAACAAGTCCTGACTTTCACGGAACATAAATTTATAGGTACATGCATAATTACGTACGTATTAATTATGTACGTAATTTTTGTAGTTACAGCCTTTTAATTTACAACACCCACCGTTCCTGATCTAAAGATGACAAAAATATGTTTTTTTTAATATGTAATACGTAATATGTAACAAAAGCATACCTTCAGAATCTACAAGTTTTTCGTAGGCATTTTCAGGTTTACAACCATCATCATCATCCGATAATACTTCTACATCTGACCAATCATCATTTTGAAATATTTACAATAGATGTTTATTTTATCAAAAAACTTTTATTAGATCTAAACAATTTTTGTCTATCTCAATGGATGTTAAAAGAATCAAATGAAATTGATATTCTAGGTAATATGTATATAATTCAAATCAGAATTAATGAAAAAGCTAGTTAGTATCTAGCAAATAGTGTGCCGTAATAAAACAATGATGAAAAAGATAAACATTTTTCCCGAGATAGCACGAGATACATAATAAAATGCACTGTCTGACGCGTGCTCTCTATTAGTTGGCGTAACTAACTAGGTGCTCTTGATTAAGGCGGCAAACTTTTCTTTTCCTATTGTGTTCTTCTCGTGAATTATTTCTACCGAAACACAATAGTGCAAATACAATTTGCTCCATGTTTATACAGTTTAACTGTTCACGGACAAAATTAAAGGTCTACTGCCTATCAAAGCCATAGTCGAACAAAGTAAATGAAACTGATATTTCAGTGGAAACATGATAATCCTTGTGATAGCCCATTCATTGAAGATTTTTTAAAGATTGACTTTTGGGTTAAAACTTTTGATTACGTTTACAGTCTCCCGCGGAGTAGATGAAGAAGACATATTTTTAACCATTAATTAATTATGGGCAAATATGAAAACGTTTCGATATTTTAATGAACTTCAATGGTCGTTTCAACAAGCATGTTGTCAGCTACCAATTTATTTAAACCTAATTAATATGTTCCATAGGAATCATCGCCACATCAGCATTCATTGCGTGTGTTTTATCAACTACAAAAGTGTCTCGGCGTAGAGCTGGAGTCAACAGAATAGAAAAACCCCACATGACGGTGCTTAGAATCTTTCACCACCGACGCATCACCTGAAAGGCTATGGCGAAAAAAATGGGTACGCTTGCACCGAGAGTAACTTACTATTCAAGAATATCGATCACCCCGCGTCGTTTACCCCCACCAATAGTTTTTATAAAAAAATTCAATCGGTCATATGTAGGTATATCTGAGCAACGGAAACACGTTGAAAAGAGATCTTGCACCGTTATCTAGAAGACATCAAACTCTAAATATATTGCCTTGAAACTAAAAATATAATTATCTGGACTAGTAACGGTAACTGACGCCCATAGAAACGATATCTTTATCACAATAACTGCTTTGCTAATAATGTCAGAAGTGTGTTGCGCAAAGATGAATCTGAACTCCTACAGCAATTAAACCAACAACTTCATAGATTTTTTATTAGGTTACGGTTTGAGTTACCAAAAAATGTTATCACTCAATCAAACATTTAAAAAAGGTCTATTCCTGGTACCTCGAAATTTGCACAAATGAGAATATACCTGACAGCCATATTGTTTCTCGAGGAACTTTATTAAAGAAACATATTTTAAAATCGTTTGGTGAAGAAGTAAGTTTCTTTAATTCAGCTAAACCTAGAGAACCTCAAAAAAAATGTTTTTCATGAGTTCGGGATGCTACATATACTACTAGTATTGGTGATAACACGACTAAAAAAGATAAAGACATACCTAATAGTTCTGAACGAGGCAGCAATTTTGTAGAAAATGGTCTTGCAAGATAATATTTGGAACTTTACTGGCTCCTTAGACTTAGAAAACAGCAATACTGTTCCAAAAAAGTTATCCACTTTTTGTCATAGTGTATACAAGAAGAAAATTCTCGACCTGAACCTAGTGCCTCACTGAGAATATCTCAAGTTCTTATGTACGAAATGAGGTCCTCGAAACAGATATACCAAGACAAAGACCGCAGGAGAAAGAAGCGATATTATTCTCTACCAATTGCAACTAGATTAAGCGCTTATCATATAGCTAGAAGCAGGCAAGAAATATAAACATTAAATTCTCTGAGTTGCTCCGTGCCATATGCCAAAATAATTAGACTCGAGACTCAAATCGTACAATCAACCATCAAACAGATGTCTGAGAGAGACAATATCTATGTTTCACCAGACCTGGTCGAAAAGAGGGATATATGGTGCGTATCTGATGTGTCGACTTCATGGAGGATACTTTTGATGAAAAAAATACACTTGTACTTGACTAGTATGGTTGTTTATCAAGCCATTCGACGTTCTGACAAACAAAAACCAGACTTCTCAATGATCTCTACAATATAACACCTTACTTACAAAGTAAATCCCGTTAAATCCCTTTTTAAATAGCTGACGAATATACGGTTTATAGCGCGCTAAATCCAATATTGCTACCAAAGCACGATAAATCCCCATTACTCGTATTTCGTCGTGACAGTTTGTTAAAGTGTCACATGGATGACGCTGAGTACGGCTTTGTAAACTACGTGCTCTCCGCATTATGTTCGCATAGTAAGCGGATTATTACAACCTTATAGTTCCGGTTGAACCTTGCGATTCCTGAATATAGACTGAACCTTGCCTCGCAGAAAAGAGCGCCGCGCATAACTAGTGAAAAGAGTTTTTGAAAATAGTGCTTCACAGTACTATACAATATGTGGTAATTATTTCCCTATTTGCACCAAAATCCGCTTAATCCAAAAAAAAATATTATTTTATAAATAAGGGTTAAAAATTTCGGAGAAAATTGTCAAAAATAGTCCTTAAGGATCAGAAAATTACAAACAACAAAACAGTAAAACGTTAATCACATTTTATTTATTGGAAGATGTTTTTGCGATTACTGAGGTTTATGGGCTTAGGATTTAGTTAATTAAGGTATAATATTGTTACGTAATGTTCTTTATTTTTTCCAATAATGTTGCCATCATCTTCAGTCATAATATTTCCTCTGTTGGGCTTCTTCCTCATCATAAACAAAATAATTTAAAATAAAACAAAATTTGTTTGAAATGAAAGTATAATTATTATCGGTCTTGAGTAGCGGTCTTATTTTATCTGCAATTTTATCTTTAACTTATAACGTTTTTGTTTGCCATACTTTGTATTATAATATTATAGGTCCGTTTTTCGTGCTGGTGATAATAATTTATGTAGACTAATTATTCAACACCAGTACCAAGGAACTGGAATTCTAATTAATTTAGTCTTGCATAAATAATTTATAGAAAATCAATTTTACACTGCAATTTGTAGTTTAATAAGTTATTTACGAGGACAAGTAAACTCTTATAATTTGCAATTTCAGTTAAATAACTGATGGAGAAGGATCTTGAGTGTGTAAAGTATTTAATAATCGGACTATATTAAAAGAAATAAAAACGGTCCTTCGATCACAGGAGCAATAAATAATAATAAAGAAGTTATACAGTTCTAGTCAAGAAACATTGAGAAATTAAACTGATTTTAATGAACATGGATATTCCGACCCGGGCTTTTGGTCTGAAAGGCCCCATCCCCGCACCAATTACCAAATATTGTTTTTCTGATAATTTTATTTACAATTTTTTTTTTCCACATCTCCTTTTTGCCACATCATCAATGACTTGGTCACTGGTCAAATTCTTTAGGAAGTATTTTTCAACATTTGATATTTGTTCTAAAGCATCCAAGTGATCTTAGAACTTAGTCTATGGAATTGGTACATTATCCCTTATGTCAGATGAAGTAGTTCTGATTTTTCTATATGTTGTATGTGATGAAGTAATGATAAATCCAACTTTTCCACCTCGAAAACCCTACAGATCATTGCTTAAAACCATTAAATTTTCGGACTTTTTTCAGTTTTTGTCAATTTTTATTACGAAGGACCTGCCTTACGACAAAAATCACGGTGTACACTTTTAGAGCAGACTAAATTTGCAACAAAATGAAAACAGTTTCATCTCTGTAGCCCAAATAGTTTCTAAGATACAGATACAATTTAAAAAAAAATAAATTTTAAGTTTTTGTCAATGTTCACCACTAAGGATTTTACGGCAAAAGTCATCATATACGTTATTAAAGGATACAAAATTTGCAATTTGGTCTATGTAGACCTGATAGTTCCTGAGGTACAACTAAGTTGTTGAGTTAAGTAACAAATATTAGACGGGTTTGTAAATTATTATGAAACACCTCATTACAGATAATGGAACAGTACTGTGAGGGAAATTATTACTCGTATTTCTTATACTTCTTTGATGGACCAAGTTGGTTCTATAAATCCACAGTACACCTTTTAGGGGAGCTTGTTTTGGTAGTATTTCTTCATGGACCTGTCGAAATCGTCACCTGAAGATCATCGATGAATGGCTCATCAATATTGTCACACATCAGGTCTGGTATGTTCATGCAAGATTAGCTGCTGCAATCTTGGAGTATCCCTGGTTGGAGGCAACCTGGCGATGTTCATGTTGGACTTAGCTGCCGCCCTTGTGAAGATTTTGGGATTCACTGTTGCCTTCATACAGCATGCAATGAAACGAGGAAACTGTCTTCTGCTTCGCCGATTGCAGCGTTTTGTTGGAATTGTTTTTTCAGTGTCGACAGAAATTTCCAAAACCAAAATCAATTGCGCGCCGTAAGAAGAGAGAACTGCATGCAGGCACGAGAGAGATGCAGGCAGGTAGACAAGCTAACACTGAACTAAGGACGAATGTCATTACGAAGAAAAGAGTAGAAAAGCAATAATCAAGCTAGAGTCTTCGATATTAGGAAGCACTGTGACTTGGATAGGATAAGTTCTTGGATAGGACAGTTTCTTTTTCCAAATTAATTAATTTAAAAATTAAAAATTATTAATGTATTAATTATTACTATCACAAAAAACATAATAGCAATTTAGTTATTTTTTTGCATATATACAATAATAGACGTCTGACCATCTGAAAGCGCTACCCACAGAATCATGCCAGGCAGATTCCGAAAATAATATATAAAAATCAGATAGCATTAGAATAGCTCAACTTAGTACCTGTTCTTCGTCCAGTATGTATAATAGCTTCTGGAAGACTTATTATCATTTAATATTATATTTCTACATTTAAGATATTCAATGTGGCACGCGCGTGTAGCATTTTTTCACTAGTATGAAAACAAATATACAAAGATAATTACAACGTACAAAATAGCAATAATCTATTACAAATTGCATGTCATTGTTCTGCCTATCCTATGCGCGGTGCCTATGCTTTTCTTGCGGTATCGCTACTAGTAATCAATGGCATGTACAGTAAATCCAAAAAAAAATATTATTTTATAAATAAGGGTTAAAAATTTCGGAGAAAATTTTCAAAAATAGTCCTTAAGGATCAGAAAATTACAAACAACAAAACAGTAAAACGTTAATCACATTTTATTTATTGGAAGATGTTTTTGCGATTACTGAGGTTTATGGGCTTAGGATTTAGTTAATTAAGGTATAATATTGTTACGTAATGTTCTTTATTTTTTTCCAATAATGTTGCCTTCATCTTCAGTCATAATATTTCCTCTGTTGGGCTTCTTCCTCATCATAAACAAAATAATTTAAAATAAAACAAAATTTGTTTGAAATGAAAGTATAATTATTATCGGTCTTGAGTAGCGGTCTTATTTTATCTGCAATTTTATCTTTAACTTATAACGTTTTTGTTTGCCATACTTTGTATTATAATATTATAGGTCCGTTTTTCGTGCTGGTGATAATAATTTATGTAGACTAATTATTCAACACCAGTACCAAGGAACTGGAATTCTAATTAATTTAGTCTTGCATAAATAATTTATAGAAAATCAATTTTACACTGCAATTTGTAGTTTAATAAGTTATTTACGAGGACAAGTAAACTCTTATAATTTGCAATTTCAGTTAAATAACTGATGGAGAAGGATCTTGAGTGTGTAAAGTATTTAATAATCGGACTATATTAAAAGAAATAAAAACGGTCCTTCGATCACAGGAGCAATAAATAATAATAAAGAAGTTATACAGTTCTAGTCAAGAAACATTGAGAAATTAAACTGATTTTAATGAACATGGATATTCCGACCCGGGCTTTTGGTCTGAAAGGCCCCATCCCCGCACCAATTACCAAATATTGTTTTTCTGATAATTTTATTTACAATTTTTTTTTTCCACATCTCCTTTTTGCCACATCATCAATGACTTGGTCACTGGTCAAATTCATTAGGAAGTATTTTTCAACATTTGATATTTGTTCTAAAGCATCCAAGTGATCTTAGAACTTAGTCTATGGAATTGGTACATTATCCCTTATGTCAGATGAAGTAGTTCTGATTTTTCTATATGTTGTATGTGATGAAGTAATGATAAATCCAACTTTTCCACCTCGAAAACCCTACAGATCATTGCTTAAAACCATTAAATTTTCGGACTTTTTTCAGTTTTTGTCAATTTTTATTACGAAGGACCTGCCTTACGACAAAAATCACGGTGTACACTTTTAGAGCAGACTAAATTTGCAACAAAATGAAAACAGTTTCATCTCTGTAGCCCAAATAGTTTCTAAGATACAGATACAATTTAAAAAAAAATAAATTTTAAGTTTTTGTCATGTTGTTTTGTATGTTCACCACTAAGGATTTTACGGCAAAAGTCATCATATACGTTATTAAAGGATACAAAATTTGCAATTTGGTCTATGTAGACCTGATAGTTCCTGAGGTACAACTAAGTTGTTGAGTTAAGTAACAAATATTAGACGGGTTTGTAAATTATTATGAAACACCTCATTACAGATAATGGAACAGTACTGTGAGGGAAATTATTACTCGTATTTCTTATACTTCTTTGATGGACCAAGTTGGTTCTATAAATCCACAGTACACCTTTTAGGGGAGCTTGTTTTGGTAGTATTTCTTCATGGACCTGTCGAAATCGTCACCTGAAGATCATCGATGAATGGCTCATCAATATTGTCACACATCAGGTCTGGTATGTTCATGCAAGATTAGCTGCTGCAATCTTGGAGTATCCCTGGTTGGAGGCAACCTGGCGATGTTCATGTTGGACTTAGCTGCCGCCCTTGTGAAGATTTTGGGATTCACTGTTGCCTTCATACAGCATGCAATGAAACGAGGAAACTGTCTTCTGCTTCGCCGATTGCAGCGTTTTGTTGGAATTGTTTTTTCAGTGTCGACAGAAATTTCCAAAACCAATATCAATTGCGCGCCGTAAGAAGAGAGAACTGCATGCAGGCACGAGAGAGATGCAGGCAGGTAGACAAGCTAACACTGAACTAAGGACGAATGTCATTACGAAGAAAAGAGTAGAAAAGCAATAATCAAGCTAGAGTCTTCGATATTAGGAAGCACTGTGACTTGGATAGGATAAGTTCTTGGATAGGACAGTTTCTTTTTCCAAATTAATTAATTTAAAAATTAAAAATTATTAATGTATTAATTATTACTATCACAAAAAACATAATAGTAATTTAGTTATTTTTTTGCATATATACAATAATAGACGTCTGACCATCTGAAAGCGCTACCCACAGAATCATGCCAGGCAGATTCCGAAAATAATATATAAAAATCAGATAGCATTTAACTTAGTACCTGTTCTTCGTCCAGTATGTATAATAGCTTCTGGAAGACTTATTATCATTTAATATTATATTTCTACATTTAAGATATTCAATGTGGCACGCGCGTGTAGCATTTTTTCACTAGTATGAAAACAAATATACAAAGATAATTACAACGTACAAAATAGCAATAATCTATTACAAATTGCATGTCATTGTTCTGCCTATCCTATGCGCGGTGCCTATGCTTTTCTTGCGGTATCGCTACTAGTAATCAATGGCATGTACAGTAAATTTTGATAGTAATTAGTGATAAGCAAAATATTTTGTCAAGTAGATCACATAAACAATTCAACGAACAAATACCAATGTTCTTATAATGCATTGTGTTTATATCAACAACGTAAAATACGGGCACTGCTCTGATCAGTGGCGTATACAATATAAGATAAGTATAGGATATAATGGTCAATAGTGGATCACTTTTTTTTTAAAATGCGTAACTATGTTTTTTCTGAGCAGAATATCTTAAAATTTTAATATGATATAGTTTAACTGGTAAAAGATTTAGCCTTTTACATACCTATATGTATTTTATATATTGTAGCTTTTTTATGGAAAATAAGCCACTGTGTACACTGCAGTGTATACAGTGAATCACCCCCTGGTCAACAGTGGATCAAAAGACGATACAACAAATTATAAGATACAAATTAGAATAAAACTGGAAAATTACTTGGATTATTTATTTAGGTATGTACCTAATTAGGTATATTCAACATAAAAACAGATGCAAAAAAAATCTGAATTTAAATACCTACTTCTGCTACCGACTGCTCTCTTGTAGTGCTTCCATGCATGGTGAGTTTAGGCAAAGAAATTTCACATCGTGGTCTTTAATATTCGATAAATTCGTACGTCAGGAATGCAAAACTGGCCGCATATTTTAAGTTTAAAAAAACTATTGGCCACATAGAAAATCTTCTGTTCCTTGATGGAACAGAACTCTACTACCAATAATCACCTTCTTCTGGAGGTCGCTAATGGTTTTTGTAGATATTTTTCAGTCAAAATATTCTCATTGCTTTCTTCGTAATCCTCATTTTAGGAGCAATCATCATCAGAGTCGTCTTCCAATTCAATTTCACAATCATCTTCCGAATCGCTTTGGAGAACATTGCAAATATAGTTATTTTTCCCTTTATTTCTGGTTTCCTTTCTTCTTTTAGCTGCCACCCTTTCGATTGCAATTGCTACTTTTTCTAAAGTATCTGTTGCAATCAAACTTCCACGCAACTTCCTCGGAGTTCGGTTGCCGGAATCGACAACGAGTTACCAAATTAGATGTTGATGGAAGTGCATTGCCTATTGCCTTAATTCATGTCAGTTGATTCACATTGTACTACGGCAAAAAATTTCACTACCTCTCTATTAAATGACGAAGCTCTGCTTGCGAGACTGCAAGCCTCGGATTTTCCAAGTGATAGTTCAGGATGACGTTGCCGGAATCCTCGAAACCGATGCCTGCCATTAGATTTTCTTGCCAAGAAGGTGGCATCTTGATTTGTGCCATTTGAAATGCTACTTGACGGCCGTCTTTAGTTGTAAGACCGTAGAATACAAGTTCAGGCCCTTTATAATATTCTTTTAAAATATTTTCTTGCTCGGTTGATAATACTTTAGGTACATAATAATTTAGTATCAATCTTATATTTTCCTGATGGTCAGCCTTTCTTGATTTTATCCAGTACTTTTGAACCAGTGATAAAATGTATGGCAGCTTCAGATGAAGCTTTGCGAATACTTTTTTTCTGCCTAAAAGCTCTTCGCATTTGATCTTCATGATGTTCACCAATTTCTTACTTATCTCACGGCATTCTGTAAAAAAATACGTAGAATCAGATAATTAAATAACATTAATCCAAATTATTATAGTGAGCAATGAATCACTTGGTACACAGTGAATTATGATTCACTACGTACTGGTTACCGGTGATCCACTGAGTAACACCCACGTTCTGTTTTTATTAAAATTATTTACTACTTTTAGTAAGTATTACTACCATTCCCTTTTAGTATTATTAATCATCTACATATGCTGCTTAAATATGTGCTTTGAAATAATTAAATGATAACTCAGTTAGATAGACAAGAAATACAAATAAGTTAGTTACGTATTTTGTTTAATAATATAACACAACAAATAATAATACCTCTTCACATGTATATTTTCTGTCATTACCACCAAACGACTACATGAAAGAAAGAGTGCAGGAGAAAGGAACTCTAAAATAGGAACTTTAAAATAACAGTTACAAAAAGGGTCACAGTGGCGGTACTAGGTATGTGATTGATTCACTGTGTACCACTGATCCACTGTTGACCATATCACCTTACAATATAAGAGGGGAAAAAATCTGCAGCCTCAAATTTCAATTTTCTCGACGCTTTAACACCTAAGGAATATTTTTAAATTAATAAACAATTGCAATTGTAAATTCACTGAATGATTTGCTTTTAATATTTTGAGGTTATAGAAAATGCTAAAAGGTGTTTTATGCCTCGTACTGTGGAAACAGTAAGATTAAATTTATTAATAGCTTATACATTCATCCAGTCCTAAAAATTCTAAAATAAATGATAAAGGTTCGACTCGAGGTAGAGCCTCGAACCACGTAACTTGCGATATTATTAATGACACAAGATCGAATCTCTGATATGTGTTATGAATTGTCTGTATGCAAGTCCAAGTGTACGTACCCGACCCGCAAATACTTGCATATGCGAAAAAATCTAAACAGTAAGCTTAAACCATTACGACCAGGTAATTGTAGCATGATTAATTGTTATAACGTATTGCACGACTCTCCAACTAAAGGTTTTTCTGAATATTCTTTAATTTAATCCTGTTAATTTGTTCTCATTTTCAAGTAAATAGAAATATTATAATGTTAGTCATAAAATAAATATTCTGTAATTTTACATCTTTAAAAATATCTTACAAAATAACTATAGGTCAAAGGATATCAGAGGTACTGAAATCAATAATTAAATAACTTAAAGAGGTACGCATTAGAGGGAAAGATGAGGCCATCATTGTGCAATAATTATGGGTAGATGATGCAAATTTAACACTATCTAAAAATACATATTTATACCTAGTTTATTGCGATGTCTCCTTATATTATCTCCTTAATATCTCCATAAATTTCCAATTATACCTACCAGTGCTCTTCCTGATGGAGGATCTCAGTATCTACCCACTTTATGTTGGACTATTCAGGGGTAAAATATTTCTTTGTCATACGTTTTTTGCCATAAAATTATGGTAACTCCTCGGCCGCTTCTTTTACATAAGATAATGTTATAGAATGTAAATTCTCTTCAAGAATCGATATTTCTGTAATTCCAGAGTTGCAATTTTCTATATAATCTAATATACTATGCCATCACACACACGCTTACATTAAGTACAATACCAGGCATGTTATATGTATACATAGGTAAAAGATTGAAAACATATACCTACACATAGGTGAAAAATTGAAAACCTGGGAACAAGGCAATTATGTAACGACCATTTGTATAAATTTTACTATATTTTTTTAAATTAACTAACACCAGAACGAGGACCGTGAAAAACCAAACTACAGGATAAGGGCGAACAAGTGAAAAATCTTTATGTGAATAATTTAATACAATTTAAAAAAAATCGAAGCACAAATTTACTGTGCCTCTTCATTTTGAGCCGGGAAGGTTCGGCTTCTGGCTCCACAATCAACCCTCATCGCAGTAGGAATTTCGAATAATCCCCGCCTTAGTCAACAGAATGTCGGATAGTGTCCCGCAGGGTATGTGGGAAGAAACTCCAAGTCTTTTTCGTTGTCGTCCTATTTCAAAATAGTCCCGCCATTTAAACAGTGACAGTTTTGACAAAGTCGAGAGCAACATTCGTACACTTGCAAAAGTCCAACATTGTCTGAGCGCTGCTTGAATTCTGTCAGTACCGGAGCAAGAAGGTTGCCTTTTCGTTCCGACCCCACAGGTCTGAGGGTAGCTGGTCTCCCAGCCAGAACTGCCTGTTCATTTAGAAACTTTTAACTTCCGTCACGAGTTGTGTTCAATTTCATTAGTTTCAAACAAAAATTGTCGCCATTTGGATCCGTCACTTGGTTTTTTAATAAGTTAATAGTTCATTAATTTACTAGACAACAGACGTTATAAGCAATTCCTGATTTTTCTACATGATATCCTACACTCACCTATCACTCAAATATTTTACCCTCTTCTTGATGACTATATTTTTTCGGGTAATATTTGTGATTGTTTTTTTATTCCTTACACTTCGTGAAGGGATTGATGAATAACTGTAGCTATCAAATCGTATTTACAAGAGTAATCCAATGCAGGAAGGAGTATTAGCTCTCTAAGTAGTTGTTACCGGTAAATCCATTCTGTATATACTTAGCCCAATAGGGCTAGGGCTGCCGCTCGGGTTGCAATGTTGTGGATTCATGGTACCTACAAACATCTGTTAATAATTGCAGACAATGTCGCTGTGTTAAGTAACTAAACCTACTAGGGTGGTGAATATACGAAGCATTGTCATTATTACTATTTACAATATAAAGTTGTACTAAAATAAATTCATGTGGTTTAATAGACCAAAAGTTAAAATGTACAAACCTCCATCGAAATAAGTTTATTAATTATTATTTATTTAAATACATACTATTCAACAGGTCGAAGGACTCAATTACATCTGGAATCTGGAATATGTCCGGAGTGCGGATCGAGATCCGCTGCACTTAGGCCCCATTGGGCCCCTTGTGCTTCCTCCGTGAGGGAAATCTCCCTAGGTCATCGACCAGCCCAATGTTGTACAAAAGGTGTTGATGTTGCCCAGGGGCATTTCCCTCAAATTGGCCATAGAAGGCCAACCCTTCTATGGCCAATATGGTTCCCCCAATATGGATTCTCTGGTCGATGACACGGCGGGACATTCGCGAAGTACATGCTCGATCGTTTCATCTTCTTGTTCACATCCTCTGCAGATGGGTGTATCACTTTGTCTCGTGTTATAGAGGTGTTTCCTTACACGGCAGTGTCCGGTTAGGATTCCTGTAACAAATCGCAGTTTACCCCTGGACATTGCCAGATAGTTCCTCGCCGTCTCTTCGCTGGGATATCTCAAGAGATTTCTGCCCAGCTGACAACTACTTGTTTCATCCCATAACGTCTTAAATTTTATGTGGGTGTTTTCCTTTATTAATTGAAGTTTCGCTGCAACTGGTAGCGTACTTGAAGGACCAGGCCCAAGGATACTCAGGTTGGCTGCCTTCTTGGCCAGTTTGTCAGCTTCTATATTGCCGTTGCATTGCGAGTGTCCTTTGACCCAGCACAGGCAGATGTTATTCATCTGACATGCTCTCACAAGTGCTTGGTGACATTCCCATGTTGATCCTTTAGTTATTTTATAATTTGTCATGGCCAGTAGTGATTGTCTACTATCTGTGCAGATTCTTATTGTCTTGCCCGTTATTTCTCTGCGAGCAATCTCTTGTGCGGCTATGGTTATACCAGCGAGTTCAGTTTGTACTACACTGGCATTTTTATCCATAGTCCAGCTGCATCGGAGTCGCAGATTCCTGGAATATATACCACAGCCTGCTCCATCCTTTTTCTTTGATCCGTCCGTGAAGACATAGTTTACACCTTCAACGCCGGCCTCGTCTTCACCAGTAGTATGTATGGTGTAAGGTTTATCAAAGACAAGCCGTGGCGGAATACCATCTGCACATGCCTGTAAAAGGGGTATCTTTCTGACAGCCTCAGTCCACAGGCGGCTTCTGGTTTGGCCACAGCTTGCATTTGGTAGTATGCCAACAGATTTAAGGCGAGTCATGGTAGTCAGAGCCACTTCTTCTAGATGTAGGTCTAGTGGTGGAAGACACAGCATTATCTCCATTGCTCTCGTTGGAGTTGTTCGCATGGCTCCGGTTATGCTCAGACAGGCAACTCTTTGTACCTGGCCTAGCTTGAGTTTTGCTGTTATTTGTTGACTCTTGGGCCACCAGACAACAGCTCCATAGGCCAACATTGGTCTTATGATAGCAGTGTAAATCCACAGGACCACCCTGGGTTTCATTCCCCAGGTTTTCCCTACTGTCCTGCGACACTGCTCGTATGATATGTAGGCCTTATTTATTCTTCTTTCGAGGTGAAGATTCCAGTTTAATTTAGCATTGAAAGTTACCCCCAAGTATTTCACCTGTGGTGCAAAATTTTGTGCTGTGTTTAGGAGAACAGGTGCTCTCATTGGCTCCAGTTTTTTTTTCCTTGTAAAGAGTACCATTTCCGTCTTCCTGGGGTTGACGGATAGGGCATACTCCTCACACCAATTTTCAATTATTCTTAGGGCCATCTGCATTCTTTGACAGAGAGCTCCTTCGAATTTTCCATTAAGCAATATCGTTAAGTCATCTGCGTATGCAATTGTGTAGAATCCTTCCACGTTGAGGTGGTTTAGGAGGCTGTCAAGAACCAGATTCCATAGCAGTGGTGATAAAACACCTCCCTGCGGACAGCCTTTCGCAACCAGTCCTCTTATGACAGTCTCCTGCACTGATTTGTACTGCTCTTTTAGAGAGCATGTTGGATATCCAGCTGCTCATAGTATTAGGAACGTTCCTATGTGTTAGGGCCGCTGTGATTTTAGGAAAGGTGGTCTTGTCAAACGCACCCTCTATCTATGAAGACACCCAGGGTGGATTCCTTATGGTCCAGGGATTTCTTAATCCGACTTGCTACCACGTGGGAGCTGGTCCGCGGGAGTGTGTTAGCTGTGGGCCCGACCGAGAGTTTAGGCCCGGAGGACCTGCTTATGGCACTCCAGACCATAGCACCGTAAGGTACTATGGAGGGGGTACCATAGTACCTTACGGTGCTATCCGCCACCTGGGGACGCGCTCGGTAGTTAGCTCAAACCCCGAGACTCAATTACATAATAGACTCACAAAAAATATAAAAAGTTTGCCATTAATTATCAAAAATAAAGAAACAAAATACCTACAGATATTCAATATATTAAGCACAAAAATGAGTATGAATATTAAACAAAATGAATATATAAGAAAGATCAGAAATTGAAGTAGTAGTTACAAACAAGGAACTGAAACAAACTAAATTGTAAAGTATTTTTTTTTTAATTGAAGACATATTACAGGATATCAATTTCATAATTTATATTGTTATAATTATTGCACATAGTATATAAAACAGATGAATTTTAAATATTGGTTCGAGCATTAGGCAAATAGAATTTGTCTCTCTAACTCTAGCTATGGAAATGTGAAAATTTATAATAAGTACTATTGAGTACCTAAAATTTGTCCAAAGCGTCGACGCATATTCAGTGTTAGAGCGGACAAAGCGAAGCGGTATAGTGCAGAGTATTTTCAATGTATCAACATTCTGAAAGTCACTGCTGTTTCTAATAACAAATCCAAGAGCTTTGTAAGCCTTCGAGGTAATAATTATAATATTGTTATTGAAAGATAACTTCCTGTCAAATATAACTCCTAAGTCAGATAAAGTGTCAGGTCTTGAAAGTATACTACTATCAATTTGGCAATTGAAAGTTATTAAAGATTTTTTCGTGGAAAAATACGTATTAAATTTACTAACATTTAAATACAAATTATTTGTATACACCAATAATTTATAGTAATAAAATTTTGCTGAAGTTCATAACAGTCACCGATACTTGCAATCCTGCAACAAATGTTCAAGTGATATAAACGTCAGTATATAAAGGGCAAGGTACTGTTAAAATGGCAACAATGTAATTTATAAAGAATAAAGGAAAGGGGTCCCAAAATAACGATTAATCTTTTACTGTTACCTACTTTATAGGCAAAAATAATAAACCTTAAACACGGTATTTATAACTGATCTACTGGCAATGCAAGAATCAGTTAATTAATATTGCTTATAAATATTCAAGGCCTTTGCAAGAACGCATCAATTGACTGAAGCGTACTTGTACCAAATAAATTTGCTAATATACCTCTTTTTATGGACCGTCTGTAGGAACTGCTTTCTTATGTTCTGTTCATTCACCATCGCACACACGGAATCAATAATACGATTTTAATATGACTGCCTGCATTGCTGTTGTACAAAAAGTAATTAATGTACTTGCACTTATGGTAGTGTTTCTGGAATTTAAAATTTAACGCTTCGAAATCAATTGTTTTTTAAGCAGACCAAGTATGAACAAAGTATTTATGGAACTATAATTTTATTTTACATAATTTCCCACCAACAATATTTAACGAAATTGCAACTAGCTAAAGACAGTTTCGACTAAGAAATTTAGAGCCATTACAGCTATCGCAAAAAACGCCTTATTACCCTATAGATCCAGGTAATTATACAAAGAAAGTTACTTGCAGAAATTGGTGTACAAGTAAGAAAATAAAAAAACATCTGAAGGCAGTATAGTGGCGTATTTTAATAGCAATTTCTCTTGCTATGCAAGTTCATTATTTCGGAGCAAATATTCCATGCCTAGATTAACCATAAATTTACGCGATGGAGTTGATGTAAATTTTCTAGTATAATGCCTTAACTACACCTTATAATACCTTATAAAATCCAGTATATTTTGTTGAGAAACCATATAGATGAGTTTTGATTAGAGCTAACAATATTTAACATCTTAATGAGGCAAAAACATTTTGTGGAGGATTTTTATATCTTCAAAATAATAATGTTTTAAACATGTCTGTTTTCTAAAAATATTGGTCAGATTGATATTTCCCGTCATTACTTTTATTGTTCCAGGTTATCCTTAAAGGATTTTGCATAATTGGTGTCTGAAGACAAAAACTAATAACTATAAGTATAAATATAATAAGTTTAATAATATAGAACTGATGCTGTATACATTGATATAACACGAAAAAAATTATATTAAATTACCCACGGTTATCAAAATACAGTAGATTTGCAAGAAATGGTTAAAATGTAATAGTTATTATAAAGAAAAACAATTTATTATTTCTGTCAACTGAACATTTTATAACTAATTTTATAACGTCACACTGTTTTTAAAAGTCAAAGTACGTTTTTTCTTGTTATTATTTATTTGTAACGAATTTATAACAAATTAGGGGCATTAAGTAGCTTCCTTTTTCATTTTACTTTTACCAACACGAAACAAATGTGTTATGTTGATAGATTTATTTATAGACAACGAAACATGATTTAAGGTGGTTCATAAATATATTCCTGCAGAATTAAAATTTATCATTTATATATTACAACTTTCATAGAGGATAATTTAGCAAAATATTTACATGTCATCGGGATTACTATACTATATTGTGTCACAAGGGCAGAAAATGGGCAGAAAACGGGATGAAAATGAGATGAAAAAAATAGGAAAATATAACAAAAATCTTTAATTTTATAAATACAGACAGAATTTAATAAGAAAGTTGAGTAGTAAAAATGTAGGAATTTATCTATTATAGTAATTAATGTTAATTATCCATCGAGAACAATTATGGATAGTAATATCAGAATTTCTAGGTATTTGATAGGTTTTTGAAGTGCTAGCAGTATGGTGACTTATTTCTATCAATGAAATTGGTGCATCGGAATTATGTAGATTAACTGGCAATTCATTTATTTGGTCGTAATTATTTAATATTTCAATTGTGCTTTTTCTGCGAGTCTTAGACTGCTGTTCTTGGTTTTTCAGGATGTTTTTAGCAATGATAATCTTATTCGATAAGCAGTCGTTGATATATCCTTCTGCAATTGCAGAAGAACGCCAACTTTCATGCTTTTTAAGTGTTACCATTGAATGAAGGGAATCCTTCAATTAACGGTGTTACCAAATAGCTTTCAGAATTAGCTAGAAGGGTTGCAACTACGACGAAAGCAATTTTCTGTGCAAAAAACTTAATGTATCGTTCTTGAATCAATGTTTTGGACTTTTTGGGCAGGTAATTTACAGAATTATGTTTGAAACATGCTCGAACTTAATGAAAATTATCAAAATTAATATTTTCCTTGACTTTAAAAGTGCTTTTCTACATTGAAATTTCAGACCATAGTGTACCTGCATTACAGTCTTTGATCTTTCCAATAGATAAGCAAGTAATACATTTTTTGTTAGATATTTTACTTGTGTACTTTTTTCCAGTTGTTAAACAATTCATAGTACTTTTCGTATCGTTCTCTTGACCTTGTAGGTGTGGACACCGATTAGAGAAGGCTATTCCGACAGTTCCTGTCTGTCTAAGACAGCGGAAAAGCGAGTGGATGATATTTTGACAGTTAATATTCGTAAACGTAATTTATTGCTGTATTAAATAAATATTGGTTTTTGTGCAAGTGTGTGCATTTAATTGTTCCTGTGATACCACAGTAGGTAACATATTTAGAGAAACATTGCTGGCTTCTTCTTGCAAGTCTGGTGGAGTATTTGTAAATTCACTATCTTAATTGCTATTCATTTTCACAAATGCACACAATCACAATTATTCAGAATCAGAACGTATTATCAAATACCACCTAAAATACAATGGAAACATAAATGGAGAAGTTTGGCCGTGTTTTCTAGGATATGCAACCAGGGTATTAGGTAATTGTAGTGAGTTGTTCAACCACATGAAGCGCTGTAGACTGATATATCATATAGATATGTGATATGTCAAATTGGTATTCTGTTGTGCGCAAGAAGACTTTTCTGCACAAGAAGACTCTTCTGGTCTTCTTGGTTGTGAGCCTTGTGTTAAAACTAGTACAATCAGATTATACATTGAGCAATGCATCAAATCAGGTATTTTTGCTTGATTTGATGCAGCGGTCACCCCCTTTTCATGTTTAATTTTACTGAATTAAAGTGTTTAAGTGTTAAGTTTAAGTACCTGAATTAAAGTATTTAAGTAAGTGTTAAGGTATTATTGTTTAAAATTAATGGAGTTTAGTCGAAGACCGTTAAGAAAATGTATGCAAATTATATTATTATTAAAGAAAATTATTCAATGTATTTTTGTGTGAATTCATCTCCCCTGGCGGACTTTTCTATTTATAAACCGATTCTATTTATGAACCGATTTGTCGAAAACTTGAAACTTTGCATTGTTTAAGATCGCTCAATACAATTTTTGACTCAAACTTAAAAAATCAAATTGGCAAATTCATAATGGCGGACTATCATGCCTCTTATTTAATTATAATGGAATATTTTTAATAGAAAAAAATATTAGAGCGTTAAAATCTACTTTTAAAACATACCTACAATATTAGACTAATTATTTTAGTTCCTATGCATAATAATTATTCTTAGAATTTTATCATATACCTAATATAATGGCTTAATGAATTATGAAAGTAGTTTAAAGCTTCGTTTACTTGAAAGTATTGTCTGTCATAATGTTTCACCAAAACAGGATATGTTCAAAATCGCAAAGAAGAAAATATGAGAGGAGGACTTAATCCTATGTTCACAACAACTATTAATTTATTAGGTATGCACGTTTTATGTAGCCGTAACTTAAGATCAAGTGAAATGACATGAGAGAGTACCGAAGTATCTATTTTTGAAATACAATGATAATAAATAAAGTAAACCGACCTAATTTAAGATGCAATCTAACAGTACTATTTTATCAGTCAGCATATGAATAATGCGATATAGCGTCTAATAAGAAACTTCAAACAACTCTTCATGTTGGTTTCATTTGACTCTTTCACCTAGCAAATCCACCTACAATCAAATGGCGAACAGCTTTCTAGCATTCCATTCATCATTTACAAGTGGAATGGTAATTCGATATGTACCATAATTCTCCACTAAAATAATAAGTCTCAAAGCTTGACCAAAAACAGAAATAATATTTTTCGTTATAGAGATAAAAATACAGTTTAAAAATACCAATTAATGATTAATATTTCAATTATTATAGGCTTCTAACGTTACTTTTATTACATTATGATCTGTTTGTACAGACATTCACTATACTTACAAATTTTGAATTTCCAATTAAAATTAACAATCTTATTTACTACTTACATGAGTGTCCTAAAATTTATCTTATTACTAAAAACAATAAGTTTTTACTTGATATTCTAAATGCAATAATTTTAAATTATAGGTTCAATTCTCTCAAGTACTTACTCTCATTTCGTCCGGACCAGGTAATCGATATTAATTCTTTGTTTGACGCTTTATTTAACCAAAACCATTGAGATTCTCGAGCTAATTATTACGTATTGCAGGGATTGATCGAGAGATTAATTCAAATATCAGAATCGTCAGTTAAAATATCAATTAATATATCAAATATCATCGCCGAACATAACAAATAATTTAGAAGGAAGAAGGTAAATTTTTAAAAAGCTACCAACCATATATCTCCCACAGATAATGGTTTTCAAGAAATCAATATAGAAATTAACATGTAAAGGACGATAATTTTAAAGGATGAAAGAAATTAACAGGAAGGACGATACCACGAATTAGATCATGACACTGTTTATGCAGAGCATATAAACATATAAGCATATAACAAATAATATGGAACATTCCAAACTATACAACACACATGTGTTGTATCCTCCTCACCACCACATGGTGAGGAGGAAATAATCGAGCATATTATATTTAATTTTTACACACAAAAAATCTGCTGAAAGCATTACCATAGAAGATAGAATGTAATAAAGTGGTTTCATAATTATATATATATATATATATATATATATATATATATATATATATATATATATATATATATATATATATATATATATATATATATATATATATATATATATATATATATATATATATATATATATATATATATATATATATATATATGCAGCTTATTAACTTTGCAGCTTTTTCATTTCATTTATTATTTGATCTATTAAGTCCATAATTTCTGATTTTTTACTGTTTGATGATTCAAGAGGTGACTATAAATGGCAAAGTAGCGTGAGTAACTATCATTCCGTCAGTTTGACATTGAGATTTGGACATGTACAATATCCCATCATCAGCGACAGGCCCCACTTTAATCTAATATGACTACCAAGGTAGATTGCAGTTTCCTAGGCAGCATGTAAACTAGATTAATGGAGACTGGGGACACATTTCACACACATTTTGCCTGTGTACCAGATGAACTTTATCTCCCATTCAACAACGTGAAACTCTCTCTAATGGAGGTTATGTGCCTCTCTGATGGTTGGGGAGGAATTTGTAACTGAATATTTATATGAGGTATTATATTTAGACACTTAATTGACCTCCGATTAATCCAGATCTTAACTCGATGGATCATTTGTGCCTCATTATTGACAAAAATTAAGACAACCTTCTTCCTAACCGTGAAAGAATTAAAATTCGAAACTTAAAACCAAATAGCAAATTTACCCTTAAACCAAATAGAAAATTTACCCTTAAACAAATTCTAACCATTAACAATCTTAATTGCAAATAGATATTTACTATCTTGTTTCATTAATCTAAATTACCTCAATTACCTGAAATGTAAACCAGTACAAAAAGATATACATTTTTTTTGTGATTTAAGATATTTGTTGATTCCTCAGAAACGAAATACATACAAAGCGATAAAATAAAGTGTATTAAAAGCAAACTAAATTATGTAATACAAAGAAATAAAAATATGATTAGGCATATATTATAACAATAATAATACTGTATCAAATTTTGAAGCGGGTGCTGTTATATTGTCTTCATCTGAATAAGAAGAATCAGAATCCAGTTTCTCTCCTTTATCTTTTATAAATTTCGAAATCTATGATTTTGAATTAAAACCCGGAGTTGTAGGTGTTGCCAATTTATTTTTTTCAAAAATAATGGATTCCAAAACCATGTCAAATCCACTTTTAGTTATTTTGAACCCTTTCACTGAAACCAAAAGCATCGCATGTAAACGGGAAGGATTTACTAATTCCTTCTATTTTGTATTAACAGCGGCAGTCCTTATATATACTCTACTTTAGCTAAAGATGCAGTAATTTTACTCGGTTGAGGTGGAGTGCTAATGATGCGGAAACCAAAGAGGGATGGTACTGTTCTGCCATCAATAATTTTAGTTCCGCTTAAAAAATTTCCGATGCAGCATTCCACACCAAAATTTCCAGCATTCAAAGCTGCTCGAATGTCCTGTATATTGCACCGTTCAATAGAAGCACGGAAATTCGTATTTGAAGCCAACCTACTGCGAATCCATAGTACTCGGAACGACCGACCGTGCATCTATTGAAAAACCTACTTCGTCTCCAAGCTACTCGGAAAATCTTACTGGGCATCCCAAGTACTTGGAAAACCCTACTACGCACCCAAAGTACTCGGAAAAATCTACTGCCCATCCTAAATAGTCGGAAGTACTCAAAAAACCCTACTGCGCATCCAAAGTACCCCGAAAACGCACTGCGCATCCGAAGTACTCGAAAAAACTTACTGTACATCCGTGGTACTCGGAAGAACCTTCCGCGCATGTATTCCCAAGGAAAGCTACTGCGCATTCAGAGATAGCTACTGCGCCTCAATTAAAGTCGGGAATACCTACTCCGTATCCATTTTTGCCAGGAAAAGCTACTGCACATGAATATTTCATACTAGAAATTTGATATAAGCAGACATCGCCAGTTTATAAAGGTCCCGCTTTTTGGGCTTCCACTATACAAAGAATCTTTCATAGTAAATAAAAATCAATATCGAAATCAATATCGAATTTGTGATATTTATAATTTTGGGTGTCAAGAAGTAATACTAAAATGCATCAAGTTAAGAACTATTAAAATATTTTTAATAGTTTACTTAAACTATTATAAAACTATTAAAAATATTAAACCCCAGGCTTTTAAAGTCATGCGCGCTCAGACTGTTATGTCCTGCCCATGCCTGCTTCTGATACACTATGCGAATGCGTAATACGCAGCCGATGTACTGTGTAGTACGCGCGCCAATATCCTTGGCTATAGATGTGACCTCGATAAGAGGGGGCCGAGCGGTACCATCGCTCTTTACCCCTAATATCCATGTAGGCCGAGACCGTCTCGTAAGGGGTAAGCCGCGCGTTTCACTTGACCCTCCCACAAATGTGATCAGTGTCACGCGAAGTTACGCAGCCGCCCCCGGTCCTGGCTGATGGGCCCCACCGGCAGAGCCTTGCTTCTGGCGCTCTTGACTTTCTTCGCCGGTGTGTATTACCCCCGGGGGTGTCATGTCGGGTGTTCGAGGAGTCCTTCCTGCCTCTCGTCGGGCTTACTAGAGCCCGGCTGCGCGGCATTCAGGTTGATATGGAGGATGAGCATTGTAGCTCAGGATGACGGAGCTATAAAGCTGATCAGCGATCAGCTCGCTGGCTTAGTCAGGTAAGGTAAGGATGTGTGGTTTGGCAAGGCAGTCGGCCTCGCCATTCACTGGATTGGGCTGTTTTAGTGTCTTCTCGATCCGTTTTCTTTGGTCCTGTTCTTTTCTTCGGTGTCGTCTGCTTCTTCTCGCATCAGTCGTGCTGAAACATAAGATTGTGATTATATACTCACCCGTTGTCCAGGATTTGGGTCTTTGACCGTTTGTGAGGTCCTGCTTCCTCTGGATCGTAGTCCGTGGCCAGCCGGATTAGCGGATTCCCGTGGTCCTCTGCGATGACGTAGAGCTTCTTGGCGTGGTCCTCGATCATCTCGGTGGCCGTCTTGTATTTCAGGTCCCTTCGGATGACCTCGTTGGTCACATTCCAAGGGGCACCTACTGCAGTCCGAAGCGCTATGTTTTCCACTGCTTGGATCCTCTTGAGGTGCGTCTTCGCTGCGTATCCCCATGCGGTCGATGCGTAGGTCAGCTGGGGGCGTAAGACGGTCTTGATGAGGGTTGTCTTGTTCTTCAGGCTCAGTTTCTTGTCACCGGCTAACATTGGGTACAGCAGGGCTCGGGTGAACTTTGCCTTTTTCGTAGTGGCATCTATATATGGTCCTTCCATGTCAGGGCTCGATCCAGGGTCACGCCAAGGTACTTGACGTTGTTCTCCCACTGGATATTGACGTCGTTCATGGTGACGTGTCCTGTTGGCCTCTGCTTGCGAACCCTCCGGTACAGCACTGCTTGGCTCTTCTCCGCGTTGATTTCCACCTTCCATCGGTTGCACCAGTCCTCGAGAAGCGACGCGGCTTCCTGCAGGTAGCGGGTGGCCTGCCTCGCTTGCGAGGATCTGGCGAGGATGGCGGTGTCGTCTGCGTAGAGAGCCATGGTGGTGTTGTTCGTCCTCGGCATGTCCGCGGTGTATAGGTTGAAGAGATGTGGGGAGAGAACGGTCCCCTGGGGCACTCCTGCTTCTAGGCGTCTGTCAGTTGACAGCTCTCCTTCTACTTTGGCTCGGATGGTCCGGCTCGGTAGGTAGGGTTGGATCAGCTTGAGGAGGGATACCGGAAAACCGGCGTCCATCATCTCTTGATAATCAATCCGTCGTGCCATACTCTGTCGAAGGCTTTGGCGATGTCCAGGAAGATTGCCCCTGTGACCTCTCTTCGGTTGAATCCCTCGGTGACGTACTCCGCTAGCCGCATTACTTGCAGCTCCGTGGAATGTCCTCTTCTGAACGCGAATTGCTCGTCTGGGATGGCTTCTAGCTCTTCTGTTTTCTCTTTAATCCTATCCAAGATGACCTTTTCGACAATTTTGCTCATCGCTGGCAGTAGGCTGATCGGCCTGTAATTTTGGGGGAAGAGGTGGTCCTTCCCGGGCTTGGGGATGAAAATCACGTCTGCCTTTTTCCATCTGGAGGGGAAATACCGGAGCCTCAAAATAGCATTTGTGATAGCCACAAATGTGGCCAATCCTTTAAGAGGGAGCTTCCTGAGAATCCGGTTTCCTATCCCGTCTCGACCAGGTGCCTTCCGTACGTTGACGTGGGCCAGGATACCAATGATCTCTTCTGGAGATGCTGGTCGGATCTGGTCCTCGTCTGGCTGTCGTCTTAGCCTCCTAGCCCTTCGGTCCACCTCGTCTACGTGGTCCTTGTTCTCGTCTGGCGGGTCGAACTCCCTACACTGCAGTTCGAGATTGTCGGCGAGAGCTTCCGCTTTTTCTCGTCGGGTGTAAACAAGTCCTCTCTCACCGTGGATTGGAGGCATCGGTTGTGTAGTACGTAAACTTTGGTAGTACGTACACTACATACACAAGTACGTAATTCTTACTCATACTGTGGTAGTACTCTCGGTTCTCGGTCCCTCACTATATCTTAGCAAACCATATCGCGGTGTCCGTTTCACTTTTCAGCGAAACATGCTCTTATTATACCATTGCGATCCTATAAGCATTTTCGATGCTAAAAAAAACAAGTAAAATAAATAAAATTACTATATTGCAATAATAAGTCGCAATAATAAGCAATTGCAATAATAAGGGAGTTCGCTTTCTACTACTCAGTCTTTTACCGTTTCTATGTGTGTTGTTAACTACCCTTTTACCACAGCTCTTACTTTACGCGTTAATAACTCGAAAGCTAGTAGAAAGCTAGTAGAAAGCTAGTAGAAAGCTAGTAGAAAGCTAGTAGAAAGCGTTTACAACTAATTTGACATTTTTTATTGAACATTTTATAAGGAACATTTTTTTACACCTACAAATTTGTAGTAGAATAGCGCGTTTAAGAGATATTGGCAAAAAACCAGCGCCATATCACTACTGGGGGTGAAATTGGGGCGAAGCACACCCCTGGGTAGTGGGAACACTTTAAATGTTTAATGTTACTCCCATGAATAACCGCTCATGAAAATATAATTTGGTTATAATTTTGTTTCTTCTATTTTTCCTACGTTGCGCGTACTAAATATCTGTAGTAGTTTTATAGGCATGTTAAAGCATGTATTGCGAAAATTTATATTGGCTACTAGCTAATAATCTCCTGATTTTTAGAGCACATAGGCCCTCTATATTACATATAGGTACTCTATATTACACCAGACGTTGATTAATTGTACTTCCTCGTGTTCGACTAATGAGGTCGGTGTTCAACTATTTTTGTAAATGTTCTGAAGGAAATATACGAGTTATCTAGCAATTAAGGACAAATGTACCAGCTATTCTAATGAGAAACCCACTTTTTCAGGAGTTAATTGCACTTGATTGTTTGCCTGCACTAACTTAGATTAAAATATTTCTTCAACAATAATAATTTAGTATTTACTAAACTAGGAAATGAATACATCAATCCTGGTGAGTAATGAAATATGACAGAATATAGTCGAACATGCAATCTAGTGTGTATTAAGTAATATTTTTACAAATTCTATAGGGAAATTACTTGCGCGTTGGCTCTCAATCACTCTGTATGCGTTTTCCTCATTAGAATCTTGTTATATAATAAAAAATGTATTCCATTTAGAATGATTGAATATAGTAAGCTGCAAAAAATCCGATCATTTGCATAAACTTGCAATATTTGCGTGCGGTAAAGGTATTTATTTATGATTTTAATTAACTACGTCGATGATTTGAATAATGAATAAACAATTTTTGCGATGCTTTATTCTCATTTAAATAGTTTATCTTATTGAACAAAAATTCCATTCTCAATATATAAATCTAGTTTTACTTACTTAATTTTCCTGCTGGTAGCAAATTACGCGAATGACACCAACAGTAAAATTATAATATTCAGACATCCACCTGCACATTAATAATAAGAAACTTTATTTTTTTTTAAATGCGTTACATATACAAAATAGTAATTTTGAAATAAAATAAATGTTTATATAGGTATATGTACCGGGTAAGTCTCTTAAGATTGACACCCCCCTTATCTCACTTATCCTTTGCCGATTTAACTCATTCAAATAAGGAGTAGACACGGTTTTTGATAAATTTTTATAATCTGAGCATGGATATTAAAAATCTCGTAAGATATACAGGGTGAAAAATAAAACATGATTTTTTTAAAAGGAACACCCCGTATATTTTTAGAACAAAATAATGTACTTAATTTTCTGAATCCAAAAATGTGTAATTGTTATATAATCACTCCACCTGTTTGTGAGATATTACTAAAAACTTATCACATTATGGGTGTCAATTATAAAATAAGAACATCAAGATACCTCTGGAAAAAATGCATATTTGCATTGTTTATTTATTGACAGATGTCATCCAGTTTTTTATGAGATAGTAGTTCACTCTCTTAGATATTAGCGTAAAAAATACGTAGTGTTCGTAAAGAAGCAAGTTATTTTGAAAATGGTATATTCATTGGAAGAGCGAAAAGAGTTACTTGAAATTTATATTCAGTGCAACAAGAACAAGTCTCTTGCTCGGAGGGAGCATGTTAGGTTATTTCGAGAAAGGCTCCTTACTCCTTCCAAAAATAGTTTCAAAAACATTTATGCAAAGTTTAGGAATACCGAATCTCTGAGAGACAAGAAAAGGGAAAGGCGAGAACAAAAACAGGAGAAGACACAGAACTCAACGCGTTATTATATTTTGCTGAAAATCCATCCAAATCATCCTATGCCGCAGCAATAGAATTGGATATATCACAAAGAAGTGTGATAAAAATATTACATCGCCATAATTTTAAACCATATAGTATTTTGCCCGTTCAATATTTAGACGACAACAACCTTCAAGACAGGTTAACCTTCTGCAGAAACATACTTGATAGAATAGAGGAAGATGATGAGTTTCTAAGTCATGTCTTTTGGACTGACGAAAGCAGTTTTTCTACTGCGGGAATTTTTAACAGAAAAAATGCACATTACTAGGCAGCGGAAAATCCACATATTGTAAAAAAAATAAAAAAACAAGGATACCAAACTGTAAACGTGTGGTGTGGCATCCACAAGGACGCTATTGTAGGTCCTGTATTTATAAATGGGCCCTTAAATGCACAACGTTATGTGGATATTCTTCAACATCCAGTTGAAATTTATTTAGATAATATTAATTTAGTGGACAACAGATCTGTTTTTTGGCAGCAGGATGGAGCACCACCACACTCTGCCAGGAACGTCACCGAATACCTAAACAGAAAATATCCTATTTGGATAGGAAGGTACGGTGTTATACATTGGCCCGCTAAAAGTCCGGACTTAACACCTAGATTTTTTTCTCTGGGGTACGATAAAACAAGATATATACGAAACTGGGGCTTTTAATAATATGAATGAGTTAAAAGAATGCATACGTGTAAAAATTGAGGAATTAAACCAAAATGGTGATATATTTCAAAGGGTGAGAAGCAATTTTATAAAGCGATGCCAAATGTGTATTCAGAATGGTGGTGGTTACGTGGAAAATATTTAATTACGTTACGTGTAAATAAATAAAATTGTGTTACTCTATTGTGTTACTGTATTAATATTGACTTTTATTTGTTTTTATTAGGCTTATGTTGTTTATTGTTATTACTCGTTACTGTTATTGTCACCTATATATTATTTATTTATTATCTCAATAAATGGCATTGTTTCCAGAGGTATCTTGATATGTTTTTTGTTTTATAATTGACACCCGTAATGTGATAGGTTTTTAGTAATATCTCACGAACAGGTGGAGTGATTATATAACAATTAGATATTTTTTTATTCAGAAAATTAAGGACATGTTTTTGGTATACAAATATCGGGGTGTTCCATTTAAAAAAATCATGTTTTATTTTCCACCCTGTATATCTTACGAGATTTTTAATATCCGTGCTCAGATTATAAAAATTCATCAAAAACCGCGTCCACTCCTTTTTTGAATGAGTTAAATCGGCAAAGGATAAGTGAGATAAGGGGGGTGTCAATCTTAAGAGACTTACCCTGTACCTAACAGTATAATATATATAACGGGTTTTCCAATAAGAACGATATGATTTTGAAACTTGTGGGTGACTTTTATCACTCTATCCTCAATATGTAAAGTGTGAATAATTTAATCATTTATAAAACGTTATCATACATCAATGACTTAACCCCTAGATTAATTCCCCTCCTTAAGAATATCTATAAATGTCAAATTAGCTCTCAAAAACCATAAAATTGTTTCAAATTTATTTTCCAAAATTAAAATGCCACCCAAACCAACAGAAAAGTCAAACCTCATTTATAAAATTAATTACAACAATTATAATATAACGTATGTTGGACAAACATCTAGGGCGCTAAACGCCAGATTGTTTTCACACAAAAGCTGTAGTAGACTTTAGTAGACTGTAGTAGAGAGGCAAACTCTTGCGCTTTAGCTGAACATACTATTGAAACTTGTCATAAACCGGATTTACAAAATGCCACAGTTTTAGCAGCAAAAATAATTATTATAAATGCTTATTTTTGGAAATCATCTTTACAAACAATGAACATATTTTTTTAAATGAATCAACTGACATCAATAGACAGTAGTATCTATATATATTTGTTTAAACTGGAAAAAGACAATATTCGCTCACATCAAAATTCAAATTTGCCTCCATAAATCACAGTGGTACTAGTTAGGTTGACTAAAACCTCCCTAGACACTTCACGTCTAGTGTGATAATTTTACTTTTAGTGTCATCTCGAATGTGGCCTGGAATATTGCACAGTTTAGATTTTATTATAGGTTTATCCCAATAGGTAACGTGGTGATTACTTATCTATTTCCAGACGTCGAATTATTTTGCTTTGTCCTGCTCAGGTTTCCATTGAACTCGAAGACGAACTCGACGAGGCGACTTGGAACGCCTGTTACGTTTGCTAAAAGCCTTCAATTTCTTTTTGCCCTTAAACATTTTAGGGATCACTTCACTATTTGCTCACAAACGAACTTACACCATTTGTATTATCTACTATAAGACCAGTGCCTTATTAGTGTATAGCGCAAATTGTAGATAGACTTAGTAGTCTATCTATCCCACTTCTAATATAGAAATACTTTAATTCTCACTTAATATAGCACTAGGATAACTTCCAAGGCACCCAAGCATCTTGAATGCTTACAGGACAATGCCTAGTTCGTTGTAAAATATCTGAAATCTAGTCTGTTTTTTCGTCTAAATGTGACACTGTTTCTTATGTAAATACATATAATGAAATATTTTTAATAGCTGTGTAATGTATTTTACATTTATTATATCTAATTAAATTACAAATTTCTAACTCCCAAATTCATTTAGATCATAAATATAGTTCTAACACTTCAAAATTTGATATATTTATATATCTATATATTTCTTTATATATTTTATCTTTTTAATTATATATATTTTTCTTTTTAATTTACAACGGTTTAATAAAGTTTTGAAATGAAAGCGTAGTCTTTTACGTTAAAGTTAAACTGTGATTTAGATTAGTAATATCTAGCATTCCTGTATTATACGAGTATCCGTGGTTAGTATTGTATATTAAGAATTCATTGTTTTTAAATATATTAGGTATATTAG
Source organism: Tetropium fuscum (assembly GCA_964058915.1). Classification (NCBI taxonomy): domain Eukaryota; kingdom Metazoa; phylum Arthropoda; class Insecta; order Coleoptera; family Cerambycidae; genus Tetropium; species Tetropium fuscum. Next base: position 146,727 of record CAXKVY010000133.1, read on the forward strand.
ATATTCATAAATGCAAAATCCATAGAAATATCATTTATCATATTCATATATCAATATCATATATCAAATATCATATTATTTTCTTTAAAATTACCTTCACAAGAATCACTATGTCATTTTAATATAATTCTTATATATTTTCTTATAAAATCTCTTATAAAATTGTATGTGTATTGAGTTACTACCCCAATACGGCATTGTATTAATTGCCCAAGAGGATTTTGAAGGTGTTGGATATGATTTTGGATATAAAATCGTATTAGTTCAAAGAGTAAAAAGAGTCAAATATTACCCCTAAATTTTTAACTGAATCACTGAACTTACGTGCCTCACACATTTTTCCAAATATCTTCCATCTTTCGAAGTATCACCAGAAAATAACAAGTTTTTGAAACACGTATTTTATATAAGATCGTTAATAAACAACAGAAAACATAATAGTCCAAGATTAGAACCTTGAGGAACACCTCAGGTTGATACAAGTAGTTCACATTCATATTACATAACATACAGTTTTCTGATGTTTAAGTATTAAGTACTACTTACAATATTACAGCTAACCTAAATGAAGACAGGTTGGATCAAATTCGTTGTCAATTCGAACAAAGGCATTTGAGAAGTCCGTATAAATAAGTTTTAAATTCAATCCGTATAAATCAATACGAAGCAATATATATATATATATATATATATATATATATATATATATATATATATATATATATATATATATATATATTAGCTTTGAAATTCTTTGCTATTCATATTTATTTTGTGAAAAGTAATCTTGGGTTTGTAGCATTTCATTACATAGAAATAAGCAACTAGACGAATAAGAAAGAAAACACACTTACCAGTACTATATCTGGACACATATACGGAAATGAATCACTATGCATATGAAAACGAACCACTTAGAAGTTGTACAAGTTCTTTCACCTTTCTTGAGGATCTTCAGAGCAGTATACGATTTATTTCATTGATCATTCATACTTGAATTTAAATTACCAATACACCAACACTTGCAGTGACGTTTTATGACATTAGTTTTTGACGGAACTCATTCTTAGATTACACAAACCTAGTCTACTATTTATATTTGTTCTATTTGAACATATTATATATAAAAGCATTAGGCATACAGTTATCCAGAAGATGTTAAACTTTAAAATGCATAAAATCTTGTTGAACCTATTGAAAAACAACTACTTTTTCCAACTATATGCGGGAAAATATTGAATTATATATACAATAGAGTTCTGAAGCATTCAAAGAGGGAGTGATACAGAAATTGCTTGCTTAGTCAAAACTAAAATCATTTGTTGGTTGTATGTATTAATTGTTTCTTCGAAAATTCTCGAAAAAAATCCAATTTTCACCCTGGATATATTTATTAGCTTTGAAATTCTTTGCTATTCATATTTATTTTGTGAAAAGTAATCTTGGGTTTGTAGCATTTCATTACATAGAAATAAGCAACTAGACGAATAAGAAAGAAAACACACTTACCAGTACTATATCTGGACACATATACGGAAATGAATCACTATGCATATGAAAACGAACCACTTAGAAGTTGTACAAGTTCTTTCACCTTTCTTGAGGATCTTCAGAGCAGTATACGATTTATTTCATTGATCATTCATACTTGAATTTAAATTACTAATACACCAACACTTGCAGTGACGTTTTATGACATTAGTTTTTGACGGAACTCATTCTTAGATTACACAAACCTAGTCTACTATTTATATTTGTTCTATTTGAACATATTATATATAAAAGCATTAGGCATACAGTTATCCAGAAGATGTTAAACTTTAAAATGCATAAAATCTTGTTGAACCTATTGAAAAACAACTACTTTTTCCAACTATATGCGGGAAAATATTGAATTATATATACAATAGAGTTCTGAAGCATTCAAAGAGGGAGTGATACAGAAATTGCTTGCTTAGTCAAAACTAAAATCATTTGTTGGTTGTATGTATTAATTGTTTCTTCGAAAATTCTCGAAAAAAATCCAATTTTCACCCTGGATATATTTATTAGCTTTGAAATTCTTTGCTATTCATATTTATTTTGTGAAAAGTAATCTTGGGTTTGTAGCATTTCATTACATAGAAATAAGCAACTAGACGAATAAGAAAGAAAACACACTTACCAGTACTATATCTGGACACATATACGGAAATGAATCACTATGCATATGAAAACGAACCACTTAGAAGTTGTACAAGTTCTTTCACCTTTCTTGAGGATCTTCAGAGCAGTATACGATTTATTTCATTGATCATTCATACTTGAATTTAAATTACCAATACACCAACACTTGCAGTGACGTTTTATGACATTAGTTTTTGACGGAACTCATTCTTAGATTACACAAACCTAGTCTACTATTTATATTTGTTCTATTTGAACATATTATATATAAAAGCATTAGGCATACAGTTATCCAGAAGATGTTAAACTTTAAAATGCATAAAATCTTGTTGAACCTATTGAAAAACAACTACTTTTTCCAACTATATGCGGGAAAATATTGAATTATATATACAATAGAGTTCTGAAGCATTCAAAGAGGGAGTGATACAGAAATTGCTTGCTTAGTCAAAACTAAAATCATTTGTTGGTTGTATGTATTAATTGTTTCTTCGAAAATTCTCGAAAAAAATCCAATTTTCACCCTGGATATATTTATTAGCTTTGAAATTCTTTGCTATTCATATTTATTTTGTGAAAAGTAATCTTGGGTTTGTAGCATTTCATTACATAGAAATAAGCAACTAGACGAATAAGAAAGAAAACACACTTACCAGTACTATATCTGGACACATATACGGAAATGAATCACTATGCATATGAAAACGAACCACTTAGAAGTTGTACAAGTTCTTTCACCTTTCTTGAGGATCTTCAGAGCAGTATACGATTTATTTCATTGATCATTCATACTTGAATTTAAATTACCAATACACCAACACTTGCAGTGACGTTTTATGACATTAGTTTTTGACGGAACTCATTCTTAGATTACACAAACCTAGTCTACTATTTATATTTGTTCTATTTGAACATATTATATATAAAAGCATTAGGCATACAGTTATCCAGAAGATGTTAAACTTTAAAATGCATAAAATCTTGTTGAACCTATTGAAAAACAACTACTTTTTCCAACTATATGCGGGAAAATATTGAATTATATATACAATAGAGTTCTGAAGCATTCAAAGAGGGAGTGATACAGAAATTGCTTGCTTAGTCAAAACTAAAATCATTTGTTGGTTGTATGTATTAATTGTTTCTTCGAAAATTCTCGAAAAAAATCCAATTTTCACCCTGGATATATTTATTAGCTTTGAAATTCTTTGCTATTCATATTTATTTTGTGAAAAGTAATCTTGGGTTTGTAGCATTTCATTACATAGAAATAAGCAACTAGACGAATAAGAAAGAAAACACACTTACCAGTACTATATCTGGACACATATACGGAAATGAATCACTATGCATATGAAAACGAACCACTTAGAAGTTGTACAAGTTCTTTCACCTTTCTTGAGGATCTTCAGAGCAGTATACGATTTATTTCATTGATCATTCATACTTGAATTTAAATTACCAATACACCAACACTTGCAGTGACGTTTTATGACATTAGTTTTTGACGGAACTCATTCTTAGATTACACAAACCTAGTCTACTATTTATATTTGTTCTATTTGAACATATTATATATAAAAGCATTAGGCATACAGTTATCCAGAAGATGTTAAACTTTAAAATGCATAAAATCTTGTTGAACCTATTGAAAAACAACTACTTTTTCCAACTATATGCGGGAAAATATTGAATTATATATACAATAGAGTTCTGAAGCATTCAAAGAGGGAGTGATACAGAAATTGCTTGCTTAGTCAAAACTAAAATCATTTGTTGGTTGTATGTATTAATTGTTTCTTCGAAAATTCTCGAAAAAAATCCAATTTTCACCCTGGATATATTTATTAGCTTTGAAATTCTTTGCTATTCATATTTATTTTGTGAAAAGTAATCTTGGGTTTGTAGCATTTCATTACATAGAAATAAGCAACTAGACGAATAAGAAAGAAAACACACTTACCAGTACTATATCTGGACACATATACGGAAATGAATCACTATGCATATGAAAACGAACCACTTAGAAGTTGTACAAGTTCTTTCACCTTTCTTGAGTATGAATGATCAATGAAATAAATCGTATACTGCTCTGAAGATCCTCAAGAAAGGTGAAAGAACTTGTACAACTTCTAAGTGGTTCGTTTTCATATGCATAGTGATTCATTTCCGTATATGTGTCCAGATATAGTACTGGTAAGTGTGTTTTCTTTCTTATTCGTCTAGTTGCTTATTTCTATGTAATGAAATGCTACAAACCCAAGATTACTTTTCACAAAATAAATATGAATAGCAAAGAATTTCAAAGCTAATAAATATATCCAGGGTGAAAATTGGATTTTTTTCGAGAATTTTCGAAGAAACAATTAATACATACAACCAACAAATGATTTTAGTTTTGACTAAGCAAGCAATTTCTGTATCACTCCCTCTTTGAATGCTTCAGAACTCTATTGTATATATAATTCAATATTTTCCCGCATATAGTTGGAAAAAGTAGTTGTTTTTCAATAGGTTCAACAAGATTTTATGCATTTTAAAGTTTAACATCTTCTGGATAACTGTATGCCTAATGCTTTTATATATAATATGTTCAAATAGAACAAATATAAATAGTAGACTAGGTTTGTGTAATCTAAGAATGAGTTCCGTCAAAAACTAATGTCATAAAACGTCACTGCAAGTGTTGGTGTATTGGTAATTTAAATTCAAGTATGAATGATCAATGAAATAAATCGTATACTGCTCTGAAGATCCTCAAGAAAGGTGAAAGAACTTGTACAACTTCTAAGTGGTTCGTTTTCATATGCATAGTGATTCATTTCCGTATATGTGTCCAGATATAGTACTGGTAAGTGTGTTTTCTTTCTTATTCGTCTAGTTGCTTATTTCTATGTAATGAAATGCTACAAACCCAAGATTACTTTTCACAAAATAAATATGAATAGCAAAGAATTTCAAAGCTAATAAATATATCCAGGGTGAAAATTGGATTTTTTTCGAGAATTTTCGAAGAAACAATTAATACATACAACCAACAAATGATTTTAGTTTTGACTAAGCAAGCAATTTCTGTATCACTCCCTCTTTGAATGCTTCAGAACTCTATTGTATATATAATTCAATATTTTCCCGCATATAGTTGGAAAAAGTAGTTGTTTTTCAATAGGTTCAACAAGATTTTATGCATTTTAAAGTTTAACATCTTCTGGATAACTGTATGCCTAATGCTTTTATATATAATATGTTCAAATAGAACAAATATAAATAGTAGACTAGGTTTGTGTAATCTAAGAATGAGTTCCGTCAAAAACTAATGTCATAAAACGTCACTGCAAGTGTTGGTGTATTGGTAATTTAAATTCAAGTATGAATGATCAATGAAATAAATCGTATACTGCTCTGAAGATCCTCAAGAAAGGTGAAAGAACTTGTACAACTTCTAAGTGGTTCGTTTTCATATGCATAGTGATTCATTTCCGTATATGTGTCCAGATATAGTACTGGTAAGTGTGTTTTCTTTCTTATTCGTCTAGTTGCTTATTTCTATGTAATGAAATGCTACAAACCCAAGATTACTTTTCACAAAATAAATATGAATAGCAAAGAATTTCAAAGCTAATAAATATATCCAGGGTGAAAATTGGATTTTTTTCGAGAATTTTCGAAGAAACAATTAATACATACAACCAACAAATGATTTTAGTTTTGACTAAGCAAGCAATTTCTGTATCACTCCCTCTTTGAATGCTTCAGAACTCTATTGTATATATAATTCAATATTTTCCCGCATATAGTTGGAAAAAGTAGTTGTTTTTCAATAGGTTCAACAAGATTTTATGCATTTTAAAGTTTAACATCTTCTGGATAACTGTATGCCTAATGCTTTTATATATAATATGTTCAAATAGAACAAATATAAATAGTAGACTAGGTTTGTGTAATCTAAGAATGAGTTCCGTCAAAAACTAATGTCATAAAACGTCACTGCAAGTGTTGGTGTATTGGTAATTTAAATTCAAGTATGAATGATCAATGAAATAAATCGTATACTGCTCTGAAGATCCTCAAGAAAGGTGAAAGAACTTGTACAACTTCTAAGTGGTTCGTTTTCATATGCATAGTGATTCATTTCCGTATATGTGTCCAGATATAGTACTGGTAAGTGTGTTTTCTTTCTTATTCGTCTAGTTGCTTATTTCTATGTAATGAAATGCTACAAACCCAAGATTACTTTTCACAAAATAAATATGAATAGCAAAGAATTTCAAAGCTAATAAATATATCCAGGGTGAAAATTGGATTTTTTTCGAGAATTTTCGAAGAAACAATTAATACATACAACCAACAAATGATTTTAGTTTTGACTAAGCAAGCAATTTCTGTATCACTCCCTCTTTGAATGCTTCAGAACTCTATTGTATATATAATTCAATATTTTCCCGCATATAGTTGGAAAAAGTAGTTGTTTTTCAATAGGTTCAACAAGATTTTATGCATTTTAAAGTTTAACATCTTCTGGATAACTGTATGCCTAATGCTTTTATATATAATATGTTCAAATAGAACAAATATAAATAGTAGACTAGGTTTGTGTAATCTAAGAATGAGTTCCGTCAAAAACTAATGTCATAAAACGTCACTGCAAGTGTTGGTGTATTGGTAATTTAAATTCAAGTATGAATGATCAATGAAATAAATCGTATACTGCTCTGAAGATCCTCAAGAAAGGTGAAAGAACTTGTACAACTTCTAAGTGGTTCGTTTTCATATGCATAGTGATTCATTTCCGTATATGTGTCCAGATATAGTACTGGTAAGTGTGTTTTCTTTCTTATTCGTCTAGTTGCTTATTTCTATGTAATGAAATGCTACAAACCCAAGATTACTTTTCACAAAATAAATATGAATAGCAAAGAATTTCAAAGCTAATAAATATATCCAGGGTGAAAATTGGATTTTTTTCGAGAATTTTCGAAGAAACAATTAATACATACAACCAACAAATGATTTTAGTTTTGACTAAGCAAGCAATTTCTGTATCACTCCCTCTTTGAATGCTTCAGAACTCTATTGTATATATAATTCAATATTTTCCCGCATATAGTTGGAAAAAGTAGTTGTTTTTCAATAGGTTCAACAAGATTTTATGCATTTTAAAGTTTAACATCTTCTGGATAACTGTATGCCTAATGCTTTTATATATAATATGTTCAAATAGAACAAATATAAATAGTAGACTAGGTTTGTGTAATCTAAGAATGAGTTCCGTCAAAAACTAATGTCATAAAACGTCACTGCAAGTGTTGGTGTATTGGTAATTTAAATTCAAGTATGAATGATCAATGAAATAAATCGTATACTGCTCTGAAGATCCTCAAGAAAGGTGAAAGAACTTGTACAACTTCTAAGTGGTTCGTTTTCATATGCATAGTGATTCATTTCCGTATATGTGTCCAGATATAGTACTGGTAAGTGTGTTTTCTTTCTTATTCGTCTAGTTGCTTATTTCTATGTAATGAAATGCTACAAACCCAAGATTACTTTTCACAAAATAAATATGAATAGCAAAGAATTTCAAAGCTAATAAATATATCCAGGGTGAAAATTGGATTTTTTTCGAGAATTTTCGAAGAAACAATTAATACATACAACCAACAAATGATTTTAGTTTTGACTAAGCAAGCAATTTCTGTATCACTCCCTCTTTGAATGCTTCAGAACTCTATTGTATATATAATTCAATATTTTCCCGCATATAGTTGGAAAAAGTAGTTGTTTTTCAATAGGTTCAACAAGATTTTATGCATTTTAAAGTTTAACATCTTCTGGATAACTGTATGCCTAATGCTTTTATATATAATATGTTCAAATAGAACAAATATAAATAGTAGACTAGGTTTGTGTAATCTAAGAATGAGTTCCGTCAAAAACTAATGTCATAAAACGTCACTGCAAGTGTTGGTGTATTGGTAATTTAAATTCAAGTATGAATGATCAATGAAATAAATCGTATACTGCTCTGAAGATCCTCAAGAAAGGTGAAAGAACTTGTACAACTTCTAAGTGGTTCGTTTTCATATGCATAGTGATTCATTTCCGTATATGTGTCCAGATATAGTACTGGTAAGTGTGTTTTCTTTCTTATTCGTCTAGTTGCTTATTTCTATGTAATGAAATGCTACAAACCCAAGATTACTTTTCACAAAATATATATATATATATATATATATATATATATATATATCTATATATATATATATATATATATATATATATATATATATATATATATATATATATATATATATATATATATATATATATATATATATATATATATATATATTGAGATAAACGAATATCCAGAGCCCAAATATAGAGGTAAAACACAATAAACACGTTAGACTATAAAGTATCAGTCGCGAGCGCAAGCATCTCTACACATCGCACAGACCATGTACGAGAAATCATCTGATTGTCCAATATGTAAATTAAAAATATTAAAGTCATTTATCAGCGCAAAATTCAAAATCCAACTTAATCGGAATAGACAAATCTTAACAAACATTATGGTATATCACACTAACATAAACTCGGTATATTTGGACGTACAATTGTAAAAGCGTCAAGCCAGAATAGGGGGTTCGGGATTATAATCCTGAAGCAAAACGTTTGAGGTACAGATGGGTACAGGTCACTGTATTGTGAACATTGAAATGGACTTGTGGAAAGTGAATCTGATGTGTGAATCCTATGTAGAATGGAGAATTAAACTGTTTAAACCAAAATTCAAAAACATTAAAGGTAAACTAAATAAATTAAATAATTAGCTGCAATATGATTGGTCACATTATACGAGAATAACATAACATAACACTCGTTGTCAAGGAACTTCGATTGTTTAAAAATGGAAAAACCTCCGAAGAAACGAGTAACGCTTATGGGTCTAGAAATTTTGTAAAATATAATAGTTAAAATCAACGTTAAATAAGAAATTTTGTGCTATAATAGTGAGATATCAACGGGTAAATAATTAGAGAGAGAATTAACCAAGTTTTAGTGTGATTTGACTTGAAAATACGATATTTCAAGTACGGCGTTCCCAAGGAGAATATAAAAGGTATATATCAGTGTTTTAAGGTAGCAGAAGAACATTCAACATAAACAAAAGTAAGCAGATCATAAAAGTTTTTCAAAAATTTACATCAATGAAAACCAGTACCTACCTAAATAAACACGCTACCTGTCAAGAGTAGCAAATATCCAGAGTGTGATTAGACACCAATAGATGGCGGCAGGTGAGCTTGCTGAGTAGCAGTTTTTCTGGATAAAAGTACGAGACCATTCCGAGAGAGGGAGGCAGTTTTTGGTGTAGGTAACAGAGCATCGATAATAAACAAGTTAAAGTGCGGTTAAAATAGGGTTGTGTCGTGCTTCGATTACTGCAAGGATTATTTAAACGTATTAAGGTAATAACATTTCAAAACAATTTTAGTTATAAGAATGCATTGTTTGAGAGGCCCACTGCCCATGTAATAAATTTTAAGTTGCATGGTTTGGCGTAGGATCTATATTAAGATTTCACTCCTCATAGTGAATTGTAATTTGTATTTATGCATTCAAGCATACTGCTACTTAGCACTTTTGCAGGATAATGCAATAATGTGCGAAATCACATACTTCTCTCTGGTGGTTGAATTTCAGTCTTATAGACATATATTTACTTTGTTTTGTGAATAAAATAATCAAGTTTATATAGTTTCTGAGTTATCATTATTCTCATATAAAAGTATGAAAATAACCTATAATTAAACAAAGTCTTAAAATTTCAATTCTCAATAGGATTTGCTTCAATTCATTTACCAGCAAATAGTTTCGACTTTCCAAATGACCTAGTTGAACTTCTCCTACTGGACTATAGAGGACTCATGCTCAGCAGTGAACTTTAATATTTAATAAAAATAAATGTTCAAAGAACTGGCGCCTAGGGAAATTTAGCAGTAGTATCAAGATCGTTACAGTACAGCAGACTTGTCAGGTGTTTATACTCTTCATATTGTTCATTATACCAAACATAACAATTGTCTCCACAACGTGGGGCATATTTTCATATACATACAATTATATAACAATATATATATATATATATATATATATATATATATATATATATATATATATATATATATATATATATATATATATATATATATATATATATATATATATATATATATATATATATATATATATATATATATATATATATATATATATATATATATATATATACTTAGTTATATAGTTACTATCGTTCCTTGTAAAATACTAGGACACACACACACACACATATATATATATATATATATATATATATATATATATATATATATATATATATATATATATATATATATATATATATATATATATATATATATATATATGTGTGTGTGTGTGTGTGTGTGTGTGTCCTAGTATTTTACAAGGAAAGATAGTAACTAAAAAAAGAAATTGATGTAGGTACATAGATTTTGTTGAAATTTAAAAAAAAATTCTCAGAAATCTTAGCCTAATGACGTAAAAATAATTCTGTTAAATCTCACGGCAGCGTGAAGATGCGACAAAAAAGTTAACCAACCGTGGCATTGCACGCAAAACATCTAAGTGACCACAGGATCCAATATTCTTGAACCCGCGGGAGGAACACCCAATTTGAGCATAATAATGGTGGAAAATCACCGTGAATAAGGCGTATTTATATAATAATTATTTACCAGTAGTTTTGCAATAATTATTATAATAATGGTTTAAATTAATGCCACGCAATTAAACAACTAAACTACATAGAACGAGATGTAAAAAAAATAATATGTGGGTAATAGTAATTTAAATGAGGAATAAAAATACTTTTAATTCTTTATTGATTTTTGAGAGTTCGCCTGGCCATAACTTGATTATATTCTTGTACAAGTGTTCATCCTTATATTCTAGCAATTGGCAGTATTACTAGCCTAGGGATATCTCTAGTAAGTATTTCTTTTGATATTACCTGAAGGATTAAACAGTCATGTACTGTCAATAATATACAGGAGACAAACCTATCGTTTCTGCGCAGTATAGCAGTGTTGAATATATTTTCAAAATAACGGTCATTCTATTAAGTTATCTGGCCGGTGTACCTATTATTAGTAAGGTGCATCGATATTTTACTTGGTTTTGTTTAGATAAAATATTCGCCTATACTGTCATACGCAGAAGTGCCTTTAATATACTATTAATTAACTATTACAAGACTTGAATGTAAAATGTAGATTATAAACATAACCAAGCTGATCCACAGTGGAACTCCTGATAATTTACAAAAAGTCGAGTGTTATAAAATACATCTACCAAATTCAGTTGTATTTGCCTGTCAGTAAAGTATATCGTAATTGAGAATTTGAACAAAACACTATGTAATGAAAGCGCCTCATTTAGGTACGAAAATGTATTACGTAGTCTGCCTCGATATCTGCCCACAAGTCAAAGTGTGAGATTTTTTTTTCCAATAAATACATTTAAGTAGTTTTGCAATTATTGTATAGCTTGCCAAATGGCTCACGTTCGGTGGTAGTCAATCTATGCCAATGGACAAAATGTATAATTTAAACTAACTTGCTAGCGCTCATTGATCCTGAATAGATACACACAAAATCATCGGGAAAACACCATTATTTGTGTGTGACTTATGACTTATATAAACGTGCAGAGTTTACATTTAATTATAGGCTTATCAAAATCGGTAACGCGGTGGTCACCTTCACAATAAATTATGTTAATTGTTTCATTCACGATTACATTCAAAGTGGGAACATTAACATTGCAAGTCTTATCTTTTGTAAGTTTAATTACATCCAGACCACATTTCTTAGACCACATCTCCAGACTTAGATTTATTTTTGTCATTCCCCATATTAAAGATCAGGATCACTATTTATTACACCAAATACTACTTATTTATTACCAAGTAATTTTCAAAATTAAAACTATACACTAATAAGGCACTGAGTCTATCCCGCTTCTGATGTAAAACCACTTTAAATGTCACTTAATATAATACTAGAAAAACTATCAGGGTACCTAATCTTCTTGAATGCTAACAACACAATGCATAATTCGATGTAGCAAATAATTATCCAAGGCCTACTTTGTTTTTCTTCTAAACGTAACACTGCTTCCTATGTACGTAAATATATAATGTAATATTTTTAATAGGTGTATAATATATTTAACATATACTATACTAGAGGATTTTATTCTTTATTTCTGCAACGGAAGAACATATTTTCTTATTAAGTTTTCTTAATAGGAAAATATGTTCCTCCGTGGCAGAAATAAAAAAGAAACTTATTCGTACTTAAGGGTCTAAATTAATATATAGCGCTCAGCCTACTTTTGCCCTGGTTGAATAAAGTTTCTGATTTCCATTATTTATTATATAGATAAAGCTACATTAAAATATTAGGAAGATAATGTAGATTCCTATACAACGTAAAGATACCTATGGTGTTATAATATTATTCCTTGACACCAACTAACAGCAAAATCACCTGCATAAATAAGTAAAACATTCGTGCCGGTCACAAGAAACGCCTCCACATTCGTAATTGTATGTTGCTAGCCTGATTAACCACAAAATTTATGTGTTTCGATTTGTATATAATGTGCATCACGTATTAATAGCCACTATCTATCTGGTTTTGCATTTTATCCGAACTGACCATTCGTTAATTATGGTACTGTAAATGTTTATATAATATATGATTTGCATTTCTGCATACAAAAATACAAATGCGAAGAGGGGGACACAAAACGTAATAAAAATGTATTCTATTAAGTATTCTGACTTAAAAACTTTAAATAGTGAATGCCGCTCCATTTGATCGGCAGAGGATACATATCTCCTCTCTGCCGTCCGTCGCTACCATCTGACAAGGCTGTTTGGTTTATACTTGATTATCACTTTGCGTTTGCGATATAAATACAACCAAGATTATGTGATATCTATCTGACCTATCAGATGCCTATGTCAGATGTATAAAGGATCCCTCCCCTCGCTCCCATATGCTCAACTATGTTGCAGTCCGGTGGCAACTATGATACGAAGAAACATACATCATGGGCATGGGTGGCAACTTAGTCAGTATTTGCCCAGTAGTGGGTGAGTACGCTTCGTGTGCATATATTATAGTGGATTACAAGCACAGATATATATTAATTATTACCGACATTTATAATAGACACTTAGATTCAAAAACACTCACATTAAAAAACACATGTGAGCAAAATACCTTTAAAACGTAGATATGTGCCTCAATCAGTGCTCAATAGGACAGTAGTGAGTATCGAAATAGTGCAGAGCTCATTGAAATAGTGAAACGCAATAGTTAGGTACTGTGGAGTTTTCGAATTTGCCTTAACAGGACAGGAGGAGTGTACATCCTTCTCTAATCTTAATAATAGAAATATTTTTGTTCTGAAAAATAGTACAATAAATACTTCAATAAATATTTCTAAAAAAATGCTTTTGAATTGCCGTTGCAATATTCATATTCCTGTGCTATTAAATTGCCGTCGGAATATTCGTATTCCTGTGCTCCTGAATTGCCGTCGGAATAAGTATTCATATTCGTTTTTGTCGTCGGGATAGTCTAGAATCCCTGGGCCTTTGAGACAAAACATCGAGATTTTCTAAAATCCTGGGTTTTGTACAATGCCGTCGGGACTAGTAGTCCCTGGTTTATTGCCAATTTATCCGGGGGCGATAAAATGGCAGATGAATTTCGGAATTTGGCGGTGCATTTATCTGTATTTATGATTTGCTTCCAATGCACTATCGACTATCGAATCAGAAGGGCTAAATGTGAGTGCCCAGATTGTGGGCTAGCTGTGTAATCTTAGTACTTATAGTAGGAACGCTGTTAGACATTTTTGGGTAGGTATTTGAGCCACGATGAAAACTTGTTCAATACTTTTATATAATTTTATAATTATCAATAGTTTCGGTAATTTTATCAATAGTTTCGTGAATTTTTAACCGATTTTAATTGTTGGAAAACTGAATTATAACTAAAAGATCAAGTTATAAGGTAGTATAATCATATTTTATTATTTTATAATATTGTAGGTGGCGCTAGTCACCAAACCTAGTGTTTCTTTGTGATTCGCTGGAAATTTTTTTTGTTGATAAAATAACGAAAATGGTAAAAAAGTATAATAAAATAGACATTTGTGAATATTTTAAGAACTCCAAGATTAAAATCGAGCCGTAAGTAAGTTCCGTAGATATACTCCATAACATAAAACCATTTTATCATAGCTTCGCTGTAATAGAAACGAATTTTTTTATTTCTTCAATATTTACGTTAATTTTTAACCGAAGAAAACTTGTTCAATACTTTTATATAATTTTATAATTATCAATAGTTTCGGTAATTTTATCAATAGTTTCGTGAATTTTTAACCGATTTTAATTGTTGGAAAACTGAATTATAACTAAAAGATCAAGTTATAAGGTAGTATAATCATATTTTATTAGTTTATAATATTGTAGGTGGCGCTAGTCACTAAACCTAGTGTTTCTTTGTGATTCGCTCGAAATTTTTTTGTTGATAAAATAACGAAAATAGTAAAAAAGTATAATAAAATAGACATATGTGAATATTTTAGGAACTCCAAGATTAAAATCGAGCGGTAAGTTCCATAGATATACGGCATAACATAAAACCATTTTTTCATAGCTACGCTGTAAAAAAAACGAAATTTTTTATTTCTTCAATATTTCCGTCAATTTTTAACCGATTTTATCTATTGAAAATCTAAATTATGAATAAAAATCAAAATATAAAGTAATATAATCATATTAAATTTTTTATAATATTGTAGGTGGCGCTAGTCACCAAACTTAGTGTTTCATATTGTTTCGCTGGAAATTTTCTTGTTGATGAAATAACGCAAATAGTAAAAAAGTGTAATAAAGTAAAATTTTAAGACCTTAAATAATCATCGCATTTGCCGAAAGAATATTTCAATAAATTACGAGTTAGAAGAAAAACCGAAAACTATCATAAAAATTTACAATTACATAAAGAAGCTATCGATGAAATTTGTAGTTTTATCGAAATAAAATATATAAAAGATATTGGTTTTTATTAGTTATATTAGTTTTTATAGTTTGTTAGTTGTGTAGAAAAAAATTATGCAGTAGTATGGAAAAAAATATATAATATAAATATAAATATATATAAAAAATATAAAAAATCGAAATAAAATATATAAATTATATATAAATATATAAAAATAATAATAAAAGAAATAATATAAAATAATATATAATATAATATAACAATCTTATAACTACTCCAAAATTTTGACTAGCAAAACAGCTTGAGGTAAACCACATGGTCTTACCCGAGCCAATAGGACCGCAGCGTTCTGGAACGCAGACACCTGCCGATATACACTTTGTCTCTCACTCGCTCTCTCTCTCTCTCACATACACTGCAACCTATCTATAGCACTGCTCACTCACACTCCTACGTAACTTTCTCAATCAACTGGCAGGTAAAAATGTACCACCGAAATGACCTGTTCTTTTTAAAATATTTATTTTTAGTCATAAATAATATGCTGTTAACATTTCAGCTGGCCTCGAGTACATTTTTCTTTAAATTTTTCAAAGAAAAGCTGCCAGCACCTGGCAAGCTTTTAGATCCGACTAAATAATCTGGCTTGTTTATTTTTTTTTCACTCTTTAAATATTAAATTTTAAATTATAAAAATTACAGAATGCCTCAAAAAATATTTTTTGCAAAAAAAATTCTCTTATTTGAAAATATTAGGGTCGATTTAGCCCCAATATCCTTCACCCACGTCTGCGGTTCTGTACTCGGGTATAATAGGAGAAGTATTGAACAAGTTTTCATCGTGCCTCAAATACCTACCCGAAAATGTCAATCAGCTCCCGGACTATAATGCTTTTTCTAGGTTTTTACCAATGTACTGATGATGGCGAAAACACGTGTTAGCGTAATTATAAAATAATATATGGTAACGTCAGTCCTACGCATAGCGTAGAACGTCTAAGTTCTCCGTTTGTTTAGTTGTCGCTTAAAGTGAAATAAAGGTTTTATTAGTTAGTTATAAATGTATATTTTGAAGTTATTGACTATTTCCAAAGTCGAGTGTGCTTTGACTTTTGAGTTCAAAATAAACGCAAGCAGTTTCTAGGCAACACGTTTTCATGCGCTGAATTTTCGATAATATTTAATTTTTTATACCTATTACTACAGATAATTTTTGACGATTCTGTATATTTGGAATCAAGTTTGCAGTCATGTTTCTTACAGTCGACACATAAAAATTGTAGAGAATTGAATACATTAATTAATATAAGAGTTAAATTTGTTTTTCATTTAATATAATATATTTATTATATTTAGAATAATCGGCCCTCTAAGAGAAACCCGTATTATACATGAATTTGAAATTAATTAGTTCCAATATCTAAACACATCATGTCATTTGACTAATATACAATTTTCTTTGCTATGACAATTTTGAAATACCTATGTGAAAGTAACGTGAATCTGTGAGACCGCATAACGATAACGTAGCCAATTTCAACCATTATTACAATTTTCGATGTCAACTTTGCAAGTTATTAAAACGTTGTTTCTGTTTCTACGAATTATCTCACTAAAATATAAAATAAATTTCTATAATTGCGAAATCTATAATTATGTAACAAATAATGATATAATGTATTGTAACTGCGTATTTCACGCTATAATTTAATTTCATTAATTGAGTGACAAAAAAAATTAGTTTATAATTTTCATATTACTTTCGAATTATATAGAAATACCCTAATACATTTGAATGAAATATTGAATGACTAAGACATTTACTTTTAAGTTGAAAGGAAACTATGGAGAGATTTCACTATATAGTAACGATATGACAGAATATGGAAAGCTATGAAGAAAATGTATGAAATTACCAATCATACCTTTAAATGTGTATAATTTTTTAAGTGTACTATAAAAGTTGTCTGTCATTAGGCATTAGCGGGGTTAAAGAGTTCATGTAGATTTAAGTGATCTTGAACATAATCTGTGCTGTCAATCTATGATTGGATCCTATTGAAATGCGATCTGGCACGTGAGCCATACAATGTCCCCGTGACTGATGCAAGTCCTGTAGACTATAGATATGCCGACGTTACCGACCACTCAAACAGACTGGGTGGCGAGATTGTGCCATACATCATATATCAAATACCCACATTAATGATTTGATAAACACGAGAATATGTTTTAACATGTTATACAACATGTGCTTCTATAAAGGTTAATTTCTACGTACCCCCTGCACCCCGTTCCCCTCATAGGAGCGGGGGACTAAGTCCTAAAGTCTATTTATGCTTGAAAAACTCAATATTAAATGCTTGAAAAACTCAATTATTCCATAATCTGCATAAGATTATGGAATATTTTGATACGTAGTTGTTCTGGGTCATCGTAGTTCAATTCGGTTGTAATGTAGGATTCTGTTAAAAACAATTGCTATAAAAGAATTTTTTAAAGGCAACGCCAGCGTCTAATAGCTGATCCGAAAATTGGAGAACCAAATTTGCTGTTTCATCCCTACTTCACAATAACGCTGGCCCCAAAACAATAGATTTGTTACGGACCCCGAAAAACAACTGTGGCATAGTACTTTGAATTGAGGAACACCCACGTTACGTAGAATTGCGCCTCTAAAAATGCCGGCATGACTTGAGAGAAATAATTTGATTGATAAAACTTTATTACCAACCCTTTTTGTTAACCTGTTCCACTTAAATTTACTCTTTATCGAAATGGAAAGGGTTTGTGTTTATAAAAGTTTTTTTATTCCACGCTCATAGTTCTATGAAGTATCGGTTACATTTATAAGACAAACAGGTATCACATTACTCTGTAACTAAATTCGCATTAATTTATATAAAAACAAAAGCACGGAGGCAATCCAGTAGCAAAAAGCATAACCAACTCAGATTTCAACACGGGTTTTTATTTCTTTATTTTTACAAAAGGTCTTATGAAATTCCATTATGAATTTCAATTTTATAATAATTTTTATCGAACAGACACTAGTTACACAAATAGAGGGACGAATAACACACGCGTGAGTTATATCATAATACACTAGTGAGTTAAGACTTATAAGTTACGCCATTTTTTTTCTAGAAACGTCCAAGATTTATTTATAAATTTATGCAATTTAATTACATAAATTAATACTAATATTAAATGAGAATAATGCGTAGCTTGAGGATTCAGAAATAGTAAAACCTTCTATGCTTCCAGTACTTGAAGTGGAAAGCTTCCAGTACCTACTTGAACTGGACTGTTATAGGCTATTGATTGTGTCCTAAAAAACAGACGAAACCTAAAACGGTCACGGGTTTTTATTGCAGGAATCGGTCAATGGAGCATTTAAGAAGAAAAAACCAAGGAGTGCTATTAAAATAGAGAGTGCAAATTTGAGATAGGGTTGAAAATGCACCATTTTCAGTTTTTTAAATATATCTCGTAAACGATTTTTGATGTCATTTTTGACAAAGTATTTATTTCAACGCATTATGTACACTTACCATTTTTATAAAATATAAAAAACCTTTCATATGTGGTATTTTTTGGTCTTAGGGATATGTATTTTCTTGCATAATTCTACTGGATTGACCCTTCCTGTATTATTTTGAAACTACGACATTTCTTGATCTTTGTATCAGGAGTATCAGGTATAATTAAGTACATACAAAAACGAATCCCTGTCTTAAACATTTTCCACACTCAAATTAGTCAGTTTAAAACTCCAATTAATAAAGGAAAACACCTACATAACATTTAAGACGTTATGGGATGAAACAAGTAGCTGTCAGCTGGCCAGAAATCTCTTGAGATATCCCAGCGAAGAAACGGCGAGGAACTATCTGGAATTGTCCAGGGGTAAACTGCGATTTGTTACAGGAATCCTAACCGGACACTGCCGGGTAAGGAAACACCTTTATAACATGAGACAAAGTGACACATCCATCTGCAGAGAATGTGAACAAGAAGATGAAACGATTGAGCATGTACTTTGCGAATGTCCCGCCGTGTCATCGACCAGAGAATCCATATTGGGGGACCGTTGGCCTTCTATGGCCAATTTGAGGGAAATGCCCCTGGGCAACATCAACACCTTTTGTACAACATTGAGCTGGTCGATGACCTAGGGAGACATTTCCCTCACGGAGGAAGCACAAGGGGCCCAATGGGGCCTAAGTGCAGCGGTTCTCTGATCCGCACTCCGGACATATTCCAGAATCCAGATTCCAGTCAGTTCATCAGATCTGCAATCTCCCGCCATCCCCATAATTAAAGCAGTTTTCATTATCAAAAATTCAGAATCAGATGCTTGGTTCAGAAACTTGCTAATATCATTGCGTTCCAGAGTTTTCGACTTTTTGGCTTTTGATCTTTTGTCTTGATCTTCAAAAAACTTAGAAGTTTCGAAAAATTAGTGTTATCATTGTTTTTGTAAAGCTGGAGAGTTAAGCTTAAGCATTGAATATTTGGTCCATAATGATGACGTAAATTTTGTATGGCACTTATGTGTTACATTATATGTCACTTGGGAAAATTAACCTCCGAGCGTGACTTATACAATGAACGTGTAAAGGTTGGAATAAATTCGAATGTACAGACTTTTGTGGAAAAAACCGGACACGTGGATTTTGCTTTTAGGAGGCTCATCTTTTTTTGTATTTGACATGTTTTGATAGGTTTTTGTTTTTGAGATTATCTCACTTCACTAAGATTTTTTTAAATGGCTACATAATTTTTTTATACGCGTATCTGGTGTAGTTTGTTCTGCTCTTTTCAGTTGTATAAAATTTTAGGTAGATTACATAATCTTTTCGAGAAAATCACAATTTAACATCATACACTTTATAAACACTTCCTTAGTTACTAGTTTTTCCTTAAACATTGTAGTTAACTGTCAACCAATCACGTAATGTTATTATTTATGCTTTTTATATATTCACTATGAGTTATGATATAAAACAATGCACGTATTAATTTTGCATATATTTGAATTTATACACTTTATTTTCCACTACGGACGTAAAATAATATTTTGTCTTGATCAGTCCTACGTTCCAGTAGTGTGTTTTTCTTCTGGATTAAAACTATCTCTCTCTCTCTCTCTTGCTTTCAGAGATGCTGTAATCCACATTACTTTAAAATTAGACATAGTTTAATAGGTTTTTACATTGGATAAATCATAGGATATGTAGAAACTATTATTATTGTAATTTGATTTTTCTGGCGATTTTTAAGTTAGTTAATAATAGGGCTCCACCAATCAGCATGTAGCCCAACAGACCACGCGGTGAGATGCTTTGTCTTTGTGTTGCTAGGCATGTAATGTTGTCCCGCAGCATTTTGTCTATTGCATACGGTCCGGTTTATTTGCTTTGTAGGTACATCATGATTCTATACCGCCTGAGGGACCGCCTAGCCGCGAGACTTGACCGATAAGATTTGTCACTTGGATGGGTAACCTAGGCAAGTTTGGGGATGGGCTGTAGCAGTCCAACTGAGACCTGGGAACACTCAAGATCTGCCGCGGGTGCTGGTCCAAGATAAATGGTAATGAGGACAGAGTATTAAAAAATCTCGGTAACTCAGAACCATGCTATCATACATAAAAATTGTAAAGAGACTTTGCCACCAAGCCATCCATAATAAATAGGATGGTTTGAAGAAAAGTACTCAAGTAAAAAGGAGGAATGCACAATGGGCCTAATGAGGCCTCAGTGCTGTAGTGCAAGTGAAACCACTACACTCCGACCCATATACATACATACATATGATTCTATACATTTTACATTAGGGCTATTTCCTTATTTTTCTCTCTTTCTCTCTCTCTCTCTCTCTCTCTCTATATATATATATATATATATATATATATATATATATATATATATATATATATATATATATATATATATATATATATATATATATATATATATATATATATATATATATATATATATATATATATATGTGATATATATATATATCTCTATCTATATATATATATATATATATATATATATATATATATATATATATATATATATATATATATATATATATATATATATATATATACATATATATATATATATATATATATATATATATATATATATATATATATATATATATATATATATATATATATATATATATATGTAAATGTAAACGGCATGTTACACTAATTAAAATCTGGCAAATCACATAAAATAACTTTTTAATCTTAAAAATAATAATTAATAACAGTGAAAATATTCAAGATGAAGCAAAATTGTTTGTAGAAAAACTTGTAATACGTCAAACTGTCGTTTCAAAATATGACCTAATGCTTACTTGTTTTCCAAGGAGTATAATATTTTGTTGCAATTATTACGTACAGTTACAAATACGCTAGTTTTAAATGGAAATTATTTAGCAAACAACAACAAAAATTGAAACAGAAATTGGTACATGCACAAGTTTAATAAAACTTAAAGGAAATTTTTAAGACTTTTGGCAACTGCACAATAATCTATTGTATTGTAAGTACATTTGTAATTTAACAGATTTCAACATATAAAAGTATTGTATTTGAGTAAGGCTTGATATAACAAATATTTATTTTGACTACATTGGAAAAATATAAAGAATAAGAGATTTAGGTAGGTTTCGTTGAAAGAATTAAATATTTAGCCGATAATTATTATTGCTAATAAATAAATTACTTAATTTAGTACCACATCAAACACTAAAAATCAAAATAACTAGGAAACGCACAGGAATTTCGAAACAGAAGAAGGGACATTATTTTTGTTAAACTGTATGTAGATAATGAAAATAACAGTTTTTTTTAAATAGTCTTTGGCGTAGAAGTTCTGCTTACGAAAGGGGTGGAGCACCCCTTCCACCCCGCCACTGTGCAAGTTTTTGAACATTCTTACCGCTTGTATTATGCGCCTTAATTAATAGGCATTATCCCCCAAACATGAAAAAATCTAAGCGTTCGTTTATAAATCATAAAGAAAATTCGAGAAAAAAAAATTATAATAACGACATTACACTGTCAGAGAAACAACGGCCAATATCTCGAAAACTGTCATAGTTAGAGCAAAATTACAAGAGATGAAAATGGTTACTAAGGGGCCGTTATTTTAGAAATATGTATAGATACTGTCATAACATACAGATAATGTCAGTGGCGTACGAAAAAAAAGTTCTATTATGCAGAATAGTCGAAGTACCCGAAAAAAGTAACATCCACTATAGTATTTTCGACAGGAACAATACAACATGTTGATCCTATGCAGGTTAAGATATGTGTAAAATATTTAGTGAATATATCATTCCCTTCAGAAGATATTACACATTAATGTAAAAAAAAATTAAATTTTAACACCCTGTATCTTCCTTAGGAAGCTAGATCGGCCATATATTTATAGGCACTTTTCTTTTTAAAAACGTGCGTTCTATCCCTTGTTAAAGTTTGTCTACAAAAAACTGACTCACCCTGTATATATATATATATATATATATATATATATATATATATATATATATATATATATATATATATATATATATATATATATATATATATATATATATATATATATATATATATATATATATATACTATCACAAATACGCATATTATACCTTAATTAGTTATTTAAATATGACAGGGAACTACCTAGTTAATATAATTAATATCATCACTAGGTAGTTTTCTACCAAAGACTACAAATTAAATGTCCCATTTCATGCAATATGTATCAGCCGTCCGTAGCTTACATCTTCATTGCTTTTACTGTATCGCGTGAAGAACACGTTTCTTTTTTTACGAGATATAAGAAAATCGAAGTTAAATGCTCGCAACTCTATATATGCACACAATTTTTCATTCCTGATACATAAAGATGGTGCGGCGAAGTAAAGGTCTTTTTGCACAGGCAATGCTTATGGAATCACTTACTAGCACAGGGCACATAGATACAAAAAATATCCTTGATAATATAATATTATTCCAATTTGTCGGCAACGCTTTGTACATTAGTCGATATAAACAGGCGCAATATTTTATTTATCATATTATTTATTGAGTTGGCAGGTTGTCATTTATATATAGGCGACCGTTTTTACAACGATTTAATTTGCCTGGTAAACGAACAAATGTAAGATACAAAGACTACCTTTGCAGTTTTCATCACGTATCTATCTAATAGACGAGAATAGTGTGACGTCAATTGCATGTATAAACTGCCCTAAGGATTTTTTATTTAGTTTTCTATATAAAATTATGGAAAATGGTACTACCCCTGAATATTGATAAAATAAAAGTTTTAAGTTAGATGTTGGTGGATATTTTTCTATAATTTTAATAAAAGACAGTTGAAATCAAGTCAGGTTATGTTACATTTTGTTATTATCAATTAATTTATTAATGTTTTTATTAAGTTTCTCTAAAGGTAATTTTTTATATCATACATTTTGTATTGATTTTATTGTTTTGTTATTTGACATTTTTTATTGCTTTGTTATAAATAAATACAATTCTATTTTATTCTCGGCTTGCTTATAAATTTACGTATATGTGACATAATATAAATATTTATATATGACATAAGTTAAATTAGCTTCTCTAGTTTTTTCAATGCAAACAAATTATTTTTGGTCATATTTGCATTGTCAACCATTTTCCTATTTATATTGTTACGCACTGGGTTTGTATAGTAAATAGTACAGCCCAGAATCCAAATACACTTTATTAACTTCCAAACACAACAAGTCACAAGTGTTTACAATGATAAATTACTACTGGACACTTTTAATTACTTTTTACTTGGTGTTGTCTCTAAGAGCGTTTTAAACTAATCTGACTAATGTTCGCAGTGTATGTTTTATATAAAATATGCTCGACTTCTATTTTATTATAAAATACTTTTGTCGGTTGAATTGGTGTAAAATTTTCGGGTTCAATGACTTATCCGTTTTCCATAACGATCGTCTGGCCCTTATAATATACTATTTTCAAGGTTCTGGTCTTCTGGAAACTTCTGGAAGCTTCTCGATTGTTCTATATTGTTCTCAATTGTTCCATCATATTCTAGATTGTGTACAGGTAAGCTCGAAGAAATCTGCAAGGATTGGGTAGTCCACATCTTCTTACTACAACTATTCTAAATGGGGACAGGGGGCGTATCTCGGTTATTTGTCCTAGTCCTAGAGCGTTGATACTTCGAGGGATTGTATCTGGCATCTTCGAGGGGTTGTTCGAGGGGACCTTTGAGGAGTTGTATCTGGCAACCCCAGATGCGTTGTTGCTACATCGTCCGGTGCGGTGTTGCCAGATCGTGCAGATGTTCCCTAGATCTAGGGAATTTTCAATATATCGTGCACAACCGCTTGTGACGATTCTTCCGAGCCTAACTTACGTGAACAATGAGTGAAATTTTAGTGTAGTGTATGAATTCGGGCCTTAGTCTAATAGGCAAAAAAATAAATATATTATGTATGGAATAATGTATTTATTTCTTTGCACGTCCAAAACTATTGGTAAAAGTTTATTTGCATTCTTAGCTAATAGGATTTCATCACACATACAAAATATAATTAGGATGTACCTATTTAAAAGGAAATTGCAAGGATTTGTATTAAATTATTCTAGAAATGCAGAACCTTATTGAAGTAGTATATGTAATAGTAAATAATAAAAAAAATATATAATACTAACTCATATACTTGACATTTTCTATATTTTTTCGGATTCTGCAAAGTACCTTGGATTGCCTTGTTATTTGTTATAAATTGTTGATTGGAATCGTTTTTTGTATATAAATCAACACTATCATTAAACTTGCTGTTATTTGTATAACAGGTTCGCTCTTGATCGTTGCACATCATATTTAAAATGTAGTTTAAGAGCGATGTTTGCCTGTTGTAGTTTTCTCGAAATAAGTGTCTTACTGTCAATGTATATTTTGCCTATGCAATGGCACCTATTTCATTTGAAATACTTTAGTTACACTGGTCAAGTATTATCTATTTGTGTTATTGTATTTGCAGTAGTTTTAATATTTTACTATTATGCAAATAAATATATTATTATTTTCATTATTATTTAATAATACAATTTTAGAAATTGCTTCTTCATTAGTTGTATGTTAAATTCATTTTAATTGTTATTTTGTTATTGTTTTGTATGTACTGAGATTTCTTCATTGTTTTTACTTGTAATTGTGTCAACGTTTTAGTGGAGTAAAATTGCAGTAACTCAGCGGTAACTTTAGATGTTTTAGTTCACTTATTTTATCATATTTTTCCATCAGAAGTGTGATAAAAGAAAATATTTTTTTATTGAAAAATGTTTCTATAATTATTTGTTTAGTTCTAATGAATAAATATTGCATATGATATATCGCTAAAAAAGGAGAAAAAATCTGCATTTACTGTCACTATTTTCCACGTTTAACACCCTCCAGATGTTTAACACCCTCAAGAAAAATCCCAAAATCCCGCAATTCTGGAAAAAAATAAAGCCCCGTTAAAAGTCTCTATTTTGCCAACAATTTTTCGGTGAACATTTCTTCTGTACCTCTCCAACTAACGGAGATATATGGTTTAGAAATATTAAGCAATTTCAAGTTTTTCCACCACAACTCTTAAAGTAGGCCTTGAATTTCAAATTTCTTTAAACCATTTTGTGGCTTATTAGAAAGCGCATTTTTGTAAACGTATTTTTTTTGCACGATTAAACGAGATATTCACGATAGCGATGGATAAAATAGACAGTCTGTATACATAATATATATATATTATATATATATATATATATATATATATATATATATATATATATATATATATATATATATATATATATATATATATATATATATATATATATATATATATACAGGGTGGTCCAGTTTATACTACATTAATTTTAGGAGGTGATAGACAATCGAAAATGAAGGGGTCTTTCCCCAGAAAATTTATTTCCAATGGGACTAATAACGGAGATACAGCCCTTCAAAGTTGGGAAAAAATAATCGTTTTATTCGCATAACTTTTGAACCGTTCAACCGATTTTATTCAAATTTTAAGCAAAGCTTAGTAAAATAAGTCTCCGTCGAATGGTTATAACGTGTTCCGTCAAAATTTTTCAGGAGCGTAGATAATGGGAGGTGCCCCCTTTTTTCCCCACCTATTTTTTACACCACTGGTTATTTTTTTAAATTGCTCACATTTTTGGATTCCAGATTTAATTTAGGAAAAAACGTTATACCTGCAAATTTTCGATTAGAGGCTTCGTTTTCGAGATATTTGTGAAAATTTGAAAACATGTTCGAAAACGCCGATTTAAAATGAAGCAACACATTTTTAGAGTGCAATCCTTCAGGCTACACATAATCAAGTAATCAAGTAGCCTTGCGTCACGCCTCGAAATGTTGACATTTCGGCATCTTTTGCACTTGTATTGTATCTTGTGTCCCATTGTTTGTGTAATATCTCCACGAAAACATGCCAAAAATAATGCCGAGTCTGCAGACATACACTTTGTTTACAGATTCTGCGATGGAAATGCCGCAGCTGCTGTCAGGGAATATCGCAGAAGATATCCAGATCGGAGGCAACCAAATGCGCGTGTTTTTGTGACCATGCATCAACGTTTTCCTGACTTTGGCTTGAAAATCGTCATGGACCGGCAGCCTAGGGGACAAATTAATGAAGAAAATGCCATAATCAGAGCTTTTAATAACAATCCTCGGCTAAGTTCACGTAGAGCAGCCTTGCAGTTGAGAAAATCTAAATCTAAAATATTGCGTGTTCTTCATAAGGATAATCAAAGACCATATCATTTACAACCAGTGCAAAATTTACTTCCTGGTGATGAAAATCGTCGTCTTACCTTCTGCAACTGGATACTGAATTCTGTTCAAGAAAATCGACAGTTCCTACATAAGATTTTATGGACTGATGAGTCCTGTTTCACAAGAACGGGAGTATTCAATCACCATAATTCTCACATTTGGACTCAAGAAAACCCTAGAGGTATTCGAATTAGGTCCTTTCAACACGAATTTAGTGTTAACGTATGGCTTGGGCTAATCAACGGTTATATTTGTGGTCCATTTTTCTTACCACTTCGACTGAACTCTGTGCTTTTCCTTGACTTTTTAACAAATAACTTGTACGACCTGTTTGATGATATACCCGTCGAAGTACGCCATAATAGTTGGTTCCAAATGGAAATGGAGAGACTGGATGAATGAAAATTATCCGGAACGATGGATAGGGCGTATCACGAATAACGATCCACCTGAAGTAGGAAGAGGGCCAGTGGCTTGGCCAGCAAGGTCACCTGATATAACCCCATTAGATTTTTATGCATAGGGCTATTTAAAGGATGTTGTATACGCAACAACAATTGACACAAGGGAAGAGTTGATTGAACGAATTCAACAAGCATGCCACCAATTAAGTCAAAATCGACATCTAATATTGGCAGCAATCAATTCAATTACCAAAAGATGTCAAAAATGTATTGAGGCAGGAGGATTGCACTTTGAAAATATGTTGTAAATAATTATTGTTATTAATAGGTTATTGTATTATTATGGTTATTAAAAAACCTTTCGTTGTATTCTTTGAAAACTGTTGGTTCAGTAAAATGTTATAAATTGTGATACAAACGTAATAAAGTTAATCTAATCAGAATTCTACAGCAATAACTATTTTTTATTTTTGTTCTAAATTTAAAAATATAATTTATTTTCAATCCTAATTTGGGGAGTCAAAAATAAGGAGTTAAAGGGTAGCCATCTTCCATCTCCCATTATCTACGCCTCTGGACATTTTTTAATCAAATGCGTCCCAGCAAATTTCGAAAGACATGGTTTACTATAGGAAATGGTTTAAATGTATTAAAATCCGAAGTATTGCACCTTGAAAATGTGCTAGCTTCATTTCAAATCAAATTCAACCTGCCGAAAGTTTTAAAACTTAAAAACATGACTTCAGCGTCATGTTTTCAAATTTTCACAAATATCTCGAAAACGAAGCCTCTAATCGAAAATTTGCAAGTATAAGATTTTTTTCTAAATTAAATCTGGAATCCAAAAATGTGAGCAATTTGAAAAAATAACCAGTGGTGTAAAAAATAGGTGGGAGAGAAAGATGGCACCTCCCATTATCTACGCTCCTGAAAAATTTTCACGGAACGCGTTATTACCATTCCACAGAGACTTATTTTAGTAATCTTTGGTTAAAATTTGCATAAAATCGGTTGAATGGTTCAAAAGTTATGCGAATAAAACGATTATTTTTTCCCAACTTTGAAGGGCGGTATCTCCGTTATTAGTCCCCTTGGAAATAAATTTTCTGGGGAAAGTGCCCTTCATTTTCGATTGTCTATCACCTCCTAAAATTAATGTATTATAAACTGGACCACCCTGTATATATATATATATATATATATATATATATATATATATATATATATATATATATATATATATATATATATATATATATATATATATATATATATATATATATATATATATATATATATATATATATATATATATACTGGGTTCCCCATAATAGACTACCCATTTTAATATTTGAATTAATTTTTTTTTAGTTAACAAAACAAACTTTTTATTTTACTAAATTACAGCTAACTCTGGGATTTTTTATAACTTATAAATATTTGGCTAATTTAATTCTAACTTTTAAAAATCTCGTCTTCTAAATGACCTCCACCAACTTCAACACATTTTTTAATATTGGATAAAAAGTGGGTCATTACACGGTGTAGCAAACCTTCGTCTATTCCTTCAACTTCTTCACGAATTTTGACTTTCAGTTCCTCGATTGTACCTGGACGACTCGCAAACACTTTGGCTTTTAAATATCCCCACAGGAAAAAATGGGGTGACGTTAAGTCGGGGGACCTCGAAGGCCAAGGCAAATCTCCGAATCGAGAAATGAGTCGGCCATTAAACATTTCTCGCAGGACCTTCATTGAGTTTCTGGCGGTATGAGCTGTTGCCCCATCTTGCTGGAATAGTAAGGCATTGTTTAGTAATTCTCGTCTATTTAATTCTGGAATGAGAAATGTCTCTAGCATATTAACGTAGCGCTCGGATGTTACTGTTACAGCGCGGTTATTTTCATCCTCAAAAAAAATAAGGGCCAATAATACCACACAACAACTTTTGGATTATGGAGGATTTTCATTTGACCAGTATCTAAAATTTTGTTTATTGACCATGCCGTTAAAATAAAAATTTGCTTCGTCGGTCATTAGGAGACTGTGAATTGCTCCTTGATGTAAATCCAAAAATTCTTGACAAAATGCTAACCTTGCTTCTTTATCTTGATTGCTAAGGTGCTGTGCCATTTGGTATTTATATGGATGAAATTTTAAATCCCTATGAAGAATTCGATCTAAGCTTCCCTTCGATATTCCTAGAATAAAGGTTTGTCGATTAGCAGACCTTACAGAACTTCTCGTAAACGCAATTCTAACTCGTTCAATATTTTCTGGTGTACGAACTGTTCTTCGACGTCCAGGCTTCTTCAAATTTTTTACAAAACCATTTTCGAACCCATAACTAACAGTTATGGGTTCATGGTAACAGTGACGAACCCATAACCTAACAGTTTTACGATTTGGCGCGTGACCCCTATTGATATTAAACTGACGCCGGAATGCACGCCTAACTTCTTCTATCGAATTGCTTCTTATGTAAGTTTCTACACAATACACACGTTGTTGGACTGAGTGATCCATGAAAGTTCAATAATTATTGATGAAAACTAACTTCTCGTAGAAAAATGATGTTCCACGAAATTATTAAATTAAAATTTATTTGTGACAGGAGCCTACTTGATTAATAATTTACTTAAATCCCAAAGACTACAGAAGATAATCCCACAGAGAACAACCTATTTAGTTATCTTATAGGGAATTTATTAATAATATAAAATGGGTAGTCTATTATGGGGAACCCATTATATGTGTATATATATATATATATATATATATATATATATATATATATATATATATATATATATATATATATATATATATATATATATATATATGTGTATGTATGTATGTATGTATATAAAAATAAATAAAGCTTCCTTTCGTATTGTGTTTTAATAGTCGGCTAAATATGTAAACAAAAAATGTGTTCATAATTCTTTACCATTAGGATGGCGTTAGTATCAGTAATTGGCAAACTGGTTCGACAGCATATTAAAAAGCTGCAGGCGATTGAAGTGTGCGATGACAATCTAGAATGTGATCATCGGAGTACCATAAGCCTTTGATCGCCGCTCTCAACTTCTTCAGATCTCCAACAGTATAGTGCATTT
Organism: Tetropium fuscum; assembly: GCA_964058915.1. Taxonomy (NCBI): domain Eukaryota; kingdom Metazoa; phylum Arthropoda; class Insecta; order Coleoptera; family Cerambycidae; genus Tetropium; species Tetropium fuscum. Next base: position 177,446 of record CAXKVY010000133.1, read on the forward strand.
CACTCGTGTCGTTGGAATGTCGAGTTAAGACTATGATACCAACAAAGTGGAGCACATTCATTGTATCGTATATAAAACGTGTGTGTTTGAATTATATTAAGTACCTACATAATAATCACCTTTGTAAAAATAGAGAAAGATTAGCGTGTCCTTTGAGCTCGATTTTGACTATTTATAAATAATGATGTATTCATTATTGCCCCGTGAAATATATTTCTGACTGGTTATATGTAGCTTTCGGTATTTTAGCTACCCTCCATTATCTACAACCCATATTATCCCATATTTTCACCACAATAAGAGGAGACATTTTAATTAAATGAGGAAAACACTTGTTACATAAGTATTGGTTAAACAAAAATTACCATCTATTAATAATCGTAAACGATAACTAAACTGAAATATGTTTCTAATATAGGAGATTGATTGTCTTTATATAATTATTTAATAAAATTTGACCTAACTTGATTTTTTCTAATTCTATTTAGAAATTATTTCATGTAGAAATATATCTGTCATAAATCTTATAATCTAATAGTATTGGGAAACAAATTAACAATCAGTTATTTATTAGGCTGCCGATCTTGTGACGGAGTTGACACTGAGTTGAGACTTGAGACTCAAGAATATACTATATTGTTATCAAATATAGAAACCAAATTTAAAAATATAGATATAGTAGCTGTATAAAAACAGAAACGATTCGTTCGCTCATAAGTGTTCTTCTAAAAACGTATTTTATTTGGCTATAAAAGTTTTATTTTATTATTTATCAATATATAAAACAATTTACAGTTAAGTGGCCCTAATTGCTTCCCTTCCGTCGAAGAAACCAAACCAGGAAGACGAGCCAATTTAGATTAAGCAGTTAAGAAAGTCTCTTTAGTTCAGTATACCTTAAATCACGTAATAACTTTTTTTAACTTCCTCTTTAACAGAATGCAAATTGCTGCTTTTTATAAAAGTCTGTAGTGGCATTCCCACAATTAGAATAAAATGCTTATTTGTTTTTCAGCTTTTTGAAATAGTGCCGCGTGTCTTATCAAGCGTTAAACAACCGATTTAAGTGGTTGCGCATGCGTCAGACAGCAGGGAAGAAGGAAAGGTGTAACCACACTGTGACTAATCATAATTTCCTCTCTCACAACCTTTAACTATTTTTGTACTATTTCTTTCTCAGCCTTCGCAATTCCACACAGAATTCCCCAGGTTAGAACAGAATTATGTGGAACCACAAGTTAGAGATAGATCCTTGTTGATTGCCTCATTTCTACGTATTTTGTCATTAACAATAGACTGGATACAATAAATTGGTAGGTAGGGAAACTAAAACACTATAACAATACCTACTAATGCTTATTATGACTATTGATTCGACAAATCAATTAATATTTACACACAGGAAATAAAGCTTAAAGTGTTTACGCCGTTTAACGGACAAAATTCATTGTTTGAGGTCATTACCACTCTGGGATATTGTAGTTTAGTGTGAATAAATATATTTCATTAAAAAAAAATAATAATAATAAATGCATTTATTTCAAAATTACAGTTATAATAAAAAGAAGAAAAGTAAGCTTTTAAATCACAAGGGGAAATTCACACCCAGTGTGCGCTACCACTAAACCCTTGTTAATGGACGAAATATGTAATGTAAATTAAATAAATGGATATAGTAGAATTATTCTAGTTAACCACAAATAAGCATAGACAGTTGATTTATAATTATTGCTTGGGCACATAAACATCTAAAAGTCACGAATTCTGTCTTATTCACGTTTGGTATAACTTTTAAATTAAAATAAATGATATTATACAACTTAACATCAGGGGACACATACATTATTATAAAGTTTCTATGTATTATATTTAAAACTCCTCTCAAAAAAATGTAGTTCTCTGTGAGGCAGGAGTAGGGATGTTTAGAATGTGCTTAGCACACCTTTCATCCTACACACCTACATCCCAAATACATGGAGATACGTAAAAGTATTGTTCATACCCTCGGCAGGGGCAGGGCATACCCAAAGCATACCGTCCTATTAGCCTAACTTAATTTCTACCGAAGACAATGGAGAAGCTATGTGAGCAATATCTGAGGGATGTAATATTAACATCAATCCTGTGCATCCCAACCAACATGCATACACACCAGGAAGATCCACCGAGACTGCCCTTCATGTGATATCAAGTCGGATTGAGAAATCCCTGGATTACAAAGAATCCAACCTGGGTGTCTTCATAGATATAGAAGGTGCGTTTGATAAAACCACCTTTCCTAAAATTACAGCGGCCCTATCAAACAGACATGTTCAACACATTGTGGGCAGCTGGATATCCATCATGCCCTCTAAAAGAGCAGTACAAATCAGTGCAGGAGACACTGTCATAAGAGTACTGGTGGCGAAAGGCTTTCCGCAGGGAGGTGTTTTATCACCATTGCTATGGAATCTGGTTCTTGACGGCCTCCTAAACCACCTCAACATGGAAGGATTCTACAGAATTGCATACGCAGATGACCTAACGATAAGGCTTAATGGAAAATTCGAAGGCACCATCTGCCAGAGAATGCAGATGGCCCTAACAATAATCGGAAATTGGTGTGAGGAGCATGCCCTGCTCCGTCGACCCCAGGAAGACGGAAATGGTACTCTTGATAAGAAAATGAAAACTGGAGCCAATGAGAGCACCCATTCTCTTAAACACAGCATTAAATTTTGCACCACAGGTGTAACCTTCGATGCTAAACTAAACGGGAATACTCACCTTGAAAGAAGAAATAAGGCCTACATACCATAGGAGCAGTGTCGCAGAATCATAGGGAAAACCTGGGGAATGAAACCCAGGATGGTCATGTGGATATATACTACTATCATAAGACCAATGACGGCCTATGGAGCTGTTGTCTGGGGGTACAAGAGTCAACAAATAACAGCAAAACTCAAGCTATGCTAGGTACAAAGAGTTGCCTGTCTGAGCATAACTGGAGATATGCGAGCAACACTAACGAGAGCAATGGAGGTAATGCTGTGTCTTCCACCGCTAGATCTACAACTGGAAGAAGTGGCTTTGACTACGATGACTCGCCTCAACTCCGTTGGCATACTACCAAACGTGAGCTGTTGCCAAACTAGATGCCTTCTGTGGATTGAGGCTGTCAAAACAATATCCCTTTTACAGGCATGTGCAGATGATATTCCCCCTCGGCTTGTCTTTTATAAACTTTACACCATAAAAACTACTGGTGAAGATGAGACTGATGTTGAAGGTATAAACTATGTCTTTACAGACGGATCAAAGAAGAAGGATATGGATAAAAATGCCAGTGTAGTACAAACAGAACTCGCAGCTATAACCATAGCAGCGGAAGAGAAATAACGTGCAAGACAAGAGAAATAACGGCAATCATAATCTGCACAGATAGTAGACAATCACTACTGGTCCTGAAAAAATATAAAATAACTAAAGGGTCAACATAGGAATGTCACCAAACACTTGTGAGAGCCTGTCAGATGAATAACATCTGCCTATGTTGGGTCAAAGGATACTCACAATGCGACGGCAATAAAGAAGCTGACAAGCTGACCAAGAAGGCAGCCAGCCTGAAACTCCTTGGACCTGGTTCTTCAAGTACACTAACAATGACAGCGAAACGTTATGTGATGAAGCAAGTAGCTGTCAGCTGGCCAGAAATCTCCTGAGATATCCCAGCGAAGAGACAACGAGTACAGTATCATGCCTGATACTGTAAGGACATTTAATTTCGATAACCAAATAAATCTGAAACAAAGTTTACTCAGTCAGCGTTAGAAGCCAAGACATTGTATATATGATGAATTCAGGTTCTAGAAGCATCGATTTCATTGCCAGTTTGCTTTATGTCAGCTTCTTTATCAGTAGTTTCATAAACGCGGCCCCATTTTACTGCTTCTATGTGATGTGAGTCTGTTTTTATAATGTTTTTTAGTGAAGGTTTTTCCAGTGTATTTCACAAGAACCATCTCAAGTCGCACTCGAACTAAAATCATTTGTTGCACACAGGTGCTATCATGTAGTATATTTATATAAGAAGTAGATAGACTTATTTTTCTTTGGCCGAATCTACTTATTTGATGAGTAATTACGTTTTCAGTTGATCGTACATAAATTTATAGATGATAGTTTTGGAATAGTTTGGTGGCAACAAGTTGGTGACAGATCTATAATTCCGAGATCAAATCTAATTATTTGACAATCAAAACCACATAAAATTGGTGACCGATAAAACCACACCTATTGTCATTTGGCATATTACCACTATATTTCTGTATATTGTATTTAGGAGATCTTTGACAATAACTGGATGCTTCTAGCAGAGACTTGTGTGAAAGAATCCCCATTTAACAAACCACAACTTATCTCTAGTTAACCGAATGAGAAATGCCAATCTGCAGCCCAATCAGTATTTCTTAATACTTGTTTCTCACTGTTAATTTCGTATTCTATTGATTAATTAAATCAACAGATCTAAACTTTAATTATCGTCTCATGGGATCCTATTCAGTGTTCATTATACCTTTTGTTATAGATTTGCTTATCTAATAAGACTTATAATTATTAAGGTGGTATGGACTAGTAAAGGGATTGTACAAATCATATCGGCGGATGAGAATAAGCACTAATAAAAATCATCCGCATAGTACGCTGATACAGGTACAGTCTTCCTATCGCCCATCTCGTAGCTAACAACTATTTAACTAGCCATCACACTTTGTAATTGTTCGATAACACATAAATTGACAGCTACATATAGAGATATCTATAGTAAAAATGTGCCAGCATATGATTACAGTGTGCTGTTGCTTGTGGTTTAGTCGGTTATACCGTCTGGGAGCCGCGATAAAACTGTAATATCATGGTGGTATGTAGCCGCATGGTGTTTGATCAGATAAATTAGTCGTTCAGGATGGGTTTTTGACCGTGTGAATCGATAAATGGATTATGGATGTATTGCATTACAAGCTAGACGAGAATGTGCTTTGTACGTATCGAAAAATTATACCCAAGGACTACACGTCAGATTTGGATCTGCGGCACACTTGGAAAAAATATGGATTTATACGTGTGATATGGATATACTTTATATTTAAGGTATAAAATCCTGTCTTAAATTAATTGTGTGTATCATATCTAGTGCACTATCTGTAATTATTCCACATATTCCTTTAAAAAATGTGAAGTAACTGGATTGCAAATTTTTGTCTTATATGTAGTGATGTCTCTACAATATTTAAATGCTAAATTTTACTTTATAATGGCTGGTTTTAAGAAATATTTAGGTTTATAGGTTTAGGTTTACGAAATAATCAGGTCAACATCAGAAGTGGAAATGAATCCATATTTATGCCCTATGAAATTGAAATCATTGGGATATTTAAAATGCCGAAACGGAAGCAACAAACTATATGGCTTCTAATATGTATGTGTAGTTCAACGACCGGCAACCCTGACCTACATAATGTTTTTCATTGGCGTAGACATTTTTTTTCTTAGGGGGGTGAAAGTAGAAGGTTTTTATATGCATATTTTCAACCCCACAGCTGATAATGATAGCATGTTTCCACACCACTCATGAAGTATTGCTTTTAGCGGGTGGCTCGCTAGTAGTCATATTCCCCACAAGAAACAAAAATAATATGTACAAAACAGCTAAGTAGCCGTGGAAAATAAACTTTAAAACGGAAAAATAAAATAAATATACTTGCAATACTTGCAATTGAAATACAGTCATATTTACTGTGTAAGTAGGTACCTACCTAACCTACCAAATCGTCAACACTCAACGCCGATTTACTTTGACTCAATGCTTTGACAAGCATCAGAGCTTGTTTGTTAATAGGTACCTACATAACTAAACCAAGACTAAATACAACACATTTTTAAAAATAATTACAAATGAAATACATACCTACCTTCTCATCGCAAAGTGATATCCAATACACACATTTTTTACAGCCAATCAAAATTAGAAACTGACCTTGAGGTATTTTACCGTCATTGTAAATTTTCATTTCATTCGTGTCTAGGTAGGTACACGGTTTTAATTTTATAAACAGTCTATAGAATTTTTAATTTTGCCCACTGATGTAAATTCTTAATTTGTGATCTAGGATGGTAAGTACCTACATAAAAATAAAGTCAATGAACAATAGGTACCTACTTATGTAATAAAGCAGAGAGCGTTTCCAGTTTTCGTAAATCCCAATAAAACGCCTAACTTATATCGTTGTATTTATAACCTAGCGGCCTCAAGCACTGGGATATTTTTTGGATATAATTATTTGAGAAATGTCTTAAGTGGAGGAGGTACCTATTAGTACCTACCTCAGTACACGTCAGTACCTACTTCGAGCAGCCCATATATCAACTTTTTTTTTGTTAAAGTCGGCTCTGCTCTAACCCCTACTATAAATTTTTGCCGTTAAATAATATTTTCCTTACATTTTTTAACATACCTATCCTATCTTGTAAATAAAGCGAGATCTGGTGGAAATCTGCGTTTTTCATAAGCTCCAGGATAAAAACAATTTAAAAAACGGCACATGAAATTTACCTACCAACACTAGGAGGTACTTAGGTACCTCTGAAAATACATAAATACCTAAGTATCTGTACTGAAAATAAAAAATTAGTTTATTTTTAGTTACAGGTCTTTTTTGTTTACCGTTAACCGTATTATAATGTATCACAATAACATTTAAACAGCACTATACGAGCCCCTTCCCATTTCAGTTGGCCCACCTAGGGATTAGTCAAAAATTTCATCTTATGGAGCAAAAGTAGAGGAAGAAATATACGACACGAACTTCCAAATTTATTTATTCTTTTGACAACTTCTTTTAACCACAAAAATACATATTAGGTGACTGAGACTGATAACTAACACAAAATGAGAAAAAAAAGAAATAAATATGAACAAATACGTTAAATTAACAAAACAACAATTTTATAATTGACCACTGGGTAACATCACCTTTATTTTTTATTACAGCAGAAATTCGTTGGGGCATAGTATTAACCAAGCCTTGGCATAATTCTGGTGTAAAAGAATCCCATATTTCCTGAAGCCTTTGCTACAGTTCAGGGATTGTTCGAGCAGGCTATTTCCGTAGCACCTTTTTCATCTCGTGCCATAAAGTTTCAATGGGTGATAGATCCGGACTACTAGAAACCCTTTCCAAAAGTGGTATACCATAGTCCTCCATCCATTTTAAACTTCGTTTTGAGGTGTGACATGCTGCGCCGTCCTGCTGAAACATAAATTCTTGGCCTGATGTCAAACACTCTTCCATGACCGGTAAAAGTGATTTTTCTAAAATGGCCAAATATTTGTTTGTATCCACGTTTCCGACAATAAAATGGAGTTTTCCTACTCCTTTTGATGACATGCTTCCCCACACCATGACGGATGCAGGAAATTTTACTTTTCTTTTAAGACAGTCAGCAGGGAATGCTTCATTTTTTTTGCGAATAACTCTACTTCGACTATCTCTAACACAAACCTCGAATCGGGCCTCATCGCTCCATTGTATTGCACGCCATTGCTGAGATGTCCAATCCTTATGTTCCTTTGCCCATCTTACCCTATTTTTCTTCTGCCGTGGTGTTAAAGTGGCTTTTCTTTGGCCTAATGCAAAATTATCACTTTTAATTTTTCTAGTTCATTTTTTTTATTAAAAAACTTACCTTGTAAGTCCCAAATCCTAAGTTGTGAGCCTCTCTGTGAGTTGTTGATCTTGAAATACGTCCTCCAACGGCATCACTCCACAGAACACTTAACTCGAGGTAATTGGCACGTCTGTTTCTCTGGATAATTCTTCTTAACGCTCTTCTATCACAATCTGTAATCTTGCTTTTTTTTACATATCGGGGCTTTGCAGCGACTGAACTCGTCATTTTATATCTTCTAACTATATTTCTTACACTATACCGCGATAATTCTAATAAATTTGCAATTTCCGAGTTTGACTTCCCACAATTGAAAAATTTAATAATAAGTGAACGAATTTTGTCATCCATAACCTTTCCTCTGCCCATTTTTAAAGAACACAACTACTTTGAAGCTGTATCAAATGAATTCTGGCAGCTATGAGTATTAGCAATAATTGTTTAATTGTTGTGGCGTCTGTTTTCCACGGCCACCTTCGAATTGTAGGCTTACTTTGTAATGAATAAAAAAACGGGTTGTTTGCCGTACTTGCAACATTTTGCTTCTTTGTTACACGTTTGAGTGAAGACCAATAAAGTTGGGTGTTTTCTACTGCATAAGATTAAATATGCCCTATTAATTACTTTGAGACCTAAACACAGCTTGTAGTATTTATTATGTTTTGATGCTGACCAAAAAACTAAGATTTCAATGGGTGGGCCAACTGATATGGGAAGGGGCTCGTAATATATATATATATATATATATATATATATATATATATATATATATATATATATATATATATATATATATATATATATATATATATAAATATATATATATATATATATATATAAATATCTATATATATATATATATATATATATATATATATATATATATATATATATATATATATATATATATATATATATATATATATATATGTATATATATATATATATATATATATATATATATATATATATATATATATATATATATATATATATATATATATATATATATATATATATATATATATATATATATACGCGAATATCTCAACCAATGCGAATGACCGTTGCAGATTATAGAAATGAGCGCAATACCCGCCACTGTAAGAGATCCGAACGTTTGAGTGTGGTGTCAACTAAACACAGACGGCGCGTAATTCCAATAAGTTAAAAAGAGATACACTGCTCGATAATACAGTATTCCGTCTACGGTAGAGCGGCGTTGCCGCTTTTAACTATAAAAATAAATGTTTAGGAAATTTCCATAATTTAAAGTAGACGAAAATAATTGTAAAAATGGCTAACATCTTGGGTTATAATATATTATAGTATGCACAATAATTCTTTTATGACATTCATGAATAATATATATAATGTTTATATAGTATTGTGGAATTTGATAGTTTAATTGACTATTGAGAAATTTGAGAATTACATGTGGCAACTGCGCGGTATCTTATATGCGGTCAGTTAACAACACATACATATTAGATAGCGAACGAAGTAGTGGCCATAGACAAACAGAATAAATAGCCGACTCTCTCAGTCAAGAATTTCTTCATGTTTCTAGCGCCATCTCTAGTTACCGACAAAAAGTTAACACAAAATCGACGTAGAAACCCTTAATTTAAAAGCGGAGGAATGGCGGGTATTATAAATTATTGATATACGTATTTAAAAGCAGTTATATTTTTATGTTTTATTATGAGTTGCTATAACTAATTGTTGTTAACAATTAATTATAGCAAATCATAATAAAACATGAAGAAAAAACAAATATATGCCGCGTTTTTATATGGGATTTCCTAATTAAATGTAAAGTAGGTAGGTACCTTTAACTAACACTCACTTTTAAATTCGTATATCAAATATTTTCTACCTTTATAGCATAGTTTAAAGTGTATTTTAAACTATACTTATAGCGCTTAAGGCGGTCTTCGATTGTGAAATCTGGCGTATATTTTGATCAACTTACTTCTTGAGATAAAATAATAACAAATAATATTTACTAAAAAACACATTCTATTCACATTATCTTTGCATAACATGACATAAGAAGTTGAATTTTCAATTCAACTTCTTATGTCGTTTAAAATATTTATTATATGCTAATTTGACAACAGCATTTTGTTGTATATTCCTTAAATCCTTCCCTCGCAGCACTTTATTAATTTTGGTTATACAGGAACACAAGACCGTTTCATTGTCTTAAAGCACAAAAACAACAAACTGCAACAAACAAACTAAACAAAGCACTTAGCACACCACCATTGAAAAACCACGAACCAAGGCTAGCCAACTTAGCTCACATTGCCAACCGGTAAAATTCTAATTCCCTGATATACAGCGCCATCTGTGTTCACCGAAGAAAAGGAAGATGAGTTTAAAACTTCTGATGGAGTGCTCATCCCCTGGTAGTGGCCACTCGACGATTTATATGAGTCCCTTCCCCCGGCAATTCCTCTGGTATTAGTACTAGAGGAGTCATCATCAGTAAAATATGTCGATCATAGAAGAATGACACGAACTAAATATATCATGAATCCGCTATAAGAATTCTTAAGAACATGGATTTCATTGATATAAATATTAGTTGCGTCAAAATTTGTATGACGATGGCACGGGAGTTACGGCAATTGGTTGTCTTACAATAATTATCACGAAGACACAAATTTCGTGAAATTGTTCCATTCCTCTGATAAATCACGGTTCACGAAATGTATGTTTAATAACTAGAATATATACTAGATGCTGGGCATAGGTATAATCCTCATCTAAACTCTACGTCCCAGCGATAAGTCCAATCTATAGAAAATTAAAGCTGACAATTTAATTTTTATATTTATGAAAAAAATCGCATATGCATCTACCTGCAACTTTTACAGTGACAATTCAACTCATAGTTTTTCACCAATGTAATTTATTCTATGCAATGGCATATTACACTGGCCATATTTACGTCAAATGAGAAGCAACAGATTATTCCAGCGACAATATTTAATATTTATGTCAAATAAACGTCAAAAAACTATGTAATTATTTTTAAAGAGCAATCAAACCGGTCCCAATTTGACTTATGGCGTCTTTTTGTATTGAAGTTGAATTTGCTACTTCTTCGCGCGAATTAGGTACTTAAATCGTTGTTACCAAACCGGTTCATTTTGGAAATTACACGAAGTGCGCTACAAGAAATTAAATTATGTCAGATAAACGTCAAATAAATTATCAGCACATTCTTGTTTCATAGAATTGTCATCCCAATACAACTCGTGCTCTCAGTTTATTACTTTGTCAATCATTCACTACTCGTTGCTGCTTTTTTTTGGAAAATAATTACTTTCATTACAGCAGCAACTCGTATGTAGAATGACAAATTTTGTCGTCAAAACCCAGGGCACTTGTTATATTTCCATATGCTTTTTTCACGTAATCATTTTTTAATCAATTATCGCGAGGCCCGTTGTCAAAATAAAAATAGTTTGGCATTATTGTCAGTAACTTATTGCATTATTAAACACTATACGGCGTACAATATGTATGTGTAGATGAACGATCGACAACCCTGACCTACACAACGATTTTCATTGGCGTAGACATTTTTTTTCTTAGGGGGGTGAAAGTAGAAGGTTTTTATATGCATATTTTCAACATCACAGGTGATATTGAATGCAAGTTTCCACACCACTCATGAAGTATTGCTTTCAGCGCGTTACCATTTTTTAGTTGGTGGCTTGCCAGTAGCCATATTTCCCACAAGAAACAAAAGAAATATGTACGAAACAGCTAAGTAGTCGAGAAAAATAAACTTTAAAACGGAAAAATAAAATAAATATACTTTCAATTGAAATACAGTCATATTTATTGTGTAAGTAGGTACCTACCTACTAATTTTTTATTTTGCCCACTAATGTAAATTATTAATTTGTGATCTAGAATGGTAAGTACCTACATAAAAATAAAGTCAATGAGCAAAAGGTACCGACTTACAAGGGGTTAAGTAAAGGGGTTAAACCAGTTACAGGGGGTTAAAGTAGAAGGTTTTTATATGTAGATTTTCAACACCACAGCTGATATTGAATGCAAGTTTCCACAACACTCATGAAGTATTGCTTTCAGCGCGTTACTATTTTTTAGTGGGTGGTTCGCCAGTAGCCATATTTGTAACAATATTGTAACAGTAGCCATATTTGTAACAATGAGTCGATTCGGTATCTAAGCACAACGAAATTAGTCAAAGTGTTAATACCTGTGTACCTGCGAATACAGTTGCGACTCAATCATCAATTTGGCGACAATTTTCTACTTTTTGCGATGCGAAAGAATATAAATTTGAGCCAGATACTTCCATCGAGAAATTGATATTGACATTGCAGGATTGGGCTTTTAATATGCGAAAATGTGACTACAAAAGCATTAGTTAAAACAATTTGGAATGCCACTGCTAAAATGCTACAAAGTAAATATTATAAAAATATTATAAAAAATTCAATATTATATTTAACCCTTTCACCGACGTACAGTTTAATTCATCACGAGCTGCACGTAATGCTAAACAAAAAATCCTTCAAGCACAACCCGAAAAGAGAAAATCCAGTGCATCAGCTCTTAATAAACGTGAAGTCTTTGCAATGACCAATTATATTGGATTACATGACGAAAATTAACCGAAAGGACTTATAGAAATATAAGTATTTTGAATTAGCTTGGCGCGAAGGAGAAGCAACTTACTGCAAAACCACTTATTTCGTATCTGAAATTGAAGGTAATGGAACTGTTCATATCGAGTATAATCCTCTATTTTCGAAAACGAGACAAGGTGGTGACAATAAATTATGCAACAGCAAATGGATTACATCTACTAGTTTTTAAGAAGATATTTGCCCAGTGCGCTTATTTAAAAAGTCGATGGAAAAATAAGGCACTTCTATAACATTGGACAGAGTATTTCTTACACCAAATTCAAAGGAGAAAAAATCTAAAGGTTGGTATAAAAATATACCGATTGGAATTAATTAACTTTCCAAATGGATTTAAATTCTCAGCACAACGCATTGATATAGATGTCAAACGTGTCAAAATTGCAAATCACTCAAATTGAGCAGCATCAGTTAGCGAATTAAGTAAAAGTTGAATTGAGAAACAAGCTCTAATAAAAATAACAGGAATCATAACATCAATAAAATTATACATACAAGTTAACAACGAGTATTATTCGCACATTATTCATTCGCCTCGTTTGGAAAAATAACAAACTTAAACATCTACTACAGAAACGATTAGCTGTGGCACTAATCTCAAATATAAATGTGTTGATTTTTAGTGTTTTATAAATAAAGTTTGCATTCATATGTTTCTAAGAAATTTAGAAACATATGAATGCAAACTTCATCCTTCATTAACTCATTCATTAACTCATTCATTAACTCATTCATAAGACTTCACAAACTTCGGTGTCGTTTTTAATAGTTTTAGACAGTTTTCTCGTCTAATTGCCAGGCAACAGTTTCTCCTTAAACGGTTCAAATTTATCCGGTAAAATACATACCTCTTGTGCAATTATAAGTGACAAAATATGCCAGACGTTTGACTTTCTTAATTGACAGTGCCAGTGGAAAATCTGGCCTACTCGTTGGTGCTAATATGACTTTCCTCTTTTACGACAGATCGTTCTATGAGATGTTAAATTTTAAGGAAAAGAGCACATAATATGCAAATAGCCTTCAAGAGCCAAATAAATAAAAGTGCGCCTTTTATAATAATTATCCGAATAAATACATCTATTATTCCCGTGTGCTCTGCCAGAAGAATCACTAAGGATGTTACTATAAAGTATAATTGACTAGTCGGCTTCCATCTAATGTGTATAGAGGCAGTGGTGAAGCACCATTAGAAGCCAATGTAAAGACATGTAGTACACGCTGAGTCAGGCCGTGTAATGAATACTAAGTGCCCGCTTGTCGGCATCACCGGGTTCCTCCGGTGGTCCAGGTCCTCATCTATCTGATTCGGCTAAGAAGAGAGATTCAAAGAAGAACTTTATTTTCCGATCATATTTACGTTTACTTTTGCCACCCTTCGCCAATTATGAGACTAAATTGTGTATTCCGTTTACTATAATAAGAGATATTACAAATTTAATTTGAATTTCTAAATAACTAGTTCCTATTTGTAAGTGTCGACATTACCTTATATAACATATATATATATATATATATATATATATATATATATATATATATATATATATATATATATATATATATATATATATATATATATATATATATATATATATATATATATATATTTGAATATATCTTCAAACATATATAGCCCGGGCAAAATAGACATTTCATATAACAAAAATTTGCATCGAACTGAATTTTGGTAGAGACCTTGGGTATACCATTACAAATAAAATACTAAAGGTCCCCGTCGATCCCATGTCAGCGAAAAAAGTTATTCAAGGTCAAAGGTAAACATTTTCGGTTTTTGATTTTTTCTCGTAAACGGTAAGTTACCTATGTCAAAAAAATAGATCAGACAAAAAATTTTGTAAATCATAAAGTTATCGACAAAAATCTTCTTTATACTTTTTTTTTCTAAGAATCGCCATTTCTGAGATATTGCCATTCTAAAAGTTGAAGGAGTTACATTCTATATAATATGAACACATTTCCACGCCACCTGTGATAACCTCAGAGCACTGATACCACTAGTACAGATTTATCAATTAACATCAACCCATATAATCAACACTTATATTAAGAGAAGTTCAAGAAATATTTATAATAAGCACGATTACACTTACATTCAAATATTAATGACTGTACTTAAATATCACCGCGCTTTACTTTCTGCTGATGCTGGCAATACCTTTAAGTTATTGCTGGTTTCTCAAAACGTCCTCTGCTGCAATGGCTATTTGTTTACTAAGGATAAGAACTGTTTAATCGACTGCTAATAACGTGTTTCAATCACTTGACTCATGAGAACATCATGTATCACTTTTATGTCATATTTTTGTTTAATGGTGCACTGGTTTTTTATTTAAAATCATTATAAATCCAATAAATAACTGCTTAAAGCCTCCTTGGCTGGATTAAGATTTTTAAATATAAATTAATGGGGATTTAAAATTGGTTGCACTTGAGTTGTGAAAAAGTGCGTGCTGACCCTTCTAATACATATCAACAACTAACCTATGGCTTTGTTTTCTCTCGTCAAGGAAGTACTTGGTAAGTATTCATTTTATATTGATTTGTTTACAGCTACTAACAAAATCTTGACCAATACTATTTAATATGATTTTCTAAATTTGATTATAATTTATTATTGTTATATAATAATATCCTATATTTATCTATTATATGCTTTCTACTTATAAAATTAGTTTGATTTTCTTGCTTAATTAATAAATTTAATTTAGGAGCTTGCCTGACATTAGCTAATGCTTTCAATCTGTAACCAAGTCATTATGTTAATATTTTTAAAATGCAATAAGCTTGCTACTTCTTTATATTGATTATGATAGTTTTGTTTTGAATTATAAACGGTATCCAATACTTTTATTTTCACTGATTTTTTCGATATTTAGCACAAATTGAGATGTCGACAAGGTGCAGTGCTTAACACTTTGTCATATGTAATCATGTATGAAATGTACAGTTAGCTTTATCCATTTTTAGCTCTATGAATTTTACTTTGTTTTATTCCCTATCTTCTTATACCTATTTTAATATAACTAATTTATTTACGATATATTTGAACTTCATATTGAGGTTTTAATCCTTTTATCTCAACATTTGTACTGCCTTAATACACAAAATTATAATATCCTTATAGAAAGACTCGTTTGATATAATTTATAATAACTATCATTATACCATTATATGTGCTACTATCAGCCTACACGTCTTCGTGGCTACATTTTATTTTTTTACATATTAACATAACACCTATTGGATAATCATGCCATATATCATTATATCTCTGTACTTATTGCTCTCATGTATTATTATTGGTACTTATATACTTGACAGTATGTGTCTTATCTCCTTATTAAAATATACTCAAGTTGTGGTACGTGAAAACGTACATTATTTCTTACATTAATAATATTGAAGTGTTTGATAAATCACATTAAATAATATTGAGATTAATTTAGCAATCATAAGACAATCTTGTATCCATCGAAAGTGGAATTACTGATCAGATAAGTTTACGGCAATACACGTATAAATACAACAACAATATACAAATAAACAATACAAAATGTAACTAAACCACCGACCGTAAAGGTACACCAAAACAGAGACTGTTTTGTTGATATCCACTACAAAACAACAACTTGAATCCGAAATCAGAAATATTCCGGATAATTTCAGTCCCGTAGCGGGGTGGAAAAGTCAAACAAAAAAGTTTCTTTGCTTTATTATTTTTTGTAAACGGAGTGGAGACGGCAACAATCCAGCAACAATTGGTTTTCTATATGTGACCTAATTAGAGAGGGGTGCCACTTCGCTCATCATCGTTGTTGGAATGAACCCCTGATCTGTCTTCTTCCATCTCCATTGAGTGGTATCTTTTTCCACCCCCAACAATTTCTGAACTTGGTGGTAAGTTCGGTAGGCGTAGAATGTTGCACCATCTTCTGTTGAAGGTAAACGGGTGAGGTTAACAAGGCGAGCGGAGGCGGCTGTTTTCATCAAATTTTTTTATGACGCAAGCTCTGGAGGCTATCCTCAGTGTAGTCTCCTCCATAGAGAGCTACTAGGCAATTCGCTCCGGCTCCTGTGATGGCTTGGTGGGTTGAAGTAGATAGGAAAAATACTTGCTGTGGTAATGAGGTTGTGGTTGAGAGTATTTCTGGATGGCGCTCCACATTTTGTTCTTCCCTTACCAGAAAAGAGCACCTGGTGTCACCAAGGTGGTGTCAACCTTGGTCGTTCGTTGCTGTCGTTGGCCAGCAACTTCTCCTAGGATATTTTATTAGAGTTGAGTCTTCAAAGATGACTTCGTTGCATAGAACCATAGCACCGTACGCGTTGTGTGAGTGCATTGTGTTGCAAGTCACATGTGTGTATAATCTGTATATGTTTCGCATTATAGTAAAATTTGTCTAAGTAAACAGATATTAAATAAAGTAAATTTGCAGTGCGTGAAGAATTTATGTCATACTTGGAATTTTTTTGGATTTTTAAACATTGTGAGGAAACTATTAGACCTACCGACGTCGTTCTGTGCTTAAGTTAAAGACAATTACATTCGCTACAACATTTCTCCCTATGACTTGACCGTAAAATTAATATTTTATCCCATTTCGGGGACGAAATTTGACCAAATCTTAAAATTTCACTCTTTTTGGAAAAAACTGACAATGTTTGGATGTCTGTATCAGGGTAACTAGAGCTGGTTCTAATCTCAAAAATCGTTCAGAAATACTTTATGAACAAACGCATTATTTAGGAGATATAGTAAAAAAAACCGAAAAAAGGGCGAACGTTTGGCGATTTTTCGAGTGCTACGAAGTTAGCACAGGTATTTCGAAGCTGCAAACTTAGATATACACTACTGGTAGTGGTCCTAAGAACATATTAAAAAGGTGTATTACACTGTGTTTGGAACAAAATGGAAATTATTATGAAAATATTGTTCAACAAGTACTGTTTTTTTTCATATTTTCAATAATAAGCAATAAATAGCAAGTTTCGTGATCACATTAAAATTGTTTTATTTTTCTTTTAAATGAAGAATGACGATTAATTAATTTTTTTGTTAATAAACGGTTAGTTTTGAAGTAAAAAAGTAAGAACAGAAGTAAGAAAAGTAAGACAAATTTTTGTCAAACAAATAAGTTGTAGCAGAATACAATTTAGGGGATTATCATTTCAACCCCGTCATAGGGCAGAAATTTTCGAAAAATTGTTAATGAGTTGCACGTGCTTGCCGATAACTTATAAGTAAATACATATTTATATGGACAATTATTAAGTGTAGAAGTAAATAATATAAAAACGCCTTTCGTTAGACACTAACGAGGATACCAAACATGATAACTCTCCTGTTTATGACAATCTTGATATTCATCAAGAAAATAATACAGACATGTCAAAGCTTAACCATGTTTTGATCTTTATGTCCAAGGACGAAAATTCCTCACATGGAATTGAATTTAAAACTTTATCAACTTAAATTGCGAACATTATCCAAAGAACGTGATAGATATTCCACTACGACTATGGTGTTTTGTTCAATTGTATATGCAATTAGTCCTCATGCATACAGATATTTACGAAATCATTGACCTTTAATGTTGCCCCATCCCGAAACAATCAAAGGAGTCTGTAATGGTTTTCTAGCTGATCCTCATATTGATGAGAAGAAAACATTTTTAACATATTTACAAAAAATCTGTAAATATTTAAAAGATCGAGACAAATATGTTATATAAACCTTACAAAACTTTGTATGAAACAAAATTGCTTCCGTTTCAATGACAAGTTCTATGAACGACATGAAAGAACCGCAATGGGTAACTGTTTATCGCCTATCATTGCTGATGTCTTCATGAGTCGATTGGAAAAAGAAGAATTCGAGTATTTTCCTAGGATTTGGCTTAGGTATGTGGATGACATTTTTGCCGTGTTTGACACTAAGATTGCGGATGTAGAAAACTTCATTTCCAAATTAAATAGTCGTTTCACTTCTGTAAAGTTTACATATGAACTAGGAAATAATGGAAAACTTCCATTTTTAGATGTATTAGTAATTAAAAATAGCGACAATAGGTTAGAATTTGATATATACTAGAAAATGTGTGTAAAATTTGACTGTTATATATTTTTTGGTTTTTCTATACTTTTTGGTCTGTTATATATTTTGTTTGGGCATAGATACCCTCTTTTGTTTTATATAGATCATTAATTTTGATTAAATATTTTATTTGAAGATAAAATATGTAGGTACATTATTTGTATTTCTTGTAGTGGTTGGGAACAAACTCGTAACGTTGTGTCCAGTAAATGTAATTGAATGTAATAAAATTAGACCTTGGTCGCTAATAACACATATTTAAAACGTAATTTCAGTAAAAGTACGTAAAGCACATGAGAAAATCTCGGCCAACTGATTCGCATGGTCTGCGTGGGCCGACCTATGCCAACGACAAAGACAATAATAATAATTGCGGATGGACACTGTGGACATATTATGGCTATCTGAGGTGAAATTTAAGTTGAAGATATTAAAAAAACGGACAGTTCCTGTCTTCATTTGTCCTCTACCAATCTTTATGAGTTAAAGTTACCAACTTGGATCGAGAGCATGCCTTTTCCATATTTCTTTAACTATACAACTTTATTTATAAGAAAATGACACATTTTTTTAAGATTACCACATATAAATATATATTTAATTGTACAAGTGACAAAGATACATTGTATAGTATACTCAGGATTCTAGGATAAAAACTAATAGAATAAATATGACAAAACATATAAAGATTAATCCCAATTATCCTTCCTTCTTACTGGCGGTTCACTTGTCTTCTAATGGGCTTTCCTTGATCTGGAAGTTGAGATTCAGTTTCATCAAATTAAACTGTCGATGCCTAGGATATAATGTCACTTCTATCAATATCATCCAATGAAACTAAACCTGATGTTTATGTACTGAAAACAATGCACATATAAAATATAGGAATCCCATGTAATAGATAATTCTTCTTATACAAGGGTATCCTTGGTATCGTATGGTTTAGCCTATTTTTAGCCTATCGGTGCGGATGCTAAAGTTTAAAAGTAAAGTTTACTGGTTTAAAAACCAGTGTCAAGTTTATATTTGTCACAGTTTTTAGAGCATGGTGTGCTCTTTATTAATTACATATCTACAATATATTTATTTAATAATATGTTGTATGTTTACCTCTCAAATAATTCCTAAATCTTGTTCAAATGGTTGTACTTGAGGCATCGAGGAAGACGTCCATGCAATTCCTTCTGTGAATATGTAATTATTGCAATTACATTGTACACGTTATTCGCGCGTTAATGGCAAATATTAACGCTGTTAAGCAACCTAGTCCCTAAACAAGTCCAAAATACGAAAACATGTCTCTCAGGCATTTTCAATTTTCCCAATTCTAGATCTAGAATCAGCGGGCCAGGGTGAAAATTCTTTTGTAAAATGCTCAGAGCAAATCATATTGTGTGGGGAAATTTCATTGTTGAAATTTCTTCCAATCTCTTGAAACCGCAACTTTCCTGCTTTCCAAGATTAAGAATGTTTATAAAATAAATTAATGTCTTATTAAGCTGAAAACTAACCTCAAATAACAAATGCTAGCTACATTTAGACATTTCATAAAAAAATAGGTGAAAAATATTGAAAGTTCACGACTGAGGGTAGTGGGAAACAAAAGTTTTCAATAAAATAAAGCGACGCTCGCCGGTTGTCAGTTGTCTACAACTTGGCGTTGCCTGCTGCAACGTTCAAAATAGGTCAAGAAAACGAGCCCCAAAAAAATTCACAGTTTACGACTGACAGTAGGGGGGGTCTTACCAGTAGCCTTTGAATGACACAAATTTCGTCCGCCAGTCTTTTTCAATGGGGCGGAAGGGCGCTGGGTCCTCCGATTTTGGAAAATTTTTTAGATATTTTTTATGATAAGTTTACGACTGACTTTTTCAAAATTAGGATCAATTACAACTACCTAATCGGAAAATGCAATTACCAGTCGTTCAACATGTGGTGGAAATCTTGTCAGTCGTAAAAAAAAGTTCGTGGAATGAGGCTCTGTAGAGCACGGCTGCTAGTTCTGGATTTGTATCATCAGGTGTTTATGACTGACACTCGAAAATTTTGTTATGACGGAAGCACGTAAAGGTAAAAATACATTTCTCAACTGTTTATTGTATGGATAACGCCCTGTCGGTCGCTAAACGAGCACGTACGCTGCAATTTCTCGTTGCAGGTATAATATGACTATTGTTAAAACATCGCCCATAATTTCTTAAATACTGTATTCTGAAGACTGGCACTTTAATATTTACCTGAATTTGATCTGCTGGATCGATGAATTCATGTGTCAGTCAGCTCACGTGTCGGTGGAATATTTTCAGTCAACAAGGACTGCCGTGGAAAGCGCTCTGTTCTGTATTCGGAGCTATATAATTACAATTTCTGGATTTCCATAGCCTATATGAAGTGTTTGTGACTGACACTCGAAAATTACGTTACAACGGAAGCACGTAAAAGTGAAAATACATTTCTCAACTATTTATTTTAACTGTTACAGCAATGACAGCAATAGCGGTAGCATTTGTTCTATGCCTGTGCGCATGCGCACCGCGCAGGGACGCAGGGGGATAAATGCTTGTATTGCATTCTCATTCAAATGACGTACATTTTTATTTTTTAGCGGGCCTTTGCCACACTTCACATGATTATGGGTGACAAATTCTTGATTTATGTGGTAAAACTAACGTCCTATAAATTTTTTTAAGCACAAACTTATATATATATAATATTGAGGTATACTTGGATATTTGTGTACCTTTTTAAGGGCCCAGTACCTTTATGCTATGTAGTATATGACTGACGGTTATAGATTCTCGATTTGTGCATAACAGATAACTTGTCCCTAAATTTTGAAATGTAAACTTATCATAAAAAAATATCTAAAATTTTTCCAAAATCGGAGGATAGACCGCCCTTCCGGTCAGCAACTCTCCTACCCCCACTTCGCCCCAGAAAAAATGTATGTCGGGCATGTCTGTAGCATCGTCGACATCTCTACCACGAGTTCCCATGGTCAGTGTGCGCAAACTTATGATACGTTCGAGAAGTGACACGGGCTCTTGGTCTAACATGCCCAAACACCACGAATGTCGTAAAATCACTTAAAAAATCTGTAATCCTTGATTGTGGACGTAAAATACAGTAATACATAAACGCACACAGGTTAGGTTTTAGGTTATAAAGATAAATAAAAACACAAGGCGCTTTGTCAGCTGTTAGTGAAATGTTAAAGCGCATGCTCCGTTCCACTCCGGGATCCATCTGTTATTCTCCCTTGACACGTTTTTCTTGCGCATCCTCCATATGTTATACGTATCTATGTTAGTGTATATATCTGTGGTTTCATCTGACGCACAGTACAAGTATATTAGAATACACAGAACTGAAACTAATAGAAAGTGCACAGACGTAATGTATGGCACGGAGAAAGAAGAGACATGAAGTAATTACTACATGATTTGTTAAACGGCGTTTGGCGCTATAAAATTAGCTAGTTTAGGGGCTTAATAGTATGTGTCAATAATTTGTAGATTCTGCAGGGCACACTATGTACTAATAAATATGAAAGATTTAGTAAATAAAATAGTATCTTGTTTGTACTCAGATGAGATATTTTGTAATAATTTTAGCTTGTAGTTATTGGAATAATTATTAGCCTTTGTTCCGGGACCCACATTTGCATTTATAACGCATATAGATACATATAGGTAACGTGAAAGTTTCGAAATGTAATTTATGTTACAATGTAATTACTCTGCATTTTATTCGATGCATGCCTTATTATGGAGGTACAGAATTAGATTCATAGTTTTATAATTGATGGTTATAGGGTTATTAATGTTCAGTCTAAATTCATTACTGCCATCGCAAAAAAATATATACGTCTATATAATATGGCTCTTAATAATAAACAACTCAATGGAAAGTTTAAATTAAGATTGGAAGGTGAATGCCTTTAGAAATACGGAGCACGCGTTACAAAAGCACAATGTGAATCATCGTACGACCAATATTTGCTGCAGTCTCTGATATAATAAATAAACTAAAAGTATCCTCGAGAGTGCTGGACCTTTTGATGTGATGATAGCACTGTCGATGACGACTATGTTTATTATTGTTTATTAACTTGAATTATTGTGGATTTACAACTGTATAAACTCAAACTAACCATTCCAAGCCCCTATTATCTCATCCTAAAATGCTATCTTAGCGATCGTTATTTGCAAGTCAAGTTTACCACGGAAACATCCACGTTTCACTTAACCGAAACAGGAGTACCTCAAGGTAGTGTTCTGAGCACCTTCCTATACCTTATACATATACCTACACACGATATCCCGATTACAAACACCACTACAATCGTAACTTTTGCAGACGATACCGCTATCAGTGAAAATGCTATCAATGTCTATCAGTGAAAACCCTCTCATAACATATAAAAGTCTACAAAATTACCTTCATCAACTAAAATACTGGCTTAGCAATTGACGCGTAAAAGGCAACCAAACACAAGTGACCTTCACGAATCGGAAAGCAGTTGCCCTGTTGTTACTAACAATCATATGCAACTACCAGTCAACACCCGAGTCAAATATCTAAGAGTGACACTGGATCAGATTCTGAGAGTGACACTGGATCAGAACATGAGAGCCAACATAGCCCAAAAAAACACAAATCAACCACACTTCGACAATAGAACTGGATTCTTCGAGGACGCCAAACTCTCGACGCAAAATAAACTATTAGTGTACTTATAAACAAAAATGTCTAATAAATTTTAAATAATCTGGATCTATGGAGTTCCACTTTGGGGCTGCACAAAACTATATAACGTGAAGATCAATTCAATATAACATGAAGTGCAATCCAAAATATTAAGAGCGATATTTAAGACCCCATGGTTTGTAAACAGCAAAACGCTAGAAGAAGAGAAATTCGAGAATCACGAAAAACTACCCAGACGGATTACAAGATTATCCCAATGAAGCAGCTAGGCAGATAATTGTTCCCCCTGAATTTACGAGATCAAGACCAAATGGATTAAATAGCCAACAGATAGATTAGCTACTATAAAATTTAAAAAAATATTTCCGGAGAGTTGTCCTTGGATAATTCCTTCGCGCATTAACGGTATTTGTTATTTGGAGGAGAATAATCATAAATAAAATATGTTTCATCAAATTGAACCATTTAAGTTACCGAATTAAAAAACACATGTAAGCAAAAACCCTGGAAATATATATAATATTGGACAGTGCTCAGTGCTGCATTCATCAACACCCATGTTTATATGAACGAGCCGCCACTGATGTCTCTGTGTGTGTATGTAGAATCAGTAAACTGAGTTCTGTCTAAGAAGCAATTCATCACATTGGGTATGAAATTCAACAAGGCTCCAATATAACGTATGCTGCTTATGCGAATCCCACGCACTGTAATTGATTTTCTTATTGTTTTATAAGAACATGACGTTAAACCCGAAGCATATTGTTAAATGTTTGGGATATCAGAAAATAGGAGTGCATAAATCATAATACAGGTCTCTAGGTATTGCAGTCCTGCAGTCCATAAAAGTCCTGGTTAGGTTGTGGCAGTGGCGCGATCTTGCTGGGAAAGCAATTAACATCACTCAAATGCACACCGGGCTGCTCTTCTGTGCATACATTACCGTGCATAACTGGCACATTATACCGTTTCTTCCAGCAATATTAGCTAGGAACTCTGCTGGATGTGGCGTATTATACGTATAATTGCTATACTTGCGAAGTACATCTGCGAAACTTGAAATGAGTTTATTTGTTGGAAGAAAATTCTGAACGAGATATGGCCCTAAGGTCGAGCATTTGGATAATGCAATCTAATACCTGATTTAGTAGTTTCCTCCGCATCTACGGCGAGGCAAATTTGTTACGCATATTATTTTTGCAGAATAATTGTTTTTCCTTATACGTGGAATACATTTAGACCAGGGCTGCAGCCTTTGAAAATGGTAAAAAATGTGTAAAAAAATAATAGTAGTATGAAACCCATTGGAACAAGAAGAGAATGCAACAAAAATGAAACGAAAAATAATTTATGGGCGATTTGAGGTCGGGAGGTGTAAGGAGTGAGTTTTTAAGGGTAAAAAACGGTTTATCTCGATTTCCGGTAAAACTACAAGTCCTATGGAAAAAAGTTAAATGGCAAAGTTGTAGGTAATAAAAAGATCTACAACTTTTGTATTTACACTTTTATCACATAACCTCAACATTTTTTGTCCCAAACACACTAATTTTTTGAGGCGAAATTTTTTTTTTCACCTTATTTTGACTTAATATCGAAAAAGCACCCTAATTTTCAAACAAAAATTCTCGCATCAAAATATCTGCTTTTTTAAAAAAGTCGGTAGGCTTTTTGTTCATTGAAATATCTACTTTCTGATGGTGTAAAAAATATACATTACTATGGTAAATGTTCTCAGAAAATGCAAAGAAACGAAAAAAACTCGAACCAGAAATTTTTTTTTAATCATTATGTACAATTTTGAGCTATTTCTTAAAATTTAGACTTTAATTACTCGAAAAACATAAGATTACATGTTACATTGATAAACAAAAAAATTGCAAATCGAAATATACTACAATAATTAACAACCAAATAAGTTAATAAAGTTAATATTTAATAAAACATCTACAATATTTTGAGAAAGTTGTAGAATATTCTATAAATTATATGCGTAGATGCCTAATTATTGCTATTTTAAGATAACTTATTTACCTGAGTGGCCTACGGAAAATTTTAGCCCATCAAAAGATATTTCATAGAGAAGTGGGGAAGGGGCTGGGATGGTCTGGGCCTTACTACCTGTTATTTCGTAGCAGCTGTAATATATGATCGGCATATTATCAGCTTCAAACTTGCCTGGCTAACGAACTGACAGCAACAGATTGGGGCTGGAAGCACCATCAACGTGGCGGTATTCCCAACTCTACAGAAAAGAAATTAATTCCGAAAATATTGCTCAAAACTATTTGGTGCAGCTGTGAAACTGTATGTAATAGTTTAAAATGTGGCTGCCGAAAACATGGTTTAAAATGATCAAATTTTCATGGTTCTGGATAATGCTCCAATGTGGAAGAAAAAACCTACAAGGAAGTTAATGATTCAGATGAAGAACCAATGCAGACTGGAAATCTATTAGAATCTATTCTAAAGATCTATTAGAATCGGGAACGTTTGTCGAATATAACGATGAAGAAATGCCATCAAAGAGACAAAAACTAAAGGATAAGTGATTAGAATTCAAGATAAGGTATTTATAAATAAGAAGATTGATTCATACCAAAAATTCATAAGCCAGGGAAGTCGGTGCGTCCAATAGTATCGTCTATTGGATCTCCGACTTACCACTTATCAAAATGGTTGACTAAGGAATTTGAAAGTTTACCCATTACACAGCCTAGTTTTTCAGTTAAAAATTCGAATGATTTCATTGATAAGGTCAAGAATATTCAATTGCAAGAGGGTGAAATTTTGATTTCCTTTGATGTTTGTTCATTATTTCCTAGTGTACCAATTCCACAGACCTTGGACTATCTTGAGGATTTACTCGAATTAAACAACTATAGAAAAGAAGTAATAGAAGAATATATAAACCTTACAAAACTTTGTATGGGACAAAATTGCTTCCGTTTCAATTACAAGTTTTATGAACAACATGAAGGAACCGCAATGGGTAACTGTTTATCGCCTTTCATTGCTAATGTCTTCATGAGTCGATTTGAAACTGAAGCAAAAGAAGAAATCGAGTATTTTCCTAGGATTTGGCTTAGGTATGTGGATGACATTTTTGCCGTGTTTGACACTAAGATTGCGGATGTAGAAAACTTCATTTCCAAATTAAATAGTAAAATTCACTTCTGTAAAGTTTACATATGAACTAGGAAATAATGGAAAACTTCCATTTTTAGACGTATTAGTAATTAAAAATAGAATTTGATATATGTAGAAAAGATACCAGTACGATCAGATATATCCCTAATGACTCTCATCACTGCTATCAACATAAAATGGCAAGTTTTAATTTTCTTGTCCATCGTTTACTAAATTTCCCTCTCAGTAATGAGAGGTTTGAAAAAGAAAAAGTATTAATTAAAGATATAGCTGTGAGTAATGGTTATCCTAGAGATATAGTTGAAAAACTAATTAGGAAGCGTAAATTTAAGGACACACTTCGTAATTCTACGACCTTTTAAAAGGATATAGAGGCTCCAAAATATGTATCCATCCCGTACGAACCCCGGTTTACTCGTGGTTTGAGTAAGGTTTTCAAAAACGTGGGTATAACAGCGATTCATTCGTCGAGCAACAAATTACAACAACTTTTAGACAATCCAAAGGATAAAATTGTTCCAAATGAAAGGTCTGGGATTTACGAAATTAGTTGTAATGATTGTGATCGAAAATATGTTGGACAAACGAGACGATCAATTAACACCAGATTTAAAGAGCATATAGCTCATCTAAAATATGGAAGAACAGATAAGTCTAGTGCTGCACAACATGTTTTTGACAACAATCATAGAATAGATATTAGTAATTTAAGATTAGTTAGAAATGTGACCAATAATAGACAGTTGGATGCATTTGAGAGCATAGATATTGTAATATGTAATAGTAGTATGAATAGCGACAAGGGCCTATACCGTATAGCCCGCTTTACGCGTTGTTTAGCAACCGATGATTGAACCGTAATTAGTCACGCGTAAATTTCACGGTGATATCATACCGTAGCCCGCTTTACGCGTTGCTTAGCAACCGATCATTGAAGCGTGATTAGTCACGCGTAAATTTCACGGTGATATCATTAGTGACTTCACCATGAAAATAGTATAAATATGGTAGATTTTGTAGTTTAAGATTAATTTTAATCGTCTCCGGATGATGCCAACTTGGTTGGCGAAACGCGCGTCGAGCGAAGTGAAAGTGTTTTGGTGTTTGTGGAAACTACTCCGAGTGTTACAGTTACATCAAAGGTTCCAGCCCTATCCAGTAGTAAGATTGATGTATGTAAAAATATTATAATGAATAACGTAATAAAGTATCTAAATTCAATAGTACGATTTACATGTATATTTATATATTATGAGATTTTCTATTATATAAATGTAATTAGAAATCAACTTTTTTACTGAAAAAAATTGCAGCAGTCACATTTTTTAGATGATATCACCTTTAAACCCTATCTTTAATATTTAGAACAACTATTTTCGCATGTTTTTTGCATCGCATCTTGCATCGATGTTTTAAGGATTTGTAATTTTTTTGTTTATCAATGTAACATGGAATCTTAAGTTTTTCGAGTAATTAATATGTAAATTTTAATAAATGGCTCAAAATTGTACATTATGTACAATTTTGTACATGACATATGTACAATTGTACATGACATTATGTACAATTTTGATTAAAAAAATTTTCGGAATCGAGTTTTTTTCGTCTGCATTTTCTGAGATTTTTATCATAGTAATGTAAATTTTTTTACACCATCAGAAAGTAAAGATCAAACCTCAACGATCAAAAAGCCCACCGACTTTTTTAAAAAAGCAGATATTTTCATGCGAGAATTTTCGATAGAAAATTAGGGTGCTTTTTCGATATTAAGTCAAAATAAGGTGAAAAAATAAATATTTTAAACCAAAAAAATTAGTATGTTTGGGGTTTTCACCAAATTTCTTTAAATTTTTTTTTTCGTAAAAGAAAAGTAAAAAACCAAAAACTTATATACCTAGTTATAGTTATTGAATTTTTCACATAAAAATTACATTTATTTATTAAATAAATTTAAATGAATTTAAATGAAAAACAAAAGAGAGAAAAAAGATACCTAAGTCATGACAGTCACTTCGTGTGTATAGACCAAGGAATTCGCGGCACGAAGATCGATATACCAAGGCAGATAATAGTAGCGGTCGTTTTTCTGTTAATATGTGGACTTGGATAAACGCGACCAGTCCGGGAGTCTGCTGGCATATGGAAGGAAGGTTTATGGATTTGCTGCAAAACATCATGTTACCATCGATGCAGTAATTGTAAACAGACAATTTTTCCTTGGAACAGGACATTGCCCAATTCATAACTGCAGATTAGTGCGGGACAGGTTCTTGGACAATAACGTTCAACTTCTGCCTTGACTATCCAGAAGACCCGATCTCAATCCAATTAAAAACGTTTGCGGACGATTCAAGGAAATTCATGTCGCCCGCACAACAGGGAAGAACTTTTGTTGGCCGTTGAGAACGCCTGGGAAAATGTTGGTAGATTACTGTCGAACGCTGGCTCATTCTAGGCCAAGGCGATTGTAAGTAGTAATTGCTGGTAATAATACCTATTAAATATTGATTTTAAAATAAAATGTAAATGGATTTAATTTTTTTTATTTTATGTGGTAGCTAAATATTTTAAAAATAAGAATTACACCCTGCTTTATTCGAATATATAACGACCCAAAACGATCTATATCGTTGAAAATATCAATAATATATTATAATTATCTAACAGAAAAGGGATATGTTGCGCCACATCTATATGAATAGTTTGTTATTAAAAACTATACATTTCATCGCCGTTCTTTTAAAAGGATAGTTGTGTTAGTATTTGGGTCAAATAATTTTGTCTTTCCATCTAATTTTGGAAAATGTTGTTAATTGAAGAAATATAGCTATCTCTTAAATGTTCAACAAGAAGAGCCAATGACTTTTTACATCGAATTATGGAATTGAATATTAATACACATGTATAGAAATTAACAAAAATTTAAAGAAAATAAAGAAATTAAATGCTTTTTATTATTTACCTCTACATATTATTGTTTTAAACTGGGTTTATATTTATTTTTATTTCACCTGAATGGTACGAACTCACGAAATTAATTAAATGTATATTTTATGCTTAGGTTTTTATTGTCAAATATTAGCCATAATTTTCATTAATACTTTGCTAACGGAAAACTACTTTCTACATTGTTAACCTAAATAGCGGTCTACCATTGACGTATCTTTGGTTGCCATATAGAGTAAAATTTTATGATTCCTCTCTCTTTCATGAACGCTACAAAATTGATTTATAGTTGTATTATCTCGCTTCCATATGAGTAAACTTTATAGAATAATACTATGTTGTGCATATAACAGTAACTAAACAATATCTCATTTAATAAGTATATTGTGATTCTAAATTTACATTTCGAATGCGGTCTAGATAGAAAAATAGCTTCTTTAGGTTTCAGCTTTTAGAAAATATATTGTAATTATTATTAACTGTCAATGTAGGTATACCAATTTATTATTATACTCTTTTTTGCCATTGTTATTTAGAATCAACTTAAAATCGATGTCTCGGGAATTTTGAGCTCGCTGATCACGATTTTTTTACCAAATCGATATTCAAGATGGGGATGGCGCATTGAAGATTTTTTATCAGTATTTTTGAAACCTGTATGTCATTCAGAAGTTAATAATCATTTTCCATAATAGCACAGTATACGCTTCTGAAGTGACTAAAGTGGCGCCCCGTAATGGTAGTGTCACGGTACTAGTCAGTTGGTACAGAAACGATCCCGTGTTGATTGTTGATTGTTATGATAAACTGCTTAGCAAAAGTAAAAAGTTGTTGGGAAATATACGGTAAATCATGAGAAAATATAAAGGACGTGCTTGTTGTATATTGGGATGTAAAAGTCGTGAGAATAAGAACCCGGAATTGACATTGACTGTTCTCCAAATCATGCGTATCAAGCGGAAAGGAAAAAGAAATGGATTGTATCTGTTCGCCAAGAGACAACTTTTCTGAGACGATTAGCCTAACTTCATGAACTTGGTGTCCAAATTTGTCCTAAAGTGATAATCTTGCAGTTCCCTCCATGTCGATTACATACTGCATAGAGTGCATAGCAAGTGGTGTTCGTCCTTTTATTTTCTATTTGCCAAGTTGTGCCAACTGGTTGAAATTTGTAACTCTGCTTTTAATTCGGTGCGCCTTTCCACTGCAAGTGATCCTCTTTCTTCGTTCTTGTTCTTGGTACTACGTAGAAACATTTAACTGTCCAATAGAATTGAATGCGATATCCAGTCATTTATCTTCACTGACTTCGATTTCTTCATATTTACTTAAATCCTTTTTTGCAGAAGACATTTTTGTAAATTTGCAAATAAAATCTTCGGTAAACGAACATCCATAAGCACTGTACGTTTTAAAGTTTGAGTCCTTCCGTAAAAAAAAAAGAATTTTCTGAGAACATTTTTTTTCAACATTTATTTTCTGCTGTTTAAGTTCTCGTTCTTCCCTTTAATTAAGTGACTCGATTTATTTTTAGTAATTTCAATTTGTGGAGAGTCTTCAAGTAAATGCTTCTCAGAAATGTTTCGCAAATCGTTGAACTTGAAAACTACATCCTTTCTATTTTTTGCAGGGAAATAGTGTTTCTATTCGGCAGGATTTATTATATTTGTCGAGCTGCACGTCAGGGGGCCGATTCCAAATCATTGGTTGATATGTCTTTGAACAAGTATTCAAGTTGTATCCAGAATTGTACGGTCAGACTGGAGCTGGTACAGAAATTAATATTAGTACACAAAATTCGATAAGAAAATTTCACTTTTTCTAATTTTTTTAGATAATATTTACCTACATTATGTAATATTATTGATAAATTGCAACATTGAAGAATATATTAGAAATATTTTACGTACGTTTATCATCGTATTTACGTACGTTTATCGTCGTATATCGTGATTTACGGTATGATCTGCTAATGTCACAAAAGACCTCAACAGAACACTCGCCATCGTCAATACGTCTAACTACTTCTTTATAAAATTAATGTTTAGCAGTAATTGTGGAGATTCCAGAACGGAAGCCTTGTTGGTTATTAGATATAATTTTGAATTTATATAAAAATATTGTCAAACGATCCATATAAGCGTACTCAAAGATTTGAGAAAAGCTGAAAGATAAAGTGATAGGTCCATAATTTTCTAAGGATGCATAGCGTCTCTTTTTAAAAAAATAGGTATTACTATTCTTCCATTTAAAAAGTCAGGAAATGCACCATTTAGGAAAGATAAATTTACTAGATAGGTTACAGGATGAATTATTATATTTAAAACATGTTTGTAGAAACGTCAACGTTTTAACTTATTGTTTAAAAGCTCTACTTCTGCGAAAGGTCCAAGTGGTTTTTGCCTTTATAGTGGATCGAGTTGTAATATGCATTAGGGTCTTAATAATTAGTGCTTTTTAGCTGACATAGATAGGCGTAATATCAGGAAATGATTGAAATAATGAAATAACACTATAAATAATAATAATGAATAACAATAATTCCAATATGTTTTGATTCATTGACTAATTGATACTTCATCATTCTCAACAGATTATATCGCATAAAAGAAAAATTTCTCTGTAGATTATTTAGAAGATTTTGCAGTGTCAGTTATTAAGTACGTATATGTTTTTAAATATAAGATAAACATCCTGATTCACATAAGCATTGCAGTGGCTTTACTCTGTATAGCTGTGTTTTCGTTGAAACTACTCGTATATTAATTCGTCTACTGTAGCCGTCCTGTATGACGCGTCCATGCACTCATTTCTTCTGGGAGAGCTTAAGAACAGAGGATGTGGTCTTAGGTGGCAGACCGGATGTGGAATCAGGTAGCCTCTCGACCACAGAAGTACGTGAACCACGGCGAAACTAACACCGGTACCATTTAATCTTACGGAATTTCTGTGAAAGAACTCACAATGTCTTGTGTAATGATACACTCATGAATGAGTTGTAATGATACACCGCAGATACTAAGAGTATTGTATCCATTAACACGCATTCAAAATATTCACTTTCAGTGTTAAATTTATTCGCACATCCTGACACAAGTAGAAAAATCCATATACATTTTTATCACTGTTTCAATTTCATTATTTTTATTTTTTAAATTCCTTGAAAAAATTTATTTCAAATAAAGAATATTTAAAACCAAGTGACTTGAATGTAGACAGAAAAATAGGAAATGGGAATTAATATAATATATTTTGTTTTATTACGCAGGTATATCGTATGTGCTACTGATTCAAAGTTAATGATATAAATATAAAGAAAACAAAGGCATGCCTACTATCTATTGTAAAAAAAGCATTGGTAACTGTAAAAAGCTATGCATTGTCAAAACAGCACAATTATTACTATAAGGAACAGGTAAAGTACTATCATAATTATTTTAATAGTAGTAGGTAACGCTCGGCATTATCCTCGCTCTGTCAGTCATTTGTTTCCAACCATGACGACACGAGCCAGAGCCAACTACTACTATAGTTCACCTGCTATCTTAGAACATCTTAGATGAACCACTTTTATTTGATTTATCATTAGGTCTTGTAAAGAGAACGTTGAGCTATTGTTTATTAACGTTTACATCCAGAGTTCAAATACGGTAATTATTATACGAGTAGTCTATTGACTATGTCGAAAAAAACAGGGGTAAAAGGAACTAATTCGTTAAAGTTATTTTATTATTTCACTATTTTGATTGTGCCTTAAAAATGATAAATCCATATCCACAAGTGTTATTAAATTTAGGCATGGATTATTAAAAACGGAGCAAATTTTTCCGCTTCTAGTCTTCTCAAGTGTAACTCAAAAACTATGCATTTTTTAATATCGGTGAAAATGGTGACCGACAAAAGTAATTTTGATAAAAGTTGGCTGAGGTGCAGGTGTTCAGATACCTGCTTTTTTACGATTTTGAAAAGTAATCTTGGGTTTGTAGCATTTCATTACATAGAGAAATAAGCGTTAATTTGTCTATTTGAATAATAAGGAAGACACACTTACCAGTTGTATATCTGGACATATACAGGGAAACGAACAACTTAGAAGTTGTACAAGTTCTTTCACCTTCATTGAGGATCTTCAGAGTGATGCACGATTTGTTTCATTGATCATTTATACTTGAATTTAAAATATTAATACTACAACACTTGCAGTGACATTTTATGACATTAGTTTTTGACGGAATTCTTTAAAAAAGCATAAACCTTACATCTCTGTGTATACATTTTCCATAAGGGTTTTAAATGTTTTACTATGTTTTACACTGCTGATGCTAAATTGATCATCTCAGGAATATTATCTGAGGCCGGATCCCCAAACGAGCGTTTCAGCGGACTAGCAGACGCGGACAAATGTTCTCAACCAATCACAGGGCTCGATTTCGGTTCAAGGTCAATATGCCAATTCCGCCAAAAAGTTGGTTTCGTTTTAACTTTTCGGCATAATTTTAAAGTCAGACATAACCTATAAGCGTCATTAATGTGTCATTTATCTTCAGTAAGGCGTCTTATCTTGTAGGTAAGTCATTTTGTGAAATAGAAATATTTATACTTGACTTGTATATTGTACAGCAGAGACAACCATTTATGTTACCGGTATGGAAAGTCAACAGGTAAAATAACAAGGTATGTTGTGTTTTCAAACTAATGTAACAATTTTGTTTTAGTATTGGAAGTGTGGATACTGTGGATTTATAATTCCTTGTAACATAAATATCGTCGTTCATAAATGTTTTAAGGAATATGATGATAATCAGCATGATATCATCTGCAATGAAAGCAATGTTATCACGATGGGTAAGTTTATTATTATTCGTACAGTTTGTATGAATTGTAGATATTATAATATGGTATGTACATAAGTTAGTCAACGATGAGAGGAACAAATTTGATATACCTAGGTAATATTAACAATTTGTTTATGGCATAATCAAGTTGTTAAAAGTTAAGATTATATCCAATTTGTTTCTTGTTAGAGCACAGATAATAAATAAAAGAAGAGTTTAAAAGTGCAACTCAATCGAAAATGCTATAAATATTGTTGTGAGTTACTAGTGCACTGTCTAGACTGTAGACGGTGCCATTGAAAATATTGTCTACTGTCTATGTAAAATTTGTTTATATTCTAGTAAGGCAAGAAGGAGAAACTGATTTAGGTCCAGAAGAGGAACATAGCTTAGAAAGTAGTGAACAAAATGAAACGGAAAATATTGATAGGGATGAACAGTTAATATCTGCTATAGCACAGCGACCTGCCTTATATAATTCCTCACTTCCGATTAGTGATAGAACAAAACTGAAAAAACAGGCTTTGTGGGATGAAGTATTTAATGTTATGGGTGGTACGTACTACATATACACGACATGTATTCAGTAATAAATATTTCAATGTCACACTATTGTGGTTTATTAATATTAATATTGTTTCAGGTACTTTACCAAGGGATGATATTCCCAAGAGATGGAAGTGCCTACGCGATAGATATGTTAAAGCCAGACGTGAAGTTAATAAATATCAACCAAGTGGCAGTGCTGGTGGTTTAATAAATGTAACACCATCATTTAAACACTTCAATTTAATGAATTTTTTGGATGGGCTGAAGGAGACCAATGAAAAGTATATTATAATAAATATGATTTTATTCAATATTCATTTTATTTTATATAATTCTTTCAGTACTATCACAAATGTAGTATTATCTCCACCAATATCGGATGCATCATCGTCGGATATGGAGAATACCAAGAGTAAGAATTAATGACTTTAAAATTTATAATAATTAGAGTTAGGATGTAAGGTTCTGTTTCACAAATATAAAGTGCAGACAGACGAATTTGTAAGAATGTTATTACCTTGGTACATACTTCATGCGCAAATCATTTTTGCACATGAAGTATGTATCAATGTAATAAATAACGTTCCTACCAATCCGTGCGAGCCCATCTCTTATATTCTTATAAAATATCAACCAAAATTGAATTTTAGAAATGAAATCACAATCCAATAAAGGCATTTCAAATAATGCACTAGAAAAAGCATTTTTGGCATCAATAAGTGCACCGACCACAACTTTAGACGAAGTATATGGGTTTCTCATTCGAGTCGGAGCATCCCTTAAAAGACTGCCTTTGCGAATTCGGTCCGAAGTGGAGATACAATTTTTGCATATTCTTAAAGAAGCTGAAAATACTTGAGATTATATATTAAAGTTAGTTGTGTTGTGATGATAATAAAGTTATTATTTTACTATTAATGTCCTTTTATTCGTTTAATACATTATTTTATTATTAAAATGACAATCGAAATGTATAATATACCTAAAGCTATTTATACTGGAGATCATAAATTCATTCTTTACTTTACAAATTACAAACAAGTAAAATAGAAGTAAAATTGTGGTTCAAGAAAGGGTCACATTTTTTACTGTTTAACATCCAAACTGCATGTGCTTAAATCTAGGGTTGGGACAGTTCAAACTCCAAATAATGTATTTGAAAAAATATGAGGTGCAAAAAAATATTTTCCAAAAAATGCGGTAAGTATTTCCATTAGTATTATGTTAAATAATATCCATTATACTGTTTATATCCATTTAAGATGTAATTCAAAGAAAGAATTTTTTTAAATATTCTTAATCATTACAAGTTCAGCAGCATTCATTCAATTTAAAATTCATTTTGCAATACTTTTTGCCACTGAAAATCAACAGCACCTTCGTTAAAGAAGTAATTTGAATAAAGCTCCCTAATTTGAGCTGCAGGTCGTGAGAAGTTATTGCTTCCTGTTCTGCTTATATCTTGAAATGCTTCTGCAGGCTGCTTTAGAATATTTTCATCCAAAGACAAATACTGCCTCTTATTAAGTGATATCTGCAGTTCCTTCTGTATGATGTAGTTGTGAAGGCACACTGTTGCTTGAATGAGTCTATTTACGGTGTTTTGTGATGCAATAATTGGTTTACGATAAATACGCCACCTTCCAGATAATATTCCAAAAGCACTCTCAACAACTCTACGTGCTCTGCTGAGTCTGTAGTTGAATACCTTCCTCTTATGATCCAATGCATTTTTAGGGTAAGGTCTTAACATATATGTTGTGAGGGCGAAAGCTTCATCAGAAATAACAACATATGGTAATATAGGTCCATTTGGTACCATTTTTGGTGGGGGTATCTTCATTAATACTTGCTCAAATAACTTTCCTATTAGAGAGTTACGTATTACACCCCCATCGCTTTGTTTTCCATACGCTCCAATATCCACCAATGTAAAACAATAGGTTGCATCACAAAGAGCAAGAAGTACCACGGAATGGCAACCCTTATAGTTATAGTAAATAGATCCACCATTGGGCAGAGTCTGAAACAGGGTACCTACTTAGGAAAATTAATGTTTTATGTATTTTTTTTATAGCCTACCTGTATCACTACATGCTTTCCATCGATCGCCCCAATACAGTGTGGAAAATTCCATCTATCAAATCCCAAAGCTACTTGTTGCCATGCTTCTTCATTTGGCTTCAGAAGAACTTTGTCATTTAAACATTCCCATATGGCTAGGCATGTCTCTGGAATTATATTAGATACTGTATTTATACCAACTCAATACCAACTCAAGCATAGGCAATTGATACCATGCTGTCACCTGAGACAAGGTAACGTAAAGTCAATGATAGTCTTGTGGAAGGAGTGATAGGTTCTCGTATTACAAACATCTTTTCAATTTTTGGACCTACTAACGTAAGCAAATCCTCAAAAACATCTGGACTCATCCGCAAATAATTGAAATATTTATGATGATCAGTCAACTTCATTTCTGCGATTAAGTTATCATGTGCCCCTTGTGAGGACCGACTTTTGATTGTGAAAATTGGACGTACACAATGCTTTGTTCTCCTCTTCGGTTTGTTCCTATTTTCCTTGTTTTGTAATAATTTGCTTATAACAAAAGCATTTAAAAGTTTCTTTTTACTAGCTATCAAAGTCAATTTTGATTGCATTTTTTAACATCAACAACATCATTAAATGTTTTCTTTCTGGCGCCTCCATTGTATTTAAATTATTTATAAATGTGGACTTTACCTTGGATTCATTCTTGACAGTTACATAAATTACAACAGTTGTTTTTACTAGTTTGTAGGTTATGTTCACTCATTTACAGAATAAGTACATGGGGAAGAGTGTGTCGGTGGAAATCGGCGGATCTACAAAACGTCGACCGCGAAAACGCTCGTTTGGGGATCTAGCCTAAGAGTATTCAAAAATATATTACGGATAATTTCTTTTAAAAATAGAAAATTTAATATCTACTAATAGGCATCATGGCAGTTACCCATCCATGAATTATTTCTAAAAAATATAGTAAGAAAATTGAGGCATCTGGTAGTCTTGTACGAATTTTTACAGATGCCTGCGGAAGATAAGCTTCTCGCTCTCTTGTGACTCGTAGGACGAATTGGCATTAAAAACATATACATTTTGATGAATATGAAGGAGTTAAATATATTTACCCCGGGATTTTTGAATATATTTATCCCGTGAGTTTCGAGATTTTTCAAGCCGGAGAATTTGGGATCCCAGGTAGCCCTCCCTCATTACGAGTTTTGCGACATGGTTTCTAATGTAGGAGTGCTGATTTAGTGAACTGGCCCGAGAATAAAATGTTGCAATTCCCGTCAATTTTAAACATATCGATACATTATAATAATTTCTAAAATAATGGCCTATTTAATTTTGTGCACAATTACTATAAACTAACGGCAAATTTATATGAGATAATTGATTGCCAGGGAATATATGGCCCAAGGTAAATCGTTTAGCATGAAATATAGTTTGCACATTAGAATATATAGTAATAAGCAACATGCGCAATATATTAGACCATAAAATGTTTTTCCAAATCCACCCACGCGGAACTGTATGCAGAAATGAAAACGACAACGCACGCCATCCAACAAAAACTTATCTGCAGGCAACGTGTGGATTTACGAGCTTGAGATATCAATAAGGCACGTCCGAATGATGAATGTCGTCCTAATAACTCTATTTTACATAAATAAGTCAGGTGGTGGTACATTTGATAGTGGCAGGGAAGGGCCAAAAGCAAAAGCGCTCCGCAAGTACCTAAGCTACGTTGCCGCCTTTCTTGTATAATAACCAGTTCGAAAGCGTGATTCTGTAGGTGGCCGTTAGATACATTGTTATTAGCTGTTACGATTGATTTGCACTCCATCCAGTCCGATGCAGATTATAACTTAGGCTTATTTCGCATTTCACAACGACATATTTGATATTTATTTAATATTCAAATGTGTAAAATCGAACCTTTGAAAATTATTTGCAAATGGTATGGAGATACCAACATTTAGCTAACCAGTAGTATGTAGCGAACCTTACTACATATTATATATATATATATATATATATATATATATATATATATATATATATATATATATATATATATATATATATATATATATATATATATATATATATATATATATATATATATATATATATATATATATATATATATATATATATATATATATATATATATATATATATATATATATATATATATATATATATACAGGGTGGTCCAGTTTATAATACATTTATTTTAGGAGGTGATAGACAATCGAAAATGAAGGGGACTTTCCCCAGAAAATTTATTTCCAAGGGGACTAATAACAGAGATACAGCCCTTCCAAGTTGGGAAAAAATAATCGTTTTATTCGCATAACTTTTGAACCGTTCAACCGATTTTATGCAAATTTTAACCAAAGATTACTAAAATAAGTCTGTCGAATGGTAATATCGCGTTCCGTCAAAATTTTTCAAAACATGACGCTGAAGTCATGTTTTTAAGTTTTAAAACTTTCGGCAGGTTGAATTTGATTTGAAAAGAAGCTAGCACATTTTCAAGGTGCAATACTTCGGATTTTATTACATTTAAACCATTTCCTATAGAAAACCATGTCTTTCGAAATTTTCTGGGACGCATTTGATTAAAAAATGTCCAGAGGCGTAGATAATGGGAGATGGAAGATGGCTACCCTTTAACTCCTTATTTTTGACTACCCAAATTAGTTTTGAAAATAAATTATATTTTTAAATTTAGAAAAAAAATAAAAAATAGTTATTGCTGTAGAATTTTGATTAGATTAACTTTATTACGTTTGTATCACAATTTATAACATTTTACTGAACCAACAGTTTTCAAAGAATACAACGAAAGGTTTTTTAATAACCATAATAATACAATTAACCATAATAATAAAACAATTACAACCTATTAATAACAATAATTATTTACAACATATTTTCAAAGTGCAATCCTCCTGCCTCAATACATTTTTGACATCTTTTGGTAATTGAATTGATTGCTGCCAATATTTGATGTCGATTTTGACTTAATTGGTGGCATGCTTGTTGAATTCGTTAAATCAACTCTTCCCTTGTGTCAATTGTTGTTGCGTATACAACATCCTTTAAATAGCCCTATGCATAAAAATCTAATGGGGTTATATCAGGTGACCTTGCTGGCCCTCTTCCTACTTCAGGTGGATCGTTATTCGTGATACGCCCTATCCATCTTTCCGGATAATTTTCATTCATCCAGTCTCTCACCTGTCGTCCAAAATGCGCTGGAGCACCATCCATTTGGAACCAACTATTATGGCGTACTTCGACGGGTATATCATCAAATAGGTCGTACAAGTTATTTGTTAAAAAGTCAAGGAAAAGCACAGAGTTCAGTCGAGGTGGTAAGAAAAATGGACCACAAATATAACCGTTGATTAGCCCAAGCCATACGTTAACACTAAATTCGTGTTGAAAGGACCTAATTCGAATACCTCTAGGGTTTTCTTGAGCCCAAATGTGAGAATTATGGTGATTGAATACAGGACTCATGAGTCCATAAAATCTTATGTAGGAACTGTGGATTTTCTTGAACAGAATTGAGTATCCAGTTTCAGAAGGTAAGACGACGATTTTCATCACCAGGAAGTAAATTTTGCACTGGTTGTAAATGATATGGTCGTTGATTATCCTTATGAAGAACACGCAATATTTTAGGTTTAGATTTTCTCAACTGCAAGGCTGCTCTACGTGAACTTAGCCGAGGATTGTTATTAAAAGCTCTGATTATGGCATTTTCTTCATTAATTTGTCCGTCCGTGCTAGGCTGCCGGTCCATGACGATTTTCAAGCCAAAGTCACGAAAACGTTGATGCATGGTCACAAAAACATGCGCATTTGGTTGCCTCCGATCTGGATATCTTCTGCGATATTCCCTGACAGCAGCTGCGGCATTTCCATCGCAGAATCCGTAAACAAAGTGTATGTCTGCAGACTCGGCATTATTGAATAAGTTTGGCATGTTTTCGTGGAGATATTACACAAACAATGGGACACAAGATACAATATAAGTGCAAAAGATGCCGAAATGTCAACATTTCGAGGCGTGACGCAAGGCTACTTGATTACTGATTATGTGTAGCCCGAAGGATTGCACTCTAAAAATGTGTTGCTTCATTTTAAATTGGCGTTTTCATACATGTTTTCAAACTTTCACAAATATCTCGAAAACGAAGCCTCTAATCGAAAATTTGCTGGTATAACGTTTTTTTCCTAAATTAAATCTGAAATCCAAAAATGTGAGCAATTTAAAAAAATAACCAGTGGTGTAGAAAATAGGTGGGGAAAAAGGTGACACCTCCCATTATCTACGTTCCTGAAAAATTTTGATGGAACACGTTATAACCATTCGACGGAGACTTATTTTACTAATCTTTGCTTAAAATTTGAATAATATCGGTTGAACGGTTCAAAAGTTAAGCGAATAAAACGATTATTTTTTCCCAACTTTGAAGGGCTGTATCTCCGTTATTAGTCCCATTGGAAATAAATTTTCTGGGGAAAGTCCCCTTCATTTTCGATTGTCTATCACTTCCTAAAATTAATGTATTATAAACTGGACCACCCTGAATATATATATATATATATATA
This sequence comes from Tetropium fuscum, assembly GCA_964058915.1. Lineage (NCBI taxonomy): Eukaryota > Metazoa > Arthropoda > Insecta > Coleoptera > Cerambycidae > Tetropium > Tetropium fuscum. The sequence goes on from CAXKVY010000133.1 coordinate 218,836, forward strand.
TATATATATATATATATATATATATATATATATATATATATATATATATATATATATATATATATATATATATATATATATATATATATATATATATATTGTTGTTGTTATTTGTACGGTACACTGATTATTAAAAATTAGTATCAAATGTATTATAGTCAATACTTAAGTGACTCAAAACAACTTATACCTATAGCGCTACGTCACGTCATTTGAAATGTTATTATTAATGACTAGAGACATTATAACCCAGGAGAAAGCAATGAAGCTCTTAAAAATAACGTCGATGTCGCTATCATAAATAAAAAAAATGATAACAAGAATTTATATTGAAAACGGCGTGTTTACAACATGAGATTCCTGACGGCCATCTAAAAGCGATACGAAAAAATGATGATACATAACTACAGTTACTTCATTGTCCGATCATATTTTTTCCCGCTCGGAAACTGGATGCTGAATGAAATAGCAATTTAAAATTTATCAGACTGCAAGTTTTTTCCTCTTACAATTTTAATCATATAGTTTGAAGGCAGGATATTTATAGGTGCTTCTTGTCTTTCGTTAAGAATAGAAATTACTTGATTTTGGAACAACGCGTGTGTTCCTTGTAGCGTTTAAACAATTCTTTGTTGCTTCTTGTTTATTTCACTTACCTCTGTCTATTTTTTAGTTGAAAAGTGAATATTATCTTCATTATCCAGTGTCTATAGTTGATTAAATGCCTATGTGAGATTGATTTGATTCACGGAGGCAGTAAAAGATATAATTTGTATTGTAGATCAACTTCGGGGTGGTGAGGTAAATATTAAAAATTGCATTTTGTCGCATATTATATTCCACAGAATATATAGTGTATTTATAACGAACAAATATATTGCACCTCCTTTTATTTTTTTCGTGTTATTCACATATTAACGCAGAAACTGATCGAGAAACCGATCGACTGTAGTTACTTCAACCTCTACGGAACCAGAGAGCGGAGAATACCAGAATTCATGCTATAATATAATAACACAACGCTATGTCAGCGCGCAGGCGAGTGTGACGTCAGGTCCGAGACATAACTATAAATGTTACTCCGTAACACGGTACCTACCTGTGTCTAGAATGTCGTTTTTTTTATTAAGGTATAACTAAATGGGACATCATTAGAGCATAGTTTTGGCCATTTATCATGTGAATAACAATTTTTTTTAGTAGGAACGAATTTTGAAAATTATTTTTTTCCATAATGAAATAATTTAAAAAACACGTTTCTAAAAAATACATAGCGGTATTAAATCACCGGCTCAGGATATGACCGTGAAATTTTGGCTACTTATAGAAGAAATAACAGTGCTTCCGATGGCAAAAATTAAGTTTTGAAAATATGACAAGTTTTTGTAAAAATTAGCCTTAAAATCCCTACTAGCAAATATGTGAACGGAAAACTTCACCCTGCGGAAAGCTATCTTAATTATTAAGAATTTATATATCAATATATCGAATGAAATGTAGATAAAACCATGGATTCTTTTTTAAATCAGCACACTAGGACTTATGGTTTTCGAGAAATGGAATTATCAATGCAGTGAAATCAACGCAGTGCTTTTTGTAGAGAAAGAAGTGCGACTCGTCCTCAGCTAAAAAATGGGACAAAATATATCTAATAGTAGAAATATAGAAAAGTATGACCATTACGGTCATTTCATACGTTCCATCACATGAATTGGAAACGATTGATTAATCGATTACTCGCAAATAATCAGTTAGACAGTTAGACAGAATTTAAAACTTTGAAAACATAGTAAGCATAAAAGTCTTAATAGTCCTTTAAAAATAAAGATACTATAACGACATGTTAATGCAATTCTGTTTACTGTAGATTATACAAGCAGTTTTTAAACATTTTAATAGGTTATCCAGGAAGATATACATTGCAAATTTCATTTATACGAAACTCTCCGTTTATCTCCATTGTATATGTATGAAAGCAACGCCCAGTAGCTATATTTTTCATACCAGTAAAGAATAGAGCCGAGAATTTTTGCACATTGAAATATTTCTGCTGGTCACGACAAATACATATTATTTTCTGCCTCCGTTCGCCATTTTTAAATTCGATCAACACATTGTTTATATCGCTATTGTTCGCGCTCTTTTATTCGGATTGTGTGGTATCTAATACACTCATTGTTTTGCTTCCATTATCTATTTATCGATTTCGCGTTTTGGAATTTGGACGTGGGCATTATCTCATCCTAAATAGAAAAACACATTCTGGTCATTCAGTCACTTCAGTTATATGAAGTTATGCTACATGAAATTATCATTTCTGTAACTGTATTGTCTTAATTTCGTGAGGTGTGATTTATGGATATTTTCAACTTTATTTCTTAATTTCAAATAAAAAATATAGAAATTCTAGAAATATTTCATATAAAATATTTAACACAATAAAGGTAAAATATAAAAGTAGAGGGAACGCGTCACACCGAAAATTAAGTTATACGTCAGAAGTTGATATTAACAGTATATATGTATTCAGAATTCAAAATTATATTATGCGATGGTTAAGATGTAATAGTTTTAAGTGCAATTATATAAAACAAATATTATGATTTAATCTGATTAAAATAATAGAACAAGAAAGAAGTAGGTAATCAGGAAGTTGCATCTGTTTTTAAAAACGGGACATCCGTAGCAACAACCAGCAATTTTATGAGAGTCCAGTTACGGTGTCCAAAGCAACAACCACGCTTTTCAGTTTTGTAAAAGTTAATTAGTAAAAAAATTATTATAATTTTATATAATCAGTGCTAAGTAAGCAGGAATACTACTACACATAATCTTGAAGCAGTAAAACTGCATATATAAATGTTTTTCGTAGATTTTATGAATATAAAAGAGAGAAGCTTGGTTGCGTTCCAGCCCAGTGGAGGAAAATTGCAGTTAATATGCCAACAAGAATAGGAAACAAACTTCCACAGTGATTATCAAGTGATAGCAGATTGAATACTACAGCTCAGCAGCAAGTAAGAAAATTTGGGGGTATATAAATCCCAAGGCGCAGAAGAGATACCAGCGATGGCAGTCAGCATTCCAGAGGCAGTGCAGCGATATCCCGCTAGATGACACTACCACCATCAGAGCCCAGCAGCAGTTCAATAGTTTGCGTACAAGTGTAATCGAAAGTGAGAAGTTTTGTGGAAGTACGTAAAAAAAGGATTTACACATTTTACAACAAGGTAATATACAATCTAAATTAGCTAATTTTAAGGAATATTGTTTCAGAGAACTTGGTCCCGTGTAATTAGATTGAAGTTGAGTATGTTTTTTTCGCAGGATAGTATTAACAACACATTAACAATATCTTATAATAAACGTAATCATAATCAATCACAGCTTCTTCATTCTTGTTTTGCAATTTCAGGGAAATAAATTTAAAATACTAAACAATATAACTGATACAACTTTGAGCATCGCATAAATTTAACATATTAATAAAAAATTGCGTACAGTTTAAATTCAATGATGATGCGTCGTTAACTTGCATTATCAACAAATCATTTAAAGAAATTTTGTAAAAAAAACCTAATAAGCCTAACAGGACCCCTTCTAAGACGAGAGAGTGCTGCTCATGACTTTAAAGTGATCTTTCAATTAAATTAAGAAATTTATGTTCATAGAACTGGCGTCCAAAAAAAAATAAGGATTCAACAGAGAAGTAGTAAGAGTAAGTATCCAATAAGCAAATTATATATTTATCTATCGTATTATTTCAATATAATATCTCTATTTCAAAATATTAAAACAATTTTTCACAATGTGGCTTACCAACGTAAGCGTTTACTTTACATTTAAACCATTTATCTCAATATATATATATATATATATATATATATATATATATATATATATATATATATATATATATATATATATATATATATATATATATATATATATATATATATATATATATATACCGGGTGCCTACGATATTACTAGCCAACCTATAACTTCCTTGTAATAAAATATATCCATTTAAAATTTCACCTGCACTATAAATATGTCACAAATCTGCTCAAAGCAGAAAAATAAAATAAGTATCAAAAATGAATCACTAAAAGTAATAGGTAGGTATAATTTATTTTAAATCCAGTCCAGAGAAACATTTAAATAATGCAAAAGTACTGTCAAAATCGGCAAATCGTTCTTTTGTTTTACACAGTCCTCCCGAATCAAAGTTCTGTTGAAACATAATTTTTTTATTGTTTAGCCTTTGTGACAGTGCAAGTGAACATTCAGTCGCCGATATCTCATAAACTATAAGGTTTAGGTAGGAGACAGCAGAAACAAAAAATATCCAGAAAGGTAAGTAGAATGTAAATTTAATGTTCAATTAAAAATATCGAAGTAATTTGAGCGTGAAAATCACTTTTCGTAGTACTTCCGGTACAACCGGAAATGAAATTTTTAAGACTTTATCAAATGTAACTCCCCAAAACACTTAAATAACCGTAACAGATTTGTTCCTACATTCATTTGTTTTATGTGAAAATGAAGTAATTTATCATTGATATAACATTTTCAACCGCCATTTTCTCGAAAACTGTCAAAGATAGATATAGGTTATGCTACATGTTTTGGACCTAGAATTTTCTGGTCAATCTAAATGTCTAAAAATATATAGGGTGTTCCATTAAAAATAACAAAGTTTATACTGTTTCCGGTTAAACCGGAAATGGCAATCAGATCTTGATGCAATCAAACTATGCACCGTTGTCAACCATACTAGACAAGGCAAAGGGTATGTTTAGGTATAATACCCAAAACCGATGTGTATATATATATATATATATATATATATATATATATATATATATATATATATATATATATATATATTAGCTTTGAAATTCTTTGCTATTCATATTTGTTTTGTGAAAAGTAATCTTGGGTTTGTAGCATTTCATTACATAGAGAAATAAGCAAATAGACTAATAAGAGGAAAGATACACTTACCAGTACTATATCTGGACATACATACGGAAATGAACCACTATACACACCGAAACGAACCACTTAGAAGTTGTACAAGTTCTTTCACCTTTATTGAGGATCTTCAGAGCAGTATACGATTTATTTCATTGATCATTTATACTTGATTCTATTTGCTTATTTCTCTATGTAATGAAATGCTACAAACCCAAGATTACTTTTCACAAAACAAATATGAATAGCAAAGAATTTCAAAGCTAATAAATATATCCAGGGTGAAAATTGGATTTTTTTCGAATTTTCGAAGAAACAATTAATACATAAGACCAACAAATGATTTTAGTTTTGACTAAGCAAGCAATTTCTGTATCACTTCCTCTTTGAATGCTTCAGAACTCTATTGTATATGTAATTCAATATTCTCCAGCATATAGTTGGAAAAAGTAGTTGTTTTTCAATAGGTTCAACAATATTTTATGCATTTTAAAGTTTAACATCTTCTGGATAACTGTATGCCTAATGCTTTTATATATGTTCAAATAGAACAAATATAAATAGTAGACTAGGTCTGTGTATTCTAAGAATTTGAGTTCCGTCAAAAACTAATGTCATAAAACGTCACTGCAAGTGTTGGAGTATTAATATTTTAAATTCAAGTATAAATGATCAATGAAATAAATCGTATACTGCTCTGAATCTGACTGTGGATCGTCAAATTGTGCACACTGCTTAGTTATACTTGGAACTTCTTATAATTTGACCGTTTCCTTATACGGCTTACCAAGGTCTTCCACAGGCTGGGGACAGTACCAAGCCTCCACTTCTCACGTCTTAATTTCGACGAAAACACTTGCAGTTACTTCTGCTTAAAACCTTTGCCACTGGTATTCTACTTATATAGAACTTATGTAGAACTTATTTTTTAAAAATTACGATCTAGTTTACTTATTTACAAATTATTATATTGCATTTTATATTCGTATTAATTTCAATGCATGATTATCTATCAAAGGGAACAAAATCCGATATTGGGGTTCTATAGTGTATTGTGATTTATTAAAATGTGTTATTAGATAAGTATTATAATACAAAATAATAACGAATTTTGTAATTATATCAAAGTATCAACTAAATTACAGACTACAGAATGTTAATTACATATTGCTAACAACAATAGCACCACAAGGTAATAAAAAGTAAGCATATAATTAATATCCAAATAATGTAAATAAAATATCAGCGATCGAGGATAAAGATAGGAATGCAAATCTGAAGTGGACATCTCCTTTCCATCGGTGACAATTTATCTCCATAGTAAAATATTAATTACTGAACGTTAATTAATTTCTAGTAAATATAACCGAACACATGTCATATCAGTGTATCAATTAGTTCATAAACTATTAACTTTGCCATGTAGCAAATATCAAGTTACGGAGCTAGCTAGGTATATTAAAGATTTATCGATTTTCAATCAGAACTACCTCTCATAAATCAGGCATTTTTCCGATAATTGCCTGTAATCTCCTGCTACCTTTTAATTGCTCTCTGACGTCATTATGAGGCATACTGTCTTCTTACGATGTATATGTACCATTTCTATATTGCAATATCTACCAATGATATCTGCAACGTATTGAAAGGATGCACCTCCTAAAATATTTGCAATAATATAATTATCACTTATGTTATATCAATATATATATATATATATATATATATATATATATATATATATATATATATATATATATATATATATATATATATATATATATATATTAGCTTTGAAATTCTTTGCTATTCACATTTGTTCCGTGAAAAGCAATCTTGGGTTTGTAGCATTTCATTACATTGAGAAATAAGAGGAAAGATATACTTACCAGTGCTATATCTGGACATACATACGGAAATGAACCACTATACACACCGAAACGAACCACTTAGAAGTTGTACAAGTTCTTTCACCTTTATTAAGGATCATCAGAGCAGTATACGATTTATTTCATTGATTATTTATATATATATATATATATATATATATATATATATATATATATATATATATATATATATATATATATATATATATATATACAGGGTATTCCATATATCTACGTCATCATCGCATCCAGACAATTTTACTTTACAACAGGACAGTTACCTAACGCACAACTACAAATTAGTGCGGTATTGGTTCTTTGACAACAACATTCAAGTTTTGCCTTTGCCAGATAGAAGTCCCAATCTCAATCTAATTGAAAACATTTCGAGACGATTGGGCAAGGAAATTTTCGCTCGCACAATAGAGAAGAACTATACAACGTTAGCTCATTCTATGCCAAGATGCTTGGAAGCAGTAATTGCTAGTAATAAAGCACCTATTAAATACTGATTTTGAAATAAATTTATTTCATTTTGTTCATTTTATGTTTCAGATAAATTTTAAAAATAATAATTACACCCTGTTACGGCTTTATTTGAATATTTTTTTCTAATACCAAATCAATACTGTCTCATCAAATCAAATATATACTGTCAAAAGCCACAATTACATGATCCTAAAATAACAAATATTTATACGTCGTTTGCTTTCATATGTTCGCGAATTTGGTACATAATCTCTTAATCATATGTACTTGGTATACAATTGGTACATAATCCAGTATGATAAACCTCAAATACATTTTCTAGTGATGGGAATATATACTATAAATCAGATATACAAGGGATGAAGTTATCCTATTCAATTACTTATTATGTCATTATTTTCGTTAGTCTGAAATTACAACAATTCATACAGTACCAAGCCGTTTTTGCTCGACTCCATCAAAACACCTATGAAACTACTAAATATTTAATAGGGAATTATTCTAATAAAGGGTCCGCCAATAAGCGCGCTCGATCTTTAAAATGAAATAAAGCAAGTTGTGTGAGAGGTATAAATGAAATTTATTTTTTGTTTGAAAGAGTATTCGAAGGCATTATGTATGGAAAATAATATCGGTCAAATGTCCACCTCGGCTTCGCTGGGTGGCGCGCATACGAGAAGTCCAATTTTCAATGACTCTGGCGCACAAATCGGGCTGTATTTCATCGATGGCGTGGCGTATGTTGACTTTGAGGGCATCAGTGTTTTGTGGTTGGTTTGCGTAGACCTGTGATTTAAGAAAACCCCACAAGAAATAGTCTAGTGGGGTTAAATCGCACGATCTCGGTGGCCAGTTGATGTCGCCTCCGCGCGAGATAACCATTCCTCCGAAGCGCTCGTGCAGAAGATTCATTGTGGCGCGCGCTGTGTGGCTCGTAGCGCCGTCCTGCTGAAACCACATATCCTCGACATCCATATTGTCGATTTCATGCCAGAAAAAGTTCGTTATCATGGATCTGTATCGTTCGCCGTTTACCGTGATGGACACACCATCGTCGTTCTCGAAGAAATACGGCCCGATGATGCCTCCGGCCCAAAATCCACACCAAACAGTTACCTTTGCTGGGTGCATTGCGACCTGGTGGACCTCCTGTGGATTGTTCTCGGCCCAATAACGGCAATTCTGCTTGTTGACATTCCCATTTAACCAAAAATGTGCCTCATCGCTGAAGATGATTTTGCGACCAAAATCGGGGTCGACTTCCAACTGCTCTAAAGCCCAATCAGCGAAGATACGGCGCTGTCTATGGTCGTTTATTTTGAGCTCTTGTGTCAGCTGGATCTTGTACGGATGCATGCCCAAATCCAGATGCAAGATTCGGCGAAGTGATGTTTCCGAAAGGCGGAGTTCCTGTGCGCGACGTGAAATTGACTGTCGCGGATTTTCACGCACACTATCGCGCACAGCGGCGACATTCTGGGCAGATCGGACGTTTCGACGACGCGTCGGTGTTGGCTGATTGTTCACCGAACCGGTTGCCTCGAATTTGTTAATCAAACGACGGATAGTCGACTCAGCAGGACGATCAATTGCACCGTAAAATTGGCGGAGCGCGCGGAACGTTGCTCGAACCGATGAATGATTTTCGTAATAAGTTTTAACGATTTGCACATGTTGCTCGCGGCTGAATTGGTTCATGGTGATTTGTGAAGATACACTGAATAATAACAACTACGTTTGCCAACTCTAGCACAAACAACATGGCCGATTTGTGCGCCAGAGTCATTGAAAATTGGACTTCTCGTATGCGCGCCACCCAGCGAAGCCGAGGTGGACATTTGACCGATATTATTTTCCATACATAATGCCTTCGAATACTCTTTCAAATAAAAAATAAATTTCATTTATATATATATATATATATATATATATATATATATATATATATATATATATATATATATATATATATATATATATATATATATATATATATATATATATATATATATATATACTTATATATATATTTGCTTTGAAGTTCTTTGCTATTCATATTAAGTAATCTTGGGTTTGTAGCATTTCATTACATAGAAAAGTAAGCAAATAGACGAATAATAAGGAAGATACACTTACCAGTGCTATATCTGGACATGGACCTACGTATGGAAACGAACCACTTAGAAGTTGTAAAAGGACATACATACGGAAACGAGCCACTTGTACAGATTCTTTCACCTTTATTGAGGATATTCAGAGCAGTGTACGACCTGTTTCATTAATCATTTATACATGAATTTAACATATTAATACTCCAACACTTGCAGTGACGTTTGATGACTTCAGTTTTTGACGGAACTGAAATTCTTAGAATACACAAACCTAGTCTACTATTTATATTTGTTCTATTTGAACATATTATTTATAAAGGATTAGGCATATATACTCTGTCCAACGAGAGAATGGACTTGCTTTGCGCATCGGCGACTAAAGAGGAGGGGCTCTGTAACGAGCTACGCAGGACCGTAATTCGATGCGACGTCGTACTTGCGAGACTACAAATACAAACTGTGAATAGGTAGGCAGTAGTAGGTGCTTTATATAATTAGGTACCAGGTAGGTATCGGACCCAGGCGCCGGCCCTGGCTACCTGCTGAGCCAATTAAGACGTTGAACTAATGTTCTAAGGGGCGGAGATCTGACCAAAACAGACGAATTTTCGCTCGAGTGCAAGTCCATTCTCTCGTTGGATACAGTATAGTTATCCACAAAATGTTAATCTTTAAAATGCATAAAATCTTGTTGAACCTATTGAAAAACAATATATATAATATGCTTTTATATATAATATGTTCAAATAGAACAAATATAAATAGTAGACTAGGTTTGTGTATTCTAAGAATTTGAGTTCCGTCAAAAACTGATGTCATCAAACGTCACTGCAACGTGTTGGAGTATTAATAATTTAAATTCAAGTATAAATCATTAATGAAACGGGTCAATTAATTAATAGTGAAACAGGTTAGTTAATTGTGAAGCAGATTAGTTAATAGTGCAACACATTAATGATGAAACAGGTTGATAATTAACAGGTGATTAATGACACTGCTTTGAAGATCCTCAATAAAGGTGAAAGAATCTGTACAAGTGGTTCGCTTCCGTATGTATGTCCAGATATAGCACTGGTAAGTGTATTTTCCTTATTATTCGTCTATTTGCTTACTTCTCTATGTAATGAAATGCTACAAACCCAAGATTACTTTTCACAAAATACATATATATATATATATATATATATATATATATATATATATATATATATATATATATATATATATATATATATATATATATATATATATATATATATATATATATATATATATATATATATATATATATATATATATATATATATATATATATATATATATATATATATATATATATATATATATATATATATATATATATATATATATATATATATATATATATATATATATATATATATATATATATATATATATATATATATATATATATATATATATATATATATATATATATATATATATATATATATATATATATATATATATATATATATATATATATATATATATATATATATATATATATATATATATATATATATATATATATATATATATATATATATATATATATATATATATATATATATATATATATATATATATATATATATATATATATATATATATATATATATATATACGACCATATTATGCGACAATTTAATCTGTAATTCAGTTGATTACATTGTACATATTATGTACAAAAAATTTCTCGACAAAATTGAAACGAAATACTATCTTTGGAGACGTGTCAAATTACCCCGATCAGCCCCTAATATGGATCAAGACAATAGATTCGGTTGGCCGGAAAATTGATGAAGCACAACAAATAAACACTTACCATTTTGCGGTTTGAGCACTGTCTTATGCAGGTGCTCTCACACATTTGATTGAAACCAAACAGATTTTATATGATGGTCACTATGTTTATGTTTAGCCGGTGAACTATGGACGGTCACGTCGCGTCGGCCGCAGGTGCGTTCTTAAATCAGATTTAGTCGGAGTTGATGACCCGACTAGCCATTATTCTTATTACATCTTTAATCCCATTACAAAATATTTATTTTTAATTCGTTCTGCTCAGCTTAAGAAAAAGGCGACACCCGTATTAAATTATCTAGTTTAATTCTGACTGATATCGTTTTCTCTCTCAACCCTATACTATTTTATATAATCAACGACTAATTATTTAAAGGTAGGGTTTTTGCAAGAAATAATTTTTACTTTTAACAAGCATAATTTTGTTGGCCCGAAGTGACTGTGCTCTTTATTCTAGACAATTTAGTAATATCGCGTAATTTGCCACGCGAATTTGTCATGCGAGTCTATATTCATAATAATTGTACACAATGAAATAATTCTACTCGTATAAGACTTATCCTACAGTACATTGCCCTACCGATGAAGGATAGTGATCATTGCCACTATTCACTTTATTCCTAAGCGTTTAATATATTTAGGCCGGCGTTTGTTGAGAAAGAAAGGTCCGAAATTGATACATAGGAGAAAAAACAGCACCTACTTTGGCGTATCCATCGAAAATTTCAAGAAGATATTGGAAACCTCGCAAACTGAATACTTTTAATTACTCATTAGTCCAATCACTTGGTGTCAGAAACCAGGTGAGCCGAGAAAAAAACACAGAAGTTTTTTTTCTCGCCTGTTCCATATGTTTTTTGGTGTGCTGAATCCGAATTTCAACTTTGCCCCCTCGAAAAAGTGCCGCATCATTGAGAAAAACAAAGAAAACTGTCAAAATTTCGTCTTTTTTAAAGATTTTTGCTTATAACTAGAAAACGATGAATTTTTTGAGCAAATAGTTTATATAAAAATAAACTAGAGAAAATTTACAAAAAAAATATCCTATACGATTTTTTAATCGAGTGAATGGCTTGGGCGCTAGAGCGCGCTGAAGTTTGTGTATTTTTCGGACCAGCCGCGAAATCGAGGAAGTCTCTCGCATCTCGTAATGGCGCTCTGTTTAGCTATATTCTAATTAAAAACTGTTTTACTGATGGTTTGAATGAATTTGAACAATTATTTACTTACCAACTTGTTGTAATTAATTAGGTTGTCATTATTATTATTGAAGTGATTAAAAGTATACGCATTTTAGTACACAATATATATCCCGTGAGACGATAATATTTTGTTAGACGATCGGGTAGGGAGCGTCCGAAATTTGCACATATTTGCAATAGTTACATTGACTACGTTCGATCAAAATACCACTCTAATGCTGTAGTTGTTTTTGATGGATACCCTGATGAGTATCATAAAAGCACTAAATATATAGAGCGCGTGAGGAGGTCCTTCAAGAAACACTCGGTCGAAATAATTTTTAGTGACTCCATGGTGCCCAGCGTCTCTCAAGAGAATTTTCTCGCTAACTCTAAAAACAAAAGTCGACTGATAACCATGTTGATATCTAGATTCAATGAGGCCAACATTGTTACCAAACAAGCATCCGAAGACGCAGATACACTATTAATTGAAACCGCTAATACCTTGGCACCACATCATGAAACAGTTGCAGTGGTAGGTGAAGATGTAGATCTTCTGGTCATAATGATTGGAACAACCATTTCTCCTAACGTCTTTTTTCTGAAGCCAGGCAAGGGGAAAGCTCCTCCATACCTATACCATCCACCAGGTGTCGTTGACAGGAGTGTGGCCGAACACATGCTATTTTTACATGCTGTGAGTGGTGAAAGTCAAGTGCCTCAAAGTGCTAACAAATAATGCTGATCTCAAACCCTATCTTACGAGATTTAAGGACCCTACAGCCGATCAACAGAAAATAACTGAAGCAGGGGAGACATTCTTGATGGCACTATATGGTGGTAAGACTCAAAATACAACCATTGACAGGCTGAGGTACAGGCAATACCTGACATTTTGACTCCTGTCACTACGTTGCAGTCTCCAGCGCCGGAACAACTGTTGCAACTAATTTCTGGCACATGCAAGAAGAATTGCGTGATAAATTGTGGCTGCAGGCGAGCAGGATTGTTCTGCACAAACATTTGCGTCGTCTGCGAAGGAAAGTGTTCTAACATCGACAGACTCGACTTGAACGACGAGCAACATTTGGACGGCGGGGATGATCTTAATTCAGATGATCTTAGTTCAAACAATACCAGAAACTGAGACAACAGGAGGTAAGTCATAAAATATCAACATTTATTTTTTGATGATTAAAGATTATACCTACTACATTTTTTGTACAAGCTCTTTCCAATTTCAATCATATTAAATGTAATTTAAATGAACTTCTTTATTCAATCAACCTTACATCAAGTGGATTTATTTTCCAGTTGAGGAAGACCAACGGCCCGGACCTTCCGATGCTGGGCTCAGTTACGACGACCCACAGCCCGGAACTTCTGATGCTGGACGCAGTTCTGAACGCACTAAGATATCAGAAGGTATAACTTTTTATTTTTACGATGTACGTTAACTCTTAATTCCAGGCAACGAAACTCTTTTTAAAAATGTCTTAACTCGTTTCTTTAATCACCTCCTAACATTATCTCTCAATTTTTTTTCAGTTCATGAACGTGACAAACCAAATCCCGGACCTCCCAAACGACGACGGAAATAAATCTACTATCTATATTATATATCTATCATCCTATATACATTCTTTCCATTAATAAATTTTGTATGCACCTTATTTTAATCACTACTTATCCCCTATTATATTGTAAATTCTGATTTAAATTCACTCACATCAGTAAAGCAATCGTTTTAAATCAGAATATTGGAAAGCAGAGCGCCATCGCGAGATGCAAGAGACTTTTCCTCGATTTCGCAGCTGGTTCGAAAAATGCACGCATTTCAGCGTGCTCGAGCGCCAAAGCCATTCACCTGACTAAAAAATCGTATAGGACAATTTATTTTGAAAATTTTCTCTAGTTTATTTTTATATATAGACTATTTCCTCAAAAAATGCACCATTTTCGAGTTATAAGCAAAAATCTTTAAAAAAGACAAAATTTTAACAGTTTTTTTTGTTTTTCTCAATGTTGCGGCACTTTTTCGAGGGGGCAAAGTTCAAATTCGTATTTAGCACCCCAAAAAACATAGGAAACAGGTGAGAAAAAAACTTCTGTATTTTTTTTCCCGCCAAACCACTAGGTGATTGGACTACATCTCGAAGAACGTTTAAACTAAGCTGACAGGCATAACGATCTGCTGGCCCTCGTATACTATTTTCAAGGTTCTGGAAACTTCCAGAAGCTTCTCGATTATTCCATCCATTCCATTCTATATTGTATACAGGGAGACAGGGAAGTGTTCTACAGGAAGTAGTCCTCGTGCCGCAACTATTCTAAATGGACCACGGGGCGCATCTCGGTTATCTGAAGTCCTAGAAGGTTGAGACTTTGCCTATGGGGAGTTGTATCTAGCAGCACCCCAGATGCGATGTTACCATATCGACGGGTACGGTGTTGCCAGAATGTGCAGACTTTCCCTTAGATCTAGGGAATCATGCACAATCGCTGCTAACGATCCCGTGGCACTACCAGTGGCGCATCGAGGGGGGAGGGTTAAACTCCCCTCCTAGGACCCGTAAAGGGGAAAAAATATCAAGGTATGTTAAAAATTAAACTTATTTTTGACGCATAATACGAAAAATCTGTCATTTCTACCTTTGGCATTTCTAATTCTATCATTTGAAATAATAGCTATCACATTAATAATGACCCAAATTTCGATAACACAAATTTTATAAATTTAGTAAGACTGATAGAGAATTTATTTCTTAAATGTCACTTTTGTGAAAAATGTATTCCTGGGTTTGTGTAGGTCTGGCGACCATTTGAAAGTGCACGACTCTTACATCAGATTTCGTTATATTTGATCTTTGTAAAACTTACTTTGAAACTTGAGGTTCATGTGATGTATCATTATGACATTCACAATTATTATTTTATCAAAAATATTCCAAATTAACAAAGAACGTCCCAAAAATGTTCAAAATAAACTAAATTATAAAAATTAAGTAACTTAAAACTACAAGACTCCAACGCGAGTACTGTATAAAATTAATATTTCGTCCAGGCGCCATTTGAGTCTATCACACCTTGCAATCGACGTCTCATTGATGAAACAAGTGTCCTCGTGTAATCTACGTTGATATTACTACAGTTAGTCACAATTCTTGATGTATGAATTGAGCAATTATCTTGCTGGAAAATAAAATTCTGAGGATACAACATAGTGACAGCATAATATTGTCCAATATGCGTATGTAACTCTGTCCGGTAAGGCGCTCTCCTATCCTCCAGCAAACACCGGGACCTAGGGAACTTATCCATGCCCAAACATTGATGGAAAAACGTCCACTCCGGTCGGTAGGTTTAATATACCTCTCTTCATACCTCGAATTCTCGAGGTCGGTAGACGCGGATGGAACCATCATGATATGACTGAAAGACCTTTTCGTCGGAAAATATGACATTATTCCAAAAGTCGTCGGGCCTACCGACAAACTGGTTCGCAAAATTAAGATGTTGTTCTTTATGTCTTGGCTCCAAAAATATATTCTTTGCTGCCGCATAATTTCGTAACTCTGAACCCTTCACCCGCCGCCTTGCAGACCTCACAGATCCAGGAAACTCCGTTTCGAAACAGGCCGTTCTAAGATGGTCTAGGAAGAGGTTGTACATGTATATGCTATTTTTAGCATGGCATCTATTTCCTTTAGAAATACTTTTGCCGGATGAATATATTTTTGTTGCTGCGGTGTTCTTGACTATCCGATTTTATGTCTTTTCTCCCTCGACCTTGGGCGGGGGAATGGGGATGGGATATTGCGGGCGTTAGTTTCTAATTTTAATTTTGGTTAGGTGTTAGTAATTACAAAAAGCGGGGCTGTTGAAAGCGTTGGAATACAACATACTTATATACTATGTTAATTTTGTGTCTTTTGTGTTAGTTAGTTTTATTATTGTTGCTATTACATGCCTCTTTTTTGGTTATTATTTTTTTTAAATTTGTTTCATGCTGTTTTGTCTGGTTTTATTGGTTTTATTTTTTATTTTGTTCTTTTTTTTTGTTTGTTCTGTTTTTTTCAATCATTGTTTATTAGTATGGGGGTTGTGTTGCGGGGAATTATGGGGCGTAGATATAATTCAGGGATGGGTGTTTGGGAGGGTCTGCAAATTTTGGTATCATGCCTTGTTGTATTGTTTTATTTGGATGTTGAGTTAAGCGTGTTATGAATGCTGTATGATTGTATTTTCAATGTAATGGTCTATAGTGTGCTTGCCTGTATGTTGATGCAGGGTATTCATTGTTCCTGTGATAAGTCTTGTGTTTGTGGCCATACTGAGGGCTTTGTTGTGCCATATTTGTAATTTGTTTTTATGGTATTGTGAAATCCAAGGATACCACACTGCTGATGCATATGTGATAATAGGTCTGATATAAGCTTTGTAAATTAATAGTTCTGTCTGTGTGTTTGATTTTATCATTATTGCGCCTAGTTGAGCCTGCCTAAATTTAGCTTTTTTTATTGTTTCATCTACTTGTTTTTCAAACCTAAAAGGAAGAGGTTGTCTTGCTTCAGTACTTATTTTACGACGCCCTCCGCCGTGGACGCAGCGAACGTTTCCTACTGCATTCCATTTTTGTTTGAGTTTGAATATACAACTCTTACTCACATTTAGCTCATCTGCAACTGCCTGTAATGACCAATCATTTTCAAACAATATAACAGCTCGCATTTTTTCAGGTTCAGTTAACCGCGGCATTTTAAAACGTGAAAACTAATAAAGTGGTTTGTACATTACGGAGTTAATTACTGACATTTGTTTGAAGTTTCAAATAAGTGTCAAAATGAAATATAAAAAGATCACATTACAATATCAAAAAAAATCGTGCACTTTCAAATGGCCGCCAGCGTACTTATGTATTGAGAATTTGAGAAAACCCCTCGTGGAATAAACTTCTCGGTGCGCCACTGTGATCTACAGTAAATGTCACCTTACATGATATTATGAAAATGCATATTCTTATATATAAAACGTATGAAATCGGTAAAATTTTACAAATAGGTCGTAGACACGTGTTCTGAGATTACCACCGTACCACCCCGACTTAAGTTACATTGAGTTAGTTTGCATCTCTAGCATCTCTAAAGCAATATGTTTCTAATAAAAATATCACATTTATCTTGACAGGTGTAGAAAAGTCATTCAATGATTTTTTCAGTATTTTTCACGCTGTGAAAATGCTTCAAAATTAGAAAAACATTTTATGACTACAGAACCTGCTCTTAATCAACAGATCAAGTTTTTAGAGGACGATTCGGGTGATGATGTTACTTTTAATTTTAGTAGTGAGGAGAGTCAGCATCATTACGATGACGACAGTTATTTGTGTACCAATGCATCAAAGTTGAACTTTGTATCACGAATGTGGAATTTATTTGCAGAGGCCGCCAAATTATGTAAACTGCTGATATTGGGGCTTTAAAATAGATTTTTTTGTCCGAAAAACGCATTAAGAACTGAAAAATAACTCGTCAAGATATAAAACGTTCAAGATATAAAACGCGCAATGGTCGTAGACAAATTATGGCATTCAACACATAATTAATATGCCACTATTAACTGATGGAATTTGCGATTCTCGCCATCGGCATCGGCTCGTGACGGTATCCTCGCCCTGCGTTAATATTGGCTGTCATTAATTACTCGTTGGATAATATACTATAATTTGAAATTTTACTTCTGAACAACGACGGGAAGTTTTGGCATCTTCATTCCCAATACACTATATTTTAGTCTAATTTACGTTGACTTTGACTTGCTTTGTAGACTTGTTTAACTTACGTTGAATTTACGTTACGTTGAATAGTAAAATAGCCTTAAAGCGCTTATTTCACCCCTTGTATTTATGTTATTTTCCAATAAGGGTTCCTTAAACTCATAAACAATGGTTAATTGCATTAGATGAGATTTGAATCAGATAAACAATAACGTTTTACTCTCTACGATAATTTATGACTTATTTTACTTTATTTTGATGCGAGTTTATATAAAATATGTATAAAGTCAATTTACTACGGATCCACCATGCGAGCTTTCTGTATTTGTACGTAATGCTGTCCAAATATTTTACCTTTAGTAAAAACTTACCAGTACTAACTAATAATCCATCGCCTAACCAGGGTTTAAACAATTCGTAACCGTCAGATTTAGACAAATGGATATTGGATCTTAAAAGTTTCTCCAAATATTCTGGCTTTGATATTATCAGATGCAATCTGGAGCCAAGCCACAGTTTGTAAAATGATCTATATTTGTTCTGCAGAGTAACAAGGGATTGGAGCAGAACTAAAAGATAATTGTATCGATTATACGTTTATATTACCTCCTGGTTATAGGAGCGTACCTAATAGTCGCTATTTAAATGCAATCGTTATTATACAAGGTATATCATGAAACAAGCCGCGCGCGAGTCAATATGTTGAAAGTTCTATGAATACAATTTTATTAAACATTTTTATTGAAGAGCAAGGAATAGCTATTTATGTAATCAGTTGGGAAAAGTATTATTTTGTTTAACCAGCAGATTTATGCGGAACGAGCGCTAACGAGTTCCGCAAAAGGAAGCGAGTTACACAAAATAGTGTTTTCCAACGTATTTCATACAAGATTTTTTCTAATTTTCGCCAATTGTTTTGATTTTGATTGAAACTGCCAAATTTATGTCATTTTAGGATATGGCGTTACAAAAACAACACTTACGATTGTTACCTTGCGTTCGCTGATTTTATTTACATCTAAATTTATTAGGTACCATAAAATGAATCAAATAAAATATAACCTTACTGGACTGTATATAATTCGTATCACCGTTATTCTCAGTTACAACAAAATGTCTTTATCATTTGTTCTTATCATGTCGTTATCATTTATTGATCTTTATTAATTTTTCAACAGACTCAATATTTCAGACTCATATTTCTCAATTTGCTTAGAAACAAAACACAACTCTTCAGCAAACAATATAGTACATATTATTAGGACATTAAAATATGTCCGTCGACATATGAAGAAAATCGGCGGATCAAAAATTCATCCATTTTTGGCGATTCAATGTTGTCACGCTAGTCCGCTTACAACGTGGGTCCCTGGCTCCCGTACTATACAGCCAAAAACACAGCTATTGTAAATCAACCATGCTGTAAAAAATGCCCCGTGAACAGACAACAGTAAGCTCCAATTCTCACACGTTTCCCTAAAATGATTTCTTTGTGCCTTCTTTAACATTACCGACGTGAAGTTGTCCTTCTCGAGATAAAATTCAGTACTTAAATACGTGTGATAAAAACAAAGTACCGGGCGGCAACGCATGTGATGTTCTTGAGATAAAATATTACATGAGTTAAAACGCCCACGTAATAATTTGAACAAAAGGAATAAAGATGCATTAAAAAGAAACGGGTTTTTAAAAAATAAGAATTTACCTGTGGAATTCGCAGAATAGGTATGGTATAGATAAATTATATTAAGTAATTGATATTTAGTAGCCATTTCCGCAAACAGTAACTCCAGGTTTGGAAGAAGATATATAATTTCCATCTGTAGTACGCATAAGGAGAACGAATTTCCAGAAATATATGCCAATTTTTTTTGATTTTTCAACTAAATCATTTGCACTAAGTATATACATATATTATACATAATGCCCATTGTAGATAATCATTAACAAAACGTTTCAGAATACATAAATCGACTAGGTATTTGCCAGTTACATAAATGTTATTACAATATATATTGAGATAAATAAGAAAATAGCTTAAAAAATGAACATAATATTGTCTAAGAATTTATTAAAATACCTACCAACAGATTGCGTATATAAAATAGCAATGTATCAGATAAAGAGGTATGAGAACAAAATCGTAGTGCATTGAACAGGGAAAGACAACCATCGCAGGGAAGAACATCTACGCCGTGATTGGTCAGTAATGTTTAATATCATAGCGTAACTTACATAAACTTGCATTGTGAACGAAAATATTAATCAATGACTAACGCCGGCGCTAGGATTCCAGATTATATTAGTCACTTAATCTCGAAGAAGATATAACTGTCAAGCGAGCTGACCAGTATCCAAAATGGAAGCCACCTAGAATAACAGCCGTGAAGTAAACTAAACAGTGTAAATATCATAGATATACCTTGAAAAGTAATTTCAGTGCATATTTATTGTTAAAAAATGAAAATCAAAATTAGTACAGGCTTGTGATTGGTCAAACAAATGTATACATGCTTGGTAACCAGGAAATTACATTGTGTTTTATAAAACCATTTCCTTAGTAATAAATAATACGGAAAAGGGAGTACGTAAAAGGCGTTCAAGATCGCTACTTAAATGTTGTGTCCGTAAAAATATTAAGTATATACTATACAATTAAGAGTAAATTGTTACAGTAACATAAAAAAAGTAACTATAGTCTTTAAAAAAAGACTATAAGTCACTATAATGTGTGTATTCAAATATGATGAAAAATTTAGGTGATTAAACCAAGTTTTTTAACGAAGTAGATAGCTATGAGGTCGTAGATCTACGAGCTTGCAGATATCCGTGTAGGATTATATATTATTATAGAAGAGGAACCACAAAGTGAGAATTTCATATCGAGTGGTTCGAGGTATCCTGATCCGGGTGATTTCGAAGATAAACGCCGTAACACCATTTTCGGGTACAAGTTTGTAGATTGCAGCATAACACCGCGAAAGGGAAACTTCGCAAGATAGTGCAGTGTAGTGCGAGTGTTTTTGTTCTAAGAATGTGGTAATAAATATCAAACTCATAATTTTACAACCTTTGACTGTATATGTTATATTGCTTCTGTATATGTATAAACAATATTAATATTTCTTGCTTGTTTTGAAATTGGACTCTGAATGTCCTATATATATATATATATATATATATATATATATATATATATATATATATATATATATATATATATATATATATATATATATATATATATATATATATATATATATATATATATATATATATATATATATATATATATATATATATATATATATATATATATATATATATATATATATATATATATATATATATATATATATATATATATATATATATATATATATATATATATATATATATATATATATATATATATATATATATATATATATATATATATATATATATATATATATATATATATATATATATATATATATATATATATATATATATATATATATATATATATATATATATATATATATATATATATATATATATATATATATATATATATATATTACTAATCTAAGATAGTTAGGTGTCGTAGGTTAGTATAGTTTCTTATTAAAAAAAATTTCCATATGACTTCTCCTTTGACAATATATGATCACTGATAGACAAAATCAAGTTATAAGATACTTAAAGAAAAAGGTTCACAATAGTAAAACTACTTACTTATTTTAAATTCATTTCCTTGAAGCTAATCTCAATTTCTGAACTCTGCCCACGAGGAAAGAATTTCATGCTCTTTTATAAAACAAAAATTATCAAATTCAATAAAATCTCAATTCTCATAATATCTAGAACTGGTAATTTTACTTTAAGTTAAGTGTTCACGAAGACTGATTGTCACAACAACGTGGTGCTATTCATATTAATTATTTATATAAAATTAAATATAAAAACAGGCATTTAAAAAAATATCTATCTACATTACCTAAAAAAAACAACAATGCAATTTCGTATATCTCAATAATTAGGTATATAAATATTTGTCTTCTTTGTAAACGACTTTATGTTACTCGGAGCGGAGACTATAATGAACCTGAGAGTCAATATAAAACCAGTAAAATTATTTTGGTTATAACTTTATAGGCAATAATGAAAAAAAATATAAATTGTTAGTAGCACGGAATTTGTGGTTTAATTTTTCAGGTAGATGTTAGGGGGATCATTGATAATCCAGTGTTTGGGCTGCGGTTTTGTCTGCCACATTAAATGCGATGCCGCGCTTCATTTTACCTGAAAATAAACAGCCACAAGAAATAAATAACGGGAAGATATTTTATTTCAGAACATGAGAATATATATATATATATATATATATATATATATATATATATATATATATATATATATATATATATATATATATATATATATATATGTATATATATATATATATATATATATATATATATATATATATATATATATATATATATATATATATATATATATATATATATATATATATTTTGTGAAAAGTAATCTTGGGTTTGTAGCATTTCATTACATTGAGAAATAAGCAAATAGACGAATAAGAGGAAGGATATACTTACCAGTGCTATATCTGGACATACATACGGAAATGAACCACTATACACACCGAAACGAACCACTTAGAAGTTGTACAAGTTCTTTCACCTTTATTAAGGATCTTCAGAGCAGTATACGATTTATTTCATTGATCATTTGTACTTGAATTTAAAATATTAATACTCCAACACTTGTAGAGACGTTTTATGACATTAGTTTTTGACGGAACTCAAATTCTTAGAATACACAAACCTAGTCTACTATTTATATTTGTTCTATTTGAACATATTATATATAAAAGCATTAGGCATACAGTTATCCAGACGATGTCAAACTTTAAAATGCATAAAATCTTGTTGAACCTATTGAAGAACTACAACTTTTTCCAACTATATGCTGGAGAATATTGAATTACATATACAATAGAGTTCGGAAGCATTTAAAGAGGGAGTGATACAGAAATTGCTTGCTTAGTCAAAACTAAAATCATTTGTTGGTCTTATGTATTAATTGTTTCTTCGAAAATTCGAAAAAAACCAATTCTCACCCTGGATAATTCTTTGCTATTCATATTTGTTTTGTGAAAAGTAATCTTGGGTTTGTAGCATTTCATTACATTGAGAAATAAGCAAATAGACGAATAAGAGGAAAGATATACTTACCAGTGGTATATCTGGTATTTTTCAATTAAAAAGGTTTCGCCTTCTCTTTTTATATTTTATAATAATTGACATTTCTAATATACTCCGGAAATTTATTACAGAAAGCAACTGCATTATAACGAGGTAATTTTCTGTACAGAGCTGTTGTGTGAAGAGGAAGCCTTAACATGAATTTCGGCGTCCTGTGTTGTGAGAGTGATTGTCACCATTGAGTTCAAAATCGTTTAAATTTTTTGAAAAAATTTGTCAAATCAAACTTCAACGA
Source organism: Tetropium fuscum (assembly GCA_964058915.1). NCBI lineage: Eukaryota > Metazoa > Arthropoda > Insecta > Coleoptera > Cerambycidae > Tetropium > Tetropium fuscum. The sequence goes on from CAXKVY010000133.1 coordinate 242,603, forward strand.
TTTTGAATTCAATGGGCACCATTGAATTCACTGAATCACTCTCAAAACACAGGACGCCGAAATTTATGTTAATGAAATAACTTCCGAAATTTATTAGCAATATTTGAAATTTCTGAAATGTAATTGCTACAGCGGAAAAACATAGATAGACGGTACAGTCAATAATTTATTAGCAAAATATTACTTATAGCTGTCTGTATCTTGAGCCAATTTTAAGTATAATTATTAGCAATCTTTTTGCGAAATAAGGGTCAAAACTTTAGCCCCATAATATAGCCCAAACATGCCTTATTAAATTTCCTACGTAAATCTTTAATGTGGGTATCCCAACATAGCTTGTCGTCCAGGTAAATTTCCAGAAATTTGATTTCTTTCGCTGGTTTTAAATTTAGGCCTGCAATGTGCAAAGCGAAATTGTAAAGTGTTTTTTTGAATATCCATTCGGTTTTTGCTAAATTTAATAGTAACATATTTTTATTACACCATTCATAGAACTCGCTAATTATAACATATACTGTGGTGTTTTGAGGTCCTCAATATCAACTGCTGTTACTATCGTGGATGTATCATCAGAAAACATTGTTATTGTTGCTTTGTATATATTTTGGGGAAGATGGTTTATAACAAGTATGAATATTAGGGATATTAGGGATTAGCATAACTTCATTTCTACTGAAGTCAATGGAGAAGCTATGTGAGCGATATCTGAGGGATGTAACATTGACTAACAATCCCGTGCACCCCAACCAACATGCATACACGCCAGGAAAATCCACCGATACTGCCCTCCATGTGGTAGCAAGTCGGATTGAGAAATCCCTGGATCATAAGGAATCCACCCTGGGTGTCTTCATAGATGTAGAGGGTGCGTTTGACAAGACCACCATTCCTAAAATCACAGCGGCCCTAACACATAGGAACGTTCCTCATACTGTGAGCAGCTGGATATCCAATATGCTCTCTAAAAGAGCAGTACAAATCAGTACAGGAGACACTGTCATAAGAGGACTGGTTGCGAAAGGCTGTCCGCAGGGAGGTGTTTTATCACCACTGGAATCTGGTTCTTGACAGCCTCCTAAACCATCTCAACGTGGAAGGATTCTACACAATTGCATACGCAGATGACTTAACGATACTGCTTAATGGAAAATTCGAAGGAGCTCTCTGTCAGAGAATGCAGATGGCCCTAAGAATAATCGAAAATTGGTGTGAGGAGTATGCCCTATCCGTCAACCCCAGGAAGACGGAAATGGTACTCTTTACAAGGAAAAGAAAACTGGAGCCAATGAGAGCACCTGTTCTCCTAAACACAGCACTAAATTTTGCACCACAGGTGAAATACTTGGGGGTAACTTTCGATGCTAAATTAAACTGGAATCTTCACCTCGAAAGAAGAATAAATAAGGCCTACATATCATACTAGCAGTGTCGCAGGACCGTAGGGAAAACCTGGGGAATGAAACCCAGGGTGGTCCTGTGGATTTACACTGTTATCATAAGACCCATATGGAGCTGTTGTCTGGTGGCCCAAGAGTCAACAAATAACAGCAAAACTCAAGCTAGGCCAGGTATAAAGAGTTGCCTGTCTGAGCATAACCGGAGCCATGCGAACAACACCAACGAGAGCAATGGAGATAATGCTGTGTCTTCCACCACTAGACCTACATCTAGAAGAAGTGGCTCTGACTACCATGACTCGCCTTAAATCTGTTGGCATACTACTAAATGCAAGCTGTGGCCAAACCAGAAGCCGCCTGTGGACTGAGGCTGTCAGAAAGATACCCCTTTTACAGGCATGTGCAGATGGAATTCCGCCTCGGCTTGTCTTTGATAAACCTTACACCATACATACTACTGGTGAAGGCGAGGCCGGCGTTGAAGGTGTAAACTATGTCTTCATGGACGGATCAAAGAAAAAGGATGGAGCAGCCTGTGGTATATATTCCAGGAATCTGCGACTCCGATGCAGCTGGACTATGGATAAAAATGCCAGTGTAGTACAAACAGAACTCGCTGGTATAACCATAGCCGCACAAAGATTGCTCGCAGAGAAATAACGGGCAAGACAATAAGAATCTGCACAGATAGTAGACAATCACTACTGGCCCTGAAAAATTATAAAATAACTAAAGGATCAACATGGGAATGTCACCAAGCACTTGTGAGAGCATGTCAGATGAATAACATCTGCCTGTGCTGGGTCAAAGGACACTCACAATGCAACGGCAATATAGAAGCTGACAAACTGGCCAAGAAGGCAGCCAACCTGAGTATCCTTGGGCCTGGTCCTTCAAGTACGCTACCAGTTGCAGCGAAACTTCAATTAATAAAGGAAAACACCCACATAAAATTTAAGACGTTATAGCATGAAACAAGTAGCTGTCAGCTGGCCAGAAATCTCTTGAAATATCCCAGCGAAGAGACGGCGAGGAACTATCTGGCAATGTCCAGGGGTAAACTGCGATTTGTTACAGGAATCCTAACCGGACACTGCCGGGTAAGGAAATACCTCTATAACATGAGACAAAGTGACACACCCATCTGCAGAGGATGTGAACAAGAAGAGCAAGAGCATGTCCCGCCGTGTCATCGACCAGAGAATCCATATTGGGGGAACGTTGGCCTTCTATGGCCAATTTGAGGGAAATGCCCCTGGGCAGCATCATCACCTTTTGTACAACATTGGGCTGGTCGATGACCTAGGGAGATATTTCCCTCACGGAGGAAGCACAAGGGGCCCAATGGGGCCTAAGTGCAGCGGATCTCGATCCACACTCCGGACATATTCCAGATTCCAGGGATCCCAGGATCGATCCCTGAGGGACTCCCAAATTGATGCCATATTCTCTATGTATTAGATCGCCAATTTTTAAGCGGAGGACATATATACATATATACATATATACATATATACATACATATGTACATATATACATATTTAGAGCTACAATTAGATATTACACATACATAATACACAAATAGATATTTTTACTAACGAGTTGGTCCGCCTCTTGGTGCTCTTATAATAACTTGACACGGTCTTGGCATATTGGCAATGCAATTATCTATAATTTGAGATAGATACACACGAGCCATTCCTCTGAAATCGCAAGAGCAAGTCTTCCAATTCATGTCCGGTACCACTGGTTGCATAGGCGTCTTGCAGATGCCTCCCAGATATGCTCGATAGGGTTAATATCCGGCGAGGAGGAAGGCCATACCTTTCGTGTGATCTACTGTTCTTCGAAAAAGTTGTTTACTACTCGAGCACGATATGCGCTTGCATTATCATCCATATAGGCAAATTCGGTTGTTGTACTATAAATTCCATCTTGTATGTCCCCTCGCAAAATTCAAAGAGTTTCCTCTATCAAGGGTATCTGGCTAGCCGCCTGGCATGCAAATTTGCCTCATGCAATCCTCTCGTCGGATTTGTTGTTCAGAAATATTGACGTTATTGACTGCAATTCTTTTTCCCATAGTACCGTAAAAGTACTTTGCTCCAATTTTTTGCCTTGAACTTTTTAACGATCTGTAAAAGCAGTTTAAAAATAATTTTAGTTATTTTTTGTTACCGATAGCCATTGTATATGCAATGAAACAGTCGTGACCACAATTTGAAGCTGATATATTTTGTCATTTAAAAAAAACTTGTTTCAATTATGGTGCAAAGAATACCATACCGCTATGCATATTGTAAAATATTTTTTTAATTTTTCGTTGAAATTTGGTAACACTAATAGACGACTTTTATCTGTTAATCTTTATTGTTTGGAAAATATAGCATATTCTGCTTAAAACTATTTTAAATTTACTTAGGTACCTATAGGGATAAAATTCTTAATTGTGCCGCCGCGCAACATTAGATGTTAAACTGTAAAAATCAATGCCACCATAACTTGTCAGCTTGTCACATTCGGAGAACATACAAACCACGCCTCGACATTTGCTTTGGAGGATTTATTGCCCAGGTATTTTGTCTCGCATACACCATAACTTATCGGGTTTTTCGGGCCATTTCCAAAATTTTAACGATTTCACTATTGCGTTGATCATACCTATCACCGACCGTTATCTAAAGACGTTTTCACCCTGGGATATATATTGTCTTCATACAAAAACAAAATATGTTCGCCAAGAATCCTTGAAATATCACTCAATCCAGAATTTTTAAGTTTTTCAACAGCAATTGGTCCCAAAGTGCCAGAGATGTGTTTATGGTTGAATTCTATATCTTCCTCTATTTCCTGTACTTCATCGATTTCATTTTCAGAATCTCAGAATAATGATAGGCAACAATCAGCAACTCGATCTTCATCTGAAGAATCTTCCAAAGTATTGTGTTCAGTCTTCATTCAGGGTACATTACTTGATTTAGACATCGACACTTTTTCCATCCCGAACAGTTAATTTTATTTTTTTATGGGTTTTAAATTGAGTGGTTTCTTGTTTCCTACCTTGTAAATATTCTATGAATTAATTGTCAATGTTAGAATATTGTTTTGTATTAATATCATTGTTGGCTTCCTCGTTGGATCTCATGTTGGACTGACGAGTCGTATGTATTCGCTTTGGAACAGTGGAGTTACATCGCAAGGCACGATGCCACATTTTTTAAACCCTCAAATTATTAGCATCTTCTTTTAAAAAATATGGAGATATTTTGCACCACATTACTGGTGCGAAGTATCCCCAATTACAGAGATGCACTTGTGCACTTGTATACAAATATAAAAGTGCACTTGTATACAAATATTAGTCTTTAGGCATTCTTTGTTTTAGCAGCTTTATTCACAGGTACATTCATACTACAGGATGATACGTGCCATTGACCATATACCTACTCACCAGTATGCATCAGCTGGGCCCTTCTTGGTAATATGATTTTAGCGGGCTTTGAAATGTTGAATATTTTAGGTTACATTTTAAGCGGATACCGTTCAAAGACTGAAGCTAAGAGCTAGTGTCTAACGTGTTACTAAGATATATTATTGTATCCTCTAGCGATACAATAACGTGTTAACGCAACAAAACATAGTACAGGATAACCAAAAATATACTTTTACAGCATTAGAGAAAAGTTACCGGACCCAGTGCAAAGTAACCACATTTTACGGTATATATTTATTAAGTGATAAGAGAATGGTCAATGTATTTTTGAATAAATTCACGAACCATAAACTTAATAATAACAAAAACATCTTAACTTGTGTCGCTTATTAACAGTCACAAATGATTGAAAGATGTTTCCCTAAATATAAACTTTTTCTCCATATATTTTCTAAACAGATACGCACAGCAGAAGGTGTTCTCTGTTGATGATCTACCATGACATAGAAAGAAAGCGAAAACTACATTATATATGAAACTAATATTATCCGAATAAATGTTACCAGTTTTTGCAAGTAGTAGAGGCGAACGCGACTTAAAATCTCTCCAATAAAATCTAGTTCTTTGCCGAATGAAGATATTTCGCACACTAGACCCACCCACCTACCATGCTTCGCAGCAGATGCCTATCTTTGTCACAATCGCCGTTCCATTATTGCTGCATAAGTAAGAACAAATCACTGAAACAAAAATCCTTCGTGGTTACGGTAGCCGTTTGCTGCTTGAGTGATAACCAATGGTGTATTAGACAATACCGCGGCGCCATCTTTGATGTCTGTAAAAAACAATCGGGCGATCACGGTACAAATTAACCGTGTCCGTCTCTAGTGACCACCGACAGGTGAGAATATATTACTCAGTTGGGCAGGTAAACAGCAGCCAGTCACGTAGAACTAATCTGGGGGAAATAATCGCACTAAGAACAATAATTGGAATGTATGTAGTTATCGCTCTCATGATTTGCTGTCATTTGTTTATCATCTTTGATTTATATAATATATATATATATATATATATATATATATATATATATATATATATATATATATATATATATATATATATATATATATATATATATATATATATATATATATATATATATATATATATATATATATATATATATATAAATAACCATGTATTATCATAGAATTATCACTTGATATAGAGTTCTCGTTGAATAATAGCATTAAAGAATTTAGTAGATATAGATGGTTAACAATAGTAAATCATATATTGTAGGTGTTAATATGTATGATAGAAGAGAAAATGATATCATTTAGGGATCACACAGGATTTGAAAATTAAGGACAATATAATTGGATATATTAAGCTGAATAGAAGATATAATTGCAAGAGATTATATATAAAAGAACTAAGGAGTTGCGTGAAGAATATTTAGTAATATTGGGAAAATATACACGGGAATTGAAAATAAAGAAAATAAAATTGGATGTATTAAGCTGTAAAGAAGATAGAATTGCAGGATATTATATATAAAAGTTATAAGGAGCTGTGAGAAGGTGATTATAGGTACGAGTTTGGAGAAGTACTGAGAGGGATCCGAGGATTCATAGGCGAGGGTTCATAAATAAGGATTCATAGCTGAGGATTCATAGCTGAGGATTCATAGCTGAGGATTCATAGTGACATTAAATCAACCGTCAAAAAAGTAAAGGTACCATACTTATAATTTTATGCATATTAGTCATGACTAAACAAATTTAAATAGATATCAAAGATCTTACAATTTATTGAAAACTTTTGGAAATAACCATAAAATTTAACAGAACTGTCAGATATGTCAAATTCTAAAATTTAGGTTAAGGATAGAGTGATCATAGGTGCTCATGGTTTAAATATCATTTTCTTTTTATCATCATACAAGAACAAACTTAACTGATTATTTAACCATAATTATTCGTAATCATCTAATTTATTTAAATAAAAGTGTTAAATTTAGAATTTTTAATCATTCTTTGTGTATGGAGTGTATGATTTTCATCTTGCTTCTGGAGCCCACTACTTATAGGAGCACGTAAGTATTTTGAAATCACGAACATACCCGGAGCATAAGGGGTATATTTCTTATAAAATTTTCTATAATATTTTCAAAATTAACAATTATCTCTAATTCAGTTTGTGTATGTTATGTATTATTTATATATGTATATATATATATATATATATATATATATATATATATATATATATATATATATATATATATATATATATATATATATATATATACCTATATATATATATATATATATATATATATATATATATATATATATATATATATATATATATATATTAGCTTTGAAATTCTTTGCTATTCATATTTATTTTGTTAAAAGTAATCTTGGGTTGGTAGCATTTCATTACATAGAAATAAGCAAATAGACGAATAAGAAGGAAAACACACTTACCAGTGCTATATCTGGACACACATACGGATGAAATAAATCGTATACTGCTCTGAAGATCCTCAAGAAAGGTGAAAGAACTTGTACAACTTCTAAGTGGTTCGTTTTCGTGTGTATAGTGGTTCATTTCCGTATGTGTGTCCAGATATAGCACTGGTAAGTGTGTTTTCCTTCTTATTTGTCTATTTGCTTATTTCTATGTAATGAAATGCTACAAACCCAAGATTACTTTTCACAAAATATATATATATAAATATATATATATATATATATATATATATATATATATATATATATATATATATATATATATATATATATATATATATATATATATATATATATATATATATATATATATATATATATATATATTTAAGACGCAGCTTTTATTATTTATTTTTAGCTTATTTTTCTGCAACAGATTATTTGTGACAATTGTTAATGTTGTCTAGACCTCCGAGACGAAGACGGAAGAACATTTTCATCTAAAGAAATTAAAATTACTTAAATACATTGACATAAAATATTACATTACATATAATTATAACACCCTGGATATATTTTAATATTAATATTTTGCTACATATTATTTTATTTTTCTCCTTCATCCAGGTCAATCTTTGGCATAAAATCTACAAAGAATACATCGCATAAGGATTCACCCAAGAAGGACGTCACCCGCGTCCTGTATTTATTGTGAATATTTTTTATATAATTTTAATTATTAAAAAAATATTTCTCGCAATTGCTTCAAGTTCAAGTAAAAGTGCAATTAAGCAAGTGTGTGCATGTCTGAATATTAATATTGATTAATAAACTACAAACATGCATAAAAGAAAAACAAACTTATACAAAAAAAATTTTTTTAACTGGTCATACCATGAAAATTAAACGATAACAAAACATTGTAAAGAATAGAAACAAAATAAATTTCTTTTATTATTCGTCATGTAATTATTAGGTTTATTATTAAATAGGAACTAGTTATCCATAATTTAATTTTGTTTATGCATGTTTGATATTTGAAGAAGCTAAATATTTTATAACTGATTATTTTTATTGAATATAATTAAAATTTTTCACTTATTTAATGAAGATTTTTTTACGAATAAGTTTTACTAATTTTTGTGTGCTTTTAAACACATTTCAAATTGTTGCTTCGCATTATCTCTCTCTGTTATAATCCTTTTAAATTGTGTTTTTTCCAAGAAAGTTTTGAGGTACCTACTTTTTGACTTATTCTATTCTACATGTTTTTGGTGCACTGAATCTGACGTTTGCTAACAAAATTTCGTGACGCAACATCGTGACGCAAATTTCGTGACGCAAATCTCATTTCTGGCTGTTTTTTACTTCAAATGAGAGAAATAAAATTTTATATGGAAAATAACATTTTCAACTTTTTTTAAACCTACATAAAACTTTTGTGTTTTTCTCGGATGTTTGTCTGACAATGTTTTGACAATGACAATGTCTGACAATGTTTGTCTCAAAATTTTATGGGTTTCACGACACAAACTTTCATTCTTTTCATCGACATGCAGCATAAAAAAAATTTTAATTCAAGTTCAAGTAACCGTTAGAAACCCTGCAAATCGCATTCGTATTATTATAAGACTTTAAATTAGTTTTAATTTTCTTTTGATAAAAGGGCAAGCATTTTAATATCAGACGCAACATTTTTTTTTGTTTTTCATCTTTTCGTAAAAACCTCCATACCTATTCAAATGAGAGTAAATAAAATTTTATATGGAAAATTGAATTCTCAAATTTTTTTTAAACCTACACCAAACTTTTGTGATTTTCTCGGATGTTTGTCTGACAATGTTTGTCTCAAAATTATATGGGTTTCACGGCACAAACTTTCATTGTTTTCATCGACATGCAGCATAAAAAGGGGGAATACTAATTTTTTTATTGCAAGTTCAAGTAACCGTAAGAGCCCTTTGAAACCCTGTAAATCGCATTCGTATTATTATAAGACTTTAAATTGGTTTTAATTTCCTTTTGACAAAAGAGCAAGCATTTCAATATCGGAAAAAAATTGTTTTTCCCGTTTTCTTTATTCTCAGATAGTTCTCCTCTATGAAATCGGAGAAAATAAACTGTTTATGTTCCTAGCATTTTATTTATATAGGTATGCACATAATTTAGTTTAGGTATATAATATTTAAATTCCATATTTTCGCACCATGTATCTTTAAACTAGAATAGATTAAGTATTTGATGTAAATCCGAATTATCCTTTTGACTACTTAATAACTTAACAACATTGCAAATGACCCCTAGTTAGCAAAAAATTATGACAATTAATCATATATAAACCAGACCGGTATCATATTTTAAATCCTTTTTACCAGCACCTTCAAATAAAATAAAACGCTTTGTTTCATGTTTCCGTTGGGGCGCCGCATTGACAACAGGAAACACTGTAATTAAAATGATTTCTCCTCTTGTTTGATTTATAAAGTTTTATCGCGTGAGGTCATGTGGTACTTAAATGCATTGTGTAAGCGAACTGTAATTGTTATCACAATTAACATATCTATTAGCAAAGATATACACAACACTGTCATTGCTTATGATAATTATCTCGCTCATGAAATGGTTTATAATTTAATATACATATATATAATAATTTATATATACAAACCCAAGATTACTTTTCACAAAACAAATATGAATAGCAAAGAACTTCAAAGCTAATATAATATGACAGCAAGATGCTATACAAAGCAAACTAATAATGAGATAAGACATGTACAATAAAAATATAACCCATTCTATATAGACATATAAAGTATAATAACGTGATATAAGCACAATTATTGTAAATATTCCAAATTCCAAAAAATTTAATGATAGTACCTGTCACTAAATTACAGGTACTGGGTCACTAAATGGCAGGTGAAATCCAAGTCTACAGCGAGACTACAACTAGAGATTAAGAAATTTAAACTTAAATTAAATACATCAATTACAATGCAGATAGACATAAATATAGTTTATAAATAGGTTAGATGGGTTAAATATGTAAAAAAGACATTATTACCAAATGTAATAGGTTAAGACATAAACTGAATGTGATAGTGAACAATAAAAAATAATGTGAAAGTGCCATAAACATTGCAAGGACATGTAAAGGTGTCATGCAAGGTGGGACAGCTCATGCTGCATCCTTCCTGCCACAGAAGAAAGAATATCTAGTGGACTAAAATAACAACAACAATTCTAAAAAAACAATTTATTGATAGCAACTAAGAAAACGAAAAATGGGGAAGATGCGGTCCGAGGGAGAGAAGATTTGAAAAGAATTAAGAAGTAAAAACAAGCCTAAAGCTTAATAATTAATACTTACAAAGCAGGACGTGTAGAAATTAAGGAGATCAAGAATTGGTTAAGCAGTTCTATATAGTAATGGTAAAGCAACTCTTCAAGCGGCAGCATATGATCCACGTAGATAGAGAAGCAGGTAGCACGTAATACTTCCTACAAATGGACAAGTGATCGACATAACTTAATACAGAACGTATAAGGTATAAAAATCTAAGATATATCATTTTCTAGAAAATTAACATCATAAATATAATGAAATCGTTTCAACCAAGCTAAGCTAAGTAGGGAAAAGAGCACATATATATATATATATATATATATATATATATATATATATATATATATATATATATATATATATATATATATATATATATATATATATATATATATATATATATATATATATATATATTAGCTTTGAAATTCTTTGCTATTCATATTTATTTTGTGAAAAGTAATCTTGGGTTTGTAGCATTTCATTACATAGAAATAAGCAACTAGACGAATAAGAAAGAAAACACACTTACCAGTACTATATCTGGACACACATACGGAAATGAATCACTATGCATATGAAAACGAACCACTTAGAAGTTGTACAAGTTCTTTCACCTTTCTTGAGGATCTTCAGAGCAGTATACGATTTATTTCAAAGAAATAAATCGAATATATATATATAAATCGGTGAAAGAACTTGTACAACTTCTAAGTGGTTCGTTTTCATATGCATAGTGATTCATTTCCGTATGTGTGTCCAGATATAGTACTGGTAAGTGTGTTTTCTTTCTTATTCGTCTAGTTGCTTATTTCTATGTAATGAAATGCTACAAACCCAAGATTACTTTTCACAAAATAAATATGAATAGCAAAGAATTTCAAAGCTAATAAATATATCCAGGGTGAAAATTGGATTTTTTTCGAGAATTTTCGAAGAAACAATTAATACATACAACCAACAAATGATTTTAGTTTTGACTAAGCAAGCAATTTCTGTATCACTCCCTCTTTGAATGCTTCAGAACTCTATTGTATATATAATTCAATATTTTCCCGCATATAGTTGGAAAAAGTAGTTGTTTTTCAATAGGTTCAACAAGATTTTATGCATTTTAAAGTTTAACATCTTCTGGATAACTGTATGCCTAATGCTTTTATATATAATATGTTCAAATAGAACAAATATAAATAGTAGACTAGGTTTGTGTATTCTAAGAATGAGTTCCGTCAAAAACTAATGTCATAAAATGTCACTGCAAGTGTTGGTGTATTGGTAATTTAAATTCAAGTATGAATGATCAATGAAATAAATCGTATACTGCTCTGAAGATCCTCAAGAAAGGTGAAAGAACTTGTACAACTTCTAAGTGGTTCGTTTTCATATGCATAGTGATTCATTTCCGTATGTGTGTCCAGATATAGTACTGGTAAGTGTGTTTTCTTTCTTATTCGTCTAGTTGCTTATTTCCATGTAATGAAATGCTACAAACCCAAGATTACTTTTCACAAAATAAATATGAATAGCAAAGAATTTCAAAGCTAATAAATATATCCAGGGTGAAAATTGGATTTTTTTCGAGAATTTTCGAAGAAACAATTAATACATACAACCAACAAATGATTTTAGTTTTGACTAAGCAAGCAATTTCTGTATCACTCCCTCTTTGAATGCTTCAGAACTCTATTGTATATATAATTCAATATTTTCCCGCATATAGTTGGAAAAAGTAGTTGTTTTTCAATAGGTTCAACAAGATTTTATGCATTTTAAAGTTTAACATCTTCTGGATAACTGTATGCCTAATGCTTTTATATATAATATGTTCAAATAGAACAAATATAAATAGTAGACTAGGTTTGTGTATTCTAAGAATGAGTTCCGTCAAAAACTAATGTCATAAAATGTCACTGCAAGTGTTGGTGTATTGGTAATTTAAATTCAAGTATGAATGATCAATGAAATAAATCGTATACTGCTCTGAAGATCCTCAAGAAAGGTGAAAGAACTTGTACAACTTCTAAGTGGTTCGTTTTCATATGCATAGTGATTCATTTCCGTATGTGTGTCCAGATATAGTACTGATAAGTGTGTTTTCTTTCTTATTCGTCTAGTTGCTTATTTCTATGTAATGAAATGCTACAAACCCAAGATTACTTTTCACAAAATATATATATATATATATATATATATATATATATATATATATATATATATATATATATATATATATATATATATATATATATATATATATATATATATATATATATATATATATATATATATATCCACACAAGGAAGCTTGTAGGTGGGACAGCTCATGCTGCATCCTTCCTGCCACAGAAGAAATTTCGACGAGTTAATACACCCAAGATAACAATAAAAACAAAAACAAGGAATATGTATCATATACAATAACCAGTATACCTACCTATACAATACAATAACTTTTTTTTCTACCAGATTTCTTACCTTGCATCAATGCACTAAACTATAGTACCTACCTACAAGGATGCAAAACGCAACCTGAGAAAGAAAATTTTGACTTTTTTGAGTTTGACTTTTGTTTTGGTCGCGGTCAGACCTCCCGCTCGTCTCCGGCTGATCTAGGGAACACTTCCGGTCTTGATGCTCGATTGCCACTCCCCACGTCCGCAGAATAACTATTCGTTGAGTGATAAAACAGTATAATAAACAGTACGACATTGGTTGCGGTTGTAAAACACAATCATATATGCCTGCAATTTATTTTTATTTGAAATCGTGGTGCTAATAGCTACATTTAATGACATTTGTCCTAATTTTCATCAACCACCCCATTTTCTCACAGGAACCTGTAGCTAATACGTTAAATGGTATAATCATATGCACCACTACCCCTTCTATTTAGTTTTACCTGTTGATGTTAAACATACCGTGACAATTAAGGGTAACACTAATAAAATGAATAATATTCATGACAGGTTTAATTAATTTGTTAACGTTTGCTTAACGGTTTTTACAGACGAAACATTTGTAAATACAACAACAAATATTTTTTTCTATTGGGTATTTAAACCTCAAATGTAAAAATACCAAATAATAAACCTTTGCGCCCGATAGATCGGGCAATTTCTCACTCAACGATCAAAGGTATTTTTTTTAATATTTGTATCGCAGTGAATTATAACAGTGATTAATGATTAATCACAGTTTACATTTTATACAAATTTGTTGCCATGACAACGTAACACACAACATCTCGAGTATTTATACTGGGAACAAAACTCAAGTGACATTTTCGCGATATTTTCCCCAAAAACGCATTACTAACAATAAAAGCAATTCGATCAAGATAAACATTATATAATGGTCGGGGACAAAGTCTAGTATTCAACTCGCAATGAATAGTCATTATTCACTCAGGGTGACGCCGCAAGCGGCCCGAGTGCCCTATCATTATTTGCTTGTTTAATAATATACTATATCTCACACACGTTAATAAGCAAAACGATGAAATAAAATGAGCACAACGGTTCAAAGTTACAGAGAGCAATCTCCTTTTGCTTTAAAGTTAGGTTTGTATATATATTGTTAGAATTTTTTGAAAAGTTGAATGGCGGTAGGTACCTATATTATTTCCATAGACAGGTGTTATTGGTGTTATATCTCCCAAATGTTTCTAATTTTTACAGCATAATTTTTTTTCTTCTTGGTATATTGTTGCCTACCTGCATCATAATAAAAATATTAAATAATAAAACTACGTTCCAATACGGTCCAATAAATCGTTCGAGGGATAAATTTTGTATACATTTTTTTGTAAAGCCCACATTGTCTCACACCTAAACGAACAAGTTGAAAAACATAATTATAAAATAATATAAGAACGACATTTCGAAAAGTAATCTCTTCTCTTTCTCACATTATGTTGCTTGATTTTTTTTTAAAAGTGGCATACACTAAATTAAAATTTTTATTATGTGGAGACCTCAACGGGAGATTACACGGGAAAATTTAATGTATTTTTACACTTCCTCAAAAATAGCCAGCTTTTAGGTAGAACGTATTCCAATTAAACAACAAACTTTCGATATCGAAACAATATCCGTCACTCTTATTATACTTTTTAACGTTCAGACTTTTTGTCTTATTTATGTTGAACGTAATATTTTTGTTTTTATGGATTCATAGTTGCTTCATCATTTGATATTTCTATAATAAATAGTAGGTATATTCCACCTGAAATACTGGTAATAATTAATTTCACATTATTATATAAAACAAGTAATTTAGAGACTAATTAATCCATTATTTCAGTATTAATAAGATAGGAAAATATTGAAGGTTTGAATAACAATCTCCTGTGACGTGATCACACATGTGAATGAATGACTCTACCGAGGACCCCACCTTCTAGATGTTAACAATGAAAATTACCTCACTTCCCTTGGATATTTCCGTTCGGATATTATTAAGTTTGGATCTATTTTTACATGTGGTAGTAAATGGTTTATTCATTTAGTGTTTATAATTGTATTAATCTCGTATGATTATAATATATAGTTTCATTTTATTGTTTTTTGATGATTAATCCCCAAACGAAAATACCTAGAACAATTTATAGTACCTTATATATTTGCAGTACTATAAAATATTAACAGGATATTACAACGAGTTATTTGAGTCTGCTATAAGCAAGAACCCTGAAAAATGCTATTCAAATCATGAAACAGAACCGAATATATAAACCAGAAATTGTTATATCAGTTATATATAAACCACAGTTATATTAGTTAAACATGGATCAACGGTTGTATCTAAAGGATTTAACACAATGATCAAAGGACAATATAAGTAAAAAATGTAGTTTTCACTACATGTAAAAAGTTTGGTTATAATTGCCAGTAACCAATATTATTGGAACCATCGCCACAATAACTCGAAGCTCGGCTACTAATTTGAATTCAAAACACTTACTTTAGATCAATAATAATAAAATCAATGCATGCGGTATCGGCAAATATAAATATATCTAGGGAATATGAATAAATGTGGATCAACTATTTTGCCGGTAAGTGTATATATGAATATAATTATATTTATTGATTATTGTACGGCACATCTTGTTATATTATGTTATATATTTGAAATTTTTATATTTTACTATGTTGTCATTATACTTTTATGGTGTATGGTTACTTTGTATTATTAGTAATATTTACTTATTCTTATTAGTTCATAGTTCATATGTATTATACCTACTAGTATCGCTCGGAATCATGCAAACAAATATTTACAAATAAATACTATTTTATACTTTAAGATGCCCTTGGCAATAGTTTGGATAAGAAATAAAGCAAGGTATGTCGGCTAGAACCAGAAAAATGGTAAAAGGGGAAAAGAAAAAGAAAGACTTTCCAAGAAAAACGAGAAGAAAACTAAAACAACAATCCCTAACAAGTTAAACAGCAAAAAACAAAAGAAGTAGACCAAGAACAAATATACCAAGAAAAACCCCAAGCAGAAGAAACAAAATTTGATAAAAAACATGAGAATAGAATGTAGCGACTGGAAAGGAATAGTTAGAAAGGAATGGGAGAAAAATCAGATGTTGCAATGAATTCAGACAAAGCAAAAGACGAACAAGTAGATATTAAATGCAAAAAATATATCGGTTATCAAAAAGATGATTACATGATTTTTATATATGAAAATAAATATTTTCCAGGACAAGTTATTGACAAAGACAAAACCAATTTTTTATTAAGGCCATGGAACGATATGGGATACATTGGAGATGACCAACTGTTAAGAATATCATCTGCTATGAAGAATATGAAATTGATTCTCGTAAGAGTGCTCCTCGCCTTATAAATAAGTGAGAATTTTACTTTGCTCCTGAGATAAGTGATATGGTCTGGTCTGATATGGACTAAAAGTGCGATATTGTTTTCAATATGTACCTATATCACATATTTTCCGCATTACCAGAGCTTGTTTTTACGTTAGATATAAGTAAGTTTTCAAATAATTTAATGTTGTTTTTCTTAATGATCCTCAAAAAGTGTTTTTTATGTACCTAAATGTAACCTATGTATATAAGTTGTCGATTTGTGTATTTTTTATCATTTATCATAATTTTTTAATATTGTAATATATTCATTACTTTAATATATATATATATATCGTTCTGCATATGTTTTCTGGTATTTAATGTGTTTTTGTGTTAATTAGAACCATATTTAAAAAAAAAATTAAAAAATATACATCGGAATTAAGGATCCCTTAGGTCGGAATGAGGGTCTAAGTAAAATCATTACGTCGGAATACGAGATTTTGACATTTTTAAAAAATATTTTTATTGCAAAAAAGGCAATCTAATATCTCAAGAACGGTAAGATATAGGTATAGGACATGCTTAATGAAAGTTGCTCGGATTATAATACAAAAATACAAATAAGGTATAATACAAAAAAAGGTATAATACAAAAATACAATATACGGGGTGTAATATTTAAAACACCCATTATATATTTATTATTATATATTTACAAAAGCCCAGAAGTTAGAGACTTGTGCGGGAAAGGGTGCGGTTATAACAATAGCAGCGTATTATTAATTTGCTGATCGAAGTTGCGCCCGGAAACGATTGAAGTTGGCAAATTCTAATCACCTTAGTAATGCATAAACTATAGTCCCGAAGTAACAGATATGTGTTAGACTCTTTTCTTGGTATGTAGGCATTCCAATTTATTTTAAATTTTAGCAATTAGAAACATTTTCCACTACAGGCGGTAAATTTGACAAAGTAGGTACCTAGTTCAATTTATATAATGTTTACCTTTGTTTTAAACATATTAAAACATTGTTAAAAAATAAGAAAATAAAAAATTATAGTTCTCTAACCTTCGTTACATAACGAACTCATAAAATAAATTAATAATTAATATGATGATTTAATATACTTGGAATAGAATCTACGTAAAATCAGTGGAAGACTATCTCTAGACAAATCTAGCAACAATAGTTATTATTATGGATTCTAATTATCCCCCCTTACACATAGATATAACAATTGCCGGCACACACCATGTTGAGCGCACACGTCACTAATTAACAGAGAAATCTGCATTATTTTTAGTGTTCACGGCGGCTGGCTTTGGATTGATGTGGGGAAAATACCGAGCTACCAACTCTTTAACTGTCATTATAAAACGCTCTAGCGGGCTCCTTATGAGATTTTGATGGGATATGTTTCTTAAGTTTAATACTTCAAATAACGTAATTCTTAAAATACATGTTACATAGTAAAACGGAGGCGGTATTAGTTTTGAAGAGTTCCGTAAAGTTGAAGAACACTTTACAACCTCAAAATTTATGTCACTACTATTATTTCTTAGCGTATTTTTTACTTCTACATTTCTAAAATAAACTTTTCAAATGTATTTGCTAATGTATTTGCATATTTTTTACTTCAAAGCATATCAAGATAAGAACAAAAAGGTAAATGTGTGCCTGATGTTTTTATATACCAAATGTTGAAATAAAGTTTGGACATAAAAAGTGGCGCACCTAGATTTTGTCCAAAATTTGATGTTCAATAACTTTTAAACCAGCCTATCGATTTTGATATTTCTTTTTTGTTTGAAAGGGCGATTCTTGCGGATGACTATTTTGTAATTGGCTTTCCATAAAAATGTATTTTTTTAATATGTACTGCCTTTAAAAACCGATTATGATTTTGACACGAAATTTGAATGTTGCTGTGGAGTGAAATTTTATTTGTATTGCATTCTTAGGTTGGTCACGGTGTTTACCATTCTTCTTTCAATATTCCCTTTTTTGAATCACCTCTCTAGCCCCTTCAGCAACGAAGATGCGACATTTTAGATGAAACGGTGTTATTAAGTTTGATATTTAACAAGGAGGCTATGGTAACGGTTAACACTGAAACGTCAAAAGATTCAGTTGAAATTCTCGTGAAAAAAAAATAAGTTAACGTTCTAAAAGAAAATGCCAGTGCTAATTAGTCCAATTCAAGTACCTAGAGTTGTGGCTTTGGTAGAAGATGGATGGAGTTTGGAAGGAGTCAAAGATATGCAGCTCGTATTGTTGGTCTACCAGAAACAACTCTCCGAAGAGCGATCCAGCGCTACCGAGAAACGGGCCAATACAGCAGACGTCCAGGTTCGGGTAGTTCCAGGATTATGCAAAATATTGACGATCGATTTATTGGTCTGCAAATATCGAGGAATCCCTATCAAACAGTTGTGATCACAAACCGAAATTTGAGAAACGCACGAGGAACAGTTGTGTCAGGTCGAACAATTTGTCGGAGATTCAGGAGTCTCGGTTTTATCGCAAGAATTTCGGTTTTATCGCTATTGGAATGCGATTACTTCGACGACATCGCGTAGCTCGTTCTCGAATGCATCTTGTTTGGAATGAGTTGCAATGGTCTCAAGTTTTATTGACTGACGAATCAAGATTCATGTTGAGATCAGTAGACGGGCGTCGGAGGGTTTGGACAAGGCGTGGGGAAAGATACGAGGATGGTATGTTCAGTGAAAGGGAGAGTTTTGGCGGTGGTTCACTCATGGGGGAATTACCAGCGATGCCCGTACAGAATTATTTGTGTTTCCACCACGGCAATCTCTAAATGCAGTTAGATACATAGAGATCTTGAATGAACATGTTGTCCCATTTGCACCTTACATTGGCGAAGAATTCCTCTTAATGCAAGATAATGCACAACCGCATACAGCAGTGATGATAACAGAATTTTTAAACGATGTCGGAATTAATCGTATGCCGTGGCCCGCTAAAAGCCCTTATATGAATCCCATTGAGCATGTATGGGATGAATTGGGACAACGTGTTAGTAGACGCAACCCAGAGAATCTGAATGAATTATGGATTGCTCTTATGCTCTTAATGAATTATGGACAGAAGAATGGGACAATATCCCTCAAATCACTATCACAAATTTGATTAAAAGCATGCCTAGGCATATGGAAGCTGTTATAGCAGCCAGAGGAGGAAATACTCGTTATTAGTTAGTTTATTGTTCAGTTATTTTTTAAGTTTATTGTTTTAATCATTAATAATTACAGTCGTTTTACTAAAATGTCGAATAATTCGTTGTTTGTTATTTCTTTTTGATGTTGTTTGTACTTATAAGTAACAATTATTTCAGCGTCCGTAATCGAAAACGCTAAACATTTCTTAAACGATGAACTTTTTAGACATTTTACGGCCTCCTTTTCCACGGCCTCCTTGTTGAATATCAAACTTAATAACACCGTTTCATCTAAAATGTCTCATCTTCGTTGCTGAAGGGGCTAGAGAGATGATTCAAAAAAGAGAATATTGAAAAGAGAATGGTAAACACCGTGACCAACCTAAGAATTCAATACAAATAAAATTTCACTCCACAGCGACAATCAAATTTCGTGTCAAAATCATAATCGGTTATTAAAGTGTACAGCCTTTAATAACCGCACACTTTAATGTACAGCATTTATTAAAAAATAAATGTTTTATGGAAAGCCAATTACAAAATAGTCATCCGCAAGAATTGCCCTTGCAAACAAAAAAAAATTATCAAAATCGATGGGCTGGTTTAAAAGTTATTGAACAGCAAATTTGGGACAAAATCTAGGTTCGCCACTTTTTATGTCCGTCAGTGTATAACAAGTATAAATAGTAGACTATATAGGTAGTTATTTTTTTATAAAAGTGAGCGTTGCCTGTCAAAACTACTCACATGAAAATGTCACTGTGAACTAATATTAAGAGGGCAATTGAAACAGTGTGTAGGTACTTGTAGACCTTGCGCGGGAATGCTCAAAAATAATACATTTTATCAGTATTTATATAACTATTTACATGTAGATATGAATTACATACAGATAAAGGATTGGACTAGGAGTTTTGCTTGTCTCCTGGATAAATTCACAATGCAAATAAGTGAATAATTAATAATTTCAATGTAAACAATTTACAACTTTTGAACACATATTTGTATTTTTGCATATTTGTATGAAAATAGTATCCTACACTGCATTACCATTGATAGATCTGTAGAATTTTATCTAAAACCAGTAAAGACATTAAACAGTTTTGTAGCAAAATATGACATTTATCTCTCAAATGGCGTCATTTGTAATAAAGAGTCTGGAGAAAGCATAGATCATTACCTACCTTGGTGAATTCGGGAACTGTCTCAAAGATAGGTAAGCGTGCGGAAGAAAAGCAGTAATTACAAATATCTGTAGAGGCATATTTTTGTTATTAAATAATGTTTGGAATATTTTATAATTTTAGCTATATACATTACAAGCTCTACCCCCCTCTAAAAATAACACAAAACTATTTTTGGATTGTTTATATTTTGTCTTTTATATTGTCTGGGTAGAGAAATAGACGGAAGGAAACGAATTTTATTATTTATCAGTTTATTCCGAAAAATCAGTGATTGATTTCTTCTGCGATTTTCGAGGCTGACTACAGAAAATCTACTAAAGAGCTAGCTCATTTCCAGTGTTTCCAGTTGATGACCTATACATCCAGCTTAAAAGAAATAAATTTTAGAAAAGTTCTGAAAGAATAGTTCTACTAGTTCTTGTCACAGCACATCAGTTCTCCTTCTTCTGGTAAGGAAACGTATTAATCTATCAGTTCTAACAGTAGTTTTTCGTACACGACCTCCACCATCACGGCTTATAACACTATGACTGACACCAAAAAATGCAGCCACATTTCTTTAAGTACTTCCACTAAATAACATACCATTTCATTGACCTATTGATAAACGTGCCATTATTCCGCTATTTAGTGTGACAATTAGAAAACTGGTATATTTTCTTAAATTAGATAATTTCCAATAAAGCAGTTTTTCCATGCATTATTTAAAAGGATAAAATTGTTCCAAATGAAAGATCGGGGATTTACAAAATTAGTTGTAATGATTGAGATCGAAAATATGTTGGACAAACGAGACGATCAATTAACACCAGATTTAAAGAGCATGTGGCTCATCTAAAATATGAAAGAACAGATAAGTCTAGTGTTGCACAACATGCTTTTGACAACGATCATTGAATAAATATTAGTAATTTGAGATTAGTTAGAAATGTGACAAATAATAGACAGTTGGATGCATTTGAGAGCATAGAAATTATGAAATGTAAAAATAGTATGAATAGCGACAAGGGACCTATACCGTATAGCCCGCTTTACGCGTTGCTTAGCAACTGTTCATTGAAGTGTGATTAGTCACGCTTAAATTTCATGGTGATATAATTAGTGACGTCACCATGAAAATAGTATAAATAGGGTATATTTTTTAGTTTAAGATTAGTCGATTTAATCGTCTCTGGATGATGCCAACTTGGTTGGCGAAACGCGCGTCGAGCGAAGTGAAAGGGTTTTAGTGTTTGTGGAAACTACTTGGAGTATTATACATTATTTCAACAAAATTTCTTTTCACTTTCTTCAACAGTTTCTTTTCACTTCAAGAACAGCTGTTTACGAAAATCTCCATATCTCTTAAAATACTGGGTTTAAAAAACCAAATCGAAAACGGAAATGAAGCCCATAAATTAGGCTACAACAGGAAAGTTTTCCTTTATTGTCATTCTATTAGTACATCTGTAAGTATTTGAAATTTACGAATAAATATAGTTCTACTAAATCCGCTATATCTCCTAAAATAAACAAACTGGAGACATATATTATTATGCTAGAACGATAGACTTATACAATAAAAAAAATCATTGTTTTACGCCACTGGATTCTAAATTTACGGCAGCTTAAATACGACCCTAAATTTCGTTGGTCCACTTCAAACGGAGTTCATGACTGGATCGCATGTATTGTTGTAACGTTTCCACAGCGAAAATTTTGCTCTAATTTTTTATGAGATAATTTTACATATTTTTATAATCAAGGAGCATATTATTCATTATTTGTACTGCATGGCGTATACCTACTTAGGCACAAACATTTCAATTATGTCATAAAATTAATAATAATAGGTAATCCAAACCATTAATCGAGTACCTAACGTGGAATACTGTTACACTAATACTGCCTCGCGTTTCCTTTCCTATAAAATTATTTAACTGCTACTATTTCCTAGCAAAATATCTAATGAGATTTAAATGCCTCACTGATTCGCTTGTTTGTTTTACTAAAAACAGCTATTCCTCAACATGCTCATCCCGAGCATGTTGAGGAATAGATTCCGCCTAGATTACATATATGAGCACGTGTCGTAGCAGATATAGGTACATAAGAACATAATATTGGTGTTCGTGATAATATAATATATTGTTAAGGAGTCATCGGCCCGGGTAAGTAACGGGTGCCGCCGAGCGAACCAAATATCGCACGGGTGGCTGGCCGCTTCATAGCTACCATCCAGCTTGTAGATTTACAGAGCACGAGCCCCTCACCTTACCTAGCGTACGCTTCGAAAGCACAATGAGATGAGATATTGCTTCCTTCTAATAGCTATGCCGATAATAGATAAATGATAGGAACAGTTATATTTAATAGTGCTATTGTTGACGTTAAGTTACACTATGGAACTCCTACGCTTATCGGTGCTGTTGAAAATTAAAAATTAAACAAAAGAGGCTCGTTGGAATGTAAACATATTTAATAAACTACAAAAATGGGCATTTTTGATAGCCCAGTCATATTAGCCAAATCGTTGAAAAAATTTTTTTGGGAACTTGGGTTATACACTGACGGACATAAAAAGTGGCGCACCAAGATTTTGTCCCAAATTTGATGTTCAATAACTTTTAAACCAGCTTATCGATTTTGATATTTTTTTTTTGTTTGAAAGGGTGATTCTTGCGGATGACTATTTTGTAATTGGCTTTCCATAAAAAATGTATTTTTTAATATGTATAGCCTTTAAAAACCGATTATGATTTTGTCACGAAATTTGATTGTCGCTGTGGAGTGAAATTTTATTTGTATTGAATTCTTAGGTTGGTCACGGTGTTTACCATTCTTTTTTCAATATTCTCTTTTTTGAATCACCTCTCTAGCCCCTTCAGCAACGAAGATGCGACATTTTAAATGAAACGGTGTTATTAAGTTTGATATTCAACAAGGAGACCGTGGAGCTGAAAATGTCTAAAAAGTTCATCGTTTAAGAAATGTTTAGCGTCTTCGATTACGGACGCTGAAATAATTGTTACTTACAAGTACAAACAACATCAAAAAGAAATAACAAACAAAGAATTATTCGACATTTTAGTAAAACGACTAATTATTAATGATTAAAACAATAAACTTAAAAAATAACTGAACAACAAACTAACTAATAACGAGTATTTCTTCCTCTGGCTGCTATAACAGCTTCCATACGCCTAGGCATGCTTTCAATCAAATTTGTGATAGTGATTTGAGGGATATTGTCCCATTCTTCTGTAAGAGCAATCCTCAATTCATTCAGATTCTCTGGGTTGCGTCTACTAACACGTTGTCCCAATTCATCCCATAAATGCTCAATCGGATTCATATCAGGGCTTTTAGCGGGCCCGGCATACGATTAATTCCGACATCGTTTAAAAATTGTGTTAACATCACTGCTGTATGCGGTCATGCATTATCTTGTATTAAGAGGAATTCTTCGCCAATGTAAGGTGCAAATGGGACAACATGTTCATTCAAGATCTCTATGTATCTAACTGCATTTAGAGATTGCCGTGGTGGAAACACAAATAATTCTGTACGGGCATCGCTGGTAATACCACCCCATACCATTAGTGGACCACCGCACAGTGGGGCCAAAAGGTAATATTTGGGAAAAAACTTCATATCTCCTATACGGGTTAATTGAATTTCATGAGAGGCCCGTCAATTTCCTGTCAAAGGTAAAGACTTTCATGGAACAAAACACTTTGATCCTCTCATCTCTCTAACTCTCAAGGCCATCTCTTTAAAATTCTTACATAACAGTAGTGATAGCTCATTTTATTATCTAAATTTTTTGAGATTTCTGGTATTTTGGAAATCAATAAGAGTTTTATTTATGCAAATTTAGAGCAAAATAATTTTCTTATATTAATACAGAGTGAGTCATTTTAAAGTGTTAATCAGTTATTATAATTATCAATTTTTTCAAAATAAATAACGTCGCGTTTAAGGTAGAAAGGGTTTCAGTGTAATTATGATGACGTGAGAGGTGCATTTACTTGTTAATAATATACATTATACAGGATGGTGGGATATATATGCATATTATATGGGATTTTTTTATTAATTATTATTGCTCGACCGAAACACAACAATTTTATTGTGAATATGAACTATATTACCATTGACTATATTGACCATTTCAACTTATTGACGATAAACTTTACTATATTAGGTAGTATAATTTATTTTCATTTTTTCAAGACCAATAAAAGTTTAATCAATTTCAGTGTTAAAGTGGGATAAAAGCTGAAGTCGCAAGTAGTTGCAGCTGAATTTCGGAGGATAAGTAGTCTATAGTATTAGCTTCAATTGGGTGCTAATTATAGCTTGGAGCTCGGTGGAGCTTTTTCTGTAATTAAAAAAAAAACTTCTAAAAGCAGGAATTTTATGTGTTTCAGAGATACATATTATTCGAGGTTTCAATATAGAAAGAAACTTTCTGAGAATCTTGTGATGTTTTTTAAGAATGTTACCTTGATAGTATTTTGTAATAGTAGTTAATTAAACAAGTTGTAGATATAGTAAACATAAGTTATATCTTGAACCCAAATTTGGTAAATTTTCGTAGTTAAAAAATTCTTAAGCTCTAGAGTTTTTTCTCACACTAAAAAAGTAATCAAAATCCAATAAATGATGTTAATAGATGATTACATTAGTACTCTTGAAATTATCAGTGTTCATTTGCTACAAAAATATCCTTTACGATTTGAGGTTTTCTCCTCATAAGGAACCACTGTGCACCGCCAAAACTCTCCCTTTCACTGAACATACCATCCTCGTATCTTTCCCCACGCCTTCTTCAAACCCTCCGACGCCCGTCTACTGATCTCAACATGAATCTTGATTCGTCAGCGAATAAAACTTGAGACCATTGCAACTCATTCCAAACAAGATGAATTCGAGCAAAATCTAAACGAGCTACTCGATGTCATCGATGTAATCGCATTCCAATAGCAGGTCTTCTTGCGATAAAACCGAGACTCCTGAATCTCCGACAAATTGTTCGATCTGACACAACTGTTCCTCGTGCGTTTCTTAAATTTCGGTTTGTGATCACAGCTGTTTGATAGGGATTCCTCGATATTTGCAGACCAATAAATCGATCGTCAATATTTTTCATAATCCTGGAACTACCCGAACCTGGACGTCTGCTGTATTGGCCCGTTTCTCGGTAGCGCTGGATCGCTCTTCGGATAGTTGTTTCTGGTAGACTAACAATACGAGCTGCATATCTTTGACTCCTTCCATCTTCTACCAAAGCCACAACTCTAGCTACTTGAATTAGACTAATTAATTTGCAATGGAATTTTCTTTTAGAACGTTAACTGATTTTTTTTTCACGAGAATTTCAACTGAATCTTTTGACGTTTCATTGTTGACCGTTACCATAGCCTCCTTGTTAAATATCAAACACCGTTTCATCTAAAATGTCGCATCTTCGTTGCTGAAGGGGCTAGAGAGGTGATTCAAAAAAGAGAATATTGAAAAAAGAATGGTAAACACCGTGACCAACCTAAGAATTCAATACAAATAAAATTTCACTCCACAACGACAATCAAATTTCGTGTCAAAATCATAATCGGTTTTTAAAGGCTGTACATATTAAAAAATGCATTTTTTATTTTAGAAAGCCAATTACAAAATAGTCATCCGCAAGAATCGCCCTTTCAAACAAAAAAAAATCAAAATCGATAGGCTGGTTTAAAAGTTATTGAACATCAAATTTGGGACAAATTCTAGGTGCGCCACTTTTTATGTCCGATAGTTTATATCAAAAGTCCCCGAGGGTGGGATGTGAGCTCGAGGAGGAGCGGGGTTTAAAGCTACCACTTTTCAGTTCCTCGCTTATATCTCGGAAACGATCTCTCCCATCGGTTTCTACCTCCTGTTCAAAATTATAGCTGAAT
This sequence comes from Tetropium fuscum, assembly GCA_964058915.1. Lineage (NCBI taxonomy): Eukaryota > Metazoa > Arthropoda > Insecta > Coleoptera > Cerambycidae > Tetropium > Tetropium fuscum. Next base: position 269,377 of record CAXKVY010000133.1, read on the forward strand.
AAAAAAAAATGCTACAAAAATGTTTATAATTTATATACATGTTTGTCGTAGGACTAACCGTAAGCGAGTTACAGGGCAGACAAAAGAAACACATTTTACAAAAATGTGCTTAATCCGCATTTAAAACAGAAATAAGTCCTGTGATTTGAAAAAAAACTAACAGTAAATTGAATTTATTGGGTCCAACACTTCATTAGAGGAGGGGATGGGTCACAGGGGTCCATGAAGTCGCCCGAGTCGTCCTCATATGCTGCATTTGTGTATTTAACCTAAACATTGAAAACCGAATTACAGTCTTGTTCAGTACAATATTAGTAGATAGATTATTAAATTTAATGTAGGTGATTTGAATAAAACTTACAGTAAATTGAATGTATTGAGTCCAACAGTTCATTAGATGGTGTCTATCAAGTCTTCCTGGTCATCCTCATATGCTGAATTGTCGCCTTCAACTGGAAAGCATCCACAACACGCACCACAGCCTTTGGTGTAGCTGCAGAATATTGTTGAAAGGATAGCAGTTGGGGCAGGTTAATCTAAGGTTATCAAGGGTTGAAGATCTCCATCTCCTCATTTTCATCCAACCACACTCAGTAGGTTCCAAGTTGTTGCCCAGTCGTTCTTGAACTTGCAAATAGACTGTATGATGTTGCAGTGCAGAGTCTTTAGTTGGTGGTAGAAAGACCTCCCTCTCCGCCAGACCTCCGTCTGGCTTCACCCTTATGGTGGATTTTAAGAAAACCTGTTCGTCCAGGTCTGTTACTCTGGCGTTGTACATTGCTAGGAACATCTGTTTCCCGACGTTTGCAACCTCCTCATGTGTTGAAGTCTTTGTATAAAATACGTTGTAGAATAAATGTAGGGTACTGTCCCTCATGAATAGTTTAGCAATTATTGACTTGCCTTTTCAGAAAATTTCAGAAGCTGTATCGCAGCTCTGAAATCGCGAATGAACAGAATGCTCTCGACAAAGTCAAGTTCCTACAATTCCTTGCCGAATAACTTTTACTTTCCTCATTCCCCATCCCAGGTTTGGAAACTTTATCTCTCGTTCCTTGGAGCTAAACCGATCAACAGGACCAGCAGATCCACATCCTCGCTGATGGCAGCCGTTGAACAACCACATTCTGTTTTATCCAAGGCGCGAACAACTAGATTGTCCTAACTAGATGTAGGTAATAGGAATCCACTAACAATCACATAGTGTGAACTTTGAGGTCTGGAGTAACGGGGATGAACAAAGAAAATATCACATAGAGCAGACTTTTCATCAAAGAGAGATAATGAAAAAGTTGCCAGAGAAAAGTTCGTAACAGAGAAAGTCTTGTAGACCCTCGTCGCCGTCGTTCTTCTTGGAAATAGCTATTCGTTGGAATATTAGAAGGGGATCAACCACCTCCACAACGTCCATTTTGATAGTTCTGCTCATGGGGGCCAATGATGAAACTTTATCATTTCGAGCCTGTTTTATCTCGGCTCTCTACACACACTATTTGCATATAAATACTTGTAGGGGTATAAATCCATATAGATTCATATAAATACTCACCATATACTTACTAAATGTGTGGAAGAATGCAATTTTGTGTATTTTTTAATGCAATGTGAAAAATGGTACCTTCAACCCTTCCTCCTCCTCCTCGAGCTCATCCCCCACTCTCGGGGACTTATATATGGCTACCTAAGTGTAAAGGAAGCGTTTAAAAAAATCAAACTGAATTTTTTCCACCGTCGCCCTATTTTTGTCTAATTTGACAGCGGTATGAAGGCAAATGTTATACAGGGTGTTTTCAAAATAAGTAGCACAAATGATACCGGTGAATCTACAGTTAAAAAGAACACGTTTTGCATAAAAATAACCTTAGTAAAACCTCACCTCATACGACATGCAGCCCTTCAAAGTTTCCGAAAAATATGGAATAGATTTGAAACTTTAAACTTTGAAGGGCTGTATCTGGTAAGGGGTGAACATTTTATTACGGTAACTTTTATGCAAAACGTGGTCTTTTAACTGTAGATTCACCGGTACCATTTGTGCTATTTATTTTGAAAACACCCTGTATATACTTTTAATAAAACACAAAAAGGGGCCTGTTAGAAGGTAAATATATGGCTTTAATAAAACACAAAAGATGCCTGTCAGAAGGCTTACGACAAAAGCTTAAATAGGGCTTTAATAAAACACATAACTGGCCCGATAGAAGGCAAATATATTTAAATAGCAACAAAAATGTGAGAAGGCAAACATATTTAATAAACTACAAAAAGAGGCATGTTAAAAGGAAAACATCCTTTTAACATGCCTTAACATAAATTTATTAAACTATAAAAGGATGCCTGTTAGATGGCAAAGATGTGGCTTTAATAAAACATAAAAGAGGCCTATTAGAAGGCAAACATATTTAATAAGCTACTAAAAGAGGCCTGTGAGAAGGCAAATAAATGGTCTTAATAACACACAAAAGAGGCCAAAAATATTTAATAGGCTGCAAAAGAGGCCAGTTAAAAGACAAATATATTTAATAAACTTCAGAAATAGGCCTGTTAGATGGCGTATGGCTTTAATAAAACACAAAGAGGCCTGTTGGAAAGCAATAATGTATGGCTTTAATAAAATATAAACAGGCCAAAAATATTTATTCAGAAAGAGGCCTGTTAAAAGGCAAATATATTTAATAATTGGTCAGAAATCTTCCGAAATAGGCCAGAAAGAGGCATATGGCTTTAATAAAAGGCAAACATATTTAATAAACTACAAAAAGAGGTCTGTTAGAAGGCAAATATGGCTTGAATAAAATATAAAAAGGCCAACAATATTTATTCAGCTACAGAAAGAGGCCTGTTAAACGGCAAATATATTTAATAAACTACACTGCTGGCCAATAGGTTGGAATAATTCAAAATTTTACTGTAATTTTGCATGCATACCTATATCGTCTGAATAATATGGAATATCAAAATACGGTTTTCAGGACCTTGCTGGAAATTTGATGTAAACTAAACCCCTATAAATATAAAAACACAAAAAATCCCGTTAGAAGACAAATAAATTTAAAAAGCAAGAAAAATAGGCCATTTAGAAGGGAAACATATTTAATAAATATATAAAATAATAAATATATAAAATATATAAAATATATAAAATATATAAAATATATAAAATATATAAAATATATAAAATATATAAAATATATAAAATATATAAAATATCTAAAATATATAAAATATATAAAATATATAAAATATATAAAATATATAAAATATATAAAATATATAAAATATATAAAATATATAAAATATATAAAATATATAAAATATATAAAATATATAAAATATATAAAATATATAAAATATATAATATATATAAAATATATAAAATATATAAAATATATAAAATATATAAAATATATCAAATATATAAAATATATAAAATATATAAAATATATAAAATATATAAAATATATAAAATATATAAAATATATAAAATATAAAATATATAAAATATATAAAATATATAAAATATATAAAATATGTAATATGTAAAATATGTAAAATATGTAAAATATGTAAAATATATAAAATATATAAAATATATAAAATATGTAAAATATGTAAAATATGTAAAATATGTAAAATATGTAAAATATATAAAATATATAAAATATATAAAATATATAAAATATATAAAATATATAAAATATATAAAATATATAAAATATATAAAATATATAAAATATATAAAATATGTAAAATATGTAAAATATGTAAAATATGTAAAATATGTAAAATATGTAAAATATGTAAAATATGTAAAATATGTAAAATATGTAAAATATATAAAATATATAAAATATATAAAATATATAAAATATATAAAATATATAAAATATATAAAATATATAAAATATATAAAATATATAAAATATATAAAATATATAAAATATATAAAATATATAAAATATATAAAATATATAAAATATATAAAATATATAAAATATATAAAATATATAAAATATATAAAATATATAAAATATATAAAATATATAAAATATATAAAATATATAAAATATATAAAATATATAAAATATATAAAATATATAAAATATATAAAATATATAAAATATATAAAATATATAAAATATATAAAATATATAAAATATATAAAATATATAAAATATATAAAATATATAAAATATATAAAATATATAAAATATATAAAATATATAAAATATATAAAATATATAAAATATATAAAATATATAAAATATATAAAATATATAAAATATATAAAATATATAAAATATATAAAATATATAAAATATATAAAATATATAAAATATATAAAATATATAAAATATATAAAATATATAAAATATATGAAATATATGAAATATATGAAATATATGAAATATATGAAATATATTAAATATATAAAATATATAAAATATATAAAATATATAAAATATATAAAATATATAAAATATATAAAATATATAAAATATATAAAATATATAAAATATATAAAATATATAAAAAATATAAAAAATATAAAATATATAAAATATATAAAATATATAAAATATATAAAATATATAAAATATATAAAATATATAAAATATATAAAATATATAAAATATATAAAATATATAAAATATATAAAATATATAAAATATATAAAATATATAAAATATATAAAATATATAAAATATATAAAATATATAAAATATATAAAGTATATAAAATATATAAAATATATAAAATATATAAAATATATAAAATATATAAAATATATAAAATATATAAAATATATAAAATATATAAAATATATAAAATATATAAAATATATAAAATATATAAAATATATAAAATATATAAAATATATAAAATATATAAAATATATAAAATATATAAAATATATAAAATATATAAAATATATAAAATATATAAAATATATAAAATATATAAAATATATAAAATATATAAAATATATAAAATATATAAAATATATAAAATATATAAAATATATAAAATATATAAAATATATAAAATATATAAAATATATAAAATATATAAAATATATAAAATATATAAAATATATAAAATATATAAAATATATAAAATATATAAAATATATAAAATATATAAAATATATAAAATATATAAAATATATAAAATATATAAAATATATAAAATATATAAAATATATAAAATATATAAAATATATAAAATATATAAAATATATAAAATATATAAAATATATAAAATATATAAAATATATAAAATATATAAAATATATAAAATATATAAAAATATAATAAATTATATAAGCCGTATTTAACCCAAAAATTTTTAATTTATAGGTGGCATTAATGTCATGACATTAGGTGACATGTCATGATCTTCATGTCGAAACACTGTAGTATAATGATAGATGTGTGTAATAAAAATTTGCACTAGTACAATAAAGAACCAGTTTTTGCATTAAATATAGTCCAATAAAGTTTTGTTTTTTGCACGAACGTAGACAAACATTTTTAGCACCATCACAATATTTTAATTTCCATTGGTGGGGATCGGGAAAGTAAAAATGGACAATATTTCATATTTTCATTTTTAAATTAAAGGAACCGCAAACTTAGTCGCTATGCTCATACCTAAAAAATTCAAGATAGTGGCAGTTTTTCCTATATGCCAAATTTTTCCCAAGGGGGATTATTTGGGACTTTCACGGTATCAATTAGGACACCATCCTCAATATCTCTGGTAATTTTTAGCATATTATTTCAAGTGACCAGGTATTATTTGACTGATCTATAACTACTCCGTACCTACTTTTCGCAGCGAAAAATATAATAACGAGAGCCGCTGATTATTCTGGCCCTGAAATGCGAATACAGATTGCATATTATTTTGCTAAACGTATTCTTACAAATTTAATGCCATAATTATATAGCTATTTGTTATTTTTATTGTGACACACTGTCGCATTTATAGTCTTTCACAATATCCTGGAAACACTACGGCATAGAATCAAAGCTCGCAAACATTCATGTAAAGTATTCATAGGTAAATTTCTCGAGGCAAATTTCGAGGTTCGAGGCAAATTTCTTTAAAAAAGTCTCTGAATTAAGCCCGACAGGAAATTTAGACACATTGGGTAACAGCAAAAGGTTTTTGATGTCGAGAAGGCATAGCCGACTTTTTTCGTATAATCAGATGCCATTAAAAATAGTGAACGACCACTTTTTTTTCGAAATAGTGTAACAGATGCGGCAAAATCAAAAATCAATTCTGCAGGCAGTGTATTCAGCAGCGGGTGTTGAATTTTTACTTTGGGTGTCGAAAACGGGAGAAAAACTAACAAATCGTAAAAAGAAATATATATTTACAATTTGGTAATTTTTTTTTGTAAAGCATGTTGATGAAAATTTTTTTTGAGGCAAAATATTGGAGGCAATTTAAAATACTAAATATTCCAAAAAAGTTGTTATCTCAAATATATAATATATAATAGTCAATAATAAAATAACAAACTACCTCTAAAATAAATAAATTAACTAAACGTTTTAAAATAACGAAATTATGATTCATTTCCGGTGGAAACCGATACGCCAGAAACAGGAAAATAATTTTAAAAAATAAAGAATTTCTCAAAGCCATCACACCTGCATAACCACTAAATTTTCCGCAAGATTCCAATTCGTTTATAAGATAATATTAACCAGTAAATATATGTTTAATTGGTAACCTTACATGAAAAAACCTTTCATTCTGATGATTGGTATCAAAAATTGTACTAACACAATTTGTTTAACACAGCTAGTACCTATTACTAGTACTAGTAACTCTTTTTACCAATTAGTACCTATTTTTTTACCCTGATACTTTTATACAGTCCAAATCTTAAAAGAAGTCTACTGATTGTCCTAAAATGGCATACCCAAATTGTTTTAACCAAAAAGTCCGACAAAAGAAATAGATAAATACCTACACATAATTTTAGCATCTATGCATCTAGAATATTTAACATTAAATAGCAGTATTTATGGTTATAGAAAAATGCATATCTAGGAAAAAAATCCCCGTAAAAAAAATCTTTTCAGTCAACACAAAATATATTCGATAAAATGCATATTCTATATAAATGCAGGTTAACTTAAACTCAACATAAAAGTAATTCTTATTTTGAAAATAGGCTTAATAATAACTCGTTGCAATATATGCATGAAGCATCATCTTCTTCCATTTCTTGTAAATAACCCCTGCCTTCTTCACTGTCACTACTTACAATTTTTCTTGCAACCCTGTTTCTTTCTGACTTTCTTCTGTCTGTAAAAATTTTATTTTGGTAGTTCGCCACAATTTCTTCCATTTTGTAAAGTGCTTCAACAAAAGTAAGAAAAGCTCGCCCGTCATCGTCTGGGTGGATGATCCATTCAGACTCTTGATACAGAAGTAATGTTCCTATATGAGCAGCAGCCACAAGTTCCGTCTTATGCCAGCAAAAATTAATGCGGGGCGACGAAAAATCCTGCTGCTCTCATGCAACACCCTCTGTTGGGTACTGTATGGATGCCATGTTCAGCGCTGGTAAAGGTGTTTTTTTTGCCTTTAGTAGCAAATATCTTAGGAGCTCTCTGATCTGTTGAGAGGGAAGATTCTTCAACGTTGTATATACTGTTGGGCGTTGCTCTAGAGTTGCTCCAGTCGCAGAAAAAATCACCCTTCTTAAGGTTTGACACTCACAATCTTAAGGTTTGTTGAAACTCTGTGCCCTAGCTGCAGATGTAGATTCCGGTTTTAAGCTAACTTTCGAATGACGCATACGAAATCCTCTAAACCACTCAAACCCTGCGACTTTACAAAACCGATGCGGTAAGTTATTTACTTCGGCAAACTCATATGCCTTAGGCCGGTTACAGTACCTATGTCGTTTTATAATGAAAGCCGGTATGTCATTTTAAACGACAAACAAATTATTAAAAACATAGTGAACTATTTTTTACAAGTCTTGACTGCATATGATGTAGATGTATTAGGAAAAAAATTGTAATGGTATCGAGTTTTACTTATGAAGAAAATGGTTCCACCGACGCAAATTGGCGATTTTAGTTTTCCCGGTTAAATTCAATATGCTTTTCGACTTTCGCAGCGATGAACATAATAATAAATCTCAATTTTACTTAAAACTAACTAATTAATATCTTCGTAATACAAATGTAGCAACAGTTCAAGGTAACGTAAAAAATATACCGCTCGATTCATAAAGTCTTAAAATACAACATAAGCCAGACAGAATGAATGACTCAAATATAACATCATTGTTCGAATGAACTCATCTAATGAGATATACTGAAACATTATCATTAATGAACCTCGAGCAGAAGAAGAGGGGCTATGGATTTGGCGGGTTTAAGAGCGAGATGGAATATGTGAACGGGTCCGGGGAAGTCTGGGAGGTACACGACGGGCACGTGCTGCAGGATATGCGTGGTGTTCGGTTCCGGAGTTTGCTCGTGCCGGTGGTTACACACACCTCCGGGAGTATGAAGAGTTTATGAACCTCTATGTGGCTCTTGTGGATTCTATGGTTTTCATAACGATGACTCCCGAGTGCACTACATTTTCATAATTGCCCTTCCTAATTTGTAACCAACTTTTAGAATTAACGATGGCGCTCTTTATTGGCGGTCTTAAAGATCGGCCCCGGCAAATATGGAACTCCTGAAATCATATTTATAAGATAACAATAATTATTAGTTATACGAATACATGAAAAATATTGTATACTATCCAAATCTTTAAAGCTGGCGGTTACGTCATAGATATAAATCATACGAATCAAATCAGTATTGCACTAGTCAAATTAATGCGTGTTGAAACGCCTTATCCGGATGAAAAAGTAAGCAACACATGATCTACAATTAGTCTGTTAAAATGTATGTCTCGTATGTTGTCTGTAATGATTTTACAATAATGTGTGCTGTTAAACTTGTTGTGTCTTAAACTTCGTGCGGCGTGTTCTGTGAGTGTGGCCTAGTTTTGTGTTTTGGCGATTTTGAGCGTTCCAATATGACTAAAAGTGACGGCATATGTTCAGCGTATATTTTCAATAATGGACAGAAACAAAGCGTCTACAGAACTGATTTAAAATGAATTTTTTATATACTTTAAATGTAGATATGTCCTGTTTAGATTTTTACGGTTATGTCTTGGATGATCTTTTATTGTTATTTCAATGTCGAAGCCGTACGAAATACTAATGTTTATGTGTTCATACCTAAATAATAATGTGAATGAATAACACGTCTCATATTTTTTAATTATATATCAATTGTATATCATAAAAAATCGGTCTGTTGAATCTAACCTATTTATTTTTTGTGAATATTTGTTAGAAAACCTTAATAATAAATTACAAGTCGATGCTGTGTATACAGATTTCAATAAAGCTTTTGATAAAATCAATCACTCTGTTTTACTATGTAAGCTCGCCGATTTCGGTATACATGGTAGCCTCTTAAAGTGGTTCAATTCATATGTAACAAACAGATCCCAAAGCATAACATTAGGTAATTTTAAATCTAAAAATGTTATTGCAACTTATGGTGCGCCTCAAGGTTCACATTTGGGACCTTTGCTGTTCAATTTATGTGTAAACGATATATCTAGTTGTTTTGAGTTCTCCAAATTCATTATGTACGCAGATGACCTAAAAATTTACCACTCAGTACGCTGTCCCTCCGATAGCCTATTAATTCAGGAGGATTTAGATCGACTCTTCAGATATTGTGAAAATAACTACTTATATCTAAATCTATCTAAATGTCATCACATAACATTTAGTAGAAACATTAATTTAATACCTGCATCGTATAAAATATCACATAATAATTTAATAACTGTCAATGAGGTAAAAAAAGATCTAGGAATTTTATTGGATTCAAAACTTCTATTTAACCAACATATATCTTGTATAACTAAAAAAGCTTGTCAGATATTTAGGTCCTGCTACGAATTTGAGAACCCCAAAACAATTAGGACTTTATACATGGCATACATAAATAGTATATTGAATTATGGATCTATAATCTGGAATCCTTTCTATAATATATATATCGATAGATTAGAGAGTGTACAAAATAAATTTATTGATCAGGATGAATAGGAAATATTTTCCTCAGGTTAGTGAAAGATCTATAATTCGTAGTAAATTGAACATGATGACACTTGAAAACCGCAGGAATATTAGTGACATAAAGTTTCTATTCAAAGCTGTTAACAACAAAATTGATTCCTCAGATATTGTTAATCAAATAAAATATATTACTCCAACTCATTCTACCCGACAACATAATATTTTCCTTACCATGCAGTCTAATATGAATTATTATTTAAACTCCCCTTTGCACAGAATTTGTACATCTTATAATAAGTTATCCCAAATAATGCCTGTTGACATTTTGCTCAAATCTTGATACATTTCAAAATTCTTTGAAACGGTATTTTCTTAGCAATGGTTAAGATATTGTAATAATATAATATGTAACATTGTAATATTTTAGTATCATAATAATAATAAATATTATAATATTGTAATATTTATACGTATCCATACACACATATTATGTATGTATTGCTTTTCTTAAATTAGATGATACTATTAGCTGGGTATGTGTATAGGCGGTACTTCTAGTCAATATTTAATTTTTATTTTGCTGATTTTCAATTCACTTTGATTAAATCGCTACTTTGTTATCCTTTTATATTGATATTATATTGATATTTTAATTTGTTTTCTAATAAATATTGTTATCTTACTTATTATATACTAGTATAATTATTTGTAATCTATATTTGTTACTCAACTGACAATAATGTATATAAATATTTTATCCATTTATGGATACTCCTTTGGGTTTGTCCCGTTTGTATACTTTATCTAAAGAAATAAATAAATTTTCAATCTAACTGTACTATATTGGTATTAGCTAATAAATCTGGCAGCTCTAGCCATCTATTAAATATAATTTGTCTTTTATTATAATTTCCCAGTTCGTCACATTACTCTCTTTCAGGGTTATTTACCATTGTATATTCAAATTACGAAAACATCTCCAAAGGGTTACTTCGACGAAAAACTTCCCCAGGTATCGACCAACAGGCACAGGTGCATGAAGAGGCCTGAAAAAGGTGAGTGCCTTGACCATATAAAAGTTGAGACCCCTAGACTCACTAATTCTAATTCATTTATTGATTAGTATTATTGATTATACACTTACCTTGGTTTTTAAATCAAGTTTTAATATAATAGTATTACACATACCTCTTTACAGTCTTTACAACTCCAAAATTACTTATTTTAAAATATTACTTTAGAGTTTAGAGCATTAAACCATTATTAAACTGCCTTGGCTTTGGCGTAGGGGCACAGATTTTCGATAATAAATCGAGAAAAGCCAGTTTATATATGACAAGTAACGGCCTGGATTGTGAGAATTTGAACTAGTTGTGAGAATGTGAACTAGTATGTTTTTATAAAATGTGACAAAATATGTTGCTGGAAAAAAAATGTTAGAAAAAACTAAATAAATACCTAATACATGTCGCTAATTAATAAATGAGATAGAAAATGCAACTTCGTTATTTATTAATTGTAGATATTAACATTTTATGACAGACTTTAGAGCCTGCCAAGTTTTTTAAGGGATTCGGACGTGATGGGAACATCACTCGATATTCTACAATTATTATCGGAACTTGTCTATTCTGATTATGCCTGACATAGATTTTTGCGCCGATAAATAATTTAGATATGATAATACTACGTTCTGACCAATCAGGCCCGTAGCTGGTTGGCGTTATATATAGTACATACGTTATTGCTATAGTATGTACGAAATATATTGATCACTGATTTAATTTAATTTATTATTTGATTAATTTACTGAATTTAATTACTAATTGAACCCCCTCTAGGACGATAGAGTACTCATGTTGTAAGGGATCCTTCTTATATATTACAAGTTAGTGCTCGTAGAACTGGCGCCCATAAACAAGAAGGATTCAATAGGGAAGAAATAGTGTAAGTATCCTGCATGTAAGCTTACCAGACATTTCTTCGCTATACTATATATACTATATATTAGCTATACTCATAAATTCATAATATTACAATTATCATCCCAACAGTAAGGATACTGATTACACCCTGAAAAGTAAGATTGGTTACACCCTCATGTAAATGTTCCTGTTCCTAATTCTTTGATTATTCTTGTAATGGCTTGATTTTAGTGTGGTTAGGGTAAAACTGAATGTGGCGTTGTGTTGTCTTAAGCTATGGTCTACAATCTATATTGTTTCTATTTTTTGTTTATAGATATTCCGGGTATTATGAATAATTCTACCATGTCATTGTTAATTGTCTTAATAATTATAGTTACTTATTCTTTTTATAACATAATTTTGATTGTAACCTTGTACAGGACTGGTGCGTTTTTTACGAAAACAATTACTTTTTAAATTTTCAACATCACAGACTGACCTCTGGATGAATGATAATACGATGACGTTATGATATAATCGCTGCTTCCTGTGGACTTAATAATTACACAAACTATTCATAATTGACCTATTGTTTATAGTTAACTAACAGCTACTTTTTGATTTATTTAATTATTTATTAAGAACATCCATCCATTAAAATTTTAAAGCATTACCGATTACATGAATATATAGAAGGTGGTCTAATTATTGTAGTATGATGTAAAGTACAATCGTGTACATCTCTTAAATATAAGAAATATAAAAATATCAAAAGATGCCCACAGTCTTCTTTGTGTTAGATAAAAAGCACTCCAAGCACTCCATGTGTCAGATAAACAGAACACAAAAGTAATATCTAGATTAAGAAATATAGGTATTCCTCTTCCTTAAAATTCTGGCCCTACGTCACACTCAGATTTAAGACTAATAAGTATAATTCCTGCAATATCTAAAAGATTTATTTGATAAAGTGTTTATCACGAGAATCACGAGAAATGACTTAATTCACTCTCACCTTGTATATTGCAATAGAGATTAATTAGATATATACATTAAATAATAAATTAAAGAACATAAAAAATTACATAAATATATTCTCTGAATTTTTTGTCAGACCTTTAGTTTTCAAGATACAGCGCGCCAAATACAATCAAATAATGGTAATATTGGGGTGGTGAGTATTTTTGGCACCTGTTTCCTTAAATGTGGCTAATTGAAAAATTTTATAAGAGATAATTTGTAGAGAATTTAATCAGCTTTAGATTTAGAATTAGATTTATTCAGCCTGTATTACTTAATAGATACACATGTATAAATAACAATTAGAACATTTAAACAAAAACTGGCTGGTCATATCATGCCATGCAAAAACTGTGTAAATGCATTTGATAATAATAGATATTTATGCTGACATAATACATATCAAGTAGACATTTAAGGAAACAGGTGCAAAAAAACACTCCACCGCAACATTACCATTATTTGATTGCGTTTGGCGTGCTGTTGCATCTTGAAACCTAATGGTCTGACTAATAGTCTCAAAAAAATGCAAAGAACGTACTTTATTATGCAAAATTATGTGCTCTTCAATTTATTATTTAATTTCTTTTCGTAGGATCAATAGGAACGGAGATATTAACCAAAAACTGCAATTGGAAGCCATATTTCCAAAATGGCGGCTCGATCGGCCTTCTCCCAAGGTCGCAAATTCAAGGTTATGATCACGACATTGTATTTTACGATCGCAACAAATTTCATCTTATTAGGACCTTTTGCGTGGCAATACTATTTATTGCCTGGGCTATTATAGTGAATGTTTACGATTTGATTCGGAAGTCAATGTGATATTTCCCCGGAAAATATATTCATGTAAACAAACCAAGTTCAAGGAAGCTGTATGATGTCCGCTTCCCGTATGGAAGCACTTGGGTGGTTCTTAGCGTGAAGACACGGTTTGGGTAGGTCAGGGTCGAGGGTAGTTCGGATCACCGGCCATCCGAGGCATGTGATCTACTGGTGTGAACTAACAGTTTAGTGTGTGGTCACTGTAGAGCGATCAAGGGTGCTCTGCTCTTTTATCCGTCGGTCGCTATCAATACCGTCGATGTGTAAAAATCAGCGCCTATTATTATTCGATTCAGTGACCGCCGTTGTTAGTTTTTCATTTCAGACTCGTCCTCTCAAGCTGATCTGTAATTCTTTTACATTTAAAATAATTTATTTATTACAATTATTTTATTTTCAATTAGCAAGCCACAGTTTTAGCAGTAAAAGTTATAGGATTTATCCACAGAAATCCATTAAACTTTTCTTATAATAATTTTTCTTAGAAAATAATTTATATCGCATGAATGCTTAAAGTTTAATTTCCATTTTTTCCTCAAAATGATAAAACTCTGATCGTTCTTCTCGTGTATTCTTCATATTATGTAAAATTTCAGTTTACCTTGTAATAAAAAATAATGTTGTCAGCAAATATAATAAAAATAGAGATATATGATGTTTAATGATATATGTGATGACCAATGAAAGTTATGGCCCAAGAAATAGTTTCTATTAAAATAAAAATACAGAGGTAAAATTAGGCAGGATTAATTTACATACAAATATGAAACAGAATATGTAACCTAACCTAAATCCTAGACTTTGACAATTTGTCAAACCACTATTTAAACTAAACGTCACTGGATAATATATTATATATGGCCACTGATTTGAGAAAATGTGAACGCCAACATTGATGGTATGGACTTTATTTCGGATGCTGACCCATTTATAAAACAATTTACTCATCTGGAATCTGGAATATGTCCGGAGTGCGGATCGGGATCCGCTGCACTTAGGCCCCATTGGGCCCCTTGTGCTTCCTCCGTGAGGGAAATGTCTCCTTAAGCCATCGACCAGCCCAATGTTGTACAAAAGGTGATGATGTTGCCCAGGGGCATTTCCCTCAAATTGGCCATAGAAGGCCAACGTTCCCCCAATATGGATTCTCTGGTCGATGACACGGCAGGACATTCGCAAAGCACATGCTCGATCGTTTCATCTTCTTGTTCACATCCTCTGCAGATGGGTGTGTCACTTTGTCTCATGTTATAGAGGTGTTTCCTTACCCGGCAGTGTCCGGTTAGGATTCCTGTAACAAATCGCAGTTTACCCCTGGACATTGCCAGATAGTTCCTCGCCGTCTCTTCGCTGGGATATCTCAAGAGATTTCTGGCCAGCTGACAGCTGCTTGTTTCATCCCATAACGTCTTAAATTTTATGTGGGTGTTTTCCTTTATTAATTGAAGTTTCGCTGCAACTGGTAGCGTACTTGAAGGACCAGGCCCAAGGATACTCAGGTTGGCTGCCTTCTTGGCCAGTTTGTCAGCTTCTATATTGCCGTTGCATTGTGAGTGTCCTTTGACCCAGCACAGGCAGATGTTATTCATCTGACATGCTCTCACAAGTGCTTGGTGACATTCCCATGTTGATCCTTTAGTTATTTTATAATTTTTCAGGGCCAGTAGTGATTGTCTACTATCTGTGCAGATTCTTATTGTCTTGTCCGTTATTTCTCTGCGAGCAATCTCTTGTGCGGCTATGGTTATACCAGCGAGTTCTGTTTGTACTACACTGGCATTTTTATCCATAGTCCGGCTGCATCGGAGTCGCAGATTCCTGGAATATATACCACAGCCTGCTCCATCCTTTTTCTTTGATCCGTCCGTGAAGACATAGTTTACACCTTCAACGCCGGCCTCGTCTTCACCAGTAGTGTGTATGGTGTAAGGTTTATCAAAGACAAGCCGTGGCGGAATACCATCTGCACATGCCTGTAAAAGGGGTATCTTTCTGACAGCCTCAGTCCACAGGCGGCTTCTGGTTTGGCCACAGCTTGCATTTGGTAGTATGCCAACAGATTTAAGGGGAGTCATGGTAGTCAGAGCCACTTCTTCTAGATGTAGGTCTAGTGGTGGGAGACACAGCATTATCTCCATTGCTCTCGTTGGTGTTGTTCGCATTGCTCCGGTTATGCTCAGACAGGCAAATCTTTGTACCTGGCCTAGCTTGAGTTTTGCTGTTATTTGTTGACTCTTGGGCCACCAGACAACAGTTAAGTCATCTGCGTATGCAATTGTGTAGAATCCTTCCACGTTGAGGTGGTTTAGGAGGCTGTCAAGAACCAAATTCCATAGCAGTGGTGATAAAACACCTCCCTGCGGACAGCCTTTCGGACAATTTACTCATAAAAATATAAAAACGACAAAAATTATCGCTTTATTGAAATTACCTAATACAAAGATGTTAAATTTGTATTAAAGAAATAAAACACTTCAATAACTAAATTTAACGGGCATTTTCCAATAATTTCACCAATTATGAATTTTTTTTCCTCAATATAACTTACAAGTCTTTTTTGTGCCTAAGGATACAATATCGGAGCCTGTGTCCAATTTTACTTGAAACTTTGTTTTTAAATTTAATAATTTCGTGCCAGTCTCCTTCAATGAAAAGACGAAGAAAAAAACGAAAGTTAAATGGAACAAAGATAATGTATGGACTTTCAATGGCAGTATTAAAGCAAAAATAAATAATACTACAGTAAAAATAAATAATAATGATGGCTTTCAAAAATATAAATCTATTCAAAATATGTCCAGTTATTTATTATAATATGTTCTATTTTTTATATTTAATTTAAGGAGAAAGATTATTCTTGTTATACTACCCTTAGGAATGACAGAGACTTCTGTTACTAATGCGAAATTTAATTCAGTTAATTTTAGGTTGTATTTTATTTGTACTGTTTAGAATAATAATTATAACTATATCATTCTAATGTATTGTTTTTGCTTTGCTCCTCTCGTAATACATTATTGTGTCGCTTTTTATTACAAACAATTACTGCATTGTTTTTGCATATAATCTCCTAAACATAATCGTAACCAGATTAATAAGTTGACTTGTAAGATATGGAAGATATCTTTAATTTTAACTAAGTAACGTCTAATTTTAAAGTTGGTAACGTGAATGCAGGTCTCTCATAGGTGGTTTGGACTATGAAAAATTATATTTATTAAGAAGATTTTTCTATTTTTGCAGTGTCCGAAACTTACGGCAGAACGTGTCCGGCTAAATGAAAATATTGACAACAATATGTTTTTAATGCCAAATTATAGACTCATTCGAATAGATAAGAATGATAGAGAAAGATGGTATAGAAAACACAAAATACAGATATACTGACTGACTGCGAGCTCCTATAGCGACAATAATAACTCTTTACAATTGATAAATAATAAGCGAAAATTCAACTAAAGGTACTAAAGAGTATAATAGCTATTTATGTAACCAGTTGGGAAAAGTACTATTTTGTATAACGAGCAGATTTCTGTGGAACGAGCGCTAGCGAGTTCTGCATGCATTTAGTTATACATATATATCTATTGCAAGGGGGGGGAGGTCGAATTAACTTGAAATCTGAGCTGGGAGTTCCCTAAACATTAACAATAAAAGGGTTCCAGTTTTTGGTTTCTTAATTCACAATGCAACTGGACATAGCAATTTTTTTGACGAACTTCCCCTTAAAAGGTCCAAAATACCCCAAAATAGCGAAAAAAAGAGTCAATTTAGGAGGTAGAAATTTTAGAGTTTTGTTTTATTCACCAGAACAAACATTTTCCATGGGGTCGGGTTAAATCATAAAAAAAATTTGACCAAAATGTTCTCTACTCTACATACTCTACTATAAAATGTAAAATGTAAATGTAATGTGTAAATGTACTCTACATACTCTATTATAAACCTAATTCAAATTATACATATAAAGTCACTGACTGAGATTATAAAACTCGTACCAGTTGAACGTCTTTTATGAGAGCAAGTTTATTACAAAGCTAAGAGCATACGTGAAAATTGATTAATAATTATAAAAATAAATAAATGATATAGTGAACATTAGAAAAGTATTATAAGACATACCTAGAATTCCATTGCTTGTTAAATTGCTATAACAACAAAAATACACCAAATGCAGGAAATGCATGTTTTACTGGGTAGACCTTCCCTAGTGACGGAAAACAAATCCAAAAAGTGTCGTATAATGTAGTCCCATGCTACTACCACGCATTTCGCGTGCTCCTTGTGTGAATAACCCAAAAAGACAACTTTTAGTAAAGTAAGTATTAATATCTAAGTAGAAGTTAAGTTCAACCGTTAGTTACATGTATTATTAACCTAAAACCCAAAATAGACATTTTAAATAATGATTAAAACCAACTATGGATATTTTAAGTAATGCAAAACGAGAGTTAGCTTATGGCATCAAACAAGGTCACCACGCAGATCTTTTCTTCAAGTAAATTAAGTAAATTTTATTATTAAAATCAAGATAAATCGATAAAATTGTATAAAATAATATTGGATGTGTTTTATAATACACTGCGCAACTTATTTAACGCACAACCAAAAAGTTAACTCAAATTTGACGTTATGTATTTTCGACAATTTTTGTTCGTTTTGGTCGATTATTTTTTCAAATTGTAGGTTTTTCTCTTAGGAATATCACTGTCTTAGTTGTTTTGGTAAAACGAATGATTTTGATATTATACCAGGTGCTATAAAAATGTTTTTTTCCGAAATTTCAAAACGTCCTGTGGGCTATACAAGGTATTGCAAGTTATTGCAATTATAGCCAATTTAAAGCCTCATGTTTTTTCTACATTTTCTTTTTTATTTTTTCGATGAAATAAATTCGTAAGTAGGTAATTGTCTTCCTTTAATTTCTTATATAAATTTATTATAATTATTTTTTGACTTTGATGCACGACCTAAAATTAAAAACAAAAATAAATCCTTGACCACGGTTACTGGTGGTGAATAGTATGCGTATTAAATAAAACATAAATAAATAAAATATAAAATATATAATAAAAAATATAAAATATAAAATAAAAAAAAATAAAACAAAAGAAAAACGGACAGGAAGTGATCCTTTTGTGGGCAAAAGGCCACTCAGGAATTGAAGGAAACGAAATTGTAGACGCATTAGCAAAAAGCTTCACTGACTTAAAGCCACTAAATTGGATAGAGCCAGGAGATAGGAGAGCAATTTTTAAAAAAGAAATGCGAGAACATTGGGAAATGGACTGGTTGGAATTTGCATCAATATCAAGGAATCAGTACTGCAACATACACCCTACCTTACCACAAAATATACCGCATATTGAAGGAAATTACCCAAGAACACTATCCCTGACAATATCTAGGCTAAAAATTAACCACACAAGAAGCCCCTCGCATTTAAAAAAAATAGGAATTATTAGATCGGATATATGTAAATGCAACAATAACTCTACCGCTGATCTAAACCACTTAATATTTAATTGCTCAGAGTATAATGTAGAAAGACAACATTTTATTGCATCCCTCATAAGCCAAAATGTACAACTCCCCACTAATGCAGAAAATCTTCTGACCCTTCAAAAGGACAAAATTAATGAGATATTATATAATTACATAAAAACTGCAAAAATCTTAATTTAAGCTAACTTTTCAAACACAATGGAACTTGTTCTTTTCCATTTTCCCCTTTAATTTATTTTAATAATATTTATTAGTAATAGTATGTAGATTAATATTAGTTAGAACTCCCATTGTTTATCCTTGTGTTATGTTAACCTATTACACCCGTGGTCTCTCCTGTGATTGTGCGAAGTCGTCTTGATAGACCCCTAGACGCAACTTGTCCCTGTTTGAAAACCCAATATAAACAAATGAAAAAAAAAAAAATAAAAAAAAAAAATAAAAAAACACAAAACAAAATAAAAAAAAAAAATTAAAAAAAAAAAAAGATATGTAGATATGTATATATGTGTGTGTATGCGTGGGTATATATGGGTATATATGTATATATGTATATATATCTATATGTGGGTATGTGTATACTCATTAAATAATTTATTATTTATCTAATTTAGTAGATATTTATACCAGTAGTTACTTAACAAAGGCAAAATGAAAATCAGTAACACGGTTACACTATTCCATTGTATGATTACTCCTTTCTTTTCTTTTTTTCTTATTTCATGGTATAATTACAACTTTGAGATTGACTCGATTATTTGTGACTAAACAACCAAATGGTTAAAAAATTTCTGTGGCTAATCGAACGAGTTTTCGGAAGCCAAACCCCTCTCCAAAAAAAAAAAAAAAAATAAAACATATTTATTATTATATTTCTTTACCTGGCCTCTTTTATTCTTCTTATAATAGATTTAAAACTTATTTCACAACCGTAAACAACACAACTAAAATAACCGTACTTGCGAGAATACAAATACAAACTGTGAATAGGTAGGCAGTAGTAGGTACTTTATATAATTAGGTACCAGGTAGGTATCGGACCCAGGCGCCGGCCCTGGCTACCTGCTGAGCCAATTAAGACGTTGAGGGCGTTGAACTAATGTTCTAAGGGACGGAGATCTGACCAAAACAGACGAATTTTCGCTCGAGTGAAAGTCCATTCTCTCGTTGGATACAGTATAGACAGTTTCCTACATCCATATTTAATCATCGTTTTAAAAAGTGCTTTAATGAGTTGAAGTGTAATTGTGTTAATTGTGTAAGTGTGTTAATAAATTTTAAGTTATAGTAGGATACCGTAGGCTAATTTTAAGATAACTGAGAGCTAATGATCACTCATATTTTCATATTTAAATAAATTGTCTAATAGAAAATGTCTAATAGCAAATACAACTAATGTTTTTCTTCAATGCTAAAATATTTTAAATACATATACTTAATATCACATTTTATATTTTAAATGTAAGTTAATCTTTCACAATAACAATAATTGATTTTCAAGTTTTAATACAATCAGAATCTAATAATATAAAAACTAAAGAATTCGGCTTATTTTGAACGTCCTCTGAGGTGAGTGATTTTCATGCTCCAAATAT
Organism: Tetropium fuscum; assembly: GCA_964058915.1. Lineage (NCBI taxonomy): Eukaryota > Metazoa > Arthropoda > Insecta > Coleoptera > Cerambycidae > Tetropium > Tetropium fuscum. Next base: position 290,367 of record CAXKVY010000133.1, read on the forward strand.
GCTCCAAATGTCTTGAGAGTCAAAATATAATAGGGGTAAATAAAATTTTTAATAACAAACACTAAGAACACAAGTATTTCTATATAAATACAAATATCTCAAGTTATTGTACATAAGAACTGGCGCCCTTTACGAGAGAATCTTCAGAACCTTAAGTAAACCAATAGTAAATATATCAAATCTGCATCCTCAAACCTATATCAAATTATATCACTCTTAAATTATTTCAAATTAACTGTCTTCATTTAAAAACATAAAATAAATAATAATATTAAAAATATATGTGTATATCCCTCGATCGGGACACAAAGACATACCATGGATAAATAATATTGGATTACGGTCATGAAAGCCTCCATCAACTCCTGAGTAACATTTAAACTCTCTTACGTTATACTGTAATAAAAATAGTTTTACAAGCTTTGATTTAGCAAATACACGTTACCATGATATTAACATATACCATGATTTGCCAAATATACTACATTATTTTTGGCATTCTAATAATTACCCTCAAATAACGTGGTTATAGATTATGCTTCCACAATCACGTATTCATATAATCTGATAATAACTCGGGAATATATAACTCGGGAAGCTCTAGTTAAAAATGTTACCTAATGACACCGTATCAGAGCAATTTGAATTATAAATTACATCATCAAAGAGACTATAGGATGTGGTCAAGAAATGTATACCGAATAGAAAATAATCTAGTAGGTATCTCTCCTGTATTTAATCGTTTTATTCATAGAATAGGCGAATAGAAAAGATACAATTTCGGTCACAATTGAACAATTGAAATGTTTCTAAGGAAATGTATAGTCTTAAATTGAATATGCAGCTGATTCTAGAGAGTTCCGTTATTCACGGTAGTTTTACTAGATGTAAAGCGTTTGTAGCAAAACCGCATTAAAATCAAGTCTTTAAAAATGGACATAACAAGATGTTTGATAGATGCCCGACTTGTTGGATTCTACCCAGCTGCTCAGCATGTAGTACAAACTATAATTGTTTTTACACATGCATGTACTTATATCTACATCTTCTATATCACTTCCGTCACGATAACCACATTGAAATGAGTCGGTTCATAAATATAACCAGAGAATAGCCGGAACTGACTAAGCGACTCTAAAGTCTAAAATAAACTATCATACTTTCTGCTCGCATCTAGAGAGATAATAAATGCAAGGCGTATGAGCCGCTGTCCAGCACTGGCAAATATGCAACTGTGGCTGTTACGGAATGCATTCACATTCGCATGTATGTCAGGTCAGAGGGCATCCTTGGAGCAATATCACGCTCGCCTGCTAATCATATGCTCTGTTATAATAATATGTCACATCTACATCCTTATATCACTGTCTAGATCACTGCGATTTTTTCCGGACGAGTCCTTGTTCCGCTAGTCCGGTTTGCTGTATATGTACTATTAAATGCTGCAGGTGATTTCCACATAGAATATGACAATAAATCGGACACCTGACACGATGTAAATAACTATATTCATGCTGATCAGGCGAACCTGCAATAAGTCATCCCTCTTATGTGATAGTAACGTATCGTAATTCATTAGTAACAACTTCCCATCACTTGTCATAGGACTTGTCACTTTAGGAAAAAAGCAGGGGCGTGCAATCCATGGAAACACGGCTTCCCCTTATCCATAACGAATGCAGCCGTGACTCCAATCCAGTCACAGTAGTAGAAAATCCAATAGAACATATGCCGGTCGCTAGCTTCTCTGATGCATCGGCTGCTGAATGCATGGGCGAGCGTTGGCCTAGCCAGTTTCGCGCTTTATGCGGGCGCGGAAGGTATCGTTGGAGTAAGTCATTGGTTTGCATCGAGAGGATATTGAACTGTCCTGAATGGATTGGCGCGCGATGGCTGACGTCGCCTGCTTCATGTGGCCGCGGAAGCTATCGTTGGAGTAGGTTCTTTGTTTTTAGGTTTTAACGGCTATCCGTGTGTGATACGTACGTCGGACTGCGTCGCGTCGTGTGCGAAATGGAAGACAATAATACGGATATGGACATGCAATTATCGTCAACCTGAATGTGTGGTCTTGGTCCTAATAATGGGGATTTTAATCATTAAACTTCGCAGATAAGTTTCAATTTATTATTAAAGGTAGGGCAAAACCGCGTATGAAAAATGTAACCACAAAAATGATAAACTGTATTAGGCATTGTTATTCGGAAAAACATTACGAACAATTTAAATATGGCTAACAGGGTGTGAAAATATTAGTAAATTATTTTGTTGGTCATGTTTAATTTTTGAAACTAAAAGAGGTCTGGAATAGAACTGTTTTTTCTGATTTATACAATTTGCATAAAGCTGTAAAAAGATATAGGTAAGCAAAATATGTTTTTGAAAATTGTTTCCCTTACTTAAAATTTCACCGCACGCATCTGGAACAAAGTCTATATTGTTTGCGTTCTACCAGTTTCTAGTTACCCTTGCATAATGACATGAAGCTAGATCAGGCCAAAATTATGTCATCATAAGCATGACATGTATTTAAAAACTGAAGCAGTTTTTGGAGAGGAATCTTGTGCCGTTAGGGCTTCCCCTCATACACGGCCAATGTACGGTTGCGAGATAAATCCGGTCTCAGACATGGCACACCACACTAAAATTTTGTCCTCAAATTTAGATTTACCTATGTAGTCCGGTTGCCAAACTATATATTTTATGTAAATCCAAAATTATTGTATTATTTTTTTTTATTTCTGAATTAGTACAAGGGCATATTGAGCTGCAACAAAATTAATGATGTCATTCTGTCATCCTTGGGAAACTCTATATATTCAAGACGGCGGCCAATATGGCGGCTATCAATGATTTTAATTTGATTATTTTAAACTAAATTTCTAAAACATATCCCTGTTATTCTAAAACATATCCCTTCAAATTTTATGTTCATAAAATTTGAAGAAAGTAGCCATATTAGTTGTAACCTGGTTACCATAGAAGGTACCCATATTAGTTTTAACCTGGTTTAGAGGAAAGAAACACGTAACACAAGAATGACAAGAAAAACACAAGATGTTCGATACTGCTATTATTTTTTCCCGAGTTATAGGACTTCAAGGCAAGCTCACGACAAATAGATGTCAGTAAAGTTCTCTCCCATGAACTTTTGCCTATACCAACGTCAATGTTTACAGAATCTGGAGATATGAAAACCTGCAAAATCTTAGTCTAGCTTAAAGACACCTCCCCAGGTTTCTTGCTCAACAAGAAATAAAGGTGTTGAGAACACAGTTATCGTTTTTGATGGGTCCGCACTCTTATGGTGTATACAGTGGCCACAAAAGGGGACTGTAAAGGTTCATGAAGGCACTGAAATCGTCTATAAGCATACATTTGCAGCATGGAAATGTGCACATTGTTTTTGATCAGTACAAGGATTGTAGTACTAAATATTGCACAAGATCAGGTAGAGCCACAGGAGTAACCAGAGTTCGCATACTCACATATACAACACCTCTGCTTTCAAAGAAAAAATTTTGAGCTCAAAAGAAAATAAGAAGCAATTTATTGAACTCATGAGCAGTAGCATTGTTGGTGATGAATCCTGTAAGAGAAACCAGCCTAGTAAATACAGGCTAATTTTGAGAGGTCCACAAGAACCTTACGATATTTATAATGCAGAAGTCAAACGAAGGCATGACCTAAGACATATCCACGAAGAAGCAGATTCCTGTAGAGCAAGTTATCCTGGCTACTGATGATGCATCCAAGCAGGTTGTCGTCATATCAGATGCTACAGATGTTTTTCTGCTCCTTTTGTACTTCTACAACCTTAAGAAGATGTGTGCAACAATTCTGAAGGAATCTCCTTTTCAAGGTCGTACACGAATTGACATTAGAGCAACTGCTATTAAACACGAGAAAATAATATCTGATGCGTTAGCACTTCATCAGCTATCACTGGCTGTGATACCACTGCCATGTGCTATGGCATTGTGAAAATTAAAGCCTTTAATGTGTTGAAAAGAGGACACTCCCTGTCGTTGGTTGGAGATTTACATGTTAATCTGTGTAACATAAAATGGCAAGCACATAAGTTTATGGCTGCATGTTACATTCTGACATTGATTAAGTGCTCTCGTGGAAGTGTATTGCCATGCAAGAGGAATCGATGTAGTGCCAGCCTACCATGCAACATGTTTATGCACAAATAGTTTCTGTTGAATAGTTTGCTGAAGTAGAAGTGGAGCGGGATGAAGACTGCTAATGAACCAATTGTAGACGATATTTTTCAAGAGACTACACCTGACTGCATATCTTAAAAAAGAGCGGATTTCAATTTAGACAACATTTTCGTAGAAATGTTTTCTTTTTATACTATAAGATAATATTACCATATTATACGTATCATAAATATTACACAAATTACATTGTTTATGTTTGAGAAATATATTTTTTTGTACACTAATCGCCTAATACAATTTCAATGGTGAGTTTGAACTTCGCATCTTAAAAAAATATAGTTTAACACACTAAACTTGCATGAAAAGATAATTTTAAAATAAAAGTATAATAAATAAAGTATAAAATATCGCCATATTGAATATATCGAGTTGCCCAAGGGTGACATAATGTCATCATCCCTTTTATTGAAACTTAATATGTCCTTGTAGCTATTCAGAAATAAAATAAACTTAATATCAATTTATAGGGTGTTGGTCTTGGCAACCGGACTATTTATTGTAGGTATGTGTCTGTGACGTTGTCTGGTATACTTCCTATATCGTCAGTATATAAAACATCGTCTAATGGAGAGGACATTTTATCTCTGAATTCGACAAAGTTAATAAGTTTTCATCATCCATTACAATCAGTTTCTTTACAAAATGTATGCGTCTTAGCGCTCGATCATTCAGGAATTCTTTCTAACTGGGCCACGGTATGTTTTGGTGCCTTTCTTCCTTTTTGAAATATCGCGTCATTTCAGACAACTGTCCTAAAAACATAGGTCTTGGAAACTCTGAATCTTTGAGCTAATTTTTGCTTCGAAACACCAATTTTGTCTATGTGCCCTTACGTAAGTCAAAATTCGTCATCGACCACTTTTGGATAAATTAGCAAATTCCTTTAGTCTATAAATTGCTGATATAGGAATCATCTTGCTCGGACATGGAAAAACAAACCATCTACAATTATTTTTCTGGTACTTTTTTACCAAAACCATATTTACCTTTAGAATAGTAAACGACTTGTTGTTTCTGGTTATTCGAACTGAACTTACAGTTCTAAAGTTAAAGCGGCAATAAGCCGTTACGGAGAAGAACCTGAAGATGACTATGCCGAAACGTCATTTTAGAAGAATAGAAGATACGTGGATGAAAACCCGGAAATCATGAAATACATTACATACCAGCATAGAAACCTGAAAACCAACATGGATATCAAACCAATACCGCCACTTTATCATAAAATCATAAAGAAACGTTGCATCAGCAGCTGTTCCATATTTTTAACATTACATAATTTTGGTTTTATAAATAATCATTAAAAATAATTACTCATTTTAATTACTTATTTTTTACACTACCTCTTTATATCTTCCGTATATTTTACATAATATCTATAAGCATAGCATTGTATTAATTTATAAACTTTATGTTTAAACATTATTACGATAATAGCGTTTCGTTGTTAAAATGAATATAATTTACTTTAAAAAAATTAAAGATCCAAAAACATAATTATGATTAAATTGCTTTAAATTTGGAAATTAATACTGTTTCGTAGGTATTTACTCAAAAAATTTACTTTAAAAGTCGATTTAAAGTAAAGGGTTTTTATCCTGATCTGGAAATAATTTCATGGCTTATTACTCTTAGTGTTATTCTAAAGGGACATTTTTTCCTAATCACTTTTCCGAAAATATTCTAAAACGGCTTACAACTGCCACAAAATGGGTTAACTAATTTTCTTATAATATGATATCCGCAACTAACCTTACCATTTTAAGACATTTTTAACAGCAAACTACCTTTTCTTTCGTTATTCTGATTTATTTTTAGTTATACAATGTTCGAATATACTAAACTGATATATACTAATAACTAAACGAAAGTAATATCATTATAATATCATTATGCAATCGGTGTCTTACTAAGTAGGAATTAAAATAAAAACAAGTGGTGTTTTGCTAAGTCATATTATGTATTAACATACTATCAACAGTTTATTGTGTTATGTTAGTAATTTTCCTTGTTAACATTTTCCTTACAGGCATGCGCGAACTAGGTTGTGTTGCTGTCAATGATTTGTAACTATTTGGTTAGAAGTGTTGGGATAAAATCAGCGTATATAAATAATATGTTATTATGTATATTATTTATGATATGTGTTAACTGCCACGTGTTTGCCACTGCAAAGTAGTAATAATTAGTCTAATTTTTTTTAAACTTTATGGATAGGTGTCAGAAAATGTTTTGTAATGATAAAAAATTTGGTTTAATTTATTAAGTAGGTACATATTATTTATTACAATAGATAAGGGCTGAGGGGTGAACCGTATTAAGCTCAAAAAAAAGTAGATATTTGTAAATAAATAATAATACAAAGGCATTAAATGTAAAACACAAGAAATGCAACATACACTGCGCAACTTATTTAACGCACAACCAAATTGTAGGTTTTTCTCTTAGGAATATCACTGTTTTAGTTGTTTTGGTAAAACAAATGATTTTGATATTATACCAGGTGTTATAAAAATGTTATGTTTTTTTCCGAAATTTCAAAACGTCCTGTGGGCTATACAAGGTATTGCAAGTTATTGCAATTATAGCCAATTTAAAGCCTCATGTTTTTTCTACATTTTCTTTTTTTATTCATTTGTTTATATCTGTTACTTCATGAAATACACCGTTTTAAAATACCATATGCTTTTAAACACGTCATAAACTGACAACTGTGTCATTAGTTTTTTGTTGACAGTCCAGCAATAATTAGTGAATAATGGAACGCCAAACCAGAAATTTAACTCGTGATGAATGTGTTGAGGCAGCTACATTACATGGTGAAGGGTGGAGTTACAACCGCATAGCTGGAAGGTTGGGAGTGTCTCACACAACTATAGCGAGAGCAATTCAAAGGTACGCGGAAACAGGAGAACATTCCAGACGGGCCGGTCAAGGTAGATCTCGTGTTACCTCTGCTATCCAGGATCGCTTTTTAAGAGTAAATGCTGTAAGACAACGATTTATAACTGCAACACATTTAAGAGCACAACTTCAAGACGCAGGTGGTTCACTCATATGCGTTCAAACTGTACGCCGACGACTGAGGGAGGCAAATTTAAGACCCAGGATTGCTGCTCGAGGACCCGCATTAACAGTAGATCATCGAAGAGCCAGATTAAATTTTGCCAATGAGCATGTTAATTGGATGGAAGCAGATTGGGAACGTATTCTTTGGACTGATGAGTCAAGGTTCAGTTTGTATAATTGTGACAGACGTAATCGCGTCTACCGAAGACCCGATGAGCGATACAGTCAATGCAATTTTTTGCACACAACTTTATATGGAGGTGGATCCGTCATGGTGTGGGGCGGAATATCTTTGACTGGGCGAACGGACTTGGTAACTGTGAATGGAAATCTCAATTCTGACAGATACATCACAGACATTCTTGAAGCACATGTTTTGCCTTATGCCCCCTATATAGGACCTATTTATTTACTTATGCAAGACAATACGCGTCCCCACACGAGTCTTATCGTGAGAAATTGTCTTGAAGAAGTAGGAATTGATCACATAGACTGGCCAGCCCGTAGCCCCGACCTTAACCCCATTGAACATGTTTGGGATTTTATCGGTCGGCGGTTACGAAGTGAGGGACGACAACCCCAAAATTTACAAGAATTGGAAGGACGCCTAGTCGAATTATGGAATAGCCTAGTTCCGAACCTAATCAGAACTTTGGTTTTAAGTATGAACCAAAGGTGTCGGGAGGTCATTCGCGGAAGGGATGGAAACACCAGATACTAATTCTATATTTACTTTTGTTTTGTTTCCTGTTATTCGTTGTTTTATTGATTAAATCAATCCATTTTTCTAGGTATGTTTTTTGAGTTTTTGTCCTTTTAATACCTTTTTCTCTTCTAAAACACCTTGCATCTCTCAATAAATTATAAGATATCAAGGAAAACAGAACGCAAAATGAGGCATTGAACCAGTATAATGAGTAATAAATAATGAGCACTTGACAAAAAAGAAAGTTAATAAATTTAATAAAAATCACGTCAACTCAAAAATTGGATATTTTATGAAGTAACAGAGAATTGGCTATAATTGCAATAACTTGCAATACCTTGTATAACCCACAGGACGTTTTGAAATTTCGGAAAAAAACATAACATTTTTATAGCACCTGGTATAATATCAAAATCATTCGTTTTACCAAAACAATTAAGACAGTGATATTCCTAAGAGAAAAACCTACAATTTGAAAAAAAAATCGACCAAAACGAACAAAAATTGTCGAAAATACATAACGTCAAATTTGAGTTAACTTTTTGGTTGTGCGTTAAATAAGTTGCGCAGTGTATATACTAGGGTTGTAAAATTAATAAGTTGGCTTATAAAGCCAACATATAAGTTGGCTTAGGGGTGCCAGAATCCTAGTATTCTATTACGTCATATGACTCTAGATTGCGGGACCGCCTAGCCGCGAGACTTGACCGGTAAGATTTCGATCCTCGAAGTCAAGCAAGACGAGCGTGGGTGGCACTTGGATGGGTGACTTAGACAGGCTTGGAGATGAGCTGTGGCAGTCCACCTGAGACCTGGGAACACTCAACATCTGCGGCGGGCGCGTGGTACCCGATAAATGGAAATGAGGACCAGAGTAATAAATCTCGGTAACTCAGAATACTATCATACATAAAAATTGTAGAAACTTTGCCACCTGTAATAAATAGGATGGTTTGAAGAAAAGTACTCAAGTAAAAAGGAGGAATGCACAAAGGGCCTAATGAGGCCTAAGTGCTGTAGTGGAAGTAAAACCACTACACTCCGACCCATATACATACATGACTCTAGATTAATTTACAAGTCAATTCTCTAGATTAATTTACAATTAATTTACACGTGCTGGGACCCCCATATTTGATTTTTCTAATAATGAGGTGCAAAATCCCATCTACTCTATCCCGACGCGGGTTCCGCTCGAGATGTGGGAATGTGAGTAAGAATCGGCGTTACTTAACTACTAACGTTGACCGTAACATTGAATATTGTGACCAAAGCCTTGACGACTTAATTTTATTTGCTAAGTTTGAGAAATACACCAACAATACACCTTGTGTTTGTTTTTTGTTTTTTTCTTTGCACCAATCTTTGTACCGATAAAACGTCGGTAGACACATTCTTAAATTTCTCGAGATTTCTTTGGGAGAAGATTCAAAGAAACAAAGATTCAAATTCGCGCACTCCAGTATCTCTTCAGGTACACCTAAGCCTTCATTAGATTCCATTTTTACAGAAATTTTAAGCACTCAGCATTTTGAGAATTTTGAGCATTTTCAGAAAGAACCACGAAAAGTATAGTTTGTAATATCGAAATATGAGACATAAAAACCCGAGCAAAAAACCTTCATTATATCGATATCTTCACACCTGCTAGCGAATTTTTAACAGCGTTGTCAAGTATAACCGATTTCCAGGAATTTGAGGAAAAACAAATGATTTTATATACATCTCCCATCACATTATGACATTATCATGTAGTATAACAAAATATTGAACACACTATATACCTTTCGTCATATCATAAAACAATTGGATGGTGAATGTGAAGCAGAATAAGAATATCTCCCCTTCAAATATTACGGATCCATTTTACACGTTCCTCGGCCGTGTCACATCGGCATCATTGGCATTCATTTGGATGTCTAAATTGCCTAATACCTTCGAACGTTTTGTGGTAAATTGGGGTCAACAATAATTCTTGAAATAAAAGCAATACAGTTATTCTTTAACATGTTGAATGAAAGCGCCTTTATAGTGACGATTTTAGCTTGTGGGTAATTGTGAGTATCCTTTGAAAATTTTGTATGTCTCATATTTCGATGGTACAAACAGTAAGTATTATGTTTAAAGTATGTTTCTAAATACTTCACTACACCCCAAATATAAATTCTAGGGTTTTTTTGTATATGCTCGTTTATTCTGCTTCATGCTCGTTCGTGCTCGGGGAACGTTCTCCAAAAATACGTGAGCGAGAATTTTACATCACTAACTGTAACAATAAAAGAGCAGTTCCTAATTAATTTTTTTGAATCTATTATTAAACAGTTTCTAATTAAATAGGCATAGAAAAGTGTATAGAAACATGTTTAGATCAGATTTATATTTAGTAATTTGAACAAAATTATGTTATCCCGGTAATGAATAAACAAATTTTTGTTAATTAAACCGGGCGGTAATATATGTGCATTTTAAAGCAAGTTGGTCAGTAGCAGGACGTTCCGCTGGCTGCTTTTAGAATATGATTAAAAAAATTATCTTCGTTGTTATTTTAATTTCTCATTGTCTCCGTCCTTCATATATGCATAAAAATAGGCAACCCCTTTTCATAATTACGGGATAAAATTACATATCGCTGGCGTTTTCTGGGAAAGTGCCTAATGTCATTTGAATAACAGCGAGATGAAAAAGCTTTAAATTGGAGTGTATGTAAAATACTTCTACTGAACAATACATACTCAAAAGCCCTTTTATTTTAAAATTAAGTATACCGACAATACCTATCTGATATAAATGACTTTATTGTTTTCCTGTTATGTTTTCTCTTACCCAGTATTCATTTCTATGCATAAAACATCAATTATTTTCGGTTGAGACAACAAAATTGCCGCAGAAGTTTTCACGAGATATGACAACATTGTGATTATAATTTTGAATATAATTTGGTATTAGAAAAAAATATTCGAATAAAGCCGTAACAGGGTGTAATTCTTATTTCTAAGATATAGCTAAAACATAAAATAAACAAACAAATTAAATCAATTGACACTTTATTTTAAAATCAATATTTAATAGGTGCTCTATTGGTAGTAATTACTGCTACCAACTGTCTTGGCATAGAATGAGCCAACTTTCACATGCAATTTCTAAAATATTGTTTTTGTATAAATAACCACCAACGATCAATTTATATAACAAGTTAAGAAATTAATTGTTCTTAGATAAGATGCAGCGCACTTAACAGAGCAAAAAATTTGAAAGTTTTAATTCCTTGTTTAAGTAAAACTACAGCTACTTGTTGTTATCTTAATGGCGCATTGTGCACGCGATGAATTAAAAAGATGTTAATTGCAATATTTTGCATTGGCATCTGCAAGCAGTGGTATAGTATACCTGGAAGCATTGCTATAACATACTTCTTCAAGTATCCATATCTGTAGGCTATAAACATATCCCTTTATATATAATTCCAAGCACACTATATTTTAAAATCCCAGAAAAGTGAGGAATATATTAAATAAAACAAAAATAAATTAAATTATGTATTGTCAACTTACAATATACTCTATTATATGGGGCAATAAGTAAATATATGTTAAAACAAAGATGAGTTAACATATGTGAAAAAATCATACATTGACAATCTTCCATGGACCCTGTGGGGTTTGTTATTTAATTCTAGTCATCATCTATTTGCTGTCTTAGGTCTAATGGCATCTGCCGTTGGAGTCATCTTCTGATGTTTGGTAGGATACTCATTTCAGCTACGTGTCTAATCTCATGTCCTAGTAATCCTTGGTGGTGTCGAGTCGAGAATCTGCTGTGACAAATAAATGGGATTTGAGAGTCAGTGTGCAGTGTGATATTTGAGACGTACCAAGGCACGTTGGCTATAGAGCGGAGCACTTTGGATTGTAATATTTAGATTATTTTAGTGTTTGTTGGCTTGGCATACCGCTGATCCGACTGGCCACGTACTACGATCCAGAGGAAGCCGGACCTTATAAGCGGACAAAGACCCAGATCCTGGAAAACAGGTAAGTATAATATAATCACGATCTCATGTTTCCGCAGTACTGATGCGAGAAGAAGCAGACGACACCGAAGAAAAGAACAGGACAGAAAACAGATCGAGCAGACACTAAAACAGCCCAATCCAGTAGACCGCGAGGCCAACTGCATGCCAAACAACACACCCTTACCTTACCTGACGGAGCTGATAGCTGATCATCTCGCGAGCTCCGTCATCCTGAGCTACAATGCCATACCTCCTCCCATACCAACCTGAATGTCATTCATCCGGGCTCCAGCAAGCCCGGCGAGAGACAGGTAGGATCCCTCAAACACCCGACACGACACCCCCGTGGGTAATACACACGGGCGAAGAAAGTCAAGAGCGCCAGAAGCTGGGGGGGGGGACCTGGGGGGGGGGCTGCGTATCTTCACGTGACACTGATCACATTTCTGGAGAGGGTCACGTGTAAAAAGCGATGATACCGCTCGGCACCCTCCTATCGAGTTCACATCTTTAGCCAAGAATATTGACGCGCTTGGCATATCCCCACATTTGAATTCCGCAGGTCCATATCGGTTTAATTACGCATTTGTATAGAAACAGTGTAATTTCTATAGAAAGTTTAGATTTTCGACCTAGAAGTCATGATCACTTCAGTACTTTAAGTTTATCTGTTACCGTTTTGTCTTAATATGCCTCATCCAAGTTAGTTTCTGATACAAATATAGTCCTAGGTAGTTTACTTCAGTTTGGATTGGAATTTATTAAGAGTGGTAGGTGGATAGGTTGTGTGCCTCGTTGTAAATGTCTGGTTGTATTTTATGCGTCATTTGCCGAACCATTCTTGCAGGCTATGTAAGTGTTGTTGAAGTTGTTGTGATGCTAGTGATTGATGGATGCTAGTGATGGATGGATGGTAAGTACGCAGTATATATTCGGTAGAGTAATAGTTGGCGCTTTAGTCTATTATAGATTATTCTGTCAGCGTTATTTCGGGACCCTTGCCATCTACTTCGTGCTCTGCGTTTCTCGACTACGAGTTCACGTACATGCAAAGGGATATGTATGTTTTCCGTATTAGTTTTTGATATGGGTATTGAGTACCATGCGGCTTCTTGAATTAGGGTGGTAAAATACTGGGTTGCTTGATCTAACTCATCTGGATTTTTAATTCTTATGTTCATGTTTTTATGCTCTTATAAATCTGGTGGAATAGGTCTGGTAGTCTAGTAGAGTCAGTTGGCCAGTAGGCTGGTAACAATTAAAGATTTTCAAAGACATTTTCAAAGAAATCCACGTATTCTTCATTCGATATGACGTCTTGGGGGAATGTGGTCTGGATGTAGTGTGTTTTTGATATAAGTGCGTTATCTATTTTATGTATATGAAGAAATGTTTGTCATCAAGTGTATGATTATTTAGCCCATTAGCATTCCAAACTATCATATCATGTTTCATATCATGCTGTTTTGATAGATGAGTTGATTAAACATAGCTCTGAACTCGTTTAGAACTATGGAATTCATAACTGGTCCACTGTATTTGGTGGCAATCGGTTTTCATTAATACTTGGTAATATATTGTGGCTTACAGCAATAATCGGTAAATCAATAAGTCATTTTTGTCAATATTTTGGTATTTACATAGTCCAAGAATATGTCTAAATTCTAGTGCAAAAACCATATAGGTCTATGCAATCTTGAGGCATACTTCATATATCTAAAATAAAGTAAGTGCCTTTAGAAGATTTTGGCTGCAATAAATAAAACCTATAAATATAATTATATACAATCAAGAGTTTTAATTAATACTTGGGAATATATTGTGGGCTTACTGCAATAATCGGTAAAGGTCATTTTTGTCAATATTTTGGTATTTACATAGTCCAAGAATATGTCTAAATTCTACTGCAAAAACCATATAGGTCCATGCAATCATATAAGGCTCGAATTTGTAATGTATTATTCAGTGTAAGTCCCTTGAGCCATAATTCATATATCTAAAATAAAGTAAGTGCCTTTAGAAGATTTTGGCTGCAATAAATAAAACCTATAAATATAATTATATACAATCAAAAGTTAACTATTTAACTGGAGTGTTAGTAAATATCTTGTCCCATTCACAAGAACCCGCTAACGTTTCTTAGTGGGTTTTCGCTGCAGATCATATTTGAACAGAAGATCATATTTGATCATATTTATAATATTTTATAGAACCGAAATTAGTTTAGGGTAGTTATCTGATTCTTATAGAATTGGGTTTTTTGAGATGTTTGATAAAATGTTGAGTTTGAAGTACCTGAACTATGAATCGGATGGCTCAATAAAAAACCCTAACTATGAACCTCAGCCCCAGAGTGCAGATTCCCATGAAGGAATGAAAAGTCACGAAAATGAAACAGAAGTAGTGCAGGAAGATTTACGTAGAGAAGCGAGAATTACAATGGGAGTACATTTAAGAAAAGTCACCCATTAGAATGGAAAGAGAAATAATAAAAAAACAGAAAATCAAAAGAAAAGCTCCCAAACCAGTGAACTGTGAAAAGGGTCGATACCAGTGTAGGTAATACAGTTTAGTGAGGAAATTAGAATGACAATTTGCAAAGCATGACTTTTCCTATTCTATGCACTGGAATAAATTATATTCTCTTCAATCTGTCTTTAAAAAAATGTTAAACAAGTTATCGCAGTTTCCTAATCTCGAAGACTGTAGATCTGGGAAAATTGGAAAATAGAATTAATATTGACCGATAAAAGTACCATGTACGGGTTATTTTGCAGATTTTTTTCCGAAAATACATTATTCACATTTTCTACTATAATTAATTTTTAATAATAGTTGCCGGTTATTAATACATTACTAACCGATTGCAATAATTTTATGAATCATCTAAGTGCATAAATGTTTCCGCAAATGTAATAATTTAAACACTTCTTACGTTATTAAATATATCTAGAAATGGAACATATTTTACACACATTAGAGTTATCATTATCTATGTATATCCATATGTTTACTCTAATGGCGATATTAACGGAGTGTTAGTTCCCTAACTAGCTATTGGATACGAAAATAATAAGCCGCATATGTATATTACATTTTTATTATTATCTGGAAATAGCATAATAATTTATTTCTTCGGAATTATCTGCAATTGAAATTCATATCAACTACAGTAACTTCTCTCTGGCAACTACAGATATTTATTAAATATTGATATATTTTGCGAATATGTGAAACTGGTATTTCAAAAATATTTGACCAGTTCATTATTACATAAATTGATTTTCTAACCACCACATCCAAACTAAATATTTAAATCCGTACCGTGACTTGATTGAAGCACATGAATATATTTAGCAATCTTTAAGAAGAATTTTGAATATTTGTTAAACGATACTCCTAATTGACAAAGTGGGCCAATATGCACTATATCTACAGTAGTGCAATACGGTTGTGAGTCACTATGATATTGCCTGCCCTCACTATTAGTGAGCCTACCCTGACATTAATGTATTGCATAATTTAAGTTTAATATCTGTGGTTAATATTTCATTATCTTTATGCGTGTAAAGTGGCTTGAACTTTCCGTATTTTATTAGCTTATTAACATGATTGTTAAATCTTAAGTCTACGCCTAAGTAAACGCCATGATTCTTACCACAGTCACAAGGCGCAATAATTTGTCGTGGACATTATACAGATTTTATCTTCGATAAATAAGTTTGATCCTACAAGATATTCGCATAAATGTCATCGTTTACCGTCATGTAGGTATCATCGTTGTTTGATCATGTACCAAATCCAACTCATTCCTAAGCACAAATTCGACAACAAAATAATAGGCCCTCGCCCGGACAACTGTTTACTAAAAATGCTCAACTGATGCATGTACTGCAATTCCATTTTGGATTTGATTTCCTTCATTATTTTAAAAATTTTCACACATTTTTCCTCGTCCCGTATAATTAGGCCAGTCGGTACGTCGTTCTTAATAGGCCTAGGTGGAAATAAGCAAGCTGGCAAGCTGCACTACAGTTTATTCTCTTTGTTTGGATGTGTTTAACACTATACGAAATTTGCTCGGTCTATCGATCCCGAATTTGGCCGCCATATTGGAAAATCTCATATAAAAATTATAATTGTATAGATATTTTAAAATATCTCGGTCTGGGTGAATTGTAGAAAAAAATTTCAAGTAACGAAAAATAAAGCAAATTAAATTATCTACAAAAAAGGTTTTTTTACATTTATTCTACATTTATTACAGTTTACTACAGTTTTTCTACATTTATTCTATAAACTTACCGTTCTGAAATTATAGCACTAAATATCTAAGGCATATATTGAATTATACGCGAGCGTTTCTAAATTTAAAATTGGGTATTATTGGACTGCATTTGACCGTGTAAATCTGAAAATAATATATACTTTTTACAGCAAGGAAAGGGAAAAGCAGGAAATTCACTCTATTCGCCCGCTGCATCACACTTGTCTGTGAAAGAAAACATGTTTTCCTTACACGCATTTAGTAGGTGCGACCCCACTTCAGCAATCTACAGGCAGGGTAAAATGAAGTTCCTTAAGTTTTTAAGCAATCGGCCAAGCTTGAAAACCGCCATTTACTATTTTAGGGACCTAAATGAAACTCCAGAAAGCATAACCAATGCTGGAATTTAAATTTTTTTGCACATTATGGGCAAACAGCGATGACACATCACTACACAACTATAGGCACCAATTATTATTCTTCGACTTTAATTGACATTATTGTTACATCATCAAATGAATTGTGTTCTAATATTAATGTTATTAGAATGGACAACATGTCTGATCATCGATTAGTTACTTGCAAGTTGAAAATCAAGAAAGAACGCCAACCTGTATTATATAAAACGATACTTTTCTCAATTTGATTACTATTTGTTTTTACGTGACTTTACGTACAAACTTACGACTTTACGTACGACTTTACGACTTTACGTACAAGCTTTCAACTGGGACCCTGTATATACCTTAGCTAATATTGTTAAAATCGTTGATTTTTTGGACATAAATATATGCAATATTTTCGACATCCATGCTCCCCTAAAAACATCGCGGAGATCCAAACCACCAGCGCCTTGGTTGACTGATAATTTAAAGCTCATGATCAAGTTAAAAAAAGAAGGCATATTCTAAATATAACCGTTTAAAGACGGATGGTGCGTGGAATGAGTATAAGGAGCTGAGAAACCTAGTTAACAATTCAGTCAAATCAGAAAAAAAGGCTTTTTTACATCACAAATTTAAAACCGATCCAAAAAATTTTTGGAAATTAGTGAGAACCCTAAATATTAATTCCCTCGGAAATACTATTTCGGCGGCAACAGTAGGTAAATCTGAAGATTTTCTAGCCAATTTTGCCAATCCAGTCGCACAGGTTCAACCTAATGACAGCAATACAATACTTAATAATTATATAGATAAAAAGCATTTGAAAAAAAGAATTTGCCTTCATCGAAGTTACATTAGAACAAATTGAAAAAATTATTTATTCACTAAAATCTTGTGCTAAAGGCTCTGACGGCATCGATGTAAAAATGATTTTGCTTGTCTCTCCCCACTTGAATAACCATCTAACTTTTCTTATCAATATGTGCCTCTCTCACAGGTTGTTTCCAGCAGCCTGGAAAAACGCAAATGTCATCCCTATTCCTAAAAACCAAAATCCCACCCATATAACTCACTTCAGACCTATTAGCATTCTACCTATCTTGTCGAAAATCTTAGAAAAAATTGTTTCTCAACAAGTAAACGCCTACCTTAATGATTCTAATATTTTACCTGTTACTCAGTCTGGTTTTAGATCACAACACAGTACTTGTACGGCAATGCTAAAAGTCACAGACATATTTGTCACATGACATATTTAAAGAAACCGATGCTAATAACAATGTTTGTCTTAAACTTTTAGATTTTAGTAAGGCCTTCGATACCTTAGATCATACAACCCTCTGTTTAAAATTAAAATATTTCGGCTTTTCGGAAATATCAGTTAATTTTTTCCGAAATTATCTTACTGGTAGGCGCCAGAGAGTGATTTTGAACGATGATATATCTGACTTTTCTGATATAACTAAAGGGGTTCCTCAGGGTAGTATTTTAGGACCTCTACTATTTTGTATTTACACGGCAGATTTTTATAAGTACCTTAAATATTGTCAGTCGCATCAATACGCTGATGATACTCAGGTATATTTTCCCTTTAGTTTTGAAACTTTACCCTTGGCTGTGACGAAAATTAATACTGACTTAGACACTATTTCTGAAGTATCTTTAGCTCACAAGCTTGTGTTAAATCAATCTAAAACTGAATTGTTAGTTTTCGGAAGCAAGGAAGATCTTGTTATTAACGACCCTGATTTCAATATTATGTTAAATGGCCATCGCATTGTTCCCAGTGAAAGCTGTAAGAATTTAGGTTTATGGCTGGACACCTCTCTTCGATTTTCTAAATACGTGAGTCATCTTATACAAAAATCATTTGCCAAACTTAAGGTGTTATACATGCACAGAGACTACCTTAGTACCGCGGTTAAGCTAAAATTGTGGGACTCCTTAATATTATCCACTTTATCATACTGTGACATTGTATATTGGCCTGCCTTACTGTGTAAAGACAAAGAAAGCCTGCAGAAGAGTGTACCTCAAAATGCATGTTTGAGGTACAGTTATAATTTGCAAAAATTTGATCATAGCTCACCGAGTTTTCAGTCTTCCAAGTGGTTAAACTTGAGCGAAAGATTTAAATTGCATTTATATTGTATGTTATTTAAGATTTTTAAAAACAATAAACCTAAATATTTAGTCTCCAAGCTAGTAAAACATTCTGATATACATAGAAGCTCAACACGTTATCGCGATCAACTTTGTATCCCTAAGCATAGAACTACTCAGTTCCAGCGGTCTTTTAGTTATAATAGTAGTAAGATTTTCAATTTAGTACGTAATGATGTCAAATCCTCTTCGTCTGTATATTCTGTCAAAAAACTGTTAAAAAACATAATGTTAGCTGATAGAAAGTCTGTTTAATTGTAAGAATATTATTATTATTATTATTATTATTATTATTATTATTATTTATATTTGTATTCACCTGTTGACTTTTTTGTTTTTGTATATTTCGTATAGTACGCTAATTCTTATTTAGTTTACTTAAGATGGTTGTATGGAAGAGCAACAATGTTGAATATCGCCATCGTTCTTTTAGCAAGAAATAAACACATATTATTATTATTATTTGCGCAATCTATAACAAAGGGGTTATTTAATCTTGCATCTCTTCCTCCAACCGAAGATGCAGATCGCATGCACTCATTTCGTACCTACCTACAATTACAAAAATGGTATAGTAACGAAAAGTCACCCACTGACTGTGGTTGGAAGTAGCCACCCAATGGACTTATGCCGATTTCTATGCGGCAAGACGCCGCACCGCTCCCTAAACTGGAGATGATTTGAGAGATGATTGGAGATGATTTCTTGTAAATATAGGAAAGGTTGCAACGCAGCCTGAAGCTGCCGAGAAGTAGAATTATACTGTCGAGTAGTATGTGGTTCGTGCCAGGGTAAAGTGCGTTCAAAATTCTGAAACTAGTATATACGATCCAGGGGAGGACGAAGACACCGATTTTATATTAGAAGAATTAATGATCAATGAAACTGTCGAAGAAATAGACAATGAACAAGAACCAGCCGAACAGTTTGATGACGAAAACATTGATAAGCATATTATGTAAATACCCACATTAGAACATTTGCAAGGGCAAGAAAGTAGATTAGGCCTATAGAGAAAACCACTTTAAACACTCAAAGTGCTCTACTGCTAGGTGTTGTGGACACAAGAAAACAGGCACAAGAAAAACACGGCCTAGAAATACGGTATACTAGAACGTGCATTTTCTGTATTTAAGCGTCTATATCTCGGCAACTTGTTCAGTTACGAAACTAAATTTAGTATAGTATTCAACACATCAAAACAAATAGAATAAACTGTATTTCAGCTTGCACCCATTTATTTCCACATACCTTGTCGACTCACCTAAATACAGATGCTTCCAAATGTTTGCTTTATTTCTTAAGAGCAACACCTACGGTTACGAAACTAATAGCACGAAAACTAATTTATATTATTAAAAACTAATTACATCAAAAAATTTGTTAATGAATAAATTATATTAAATAAATAATGAATATATAAAAAAATATAAATGCTAAGTGTAACGTCTGCTTCAATACCGAAGAAATTTTAAAATAGTGTTTAATAATTTTAGCACCCTGTATATGAGAAACTAGGTTTTCGTTTCCTCCAAATACCCCGCACCAAATACATGGGAAAATTGGCTTTAGGTGAAATTCTTTTAAACCGGGGGGAAACGATCACTTTTTTGATGCTGCAATTGCAACTGCTGCAATTGCAATTGATGCTGATTTCAAACGCAACTTGGGTCTGAAAATCCCGGGGTCAGAAGTTACAAGCCAAATTATTTGATATCTATGGTCCTGGGTCTACGGCCCAGTTTGCTTTTTCCCATCATTCCCATTCGATGACACAAAATCTTCAAACGTGTTTGTGGCACAGGCTTCGTTATGGCATCTGCAACTGGTTTATCCGAGGGAATTTGTTCGATTTCAAGTCTTCCATCAGTCATTTTTTTCTAGTATGAAGAAGTGCTTAATTGAGATATATTTTGCTCTAAGATGAAACTCCGCATTCTGTACAAGTCTTACTGCTGCAGAATTACCCACTTGAAGAACAGGAACATATTTGATTCTAATTATATCTCTGAATAATCTGTTAAACCAAATAATTTCTTTAACACGTTAAGGACCCTTGCAGGCTTTCTCAAATATCTCTTTAAACTCTTCGGGAATAATGGCGAGCATCCTACTTGCCAAGCATTTTCTAAATCTGAATTGTCACTTTATTATTATCTTTAATCTTGATTAAATATCTTTAAAAAAATTCTAATGATAACACATGCCCAAGAAGACTTTCTTATATGCCACTTGTTTATTTATTATAATTTATTAAAATTATAATTTTTTAGTTTTGCTAAAATTTATTCAATATTTGAGCGTACAAAAAACATTGCGGTCATTAAATGGCTTGCTGGTTTCGAATGTTTTGGAGATCTCGACTTCGTCTCGATCTCCAAACACACCCTCAACCAGTAAAGAACACTGACCTTACTACTTAATATACTATTATATATTATGTTGCGTCTTCTTTATTACGCGGCAGTCGCGCATAGCTGGCATATCATTTCGATATTTAGCCTTCTCGTTATTAATGAGATTAAATTTATGTGCCGCATGGTTGGTAAATTAAACTCAGTTCTATTCAAATCATGAATACTCCAGTTGAATGGAAAGTGACCTAAAACAGTTGATGAATTACTGTTGCACATGCAGCTGGAATACAAAGAATTTTATTAAATCAAACAATGGCAAACAATTACATGTATGTTATTGCAAACGTCTCCATCTATAATTTGCAAAAAAAATCCAATGGATCGGATCGTAATCTCTCAATCGCAATTATAACACATATCACGTAAATGTTTATGGGCTAGTTCAGATAATAGTGTTTATATGATTGCGGTTTTTTGTTGTTAGAGAAAATTATTTAAACCTATAATAATAATTTTACCTGTATAGTTATCGCCGATTGTTTTTGTATCTGAAAGCAGAAAACACGTATGTCTGTGTTTATTCTCTTTAATGCATATTTAAACATATCAAGCAAATAAGTCATTATTTTGCCAATGATATATTGGGCCTTCATAATTGAAAAATAGCCACGTGACCAAACAATAGGACGCTGGCCAATAGGTTTCAATAATTATTAAAATTTTAATGTAATTTTGGATGCATATATACCTTCTGAATAATATGGAATATCAAAATAAGGACGTTCAAAATTCTATCGTGCCCAAAAAAGGAATATACAGGGTGTACACGAATGCTAAAAAAATAAAATTTCACTCTTAATGAGAATTTAGGAAAACAAAATCGAGATAAAATTTTTTTACCAGGGAAGCCTGTGGACCAATTCGAAATAAACAAATTTTGCCGTTTTTCGATATCTCGCTTATTTTCGAATATACAGGGGCTGTATTGAAATTAGTACATTTTTTTTGAAAATGCGTCTGACTGTTGAAATACAAAGTAAGTACCTAATGGATTTTTTTCTTATTATTTAAATTAGCTTTGTGCAAAACCCTGTATAATAAAAATTTACGATAATTTTAAGATTTTAAATCTGTGATGGGAAACCTTATCTCAGAGACAAATATCTCGAAACGGTTTTTTAATTTTCGTGATCGTATCAGTATTATCATAATTACAATTTCGTTGTAATTACACGGTAAATCTCTAGAAAAAATATTGAAAAAAACCTGCGGTAGTAACTAATAAACTGGTGGGGTAACTAACAATTAAGTCACCACCTTTGGTAGGCAATCGAAATTCTTCAATTTGATCTAAGAAATCTTAGATTTCTCGAAAACGTTTCAGATAGAAAAAAATGGTTTGCCAGTTCCTATCTTAATTTTATTAGAATAATTAATATAAATCTTAGCAAGCTGGAAAAGGTAGTATAATATAGTTGCATTAAGTCGGCCTTGATCTAAAGAATGTCTTCGTCGGCATTTAATTGCATAGTGTTTTATATACATGCAATCGTTTGCTTTTAAAGAATAATAAATAAGAAATATTGACATTGAATAACAAATAAGATATTGAGAGCCCGTGTGGCCGTTATGGCACTACAGCTCCCTTTCCGCAAAAATGACTGCACTTCGACCGTAAGTCTAGGCATTTCTTTTTTCCGCGCTAAAATGTTAAATAACGAAATTTTGAAGTTACTACGTCGCTAAGGTCAAGGTCGCTTGCCAGCGGTATGCTGAGTAATTAATATTTTACTATAATATTTACAAATATACATTATATCGACTAGGCCCTGTTTTTATAAATTATAAACTTCCCGGCATCTGTTTGGCATACTTGATTTAATTTTGTGGCACATTTTTCCATTCCTCCTCAATGACTTGAGTCAGATCATCTATAGTTTCAGGTAAATTTGGCCTTGAAACTACCAATAATTTTAAGTAAGGCTGGTAACGTTCTCTATCAGATTTAGATCGGGTAATTTTGCAGGCCACCATCATATACACGTGGTATTCTTCCAAAATCTGGTTAACACAGTGGGGCCGATGAGGTCGAGCATTGTCGTCAATTAACACAGATTCTTTTCCATAATCATTCGCATAGTAAAAAACTATTAGAACCAAAACATTGTCTCTATAGCGTTGAGCTGTGACAGTGTCGCGGGTAATAAACAATTCTATTCTACCATTCCACTTTACTCCAGCCCAATCAGTAGTACCTCCTCCACCAAAATCCTCCTGACATACTATAATTTCTAGAATGTTCCCGCCACAATAAATATCAGAATAAATCAGGTTAAATCTGCTCTCATCGGTGAAAAAACAGTTTTCCACTCTTCTCTCGAATGCAAGCGATTGAGAAGATCCCACGAATGCGGAAACAAGCACATGCATTTTGCTTGACGTTTGCGTCTGGCTTTATACATTTGAGGTACTAGGATTACAATGTGGCATGGCATAAAATTAATCCTTGATTCCTTTAATACGTAGATTTAATTGAAGTATTTTTATGTAAGTGCGGTGTCGCAGCAGCCAGCTTACAGACATAATACCCTTAAAATTACTACATTTGCCGCACTATTTGAATTTTTGTTTAGCGTCACATGATTTTTTTTACAGTTTGTTTTGGAACTAAACAAAAAATACTACATTCAAATTCTGCTGCCATTGTTAAAAAAAGGGGGGGGGGGCGGATACTCGACGATATAAAGTCGGTCTTTAAAAACATTATTCTGTAACTAAATAACCAAGGAATAGTAATCTAGAGGCGTCAAATCAGGTGATCAGGTGCCTTCCCTGGCTTATAGCTGATCATCATAAAACTCATTTAGAAATTGTACTGTAAGCATTGCGAATCACTGGAAGTAAACACGCAGAATACCATCCTCTTCCAAAAATCGCCGTAAAATTCATACATACGGACGAAGAGGGAAAGTATCGAGGTTGATTCCTCAAACTCCGCAGGCTCTAGGCGCCCAGGTTATTTTGTTAAGATATTGGTTTTCAGTATGGGCTACGCGCAGACTGGGCGAGGTCCCTGCTCTCTGAATTTACCAGCACAAAAAAATCTGTACCTTTCGGTCTAGTCACGACGGTTCTCCCACAAGTCTGACCCTCTGACTTGTGGTGTCAGAGTTGAAATCGCAAAATTCAGAGCAGGAGAAGGGGAAACTTGGAAAGCCTCATTAGTTAAATCTTGGGGATAAATCATAAGATTAAATGCGCTAGAGTTCCTGATTATTTCTGCAATTGCTTGGGTGCTTGCTATTTTTATTAGGTCTTAAAATGCCATTTCTGCCGTCCTTTTATTTTAAATTTGAAATTCTGTAGAATAAAATAAAACAATTACTTTTTTCCCAGAACTACGCTCTAATCAAGTTAGTCATCGAAATCTAGACTATTATACTCTACATTATACAAACATACATATCCTGACGTCCCTATTTAAGCATAAAGTAAAAATATTCCTTCCTCCGGACGATGCGACACACGAGGACTAGAGAGGGCTGGCCAGTTCCGGTGGAGATTGGACGCAACCATTGAGAAGAACCATCCACTGTGACGGCACTTCCGCTACTCTGGACACGTATTCCCTTCCTCTTCTCCAAATATTACCATCATATTCTTTATTTTACTTAGCGCTGTAGGCTAATAAAATGGGTACAATTAGTAGAGACGAGGATGGTTTAGATTTAAACCGGATTTTTATGTTAAAGAACGTAAAAAGGACTAAATCTCAGTAACACATCGAACACAATTTATTTATATATATGCTGATTAGTTAAGTTATTAGTTAACATTGATGATTAAAATTATATTATTGTCGTATTTCATTCATATAAGGAAAGAAAAAATTGATATGGTGTCTTATATCTTGGTGTGAAGTTAGCAACGATTTTCTAGCAACGATTTTGTAATTTCAGTTGAAGGAAATGGAAAAAAATCATAATTTTTCGCTCAGCCAAAGAACTCAGCCTCTAAATTCTGATTCCACCCTTGTTGCGTCCATGCAACATCTCAAGTAGATAACGTAAGGATAGCACATTAGCTTTGAAAAAATTCAATTGACAACCGTCAGTGGCGTGCAAATCGAAAAAAATCGTTATTAAAGCTATATAAATCAAAGCTCTCAAATTCTGGTGTCACTCTTAGATCAAGGGCTGCATCTATGCACCTTCTCAGGTACGTAACTGAAATAGTAGCTAATAACTATCAGTGGAAAAATTCAATGCGCGCTCAAATCCAAATTCCACCCTTAGATCGAGGGCTACCTCTATGCAACTTCTCAGGTACCTAACTATAAGGGTAATTAATAATAAACTACAAAAATTCTATTGTCAACGAGTCAGTGGCGTGAAAACGGGAAAATTTTTATTTCAGATATATTAGTCAAAGCGTTTAAATCTCGATTCCACCCTTAGATCAAGGGATGTGTCCATGCAAATTCCCAGGTACGTAGAATACAAAGGCAACTAATAATTACAATAAGAAATTAACAACGTCAGTGGCGTGTAAATAGAAAAAAATCGTAATTTTAGGTATATAACGTAACGCGTTCAAATCCGGATTCCACCCTTAGATCGAGGGCTGGGTCTATGCAATTTCTCGGGTACGTAACTATAAATGTACCTAACAATTGGCCTTGAAAAAAATCAATTGACAATCCGTCAGTGGCGTGAAAATGGGACAAATACTAATATCAGCCATATAAATCAAAGCGTTCAAATTCATCATCAGATCGAGGCTGTGTCCATGCAACTGCTCAGCTAGCTACCTATCTAACTGTATAGGTAACTAATAATTAGCACTGCAAAAATTCTTGGGCAACCAATCTACGTAAATACTTGGGCAACCAATAATTACCAAAAAAAAGTTCAGTCCATGAAGTTTTATTGCAAACGGATGAGTTTCCTAAATTGTTGGTTTTTCCCAAATTTTTATTATATATAGTAAATTATATTATATACATTGCGTGTAGTGCTCTATTGCTTTGGCATATTTTCCGTCTGGAAAACTTTTGCCGGTTATCTTTACTAGTGTTAATATTTTCGTGCTCTCGGCTTTCCGTTGTTATGGTTTTCCGTCTATGACCTATGGCATTTATTGGATTTGAAAGGATGTTGCGGGTAGTTGTTAGTTTGTTAGTTTAACAAAAATTATAAGCTTGGATAAGGCGCTGGTACAATATCTACTTAATCTACGTTAGTTTATCGTTGGGTCTTTTACGTGTGTTTTCTTTTATTATTATATTTTATTATTTTTCTGTCTATGCCTCTTTTATTTCTAGCTATTTTGTTATGTTTTAAGCTCATGCTTTGTTTTTTATCATGCTTTTTGTTTTTTGTATTATTTGTTTTATTTTATTTTGGTTTTTTCTGTATTTCATACTATTATAAGTGTCAGTACACATATAGAAAGAAAGACTGTTTCCGCGATTGACCACAAGATATCAGTCACTGAAGCATTAGTTTTCCTGCTGCAGGGAAATTACGGTTTCCATGGCAACCACGTATATTTAAAAATAATAAAAATCATAGTATTTTACATAGTATATTATACTTATACTACATATAAGTGTGAATAGTTAGTTTAGAGCAGTTTTACAGAGTAGTTTTATTGACATTACTCGCATGTTAGGATACCTGCGAAGTGACACGAACCCAGCTAAGGGTGGGCATTATCATATCTACATATCTGACATGAACGTAGTCCTTGATCTAAGGGTGGATGAGAATTTGAAGGCTTTGAATAAAATAGCCAAAATTACGGGTCTTTCGATTTGCACGCCACTGACTGAGTGTGAACAGATTTTTTTCAATACTAATTATTTGTTATCGTTTTTCCCTTTGCACGCTAATGGCGGGTAATCAATTGATTTTTTTTGGTAGATGTCTTAATGGTTCGTAGTAAGTTAACAGTTTTAACGATGAATAATTAAGTTAAATTATATCATGCAAAACATTAAGCAATAAAAATTAAACGTGGAGGAAATTACATTCGTTGCTAGAAAATTGCTGCTAACTGCACACCAATGTCTTATATTTGTACAGAATATTAATTTGTAGGCGAGGCAAATTAACATCTCCACTTCCAAATTTTTCCAAATGGATGGATTGGGGTTCGGTTTGTTGACTTCGTTTCAACGAATTAGGTAAATCTGCATTTTTAGGGAAACACGCTTTTGTGCACTTTTCCATAGAGAAATGCATTTTCTTGTGTGCATGAATTTTTCTATGGAAAAATGCACAAAAGCGTTTTTCCCTAAAAATAAGGATTTGCATTTTTTAAAACGATTTTCCGAATCGAACAAAAACCGCATCTCAATCTATCCGTTCGGAAAAATTTCGTAGGTTTCGCCCTCTTTTGTGTTAATTTGCCTTGCCTATTATTAATATTATTTTCTAAAGGTAGACCTTCACCATATAGGACAACAATACAGCTCTCGCAGATAATATTGTCTATGTACTTTCAGAAATTTCCATAAGAAAATTACAAAGATGTTTAATGAGTTTTAAAAGTTTTAAATTTTATTACGTGCAAAACGCATGGGTTAACGCTATAACAGTATTTTCATTTACATTTTTAACGCTACTTATTGTTCGCATTAACGTGTAATAAAGCTCCATTCAGCGCTAAAAAAATCTCTTACACAAAGTAATATAAATTAGGTTTTATTATAATCGTAAGAATACAATTACGATACCCATAAATAGAAAGATATAAATTGCATGACACCGTTAGAAGTACAATGCGGGCAACAATTAATGTCATTTTTTTGATGTTCGGTTTTTTTACTTTCTTCAGAGTGACTTATCGAAAGATAATCTTAAGCATGCAGTAAAGTGACAAATAGATGGAGAAATAGTATGAATAGTTACCATCTACAAAGAGACCGGACAACGATGGATGTGGACGTCAGATCTTAGCTTCCAATCAGCCGTTTAATCTGCGACGCGGTAAGCTTGCGCACGAATGTCATTTATCTGTTTCGTCCATTTAAAAATTTTGAATTTCTCGTGACCATCAAATGTAATATAATGGATACATTCATAATAACGCATATCCCACCCTGAAGTGATAATAAGTTTCACATTAGCCAATAATGGCATGTAAGTCAGTCTTGTCATATTTTATATTATATTTAGTATATTATTCATATAAAATAGGTAACCCAATGACGTCTTTTCTGTAAAGAACGTGTAATTTTTTAAACACATTCTTTATACATAACATAAGTGTGCCCATTTTAAAATATGTGTGAATTTATTAAATATCAAATTTCTCTACACAAAAAACCTCTTGCATGTAAATTAAATAATATTAAAGTCATTTATCGGCGCAAAATTCTAAATCCAACTTAATCGGAATAGACAAATCCTAACGAACATTATGGTATATCACACTAACATAAACTCGGTATATTTAGACGTAAAATTGTAAAAGCGTCACGTCAGAATAGGGGTTCAGGATTAATAATTCTGAAGCAAAACGTTTGAGGTACAGATGGGTACAGGTCACTGTATTGTGAACATTGAAACTGATTTGTGGAAAGTGAATATGATGTGTAAATTCTATGTAGAATGGAAAATTAAACTGTTTAAACCAAAATTCAACAATATTTAAGGTAAACTAAATAAATTAAATAATTAGCTGCAATATGATTGGTCACATTATATGAGAGAAACATAACATAACACTCGTTGTCAAGGAACTTCGATTGTTTCAAATTGATAAACTTCCGTAGAAACGAGTAACAAACTCGAGAGTTGCTATAGCATCCTTTAACAAGGGGCAGCTACGCTTATGTGTCTTTAAAAATTTATAAATTATAATTAGTTAGACAATATAAAATAAGAAAATGTGTGCTACAGTATTCAGTTATCAACGGGTAAACAAATAGAGAAGAAAATTATCAAGAATCATAGTGTTCTGACTTGGCAATAAGTTATTTCAAGCACGGCGGCTCCAGGGAGAGTGTACGAGGCTAAAATAGTGTGTACGAGTAAGGAAAAGGAGAAGAAATCGTTCCAAGAAAATAAAGTAAACAGAGGATAAAGGTTATCCAAATTTTCCGTGTTAAATTGATACCTACCTAAAAGTTACGGTCAAGAGTAGCGAGTAGGTACCCATAGTAAAGGTGATTCCGATAGATGGCAGCATCGTGAACCAGGATAAGCAGTTTTCCAATTGGTAGTACGATGTTCTTCCGATAGATGGTGATTCCAACAGATGGTGAAAATAAAAATAAACAAAGTGAAGTTCGGTTTAAATAAAATTGTGGTTCTTCGAAACTGAAAGGATTATATATAAACGTAGCAAGGTAACAATATTTCAAAATAATTTTAGTAGTAAGAATTCATTGTTGGAGAGGCCCATTGCCCATGTAATTAGTGTAAGATTGCGTATTTTGGCGTAGGTCTTAATATTAAGCTCTTTCAAAATATTACTCCTCACAGAGTTTTATGATTTGCATGTATGCACTTAAGCATGCTGCCATTTTTTCTAAATAATTTTGGTAACCACATATTTACTTTTGTGTGTTAAACTTCCTGTCTTATAGACATATTTACTTTTGTGTGTTAAAGTTCCTATCTTATAGACATATTTACTTTTGCGTGTTAAACTTCCTGTCTTATAGACATATTTACTTTTGTGGGAAAGAGTGAGAAAATAACCTGATATCATTAAATAACTTTAAACATGTCAGTCTCCATAAGATTTATTTATAAGATAAAAATCATTTGCAAGCAAATTAGTTTCAATATTCCAAGCAACCTAGTTAAACCTACCCTACTGAATTATAGAGGACTCAAGCTCAGCAGTGAACTTTTATATTTAATAAAAATAAATGTTCAAAGAACTGGCGCCTAGGGAAATTTAGCAGTAGTATCGTGACAGTATAGCAGACTTGTCAGGTGTTCATACTCTGTGCTTTGACTGCATAACTTTGATAACAATTCACATCCATATTATTTCTTTACAATTGTCGCCCATAACGTGAAATTAAGTATACAAATATTTTAAAACATCACAATTGTCTCACCAACGTGTGGGGCTTATACTTAAAAAGTATTAAGTATTCATATATCCATTTATCACAATTGGCGCCCAACGTGGGGCATGGAAAACATTCGTAGTATATCCATATATTACAATATATATATATATATATATATATATATATATATATATATATATATATATATATATATATATATATATATATATATATATAGATATATATATATATATATATATATATATATATATATATATATATATATATATATATATATATATAATATATTTTCCCCTTACCTTTGCTTAAGGTTAGGTTAGGTTAGGTTAGGTTAGGTTAGGTTAGGTTTATATATATATATATATATATATATATATATATATATATATATATATATATATAATATATTTTCCCCTTACCTTTGCTTAAGGTTATACACATAGTTACAAATCGCACAAACACTAATTTATATACTAATTGATATTTCTCTCTAATTTATATATTTTATATACTATTTATGTACTCCCTCTAACATCCACATATTTGCTCTGCTGATAAAACATCTAAATTATGTGGAAGGCCATCAGCGTACGCTTTTTGCTTCAAAATGTCTCATAAAAAGAAGTCCATAGGTAATAGGTCAGTCAAAAAAAAATCTATCATGAGACGCTTTGCTAGGTCGAAATTATGTATAATGTCTTCTCAACTTTAATGTACACATTTCACTTTCTTCGATAACTAATAAGTTCCTTCCTTGTCTGACCATTTATGCTCCGGGGAATGTCAATATGTACTGCCCAGGTCTCGGATGTCAGCAAATCGCATCTTCAAGTTCGTCCCTTCTACAAGTTCCGAATACACCAATAACTAACGTAACCTTATCCAGCAAAAACTTTTCAGAAATTTTCATCCAGAAATGTTAGAACGTTTTCATAGGGGGCCAGAACCTTTGATTTTTTCGGTTGATAATTTCTTCCAGTTTGTTTCGAATATATTTGTAATTGAACAAATTCTTCCTTACTTCTAATCTTTTTTCTAACTATCGCTTCTTTCCGCTACATTGAAAACTTTGTCCAAAACCAATTAGGCGAAAATAACAGACAAATCTTGAAAATAAGCCATCATAACGGTAATCTTCTAACATTTTCACTACAACACAACCCAAAACAATTAAATGATGACAGTTATTGACATTTTGTTTGTTAATGCGTTGCCATACACCGGCGGCGGCGCGGCGTTTATAAACAATTTTGATTTTTACTCTCTTTTAAATGATCGTTCTGAACATAATAGATGCCAAATTAAAAAATCGCAAATGTCAAAACAGAATCGAATTAAATAACAGCCTAATGGGACATTAAACATTGAAGGCACCACGG
The DNA here is from genome assembly GCA_964058915.1 of Tetropium fuscum. Classification (NCBI taxonomy): domain Eukaryota; kingdom Metazoa; phylum Arthropoda; class Insecta; order Coleoptera; family Cerambycidae; genus Tetropium; species Tetropium fuscum. The sequence continues at coordinate 321,990 of CAXKVY010000133.1, forward strand.
ATGTTATAGGATAATGACGCCCTCGGTCGAAGTACATCGCCGACCTCGGTGCGTTATTATTCTTATAACACCCTTGATACCTTAATTACTATAAATAATAATTATATAGGCATATTAAGCTCAACTGAACCTTTATTATCAAGTGGTAAAATTAGTTCTTAATTCTAATTTGCAAAAGATATAACAAATGACACAATTACAGCGTTCATGTTTAATTAGCACTTGACATTGCGGTTCAGTTTCCAGTCTACTTATCAGCAGGTTTAATTAATTAATGTTTAACTGAAATTACAGACACAATATATAATTCAGAGATTAGCAACGATAGAGTTCAATGTTCGCAATCGATGAAAACTGATATTTTAATTGCTATCAAGCAGAATTGATACTGACTTGCAATAAAAATTTATGACATCGCTTTTTGTTGAATTATTACTTTATTTCCCAATATACCATAGGTAAAAAAATTATGTTTTTAAATGCCCGTAAGTATAGTTTGTAACACCGAAATATGAGACATAAAACCCCGAGCAAAAAACCCTCATTATATCGATTTCTTCACACGTGCTACCGCATTTTTAACAGCGTTGTCAAGTATAACCGATTTCCCGGAATTTAAGGAAAAACAAATGATTTTATATACATCACCTCTTTCTTTTGCGGATAACATATTTGCTTCTAATGATTAACAACACAGTGACAACATTATTTACTGTCACCTTAGTGTTTAAATCTTAATAGTAAAACATTATTTTTTAATTTTTAGTTAGGTGTCCCTTTAAAGCGATTTTTTTTTAGTTTTTTTAAACTATAATTTATTTTTTTACTTTTTTGTTCGGTTCCCCTTTAAAACGTGTTTTTTTTTAGTTTTTTAAACTATAAATTTTTTCACTAAAAAATATATGCCAACTAAAACTAAAAAACACGTTTTAAAGGGGAACTATCAGTAAAATTTATATTGTGGCAAATGCGCCAACATGATATATTTTTTTTAAATTCTGGTTTCTGATGATCCTGGTGAGGACATTAGTACCAAGTTATCAAACTATTGTATTGTCATCGGTCCTTGATAAGTGTGCAAACAAAGTTTCAGTACAATCTGACGTTTTGAAGTGGGTCCATTACAAGATACATACATACATATAAACATACAGGCGACGCTAATAAAAGCGCGTTAAAAATGTCATTAGCGATGTTAATATATTGCATTTATAATGATTTAAGTGCAGATAGGATTTCATACGGTTAATAAAATATAGAGGCACAGCGGTTATGTATAAAGTTTAATTTAGACCATCTAACGAACTATTGCAAGGAGCATTTAATGCATTTAAGAAGTTCGTAAATCACCAAGTAATATACCTTATACGCTGAAGCAAAAGCACTAAATCTAAACGCACATTCGTATTCTGGCCATTCTGTCAGTGGTTTGTTTACGTACTCACGGAATGCTTGCGGCATCGACCATTCTTTCATGAACTAACGTATACTAATTATCCAGGATATAGCTCTACATCACTGCTGATGTCACATGGCAGCTTTGGTGCAAAATCAAATTTATGGCTCCTAGATTACTTACATTGTTGTGGGTTGCTGTTCAGAAAAGGTTTAAATTATTCATTAAATATTTTTTATGTCATACTAGTCAATGTTGTGTTTGTCTTGCTTAGCTGTCAACTACATAACAGTGCACACTGTGCCCGCGCGGACCTTTAGTAGTCCGTTACCGTTCCCGCACGGTTTTTCGATAAGCCTAACCGTTCAATCAACGGCCTAACATAATCAGGGGTATTAAAAAATAACCATTTTGTGGAAATTTTCCCATTTAGCAAATCAAACGTGAAGAACAGCGGTGCTTTATTTAAATAAAACATAAAAATACATAAACGCATAAAAAACAGGACACTGTAATATGTTACCTAATCGAAAAATGTAAAACTTACACTTGAACTTGAACTACACGTGAACTTATATAGTTTCAACAAAAAGTTCACCAGTAGTCACAAAACACTAACCACCTATCACTTACAGAAAACGTACTCTAAACATGGGCGAACAACAGTCATTTTATAATACGCCGGATTATATTAGGTTTATTGAAAACCCGTGCTTGAGGGTAGCATCATTTTTCAATAAGCCTAAGCGCACAAACGGGTTTTATAAAATACCTAGGCGTATTAGAAAACACCTAAATATATCAGTCACAATGTAAAATATTGCTCAACATTCCTACATTTTAAAATTCATCCAGTCACTTTGGAAAAGCACAGGCAAAGATATTTTGCAATATGGTCCGTTATTTTCACGATTTGTCTATGAGCGAACCGTCAGTATAAAAAACTGACGGTTCATTTCCATAGAAACGCTGAGATCTGACGCCACCATAAGGCTAGATCCCCAAACGAGCGTTTACGCGGACGGCGTTTTATAGATCCGCCGAATTCCACGGAGACCCTCTTCCCCATGTACTACTCTGTAAATGAGTGAACATAACCTAAAAACAACTGTTGCAGTTCGTAGTAACTGTCATGAAATTAGAAAAATCCAAAGTAAAGTACATATAAATAATTTAAATATTATGGAGTCGCCAGGAAAGAAAACGTTTAATGATGTTGTTGTTGATACAAAATAAAATCAACAACTAATAGGATATGTCTTACTTAAAATACGCCGAAAAGTTAAAATAAAAGTTGTCCGCGTCTGCCAGTCCGCTGAAACGCTCGTTCGGGGATCAGGCCTAAGTATATTATAAACTGTGGTATCATTTATACCTAAATTCTAACTATAGTATCAGTTACAAAAAATGACGGCCATGCATACGGTTGCACAAAAATAGTGTGTACACCACGGCCGCGAAATTTTTTGAGCGACCTTGAGATTTTTTCGCCGCGGCCGCTTCTCTCGGGACGCGAAAAGGAATTTCGCAGCCGAGTATAATTTTACCCTATTTATAGCTATTTATTTATGGTTCAATTTTAATTTTCTTATTCATTTTTTAAATTTTCTCTTATCCTATCTTTTAACTTCGGACTCGACTAATGGAGAGTGTCGTCAAAAGTAAATTTTATATAAAAACATCCGCGTGCATCACAGTACACGTGATAGAAGTGAATACTTCTTTACCATTTATTTCTTTATTCATTGATTCATTGATACCGATTCAGTGTGAGTGAGAGAGGGAGAGAAGTATTGTACATATTCGGTGTATTCGGAAAATCTAACCATGCGATCGTGACTTACCTGTATCATCACATGTTTTCCCACTGCACTGTTTGTTAAACCATCTTTCACATCGATATTTGTTGTTATTATATAAAACACACCTTCGACAAACACAGTTTCATATGGCAGTACTGCAGTGTCAATAAGTCACATGGAGTTTTGTACGTCAGAAACTTCTGGCTCCGCAGATATGCATCTAATATATATATATATATATATATATATATATATATATATATATATATATATATATATATATATATATATATATATATATATATATATATATATATATATATATATATATATATATATATATATATATATATATATATATATATATATATATATATATATATATATATATATATATATATATATATATATATATATATATATATATATATATATATATATATATATATATATATATATATATATATATATATATATATATATACAGGGTGAGTCAAACTTTAACAGAGGATAGAACGCACGTTTTTAAAAAGAAAAGTGCTAATAAATAAATTACTTAATTTAGTACCACATCAAACACTAAAAATCAAAATAACTAGGAACCGCACAGGAATTTCGAAACAGAAGAAGGGACATTATTTTTGTTAAACTGTATGTAGATAATGAAAATAACAGTTTTTTTTTAAATAGTCTTGGGCGTAGATGTTCTGTTTACGAAAGGGGTGGAGCACCCCTTCCACCCCGCCACTGTGCAACACTGTTCTTACCGCTTGTTTTATGCGCCTTAATTAATAGACATTATCCCCCAAACATGAAAAAATCTAAGCGTTCGTTTATGTCATAAAGAAAATTCGAGAAAAAAAAATTATAATAACGACATTACACTGTCAGAGAAACAACGGCCAATATCTCGAAAACTGTCATAGTTAGAGCAAAATTACAAGAGATCAAAATTGTTACTAAGGGGTCGTTATTTTAGAAATATGTATCAGATAATGTCAGTGGCGTACGAAAAAAAAGTTCTATTATGCAGAATAGTCGAAGTACCCGAAAAAAGTAACATCCACTATAGTATTTTCGACAGGAACAATACAACATGTTGATCCTATACAGGTTAAGATATGTGTAAAATATTTAGTGAATATATCATTCCGTTCAGAAAATATTACACATTAATGTAAAAAAAAATTAAATTTTAACACCCTGTATCTTCCTTAGGAAGCTAGATCGGCCATATCTTTATAGGCACTTTTCTTTTTAAAAACGTGCGTTCTATCCCCTGTTAAAGTTTATCTACAAAAAACTGACTCACCCTGTATATATATATATATATATATATATATATATATATATATATATATATATATATATATATATATATATATATATATATATATATATCGCTACATTCGCTATATCTGTTTCTCTCTCTCCCTCATATCTGTCATATTGTCATATACTTTATCTCACTTGCGAGACGAAAATGTTATAACATGTGTCGTGACGCGACCTTGAAAAATCACTCCCATGCGGCTAAAGTAGAGAAGAAGTATTCGCTTCAAAAACCTGCTAAATAAAATTGTAAATGTTTTATTTGATTATACCTCGGTATTGGGTCTATCACTATCACTTAAAAACCCCTAAAGATGAATTCTCTAGCTACTTTTCTGTATTCAATTCGGCCTAATCTGACGTTATCCGGATAGTTATCAGAATTCCATTCAACGTTAAATCTAGGGACATACCTGATGATATACAGGAAGAGGTAACAGAATTGCAGAATGATGGTACTTGCAAAGACACCATTAATTCAGGTATCGCCTTGAGGAGTTTTAGTGCAAGAAAGCTCTTTCTTATTTGAAGCGACGTGAAACTTTTCTTTGTAAAAAGGGATTCTCAATGTTACTTTTAATAACAAATAAGTTTTATTTGTTATCATCAACCCCAGAATTTATCTGATAGTGAAGCAAAGCAGACTCAAAAGTCTCATTGCGAAAAGTTTTAAGATCCTAATAATAAGTTATTATATTTTTAGGAATATTTCCGTCTTAATTCGCAATAAAAGTTTAATACGAAATTGTGTTTTTATTAAATATTGGGAACCACTGATTTATACATTTCAAAACAGCAGGATCTATTAGATCACTCTGCAACTAGATGCAGAGATTAGGTACATATAATTCATTATAATGAAGATCAGCAAGCGATCGCTTAAAAATCGGTACATCTATTGCTATTGAAAATAGTTTTTCCGAGTAGGTACACATCTTATAATACCATTAACACCTGGTGCGATACGTCTATATATCTGTCGAAGCGCGGTCAGTGCTGAGGAAGGCGGCATTCATTCGAGGGTGCCGCCATGACCGCAAGATGACCCTGATAACCCTAAAGGAATGTAGCTTCAGATCTGATGAATATACGGAATAACAAGCTAATGTTCGCTAATGGCTATTTCCATAGTGTCTACTGTATTGGTTAACGCCTAGGAGGAGTGAATAAAATTTAAGTTGTCTGTCCAGTTAAAGTTGCATCGTTTCTATATATTATATATATATATATATATATATATATATATATATATATATATATATATATATATATATATATATATATATATATATATATATATATATATATATATATATATATATATATATATATATATATATTATATATATTATATATATATATATATATATATATATATATATATATATATATATATATATATATATATATATATATATTAGCTTTGAAATTCTTTGCTAGAAGATACACTTACTAGTGCTATATCTGGACATACATACGGAAACGAACCACTATACACACGAAAGCGAACTACTTAGAAGTTGTACAAGTTTTTTCACCTTTATTAAGAATCTTCAGAGCCGTGTACGATTTATTTCATTGATCATTTGTACTTGAATTTAAAATATTAATACTCCAACACTTGCAGTGACGTTTTATGACATTAGTTTTTGTCGGAACTCAAATTCTTAGAATACACAAACCTAGTCTACTATTTATATTTGTTCTATTTGAACATATTATATATAAAAGCATTAGGCATACAGTTATCCAGAAGATGTTAAACTTTAAAATGCATAAAATCTTGTTGAACCTATTGAAAAACAACTACTTCCTCCAACTATATGTGGGAGAATATTGAATTACATATACAATAGAGTTCTGAAGAATCTGTGCTATTCATATTTGTTTTGTGAAAATAAATCTTGGGTTTGTAGCAATTCATTACATAGCAAGCAAATAGATGAATAATAAGAAGTTGTACAAGTGCTTTCACCTTCATTGTACATAATCTTGTATTCAATAATCAAATGTGCCCTATTATAAAATCAACTTGTCCACTGTTTCAATTCCATAATAATTGCCTATAATCATAAAATTTGTACCTTTTCTATTTAAGATCGCAACAGGAAGAACAAATTATTTTCGATACATTTTTTATGGACAGAATATGCTCGTTCACAATGGTTTTTTGGTTTATTCAGCTCTGTAATTTGAAAAGTTAACTAGCAAAATTCCCAGCCACCCTTGTGAACAAGACACAAGTGTTTTCCCGTCGTACAGGAATAAATTCGTCTCGCTGTTTGCACTTGCCAGGTGGCAGTAAAGTCGTTACTAAACTTACAATGCCCTTCCTGTCCACTTGGCCCTTCCGCAACTATTTCTTTAACAAATTAAGCTGATTTTCGAAACATGGAATTAACGACGTTCATTTAACAGCAGCATAGTTAAATTAGATATTAGTACCAATGGTAGGTTCTACGACAATTTAATACCAGCACAACCCACCAGAAATATGCAATTCTCCTAACAGTGTTCTGGAAAGATACGACTTTTGCGACCGCATCCTAATAGTCCCAAATACACTGTCCATTTTTGAAAGTTATTACAACAGTGGTAAAAATGGTGTTAGCGGCTTCATTGTAACGAGTCTACCACACTGTAAAATGTGCAGCAGGGTACGGGATGGGCGTTTTTCCGTATGCGCAGTACCTCAACCTGTTGTTTTTGCGCGGTTACGATTTTGTATTACAAAACTCAATTTTTTTTAAGTTTAAATTAAAAGATTATGCGACAAATAAGGGGACAATTTTTGTATCCAGAAAAAAGACTGCTCGATTGTCGAGTCCGACACCTAGAACAGTGATATGTCGGACTCAGCAATCTAATATAATCTTTTAATTTAAATTAAAAAAAAATTGTAATAAAAAATCGTAACCGCGCACGAACGACAGGTTGAGTTGCTGCGCGTGTGGAAAAGCGCCCATCCCGTACTTGTAAATTTTACAGTGTCGTAGTCTCGTTAAAATAAAAGCTAACACTATTTTACTACTGTTGTAATAACATTCAAAAAAGAACGGCGTACTTTTAAAAAAAGACTATAAGATCCAATTCATAATAAATATATTGACACAATAAACTCAATAATGTGAATATGGGAAATACAATTAATAGATTTCACATAATATAAAACTACACTCCCCGGCACAAAATTCCGTCACCCTAAAATTTTGCCCAATTTTGATGTTTTATAACTTTTTTATTTTTCATCTGATTTTCATAAATTTTTTACCAGTCTGTAGATCAGTTCATTGTGTGTCTTTTTAATTATTGTAATAAGTCATATTTTTCGTCCAGGCAATATTATACAGGGGTAAATCAAAGTGTTGTTTTTTGTCGTAAACTCAAAACACCCTGTGGAAAAATTGAGGCGAATAATTTTGTTTACAAACTGTTTGCTGCCATCTTAGACGTATTGTAAACATTTTGTTTTTTGATTCATCCCATTATCTCATTTCTTCTGCGAGCAGCAAAATTTTAAATGAAACGCTGTTAATTTTATCATTTTTAATTAAAAAACATCGACGTTGGCTAAATACGCGGTTATTGTGACAGAATATTTGACAGTACAGTTAATTTAGTGTGTTGTCATCATGGTAACTACAGCAGACGTAGGTAGAATTGTTGCCTTAATAGAGGATGGCCGCAATAAGAGTTATGTCTCCCGTACTCTGCGAATTGCGCGGTCTACAGTTTGTGATGTTTGGAATAGGTATCTACAGACGGGAAACTTTATTAGGCGGCAAGGCTCTGGCAGAAGGAGAATGACCACTCAAGCTGATGATCACTTTGTCATTATGAGTTCTTTAAGAGATCGAAGAGCTACTGCTGTGTATCTAAAAAATGACTTGCAAATGGTACGTCGAGTAAGTGTAAGTGAAAGAACGATACGTAGAAGATTGTTAGAAGCAGGATTGCATTCACGAAGGCCAGCAGTATGTCCAAAATTGCTTCCTCGGCATCGACAACACCGACTGAGATTTGCAAGAGCGCATGCTGACTGGACTGTAGAACAGTGGGGAAACGTACTATTCACAGATGAATCCAGGGTTTGTTTAAGGTCGCCGGATGGTCGTGAACGGGTATACAGACGTAGAAATGAAAGATATGCAGACTGCACCATATCTGAGCGACTGCAATATTACGGTGGTTCAGTCATGGTTTGGGCGGGTATTTCTACCGATGCACGTACTGACCTTGTATTTGTTGAAAATGGAGCACTAACCGCCCACCGTTACATTGAGGAAATCCTCCAAGAAATTGTTGTTCCATTTGCTCCTTTCATTGGGAACCAATTTACATTAATGCATGATAATGCATCACGTTGCACGGGTAGTGAGCGAATATCTGGATGAGGTTGGACTTCCAAGATTGGACTGGCCCGCATGTAGCCCGGATCTCAACCCAATCAAACATCTTTGGTATGTTCTTAAAAGAGCACTCCGTCGCCGTCCTGTGCAACCACTAACCTTGCAAGACTTACGGCTGGCGCTGACAGAAGAATATCAGGCTATTCCTCAAGACAGAATAAGTAATCTTATTAATTCGATGCCACGAAGAATGCAAGCTGTCATTGCTGCGAGAGGAGGACATACACGTTATTAAAATTTGTCTTTGTTAATTAATTTTGTGATATACCTAGTGGATGTTTTTGTTAATAAAAATAAGCTTGAGATCAGCGTTTCATTTAAAATTTTGCTGCTCGCAGAAGAAATGAGATAATGGGATGAATCAAAAAACAAAATGTTTACAATACGTCTAAGATGGCAGCAAACAGTTTGTAAACAAAATTATTCACCTCAATTTTTCCACAGGGTGTTTTGAGTTTACGACAAAAAACAACACTTTGATTTACCCCTGTATAATATTGCCTGGACGAAAAATATGACTTATTACAATACTTAAAAAGACACACAATGAACTGATCTACAGACTGGTAAAAAATTTATGAAAATCAGATGAAAAATAAAAAAGTTATAAAACATCAAAATTGGGCAAAATTTTAGGGTGACGGAATTTTGTGCCGGGGAGTGTACTATATTGGTGAGTGTTCTAGTCACTTCCATGCAAGGATCCAGATGATAAACCAGAGGAAGCTCAAGAAGAAGCTCATATTTACTAATGTCCTCACCAGTCATTCGTTTAGTAGGCCAGTCAAATTATAATTTATCGAGGAATTAGTTTCCAGCAACCTGGAAATCGTTTTAATACCTCCATTTGGTCCTAAATGCATGTAATCCGAGTTTGCGTCATCCCAGGATGTGAGCATAACTTAAAGCGAAATTTTCGCACTTTTTTTTGCTTGTAGCTGGAAAACCATGTGTCGGACGAAAAATGACCATTCAATATTCAACACTATACTCGACGCGCGTTTTGCCAACCAAGTTGGCATCATCGGGGGATGATTGAAACTGAACCAGTTAACCAGAACCAGTTTTAATCATCTCCCGATGATGCTAACTTGGTTGGCGAAACGCGCGTCAAGTATAGTGTTCAGTGTTTTGGTGTTTGTGGAAAACCACGTCAGTGTGTCAGTTTCACATCAAAGGTTCCAAGCCTCTTCAGGATTCAATATTAGAGAGGGTTACATTCGGCGTCGAATGAACACCTAAAACCAGGAAAATTTCTCATTTCGGTGCAAACTGATATTTTGCCACTCTCCAAGACCAAATATCTTTGAAACAGGTGCTCCTATTGAAAAAAAACTTACGTTTCACGTTATATAGACAAAAATTTCACGTTATATAGACACCTCAATTTTCAAAATCAGTAATTTTTAATACTGCGTTTGGCATCAATTCCAAATTGGTTTTTTCTATCCTAAGTCACACATTTCCCTTAATTATGAGGTGTGTGGCTATATTTAATTCACTGTGAGGGTGAAGAACATTTCAACATGTCCATTTTGCTCAAGCACCGACAATTTCTCACAGAAAATTGTTCTATAATGCTAATGCTGATGAGCGCTGGTTGGTCCAGGCGTGGTGAACAATTTGCAGCTCCTACATCTTCAGCATATGCAATATTGCCTAAACGCTTGCTTCCCCGTCATTGGACAGCTAGATTAGCATGGATTCGCAATCGCTTGCATTGGAGAGAAGAGTGGAAAAACTGTCTTTTCACGGATGAGAGCAGATTTAACCTGATTTATTCCGATATTGGTGCGTGGCGGATACAAAATTCTAGATATGCCGAAATCATATGGTAGCTCAGTAGGCTTTTGGTGGACGAGGTATTACTGTTTAGGCTGGAGTGAACTGGAATGGTAGAACTGAATTGTGAATTACCCGCGACACTGTCACAGCTGAACGCTAAAGGGACAATGTTTTGGTTCCAATAGTTATTCCTTATGCGAATGATTATGGAGACGATTATGGAGACGATTATGGAGACGATATGTGTTAATCGACGACAATGCCCGGCCTCATCGGACCCATATTGTTAACCACGTACATAGGATGGATTGACCTGCAAAATCACTCTATCTAACCCTGATAGGGAACATTTGGTCTTACTTAAAATTATTGGTGTTTTAAGGCCCAAGTGCCACAAAATTACATCAATAACCTGATCTTAAGTATGCTAAACAGATGCCGGGGAGGTATAATAACACATGAGGGCCTAGTCGATATTAATCTACGTCTTCCAGCTTGCTAAGATTTATATTAATTATTCTAATAAAATTAAAATAGAAACTTGGAAACCATTTTTCTCTATCTGAAACGTTTTCGAGAACTCTTGAATCAAATTCAAGAATTTCGATTACCAAAGGTAATCTGGTGGTGACTTGATTGTTACAATACTTAGCCACCAGTTGCTACCGCAGATTTGTTTACTGTTTTATATAGGGATTGAGCGTGTAACGAAATTATAATCATGATAATACTCATCCGATCAAGAAAATTAAATACAGTCTAGATATTTATCATGTTTTCCCAGGCAACCTGTATAAGAAATGACAATTCTAGCTACGGTTTGAGGCATGCTTACTTGAAAATAATAAAAAATCCGGTTTTTAAACGGTAAGACAGTCCTGATTTCAAGAAAACCCCCCGTATATTCGAAAAAGCGAGATATCAAGAAAGCGAGATATCAAAAACGTCCAAATTTGTTTTTTTGAATTGGTCCCTGGTACCCTGGTATAAAAATTTTATCTCGATTTTGGTTTTCCTAAATTCTCGGTAAGAATGAAATTTTGATGTTTTGTATGGGTTTAGTTTACCCCTAGTATATTCTTTCTTTGAGCACGATAGAAACATGATATTCAGGCCATTTATTATTTATGAAATTTCCAAAAACGTTATTTTTTGTGTGTTTTATTGCCATTTAGAATCTACTACATTAGTGTATTCAGTAAATGCGTTGGAAGTCTTCGGCATGAAAGGGAGATAGATGTCCATTGACATTTCTCCTTATATTTCACTAATATAGGTTACTGTTGCTGGAGGAGATCTGCTGGCCAGGATTTATTTAGTCTTCTATTGGGAGGTCTGTCCATGTTTTCTATTAGTTCGCATTGATATCCTGTAAGTCTCTGTTGGTAGTAGCTATAGTATGTATCTCTTCTGTTATGAATGGGATTTGTAAGTCCCTGTGCAATATAACAAGGTGCGTTAACAATCACACGGAGTTTTTTATTTTGGAACCTTCGTATGATTTTCAGGCGTGATGGTTTGGTGCATCCCCAAAGTTGGAGACCGTATGACCATATGGGTTTTAGTATTGCTTTATATAAGAGGACTTGATTCGTGACTGATAGTTTGGATTTACGACCCATGAGCCAATACATCTGCCTCGATTTTAGATCTAGTTGTCGTCGTTTTATCTGTATGTGGTTATGCCACGTGAGTCGTTGATCTAGATGCAATCCGAGGTATTTAACGTCTTGTTTTACAGGTACACGGACTCTGTTGACCGTTACAGGCGGGCATATGCTTGTAAATGGGATGAATGTTACTTGGACGGATTTAGTATGGTTTATTTTTATTTGCCACTTGTTGTACCTTGTACCACTGTCGTAAGTTGATCCAGGTGGATTTGTATGTTTTCTGTGGCTGTGCCGGGATTATCATGTGTAGATAAGATTGCAACGTCATCGGCGAAAGCTACTATCATAGGGTTTTCCGTTTCGGGTAAATCGCTGGTATATATGAGGTACAGGAGTGACCCTAGCACACTACCCTGTGGAACACCAGATTTTAGAGGAAATAAGTTGAAGATCGAATCATTGAACTTTACTGAAAAGTTTCTGTCAGTAAGGTATGATTTTAGGAGTAGATAATAATTGTGATTTAGCATCAATTTCAGCTTGTATAGTAGACTTACGTGCCACACTTTATCAAATGCTTGTGAGACATCTAGAAATACTCCGTTGCAGAATCTCTGTTCCTTGATACTTTTAGTTATTTGATTTACTATCCTCTGGGCTTGGTGTATCGTTGACATGATTTCTCGAAATTCAAACTGCTAAGTGGATAGCAGATTGGCTAGTTCGTGTTCTTCCTGTATTCTTTTGAGTAGCAAAGAGTCTTTCAAGTATTTTGCTAAGTGTTGGCAGGAGGCTTATTGGTCGGTAGGATATTGCATGATGAATTGGTTTTCCAGGTTCATGGGCCATTATTATTTCTGAATACTTCCATAGGACGGAGAAGTAGCAGAGGCTTATTCTATTATAGATGGTTGTGAGGAGGACCACAGCATTACGAGGTAGCTTCTTTAGGACTAGGCCGGTTATTAGGTCGTACCCTGGAGATTTATTGTTATTAAGCTTAGTTATTTCAGCTTCGATTTCACCTACACCCATAAGTGTATTTTCTGCTGTCTTTATTGCTGGAGACATTTGGCCCAGCACATCTAGGCACTCCTCGATTTCATGGCCGATATTTCCAGGTGTTGCAGCAGCAGGCTGTCAGACATTGTCAGACCGACAGCCCCTGCAGCGGTGACCTCTATTTTCAGCTATGTACCGTTCAAGGGTATCATACAAGATGTCCAAATTAGCAACGGCTCCTCCACTATGATTGTAGAGTTCTTCCCGTTACAAGTGCAGGACCTGGATATACCCCCATCATTTAGAAATGTTTCTTTTGAGGGCTCGACAGTTTTGGAGGGAATACGTTCTGATAACACCTGCAGGGTAAATCCTTGTTACAACGACGCGTTGTGCAGCATCACCTGGAACGATTACCAATGCGACTGCCTCGAGGGATATAAAGGTAAAGATTGCAATGAGTGGGAGTTCTGCGAACAGGAACCGCGTTGCCCCGACGGGTCTACTTGTAAGTATCTCGCGGACGGATATGAGTGCATAGCTAACAGCACGTTTAATGGCTTGCAGGCGCCTCTACAGTACCATCTGACTGTCTTCCGAACATCACCTAATATCATAGCGTCAAACTCCTTAGAACTAACTTATCGCACCAGATCTTGGGGGACGGCACTTTTTGGCAAACACTCTGAGAATTATTTCGTCATATTTATCTACCACAACGAGGTGGTGGTAACCTGGAGCTTCAATGGTAGTGCAAACGTCCCAAAACGTTTTCGGAAAGACAGATTCGAAGATCGGTGGATAACGCTGCTCTTTCTCACAAAAGAGGGAAAGCTCAAAGGCGGGTTCAAGGAGAACGTTATTGACGAGACTTACAACTTCGAGGAAGACCTTGACTCAGACATATTCACACAGTTATTTAGGGAGGGGCAGATATACGTGGCTGGTAGCGATAATAAAACGTTTGACTTCATGACAGTCATTTATGGTCTACAAATAGATCGGCTTTTTCTTTATTGGAGCGGGCCCATTCGTCATTCGGTTTCCTCATGGGTGCTACTGGAGGACTTGGTTCTGAACGTTCTGAAAACCGTATTTTGATATTCCAGATTATTCAGAAGATATATGCATCCAAAATTACATTAAAATTTTGAATTATTCCAACCTACTGGCCAGCAATGTAGTTTAAAATGTTGGCAATATCAAGATACATTATTTTTTATACACGAACTTTAATAAAACATATTGATAGGGGAAATTGATGAAAATTCAACTTGATTGTCCGATTCAGAAACCTTTCGTTGCCGTTGAGATTGAAAAACTGAGCATTTTTTCAATTTAATTTTGTTATATAGTTTCCCCTATTATTTTTTGATAATTCTTTTGGTTAAGTGTTTTATATTTTTGATGATATGATGATATGAATGGATTGTTGACGATATTCTGACACCTCGTATTCTAGATATTGGATTGGCAATATCATTCTCCAGGAATGAATATATCTCGAGGTTTTACAAAAATCAATTTATGGAAAAACTGATAAACAATAATAATTTATATGGACTTTTAAATGAGCAGGGATATAAGCAGTTTAAAATTATATTGCACAATGCATTCACCCATAAATGTTTCCGGATCAAACATGGATCCGAGCCCCGACGGAATAAAAATCCCGACATGCTATTGAATTATTGTTAACTTCACAGTATAATGTCAGTCGAGACCGATATTATACCGACCGACAGTCTAGTATCCCGCGTCGGGACACTAGACACAGCGTTGATAATTAAATTTTATAATACCTAAGTTGATTGTTCACCATTTGCATGTACAATGTAATTATTATACTCACTCAGGCTTCGATTAAGGAAGAAACTGATGTTTCTCTAATAAATACCTATATTAATATATCGTTGCATCAGTCATTATCTTATTCCTGAAGATTCTCAAAATATTATCATCGATAAGCTTCATCTGCAGTGTACACCTGCTGGATGTAATATTTTTACGGATTCCTGAGATACCGGTAGTTAATACAGTCTTCACCGCCAACTCCTCTTATTAATTTCAACTTCGTGCATTGCGGTCATTTAATATCGATTGGAATTCTGCATCAATGTGGAATTAACTTAGAAAAAATGTTCGCTTCTAGCCTTATAAAGATCATGCATGATATGGGTGAAGAGGTCATTTAGCATTTATGATTTCTACGCCTGAAACTTGCCAATGAATTGATATTATCTACCGCTATTTGTTCGATCGCACGTCGCGCGTCGATCGCAGAGGTTTCTTAGGATACTAACAACGTATATTATATTAAATGCTATAGGCTGGCGCCAATACCTTTCTGAAAAAAAATAATTAGCCAAAAATTTAGTAAAGAATAAAACTAAGATAAATATAACACTCGGAGTAGTTTCCACAAACACCAAAACACTTTCACTTCGCTCGACGCGCGTTTCGCCAACCAAGTTGGCATCATCCGGAGACGATTAAAACTAATCTTAAACTACAAAATCTACCATATTTATACTATTTTCATGGTAACGTCACTAATGATATCACCGTGAAATTTACGCTTGACTAATCACGCTTCAATGATCGGTTGCTAAGAAACGCGTAAAGCGGGCTATACGGTATAGGTCCCTTGTCGCTATTCATACTACTTTTACATTTTACAATTTCTATGCTCTCAAATGCATCCAACTGTCTATTATTGGTCACATTTCTAACTAATCTTAAATTACTAATATCTATTCTATGATTGTTGTCAAAAGCATGTTGTGCAACACTAGACTTATCTGTTCTTCCATATTTTAGATGAGCCATATGCTCTTTAAATCTGGTGTTAATTGATGGTCTCGTTTGTCCAACATATTTTCGATCACAATGATTACAACTAATTTCGTAAATCCCAGACCTTTCATTTGGAACAATTTTATCCTTTGGATTGTCTAAAAGTTGTTGTAATTTATTACTCGACGATTGAATCGCTGTTATACCCACGTTTTTGAAGACCTTACTCAAACCACGAGTAAACCGGGGTTCGTACGGGATGGATACATATTTTGGAGTCTCTATATCCTTTTGAAAGGTCGTAGAATTACGAAGTGTGTCCTTAAATTTACGCTTCCTAATTAGTTTTTCAACTATATCTCTAGGATAACCATTACTCACAGCTATATCTTTAATTAATACTTTTTCTTTCTCAAACCTCTCATTACTGAGAGGGAAACTTAGTAAACGATGGACAAGAAAATTAAAACAAACTATTTAATTTGGAAATTAAGTTTTCTACATTCCGCAATCTTAAGTGTAAAACACGGCAAAAATGTAATCCACATACCTAAGCCAAATCCTAGGAAAATACTCGAATTCTTCTTTTGCTTCAGTTTAAAATCGACTCATGAAGACATTAGCAATGAAAGGCGATAAACATTTACCCAATACGGTTCCTTCATGTTGTTCATAGAACTTGTCATTGAAACGGAAGCAATTTTGTTTCATACAAAGTTTTGTAGGGTTTATATATTCTTCTATTACTTCTTTTCTATAGTTGTTTAATTCGAGTAAATCCTCAAGATAGTCCAAGGTCTGTGGAATTGGTACACTCGGAACAAACATCAAAGGAAATCAAAATTTCACCCTATTGCAATTGAATATTCTTGACCTTATCAATGAAATCAAAAGAAGTAATAGAAGAATATATAAACCTTACAAAACTTTGTATGAAACAAAATTGCTTCCGTTTCAATGACAAGTTCTATGAACAACATGAAGGAACGGCAATGGGTAACTGTTTATCGTCTTTCATTGCTAATGTCTTCATGAGTCGATTTGAAACTGAAGCAAAAGAAGAATTCGAGTATTTTCCTAGGATTTGGCTGAGGTATGTGGATGACATTTTTTCCGTGTTTGACACTAAGATTGCGGATGTAGAAAACTTCATATCCAAATTAAATAGTCGTTTCACTTCTGTAAAGTTTACATATGAACTAAGAAATAATGGAAAATTTCCATTTTTAAATGTATTAGTAATTAAAAATAGTGACAATAGGTTAGAATTTGATATATATAGAAAATATACCAGTACGATCAGATATATCCCTAATGACTCTCATCACTGCTATCAACATAAAATGGCAAGTTTTAATTTTCTTGTCCATCGTTTACTAAGTTTCCCTCTCAGTAATGAGAGGTTTGAGAAAGAAAAGGTATTAATTAAAGATATAGCTGTGAGTAATGGTTATCCTAGAGATATAGTTGAAAAACTAATTAGGAAGCGTATGGATAAAATTGTTCCAAATGAAAGGTCCGGGATTTAAGAAATTCGTTGTAATGATTGTAATCGAAAATATGTTGGACAAGCGAGACGATCAATTAACACCAGATTTAAAGAGTATATGGCTCATCTAAAATATGGAAGAACAGATAAGTCTAGTGTTGCACAACATGCTTTTGACAACAATTATAGAATAGATATTAGTAATTTAAGATGGAAATGTGACCAATAATAGACAGTTGGATGCATTTGAGAGCATAGTAAATGTAAATTGTAAAATGTAAAAGTAGTATGAATAGCGACAAGGGACCTATACCGTATAGCCCGCTTTACGCGTTGCTTAGCAACCGATCATTGAAGCGTGATTAGTCACGCGTAAATTTCACGGTGATATCATTAGTGACGTCACCATGAAAATAGTATAAATATGGTAGATTTTGTAGTTTAAGATTAGTTTTAATCGTCTCCGGATGATGCCAACTTGGTTGGCGAAACGCGCGTCGAGAGAAGTGAAAGTGTTTTGGTGTTTGTGGAAACTACTCCGAGTGTTATAGCTAAATCAAGGGTTCCAGCCCTATCCAAGAGAAATATCAAAAATTAAATACGAGAGAATGTGAAATTGTGAAATGGGGGTGCTGTTTAGGGGCTGAAAGTGTATTTTTGGCGAATCTGACCAGATTATTACCTTTTTGTAATATAAGGAATACTAAAATGTTACTACCAAAAACATTAAAAAGTCGCGTGTTATGTATAAAAATAAAATATTTCTTTAATATTATCAAATTCTAGTAAATTTTGGATCTCTTGCATTGCGGGTGTTCTTCTTTTTCATCAATAAAACATTCAAATTCCGAAGAATCTTCCGAGATTTTCATCAATAATCTCTTCCGAATTACTTGCGTCTAGAAATATTTTTATCTCTGAGCAGTTTTCATGACAATGGATAATGTATTTATTTTCAAATGACTTGAAACATCATCAACGTATTTTATCCAATATTTGAAAGTCACCAGTAATAATATTTTTTTATAATGCCTAAAAATATACTAGATACTTGATTGTTTTAATTGCGCTAATGCGCCCACGTCGCCACATGATCGAAGACGGGGCAGTTCCAAAAAGTGACAATTTGCCAAGAATTGACTCTTTCATGTTGCTGCACTTTATCGGACAAAATCCCGACTTTGTTGGTATGGAAATAAGAGGAATAAAAATGGGAAAGTAGATAATAATATAGGTAATATTATGTGTGACGGCATTCAATTGCTAAACTGAACAACTAATGAAACATGAATCAAATATTTATTAAAATAAATACCAGAGCACTTAGAACGCTGTTGATGTCGCATATGTTTGTTGCCGTATGTTAAGCAGGTTATATATTTGATAAAAAATTATAATTTATTTGGAAATTGTATCTTATGGCACACAAAATGGAAGGTAATTTAGTTAGGAGAATTTTAAAATAAAAATAAAATTTGTAAAGAACCCTCCTTAGGCAGTGCAGGCAAATTAAAATAACTTCTCTGTAATAAATCTGTATATGTTTCGCATTAGAGTAAACTTTGTTTAAATATAATAGAAAGTAAATTTGCAGTGAGTGAAGAAATTAAAATGTAAGTACGTTATAATTGGACATTTTTTGGGATTTTAAGCACTGTGAGGAAACTATCAGACCTACGGATGTCGTTCTGTGCTTAAATTAAAGGTAATTACATTCGCTACAACCCCTTCCCCTATGACTTAACCCGTAAAATTTTCTCCGATTTCAGGGAAGACGACGTTGACCAAATCATAAATCTTTAATTTTGGGAGGGCGGTATTTTGGTAACTATTATACCTACAGGGCTGGTTCTGGTTTCAGATTGTAGTAAATTTACTTTAAAATGCTTTATGAACAATCGCATTGTTTAGACTTTAGAAGATATATTGAAAACAGTGCTTCATAATATCAGTGCTATATTTTTCCTACTTTCAAAAAATGTGCAAATTCTCCATTCTTACTGCCTAAGCTGGTACATTTTCAGCCGAATTTTCGGCAGCTACATCTTTTTATTACAACACTTTCACAGCTGCAGTTTTACTGCAGATTTAGTTTCACTAATAATTTTTCGGGAATTAAGTCTGAACTATAATATTTTATGACGACAGTTAATTCTTGTTGATAAGTAATTTTTCTGCTATATTTTTTTAATTAAAATGTCCAATCAACACATGGTCTAAAAGTCATTATCCAAAATGGTTAAACACAACTAGATGACTGCATAGGTATTACTTCTAAACGAGACCTGCTGCTCTCTTGAAATGTCAACTTATTATTAGAAATTCAGCCAAATAAAACTTTTTCTTGTAAACCTTACCGGTTTTCAAATGATATGATGTGACGAAGTTCATTATATTTGAGTACCACTGACAAGTTAGATCTAATATAGCCAAAACCGAAACTTGTATTATAGCTGTTGCTGTTGATTACCATACTTTATATTCTCAAGAAACAATTTTGATGTGGTTGACGTTTCGTGAACAATGGGCGCACGATATATATGATTATTATTATTTTCGTACTAATTTTGACTCTGCTACAGGTTATGTAGATTTTCTCCGAGCAGTCTCGGTAATACTGTAAAATTTATATGTAAACACCTTTACAAGCAGATACATGGTCAAAGGTCAACCGTGAGAATTCACAACGGCATGAACAAATTGTTTAACACAGGAGTTAAACACCGATGTAAGTAAAATTATGCTGTATTTATATGTTACATAGATGTCAGTAAATAGATGTTAAACGTAAACGGTATCAGATAATATTTATTACCATTATTTTTTATTGTCGATTACAATCATTTTGTTACATAATTCGGGTTTTGCTTAAAAGACACGGGGGATGGAAAAGTTGTTCTGTTGCAGAACAATACATAATTCAAAGTGGGGAAAATGTTGAAGTGTTACAACAAAGAAATAAACATAATAAGTGGTAACATAAATGAGGCCTACAACAAAATTCCAGAGTAAAACATAAATGGCAATCATAATTGCTGCATTAATATTAATATTAACTAATAAGATGTTTGTATTTGTAATGTAGTTAAAAACGAATTGTTGACTTTTTGAAGATGTTAATACGTTGTAGAAACATCTCGGGTTCGATAATAGTTTATTATCCCTTGGAGCACATAATAGTCAATGGAGTCAATAGCGATTTAAAGTGGGCAATAAAAGTTTGCCTAAGCTAGCTCAGCTCTTAATAAAAATAAAATTCCCGTGGACGCCACTGACCATGCGCAACTAAGTCAGTCCCCAAATTGACCTGGGTATCGAATCTACTTTCTGGCACTTTCTGTAATTCTTGGGGGAGAGAAAAATAATACAGTAGACTTATTACTAGGTTTAATGTACAAATTGTAAATTTAGAGATGGTGATACATAAAAGAATTCAAATTCAAGAAAAAAGAATTCAAATTACATACAAATGTGGTACTATACCTGGAAAAACGCATAAAAAGCATAGACAGCTTATATAGAAAAACGGTTTAAATGTCAACGTGCACGATGACCTTTCGGTGAGGAAAAGTGAGGCAATGCCTACCCAAATATGTTGATTAACCAGCGAGAGTAACCAGGCGAATATCTATAAACATTTGGTCAAATATTTGCTGAGGGCTCGTAATAATTTTGTATTTTTAAGCGTACACACGTAGTGTAGCAATATCAAGTCAATCAAAGGATGTGTCCCCTTTTAAAATATTCTTAAAACTAGCTTATCTGTGATATGCAGCAAATCTTCCAGTAAGGTGGATCTCTCCTGTGACTCTACACCGGTACAGGGATCGATGGACATGGATGAATGGTGAAAAAGGTGGTCTAAAAGATGGTCTAAAAGGTGGTGTGACTTACACTCGCCGAAAGACAATGAAGCCTTAATTAGTTAGAAAACGGCTTCGAAAAGATAGCTGCAATGTGTCCTTCAATTAACTCTAGGGAGTTCAACGCAACGCAGGCTCTCAATGTTAAAAGTTATAATAATATGATCCCACTAATGTGGTACATGTATATTCTACAAAAATATCAACAGATCTACAATGATTTCCTTGTATTATCCCTTTATGTAGGAACGTAGATACTACGTTATTTAATCAAGAAAATCACTTAAACTTTTAACACGATGAAAAACCACTATGCCATCTACACGTTCGGCTCCGAAACGAAAGCGAAAAAGGCATATACCATAGATCTGCTGACCTATTTGTGGTAAATATATGACAAAGTATCTAATAAATGCGCTGTGGCAATATTGATGTAATCGACTAATAAAAGTAATATGCCGACCTGAATTTCTAAACACATGCAAAAGGGAAGGCGTAGTCACTGTTTAAAATCAATGTTATCCGTCAAATATACCTACAATAAATTTCGGATTCTCAAATTGTTAGCTACTAAAAGTGAACGTAACAAGTTATTTACGATATGGATAAGTATTGTAATATGATATATGTCTTTCCTTCGGTTCTTCACCACGTTTAAAGATTGACGGGCATATACCGCATAATGAGGGAGTGCTCCATCTTCCTGATACCAAATTTCTTTGGTTGGAACGTCTGGATCGTTAATATCTGGGAACAATACGGCAAGTGCGGGGGTTAAATCGTTGCGGAGCAAACCTAAATAAGTATCTCCGGTTAAATTTCCCTCAAAGAAATATGGTCCCAAAATCCGACTTCCTATAATACCCGCCCATACATTTATTATTTTGTGGATATTGAGTGTGAGCCGCAATTGCCCAATTTGGCCTGCACTATCCCAGTATCTGCAGTTTTTCCTGTTCACAATGCCATGTAAAGAAAACGTCGCCTCGTCCGAAAATAAAATCGAATTTGTTAAAAAAGTGGGATTTACGCGTATTATCTCCAACATTTCCTGGCAGAATTGAATACGTCGATCTGGATCATCCTCGTTTAACTCGTGTATTAATTTAACTTTATACGGATGATACGTGATGATGTTCAGGATTTTGTGAACTGAAAAATTTGAAATTCCATATTCACTTGCAAATCCTCGCGTCGTCGATTGCCGATTTTCATGGACGGACAAAAAAGCATTTAAACTATTTTCATCATTGGTACACTTCTCGGAAGATCTCTGACAGTGCCATGCTCTCTATACTTCTCTTCAATCCTGTTTACTGTTGACTGACTGACATTCTTACCTTCATATTTCGAATTGAACATTTCACAAACTTCTTTATGTGTTCGGTTTAAATCACCGTAGCCTACCGTAATTAATATTTATATTCTTTCTTTTCCGGATAACATATTTGCTTCTAATGATTAACAACACATTTGACAGTGACAACATTATTTACTATCACCTTAGTGTTTTGTTTCAAGCGAACCGAAGCACACTTTTTCCAATTATTTTTTTAATGTAGCAGTATCGTATTTTTGTGTTCTCGTAGAGTTGTCATGATTAAATTTTTATTAATTCGCTCGGTGTAATTAGTTTTTAATAAACTTAACGATAGAATAGAACATACGATAGTACTCTCCAGAAGGCATACTGAGTAAAAACTGGTATAAAAGTCACGGTCAAAATCGGTCACCACCTCCCGGTCTATAATACACATGAAAAATAAGATTTTAAAGAAGTATAATAAAAATAACTATTTCACGATTGTACGCTGAGTTTACTGGACTAGTACGATAGATACTTGAGTGTCATAAGTACCTAAATAAACTCTTTATACATACTTATATAGACATAGAAGTTGACTGAAGGCATTTAAAGCCACGCCTTATCCTAAAAAGTATAGTCGTCTGTGCCCCTAAAAGTATATACTTACGTACGAGTACATTTGATGCTGATCTGTAAAAAATATATACTCTTTACATCTTTAAAGTTGGCAGTTACGTCAGTAAATTATCCTTAACCTACAACATACGCTGTTCGAATGGTCTCCTTTAAAAAATAATAAAACGAGAGAGACAACAAAAAGAAGTCCATTATATGCGACTGTTGATATATCCGACAACGTTATTGTAAGCTATAAAGTAGAGTTGTAAGGAGTATGTTACTAGGCCGATGATACGCCACTGATAGAAAATCGTGAAAATAATTACGGTTAAGCATATAGGATGTAGGAGTATGTGTGTGATTTAAAAATGAGTCCATAAGTAGTTCGGTAATATTAATTTCCGAGTCCAATCATAAGTTCATTTCCTCAGAGGGCGAGGTATATTGTTGTGGGCGCCACGGTCTGCCAACCAACTATGACTTCGGCACTTCCTGTGGGGCACGTGCTCGCCATCTTACCAAAGATCTTGCCTAGCTTATATCATTCCGAACATCACACATCTACAATCTGCTTATTTATTGTTTTCTGTATTAATTTCATTCTCCAGTCTAATTGCGAGCATCCCATCTAACGGTATCTTTATGTATGATAATGTTTACTCACAATCTAATTAACACCACGTTAAATTGCTGGATGGAAATTAAGATTAAGAGAGAGGCGAAACTGGCTGCAAAAAATTATACTTATACACTTTAAGATGCAAAAGTTAATAAAATACCAAGGATGGAAGTTTTGATACTTTTGTCCACACACGGATTAATGACCAAGTAATTATTAAAAATAAAATATTAATATTGAAAATAAACTAGCGAGAAATTATAAAATGTGAAACATTCTATAGCATACACTTCGCAGATTTGTGTAATTGATGTAAAAAATTAGGTTTAAGTTTGTAATTTGTACGGTACCGTAAACTGGGGGTACTTCGACATCCGGGGAAACTTTTTTTTTAAATATATTTTTTTTCTTCAGTTGACAGGTTTCTCTTTGTTTCAGATTTATTTTGATAAACAAATTAAAGTAGTCATAAGATGCTACGCACGTATGTAAAGAAAGTGGGGGGGAATGAGTTACCAAAATTATCCTCCGGAAAACATGGCCAAAGCTGTAGAAGCTGTGAAGCAAGGGATGTCCCAGATAGCTGCCAGCAAGAAGTTCAAGGTCCCAAGGACAACTTTGTTGGAAAAAATCCACCAAAAACATCCCGGAAAACCAGGTCGTCCTACTGTACTGACCCAGGAGGAAGAAGAGTTAATAGCAAAATCTCTTCGAACAGTGAGCGACTGGGGTTTCCCATTGACGCCAGCAGATGTTCGCCAGGTTATTTCAAATTTGTGACTAAACAGGGCAGAAATATCCCAGAATGGAAGAATAATCAACCTGGAGAAGACTTGATATATTGCTTTGCAGCAAGGAACAACTTAAGCACTCGCTTAGCAACCAATATTAAATGCCAGCGATCTGCGGTTGGTGCACCACAAGTAACCGAATTTTTTGATAACATTAAAGATCAGTTCCAAATTCTCTACCGCAAAATATCTACAACTATGATGAGACAAATATTACCGACGATCCCGGCGCCAGGAAAGTCTTAGTTCCTAGGGGAACTAAGCGAGTAGAAATGGTTCGGGAACATTCGAGAACTACGGTAAGTGTGATGGTTTGCGGCACAGCAAAAGGTGAGTTGCTACCCCCGATGGTCGTCTATAAGGCACAACATCTTTACGAAAACTGGACGATTGGGGGGCCTAGAGGGGCAGTGACAATGAGTCAACATTAAGTGGGTGGTTTGATATGGTGACTTTCGAAAAGTGGTTTTTTGAAATATTGCTTCCTTATAGCAAACAAAATAGCACTCCAGAGGAAATAAATATTGTAATAGGCGACAACCTAGTATCAGTGATTCACCACGCGTTGTAGAAGCTGCCTTAGACAATAACATCTACATGACGCCCCTCACGGCAAACATAAAAGAAAATGCAGCAAAAAACCTGCAGTCCAGATTTCGATCAACAGGCATAAGTCCTTTTAGCCCTGAAACCGTTTTAGCCAAACTTCCATCGACACAGTCAAATTCGGAAAGGTCATTGGATGAAAGTTTATTGGAGTTTCTGAAGGAATCTCGTGGTTACAACGAAGAACCAGCAGTTCGTAAAAGGGGAAAGACAGTTTCTACACGACCAGGTGAACAAATGAAACCAGGTACAGTGGCGGGGGCCACTGTAGCTGAAGATGCCGAAGAACTAGATGTCTTACCACCAAAGGCCCCAAAAAATACTGTTGCCAATGAAGTCAATTCAAAAAAGAAAAAATCAAAGACAACCTGCCTTAACGCTAAAGTAAAAACCAAGGAGCCAGTAGCCTCAGCGTCACGTGGTCTAACACGCAGAAATGTTGACAGCTCGGTTGACAGCAATGCTGACTCTTATTGGCAAAAATGACTGGATCTGTTGTGTCTACTGCTTGCAGTGGGTCTGTGGCACTTGTAACCTTGGTTCCAAGGACCCCCAATATGAATGTCCTACCTGTGCCTCATGCTCAATTTGCTTGATAGATTATTCTGGGTACATTAATCGAAAGGCTTGGATTAAGTGCATGCGTTGAGAATGTTGCTTTTATTTTTTACTTTTTTTGTTACTTAGTTTTACTTTCTACAGAATGTGATTAGTTTTTGTAAGCCAAATGTGCCTTAAAACCAAAGGTTTTTATTTTAATACAATCGTTTTATAACATATGACCTTTTATTGTACTCTTAGTTGATACTTTTGACCCTTTAAATACGGTTAAACTTTGTAAAATTAACCGAATTTTATTTTTTTTGATGTCGAACTTACCCATGAGATGTCCTAATTCGACAATCTACTATAATACATAGGGTGTCGAAGTTACCCCATAGCCCTGGGTAACTTCGACACCAAAAGGAGACAAAAAAGAGGGGGTTGGGGGTGGGGGACAAAACTGATTTTTTCGTGGTTGAAAGCCAAGACGTCAAGTGTGACAATGGCTAATAGTCAATGATTTCCAGTTGACACATTTTCATGGGCGAAGTTAAATATGTCAAATACCTGTCGAAGTAGCCCCGATTTACAATAGGTATGCTTTTAAGGTCCGAATTAGAAAAAGGTGTAATGGTCGTAGGTTGAATATACGAAGCAAAATTAATCTCCTCATCTTATAGCCGTCATCTTAAATATTTGCTATGGTGAAAAGTTCGTGGCCTGCCCCATAAAACTCGAGAAACATTTTGAGTCTAACCCCATTCTGAGATATTTTATCTGACAAAAAATTTGTGATCTGCGAGACCGAAAACACCGAGTTTGAGGCCACTGGGACCATAAATGATAAAAAGGTCCGCCATATTAGAGCCGTCATTTTGAATATTTCCTTTGACGAAAAATGTTTGCGAAAAATCCGTGATCTGATACCACTAAAACCTACAGAGTCGATTCGAACCTGAAATCGCAAAACTCATCAATCATCACTTGAATATATGTTCTGACAAAAGAATCGAGATCTGCTACCTCAGAAACCCCGTGAAACATATGTTGAGTCGCATCGGACCGTAAATGGCCAAACTGAGTGGCATGACCATAAATATTTCCATCTTAAAAAAATCCGTCTTTATTGTGACAAGATTTGTCATTAAAAGTGCATAAGTCTTTCAGATATATATTATAAAGTTTAACTAACCAAACACTTATCGGCACAATTGCGTCTTAATTTTTGCAGGATTTCATCTGATTACAGCAAATAATATGCACTTGGACGAAAATTTAATTACCGCAATTCTCACGGTCTAGACTTCCTTATGCACGAAATTAATAATACTTAGCGCGCATGCACAAGTTGACACCTGGGTTTCATGTGCAGTTATTATTTTGCCAAGTAAAAGGTTATCACTATCATAAATGTTGCAAATAAACTCGGATAAGTAACGTGTATTGCTGCATACCTACACCAACGGAAGCTCTCGACTACGTAAAAATTACGTAACATAAGCTAGCAGAGGACATTCCAACGGGCTACTAATAAATATGTTTTCACGTGTTGTTATAATAGTATATTCTTAGATTCATGTCATTAATTCAAAAACGTTGGAGATGGTTGGTCAGTACGCTTTTCACAGTCTTCTAATGGTTTGAAAATACTATTTCTTCCTCTCTCACTTCAAATAGCTGTAATAGTAGTATGTGTAGGCATCTGGTTTTCTTTTATTGACAAACAAAGTATCAAAAAATTTATAATAATGCATTGTTATTTTCCTGATTGTTATTTTCCAAAGTCGTGGTCAAGTAAAAGTACAAAATTTTCAAAAACAAGGCAACGTTTTTTGGTACTTGAAGTAGTACTTTCTTCCGCAATTATTTGGCTGGCTAAAGACATTATTTGTTATTTTTCAAAGTGGTTGTCTCAGGTCGAAGTATTTGCGGTAGAAACAAAATTTTCAAAAACAAGACAATGGTCTTTGGTACTTGAAGTAGTATTATCTTCTGTAATTATTTGGGTGGCTACATACATCACTTGTTATTTTTCAAAGTCGTGTTCTCTATACTTGTGGTAGACAAAATTTCCAAAAGCAACACGTTCTTTGGTACATGAAGTAGTACTCAATACCTCAATTCCAAACATAAACACCTATCTGAGGAAGAAAAAAATGACGATGAATATTGATTATAATGAATATTTGGCAACAGCCTTATATGTAACAAAACTTGTAATTTTTTTATAATTTCTTATATAATGCTGGGTCACATATATTTTTATTTATTATTCATTAGTAATAACAGATCTTACCTTTATATGTAAGTAAGTTTCATCTGGAGCTTTTACAATAAACTTATTGATATCCGACCTTGAAAAGTATTTGCTTTCTTTGGTTTTTAAAAGCTTTTGAAAAAAGCTAATAATTGTATATTGTTTTTAATTTGGAGTGTGGATCGCAGCATGCTGTACTTCTAGACAAAGTTTTCATAAAGGCTTCAAATCGGCGCTGGTGTTGGAAAAGTAAACTAGAACCACTACTACTATTCACATATTTTGTTATCCGCTTGGGTTCCAAACCAGGTTTGCTTCTTCCAGAATGTCTTATAGAACTTCATCTTCACATTCGGAATGTATTATTATAATTTCTTTGGAAGTTTGTTTATTTTATTGACAAAAAGCAACCGTAGCAACGTTCCTTGTATACTTTGATTTGTAACAATATTTGCATTTTCTAAATATTATGATAATTTGACTTTTGGTTTTTTAATAATTGTAATATACAAAACACTCCTCTTTTATGTTTTGATGAAACTATCCGTGAGATGTACGAAGCCCAGAAGGACCATGTCTTTAATTTTTTTTAAATTAACTATTTTATCTGGATTCAGACTTTTTTCTCTGAATTCAGACTTTAATCTCTGAATTCAGACTTTAAACTCTGAATTCAGACTTTAATCTCCGAATTCAGGCCTTATTATCTGTATTCAGACCTTAATCTCTGAATTAGGGATAGGTTTTATAATCGAAACTAATTACCTACCTATCGTACATTGGAAAAATTATCCGTTTATCTTTCTGGCTGTCTGAATGTTTATTTACTTAGAGCTCGCGAGAAATAGTACGTCGATTTTGACAAAACTTATACTGATGATCGTTAATTTACAGAACCTAACTTAAAATCTGAGGCATACATATAACCTTGGTATGTGCATATAACGCTAAAAGAGAATTTTATTAATTACACAGCAACATATATTTTTATTTAAAAAAATATTTATATTCCAACTAGTTAGAAATAAAATTTGGTGGGATGGTAGACCTGAGTTTGCGACCTCAGGGGTTGCCGCTCAAGGGGTGAGGGGTTGCAAACTCTGTATTGCGGCGATAATACGGTAATACTTTTTCGGGTAATAGCGCCGTTGTTGTAAGTGCTATCGAAAGAATAAAATATGTAGAGAATAAAATTGTGCATAATTTTTGTCGTATTCATTTTTGATTTGTGACCAATAGTTTTCGTTCTACGGCGAACTAAAGTTGGGGTAGAAATTTTGCACCATCTAAAAACTACCATTACAGTAAATAAATGTTAATCAAAATCTAAACGTCTGTGTATTCTTCCAAAATATTTTTGGTTTAAATTTCATCAAGATCGGTTTTCGAAGTCTGTTTGAGTTATCGAGTACGTAGAGAGATAATTCCAAAAATGGATTTTTCATATTTTCAAAACGTATAGATATGTTAAAATCTCGAGATCATATTTTTGCTTGAAACTAATAACCCCCTTGTATCATATATTATATTGTGGGGAAGTTAAAAATCTGATTTTCACATTTTCGCTTTTCTCCTATACCTAAGTAAATATTCACTTGTCTATGAGACTTTTACATCATTAGGACTTTTAAAAAATCTTATACCGTTCCCTACTCTCGATCGTATTTTGTTTTTCAGTTGTTTACACTGTCTTTTGTTTATCATATGGCTGTCATATTGGATTTTTTCCCACACGATAGCTCTTGAAATAAGGTTTACAGTGACATGTAGTTTTCATAATTATGCAACTTACAAACAAACTTAAACATAAAAATAATAGCCTTAAACATTAATAACATTAAACGCTTCCTCAGAAAAAATGTCTAAATAATGTGCAAGTGGAAATATGAAATAAATACTATATGTAATAATAAACTAATAAAGTTATAATAAACTAATAAAGGATTACAAAAAGAGGAAAATTGAAGAAAAATTAAATTAGTACCTATTTTTCGATTTTCAAAAACGCGAAAATTAATACCAATCAATAATAATAAATTATATAGCAATAGATTCCCAGCGAACTTCGGACACACGTATATACATACAATCTTGATGAACTTTTTTGCATTGTACAATTACTCTTCTATAGAATTTTACTACGTCATTGATTCTTTCTCAAGTTCATGTTTCTCTTACATACGGGGTATGTAACTTATCCTGATATTGGATTTTTCCAAGACTTTCATAACACCCTGCGAATAACAGTTGCATTACTAACAAATCCCAATAAGACTCAAACTATAGCCCCATCTGTTCTTAACATTTCCTTTTTTGATTCACCTTCTTATCTCTTTGATTAAAGGAGATACACATTTTTATAACACTGCTTCTTGTTATTAACTTTTTATTGATAACTCAACAAATTAACAACACAACATTAACAACACTTAAATAGTGTTACCTCCTCTTGCACGAATCATTGCAAGAGGAGGTTAAGTTAAATTAAGTTTGTAATTTCACTTTGGTCAATATTTTCCCAAATTTGCTGTAGACTTTGTATATATATATTTACTTTACTTTGTATATATATATATATATATATATATATATATATATATATATATATATATATATATATATATATATATATATATATATATATATATATATATATATATATATATTAGCTTTGAAATTCTTTGCTATTCATATTTATTTTGTGAAAAGTAATCTTGGGTTTGTAGCATTTCATTACATAGAAATAAGCAAATAGACGAATAAGAAGGAAAACACACTTACCAGTGCAATATCTGGACACACATACGGAAATGAACCACTATACACACGAAAACGAACCACTTAGAAGTTGTACAAGTTCTTTCACCTTTCTTGAGGATCTTCAGAGCAGTATACGATTTATTTCATTGATCATTTATACTTGAATTTAAAATATTAATACTCCAACACTTGCAGTGACGTTCCATGACATTAGTTTTTGATGGAACTCATTCTTAGAATACACAAACCTAGTCTACTATTTATATTTGTGTATTCTAAGAATGAGTTCCGTCAACAACTAATGTCATGGAACGTCACTGCAAGTGTTGGAGTATTAATATTTTAAATTCAAGTATAAATGATCAATGAAATAAATCGTATACTGCTCTGAAGATCCTCAAGAAAGGTGAAAGAACTTGTACAACTTCTAAGTGGTCAGATAGTAAGTGTGTTTTCCTTCTTATTCGTCTATTTGCTTATTTCTATGTAATGAAATGCTACAAACCCAAGATTACTTTTCACAATATATATATATATATATATATATATATATATATATATATATATATATATATATATATATATATATATATATATATATATATATATATATATATATATATATATATATGAATTTAAAAAAAAAATACAGACATGGTCCTTCTGCAACCTAGTTATTCGAAATAATTGGTTTAAGTCCGTTCTCATGGATATTTAATTAAAAAATATAATTCATGCAAACCACTATAATGTCTATTTTTTGAGGTAGGACTTGCTTAGTTTTTCGCTGAAAAGAACAAAAGTAAGTGGTTAATTAATATGGTTATGAAGCGTAAATTTCTTGCAGCTGCGAAGTAGTTCCTCAAGGTAACCAACTGTCTTATGTCATCCTTGAATAACCACCCTATATATGTGCACGAATAATAATTGTTTTACAAACGGCCAAAAATACTTTCTTCGGGTTCAATTCAAAATAATAAGGCTATACGAATAATACTTGTGCACGAATAATAATTGTTTTACAAACGGCCTAAAATACTTTCTTTATATTCAAAATAAGAATAAGAGAATTAAAGAGTTGTTAAATACGTTATTGAAAATTTTTCAGACACTCGAAAGTTTGTCTTATTAACAACGTAATCTGTTCCAATAACAAGTGATCTTTTCTAAAAGTTTGGTTTGGTTTATTGGTTTTTAATGCGTTTAATAGTTTCATTTATACCTCTGTGTAAATTATTTTTACCTGAGTGATGTTGGTCTAGTATCATAGGAATTTCGTCTTTGTCGAGTGTTTTGACGATGTTTTGGCAAATAACTAATTTTAAATCTTGTTCGGCGAAAATAAATGAAAGCATTTCTAATATTGGTAAATCTAAATTGTTTTCTACATGAAAAGTTTGAGATAGATCAATTTCGTTTTTAAATTTGTATAATAGGATAAATAAACATTATATTACTCCGTCGAAAGGCACGGGGACAATAAAATACCTTCTTTTTCTCACAGATTTGCTAGATACTGTGTTGACTTTATAGGTGGTAAAATCGGGATTTTCCTCAAATATATCTTCTATTATTTTATAATGAAGATCTTCTAACTTATTTTGTTGGAAAAAGGTAATGATATTTTTATGATCTCGGTCTAACAATTGTTTATTTGTAAATTTTATTTTCGAATAATCAATTAAGGATTTTGTCTTGTATAGGTTAACAAAAGTTTCGAATTCATTTGAAACTTGTTCTTTCGTTATTTCGTCAGTACTAGGTTCATATTCGTCATCGATTTCTATAGTTTCCTCTTCATCTGAATTATTTGCGGCTAATATTTTGAAATTTAATTTGGAACATTCCTTAAAGTGAGTAATTTTTATTCTAGAAAGTTTAAATTTAAAAAATTAGGTATTAACCGTCAGTAAATAGGCACTCATAAATCCCAAGCTAACGACAAACGAGATAAAATCAAAAGATGCTGTAGTTGGAAGCAGATATCTACACTCTATATTATCCATATTGTGTAGTCGGCTTAGGTCCAGAATCATGAGTCGTATGTAAATCAGGAGTGGCACCTCTACGGCCGCTATCTTATCTGCAACAATTATTTGTAGTTTACTACCGCGAGGGGGCATTAGTTACTGCCATTCAGTGCAAATGGCGCTCAGTGGCGGTCTCATCGTATCGGCAGATAATTTTAACTCGATATTTCACTGGCCGCTTTCCTCTTTACCACCTGATGAGATCAGATTTAGAACTATTGGTTTTCTACGTATTTTATTAACTGCTGGGTAAGTATTTGCAAGCCGTTTACTAGAAATTGCATGGCTCTATGGTGTACTTATAGATCACCATCCAATAGCAGTTTAATTTTATTGAAAATAGAAGTCAAAGGCTAAATTCTTAAGACTGTCAAATAAATCGTATTAAAGTGCTTGGTTTTCATCTTAACAGCTGGTAAGGAAACCATATTGTAATTTATAAGGTGCCGTATATCACATCGGCTCATTCTAACGCATATATAAGTACGCAGATTTGTATTATAGATTATAGAAATTGTTTACTGCAAATGTGTATTCAGTGGAGTGTTATTCGAAAGCACTCTGTAACGTACTTTGCTACCATGTAACTTGGAAAATTATACACAATTTATGTAGATATTGTATTTGTAACTATCTGTGTTATATATGGTACATTATTGAAAATTATTCAAATCTGATTACAGAATTAGGTAGTAGGATTAAATCCTATGTTAGGATTTAGACCCGAAATTTTTACCAGATACCTTCTTCTATTATTGGCAATATAGTATGCAACTAGTTTTGGGAAATAAAATTATCAATAATTAATATACAGTGCTTAAATAAATTAACCGACCGTGTTTTGAAAGATTCTCATTTCTCTATTAAATGACCAATCAAAAATGTTCCTGTGATGATTTATTTATTATACATTCCTCTTTAAACAGCAAACAAAATATCTATTCTAAATCCACTCGTTTCTTCGGTACAAGACTACACGTACAAAATGTCACAAAATCAAAATGAAAGTATTAAAAGTACTGTTTGAAACATCGAAATATGAGACATAAAAACCCGAGCAAAAAACACTCATTATATCGATAAACTCGGCACTAGGACCCACATTATTTAATTTATACACGCAAGATTTTCCAAATCTCAATGAGGCACGGACTACTGTTGCATTATACGCAGACGATACAGCTACATTAGCAAAAACCACGAGCCTACCACTACTACAAAGACTAATGCAACAGCAGACATCCAACGTAGTAAATTATTACGGAAAATGGGGGTTAAAAGTCAACGGGGCAAAGACGCAAGTCGTAGTCTTTACCCGAAAAAGGAACACACCTAACTTGAACATATGCATCAGCGGTATAAACATTAAAAACATGACTATATTAAAATACCTAGGTATAAATATAGAGAAAAATTTCAAATTCGGAAAGCAAACCAAAGACATATTAGCAAAAGCCAAATTTAGATTACACCAAGTAGGAAGTACAATGATACATACAGATACAAAAACAGCTATTATATTATTCAACGCATATATCAGACGAGTTCTGTCGTATGCGTCCCCAGTCTGGTACCCCTGGGCCACTCAACAACAAAAGAAAGAATTACAAATCATCCAAAACAAAGCTCTCCGATTAGTCAGAAACACACGACTCACCACACACACAAAAATAACCACACTACACCAAAATACAGGCATGCACACATTAGACACACACATAGAAACATGCATCATACCACCATACATAAACAGACTTACATCGCACACAAACATCACAATCAGAGAGGCAATGATACCTAAATTCAGAAATCCCCAAAAGCACCCTTCCTTAAATTACGTATACACCCCTTAAAAAATCTATACCAATGCATCCAACCTCAAATACTAACAGAATGGTATGTAGAAAAACCAAAATAAAATAAAAACAAAAAAAATACAAAAAAAAATTTAAAACAAAAAGCATGAAAACATAAGGCATGAGCTTAAAAAACAAAACAGCTAGAATAAAAGAGGCATAGACAGGAAAATAATAAAATATAATAATAAAAGATAATGCACGTGAAAAGACATAAAAAATAAATAACCTAGATTAAGTAGATTGTACCAGCGCTTTACCCAAGCTTTAAAAAATTTTGTAAAACTAACTAACTAATCACCCGCAATATCCCGTCGAACCCAAAAGTATCATAGGTCTAAGACAGAAATACGTAACACCGGAATGCCTAAATACGTAACACCGGAAAGCCTAGAGCAAGACATGACCAATACCAACAAGTAAAACCGGCAAAAGATTTCTAGACGGAAAAGAGGCCAAGAAAAAGATCAAACGCGCAATTCTATATCGATAAAAGGAGCCGCCGATCCCTAGAAACAAGCCACGTGTGCTTACCCATGGCCGTATTTAGTTTTCATGTAACATTTTATCACTCGGAGTAGTTTCCACAAACACCAAAACACTTTCACTTCGCTCGACGCGCGTTTCGCCAACCAAGTTGGCATCATCCGGAGACGATTAAAACTAATCTTAAACTACAAAATCTACCATATTTATACTATTTTCATGGTGACGTCACTAATTATATCACCGTGAAATTTACGCGTGACTAATCACGCTTCAATGATCGGTTGCTAAGCAACGCGTAAAGCGGGCTACGCTATGATATCACCGTGAAATTTAAGCGTGACTAATCACGGTTAAATCATCGGTTGCTAAGCAACGCGTAAAGCGGGCTATACGGTATAGGTCCCTTGTCGCTATTCATACTACTATTAAATTTTACAATTTCTATGCTCTCAAATGCATCCAACTGTCTATTGTTGGTCACATTTCTAACTAATCTTAAATTACTAATATATATTCCATGATTGTTGTCAAAAGCATGTTGTGCAACGCTAGACTTATCTGTTCTTCCATATTTTAGATGAGCCATATGTTCTTTAAATCTGGTGTTAATTGATCGTCTCGTTTGTCCAACATATTTTCGATCACAATCATTACAACTAATTTCGTAAATCCCAGACCTTTCATTTGGAACAATTTTATCCTTTGGATTGTCTAAAAGTTGTTGTAATTTGTTGCTCGACGAATGAATCGCTGTTATACCCACGTTTTTGAAAACCTTACTCAAACAACGAGTAAACCGGGGTTCGTACGGGATGGATACATATTTTGGAGCCTCTATATCCTTTTGAAAGGTCGTAGAATTACGAAGTGTGTCCTTAAATTTACGCTTCCTAATTAGTTTTTCAACTATATCTCTAGGATAGCCATTACTCACAGCTATATATTTAATTAATACTTTTTCTTTTTCAATCCTCTCATTACTGAGAGGGAAACTTAGTAAACGATGGACAAGAAAATTAAAACTTGCCATTTTATGTTGATAGCAGTGGTGAGAGTCATTAGGGATATATCTGATCGTACTGGTATCTTTTCTATATATATATCAAATTCTAACCTATATTCTACTATTTAATTTGGAAATGAAGTTTTCTACATCCGCAATCTTAGTGTCAAACACGGTAAAAATGTCATCCACATACCTAAGCCAAATCCTAGGAAAATACTCGAATTCTTCTTTTGCTTCAGTTTCAAATCGACTCATGAAGACATTAGCAATGAAAGGCGATAAACAGTTACCCGATAAACAGTTAACGGAAGCAATTTTGTTTCATACAAAGTCTTGTAAGGTTTATATATCCTTCTATTACTTCTTTTCTATAGTTGTTTAATTCGAGTAAATCCTCAAGATAGTCCAAGGTCTATGGAATTGGTACACTAGGAAATAATGAACAAACATCAAAGGAAATCAAAATTTCACCCTTTTGCAATTGAATATTCTTGACCTTATCAATGAAATCATTCGAATTTTTAACTGAAAAACTAGGCTGTGTAATGGGCAAACCTTCAAATTCCTTAGTCAACCATTTTGATAAGTGGTAAGTCGGAGATCCAATAGACGATACTATTGGACGCACCGACTTCCCTGGCTTATGAATATTTGGTAGACAATACAATCTAGGTACAGTAGGGTTAGACACACGTAACCCATTCTTAACAGGTGGAGTAATAAGGTTGTTACATGATTTGAGGACATTTTTTATTTCAGTGGTCATTCTTGGTAAAGGGTTTCTAGTAAGTTCTTTATAAGGACCATTACTAATTAGGTTGTTTACCCGTTCATAATAGTCCTCTTTATCTAAAATAACAACCTTATTACCTTTATCTGCGTTTAAATAAAAACAGTCTTTTTCGCGCAATCTTTTTATAGTCTTCCTAGGATTCTTTGAGCATGACTTTCTATTTTCTACGTTATTCATTAATGTAACATTTTATATTTATTATATTACACTGGATCTGTGATTGATTAAGTATGTGCTCAGTTTAGCCAATAATATTTTTTTATGCAAATTATTATTGCTTAGCAAGGAGGTATGAGCATATTCCCTGCCAGGAAGGGTAGGGTGTGGATTTAGTGTTAATTTTATAAGCATAGTACACATAAGCGCAAAAAAATTAATTAAAACGTATTCTTCAATTAAGTAAAATAAATAACATTAATTTATATACTTTGCTTATAAATATGTGGGTTGAAAGGATCCATGGGCTTATAAAAATATAAAAATAAATAATATTTCTTTTAACTAACAAATAATATAAAATTAACAAATATATAAAATTATTTATAATAAATTCGAGTAACAACTTAAAAAAAATCTTTTAAAGTAAAAACAAAACAAGACAGGTGTACCCCATGATACTAAGAGTACAAGATATGATCACTTGGGAAACGCGTTTTGAACAAACTTACGCATGACGTCACCCCGTGACAAAAATGTATGGCGATATATGGAGACGAAAACTTTTAACATTGTTTTATTATAGTTTCGTTATGATCCGACTGTTATAACTATTTTGGACATTGTTTAAGTATACAGAGTGTTTACGAACTTGAGAAACATTTTATATTTTAATTTTTCTCGGTTATTAAAGCACTTTCATTAGGTTTATTTTTTGTAAACGTTTACTTTTAGCATAATATATTATCATGAAATAAAAATAATCTCCCAAGTTATTAAATGCCCTGTATAGGTAGGTACAAAAAAGAACAAGACAACCTAACCAACATGAAATTCCCGCTGATTAAAGGGCCTGTACTCCGAACACTGGCAAATAGCTGGTGTCGGAGAGCTGGGAGCTGGTACTTTGCCGTTAAAGGTCTACTACGGCACGAACTGGAATCAATGACTATCCATGTCTATAATCCTTGAACTGTAATGGCACTTAGTAGAAGGATTGTTTGTAAAGAACCTGTACATTAATTAGTAATTACTGCATTAGACCTTTACTTTTCTATAACTACAGTCTCTATAACTACAGTTTCTATAACTACGGAGTCTTTACAGTTAAATCAAGTGAACGGGTATACATAAAACCTTATACATAAAAATTACTAAAATATAGATATAAATATACATTAGTTTATTTTATATAATTAATTATCGTCACAAAATAACTAATAATATTCACATTTCCTTTAAACATACGCGCCAATTTAGGTTCGGTCATTTTTTATTTTCTTCCCATGTCGTGTTGCTGTTCTGATTTTGCAGATGTCGGATGTTGTTTGTTTGGGTTTTGGATTTTTTAGTGTTAAATTTATATTGCTGATTAAATTCGTACAATAATTATTATTCGTAAATAGTGTAGTTTTTTTTTACTATTTAGAGCAGGCCTCAATTTAGCATGTACCTACACACAACCGCACGAAAGGTAAGTTTTGACCATTGGTTTTGACATAACCATAACCTAAGTTTTATTTGGCATCTTTAGCCTTTAGCTAAGATTTTCTTTTATAACGTATATATTTCATACTTTTAATTATTTATTAATATAATTATGTCATCCATAATTAAAGAAAAAAGTAAAAGGCAAAGACGTGAAAGTACAGCATTATATTTCACCTTCCACTTATTTTTGGGCAATTGCAATAATTTTTCTTTAACATGAAAATCATAATCAGAAAAATGCTTCGAACATATTCTAGTATTTTTAATATTAAAATCATGCGTTTGGTAGCACTTTTGCACCCATAATTTTCAAATCTCTGCAGCAGTTGGAAAACTAAAGTATCGATATGTACTGGAAGAATTTTTACTTTTTTTATTATTGTTACTGGTACAACCCTTCATTGCACAATAAACCATTGTTTATCACAATCACAAATGACCAAAATAATTAAAATAACGTATTTAACTTATAAAATAATGTATTTAAACTTATAAAATAATGTATTTCAAAGATGTGTCAAATTTGAATATAAAAAATTTGTCGATTTTGAAATATAAAAAAATATAAACACTAATAGGAAAATAAATAATTTATTTACTGTCACTATCACTGATTTCTTCAGAATCTTCATTTAGATTTATTACAAACCGGCCTTGACTAGCGTTTGTTGCTCTTCCAAGTTCGATGTATTCATCTTCAATTTTTTTTACGTGCAGTTATTCCATTTATCCGATGATACTTTCTCTACCTCCGATTTTATCACTTCAATCACTTTTGCATCAAATTTGGGAAACTTATTGTTTCGTCGAATTTCTTGTTTTAGTTGACTCCATACTAATTCAATTGGATTGAAGATGCAAAAATACGGAGGTAATCTTAGAACAGTGTGTCCATGAGCTTTAGCCATTTCATTTACAACATATTTTTTCGAAAAATTATATTCCTTGGCGATATCCAAAAGATGAGCCTTCGTAAATGTTTTGTTAAATTCTAAATTGTGTGACATTAAAAATTCTTGAATGTCTTTTTTCTTCGTGCTTGTATTCGGAATCTTCTCTAAAAGTCTTCGAGTGGTATGGTGCATTATCTATGACTATAACGCTATTCTTTTCTACATTCGGTAGTAAATTATTCTTAAACCACTTCACAAAAATGTCAAATTCATATTTTTGTGGTAGCCAATGCTTGAATCCTCCAATTTTATTCCACTGAGAGTTAGGCAATTAGGAACCCATCCATTATTACAAAATGTAGAATTAATAATCGTTTTCCTGTATTTGGAGGGATATCTACTTTGCATCTGTCGGAGCCATCTGTCCAGCTTCTTTTGACTGATCATGTGTGTCGTACCAAGTTTCGTCCAAGTAAATTAATCGGTCGTTGTTATTTTCTAAAATTGGTTATGCTTTCCAAATCCTATTTTTCTAAGCCATCGCCATAACGTTTGTTTGCTAATTTGCAACCGACCGCTCTAAGTCAATTCCAATAGTAATGAATCGACAATTAGAATTTAATTTTTGCTATATTTTTGATAAATTGTGTTAACTTCACATGTGATGTGTCAACCTGTGTCAAATCGTACTTTTCGTTCAGTAACTCCCTTTTTAAGTATTCTGTAAATAGTCGATTTAGGTACTTCTGTCAAATATGACGTCCCAAATATACAGCCCCAGTCTCTCCTTCACTAGCAACTATATTTTTGTATACGTTTAATATAATTTGCTGTGCCTGTATTCCTAATTGTTTCCTACTTTTTATAACTGGCGTTGCATTTAAATCCTCCTAATTTTGACTGGTGCTAGGCTGATGATATTCCCACGGTCTAAACATTTTACTATATTTAAAGAACATTTATGAAACACAGTTTAATTAAATGCACTTTAATACACCAAACTCAAAATTCACAAAACACTGTTTCCAAATAGACTCGAATTAATCACAATTATATGTAGTCTATTATGGAAGACGCATACGTCAATTCTTGATTGTTGATATCCTTGCGCGTGAAACGTATTTATAGACAGCGAAAGTTGAGGTAGCGCGGGCTGTTGCTTTAGTTGATACAGATAAACGTAAGATAAACGTTCTATGAGCTATGTAGCTAATCACCTCCAGCCTAGTCCATCCGTTATCTGCAGACTTTGAAATCATTTCCAAGCAACAGGTAGCTAATCCAGAAAGGCAGAACAAGGCAGGAAACGGAAAACAACCCATCGAGATGACCTGGTACGTCGTTACAATTTCTCTTCGCCAACGTACTGCCATTGCTGGAGAGCTACAAAACGTTTAAAATGCCACAGGAGGAGAGATATAGGTGGCCACAGGAGGAGAGATAGGAGACCGGTACAAGTTCCTCGGTTAACTAGAGATCATAAAATTACTCCTCGTCTAGCATTTGCACGTGAATAAGTTCAGTGGCAACTTCGGATTGGAGTGTTATTCACTAATGATCGCGGTTCACTTTAACTCGTTGCGACGAGCGTCTACGAGCCTGCAAACATCCTGGTGAACGGTACGTCAAAAGCACTGTTAAGGGCATTTCGGAGGCGGATCTGTAATGGTTTGGGGGGGCGCCTTAATTTTCCTAAACGCCTAAATGCAACTTTATAACCACGAACTTTATAACTGCGAAAAACTAAAAGTGATTTTTTTTGAAAATTGGAAAATAATCCAGACATTACTTACCTATTTTTCGATTAAGAATATCAATAATTTTTAAAACCAACGACACCTAGGAATATTATTATCACAGTATGCATTGCAATGGCAGACTTTATACTGCTTTGAAGCATTTTAAACGTTTTCAGATCAGTTAGTTACGGGAGTGAATCAGAAACTTCGAAAATATAAAATTTTCGATATCAAAATTTTTCGCTCAAAATCAGCGTAAAATATCATTAGGAACATAATTTCTTAGTGACATTTTTCGAAATATTAACAACCAATTATAAATATATTAGAAATATTAAGACCATTTTCAAAAGATTTTTTTGGAAAATCACAAATTTGACAGTGCCAGCTGTTAGTCGAATACAATTAGAGATATATACATTTGTAAACCTTGGCTGGCACCGACTCCAAAAATATCAATAATTTTATATTATGGGCCTAATACAAAAATCGTATTCTAAGTAAGAATGAATAACTATTAATGAATAATGAGTAATTATTTTTTACTTTTTAGTGCAGTTTTAAAGAATAGATTTTTTAGAAGTCGATTTTGTTTCTTTTTTAAAAATATTATTAAGAGGGAAACTTAAAAGATGGTGAATTAGAAAACTGAAGCTTGCCATTTTGTGTTAAAGGCCATGGTTAGAGTGATTGGTTATATATCCTATGAGTATTGGTATCTTTTCGGTATATCAAATTGTAACTTATTTTCTGTATTCCTAAATACTAGTACATCTAAGAATGGTAGCTGTCCGTTGTCTTCAATTTCTTATGTAAATTTAATTGAAGGGAAACTATTGTTCAATTTATTATCAAAGTGATCAATGCTAGCTACTTTAGTATCAAAAACTTCAAAAATATCATCAACATACCTTAACCAAACTCTAGGGAAACACTCGAGATCATCTTTTGCTGCAACTTCAAATCTACTCATGAATAGACTGGCAATAAAAGGTGACAAAGAGTTACCCGTTGCTGTCCGTTCATGTTGCACGAAAAAATTATTATTGAATTGAAAACAATTTTGTTTCATGCATTTTGTTTCAAGTTTAGTGAGTTTAATGTATTCATCTATTACTTCTCCATCTCAAATACGGAAGAACAGACAAATCTAGCGTTGCACAACATGCTTTTGACAACAATCATAGAACAGACATTAGTAACTTAAGAATAATTAGGAATGTCACAAACAGTAGGCAACTGGATGCTTTTGAAAGTTTAGAAATTAACAAATGTAGAAATAGTACGAATAGTGACAAAAGGCCTATCTCAAATAGCCCCCTCTTCTGGTTAGTCTTCATTGAAGCGTGACAAAAATTTAAGTATAAATAGGGTACGCTCTTAGTGTCAGTTTACTTTTAATCATCTCCCGATCATGCCAACATGGTTGGCGAAACGCGCGCCGAGTATAGTGTTCAGTGTTTTGGGGTTTGCGGAAAACCACGTGAGTGTTACATAAAGGTATCTTTTACATCATAGTCAAAGAAAAAATATATTGGTGAAAATAGTTGGCTTAAACCACATAGAATGAAAAGTAAGTGAAAAGAAAGACAATAGGATAATAATATGTCTCATTTGAGATAAGAGACCTAATGGAGGTCAAAGTGGGCGAAATTCGACCTCCTTTTCTACACATCCTGTATATTTTCAAGCATTTGTAATCTATACGCACATAACCTCTTAGATGGGCTAAAAATAAATACTGCATTTCATCATAGCGGAAGTTAAAAAATTTCAACTATGGTATTCATCTACGATTTCCTTAAAATCGAAAAGTCGTCTTATTGAATACCGAAAACTATTGAGACTTGGAATTGCATTAAATAACAAATATAAATTGCATCTGATATGACAAATTAACAAGGCATTAAATAGAGCCCCCTTGAACACGTAAGTATTACTCGTATGGAAGTTTTCGAGAAATTATAACTCATCGTAAGTACCCTGAAGCAGTTTAAAACATATTTCAGTCAAAGTGATTATGCAAAATTTAATAATAACGCATTTTACAAGAGTTTAAATCCCAATACATATTGTTACATATACAACACATACCATATTACGTACGTGTTATTTCCTGAAAAAAGTAAATACACAGTACATACATATTCTTGATCTGATAGCAGATGGTGGCGGTTTAACTATATTTTCCCTATTAAGTAAATCGGTATATGCAAAACAACCACCCGAGTGCAGACTTGCACCACAGATATTAACTGCATGGAATCAGATAAAGTACAATCGTAAAATACATTCCTACAATCGCAGTAGGCGACAATCCTTTAGTTATTATAGTACCGGGTGTGATAGGTTCCCATGGCCGCCTTAACCCAACTTGGGATAAATGATTGCTGGTGTCTTAACGAGAATTGTTCGTTCCAAATATGTATTATTCTCAAGGGAAATTTTTAAATATGGAGAATGTTACTGTCCTAAATGGTTTGGTAGTCTTATTTACTTGTACAGAATTTATCTAGAGGATCTAATAACTGATAACGAGGACCTATTTATTTATCCTCTGACAACCGCATATTGGGTTTTTCTTATTTTTAGAAAAATTATAACCAAATTATATTTTCAAGATCGATTGTTCATGGGAGTAATATTAAATATCTAAAGAATTCCATGCTAAATCAATCTAATCATATAAAGTGTATATTGCAGTTCGGTTAGATTGAGAATGTAGACAAAATATTATAAAATATAACGAGCAACGTTATATTTTATAACATTTTTTCTGCATTCTCAATCTAACCGAACTGCAATATACGCTTTATATGATTAGCTTGATTTAGAATAGAATTATTTAGATATTTAATGTTACTCCCATGAACAATTGATCTTGAAAATATAAATTAGGTATAATTTTTTCCTTCTATATTTCCTAACTTGCGCGTATTAATGATAAGTAAAGACAATATGGAGTTTCCCCAGATTGTCTGGCAAGTGCATCTTTGATATTATTTAGATACTTAAAATGCGATAGAAGCTATTTTTGAAGCTATGTACATGTGCACAGTGAGATTATCTGCAGTTTGAACATTATTTGTCTAAATATTACAGTGGCGGCTGGTGACGTAGTGCCACGGAACCATGGCACCACCTTATTTATTCGTAAAAATACATAAATTTTAACTGTATCT
Source organism: Tetropium fuscum (assembly GCA_964058915.1). Taxonomy (NCBI): domain Eukaryota; kingdom Metazoa; phylum Arthropoda; class Insecta; order Coleoptera; family Cerambycidae; genus Tetropium; species Tetropium fuscum. The sequence continues at coordinate 366,612 of CAXKVY010000133.1, forward strand.
TTCATTTAAACATATTTTCTATCTAGTGCATTTCTCCCCATTGTTCAAGAGTTTATAGAAAGTCTGGCAATAGCGCACTGCCCGACTTCCCAATCGACGCGACGCTCGCAAACGGTTAGCCGGTTTCTTGTTTAATCTGCGCGCGCAAGTTCGTTGTGCTATTTATGAACTGGCACAGATGAATGAAATAGATGTTCCAGAATCCTGTGTGAGCGACGGAGATAAACGCAGTCCATACAATTTTACACGGGATACATTGTAAAAGGAAATATTATTCTGTGCCGGGCTCAGTTTCTCGACTTCGTCGGTTTTTGTTGTTATGTCAGACATCACGTGTAGTGTATTTTTCTATAACAAATAAATAGGAATAGTGTGTCTGTATATGATAAATAGTAAACTTATATCCGTGTTTAGTTTTTAATAGGTATTTAATAAATTAATCATGAATAAGATCGGCGATTTAAAAACTTTTAGTAACTTTTCACTGGAAGAAAAACTTATAATTAAAGAGTTAGGACGACCAACGCCTGATTTATATATTATAAAACAAAGTGGCAGTGGACAAAAATCTCGATCCCGTGAATTTAATAAAACTATCTACGGTAAAAATAATTGATTGAGTGGATGTGAAAAGACAAGTAAATTATTTTGTTTTGTTATGTGTCCTGTTTGGAGGTGATGAAACTTGGTCGACAAATGGTACGGACGATCTTGTTCATATATGGGACAAAATGAAAACCCACGAAAAATCTAAAGTTCACATGAACAACGTGTTCAGCTTTTCCATGCTGGGTAAGTCAAATATAAAGACACAAATGAACTCGCTTTATCGGACTGCTCTCATTAAACATAATGATGAAGTGGATAAGAATAGATATGTTTTAAACAAAATAATTAACTGTATACGGTTTTGTAGTGCGTTTGAAATAGCGTTAAGGGGTCACCATGAAAATGAAGGTTCAGCAAATAGGGGCATATTTAAGGAACTGGTAAGTTTTAGCGCCGAATTGGATAAAGACTTAAAAAAACTTATTTATAAAAATAAATGTGTGTGTTGAAAATCAAAATAATAATGCACCCTTAAAGCCGGTGGCCATGGTATTTTTGTTCAAATGAATATTTTATTGAAATTCTGAAGTGCCAGGAAAACGCGTGACCTTGAAAATTTTAAAAATTTTCATTATGTGTCTTTGCCAGGCGCACTTCATTATGTGTATTTGCCGGTTTTGGCACTACCTGTTTAATTTGGCACGAGCCGCCACTGAAATATTATCCTAGAAATTTAATACATTCCGCAGTTATATTTAATAATAGATCGACTAATAGCTAACGTCCCTGAAGTTAGCTTCAGATTTAGATTTATTTTTAGCCCAGATTCATTTATTTACAGTCGACCAAGCAAATACTGCTTGGCAATATAAAAAATTTAAATATTTTAGCAATAACACGATATTTTGAGATTGAAATTTTGTACAGACTTATAAGAGGCCCGAAATAAGAGATAATATGAATTTTCTCAAACAATATGTTACGATTATCAATTAATTTCCCTATAATAATAAAGCAATTTTCCCTATAAATATGAATTTTTTCTTATTTCCGGTTTTTTAATAATTTATAATACGTTATGCCTATGCACAAAAATATTTCGGACGCCATTGTATTCGTTTGCAACAAATCTGGTATATATCGTTGAACTAAGGATAACATGAAGTTATTTTTCTAAAAATATTAATTTTTTTCTATGTCCGATTTTTGCTTTATCACACGGAATGTCTAGGGGAATGAAATAATTTCTGACGCCACTCTATTCCTATGTGACAAATCTCGATTATACTATTGAACTAAGGGTGATATGATTGGATAGGGCTGGAACCTTTGATGTAACTCGGAGTAGTTTCCACAAACACCAAAACACTTTCACTTCGCTTGACGCGCGTTTCGCCAACCAAGTTGGCATCATCCGGAGACGATTAAAACTAATCTAACTAAAAATCTACCCTATTTATACCATTTATGGTGAAATCATTAGTCACGCTTCAATGAATAGTTGCTACGCAACGCGTAAAGGGGGCTATACGGTATAGGTCCCTTGTCGCTATTCATACTACTTTTACATTTTACAATTTATATGCTCTCAAATGCATCCAATTGTCTATTATTGGTCACATTTCTGACTAATCTTAAATTGCTAATATCTATTCTATGATTGTTGTCAAAAGCATGTTGTGCAACACTAGACTTATCTGTTCTTCCATATTTTAGATGAGCCATATGTTCTTTAAATCTGGTGTTAATTGATAGTCTCGTTTGTCCAACATATTTTTGATCACAATCATTACAACTAATTTCGTAAATCCCAGACCTCTCATTTGGAACAATTTTATCCTTTGGATTGTCTAAAAGTTGTTGTAATTTATTACTCGATAAATGAATCGCTGTTATACCCACGTTTTTGAAGACCTTACTCAAACCACGAGTAAACCGGGGTTTGTAAGGGATGGATACATATTTTGGAGTCTCTATATCCTTTTGAAAGGTCGTAGAATTACGAAGTGTGTCCTTAAATGTACGCTTCCTAATTAGTTTTTCAACTATATCTCTCGGATAACCATTACTCACAGCTATATCTTTAATTAATACTCTTTCTTTTTCAAACCTCTCATTACTGAGAGGGAAACTTAGTAAACGATGGACAAGAAAATTAAAACTTGCCATTTTATGTTGATAGCAGTGGTGAGAGTCATTAGGGATATATCTGATCGTACTGGTATCTTTTCTATATATACCAAATTCTAACCTATTGTCACTATTTTTAATTACTAATACATCTAAAAATGAAAGTTTTCCATTATTTCCTAGTTCATATGTAAACTTTACAGAAGTGAAACAACTATTTAATTTGGAAATGAAGTTTTCTACATCCGCAATCTTAGTGTCAAACACGGCAAAAATGTCATCCACATACATTAGCCAAATCCTAGGAAAATACTCGAATTCTTCTTTTGCTTCAGTTTCAAATCGACTCATGAAGACATCAGCAATGAAAGGCGATAAACAGTTACCCATTGCGGTTCCTTCATGTTGTTCATAGAACTTGTCATTGAAACGGAAGCAATTTTGTTTCATACAAAGTTTTGTAAGGTTTATATATTCTTCTATTACTTCTTTTCTATAGTTGTTTAATTCGAGTAAGTCCTCAAGACAGTCCAAGGTCTGTGGAATTGGTACACTCGGAAATAATGAACAAACATCAAAGGAAATCAAAATTTCACCCTCTTGCAATTGAATATTCTTGACCTTATCAATGAAATCATTCCAATTTTTAACTGAAAAACTAGGCTGTGCGATGGGTAAACTTTCAAATTCCTTAGTCAACCATTTTGATAAGTGGTAAGTCGGAGATCCAATAGACGATACTATTGGACGCACCGACTTCCCTGGCTTATGAATTTTTGGTAGACAATACAATCTAGGTACAGTAGGGTTAGATACACGTAACCTATTCTTAACAGGTGGAGTAATAAGGTTGTTACATGATTTGAGGACGTTTTTTATTTCACTGGTCATTCTTGGTAAAGGGTTTCTAGGAAGTTCTTTATAAGGACCATTACTAATTAGATTGTTTACCCGTTGATAATAGTCCTCTTTATCTAAAATAACAACCTTATTACCTTTATCTGCTTTTAAAAAAAAAACAATCTTCCTCGCGCAATCTTTTGATAATCTTTCTAGGATTCTTTGAGCATGACTTTCTATTGTCTACGTTATTCATTATATTTTTAGAAATTTGGTTCCTGCAAGCCACTCTGACGAGACCCTTGGATGAATCAGGCAGATATTGAATTGAACTTTCAATTCCTGCCACGACATCATCCAAATGATGTTTTTCAAATGACATCACCCAAATGGAGATATGATGTTTATTTCCTCAAAATATGAACCTTCTTCTATTTCCGGTTTTCGTTTTATAACACGTAATATCCAGCGACGAAAATAATTTCAGCCGCCACTGTATTCGTATGCGACTAATTTGAAAGATTCAATGGAACCAAGGGTGAAATGATGCAATTTCCTTAAAAATATGAACCTTTTTCTATTTCCGGTTTTTTAAAGATTCAATGGAACTATGGGTGAAATGATGCAATTTCCTTAAAATATGAACCTTTTTCTATTTTCGGTTTTTTATTTATCTACGTTATGCCTATGGACAAAAATATTTTCGGACGCCATTGTATTCGTTTGCGACAAATCTGGCACACACGTTGAACTAAGGATATCATGAGGTTATTTTCCTAAAAATATTAAATGTTCAACGTAGGACTTAGTTTTAACTTTTTTTTTTAAATTATGTTACGGCTTATAGTGCACTCACTCAACGGTAATTATTTCTTTCCACCAATATATTTCTAACACACTGTATAATGGACGCGCATTGTCTGGAACAGTGTTCATTACATTAGGAATATTTTTTCTTGCAACTTCTATCAAATATGTATTATGCGATGGATTTTACTTGATAATCGTAACGTTATTAAACATATAGTTTGAGAAAATTCAAATTATCTCTTATTAGAGCCTAATATAAGTCTGTACAAAATTTCAATCTCAAAATATCTTGTTATTGCTAAAATATTTAAATTTTTTATATTGCCAAACAGTATTTGTTTGGTCGTCGACTGTAAATAAATGAATCTGGGCTAAAAGTAAATCTAAATCTGAAGCTAACTTCAGGAACGTTAATAGCTATTCTATTGTGGATTTTTAACAATAATTTTGATTTTGTGCAAATCATAATTTTAGAAAAAGTTAGATACCATTTGAACAACAATTGTGTGCACTTTGTTTCTAACGTGTTACAATAATCAATGATTATTCTTTGCAATAATGAAATGGCAGCATATAATGTTGGTGACATATGTCTGTCGTAATTCCGTATATATTACTCTTCATAGCCGTTAATTTATGGCATAACTGAAAGCAATACATCCCTTGTTTCATATAATTATAGAACCCCCGTTTTCAAGACACGATATTATAACGAGCACTCTATGTAACTTCTTTTTAATAACATATGGTGCGCGAGGGGTTGTTTTCTTGGCGGCATTTTCATCTAGCAGAGGAATATGAAGAAGCTGAACCCTAACTTCAGCTGTTCGAGGACGTTACGCACGTTTTTACGCACCAACGGACTATCCGTCTGCCGCGGATGTCATTAGCATCAAATTAAAACGCTTTTTGATATAATTACCTTGCTTGAATTTATTTACAGACATTTATAACATATTTCAAATAATAGCATATTACTAAAGAGTAGATAAAGAACCAAATTGCTCTCCTACTCCTATTAGATACATTTTTTTGGTTTTATGATTACAGTGGCGTCAGTGGTTCAGTAGAACTTGTGATCAGAGACCTAATAATACTAGACATGGTTACCGCATACGAGATGTATACATGTATACACATCAGTCTCGATAACTAGCAGACTCGCTCGTATATTTTTTTATCATTTTGAATGTGTCTGCGACAAGGTTCGCTACAGTTGCAGACAAATTTTTCTACATTTTATTCCATATAAGGAGTCTTTTGATGCAAAATGTATTTATAAAGGTATGAAATTACATCATGATGTTAGAATTGAAATGTGTTTCAAACACCATAATACTCTTGTGATACCATTAAATTTTTTAATAATAATTATTTACGCCAATTTTTTCATATACATAACTTACACCCTGTGCATAAATAAACTTACTTTATGTAAGTACCCTATAACGTGCGTAAAAATAACGTTTCTTTCCTTTATAAAATATCTGAGTCATCTATGCAATTTTGTGTCTCTAATCGAGCACCAGAAGTAGCGGGAAAACCCTTTAACTACACGCGGGGCACGTGGCACATGTCCTTTAAATTCACCTGTCACGTGACACCTGATGCACCGATTAAATAGGACCGTTAACACTGCATTTCCTACCACATGTGTGGAATTCCACCATGTGGTCCGTCCAGTAGGTCTAAAGGTCTAGGACCTTGTATTATAAGCAGGTAGGTACTACCTGGGGTTTTTCTTTTTCATTCTACATAATATTCTTAAGAGGATACATTTAAATGGTGCATGAAATTTCAACCGAACTTCTACTTTCTATTGTACTTTTGACTATCAGTTATTCATTTTTTTGGCGCCTAATTAAAAATCGTCGATTACCGACTGCTCTTCGTAGATTTATCCGCGGGAGACCAATACATTATATACCGGGCACCCCGTTTTCTCTTTCTGACAATTTCATATACAGGGTGAGTCAGTTTTTTGTAGACAAACTTTAACAGGGGATAGAACGCACGTTTTTAAAAAGAAAAGTGCCTATAAAGATATGGCCGATCTAGCTTCCTAAGGAAGATACAGGGTGTTAAAATTTAATTTTTTTTTACATTAATGTGTAATATTTTCTGAACGGAATGATATATTCACTAAATATTTTACACATATCTTAACCTGCATAGGATCAACATGTTGTATTGTTCCTGTCGAAAATACTATAGTGGATATTACTTTTCTCGGGTACTTCGACTATTCTGCATAATAGAACTTTTTTTTCGTACCCCACTGACATTATCTGATACATATTTCTAAAATAACGACCCCTTAGTAACAATTTTGATCTCTTGTAATTTTGCTCTAACTATGACAGTTTTCGAGATATTGGCCGTTGTTTCTCTGACAGTGTAATGTCGTTATTATAATTTTTTTTTCTCGAATTTTCTTTATGACTTATAAACGAACGCTTAGATTTTTTCATGTTTGGGGGATAATGCCTATTAATTAAGGTGCATAAAACAAGCGGTAAGAATGTTCAAAAACTTGCACAGTGGCGGGGTGGAAGGGGTGCTCCACCCCTTTCGTAAACAGAACTTCTACGCCAAAGACTATATAAAAAAACTGTTATTTTCATTATCTACATACAGTTTAACAAAAATAATGTCCCTTCTTCTGTTTCGAAATTCCTGTGCGTCTCCTAGTTATTTTGATTTTTAGTGTTTGATGTGGTACTAAATTAAGTAATTTATTTATTAGCAGTAATAATTATCGGCTAAATATTTAATTCTTTCAACGAAACCTACCTAAATATGGTTTGTTAAGGATTCTAAAAAGCCGAAATCTCTTTATCTCTTCCCAAGTAATTACAATTACAAAAAAAAACATTAGATGAACATTGATGTTAATGTTTATGGAGATATAAACATTTTTGAATTTATAGCAATATTTAATTAACAATAATAATTGTGGAATAAATAACAATTGTTAGCAATAATGATTTATAAATAACAATTACAAGAATTAATAACAATAACACTAGTACCTACATACATAAAATTAGATACTTTGTTCAAAATGTAAACCGTTCTTCTCAATACACATTTCACTGCGACGTATCATAGAACGTCTTAAGTTAACTAAATGATGCACCCTTATTTCATTGCAAGCATCTCTAATGCGATTTTGAAGTTCCTCAAGTGTATTAACCGGAGTGGTATACACTATTTCCTTAATGAATCCCCACACAAAAAAGTCAAGTGGTGTTAAATCGGGGATCTGGGAGGCCACGCCACTGGACCTCCACGACCTATCCACCTCCCTGGATAGTTATTGTTTAGCCAATTTCTTACATTTCTGCCATAATGGGCCGGGCACCCATCAAGTTGAATCCAAGACTGTCTTCTTAAATTCAAAGGAATGACTTCCCATATATTACCATGGTGTTCTTCTAAAAATTGTAGGAAATTTTCTGAATTTACACGTTGTGGCAAGAAATAAGGTCCAAACACGTGGTTGCCGTAAATTCCAATCCAGACATTTGTACTAAATTCATGTTGAAAACTTCGTGGTCGAATGGCATGTGGGTTTTCATGTGCCCATACATGCAGATTGTGAAAAGTTACTATACCACGACGAGTAAAACAAGATTCATCAGTCCACAGTATATTGGATAAGAAATCCCTATTATTTTGAATGGAGTTAAGAACCCACCTACAATAAGTAAATCTTAGTTCAGCGTCACCTGGACATAAACCTTGAACAGGTTGAAAATGATATGGGCGTCTGTGATCCCGTTTTAAAACCCGGGAAATTTTACTTTGGGAAATACCAAGAGCAATAGCAGCACGTCGAGTACTTGTCGTTGGGTTCCTATTAAATTCCCGCAATATACAGTCTCTATCTCGTCCACGGTTGTTCTGTCGGCCCCCGGGTACATTTTTCAAACCCTGGTTAACAAATCGACGGTGGATACTCACAAAAACGGAATGATGAGGTTGTCGTCTATTTTGAAATCTTCGTCGATACTCCCTAGCTGCGTATCTTGAATTCCCATTTGCGAACCCATAAATAAAATGAATGTCGGCTTGTTCGCTATTTGTAAATGTAAACGGCATGTTACACTAATTAAAATCTGGCAAATCACATAAAATAACTTTTTAATCTTAAAAATAATAATTAATAACAGTGAAAATATTCAAGATGAAGCAAAATTGTTTGTAGATAAACTTGTAATACGTCAAACTGTCGTTTCAAAATATGACATAATGCTTACTTGTTTTCCAAGTAGTATAATATTTTGTTGCAATTATTACGAACAGTTACAAATACGCTAGTTTTAAATGGAAATTATTTAGCAAATAACAACAAAAATTGAAACAGAAATTGGTACATGCACAAGTTTGATAAAACTTAAAGGAAATTTTTAAGACTTTTGGCAACTGCACAATAATCTATTGTATTGTAAGTACATTTGTAATTTAACAGATTTCAACATATAAAAGTATTGTATTTGAGTAAGGCTTGATATAACAAATATTTATTTTGACTACATTGGAAAAAGATAAAGAATAAGAGATTTCGGCTTTTTAGAATCCCTAACACACCATATTTAGGTAGGTTTCGTTGAAAGAATTAAATATTTAGCCGATAATTATTATTGCTAATAAATAAATTACTTAATTTAGTACCACATCAAACACTAAAAATCAAAATAACTAGGAACCGCACAGGAATTTCGAAACAGAAGAAGGGACATTATTTTTGTTAAACTGTATGTAGATAATGAAAATAACAGTTTTTTTTAAATAGTCTTTGGCGTAGAAGTTCTGTTTACGAAAGGGGTGGAGCACCCCTTCCACCCCGCCACTGTGCAAGTTTTTGAACATTCTTACCGCTTGTTTTATGCGCCTTAATTAATAGGCATTATCCCCCAAACATGAAAAAATCTAAGCGTTCGTTTATAAGTCATAAAGAAAATTCGAGAAAAAAAAAATTATAATAACGACATTACACTGTCAGAGAAACAACGGCCAATATCTCGAAAACTGTCATAGTTAGAGCAAAATTACAAGAGATCAAAATTGTTACTAAGGGGTCGTTATTTTAGAAATATGTATCAGATAATGTCAGTGGCGTACGAAAAAAAAGTTCCATTATGCAGAATATCCGAAGTACCCGAAAAAAGTAACATCCACTATAGTATTTTCGACAGGAACAATACAACATGTTGATCCTATGCAGGTTAAGATATGTGTAAAATATTTAGTGAATATATCATTCCGTTCAGAAAATATTACACATTAATGTAAAAAAAAATGAAACTTTAACACCTTGTATCTTCCTTAGGAAGCTAGATCGGCCATATATTTATAGGCACTTTTCTTTTTAAAAACGTGCGTTCTATCCCCTGTTAAAGTTTGTCTACAAAAAACTGACTCACCCTGTATATCATATAAGAAGTGACAGTTTTATGAGCTTTTAAAGTGAATACTTTTTATTGAAAACCTACAAAAAAAATGTTTCACAAAGTAGACTAGGACCTTTATGAAAATGTTTACTTTACGTAACCACGCTATTGTCTGTTACAGACATATTATCTGAGAATGAAAAAATGCCGCATCGTAAAAGGATGCGGCTACGCTTTGACAAGATCAAAGTCGGCTCCCATTTCCCCCCATTTACTATTTACCGCCATTTACCCCATTTACTAATAGTCCAACATCCAACCTCATTTACTAAAAGTATGAAATGTAGAAAAAACCATAAATAAAATAAAACAAATAATATAAAAAACAAAAAGCATGAGCTTAAAACATAACAAAATAGCTAGAAACAAAAAAGTCATAGACAGATAAATAATAAAATATAATAACAAAAGAAAACACATAAAAGACCCAAAAATAAACTAACGTATACCCCGGTTTCGAAATGGAAACCGGGGATTACAGAATTTCTTAGTGTGTAAATTTGTGTACACTCTATAGAAATGGTGGGCAGAACTCATGAGTAACCGGGTCTACCGCTCTCATTGGTGAGTTTTAGGCGGTTCTAAATTAAATTAAATTTCATTGGTCAAAGGTAAAGACGCCGGATTTCCGTGGATATATTGAGGCATGCGCTGTTTCATGCATGTATGTTTTGGCGCGACAGTGGCGTTTCATTTTGTCTTGCGTATGGTTGATTCGCGATATAAATTAATTATAATATTGTGTTATACGCGAGTGTTTAGTATTTTTATGCGATGGAAGCGATGAATGCGAGTAGTTGCCAATAATTCCAATCGTAAGCGACCGAATTTGAGAGGAGGAGAACTGAAAATGAACAAAAATGCCTCCTCTAAAATGATACGCCTATGGAATTTCGTTTCCTTCGCACCTCATCTCCCTGAGCTGTCCATATGTTGGTGATGAATCACTCCACACTATTTAAGCACCGCAGTATAGATTAAGGAGATATTGTACCGGCGCGGCGCTTTACCTAAGCTTATTATTTTTGTAAAACTAATAAACTAACAACTACCCGCAACATCCTTTCATATCCAACAATTACCATAGGTCATAGACGGAAAACCATAAAAACGGAAAGCCGAGAGCACGAAATTATTAATACTAACAACAATAACCGGCAAAAGTTTTCCAGACGGAAAAGATGCCAAAGCAAAAGAACAATACACGCAATGTAAGTCGGCTCGCGCCGCTCATCAAAGACATCGGGTTTCCTTTTGACGACGCGGCAGTTTTTCTTTCACATATATGTCTGTTACAAACTATAAGTATGTACTCTTTTGTGCTGAACCTAAATCTGACAAAACAACACAGAAGATCTAGAACTATGTTTGGCAAGGAACCTCCAACAAAAACTTCAATTAGAAAATGGTATAGAAACTTTAGCAATTCGGGTTGACCGTAAAAAAATCCAAATAACGAAAATAGACTTAATAATGCAACTGAAATTTCGAAATGAAACAAAATTATCATTCTTCTTCCACAAGAAAAATTTCTTCGGCAGGTATTTCGAAAACCTCCCTTATCTGCAATCTGCTTCTACGTAAATTTCTAGCTGCAATCTTTTTCTTGTTTTCTCTTTTCTCCCTGGCTTCCGCTTTCCTTCTTTTTGAATTATTTTCTTGCTTGGTTTCCCCCCTGTTTGTTTCCCGGATCTCTTGATTTCTTTTTATAATAAAGTCTATGCCATATACCATTTTCTATACTATATGTCTATGACGTGCACTTTCTCACTTTAACTATCGAGTTTATTTATGTTTAGCATATTTACACATTCATTCTGTCTACTATACCTACATTTTACATTCCTAATTCTTTTTTAATATATACTATAATTTTCTTTTCAATATATAATATATTTTGATATATATATATATATATATATATATATATATATATATATATATATATATATATATATATATATATATATATATATATATATATATATATATATATGTTGAGATAAATGAATATTTAGAGCCCAAATCAAAGGTTAAAAACTATAAAAAAACATCAAACAATGAAATAATGTAAATTATATGCTAAATAAAAAGTCCCAACTCTAGTAACATTGCCAACGCACGCATCTATATATGCTTCAACAGCACACCACAAATGTCAACCGGCAATCATGAATCTCATTGGTCAGTGTCTAGTTATATTTATATCAGAGTTATTTATCAGCACAAAACTCCAAGTCTCATGTAATCGCGATAGACACAGTGCAATAAAATTTATGTAATACAACATCTACATAAACTATGTCTAGTTTAAAAAGAAAATTGTGTTAGCATCGCTAAAAAGAAGCAGTGTCGAGAGTTTAATCCCGAACCAGATACAAACATGACACTGTTATGTTATGATGAAAATAAGATTGACATTGCGAGAAAGATGTATAAATAATGTATGTAGATCAGATGTAAAATGTAAAACCTTTAGACCATAAATAATGACTGTAAAAGGTAAACCAAAGAAATTATAAATACTAGCTGTTCTATGATTGGCTACATTAAGTAAAAAAATATAACGAGAAGCTCGTAGTTAAAGGGAAGTTCAGTTGTTTATAATAAGTAGAACTTCCGGAGGAACGGATAACAAGGGAGAAGTAAAAAAAACATAGCGTCCCAAGCGGCAGCTCCATCCGAACGGGTGCATAGAAAATTGTATAATTTATAAGTTTAACCTGAATAATTTGTGTGACAAGTACTAAACAAAGGATAAGTGTTTCCGAGAAGATATAATAAAAGTTCAGTGTAATTCGGGTAGAAAGTTCTACGTTTATCAAGTGCGGCGTTCCCAGGCAGTCTATAGTTGCAGAATAGGGGAATATATGCAACATACATTAGTCAATATTCTCCACGTGAATGCAAAGTAAGGTAATTAGCAAGATAATACATTACAAGAATACGGCTTGGAAAATCTCCAGGTTCCGTGTCGAGGAACCTGTATGCAGTGTAATGTAATGAGGATAATAGATGGCGGCAGGTGAGCCGAGAAAGGTAACAACTGTATAAAGTTCAAAAGGATCCCGAGAGAGGGCAGTAGGTAGCAGCCGATTCCAGACAAAACAAATAATTAAGTGTCAAGTGAATATAAATAAAATTGTGAGTGCTTCGCATGAACAGGATTACAAAACTTTTAAAGGTAATAACATTCCAAACATTTTAGTTAAAAGTATATCATTGTTATAGAGGCTTTTATTGCCCATGTAGTAAGTTTAAGTTGCGTAGGTTTCGCGTAGGCTAGTAATAAGTTTATAACTTTCAAATTTTCATAAACTTCTTTTTTTTTGTTTCTACGTTTTGCTTGTCCTTTGGACACAATAATTTCTGATTTAAAGCCGATATAATTAAACCTAAACATATGTAGGTTCTGTGTTATTATTTTACTTTTCAAGGTATACTTTTCACAGTTAATGATTGAATAGAATATGCAATTTCTATCTTCTGCATATATACATCTATCGTTGCTTCAATTCTTGTGCAATCATACAGCTTGACGTGTCTAAGATCCTAAATAAAAATAAAAATTATCAATCTAATAGAACCTCCCCTACTGGATGAGAGAGTCATGCTCTATAGTGAACCCTCCTTATAAAAATAATTGTTCTGAGAACTAGCGCCCTAAGGAGGGAAGCATTAGCAGGAAGAGAGCGTAAGTATTCTGTTCTGTTATCAGGTTTGTCTCTGTTATGCGATCACTATTATCGTCTCAATTATCAATGCCATAAGTGATACTTTATTTTACAATTTGCCATACCATAAGTAGGCCAGGAAATATATAAAACATTGTAAAATAAATATAAACACAATAACACAATATATATATATATATATATATATATATATATATATATATATATATATATATATATATATATATATATATATATATATATATATATATATATATATATATATATATATATATATATATATTTTGTGAAAAGTAATCTTGGGTTTGTAGCACCCAAGATTACTTTTCACAAAATAAATATGAATAGCAAAGAATTTCAAAGCTAATATATATATATATATATATATATATATATATATATATATATATATATATATATATATATATAATTTTGTATTCGTAATGATTTCCGATAATATATTATTTGATATCTGCTAAATTGTCTTGCGCAACACTTTAACAAGAGAGAAACCTCGACGCCAAGTGATTTCCACCATCATTATAAATCAATTACAGCTCATCTATTATACAATATGATTATTTATAGATATACTTAGTGATAATATCAAGAATTCACACTTTTCTACATATATGATACGTAAGAAATTTTGTATTCTATTACGTGTACTGTCCTAACCTAAGATTTGAGATGATGGTATAGTTCTGTGCACTTTTAAATTTCCGAGTGTCACAATTCAGGCGGCTGGCGGCAAAGAGTAAAGGATAAACAAACAAATGTTAGCCGACTGTATACTGAAAACAAATAGTGACACTCGGAAATTTAAAAGTGCCTTGTACTATACATCGTACAAAGTCTATTTTCATCTTAATATATATACAGGGTGAGTTTTTAGTGCGTATTTGCTCTGTAGCGCCTTTGCTATTTATCAGAGGAATACTGTTCATACTCTTATGAAAAATGTTCTAAAATTAAATGCTTATAAAATTCATATTCATCAAGGATTAAAGGAAACTGATTTTCCAAAACGAGTATAATTATATAAAAAAAATTTACGTAAATTACGTAAAACTTAATTTACTTAATTTACGTAAAAGAGAAATGCATTTTATTGATAAGTTAATCATGTCAGACGAAGCATTATTTCACTTAACTGGCAAGGTGAATAAGCATAAATGTAGAGTTTCGGCTACAGAAAATCCCGAAAATTCCCATCACTATGTCAGATCCTCTCGAAAAATAATTACGGTCCTTTATTTTAACAAATCAATTATTGTCAATGCCCCATCATATTTGGCCATGTGGAAAATTTCTTTTATCAGCAACAGGACAACTGAACAGGATAATTTGTTGAGGACAGTCTATTACTAAACTACTATAAAACCATGGTTAAACACGAGGTATCAAAATTTCTGCGAAAAATCTAAAAAATCTATACTTGATTATGGTAGAATCTGAAAATAAAAATGATGAAGGTACTCTATTAAAATTTCGAAAAAAATACAAAAAAGTAATTACTGCTGCAAAAAGGCTATAATGACATATTGTATGAGGAATCTGATAATAAAGGAGAGGCCGCCTGGATGATAATAAATAAAACAATAAATAAAACAAAGGTAACAAAGAAAATAAAATAGGAGGTAATACTGTACAAGACTGTAAAACTATAGCCACTTCGTTTAATTACTATTTTGTTGGTGTGCCTCTGAAACTTTTAAATAAAACAAATAATGCCGATAATAAATATTCTAATTTTAAATCCTCAAGAAATTTTGTCACACATCATTCTGTATCGTACAGAATTTTATACGTTTAAAAACAATCCAGTAGGTTCTGTAGGAAGTGACAGCTTGTCACTTTCATAGCTTGTCAGTTTCATAAAGTTCAGTTTGTCTAACAGCCAGTTCCATAAATATGAACAAAAGCGCCCCTTTCGAAAAGTGAACTTTTAGAAAAAGTAGACTTTTAGTTCTCTGCAAAGACGATTCTGTTCCATAAAGTGGAATGCATCTCCCGTTAGGAAAAGCTTCAATTTGTGAATATTTATTGTGTTTGCGGATCTGAAAGTTACGTGTGAAGTTAGTCGAGAGGCAAAATAAGTGACAATTATGACAATTTTATTTAATAATAACCTAACATTTTCGAAGTTGTTTTGTGATGGAAATTTAAATAAATTTTGTTGGTTTGTAATCATTGTGGTCAATTGCTTTATTGTATATTTTTATCCTGTTATTAAAGTGTTGCTATAAATAATAAATAACGAGTTAACGTGATGTGGAAAAAAACCGCAAAAAAGCCACTTTCTTTAAAGAGTATGGGATTAAATTACTGAATGCCATATATTTACAGAGAAAAGTTATCGAAAATAAAGTGACCAATAAAGTAACAAGTGCGGAGAAGGGATTCTTGTCAATTATGTGAGAGTATGATTAAAGTTTTATTTTTATTTGAGGGCAAGGCTGGGGGGGGGGATCTCAAAACCGATGGAAAAAAATTCTGTCGTCGCGTCGTTTTGATGAAAACATTGCAATCGTGGCCTATATATTTTTTCTCTTCTTAACATCGCTGTGTCTTCTTCCTCACTTTATGAGTAAGAACTTGAACTAGAATTCAGTAAACGATAGATTGTATTTCAAACACACCAAGCCCATACAACCACTATTTCCCAGACCATAAGCAGTTTTATAAATGAACGCATAAGTACCGACAGTCTATGCTGACAGTAAAAAAAAAATGGGCGTGTGCTTATGACCACACGATAGACGTGAAAACTTCCAATTTTCGAATTTTAAAACATCAACTGTAACCGTCCGCCCGTATTACCACAACCGCACCCGTTGAGGCTCTTATAGAATATAGTAACAATGAATGCCAAAAGCCAGTTAAATGTGGCGGCGGCCGAGCACGCTGTTGATTTGATTTCTGGGGGCATTAGCTCAGCCGATATCAACCATGGAATGGGATAATGATGTCCTGGATAATGATTGTTATTAAAATGGCGCTCCCATCGGACGACATATTACTCGATGATCTTCAATGTTTTTTGTAGATCTTGCAGTGTTACAGTATTCTCGGTTACTACCATATAACTGTCGTATTTTGTACCGCTCATCTTTTATATTGCTGTTATCTTCAACCGGTAGCCTTGTTCCAATTCGGTTTTAATATCTTCAGTAGTTATACCGTCTTGACGGAGTCCTCGCAGGACGAATGCGTGGATCTTCTTTTGGGGGTGAATAATATGCTTGCCTTGCTTAAAAGTTTTCATGGATGTGTGCCAGTCTTCTAACCCTTGACTATATAAAATGGTCGTATTGATTGCTTATGTCCAGTGGAATTTGCATTTCAGGTTAATTTTTAAGTATTCGGTCATCCGCTTGTGGTTGTCGAAGGCCCCATGAACAATAATTTGGGGCAGTTTGACTTCTTTTGGCTCGATTTCTCGTTCCTCGGGCTCCGTATCTTTGCTAGTTTGGCCGGTGGGGGTCTCACGTATTTGGTTATCGTTGGTTTTGCCTGCCGTCTTCAGGCTTTGGAACTTGTTTTGCGTTTTTATTTCCGCAGCGGATTTTGTAGCTGTGATGTTTGGTTTCTTGGTTGTTGAAGGGTGTGTGAAGGACGTACCTTGCCCAGTGATACGTCTCTTTTTTGAAAGTTTGCACACGTCTTCAATTTTGGTGCTGTTTTCAGGGCCTGTGTCCATTTTTGTAGGTACCGTGTCAGTGACATGCGTCAAAAAATTTTGAATTTGCTTTTTTTTACGGATTTGCCGGGGTTTTGGGCGTGTACTCGATGCCGCACTGACGAAGGAGGTTGCATACACTGTTTCTACCACAATAAGGGTCTTTGGAATGCATGTCTCATTCAACACCCACAAAAATAAAAGCGCAGAGCGCGCCTAAAGAAGTTTTCACTTCAATAAATTTGTAGGTTAAATTTACAATAAAAGTCGACTTTTTCCCCTCAAGAGATCTAAAATCGAGACTTTACCAAAAAGGAAGATTTTTAGTAAAAGTGCCTTTAAAATTCGATTATGGAACACGCTTTAGAACTTAAAGGAGACTTTTAATATTACAGGAAGCTTTACGTCGATTATGTAACTGGCTGGAAATAACCTACTATAGAATAAACTTTACAAAACCAGTTGCGTAAAATTTTACTTTTCGTAACTGGTTGTGAAAAGTAAGACGTTTCCAAACGTCAAAAGGTTTTGAAAAGTGTTACATTATATGCCAAAATTAGAAAAAACTTTTTTCGTGTGCTGCTTGCGTGCCTTTCTTCGTGCGCTAGCCCGAAAAAGGCCATCTTAGATTATTACTAATACATATGAAAATAAGGTGTTTTCAAAGAAGTATAATAAAAAAATATTTCCTACAAAGGAATTATTATTTTCTGTATTGCTGTATTTAAAAAAAATATTCCTTCACAGTTTAGAATACGTACTTTAGCGTTCACACTAACTATAAAAATAGGTGAAACTATTTATTCACTTATTCCGACTGGAATTAATGCGATCACTGTTGTACCGTTACTCGACACTATCTACTATCCACACTTATTTGTCACTATACCCTGGTTCCGAAATAGTGTGGAGTCATACATAATAACACACCACAATCACAATTGAACGGTCTGCCTATTTGCAATGGATCACAGAATTTCTTAGTGTGCAAATTTGTGTACATTCTATAGAAATGGTGGGCAGAACTCATTAGTAACCGGGTCTACCGCTCTCATTGGTGACTTTTAGGCGGTTCTAAATTAAATTAAATTTCATTGGTCACAGGTAAAGACGCGGGATTTCCTTGGATATATTGACGCATGCGCTGTTTCATGCATGTATGTTTTGGCGCGACAGTGGCGTTTCACTGTGTCTTATGTACGGTTGATTCTCGATATAAATTAATTATAATATTGTGTTATACGCGAGTGTTTAGTGTTTTTATGCGATGGAAGCGACGAATGCGAGTAGTAGTGGTTCTAGAACCAATAACTCCAATCGTAAGCGACCGAATTTGACAGGAGGAGAACTGAAAATGATCAAAAATATATACGAGGGAATATTCTTAAGATAATAAAAAAGAACCATCACAAGTACACTTAAAAACAATGTTGATAACTTGGATATTTTACTTAATTTATTTTTTATTCTGCCCCCTCTAAAATGATACGCCTATGGAATTTCGTTCCCTTCGCCCCTCATCTCCCTGAGCCGTCCATACGCTGGTGATGAATCACTCCACACTATTTCGGAACTAGGGATAGTACAATTACTATTAATATATTTCTTGAACATACACTGAGCTCGTAAAGTTTGGAATAAATTCAATTAATCGTTATTGAAGGATTTTCACAGGAAATCCTCGGACACGTCAACCTTATTTTATAAAATGTCACTTTTTTCAGCCATCGATTTTTTTTTGTTTTGTTCGTTTTTGAGCTATGACGTCATCGACAATTTTTTTAAATGACAACCCATATTTTTTTTCACGGATTTCCATAGAGCATATTTTTCTGAGTGCGAATATGTCAAAAACATAGTACCTTTAACATTAAAGTTTTCGAGATATTCGGTTGCAAAGTTTATAAAATGTACCATGGCACCATGCATAAGCTATCGGGCGGGTCAAGATTTTTAATAGCTTATTGATTCTAATAGCTTATAGCTTATTACATTTTAAAAGATTAAGGAGTAATATTATTTATTTTGGTAGCTTATCGAACATTTTGAAAGATTTGGGAGTAATCTGTTTAATTTTTTAACAACAATTTAAACAAATAAAAAAATATTTTAACAAATAAATGATAAATAATTAAAGTAAAAAATAAAATCAGAGTAAATTTTCAAAGTGACCTCCATTCACTTCCTGGCAATATCCCATCCGCCACTGAAACTCCTGCAGAACCTTACCAACAGTATCGGGTTGAATGGTTCGAATTTCATTGCGAATTCTGTCCTTTAATTCTTCGATGGTATTTGGTCTATTGAAATAGACTTTGCTCTTTAAATAGCCCCATAAAAAGTAGTCTAGGGGAGTGAGATCTGGAGATCTAGGGGGCCATTCGATAGTTCCCCTGCGACCAATCCAATGGTTAGGAAATACATGGTTTAAATAATCGCGAACGATCACTGCAAAATGGGGTGGTGCACCGTCTTGTTGGTACTGTAACCTTGCGGTATAGTTAGCTTGCCCTGGCATTTAGAATGCCAAGTCTCGAAAGGGAGAATTTTTACTGAACCTGAGAAATGGTGGCTGGCATGGGTTCCTCGCGAATGCTCGGTTATTCTACAACATTGAAGATTTAACTTACCTTGGGTTACTTCCCCTCTGTGGTCTGCTGGGCCAAAAGACGATACCTCGATGAGAGTTGAACCTGGACCCAACGAAACTGTTCGGAGATCAATTCACTGATCGCACTATGAAAGGTGAAATGCGGTCGAATTTATGGAATAAAAGATCTCTTTGGCTCTTCGGACAAGTTTATTTAACGAAATGGGTTGATATGACTCTAAGTTTATTAAGAAATTACCTTCCCTCTTAAAGGTATTTCGGGATGGTCCCGCTGAATTTACTTCCCTGAACAAATTAACAATAAACTACAGATTTAACTCTGTAGCTACACTAACCAAGGTTGGAGTGTGTCTTTTCTTCAATTTAGAAAACAATGACGATTAACTTTGGGCCCTTATGCAATTTAGATTTGTTAAACCAAAATTCGTACTAACGCAATTGGTTGAGATGCACAAACACAAACTAACATTCGGACAACGGAAAAGCGTACGAACGTTAATTGGATGCAAGAACGCGCGTGGAACTGATTAATTTTCACTCTTCCATCGGTTTTATAATTTTGACTTGGGTAGTGGGAATTTCGGCCAAAAGGGCCACTTGTAGTATGTCTGATTCTATTAATTATTCTAATTTGGACTCTATTTGCGTTTTGTGGGCCTGTCTGCCAAAGAGGCAGATACGTTATTTTCTATTTAAGCAATCACAGCTTAAGGCGTGTTACTTCTTTATTTCCCAACTACCAAACTATTGGATTTTAAGAACCTCACTCCACCTTTTACATTGTTATAGATTTTCTAAGTGTACTTGACCAACCCCTCCTAAAATGATTTACAATCCTATAACTACCCGTACGAAGGCGACCTCGGTGGCCGGTTAACAAACTTCGTGTTTCCTTCCGTTTAGATAATGTATAATTTCGTTACTAAGAATAAACTTGGGAGGCTTGCCTAATTTATGCAATAGAGAAAAGCCTCCTAAAAACTCTACTGGCAATACTTTATGTCTTGAGCCTTGCTTCAACTTACATTATTTTACAATTTAATTTCTTTGACTAGGAACATTCGGTCTGTATCAATTTATACTTTAAATTCAATGATTTCTACGCAATTTGGGTGACATAACTCCACAATTTTGGCAGATTGTCATCGCGGAACCGGCATCTTGGCGACGCTAGACAATGCAACCTCTCTGATCCACACCGTATCGAATTGCTCGGGGCTATTTGTAAAGGGTGTTTTTGTCTTGTAAGGCAATAATTCTTTTTTTATGAGGGACTATTTCTTAACCGGCGATATTGTTACTTTCTATTTTATGATGTACTAGTTTCGTTATATATGATTCTTCTCGGAATTGGACCCTTTAAACATGTGTGCGCTTCGTACTTTTCGCCTTTTGTTCTTGTGACACTTTCTATCTGACCAATTCTTGGGCTCTTTGTTCTTTGCTGCAAGAAATAGGAACCCAAGATCCGGTTGATGTCACGGTTCGTTCTGCCTAATTCAAGTACGTGCTCTTTCACTGATATTCTGATATATTACCCTCTTGAAGTAGTTCCTAGAAGATGGGCCTCTGGATCCCTAGTTGTCGTTTTCCTTTATCCTAATATTAAATAATAATGGCCCGGTTTTCGTTTTGTTACAGTACCATATCGTGTGATGGGGCAGATCTGGATCTACGTCATTTGGGTAAAGTACCGCAAGTGCAGGGACTAAGTCGTCTCTTAAAAATTCTAAATATATTTCACCTGTTAATACGCCTTCAAAGAAAAATGGGCCCAAAATACGATACCTACAATACCAGCCCAAACGTTAACTTTTTGTGGAAACTGACTACGAGTTTCCATTTTCCAGTGTGGATTTTCAGGAGACCAATATCTACAGTTTTGCCGGTTAACTGTGCCGTCGAGATAAAAGGTAGCCTCATCAGAAAAAACAATATTGCGTACAAATCCGTCGTCATCAATCAGGCGTTGCAACATGGTTTGGCAAAACTGTAACCTACGGTCAGGATCATCTTCGTTTAACTCTTGGACCAAAACCACTTTATACGGATGCCATTTGTTCAATTTCAAATATTTCAAGACGGAGCTTTGAACTATTCCGTTGTTTGCCGCCACTTGGCGGGTGGGTAAATGGGGATTTTCTTGAAGCTCTAGTAGAACATTCAATTTAACATCTTGTTGCACTGGTGGACGACCCGTTCTAGGGCGATCTCTCGTATGACCCACTTCTAAAAACTTTTGTTCTATTTTGCTAACGGTGGACTGTGTAATTGGTTCTCTGTTTGGATATTTGTTGTTAAATAAACGGCAAACTTCTACTTGTGTGCGAGCTCTGTCCCCGTAACCGATCATCATCAAAATTTCGATTCTTTCCCTTTCACTCAAACGACGGACCATTTTTAAATAAAATGAATTATGATGGAATAATGATTAATCAACTTACTTAATGATATTATTCAACTGATTAAAACACAAACTTGCGAGGAAAAACTTCAAAATTGTGACAACTGTCAAAACTGTTGTTTTTCCTGCGCTTTCTTGATAAATGATTAGCATTTGGTCATCGCTTGTATAATTCATTCTTAAAACTTTGCAACCGAATATCTCGAACACTTTAATGTTAAAGGTACTATGTTTTTGACATATTCGCACTCAGAAAAATGTGCTCTATCGAAATCCGTGAAAGAAAATATGGGTTGTCATTTAAAAAAATTGTCGATGACGTCATAGCTCAAAAACGAACAAAACAAAAAAAAATCGATGGCTGAAAAAAGTGACATTTTATAAAATAAAGTTGACGTGTCCGAGGATTTCCTGTGAAAATCCTTCAATAACGATTAATTGAATTTATTCCAAACTTTACGAGCTCACTGTATATCAAACGCACAGGGCCTTGAGGCAGAAGTTTGGAATATTTAATAAATTCACCACATTATAAACGTCGTGGTGGAAAGCCTCGTAAGAACAAATTTAATTTCAATTAACTGACTAGATTGAATGTTTTCACAGATTTGCGACAGGCGATAACAACAACATCGAGATGTTTCCTAAGACAAGCGGAAAATATTCCGAGGACTAATCGTCAAAAAAAAATTAGAAACATGAAAATACAATTTTATTAAAAAGTGCCCAAGTGTAAAATGTAAAATTATTGATTGCTTAAATTATTAAATTTTACCTTGATGAAATAAAAATTATTCCTTATTGTAGTGTGACGTCTCGTAAAGGTGTCTACCATTTAAAAAACAGCCTGTGGTTGGATTTTTTTAAGTAAATACCAGACAACTCGGTTGGTAGACAACACATACTGGAATTAACACAATTTCGTTCGATAAAATGACAGCTCTCTTGTGGTTTTTCATTAAAAAAATTAATTTAAGTAGTTCGTTGAATTACGTGAAACACTTATTACTAAAATAAGATTTGCTGGCTTCGAGTAATACTCAGAATTAGGTGTAATTGTTTTTTTTAACTGTTTTTATTTCTTAACCTTAATTTTGTATGTGCGTTGTAGTTTGTGTAACTGCAATTTAGGTTAGTAAAGACGAGAAACCGTAGATAGTGAAACACAAAAATAAAAATTTGAACAATATATATATATATATATACTATTTACTATATGGTTTTGTTATTTATTAATACACATATGTTTCTACAATTATTACCAGCTATATTAGCAGAACAAGCGCATGCATTTTCCAATTATTGAGATCGGATGGACATTTTCATAATTGAAATACGTTTTTATCAAGTCCAAATTAAATGCCATACTAATTAAAGCTACCCCTTTGTACAATGTCTTTGAATTGCATATAATTTCATGTTAATTTATTAACCGTGCACTGGGTTCTGTTATATTACGTTAATGAACGACTTTAATCATAGCGTATCGTGATACGGCATTATATCTCCCGCCCAAAAGCTACACCACATGTTAATGACTTATGAAAGGTCGTTTACATACAGGTGGATGATTATGGGCATTTTTATGTCGTTGTTCCACTTAGTAAGGGGAGTTTAATTTGTAATCATGTAGAATGGCCAGGAATTATCATAATTGTTTAAATATTGCCACAATAATTACTGTCAATTCAGATATTTCAGGTATTTTTGTACTTGAAACTACAAAGAGTAGTCGTGAGCAAAAAAAAAGACAACTAGCCGAAATAAAACAGCACTTTCATTTAATTTTTTATTGCAATACTGTTGTTTTTGCTATAGCAAATGATGGCAATGAGACAAATTGTACGGCGTCACGATATTAACAAAAATTCGTTGTTTAACAATTTAAAAAAGTGTAAAAGAGTGTAAATGGCACAATTAGTAGAAATCCTGCATCAGAGGATAAATGATACCCAACTTAACAAGAAACTAATTTTTAATATTTCGTTACTGTTCCATTCCTATTTATAACTTCTATAAGTAGTATGTTAGGTATAGAATTAACTAACCTTATACAATAGTCATTAGTAATAATATTTCCACATGCATTAATTACTATTTTCAGTAATTCTTGGCCATTCCGTGATCTCACATTTCGTTTTTGGATACTTCTTATGAGTAGTCCCCATACGTCTTCCACGAGGTTAAGATCTGGACTATGACTGGGCCAGTTAAGAACATTAATGTTGTTATCTTGAGACCAATTAGTTACTATCTGAGCAGTATGATCCGAACAATTTTATTATTTTGTGGAAAGATGAATTCATTATTAGAAGACACAGAAGGGTGCACAATATTGTCTAAAATACCTAATACACATCATTATTAAATCGTTCTTCAATATACCACAAGACACCAGGACCACATGCCGATATCCAAGCCCACATATTAACGGAAAATCTATCACTTTTGTCATTGTTAGATATATATTTGTCATCGAATCGAATATTCGGAAATCAGTAACCACGAATACAACCGCTGTGTGTTGACTAGAAAGTTTCTTGGTATGTAAAGATTACGTTGTTCCAAAAATTGACATCACGCACTAAAAATTCAAGCGCTCCGTGTATTTTACGCGTCGGCGCGGCGACCAGTACTCCTCACTCTATCCAGGAAAATTCGTTTCTTCAGCAGCCTGAATAACTGAGTAAAATTAATTTTTTACTCATGTATTTTCCAATTGCAAATCTTGATGTTGAGTTGATATCCTTCGTCGCCCTGATCACCCAGCAGCATCCCCTTCTTCATCTACTGGCGGATCAGGATCATTAAATAGGCATACTATGTTATGCAAGACAGCCGCTGCAATTACCAGTGCTTCAATTTTAGGTAATTTACACCGAATCCCAAATGCAAGTCCTGGAAAACGCCTTTCCCATACGCCGAAGGTTCACTCGATGACATTCCTTATGGGAATTTGCGATTCATTAAACAAGTTCTCTGCCGGTGTAATTGTAATTGGGTTTCTTAAAGGAGTCATTAGATAATATCGAATGCCATACCACTATCCCAAACTACATAGAACTACTCGAATCTTGTTCGCACAAATGAATGAATGAATCAGTCTCTGGCATTCTAACGAAATCATTATACAAACTTGCACACACTTGCCTTGCTGATTCCTGCAAAATCACCAACAACCTGAAGAAATGATCCTGTGACAAAGAAACGAAGAGTGACAAGCACCATGATGGTAGATGATATCGCATGGTTTCTAAAATGATGCGAGGGTAAAACATTTTATTGAAATGGGAGAGAAAAATACCTTTCTGTTCGAGACGCTATTTGATTAGATATAAATATGTTCTATCAGGAAACTAACTGTATTTTTTGATAATCGAAATTGTTATATAAACTCATCTTCGTTCCATGTTTCAAAGTGGTTTTGTCTTTTCCGATATTGTTTGGGTCTTCGACGTAGTGGATTTTCTAATATATTAACAACTTCCACTACGTCTTCATCGTCAGTTAAATCGTCTAAATTTAAATGTTCATATTTGAGAAATTAACGATGCATAAAATAAAATAACCAATTTTGTTAGGTTAGAATTTATTGACGTCAAACTAAAAATCCAACAGTTTTCTCGATTGTGCGCACGCGCAACGTCTTGACTACCCATGCTTAAACTACCCAGCATCCTAGCTCAGATGAGCCCAACATTGAGCCGGGCTCATTTATTAAACCCAACATGTAAAACATTAAAGAAGTGCTGAACTTAAGTTTAACTTTGAACTCGAGTTGAACTAATTTTATAAAACCATCGATCTTCTGCTTTAGCAATAACTCCAGATTTAACTAAATCGTTTGTATGGGGCATATTAGTTTTTACACATTTACAATGAGTTTTGAACTAGATTTTACCAAAAATACGTTATAAAGACTTTTTGCTCACGTCGCGTCGGTATAAAGTACAAAACAAAATATTGTTATTGAAGATACGATTGTATATTATACTGATGTGACCTTCCGAAAAGTGGATAAATAAATAAATATATATATATATATATATATATATATATATATATATATATATATATATATATATATATATATATATATATATATATATATATATATATATATATATATATATATATATATATATATATATATATATACAGGGTGAGTCAGTTTTTTGTAGACACACTTTAACAGGGGATAGAACGCACGTTTTTAAAAAGAAAAGTGCCTATAAAGATATGGCCGATCTAGCTTCCTAAGGAAGATACAGGGTGTTAAAATTTAATTTTTTTTTACATTAATGTGTAATATTTTCTGAACGGAATGATATATTCACTAAATATTTTACACATATCTTAACCTGCATAGGATCAACATGTTGTATTGTTCCTGTCGAAAATACTATAGTGGATGTTACTTTTTTCGGGTACTTCGACTATTCTGCATAATAGAACTTTTTTTTCGTACACCACTGACATTATCTGATACATATTTCTAAAATAACGACCCCTTAGTAACAATTTTGATCTCTTGTAATTTTGCTCTAACTATGACAGTTTTCGAGATATTGGCCGTTGTTTCTCTGACAGTGTAATGTCGTTATTATAATTTTTTTTTCTCGAATTTTCTTTATGACTTATAAACGAACGCTTAGATTTTTTCATGTTTGGGGGATAATGCCTATTAATTAAGGCGCATAAAACAAACGGTAAGAATGTTCAAAAACTTGCACAGTGGCGGGGTGGAAGGGGTGCTCCACCCCTTTCGTAAACAGAACTTCTACGCCAAAGACTATTAAAAAAAACTGTTATTTTCATTATCTACATACAGTTTAACAAAAATAATGTCCCTTCTTCTGTTTCGAAATTCCTGTGCGTTTCCTAGTTATTTTGATTTTTAGTGTTTGATGTGGTACTAAATTAAGTAATTTATTTATTAGCAATAATAATTATCGGCTAAATATTTAATTCTTTCAACGAAACCTACCTAAATATGGTTTGTTAAGGATTCTAAAAAGCCGAAATCTCTTTATCTCTTTCCAAGTAATTACAATTACAAAAAAAAACATTAGATGAACATTGATGTTAATGTTTATGGAGATATAAACATTTTTGAATTTATAGCAATATTTAATTAACAATAATAATTGTGGAATAAATAACAATTGTTAGCAATAATGATTTATAAATAACAATTACAAGAATTAATAACAATAACACTAGTACCTACATACATAAAATTAGATACTTTGTTCAAAATGTAAACCGTTCTTCTCAATACACGTTTCACTGCGACGTATCATAGAACGTCTTAAGTTAACTAAATGATGCACCATTATTTCATTGCAAGCATCTCTAATGCGATTTTGAAGTTCCTCAAGTGTATTAACCGGAGTGGTATACACTATTTCCTTAATGAATCCCCACACAAAAAAGTCAAGTTGTGTTAAATCGGGGGATCTGGGAGGCCACGCCACTGGACCTCCACGACCTATCCACCTCCCTGGATAGTTATTGTTTAGCCAATTTCTTACATTTCTGCCATAATGGGCCGGGCACCCATCAAGTTGAATCCAAGTTGATCAAGTTGGCTTTTTAGAATCCTTAACACACCATATTTAGGTAGGTTTCGTTGAAAGAATTAAATATTTAGCCGATAATTATTATTGCTAATAAATAAATTACTTAATTTAGTACCACATCAAACACTAAAAATCAAAATAACTAGGAAACGCACAGGAATTTCGAAACAGAAGAAGGGACATTATTTTTGTTAAACTGTATGTAGATAATGAAAATAACAGTTTTTTTTAAAATAGTCTTTGGCGTAGATGTTCTGTTTACGAAAGGGGTGGAGCACCCCTTCCACCCCGCCACTGTGCAAGTTTTTGAACATTCTTACCGCTTGTTTTATGCGCCTTAATTAATAGGCATTATCCCCCAAACATGAAAAAATCTAAGCGTTCGTTTATAAGTCATAAAGAAAATTCGAGAAAAAAAATATAATAACGACATTACACTGTCAGAGAAACAACGGCCAATATCTCTAAAACTGTCGTAGTTAGAGCAAAATTACAAGAGATCAAAATTGTTACTAAGGGGCCGTTATTTTAGAAATATGTATCAGATAATGTCAGTGGCGTACGAAAAAAAAGTTCCATTATGCAGAATATCCGAAGTACCCGAAAAAAGTATCATCCACTATAGTATTTTCGACAGGAATAATACAACATGTTGATCCTATGCAGGTTAAGATATGTGTAAAATATTTAGTGAATATATCATTCCGTTCAGATAATATTACACATTAATGTAAAAAAAAATGAAACTTTAACACCTTGTATCTTCCTTAGGAAGCTAGATCGGCCATATATTTATAGGCACTTTTCTTTTTAAAAACGTGCGTTCTATCCCCTGTTAAAGTTTGTCTACAAAAAACTGACTCACCCTGTATATATATATATATATATATATATATATATATATATATATATATATATATATATATATATATATATATATTGGTTTCAGGTCGATTTAAATGAAATTTGAAACACTGAAGAACAAAAACAAGGCACATACAGTTTCAAAAAAAAATGTAAAAATAATAAACAAAGTTCAGGGAAAGGTGGGGACAATTTCAATAAAGCCTTGTTTTTACGGTATTGTAAAATTTTTAAAGGGGAAGATTACGAATCGGTAGACCCCGTTATGTGTCCGTGCTCTGTGAGTCAGCCCTTGAACGTGTGTTGTTTTGTAGCCGAGCGTTTTTTTAGCAGTGTGGTAATTTTTAGCCAAAATGGAGGTCGTGATACATATGTTGTGATTTTACATAAGGGTACACATTGTAGAAATATTAATAAATATTAATCTGAAAGTTAAGTAGCAATGATCCTAGATATCCGGTATAGTGAGTGAAATAGTTTTAGTTACTATGCCTGATCTAGTTCCGTCGTAAATGCGACATATTGACACGTTAAAAGCATGGCTAAAATTGAGGTACTTTAGCATATATTTAAATTAATCTTCTGTCCTCATGAGCATTGGAAATTATCTCACTCACTAGCGGAAACCATTGCGAATACGTTGATATATAATAATGTCCAATTATGTTTATTTATCCTCTTTATTTGTGACCTCGTCTGAATCTCTGTTGGACGGTAAAAATATACATACAAAATCCACGCCTTAAATAATACCAAAATTTTTATAAACATTACTTGCTGCCCGGTAACGTATGGTAAATACTTGATCGTGATCAGATACTGTTCTAAAAAGTTGGTTTCGTGAGGTACCTCTGCAAGACTTTTATGTGGCACATCTTTCCAAAAATAAAACCAAATCCATATTTAATTAATTTTATATGTATCATCCATCATGTCTCAATTGTTTACGAAAATTTATTTTATGACTACAAAAAATAGATGAAGGACTATCCATACAAATTTGGAAAACTTTACGTGTAGCAACATCACTCTCACCGAATATTGAACTTCTTGTGCAAGCGAGGGATACCAGACCCCTCTAGCGGTCAGTTGCTACTACTTTACTAGCTAAAATTTATTGATGATAAAAAGATTTGTTGACATAGGCGATTGTTTAACGCTTGCTATAAGTCGATTAAAGAATGCTCCACCCATGTTGGATGTAGACGAGATAATGATTATAAAGGAAGCTATTCAAATTTTAGAACCTTTCGATGAGGTTACAAAGCAAATGTCTGGAGCAGAATATTGCACTATTTCTTTAATAATTCCAACAACTTTTGGGCTTTATAATAAACTTGCAGATATTGAGCCAACTGTAATGTCTCCGACGGCAAGAAGCCTGGTAAATGAATTAAAAAGTGCTATTGTGAAAAGATTGTTTCCATAAGAAAGTCGTCAAGCATGTCAGATTTCAACTACACTGCGCAACTTATTTAACGCACAACCAAAAAGTTAACTCAAATTTGACGTTATGTATTTTCGACAATTTTTGTTCGTTTTGGTCGATTTTTTGTTCAAATTGTAGGTTTTTCTCTTAGGAATATCACTGTCTTAGTTGTTTTGGTAAAACGAATGATTTTGATATTATACCAGGTGCTATAAAAATGTTATGTTTTTTTCCGAAATTTCAAAACGTCCTGTGGGCTATACAAGGTATTGCAAGTTATTGCAATTATAGCCAATTTAAAGCCTCATGTTTTTTCTACATTTTCTTTTTTTATTCATTTGTTTATCTCTGTTACTTCATAAAATATCCAATTTTTGAGTTGACGTGATTTTTATTAAATTTATTAACTTTACATTACTTGCTGCCCGGTAACGTATGGTAAATACTTGATCGTGATCAGATACTGTTCTGAAAAGTTGGTTTCGTGAGGTACCTCGCTTATTTCACGCACAACCAAAAAGTTAACTCAAATTTGACGTTATGGATTTTCGACAATTTTTGTTCGTTTTGGTCGATTTTTTTTTCAAATTGTAGGTTTTTCTCTTAGGAATATCACTGTCTTAGTTATTTTGGTAAAACGAATGATTTTGATATTATACCAGGTGCTATAAAAATGTTATGTTTTTTTCCGAAATTTCAAAACGTCCTGTGGGCTATACAAGGTATTGCAAGTTATTGCAATTATAACCAATTTAAAGCCTCATGTTTTTTCTACATTTTCTTTTTTTATTCATTTGTTTATCTCTGTTATTTCATAAAATATAAAATTTTTGAGTTGCGTGATTTTTATTAATTTTATTAACTTTCTTTTTTGTCAAGTGCTCATTATTTATTACTCATTATACTGGTTCAATGTCTCGTTTTGCGTTCTGATTTCCTTGATATCTTATAATTTATTGACAGATGCAAGGTGTTTTAGAAGAGAAAAAGGTCTTAAAAGGACAAAAACTCAAAAAACATACCTATAAAAATGGATTGCTTTAATCAATAAAACAACGAATAACAGGAAACAAAACAAAAGTAAATAGAGAATTAGTATCTGGTGTTTCCACCCCTTCCCCGAATGACCTCCCGACATCTTTGGTTCATACTTAAAACCAAAGTTCTAATTAGGTTCTGATCTAGGCCATTCCATAATTCGACTAGGCGTCCTTCCAATTCTTGTACATTTTGGGGTTGTCGTCCCTCACTTCGTAACCGCCGACCGATAAAATCCCAGACATGTTCAATGGGGTTAAGGGGCTACGGGCTGGCCAGTCTATGTGATCAATTCCTACTTCTTCAAGATAATTTCTCACGATAAGACTCGTGTGGGGACGCGCATTGTCTTGCATAAGTAAAAAATTGGGTCCTATATAGGGGGCATAAGGCAAAACATGTGCTTCAAGAATGTCTGTGATGTATCTGTCAGAATTGAGATTTCCATTCACAGTTACCAAGTCCGTTCGCCCAGTCAAAGATATTCCGCCCCACACCATGACGGATCCACCTCCATATAAAGTTGTGTGCAAAAAATTGCATTGACTGTATCGCTCATCGGGTCTTCGGTAGACGCGATTACGTCTGTCACAATT
Organism: Tetropium fuscum; assembly: GCA_964058915.1. NCBI lineage: Eukaryota > Metazoa > Arthropoda > Insecta > Coleoptera > Cerambycidae > Tetropium > Tetropium fuscum. The sequence goes on from CAXKVY010000133.1 coordinate 398,298, forward strand.
ATACAAACTGAACCTTGACTCATCAGTCCAAAGAATACGTTCCCAATCTGCTTCCAATTAACATGCTCATTGGCAAAATTCAATCTGGCTCTTCGATGATCTACTGTTAATGCGGGTCCTCGAGCAGCAATCCTGGGTCTTAAATTTGCTTCCCTCAGTCGTCAGCGTACAGTTTGAACGCATACGAGTGGACCACTTGCATCTTGAAGTTGTGCTCTTAAATGTGTTGCAGTTATAAATCGTTGTCTTACAGCATTTACTCTTAGAAAGCGATCCTGGATAGCAGAGGTAACACGAGATCTACCTTGACCGGCCCGTCTGGAATGTTCTCCTGTTTCCGCGTTCCTTTGAATTGCTCTCGCTATAGTTGTGTGAGACACTCCCAACCTTCCAGCTATGCGGTTGTAACTCCACCCTTCACCATGTAATGTAGCTGCCTCAACACATTCATCACGAGTTAAATTTCTGGTTTGGCGTTCCATTATTCACTAATTATTGCTGGACTGTCAACAAAAAACTAATGACACAGTTGTCAGTTTATGACGTGTAATCTTCGATTTCCATAGCTTTCTAGCTGTTTGAGTTGTCCGATAAATGCATTTCATGTGAATGAAAGCATATGGTGTTTCAAAACGGTGTATTTCATGAAGTAACAGAGATAAACAAATGAATAAAAAAAGAAAATGTAGAAAAACCTTGAGGCTTTAAATTTGCTATAATTGCAATAACTTGCAATACCTTGTATAGCCCACAGGACGTTTTGAAATTTCGGAAGAAAACATAACATTTTTATAGCACCTGGTATAATATCAATTTCATTCGTTTTACCAAAACAACTAAGAGAGTGATATTCCTAAGAGAAAAACCTACAATTTGAAAAAAAAATCGACCAAAACCAACAAAAATTGTCGAAAATACATAACGTCAAATTTGAGTTAACTTTTTGGTTGTGCGTTAAATAAGTTGCGCAGTGTATTTTAGATCCACGTTTTAAAAAAATGGGAGACAGAATGGTCGAAAATGCGAATAAGGCACAAGAATTTTTGCAGGATGAGGTCAGCAAAATTATTAATATTAATAAGCAAGTAAACAACAATAATCGAGAGTCACCCTCAACCTCAACATTATCTTCTGAAAATTTAGTATTGTATCCCGAACCCGAAGGAAGGCCACAAAGAGGTATTAGTAATTTCAATAAACAATTACCGAGCTGTTTAAGTTATTATTTTTTTCAGAGAAATTTCCTGACCTATTCAAATTTCTACAAGAAAGGTGCTCAACAGCTGCTGAGATATCTACAAACAAATCTGACGCTTTAATTTTAGTCCGGCAGTATTTAGAAACACCAGTCTTGGACATAATCGATAGTACTTTAAATTATTGGCAAAATAGTCCATATAACTATTTAAATAAAGTTACATATACATTTTTGTGTATTCCAGCTACATCAGTAGCTTCCGAGAGGATTTTTTCCAAAACGGGCCTTCTTATATCTGCCCGTAGATCGAACCTTAAATCAAAAAATGTCGACACACTGATATTTATTAACCAAAATTATTGGTTAATAAAATAATGTTTAAATAAGCCTACTTATTAAGGCCCTTATGTTTCAATTTTTTTTTTCACTAGCCAAAGATTTTTTGTTACGATTTCAATATTATAGATCGCTTCAGTTTTCTATTATTTTTTATTTTAGTTGGTTTAGTGTTTACCTAATACTTTTTTAACATTTTTGTTTTATATATAACCTGTATGTTTTAAAAATTATTTAAAATATATTAAATGTATTTACTCTTATTATATTATTTAATATTGCATATTAAATATAGTCTTTATTAAGTATACAAACGTATGTTTATCATTTTGCCTGATTTTTGCGTTTAAAAGTGGAATTAAAACAGCTTTGCTGAATGTAGTTGTATTTCTAACACGGAAATCCATATTTTCAGAACTATCGATAGTAGTAAACTATATCGATAGTTCGATAGTACTAAACTATCGATAGTACTATCGATATATCGATGGTTTATGGTGAAAAATATCGAACAATCGATAGTGACCACCATCCGATAGTTTGCACCTCTATGTAGCACACTCACATTCATAAGTTAAGTCAGGCACTCTATCCCATCGCCTAAATTGGATGTTCCGCACGTTAGTTGCAAGGAATGAGAAGTAGGGCGTAACCGTAACGTCGCTGTCGCGTGGTAAAGCATCGCACTCATCGTTAGGCGATAACTTCGACCGCCTTCGTCTAGGAATTAACATGAACGAATTAGTTCGAGTTCGGTAGCTCTGGAGCGTTTGTTGTGAGTGCAGTGTGTGAACAGCTTGCGGGGGAACAGGGAACCTTGGGTGGTAGTGGAAGTAGTACTTACCTTGTTTAAATTTATTTTCATTTTCATACGGTCCTACCTATCTTTTATTTAATAAATTTAATTAGTATTTAAAAATGGATAATCCTGTTCCGATATAATCTGTTCTTTGTTGGAAACTTCATTTTCTATATTTAAAGACACAATTATACTCAAAAAGCCGTCCCACATCACATCTCAATGTTTTAAAACCCGATCAAAAACATGGCATTTCTCGCGATATTTTAAAACTCAATGGTCAATGGCTAGTCATCAGTGGTTATGTGGTTATTTTAAACAAAGTTTATTTCGTTAGCCGTGTTTACTGGTCGTAAAATGGAGATATAACGTATGGGTCTCGCGGGGTTATACTGATTTTAAAAATTTATTCGTTACTATAAAAAAACATGAGTTATCAAAAGAACATCTAAGTAGTTATCTCTGTCAAAAACAATTACAAAAAAACACGTCAACCGAGACCCTCTGAAAATTCACTCCGCTTTATCATTAGAATTATACAATGAATATGTGGGAAATAATCGGAAATTATTGTGTTATTTAATAATGTCTTTTAACAAAACAAGAATTGTCGTTCAGGGGGCATAACGAAAAAAATTTCTTTCGAAAAATCTTTCAAGATGGGTAATTTTCGTGAGACATTTAATGTGATTATTAAACGGGATTTAGAAATATAAAAGCATTTAAAAAATATTTAGAAAACATTTTTTAATACCTGTTTAAAAAAAAATGTCGACCAGTCATCAGCGGCGGAGTCCATAAATGGAGCAAAATGTTATCTTAAATTTATGAACGATTTGGAATTCTCATTTTTAACACGGCAGATAAAAACATTTTCGATATTACAGACTTATTATTTGATATACTAAAAAAAGTCAATAGATATTGGTTACTGTTATTAAATATTGCAACTCGAATTTTTTAAATCATTTCTAAGGCTAAATATAATTATAATGGGTGTATAAATATATATTTTTTAAGAAAAGTATTCAGCAGAACGAATTTCTGATTTTTTATTTTAAGCGTTTGACCTGGAAAAATTTCAAAAATTTTACCCCTTGGCTGTCGCTTACCCAAAGGCACGAGCCACCATTGGCGAGCATATATTCGAGTGGACTTTTTATCATAAAACGAACCAAGGAATTACACCCTGAAATATTAGCAAGTCATTAAGGAACACCCTGTAAGACGGGAAGAATATAAATATTACATATACAAGACTATTAAGACATTTTTTCATCTATTACATTCCTGGTAAAATAATTATCATTTATAATTCAAGAACATTTCCGATTGCCGACATATACCACAAATTTTATTTTATTTGATTTTCTGTGTAATAATTACCCAAAAGGTGACCATAGTAATACGCGTTATGTAAAGATATTTCTCAATTATTGAGCTATATAGTTTCTATACACATTAGCTTTCTCGATTAACAAACAGGTGCTTGAATTTAATAATAGAAATGATACAAATAAGTAATTATTTTTTTGTTTATTATCAAAGTTTATATATATATATATATATATATATATATATATATATATATATATATATATATATATATATATATATATATATATATGTATATTATTATTATTATTATTAGATTTTGGACGATTTAGCCTATTTTGAAAACATATTGTTATAATACACGAACTACACTGCGCAACTTATTTAACGCACAACCAAAAAGTTAACTCAAATTTGACGTTATGTATTTTCGACAATTTTTGTTCGTTTTGGTCGATTTCTTTTCAAATTGTAGGTTTTTCTCTTAGGAATATCACTGTCTTAGTTGTTTTGTTAAAACGAATGATTTTGATATTATACCAGGTGCTATAAAACTGTTATGTTTTTTTCCGAAATTTCAAAACGTCCTGTGGGCTATACAAGGTATTGCAAGTTATTGCAATTATAGCCAATTTAAAGCCTCATGTTTTTTCTACATTTTCTTTTTTTATTCATTTGTTTATCTCTGTTACTTCATGAAATACACCGTTTTGAAACACCATATGCTTTTATTCACATGAAATGCATTTATCGGACAACTCAAACAGCTAGCAAGCTATGGAAATCGAAGATTACACGTCATAAACTGACAACTGTGTCATTAGTTTTTTGTTGACAGTCCAGCAATAATTAGTGAATAATGGAACGTTAAACCAGAAATTTAACTCGTGATGAATGTGTTGAGGCAACTACATTACATGGTGAAGGGTGGAGTTACAACCGCATAGCTGGAAGGTTGGGAGTGTCTCACACAACTATAGCGAGAGCAATTCAAAGGTACGCGGAAACAGGAGATTTAACAGGCAAATTTAAGACCCAGGATTGCTGCTCGAGGACCCGCATTAACAGTAGATCATCGAAGAGCCAGATTGAATTTTGCCAATGAGCATGTTAATTGGATGGAAGCAGATTGGGAACGTATTCTTTGGACTGATGAGTCAAGGTTCAGTTTGTATAATTGTGACAGACGTAATCGCGTCTACCGAAGACCCGATGAGCGATACAGTCAATGCAATTTTTTGCACACAACTTTATATGGAGGTGGATCCGTCATGGTGTGGGGCGGAATATCTTTGACTGGGCGAACGGACTTGGTAACTGTGAATGGAAATCTCAATTCTGACAGATACATTACAGACATTCTTGAAGCACATGTTTTGCCTTATGCCCCCTATAAAGGACCCAATTTTTTACTTATGCAAGACAATGCGCGTCCCCACACGAGTCTTATCGTGAGAAATTATCTTGAAGAAGTAGGAATTGATCACATAGACTGGCCAGCCCGTAGCCCCGACCTTACCCCATTGAACATGTTTGGGATTTTATCGGTCGGCGGTTACGAAGTGAGGGACGACAACCCCAAAATTTACAAGAATTGGAAGAACGCCTAGTCGAATTATGCAATGGCCTAGATCAGAACCTAATCAGAACTTTGGTTTTAAGTATGAACCAAAGATGTCGGGAGGTCATTCGCGGAAGGGGTGGAAACACCAGATACTAATTCTCTATTTACTTTTGTTTTGTTTCCTGTTATTCGTTGTTTTATTGATTAAAGCAATCCATTTTTCTAGGTATGTTTTTTGAGTTTTTGTCCTTTTAAGACCTTTTTCTCTTCTAAAACACCTTGCATCTCTCAATAAATTATAAGATATCAAGGAAAAACAGAACGCAAAATGAGGCATTGAACCAGTATAATGAGTAATAAATAATGAGCACTTGACAAAAAAGAAAGTTAATAAATTTAATAAAAATCACGTCACCTCAAAAATTGGATATTTCAACTCAAAAATTGGAAATTGGACGTCAAATTTGAGTTAACTTTTTGGTTGTGCGTTAAATAAGTTGCGCAGTGTATAACATAAAATTTATTATATATTAATGTATAAAATGAAGAATTGTTGAGAATTGATAACGAATTTATCTGTAAATAATTATGTAGGAAAATAGTTGAAATAAAATTGAGTCATAATGATATTATAAATCATATAGAATAGAGATTTATAGTTAAAGTACTGTGCAAGAAAAGTTAGTAGTTATCAAATGAGATATTAGTGAAAATGATAGTAAATACGAAGTACTAAATAGAAATGTAAAATATAGGTATGAAGTTTAGTAAATAGTAAATGTGTAAGGATGCTAAACATCAAAAGACTCAATAATAAGTGAGAGGGTGTAAATGGCATAGACAATACTACATAATATAGGACATGAGTGAATTGTATATTATTGAAAAATGGAAATCAAGAGAGGGGGAGAAAACAAAAAGAGGGAAACCAAGGGAAATAATAAGAAATTTGTTTTAAAAAATTTGAGATTGGAAATTTGGAAAACGAGAGCAAGGTTAGAAAGAACCAGAGAAGAATAATATAAAAGGAAATGGCGCTATAGGAGTATTAGCAGTTTACAGATAAGAAGTATAGAGAGAGAATATCAGAATAGGATTTAAAGATTTGTATTTAATAGTCATAGAAGGAGGATAAGAGGATATGTAAGCAGAATTAGAAGGATCGTAAACAAGGGATGGACCAGAATACATACGTATAAATGAAAGTAAGGTACCTTATAAAATATTGAAGTTAGGTCATGACCAAGGAATAACATCATATAATTTGAACAGTTTTACAGTTAATTGATAAATCACAAATATTAGAGCTATTAAAAATATATAAACTTTTAGTGAGACATTTCGGACTTGACATCTAAATTTTATAGTCACAAACGTCAAATTTTTAAATATAGGTTAAGTAGTATTTAGTGAATGTTATAGTGTATAGTAATTATCATTTTCTCTTGCTTAATATATCTATTACTTAAAATTCATCATATACGGATATAAACTGCACAGTACTTTTTAATTGTTGAATCAATAAATTTGTTAAATTTATATATATTTTTTTGTGTGTATTGAATGGTTTTTACAGCAGCTTCCTTCTAGAATCAACCAATGAGAAAAGTAAACAGGTAATTTGATAAAATGAGCATAGCCGTAGCATAATTGGCATAAAAAGGTACGGGAAGGTTGCCTAAAGGCGACGTTACACGGCGTGGGGAGTGCCACGCCTGGAGTGAAAACTGTCGCGCCACACGCCGTATAATTGTGCTGGCGTGGCGTGCTGGGTCCCGTCGATTGGCGTTAAACTTTGCACACTTCAAAGCAGCGCAGCGCGCGAAGTGGACTGGCATGCGTATACAGTTACACGGCGCGGAGTCTTCGCCCGTAAATTTTAAAAATTAGTCAAATTCAGTAGATATTTAGCTAAGCAAGTGACAACATGCCGTGGTCAAACGAAGCAATATCAGAATTTTTATGCCTATACGAGCCAGAACCAATGATTTGGAACCCGAAGCACAATGAGCACAAAGATAGAAATGCTGTACATGATTCCCGGATGCGAATCCAATAAAATTTTAGTATTACTTGCACAGTCAGCGAATTAAAGAAGAAGAAAGAATCATTAATGGGCACGTTCCGAAAATTAAACACGAAAGTAAAAGCAACCATGAAGACAGGATCAAATGCAGATGACGTTTTTAAGCCGGACTGGTTGGATAAGAAGCCACGCGCTCGCGTGGCGAGAAACTTGTCAGTCTGCAGGTCGTGTAATCGCGATCGCCAAATCGCGAATTGGCGTCACTCCGCACGCCACACTCCAGGCGTGGCACTCCCCACGCCGTGTAACGGCGCCTTAAGAGCGCGCAGTGTCTATTACAAGAAAGTGTGTGGTGTGAAGAAGCCAGCTTTATTGCCAAAAGGAGCCGAATATACCAAAGTAAGCACTTGGAAAAATTTACTATTTATGCTTAACTAGTTCGTGTTTCATATCGCATTGAAAGATGCGATATGATTGACAGAAACTGTCAAACTATAATATTCTTCAAATTTGCATCGTAATTTTCTCTTTAAAGTGAGGTTATGCCGCGCCTTGCCGGTATTTTTTAGAAGGTAGTATTGATAACTTTAACGAATCCAGTTCCGCCCGTTCCGCCAGCTGTTGAGCGAAACGCGAAATAAACTTATTTCTTCAAATCATCGCATATTCCAAGAGTGCGCATTTTGCATTACCCCAAGAGTACGCACTGTTACTTTATGCGCACTCTTGGGCTTCGCAAGATATTTATCTAAAGGTTGGTTAAACCTTCTTTATCACTTGCTACTCATATAAAGAATATGAATAAAATGTTTTATGGCAGAACCCTTAAGGAATTCCAATCTATAGCTTACCAATTCGCTGAGCAAGCTAAAGTAAAGCATTCCTTTAATACCGAAAATAAAGTCGTTGGGAAAAGTGGATAAAAACTTTTTGTAAGCAACATAATATAGTTGTGCGAACTCCAGAAAAAACAAGCCTAGCTAGAGCCATCGGGTTTAATAGACCTCAAGTAAACAGGTTTTTTGAAAATCTTAAAGAATGCATAGAAAAATATGGCAATCAAGCGCGCTCAATATTCAACATGGACGAAACAGGAATGTTGACCGTTCCTAATAAGATACCAAAAGTTTTGGCTTCAAAAAGACAAAGAAATGTTGGTAAAGTTGTTTCTGGCGAAAGAGGAACATTGATAACGGCTGTGTGCTGCGCAAATGCTGCAGGATTTTACGTGCCCCCCCCCCCCTGCAATGATTTTTCCAAGAAAGAGAGAGAAAAAGGAACTTTTGCGTGGTGCACCCACTGGGACAATCTTAATGGTATCTGATATGGGTTTATTAATACAGATCTGTTTATGAAATGGCTGCACCATTTCAACGAATATGTTAGACCACGCGGCAACCCTGTTCTGCTACTGTTGGATAACCATTCTTCACATATTAGTCTGCCAGCAATAACGTCCTGCAGGAATAATGGCATACACCTAGTTAGTATACCTCCTCACAGCAGTCACAAATTGCAGCCGTTGGACGTTGGCTTCTTTGGTCCACTTAAGAATTTGTATGCGCAAGAAGCTGATAAGTGGAAGACTATCACGCAATATGAAGTTGCTACTCTCTTTGGAAATGCATACAACAGAGTTGCATCTCTAGAAAAAGCAAGGAAGAGTTTTGAATCTGCTGGAGTGTGGCCGTGTAATCCAGGTATATTTGGGAGGAAGAATTCTGTCCTGCAGCTGTCACTGATCGGCCTCCCAATGTAGAAATTGTTCTCAAAGACGCCGAATTGCTGCAACAGTTGACAACACATACTACTCCTAGAGTACTTGCTGTTTGTACTGAATATAATTCTGAAATTGCAGTACTGGATATAGCAGATACTATTTTGGATTAAAATTCTCCAAAATCGCCAAACTGGAGGTTGGAAACCAACGTTACTGCAGATGCTGTAATAGAAGAACTTGTCATTGAAGACTCTGAGATTTCGCAACAGTTAATAGAAACTCCGAGATTAGGTAAGTTCTTAATGCATTAACACAATGTGTTTCCGAACTAAATTCCTTTTCATATTGTAGCTACAGCTCTATACTGTCACATTGTCACACAAATGATAATATAATCGAAGAATCTCCAGAGGCAGCGGTCGATTCCGAATATCCTCCAACCGCATCAACAGCTGCTTTAGAAACATTAAAAGCATCATCAGATATAGGTGATAATACAGTTTCTACTGCAATCTCTGGTGATAATCATACTGTAATGATCCCTTATCATTCACCTTCACTTAGACAAGACTTTAAATCTCCGTTACAAAACATATGTTCAAATGAAACTCAAGGTATCTAGTGAGATATCCTTTTCAAATGTACTTTCTTCATAAAAATATGTATTTTGATTGTAGGTCCAAGTTTTTTAGCTACATTAGAAAGTATCCCACTCCCCCCTTACGCGATGAGTTAGAATCATCTCCTGTAACCGGTCAAAAAGGTGAACAAATGGAAACAATTGGGCATCAAGAGGATAGTCTACTCAGCCTTGCTCAATCTGCTAAGACATCGGCTAGTATGGAACCTGCCTTATATACGGGGGCTCAAAAAGTTGCCCTATTAAATAGATTTACCCCTACTACGGAAAATGAGTTGCTTCTCTGGAATGGTTTGCAAGCGAGAATTGCTCAATGCAATAATCTCCAAGCAAAAATCGATGAACTACATAACAGCTGGAAAACAGCCGAGCAAGAAAATAAAAATGCCACATACAAGGTGGACCAACTACAATTCCAATTAGATAAAATGCATAAAATGTATGAAGAACTGAACAAAAAATATTCAGAGATAGAAAAGAAAATGCCTAACAACACCGAAGAAAAAATGACAGTTGAATACAATACTGATGAAGAGGAGTTAGAACGTGAAACAAGGTGGATTTGTGCAAAAAATTGGAAGAAAAGAAAAATGGATACTTCGCTTACACCACCACAACAACAGACCAATAGGACTAACGTAGAGAAGCCTAAAAAAATACAAGCGCCTCCGCCTGTCATAGTGGACAATATAAATAATTTTAATGAACTCCATGCTACCGTGTGCCAGCTTCCTGGCGCTCAGATTAAAGTCATTCATGACAAAAATATTAAAATTAATCTACAGGATGAGACAAATTATAAAATGCTTACTGCAATGTTAACCGAAAAAGAGTACACTTGGCACTCCTACGAGAATAAGCAAAATAGGCCAATTAAAGTTATGGCTAACAAACTGTATCATTCCATAGAACCAGAAAAAATAGTCCAGGAAATGAGAAAACGTGGCTACAAACTTATTGAAGCCACTCCCAAATTAAAATATAAAACAAAACAACCACTTAACATGTTCATGCTCTCATTCAGACATGACGAGAGTATTGACAAAATCTACGGAATAACTGATATACTAGGGGTTAGAGTTGAAATTCTGTCATTAAGAAAGTCCAGGCTTGTGCCACAGTGCAAAAAATGCCAAGCATATGGACACACGCAAAAATACTGTGCCATGGAACCACGCTGCGTCAGATGTACTGGCAAGCACCTAACAATGGAGTGTGCAAAACCAAAGAATGAAAAACCAAAATGTGTTCATTGTGGTGAAGGGCATCCAGCTAACTACAGAGGATGCATGGTTGCAAAAGAAGTGCAAAAATTAAAAGATAGGCGCACTAAGAAACCAGTTCCTCCTAAGCAGCCACAGAGGAATAACCAACAAGTTCCAAAGAATATAAGTGCCGGACAAAAAGCGAACAGTCAAGCAGTTACTGGTAAGCCTGAATTGAGTATTAATACAAATGACACTAAACAAAATGACCAAAATGTATTCATACAAAACTCTCTCCAACAAATTATGGAGAAATTAACACAAATGGAGGAACGTATTAGCAGACTTGAACATAGCGCTAAAGGAGCTATTCCAAAAACTCGTAATGTTAAGTAGCCTTAGGATTATGGAGTGGAATGCCAATGGACTCTTACAACACCAACAAGAATTGAAAGCAGTCCTAGATATAGAGAACATTGACATATGCCTTATTTCGGAGACTCATTTTACTAATGAATCATTCATTAAATTTAAGGGATATAAAACATATCATACCATACATCCAGCAAATGCAGCCAAAGGTGGTAGTGCTATCGTAATTAAGGATTCAATTAAGCATCATCAAGAAACCGGGTATAAAACAGAACAGTTTCAAGCTGCCTCTGTAAAGGTAAAAACCAAAACTTATGAGATCATTGTCGCTGCAGTTTACTGTCCGCCTAGACATGCTCTCAAAAAAGAACAATATGTAAGATTTCTAAATAGTCACGGACATAGATTCATCATAGGTGGCGATTTCAATGCCAAACATGTCCAATGGGGATCTAGGTTAACGAACACAGAAGGAAAAGAACTTCTACAAGCAGCCAATCAACTAAAATGCGAAACATTATCAACTGGCAAGCCAACATATTGGCCTACAGATCCCAACAAAATCCCAGATCTAATTGATTTTTTCATAACTCGAAATGTATCAGTAAACTATATACATGTGGAAGAAGCTTGGGATTTGAACTCTGACCATTCTCCCATATTACTTACGCTCAGTGACAGCATTATACAAAGTGAATTAGCCCATAGATTAGTAAATAAACTAACAGATTGGAAAAGCTTCAGATTAGAACTTGAAGAGAGTATCAATTTGTCAGTGCCTCTAAGAAATGAAGAACAACTAGATAATGAAACAGAATCATTTGTTAATGTTATCCAACAAGCTGCATGGGATAATACTCCAGATATTACTCCAAGAATTAAAGGTAACAACTACCCCAAAGAAATCAGAGCTCTTATTTCCGAGAAAAGAAGGCTCAGAAGAATCTGGCATCAATCTAGATCACCAGCCGATAAAACCATATTAAATAATGCCACACAACAACTCAAAAGAGAGATTAAAAAAATCAAAGATAAGTCTATTACTGACTACCTAAGTGAACTGTCAACTGACTATTCACTTTGGAGAGCTACCAAGAGACTAAAGAGACCAATACAGCAGAACCCACCAATTAAAAATACAGATGGTACGTGGGCAAAAAGTAATATGCAAAAAGCCAACAGGTACGCTGAATATCTTGAAGAGACTCTCCAGCCGAATGAGGGAGAAAACACTATTGACTGGGATAATCTTATCCAGGAAGAAGGTGCAATCAGACCCGCTACCCCGAAAGAAATAGCAAAAGAAATTAAAGAAAACATTAACCCGGAAAAAGCCCCAGGATTTGACCTAATTACGGGGGAAATTCTAAAACATCTCCCACGTAAAGCCATTCTAAAACTTACCTATATTATTAATGCATCTTTTAGATTAAAATATGTACCGAAGACATGGAAAGTAGCAGAAATGATAATGATCCTGAAACCCGGAAAACCACCAAATGAAGCTTCGTCCTACAGGCCAATCTCCTTGCTCCCTGTAATATCAAAACTGTTCGAAATAATATTTCTTAAAAGATTAAAACCAATCATTGAAGACAAACACATAATTCCAGACCATCAGTTTGGATTCAGAGAGAGTCATTCAACTATAGATCAGGTCCATAGGATCACAGATGTAATTGAAAAGTCGCTGGAGGAAAGAAAAGTTTGTTCTACCGTCTTTCTTGATGTAGCACAGGCTTTTGATAAAGTATGGCATGAGGGACTGCAGTATAAATTAAGCAAGCTCCTGCCTAATCAGTTCTCACAATTAATGAAGTCTTATATTTCAGATAGAACTTTTAGAATTAAGCAGGAAGACGCTTATTCTGAACTTAAAGAAATCAAGGCGGGAGTACCACAAGGCAGTGTATTAGGGCCAGTCCTTTATCTACTATACACCAGTGATATTCCTGAATTAGAATATGACACGATAGCCACCTTTGCTGATGACACTGCTATAATGGCTGTGGGAAAGGATCACCAAGAAGCGGCAATAAAACTGCAAAAATCAGTTAACAAAATCAACACCTGGACTAAGCAATGGAGAATTAAACTAAATGAGAGTAAATCTGCCCATGTTAATTTCACTATAAGCATAAACAATATCCAAGTACCATATGCTGATACAGCAAAATATTTGGGTATAACACTGGACACTAAGCTACGCTGGAGAGCACATGTCAAAAAGAAAAAGGAAGAATTAGATATCAGATTTAAAAAAATGTATTGGCTGCTTGGACGAAATTCCACACTGTCAATATATAACAAAGTACTTTTGTACAAACAAATTCTCAAGCCCGTATGGACATATGGCATCCAGCTGTGGGGTTGTGCCAGTAAGAGCAATCTAGATATAATCCAGCGATTCCAAAACAAAGTGTTAAGGAGCATTGTTAATGCCCCCTGGTATTGCAGAAATAGTGACCTCCATAGGGACATGGGAATGGACACCGTTATCCAGACCATCAGCGAATTCGCCAAAAGTCACGAACAGCGACATCATCGTCACGTCAATGTCGAAGTCATCCAGCTCCTCGACAATACAAACCAGATTCGAAGGCTCAGGAGGATCAAACCCTTCGAGCTAGTATAATTTTGTGTTAGTGAAAAAGCAGAGAACAGTGCCTGTGTACACATTAATATTAGTGTAATTAAGTATTAGAAAAATATAAGGAACACTAGTGAGTAAGTCCTTAGATATAAGTTTTGTAGCAGTAGTAAATTAGGTTAGAAAAATATTACTCATTGATCTAAGTTCAAATCAGATTGTAATTATAGTAAATGCCATTGGTGTTTGTATACAAAAAAAAAATTAGAAAGTATCCGCGCCACACCAAAATGCAACCGAGATAACGCCAAAAGAAAGAGGATCTCCAAGAAATCTGAGATTTTGACAAGCTCGCCTTATAAAGATGACCTAATTGAGAAAACACAAACTCCCCAAACTAAAAAGGTCAAGAAAGCTGTATTTGAAACAAATAAGAAAAAGAAATCTACCAAAAATTCCACAAAATTAGGAAGGCAGACTGCTTGCGGAAGGAAACCGGTTGCTGCCTCTGTAGAGGTTGCAGGATTTTGCGGTACGTGTGGGGAATCATATTCGGATCCTCCAGAAATTGATTTAATTGAGTGTCACCAATACAAACTATGGTTCCACGAAGTGTGTACCAGTTACACAGGTTTTGGGCTGTTTACATGCGATTCATGCCATTAGGAAGTCGAGTGCGCACTCTTCCTATGAAGGATTGTATGCGATAAATGCGAATACAAAACTTTTAGGTTAAATAATGATTTCCTCATGATTTTCTCACTCGTTCTGCTCTCGTTTTGCACAATCACAATACTTCCGCTGCATACTTCTTTATATTGAAAAGTAAAAATAAGTTTATTTTTAATATTCATTGAGTGTCATTAGCTGAATCAGAGATTTTTGCAAAAAACACTTCACCTATTTCCAGAACCCCCGAGCCGCCACTGGTATATGTATCGTATTAGTTTAATTTCAGTTTCATAATGCGGTAACATACCTATATAAAATAGACTGCAAGAGATTTATTTCTAAGGTTATGCTACTTTTAAAAACAATATAATCTCCCAGAACAGTAAAAAATACAGATGGTGAAAATTTTAAATGTTATATGGCATTAACTAACACGGTACATTGGAAAATTAAATATTATGTAGGCAAAAAATAAATCCTGTCTACAGTGGACGAAAATGGAGAATATGTTAAAAAGTGTATGGGCATTAGGCCGGGCCGAAAAAACTATTTTTGGAAATATCAGTTGGCATAGTGAAAAAAAGTTGTAAGAAGGGTAAACAACGAAGCTGATTTTTTTTCAAAATTTTTCAAAAAAAATCAAAACCGCGCCCCAGAGGGGTTAAGCATTTTTTTCCAATGCACTATTTTGTATCTGCCATCGCAAAAAACTGATAGGTATCAACTTCCTTACGACACAAAAAAAAATGGTTAATATATTTTAATATTTAGCCGCGCCCCTGGTGCCTTAAAACGTGGGAGTTGTCACGTGGCAGTTGCGCGGTACGGTCTACTTAGATACGCGATATAAAAGATTGCGTCAGTGTGATTTTAACCGTTCTAAGAAGCAGTTGTGTTTTACATGTAATCGCGAACGTGTTGACAGAATTATTACTTTTCTTTAGTTAAATAAATATAATTATTATAATATCGAAGTGCAATAACCGTTAATGTTAAGTGCAGGTGCAGTTTGACAAATATTCACCTAATCACATTTTTTATTATTTTGTTAATGTTAACAGATTAAGGGAAATTCGAGCAAGCAACCGCCTGAATGGGAAGTTACAAAAATGGTTGCAAATAAAATAGAGAATATATGGAAACGTGCTTCACTACCAACAGTTGGCTCCAAACGCATAATAGCAATGATATTAGCATATCATAAAAAATACCGTAATATAACAAAACCTCTAAAAGCTAGAAAATCACCATTTATGCTAAGAAAGGTAGAAAACTTCAAGTTGGAATCTCAAAAACTGTTCGACATTTCTTTTTGCAAATGTAGTGATTTCGATTCTTGCAAGTGTAGAAAACTTCGCAAAGTGCCTTTGATGGAACAACATATTTTAACTGATCAAAGGAATCAAAGAAACATGCGTATAGCTGGGGTAGATAAAGTAACCACTGAAAAAAATAAAAAAAGGGAAGCAAGGCGCAGTTTTCCTCAAATTTCAATCCCTTCGACAAGTACTGCAAGTATTCAGAAGTCTGGTTCTAGCCGACCTATCGAAAATGTAAACGATAGTTCATCCAGCGACGAAGACATGGCTAAAGACCAAGACTACAAGAATTGCTCACACAAAAAAACAAAACTAAAAGAAACATGCAGCCAAATGAGAGTTCCATTGCCAAATCTCGCCAGAATTGCTGATATGACTGGTGCATCAAACCGAACAGTAGCCAAAATTGCAACAGCTGTCCTGGAAGATTTAGGACTTGTTTCATCAGATAACCCAGTTAACATAGTGGACAAGAATAAGATCCGTCGAGAATTACAAAGGAAAAGAAAGCACGCACAAGAAAAGGCTATTGGGAAAAGCAAAGATATTGAAGCAATCTATTTTGATGGTAGAAAAGATCAAACCATGGTGCAAATTGGCCGTCATATTGTTAAACAAGAGGAACATGTAGCATTAATAGAGGAGCCAGGAGGCAAATATTTTGGTCACTTATCAATAAATCCACCTGTTAATGCTGTAAACATCGCCACGAATATGTTATCCTATATGAAAGAAAACTCCGTAAACCCAAAGAACCTTAAAGCAATCGGCTGTGACGGAACAAACGTCAATACTGGATGGAAAGGTGGTGTAATTAGAATAATTGAGGTTCAAATTGAAAAACCACTTCAATGGGTAATTTGTATGCTACATGCTAACGAATTACCACTACGTCACCTTCAACAGTTAGATGGACAAACGAAGGGACCTGAAGCAGTAAAAATAATTATCGATAGAGTAATTAAAACTAACGCATATTTTGCCCACCCGGAAAATATTTTGCTAGCTATGGTTGCTGATGAGAGAAGTCATATTAGGGAACTTGGTATACGACGCATATTAAAGGCTAGAAATCAACCACCAGCAAAACTACGAATATTTAAAATACCCGATATAAACTGGAATGCTTTATACTCAATTAATAGTTTGGAGCGAATGCTGTATCACGGAGCCCTCACTAACAATGGATATTAAGAGTGAAGATTTGCTAGCAGCCATTGAAAATAAATCCTTCATTAATATTAGCAAACTACCATGTCACACCCAAGCTGTTGAGCGATGCGTACAGATTATAACAGAAGCGTCCAGCAAAGTTTGTGGTCATTTCTCACGAGACGGTTTTATAAGAGTTAAAGTAGAGGCAAGACAAAGGTGGTAGGGAGGGTGCAACTCATCGTGCAGCCACCTCCCCGTGGTGAGTTGTGGGTTGACTAAATGATGATAAGAAATATAATTTTGGTGCGGGATTTAAGTTCATCATCATTTTTTCAAGCGAAGAGCTGCAAATTTGAACTTCTATTGCCTTGGGGCGCGGCTAAACATTTAAATGTGTTAATCATTTTCTTTTGTCTCGTAAGTAAGTTGAGACCTATCAGTTTTTTGCTATGGCAGATCCAAAATGGCGGATTGGAAAAAGAAAATGCTTAACCCCCCTGGGGCGCGGCTAAATTTTTTTTGGAAAATTTTGAAAAAAAATCAGGTTAGTCGTTTACCCTTCTCACAACATTTTTTCACTATGCCAACCGAGATTTAAAAAGAAAAAGATTTTTCACGTTTTTCGGCTTTGCCTAATGGACATAACTATGCAGGTGCAATGGAAATTAAAATATTAGGGAGACAAAAATATGCGTCGTCGAAAATGCATCACTGGCTATAATAGTAAATATACCTAATTATTACTAATAGTTTGATTTTGAAAAATGTACTCGGTATATTACTGATTGTTTCTGAAATATTTCAAAATTTAGAATGTTTAGGAAGCATAAAATCATAACAATTATTGTAGTTGCTAGTCATTGTTTAATATATAATAATTATACCTCTATTTATATTCTCGCCGAATTGTGTTAATAAAACTAATTTAAATATATTAAATGAAATAAAAATTACACTGCTGATTCGGTAACACTTCTGAACCCCGTAGCAGTTAAGGCTAATACCTGCTCGCAAACCTTCTTATAGCACCAAGAGTCTCCTTTTAATCGTTTCCTCCGTATTCCAACGAATGCCGATGATGATAAATGATTTAAGTTATTTAAATTGTTATCAATTTTTGTATCTTTGTTACGTAAATTATAACCAATAGGCGAAGGGACATCGGTCTTTACGGGAGTATTGAAATTCAAGGGACCTTTTTTAAGGATGGATTTGGTAGAGTTGGTGGAATTTATAATTCGTTGTGGAGGCCCGAGATTTGGGAGGTAGCATATCTCTAATTCAAAGGAACACCCTCCAAAGCGATTGTTGGCAGTCGGTTCCAGTTTTCCTCTAAGCGTAAATCTGAAATGCAAAAATCAGTATTAACATAAATTTATTAAGTAATAGTTTTTTACGATATAAGGATCGTAATATGAAATATTACTTTTTTCATATATGCACGACCTTCACCTAAGGAAATCTACGTTGGTTTCATTTTCATACATTCATTAGTTTAGGAGCTGGACATGTCTGACATAACAGGTAAGCGCGATACAACAAAAACCGTCGCACGGTGATCCAGATTCAAGTTCTAGGTGGACAAAAATTTATAAATCAACAAATCTACCTAAAATATTTGTTAGACAACGAAAAAAATAATTAAAAAATTCTAAATAGTAAGGGGTGGTTTTTAGAGGGGGATGAAAAAAATAAGTTTTCGAAAAATTCTGAAAATTTACTAATGTACCAATATTATATCTGTAAATACACTAAAAATAATTTAAAAATTCTAAATCCTAAGGGGTGGTTTTTAATGGGGGATAAAAATAAATTATCGAACAATTCTGAAATTTTACCAATGTACTAATATTATATCTATAAAGACCCTAAAAATAATTTAAAAATTCTAAATAGGTACTAAGGGGTGCTTTTAGAAGAGGAGGAAAAAATATTTTATCGAAAAAGTCTGAAACTACGAAAACACCAAGATTATATATGTATGTGAAAACGCCAAAATAACGAATACATTCCGAACATTGCAAGGGTATTTCAAACACTAGAAACAGATCTTTGTAGCGCGAGCGGTGGCTTCTTTGCCGTTTGTTATTCATTATTGGAAATTAGAAGCATATTTAAATAAAAATATATTTTGAAACTGCTTAGAATACTTTAATCCAAAGAGAAAATACAACTCAAAACTTATATAGGCATAAGACATATTGTTTTTAGGTGTTCTTAATGTTAATTACATCTTATTATTTAATATATATTTATATATATATATATATATATATATATATATATATATATATATATATATATATATATATATATATATATATATATATATATATATATATATATATATATATATATATATATAACTTAACTTAAATATAATGGAAAACTTTCATTTTTAGATGTATTAGTAATTAAAAATAGTGATAATAGGTTAGAATTTGATATATATAGAGAAGATACCAGTACGATCAGATATATCCCTAATGACTCTCACCACTGCTATCAACATAAAATGGCAAGTTTCAATTTTCTTGTCCATCGTTTACTAAGTTTCCCTCTCAGTAATAAGAGATTTGAAAAAGAAAAAGTATTAATTAAAGATATAGCTGTGAGTAATGGTTATCGTAGAGATATAGTTGAAAAACTAATTAGGAAGCGTAAATTTAAGGACACACTTCGTAATTCTACGACCTTTCAAAAGGATATAGAGGCTCCAAAATATGTATCCATCCCGTACGAACCCCGGTTTACTCGTGGTTTGAGTAAGGTTTTCAAAAACGTGGGTATAACAGCGATTCATTCGTCGAGCAACAAATTACAACAACTTTTAGACAATCCAAAGGATAAAATTGTTCCAAATGAAAGGTCTGGGATTTACGAAATTAGTTGTAATGATTGTGATCGAAAATATATTGGACAAACGAGACGGTCAATTAACACCAGATTTAAAGAACATATGGCTCATCTAAAATATGGAAGAACAGATAAGTCGACAAGGGACCTATCCCGTATAGCCCGCTTTACGCGTTGCTTAGCAACCGATGATTGAGGCGTGATTAGTCACGCGTAAATTTCACGGTGATATCATTAGTGACGTCACCGGAAAAATAGTATAAATATGTATATATATATATATATATATATATATATATATATATATATATATATATATATATATATATATATATATATATATATATATATATATATATATATATATATATATATATATATTAGCTTTGAAATTCTTTGCTATTCATATTTATTTTGTGAAAAGTAATCTTGGGTTTGTAGCATTTCATTACATAGAAATAAGCAACTAGACGAATAAGAAAGAAAACACACTTACCAGTACTATATCTGGACACACATACGGAAATGAATCACTATGCATATGAAAACGAACTACTTAGAAGTTGTACAAGTTCTTTCACCTTTCTTGAGGATCTTCAGAGCAGTATACGATTTATTTCATTGATCATTCATACTTGAATTTAAATTACCAATACACCAACACTTGCAGTGACGTTTTATGACATTAGTTTTTGACGGAACTCATTCTTAGATTACACAAACCTAGTCTACTATTTATATTTGTTCTATTTGAACATATTATATATAAAAGCATTAGGCATACAGTTATCCAGAAGATGTTAAACTTTAAAATGCATAAAATCTTGTTGAACCTATTGAAAAACAACTACTTTTTCCAACTATATGCGGGAAAATATTGAATTATATATACAATAGAGTTCTGAAGCATTCAAAGAGGGAGTGATACAGAAATTGCTTGCTTAGTCAAAACTAAAATCATTTGTTGGTTGTATGTATATAATGAAATGCTACAAACCCAAGATTACTTTTCACAAAATAAATATGAATAGCAAAGAATTTCAAAGCTAATAAATATATCCAGGGTGAAAATTGGATTTTTTTCGAGAATTTTCGAAGAAACAATTAATACATACAACCAACAAATGATTTTAGTTTTGACTAAGCAAGCAATTTCTGTATCACTCCCTCTTTGAATGCTTCAGAACTCTATTGTATATATAATTCAATATTTTCCCGCATATAGTTGGAAAAAGTAGTTGTTTTTCAATAGGTTCAACAAGATTTTATGCATTTTAAAGTTTAACATCTTCTGGATAACTGTATGCCTAATGCTTTTATATATAATATGTTCAAATAGAACAAATATAAATAGTAGACTAGGTTTGTGTAATCTAAGAATGAGTTCCGTCAAAAACTAATGTCATAAAACGTCACTGCAAGTGTTGGTGTATTGGTAATTTAAATTCAAGTATGAATGATCAATGAAATAAATCGTATACTGCTCTGAAGATCCTCAAGAAAGGTGAAAGAACTTGTACAACTTCTAAGTAGTTCGTTTTCATATGCATAGTGATTCATTTCCGTATGTGTGTCCTGATATAGTACTGGTAAGTGTGTTTTCTTTCTTATTCGTCTAGTTGCTTATTTCTATGTAATGAAATGCTACAAACCCAAGATTACTTTTCACAAAATAAATATGAATAGCAAAGAATTTCAAAGCTAATAAATATATCCAGGGTGAAAATTGGATTTTTTTCGAGAATTTTCGAAGAAACAATTAATACATACAACCAACAAATGATTTTAGTTTTGACTAAGCAAGCAATTTCTGTATCACTCCCTCTTTGAATGCTTCAGAACTCTATTGTATATATAATTCAATATTTTCCCGCATATAGTTGGAAAAAGTAGTTGTTTTTCAATAGGTTCAACAAGATTTTATGCATTTTAAAGTTTAACATCTTCTGGATAACTGTATGCCTAATGCTTTTATATATAATATGTTCAAATAGAGCAAATATAAATAGTAGACTAGGTTTGTGTAATCTAAGAATGAGTTCCGTCAAAAACTAATGTCATAAAACGTCACTGCAAGTGTTGGTGTATTGGTAATTTAAATTCAAGTATGAATGATCAATGAAATAAATCGTATACTGCTCTGAAGATCCTCAAGAAAGGTGAAAGAACTTGTACAACTTCTAAGTAGTTCGTTTTCATATGCATAGTGATTCATTTCCGTATGTGTGTCCAGATATAGTACCGGTAAGTGTGTTTTCTTTCTTATTCGTCTAGTTGCTTATTTCTATGTAATGAAATGCTACAAACCCAAGATTACTTTTCACAAAATATATATATATATATATATATATATATATATATATATATATATATATATATATATATATATATATATATATATATATATATATATATATATATATATATATATATATATATATATATAACACTCGGAGTAGTTTCCACAAACACCAAAACACTTGTGCAGCATGTTGTGCAACACTACACTTATCTGTTCTTCCATATTTTAGATGAGCCATATGTTCTTTAAATCTGGTGTTAATTGACCGTCTCGTTTGTCCAATATATTTTCGATCACAATCATTACAACTAATTTCGTAAATCCCAGACCTTTTATTTGGAACAATTTTATCCTTTGGATTGTCTAAAAGTTGTTGTAATTTGTTGCTCGACGAATGAATCGCTGTTATACCCACGTTTTTGAAAACCTTACTCAAACCACGAGTAAACCGGGGTTCGTACGGGATGGATACATATTTTGGAGCCTCTATATCGTTTTGAAAGGTCGTAGAATTACGAAGTGTGCCTTAAATTTACGCTTCCTAATTAGTTTTTCAACTATATCTCTACGATAACCATTACTCACAGCTATATCTTTAATTAATACTTTTTCTTTTTCAAATCTCTCATTACTGAGAGGGAAACTTAGTAAACGATGGACAAGAAAATTGAAACTTGCCATTTTATGTTGATAGCAGTGGTGAGAGTTATTAGGGATATATCTGATCGTACTGGTATCTTTTCTATATATATCAAATTCTAACCTATTATCACTATTTTTAATTACTAATACATCTAAAAATGAAAGTTTTCCATTATTTCCTAGTTCATATGTAAACTTTACAGAAGTGAAACGACTATTTAATATAACATCTTTATTAATAGAACCACTTTGCCTAGGTGGTAAAACTCTTAAACTAGAAATTAATGGATCTGATGAGACTAACATAACGTTAAATAAATCCACATTTGTAACTTTTCGCGACATTTTACGTGTATTATGTTCTCTATAATATTTCACTTCTTTATGTCTAGATTCTTGAGCGTCTTCTCCAAGCTGGCCAATCGGGAGTAAAAACTTCTCGATAATGTCTTTTCCGTGTAAAAGTATTTTGTGTATAGTTGGAGGCATTGGGTACCATTCATACAATTTCATGTATAGCTAGGCAGCTTCATAAGCATACTGTCCGAATGAAGTAGCATTTACTTTATAATTACAATTTATGGTCTTCAAAATTACACTAAATCTATAAATTAGAGTCTGATCTATACCTGTAATACGTGATGACAATGCTGGGTAAGCGAAAAATTTGCGAGCAATATTGCCATTGTTCGTATTACCAAAGCCAGGTTTTACGGAATCCACCAAAAGATCCATTTCGTTACGGAAAGATGTAATAATTTTTTGTCTTCTAGCGCTGCATAACTTTTTATTTACATCACCACGAGCTTGCCACATCTTAAAATCGAGCTTATACGATATATGTAATAAACATTCAAACGCCCTAATATAAGCATGTAAAGAAGATAATCAAGTCAAGAGAAGAAGGATCGGAAGTGCGCAATTTCACCTGATCTAATTTATTAAATTCTGATGGACCAGCTTTACAAATATAACATTTTTGAGAAGAATTTGAGGTCAAAGCGTTGCACACCTTGCCATCTACCATAGTTTTTAATAATTTGTGATGTACAACAAATTCTTTTTCGTTTATTTTCAGTTTAGTAGTTGTAAGGTTGCCAATTTGATTCTCAATGTAAGAGAATTCAGATTTTATCACGTCAGTAGTTTCCTCTATAAATTGGAATTTTTTTGGGTCTACCGTGTTGAAGAAGTACGTGGGTTTTGCCACAACACTAATTTTGAGCTTTGAACTTGATGGTAATACATTTGCAAGGGAACTATAGATGTCGTTAAAATACTTGAATCATCCTGCTGTGTCTTATTCGGATTATCTGATTCAAAATGTTGATTATAATTGCTCTGACTTCCACTTCCATCTGCACCCCATTTATAAAACATATGTATATTGACAATGGGTACATTTTTATCAATAGATAAGAGTACCTCCTTTTGTGCTTCAGCAATTCGAGAAACCGTGTGGTCTAATAACGACTGTAGTGGAACTTCGGCTGATGTTTCTGTCACCGTAATATTAGACTGCGGATAACATTTCTTTTTTGCTTCTATTATTCTGTAGTAAGGAGGATATAAATGTTTTAAATTTTTGCATTTTGCAGACTGCCTTAGACTTATGTATTGACTGCGAGTTAGTTTCAAACTTATAAATAATGCTAGAGCCTCCTCGGGTGAGTAAGATAAATTTCTACCTTTTTTCTTGAAGTCAGTTTTCTTGAAACGTGCTGCACTCTTGGGGGAATGTGTAACCTTATGTACGATAACGGCAGCGTTCCTATTTCCACAGGAATGTAGCTTCATCTGAGCAGCCAATAATAATTCTGCTTTGTCTGTCGACTCCACAATTTTTTGCACTATTCTTCGCTTTGTTTGCTGGCTTGCATCAGCAAATAATACTCTTGGTCGACCACGACCGGCCAATCCTGACCCAGAAGGTGTACACTGAACGGCACCAGATGTAATAAACTCTTCATTAAGCCATTCTATATTTGTTTGCATAAATCTGGAAATAAATCCGTGACTTGTATTCCACTTCCTTCACAAGGCCATGCAAAAAGTGTGGATGGCTTTCTGTATTTTTTTCTCATCTTGAGTAGTCACGTTTTCATTTCCGATTATGTCAATGATATGATCAAACAGGAAGTTCTTTGATCCCACCTCCATAGGACGGAATGGAGTTTTCGTTCTTAAAAGTTTGAATAATTCGAGTCGCGAGAAGCTTGCACGTCGACCTACAACATACAAAATAGTTAAATGTTGTGGGGCGTTGTGGAAGATTTAATTAGTATTTATCGAAAGCATGAGAACTGTCAAACACTACTATGTCAAAATAAATGTGTGCTAAAGTGTGCCAAAAAAGTACTCATCCAATAAACTTTGCACTTTGTTTCTTTTTCTAGTAATTGAAAACGTGAAAGTTAAAAAACACTAATAATACTAAATCACAAATTGTTTAACATACATACATACCTTGGAGAATATGCACCATTTTAAAAATCACATATATACACACTTCTGACGCGACGTTCTGACAGCTGATACACGCACTTCGCAATAATGGAAATAAGTCATTCATTGTCACACGAGCGCGCCTGCGCATACGTTCCCTATTGATTACGCGACACGACTAAGCGGAAGGCGTGGTAATTATAACATTCCCATGTAACAGTTAATTCTGAAGATTACCAGAACAGTTTCAGAGATATTGAGCCTGGATAAAAAATATATTTTTGGAATCCTAAATGTTACTTTCTGATCATCGTGCGTCGATGTCAAGAAACGGAGCCCGGCACAGAATATTCTTTCCTTTTACAATTTATCCCGTGTAAAATTTTATGGACTACGTTTATCTCTGTCACTCACACACGATTCTGGAACATCTATTTCATTTCATCTGTGCCAGTCCATAAATAACACAACGAACTTGCGTGCGTAGATTAAACAAGAAACCGGCATCGGCACCCGCGGCTAACCGTTTTCCAATTTTTACGTACCTATTTTTTAGAGCGTGCGTCGCGTCGACCGGGCAGTGCGCTATTTTCTATAAACTCTTAAAGAATGGGAAGAAATGCACTAGATAGAAAATATGTTTAAATGAAAGCCAAGGCTCCGTGGCACTACCTCACCAGCCGCCACTGGCTGGACAGCAAAACATGCCAAAAATTGCTATTTTGGTATTGTTACATTAAAAAAACCAAAAGCAGTATAATTCTGGTAAATGTTTTTGCTTATCCAAAAAAGACCCATGAAATCTATCGCAAACAAAACTATTTTAGACAATCGGCTGGCCCTTATATACTCGCTTCAGGATTTCTAGAAGCTCCCCGATTATTCCTTCCCATTCCAGATTGTATGCAGGTCATATCGAAGTGTTTTCCCAATACCTGAAGGGGTATCCAGATGTTCTCATCCCGCAAATAATCTATCAATGGGGACAGGGGGCGTATCTCCGTTATTTAAAGTCCTAGAGGATTGAGACTTGATATTGAGAGTGTGGTGTTGCCAGATTGTGCATATTTTCCCTACATCTAGGGAATTTTCAGTATATCGTGCACAAACATGACTGTAACATCATGTTGACAGTACAACCACTTTAGTTTTTAGTAGTTCAGTCGGCGGTCAGATTAATTTTCATACAAAGGAAAATTGGAAATTTCATCACACATCAAAATATTTTACATGGTTTCAGCCATGTAAAATTTAAATTCCATAAGACCGCCTTCAAAAATTTAGGTTTAATTTGAACTGTCAATCCTTTCAAACAGTATAGAATAGCCAAATTATATCGTAGCTTAACAACAAGAAGACAACATAATGGACAAACATAATGGAGGAGGACAACATAATTTTGGTAATTGTAGCAACAATAATGATTTAAAGACGGGGGAACAGCGATCAGAGAAATATGAACCAAATAATGAAAAATGAAGATAGAAAATCTGGGGTACGCAAAGCAAACAGCAAAGACGCGACGGGAGGAAAATGCACGCCAAAGCCAAATAAAGACAGTGCATGAGACACGTGATCTCAACGGCTGCACGCTGATTGGTGATTTTGTTTTACTAGTAACTAAATTAAAATTCGCCAGAAAATTAAAAGACTATACAAATAGCTTCGACATATCATATCATGAATTATCAAAGATAGAAACGTATTAAACTATCTCATTTAAAAATATTGTACATGGACACATATCTAAAATCGGCATGCGAGATAAATAACCTCGGCGTAGTCATTGGTCGTATGACGACCTAGTTAAAATGGAAGTAAGGATGCATAGCACAAATGAAGTGTTAAAAACTGTGCAAAGACTATGAATATAATGTGTGAAATGTTTTAAATAATATCTGTTGTGAAAATCTAAAAATGATAAATAATGACAATACGGCTGGAAGGGAATATTATTTTAAAGAGAGATGGTGTAACTAAGGAAGTATTGTTTTGTTTTATATACTAGACTTCCTTCACTACAAATAATTAAGCTAGGAGTTCAACCACGGCTCTTAAAGAGGTAGCCAAGATCTTTAGATTTCTCTATAAGAAAATTAATAATTTAAATAGTAAAATATAAGCGAATGTTAAAATTTTAGGCATAACAATAATCATCTGTTTCCAAGGCGTCAAGTCCTAAAAATTTAGTGCATTTAAAGAAGCAGTGTTTTTTGAAATGCATTTTATAATCAAACAGTAAAATAGTATCTAGGGTGTCCTAGATACGAATGCAGCAGTTTCATCGCATCCAAATGAGGATTTCAAGGTTGTAAAATAGTTCAACAAGGTGGTAAGGTATTGCAGTTTTGGAGTTGCCGCATTCCACCAGCAGGGGCATCTACATCAGAGTGCAACAGTGCGTTACGCGAGAGCTCTAATGTTTTTTTGTGTTTAGAAGGATGAACAGGATTAACAATGACAATAAAAGTTATAAAGAAAACACAATTTACATCATATTTGTTATAATTTATAACAACATTGCTTAACTTTAAATATTTCTCATCTTGTTCACCCAGGATTTAAATACCCCATGTTCTTTGTAGTTTAAGTTATGATAGGATATCTCAGGGTAGACTAAGTTTATTTCTATTCTATATTGCTGAACTATCAACCAGCAATCACGTATAAATAAATAAATAGATACATTAGTTAAAATTGCAAACCAGTCTCTTTCCTTCCAAGATTAATTTAATAATAATAATTTTCAACAATTCAATAATCTTTGCAAAGTAATCATTATAAAATTCAATATGAATTTCTTGACCATAAATTAAATTTTACAATCTTAAAATAAATGAGTATATAGAACCTCTAAAAAAAAGAAACTAGTCTATTTTGAACTCACTTTGAGGTAAGCGTTTCCATGCTCTGATTTAATATATCATTTTAAGAACGCTATAAGTGTTTAAATTTTCTATATATAATTATAAAGTGAGGGACATACAAATAGATATATTTTCAACATTGTGCACTAGTTTGTCAACTGGCGCCCATATAACAATGAGCCTACAAAGTATAAGCTAAAATAAAATTTCAAACTATTTCAATTAATATTAAACATTCTCTCTATCTGTCTTTCAATCTGTCATTATCTAAAAATATATGCATAATCAATATATAATAATACAGTTAAAATATTAAAATATATATATATATATATATATATATATATATATATATATATATATATATATATATATATATATATATATATATATATATATATATATATATATATATATATATATATATATATATATATATATATATATATATATATATATATATATATATTGTTAATATTCAATATCTGAATTTAACTTACATTTGGTGAAAAACGGATAGTTATAATAAATAATTCCATTACAGTGCCTTAATTTATAAAACAATTACTTGACGTCGCCTGTTGAATCCCAACTATTAGCAAATACCGTCACGGCCTGCGAAATCTTCGTGGATCTATGCCGTGCGAGACGCACTGATATCCGCTGATCACGTCCTTTCGTTCGTCATCTACGAACGGTAGAGAGGACTGCACAGTGCACACCTCTTGAATCTTAAACCGAAGGACGAGCTAATGGTTTGCTTCGGCGGCATATCAATTAACACCTTTTTGCATCCATACGAGATAAAAACAAACACAAATACTGAGAGATTTATTTGGGTATGCCCCAACACGCCTCAAGACGGCTACTGTAGCGAGAGCCGGCATCTCAAATCGCTAACTGCCACCATTTATTAGAATTCACATCGTGTGATGAAGCAGTTTGTAGAAACAGAAAACCTGCCAATTAGCGATGATGCATCATTTTTTCCCCCGGTATTTTGCGTTCAGGCGCAAAGCGAGAAAACGTGGTACTAAATCACATATTTACATTAACAGAATGCGGCACTGGCATTGTTAAATTCAGCAGCTAACCTGATATAAATTGCTTAACACGTTTAAATTCTATTGCACCTGTTAATTTTACATAAATTACATAATCGAAAAATATGAATCATAATTTCAGTAAATTCAGCCTTCTGATTGGTTGGTATTGGCAGTAAAAAATGTAATCGGTAAAATGTTATATCACAGCATAGATTGATTCCTGTGTTGTTGTTATGTTAAAACATCCCTTATATTATATCATCAAATTTATATCAACGATCATGCCTTTGGAAATGAAAATTTCCAAATTATTTTGGCTCATTTTTAAGCTGCAAATGCCACTGAATTATCTGCCGCTAAAACATTTGTGAGGGTTGGCGCCACTGTGCTAAAATGTTGACATATATCACCATAGACAACCAAGGTCGGAGTTAGCGACGTGATCATTGACCTTTGTTGTCACATGGTACACTTTCCCTCCTCTAAAAGGCTTGCTGTATGAAATCGGAAGCCATAAACTATAATCTCCAGGTCTATTACATGAAATTCACCTATTGAATTTTATTGTGGTACACAGCCGAGTTCCTCAAAATATTTTAAGCAGCGTATAATTTAAAGGTTTGACTTCTATAGAATACCATACTTCCTACATAAAAATACATTGATAAATTTCTTACTTAGAAATATTTCTAACTGGATTCCTGGCTACTTCAAATAAAATGCTCTCTGCTGCAATTTAGTAAAGCGCATTTTCCATTTCGAACGAACGGATGTACTTTATTGGCTACTACCTCCTCTTTTAGATAAACGCAAGTTGGCATTGGAGTTAGCGCAATTCCGATGAAATAGATACAATGTTATGTTAAAGTTCTGGATAGACAGCAAATCAGTAAGACCAAAGTAGAAGTAAATTATGCATGGGAACGCATCTCTCGTCGTTGCTTAACAAGTAAACGAGTATTAACCTATGTTGCAGCCTGCATATTTTAAAAGTAAATCTTTTGCCATTTGTTTTCTGTCAATGGAATTTGTGTTTATTTTTTCGCGCTATATAAACGTTAAGGATGTATAAGACAATTGATTTAAAGATGGCAATAAAAGACAAGAATGAAATCTGATATAAGAATGCATACCTATAAGAATAATACATATAATGACGCGTGTGAACTGCGTTTCCGTCACTTTCCGTGTAATCAATATTAACATCGCATAGTAAGAAAATAAAGCAATGAACTTCCGATTTTGTGAGCAGTAAGATAAATCTTAATGCGGTTTTGTGCGTTCGATTCGTGAGAGCGTCTACAAACTTTGTGAAAATTGATGTTATTTTGAAAAAATGCATTTTTGCATTATAAAATATACATATAAGTTCATCTCGAAGAGACAATAAATAAAAAATTTACAACTCGGTAAATATTGGTGGAAATGAGTCCAGTTTTGCTACTCGGGGGGTTTTTGGGGTCGCTGAACACGAATATCATGACGGCACAGTCTCCGAGGTACCTGGTGCCCAGGGTGGACAGTATGAACATCGCCTCCTGGAATTATCTTGAGCAATACATCATTTTTACCTGAATTTAAATATGATATATGATATGATTTAAATATGATAAATATAAATATGACGAATATGAGATATGCTGATAAGTCATCGACGTACAGTGGGGCAAAATACGCTTAAATTGGCATAAATTCCTACGACCCATATTTAGAAAATATTTTACATTTTTCGGTTATATAAGGAAGAAAATAAGGTACTTGGCTATTATAATTATATGTGGTTTTATTGGTTATAGTAACAAAAAAAACTGAACAGATTTATAAGTAACATTCGTCTTCAGATTCTGATAGAGACATGTCTTCACTGTCACTGATATTTATTGATTCTTCTAAATCAGGCTCCAAAGAAATTTCCAACAAATCCATTGCTTCTTGTGGCATATTTTTAATTGTTTTTTTTGGGTAAACGTATTTTGCTTGTTATTACAGGATCTGAGCTAATCAGGAATAAATTTAAAATATCTTCATTCGATTATTCACGGCTGCATTTTCTTGAATAATATCCACGGTACATTTTAGAGTTTTTGTTTCTGGCTTCTTGAGCTTCTTCTGTTAATTGGTCAATAGGCAACAAGGCGGAAGATATTATTTGAGGGCCATTAATTAAAAATGTATGTATGGTGGGAGGCATACGGTACCAAGGATATTTCTCTACAAAATATCTGGCTGTACTTCGAGCAAATTCTCTAAACCGATTTTATCACAACTTCTTGCACATCAATTGAACGTTGCACAGTGTGGTCCAAGAGTGCTTGTAGCTGAACTTCTGCAGAGATCGCGGTTATTTTAATGAAATCTTTTTTCGGATAACACGACTTCTTTGCTTGCTGGACAACTTTATAGGATGGAAACCTGTCTGGGTCAGTCCTTCGTATAACTTCGTACTGATGTCTTGATAATTTAGCCTCCATCATGATAGCCAAGGCTTCTTCAGCTGACATCAAGCGGTGTTGGTCCATCATTTTCTGATAGGCGTTTCGGTATTTGCTAGCTCGTTTTGGGGTGGTGGCAGTTACTTCGTGTACTACTTTTGACGCCTCAGTTTTTCCTGAGGCTCTAAGGCTCATTTTTGTTGCATAAGATAATTCTCCAACTGATGCAGTACTTCGCAATATTTCTGTTTTTTGTCCTTTGGCTCGTTCGCCACTATCTCCAAAAAATTTTTTTGGACGCCCTCTGTCTAGTGGTTGAAGATAAAGACCTGTAGCGAGGAAAACTAATGGAAGCATCCAACCATATACGGTTATCTGAAAATCGGGTTTCAGTCCTTTTTGCCTTGTCTCAGCGAGACTTAAAGTTTGATTTAAAATAAGAAAGTTTAGGAATTAGATCCTTTAAATTTGCTTCTCAACAGTTCTTCTTCCGACTTCATCTCTTAAGGAGACGGTCTATATTTTTGTAGCCAGAACTTCTAAATACATTAAAAAATTCTCGCCGCGATATAAATATGGAGGTAGCTCCTGCAAAAAACATAGCCTTGTAGAACAAGAAAAAATCTTAAATAAGTTAAGTAATATACATTTAAGGAATTTTAACTTGAGAGGAAAACTGTTTTATTTTTTTTACCAAGTTTCGAACACCCTGTATAAGACTACAAACGAATGGTACTCTTGTAACAAGTCTCTAAAGCTTGCCCTTATTGAGAAAAAAAAGACGATTAAAATAATTATATGTCGATTGTGTGTAAATCATCAAAATACCATGTTTCAAAAAAATCCGTTTTAAAAAAACAGGGGCAAGTATGGGCAAAAAACACAAGTAAAGCCAAGTTCTACAGTAAATTTTTACTACAATAAAGTAAAAATTATTACTCGGATAGCCTCGGAACAAAACTATTTACTTAGATATACTTCAGGACTTACTATTTTAATTAACGTAAAACATCGATTTTTTTAAAAACATATAAATAACAAATATTTTTTAATTTACTGTAAACAGAGTATTTAGACACTAGTACATACCTGAGGTTGAAGGCTCCATAACACACAAATGAATTAGGAAGGAAAGTTTTTGTAAAAACACAACACTAAGAGTACACTATAATATAATTATTCGTCCACTTGCTACAGCTTGTTGTAGATGACTGAGTTTGTAGGAGGCGTGGCGTCGCCCCGTTTGGTAAAAGGGCCAAACTACCTATGTCATTAGATGGGCCTGTATGTGGGTTGCATGAATACTACAACAATTCATGTAAAAACGACCCTTTATTTTTTGAATTTATGCCCACTTCAACGGTATTTTGCCCCACTGTGCGACGACTCAATTTTTTGTCAATTAAATTGTATATCTTTAGCAAGTCCGTATAAAACTATTATGCATTACCTAAAATGGTACGAAAAAATTTGATTGTTTTTTTTTACCATAACTCTTAATTTTGAATCCACTTAACGTCCATTCATTTTACAGGGCTACATGATCATGTATATTTCAACGTACCCAAACCCTTCATATTCAAAGGGTAAAGGGTTGATAGTCTCGGGAGGGGTGGTCCACGCACTATAATGCAAATTTCTACCTTATATCTAATATGTATGTGTAGTTAACTGACCGGGTATGAGATACCGCGCAGTTGCCACATGTAATTCTCAAATTTCTCAGTATTCAATTAAAATATTAAATTCCACAATACTATATTAAAATTGTATATATTATCTGTGAATGTGATACAATATATTATCGGCGAACGATGGAAAATATTCCAGAACGTAGGCACTACCGATCGGTAGGTGAGAAAAAATTTATGTTACGAGTATTTTACTGCATACAGAGAGATCACTCTCATAGCGACAAGGTGGGAGATGTGTTCGGATTATACAGAATCATCAAAACCAAGCATATACACACTTTTAAGAGAAGAAAAGATACATGGAAGTGTACAACCACCGAAACCAAAAGGCGGTGGAAACAAGATTATAGTGGACGATGATGCAAAAAATGCGATACGGTCCACGGTTTCTTTAGAAATAACGAATTGCCCACTTTAGATAAGGTGCTGCAAGATATAAGTGAAAATGATATTATACCTAAAATGTGCAGGGCTAGTCTGGCAAAAATTTTGAAGAGCTTGAATTTTATGTATGGAAAAGTAGACAGAACGAGTATTCTCATAGAAAGATATGAAGTAGTTGCTTGGCGGATGGATTATCTTCGAAAAATAAAAAGTTTCGAAACAAGGGGCGGAAAATTTATTACAATGAAGAAACAAGGGTTAACGAAGGACATACTGTGAAGAGAGTCTGGCAGGATGGAAACGTGAAAAATGCACGGCAAGCTGCGATTGAAGGCTGGACAACTGGTTTAAAAATGCCGTCTGGAAAAGGTCGCTGTTTAATCATAACGCATATTGGAAGTGATAGTGGATTTTTGCGTAATGGAGAATTGATATTTCAATCTAAGACGACCGGAGACTACCACGAGGAAATGAATTCCGAAGTATACGAGAAATAGTTTGCTGGCGTACTTAAGCATTTGGAATCAGGAAATAGTGTCGTGGTTATGGGTAATGCGCCTTATCATAGCCGAAAATGTGAACAAACACCCCAACAATCATGGAGAAAGAGAATAATTCAAGAATGATTAACAGAAAAGGGCATTCCTTGCCAAGAAAATTACTTGAAGGCAGAAATATTGCAAGTAAATAAATATAAGTATATAAATCAGCAAGTATATAAATATAAGAAACTGGCAGTGGATGAACTTCCCTCCTTATCACTGCGCATTGAAACCCATTGAATTGATCTGGGCACAAGTAAAAGGAGAAGTGGCGAGAGTGAATCAGACTTTTAAATTAGCTGACGTAGAGAGACATCTTCGAGGAGCAATGGAAAATATCCCAGCAGAACAGCAGAATTGGCAGTGTATTAATCACGTGATGAAAGAGAAACAGATAATGTGGAATGTGGATTTGGTGGTTGAACAAGCCATAGAACCCATTGTGATTAATATTGGAAATGGTGATAGCGACAGTGAAGATGAAGTGAAAATTGACTGAAAATAGTGATATTAGTGATTATAATATTATTAAATAGTGACATAGAAAATAGTGGTAATAATTACACTTTTTAAGGTAAGTATTAAGGAGTAAGGTATTAAGGTATTTTGATTTTTTGTTGATTTTGGATATAGGTGATTTATTTGATTTGTCTTATTGTTTTTATTTTTTGTTGAGAATTTTTTGCTTTATTTTGGAATATGGGTATATTTATTTTATTGTTTTTATTTTTTGTTGAGAATTTCTTACTCTTTTTTGGAAAAATCAAATAAATATATACCTATATTTATTTGATTTTTCCGTTTTAGAGTTTATTTTTCACGGCTACTTAGCTGTTTTGTACATATTTAATTTTGATTCTTGTGGGAAATATGGCTACTGGCGAACCACCCACTAAAAAATGGTAACGCGCTGAAAGCCAATACTTCATGAGTGTGGTGGAAAGTTGCATTCAATATGAGCTGTTGTCTTGAAAATCTGCATATAAAAACCTTCTACTTTAAACCACCAAAGAAAAAAATGCTTACGCCAATGAGAAACATTGTGTAGGTCAGGGTTGCCGGTCGTTGAACTACACATATATATTAGAAACCGTGTAACAGATATCTCCGTTAATTTTTATCCTACAGAAATATAAAAAATCCAAAATTTTCGTTAAGAAAAAATGTCTACATTTATGTTACTATATCATTTTTTCAGTACCTTTTTTAATTTTAGAGTTATATTGAAAATAAGGTATTTTTTAATGAAATTTAAAAAATACGTTCTTCATTTTCATCATATTTTTTTCGAAAAATACACATTCTAACATTTTAACAAATTGTTAGATTAGATGAGCAATATTAAAATAAAGTAATTTGCATGGTAACTCGCTTAGTAACAATGCAATCGACTTTTAAACGTCTTTCCAAGCCCTACAAAAAAAATTATATTTTTCTATTTCTTTTATTATTAAGTTATTTCTTAAGTTCTTTTACTATTAAGTTTTTCGCGAAAAATTCTCCCTTATGTTTGGACCTAGAGCATTCATAAAAAACTATCTCTTTTGTTTTTTTTATAATCTTCGTTTTTGGTCACTACAACTTCGTCAGTTATGCCACCCCCGAGAAGGGATGGCATCCACCCTCAGGGTAAAAGCACATCGGCGCTATGTCACTTTTGCTTCTTGAGCCATCTTCTAGCTACTTTGAGTAAGGGAATCCCCTAAGAATTCGGAGCGGAAAACCTTCAACGACTGGACTAACCATTTTATACTTCGAGGCGCAAAAGCGTGTTTTATAATTTTAAAAAATCATGTTGATAGCTCAACTAGGTACGGAGATATTGGAGTAAAGATCCCGACTCAATTTTACACATTATTTACTCAATTACATCTACAATTTTGAAGTCACTGGACCAGTGTCACGGCTAGATCTATCGGTAGGCTACAATTCAAACCTATACATACACTGTATTACCCATATGCAATTAGCATCAAGGGCATATGTTTATATTGGTAAATTGGTTTATATTGGCAGAAAGGCAAATTATTATATTGGTGCAAGGTACAACCTTAAGTAAATTATTACAGGAAGATAACCAGTTTATAAATATAAATATATTTACATGGTTATAATCTAATTAAAGTAAACTGTTATAAATGAATATAACAGTTTACGCTTGATTAAGTTAGCTATAATATTGATACAGAGGATGCGATTGATTTGTGTACATAACATACACATTGATTCGTATACATTACATTATTTAACTCGATTATTTAGCAAATAATGTCAACAATAATACGTTAGATCAGATTAACCGCCACAAGAGACAAGACATTGATACGAGTTACGATCCCACATAGTAAGCTATTCTTATAATAATATAATGCATAGTGCAGACTGCAAAGTCAGGGATAGATAACACCGACGTTATAAATAAGCTTCCATGCCTTTGTAAATCACTTTTTGCTCAAACTTGTAACTGTTAGTTTGTCTCCGGAAATAAAATTTTTCTTTTTTAAAAATTTGTTTCGCTCGACCCGAATCGAAACTGGCGCAGTCGTCCGGATGGTATAAATTAATCAATCGCTGATTATTGTGAATTTCAATTCTTAAATTACCGAAGATCCTACACCAGAACAAAATTTCCAGTTCAGTGAACACAGAGTAGCTGAATGAGAAGACCGACAGTGACAGTGAGGGAAAAGTCACACCTTAATTACCAATTACAATCGTTGTAATTACTGGGCAATCAGGCCAGGTAATTAAGAAAAGCCGATCATCGAGATCACGTCACGAGGAGGGGAATCAACCCAGGATATCTAGTATCGCCTAGTCTCTTCACCGACAACACCCTAGATGTAAGTTAGATTTAAGAAGCAAGAAGCCAACCCTTCACCGACAACACCCTAGATGTAAGTTAGATTTAAGAAGCAAGAAGCCCAGTTCAAGAAAGTACAAAGAAAGAAAACGACTCTCAAGAGACAACAAAGAACGAAGACTCCACTCAAGAAAGAAACCCCAGAAAACACCAGTGTTAGGCTGTGGAGAAATTGTAGTTTCGTAGAAATTTCTAACCGGAAATTGCGGACTATAATCGCTATATCCACCCTTTCCGAAACAAAGAAAACATCGTGTGGCTTTGCACTTGTAACTCGTTTACATAAGCCCTTGAAGAACCAAGATCGTGCACTCACTTTTCATAGACCACGAGTAACCCTAATTCTTGTGTAGAAAAGTTTGGCCCAAGCTAGAAAACATCTGTAAAATGAAAACATCTTTACTCAAGTTAATACTGTAAGCGCACAAATTTATTATTTTTATCACTGCATATTAGGTACCCATTTTATATTTAACCCGAATTTAAAAAACATTTTCGTATAGTAGTTATTGTATTATAAAATTTTAATATTAAACTGGACGACCTTTTAAATAGTTTAGACAATTTAAATCTAGATAGTTCTGAAAATAATTCAACAGAAAATCAAAAAATGGCAGAAATAAATTATTCTTTATTAAGATACCAAGCTGATAATATTCCAAATTTCGATGGTAACCCCAAATTATTACAGAGATTTGTAACTTCATCTGAGAATTTATTACGAGCATTTCAGAATAGAACAAACCCTGATGCACCTATAAATATTTGTTTACTTGATACTATATTTTCTAAACTAAGAGGACGAGCAGCATACCTAATCTGTTCTCGATCAGAAATAAATAACTGGCAATTAATTAAAAATATTTTAGTAACTACATTCGCTGATCAAAGAAGTATCGATTGTTTAATACAAGATCTCTTAAATACAAAAATAAATAAAAACGAAAATCTATTAAACTTTGGCATGAGACTTCAAGACACTAGAAGCCTTTTATTTGCTAAATTAAATGCTAGTAGCGACGAGCACAATATTAAATTAATGAAAATAGAACATTATAATGATTTCACTTTAAAAACGTATATAAATAATTTACCGTATAACACACAATTGGTAGTCAGACTTAAAAAACCAAATTCATTAGAGCAAGCTATGAGTTTTGTACAAGAAGAAGAAAACTTTCAACAATTTAAATTTCGCAGTTCGAATAATAATAATCAATTTAATCAAAATCAAAAACCAATGACAAATAATAGACCTCAGACTTTACCACAGACGAATATACAGAATAGCTATAAACCGCCTCAAGTATATAATAATCAACCAAATTCTACAAATAACTTTCCACCACACTTTCCTCAAGCCCCAATACCGATTACATCAAAACCTAATCATACTCAAAAATATCCGACAAATAGTCAAGTATTTGGCCAACCAAAAAATGTTTTTAAACCCGGAAATATACAACCAACTTATAAACCAACGCCTATGAAGCACAACTAGTCGAAATTCAGTTCCATTTAATAGACCAAATTATTTCCAAAATAATCCTAATCAAAAACCTAATTTTACTCATGAAGAATTATTTAACCAAGAAGTCATAGATCAAATACGTTTTGAGAACCCATTTGAACAAACCAACTCTAATTATTATGAATCTACTGATAATCAAAATTTAAAAAACGCACCAACAAATGATTATACTGCTAATCAAAGTTTACAAGATGATGACTATACTACTGTTACTCATTACGATAATGAATTAAATTATACACCTTTAAATTCTAACGAATACGACACTTATCGATATATAGAACAACAAGAAACGTTTAATCCCAATGATATAAGAAATCAGGATTTTCACAATACCCTGAGTACGGAGAATACGACATAATATATTTAAATAATTATTCACCAGAACTTCCATACATAATTATCCCAGAATTAAACGCTAAATTTCTAATTGACACAGGCAGTACCAGAAGCATTATAAATCCTAAACTGGCATATGAATATTTTCCAAACTTTATTAAACATGAACCTTTTCAAGTATCAACTGCCCATGCTACATCATTTCATAACGAAATTATAAATATTCCTTTGTTTCCCAGCTTTAATACTCAAGGAAATCATAAGTTTTATCTCTTTGATTTCTCAGAAAAATTCAACGGGTTAATTGGCCTAGATTTACTATCACAAATAAACGCTAACATTGACCTATATAACTTCAAACTTATTACACCTCAAGCAACTTTGCATATCCTTTCTACGTTACGACAAAACAATGCTTCAACTCAGAAATTCCAGGCACACCAGATAACAATTCCTGCAAGAACGCAAAAAATAATAAGAGTGCCCACTGTCCAAAACAATGGCATAGTATTATTACATTATTGCAAGACAGCAAATGTTGATATACCAAAAACATTAGTAGAAATAGAAGATAACTCTGCTATAACGACTATTATCAATACGAGTGAGAAAAATATCAAATTAACAATTTCAAATCCTTTTAACATAAAATTAATTAACGTAAATGAAATAAATTTTTATAATAAATTACCATTCGAAAATACTTATAATTATAATAATTATAATAAACTGCTCAAACAAAACTTACGATTAGGAAATTGTAATAAAAAAAAACAAATCAAGCTGAACAAAATTATTCAACAATAGAAAAAGAACTGCTTTCTATTGTGTGGGCCTGTAAAATAAATAGATGCTACATTTTTTCGAATAAGTTTCGAATTTATACCGATCACCGCCCTCTTGTATGGTTATTCAATCTCAAAGAGCCTAACTCTAAATTAGTTCGATGGAGGCTGAAACTCGAGGAATATGACTTCGAAATTATTTATAAAAAACGCAAACAGAATACTAATGCCGACGCATTATCTCGAATCCAACTAAATTTAAATGAAACAGATTCAATAATTAACAAACCAGGCAATGTAAATGAAGAAATATTAGATTATCTTAGAGACCTAGCAGAAAACCCCATTGACAATCCCAACCTACAAAATCCAGATAATCCAGTACAATAAGATAGTACAGGAGTCACATGAAGTACAAAATGAAAATCCAGAAAATCAATCTAATACAGAAAAATTAGACAGCCAAAACGTAAATATTAACCCCGTTCCTAAAATTAATATAATTCAAGACATACAAATTAACGATGCAGACGAAACCGCACATACAAGTAGTAACGAAACTCAAAATAATGGAATAGAAATATTAGATGATATTATTAATAATAAATTAAACCAAATTTTAATTGACAGAAACCCCCATCCAAATGTTAAATACACTCAAACGAAAATTGACGATAATAATATAACAAAATTTAAGATACCTTTAAATGACTCAGCAGCAGTGCTGTATATTCTGAAAAACTTTGTTAGTCCAGAAAAACGAACGTATGTATATTTTCAATGTAAAGATTTAATACCGGTATTTACACAAACATATATGAAATATTTCCGACCCCTAAAATTGTACCAATGCACAACACATGTTAATAATATAACTGAAAAAGATGAACGTATAATGCTAATCAGACATCAACATGAGAGCAAGACTAATCATCGCGGAATTAATGAAACATACGAAAAGCTAAAAACTAATTATTACTGGAAAAATATGAAAATTGATATCACAGATTTTATTAATCAATGTGACATTTGTCAAATAGCTAAATATTCTCGACAAAATCCATATGTCCCATTAGTATTAACTGAAACACCAAATAAACCTTTCCAAATTTTACATATAGATCTTTTTTCATTCGAAAAACAAATATTCCTGACTATTATAGATAAATTTACAAAATTAGGACAAGCATTGGCAAGTACTAAAGACGCCATATCAGTGCAAGAAAATCTAATTAAATTTTTTTCTTTCTACGGAATCCCCGAAACTATAATCGTAGACAACGGCACAGAATTTAAAAATGAGACAATAAAAGAACTCTTAAAAGTACAAAAAATCAAAACTCATTTCACTACGCCTAAACACCATGAATCAAATTCTCCTCTTGAAAGATTTCACTCAACATTAATCGAACACCTTAGAATCCTAAAACAAACTCATAAAGACTCAACCCCTATACAATTAATGCCCTACGCACTAATTGCCTATAATAATACAATACATTCTGCAACGAAATATACTCCTTTCGAATTAACGTTTGGACATACTAACCTTAGAGATCCTTTTGACCTTATTCCTATGACATTTTACTCTGACTATATTACAAGCCATAAAGATAAACTAACGTCTCTGTATAAAGAGATTGCAGCAGATCAAGAATTAAATAAACAAAAAACTATTGATAGAATTAATAAGGAAGGCGAAAATCAGTTTCACTTTAAAATTAATCAAACTGTCTATAAGAGACTAGAAGAACGCTCTAAACATAAAAATAGATTTAAAGGACCATATATATTAACAGAGTTACTTGAACATAATAAAGCAAAAATAAGAAATAGTAAAACTAATAATACTGAGATAATACATCTTAAAGAGCTTAAGAAACCTCATATTATTTCAGATGCAGGTTCATCCAACCAGGAATAAACAAACCAACACAATAATTTTATAAAAAAAAAAATATTTTAGAAAATTAAGTATCCTTGCTAAATTCCTCTATAAACATTTTTAATTATCTTGCTCATAATATCTCACAGAACCACTTAATTTAATCACATGTATCAGAAATTAAAGTTTTGAGATATCAAACAATTTATACTGTACTTAGTAAAATAGAAACAGCCAATTCTTTTGCTTAATACTCTGCGTAATTCAATTATAAAGCCAAATGAATTATTATCTGAACTTAAAATTATGAAAAATTACCTTTAATAGACTTGCTTTTAAAAATGTTATAAATATTAAAAGTTTAATGATAAATGTGAGGAAATATCAACAAGACTAAGAATATCACAAAAAAAATTGTTATTTAATAAATTAATGTTCCTGTTTATGTTTCCAAAACATCCATATGGACTGTAATGTTGTACTTAATTTTAGTGCTTGTTATTCTATACCTGATTTACAGCAAATATATTTCAAAATTCTTAAAAACTAAGTCAAATTCAAATGAAAATAATTCAAATATAATTTGTTGAAAAATCACTCAGAGAATAATTTTTCAGTTAACATGGGAGGAGTTACGATCCCACATAGTAAGCTATTCTTATAATAATATAATGCATAGTGCAGACTGCAAAGTCAGGGATAGATAACACCGACGTTATAAATAAGCTTCCATGCCTTTGTAAATCACTTTTTGCTCAAACTTGTAACTGTTAGTTTGTCTCCGGAAATAAAATTTTTCTTTTTTAAAAATTTTTTTCGCTGGACCCGAATCGAAACTTACGCTATGATTATACTGGGTTCCCCATAATAGACTACCCATTTTATATTATTAATAAATTCCCTATGAGATAACTAACTAGGTTGTTTTCTGTGGGAATATCTTCTGTAGTCTTTGGGATTTAAGTAAATTATTAATCAAGTAGGCTCCTGTCACAAATAAATTTTAATTTAATAATTTCGTGGAACGTCATTTTTCTACGAGAAGTTTGTTAGTTTTCATCAATAATTATTGAACTTTCATGGATTACTCAGTCCAACAACGTGTGTCGTGTGTAGAAACTTACATAAGAAGCAATTCGATAGAAGAAGTTATGCGTGCAATCCGGCCTCAGTTTAATATCAACAATAGGGGTCACGCGCCAAATCGTAAAACTGTTAGGTTATGGGTTCGTCATTGGCGTGAAAATGGTTTTGTAAAAAATTTGAAGAAGCCTGGACGTCGAAGAACAGTTCGTACAGCAGAAGAGATTGAACGAGTTAGAATTGCGTTTACGAGAAGTCCTGTAAGGTCTGCTAATCGACAAACCCTTATTCTAGGAATATCGAAGGGAAGCTTAGATCGAATTCTTCATAGGGATTTAAAATTTCATCCCTATAAATACCAAATGGCACAGCACCTTAGCAATCAAGATAAAGAAGCAAGGTTAGCATTTTGTCAAGAATTTTTGGATTTACATCAAGGAGCAATTCAGTCTCCTAATGATCGACGAAGCAAATTTTTATTTAAACGGCATGGCCAATGAACAAAATTTTAGATACTGCTCAAATGAAAATCCTCGTGAAATCTTTACACAGAACCTCCATAATCCAAAAGTTGTTGTGTTGTGTGGAGTAGGATCTTTTGGTATTATTCGCCCTTATTTTTTTGAGGATGCATCCGAGCGCTACGTTAATATGCAAGAGACATTTCTCATTCCAGAATTAAACAGGCGAGGATTACTAAACAATGCCTTACTATTCCAGCAAGATGGGGCAACAGCTCATACCGCCAGAAGCTCAATGAGGGTCCTGCGAGAAATGTTTAATGGCCGACTCATTTCTCGATTCGGAGATTTGCCTTGGCCTTCGAGGTCCCCCGACTTAACGGCACCCGATTTTTTCCTGTGGGGATATTTAAAAGCCAAAGTGTTTGCGAGTCGTCCAGGTACAATCGAGGAACTGAAAATTCAAAATTCGTTAAGAAGTAATAGACGAATAAGACGAATAAGACGAAGTATACGTTTAGACGAAATTAGCCCAAAGTTACAGCTAGTGATTGGGGTATCTGTTCAAATAATAATATTATTATATAAATTTTAGCTACGTAATGTCACCACCAGCTCTACAGATAGCCGTGATGAGAAAAAAGCAACGTCGCATCCCTGATTCTGATTCTAACGGTCTAACTCTTGTGACCATTGTCAACTTTCCAATATTGTTAACTCAACAATATTATCTGTTAACAATGATGATAACAAGAAGTGCTACTATTGTAGCCACGAAGGTTGTTAAAATTAACAAGGCATTGGCAGAAATATTGTTAACATTTCACTTGTCAGCTAACAAGTGAGATCACCTTATCAATATTGAAGTG
Source organism: Tetropium fuscum (assembly GCA_964058915.1). Lineage (NCBI taxonomy): Eukaryota > Metazoa > Arthropoda > Insecta > Coleoptera > Cerambycidae > Tetropium > Tetropium fuscum. The sequence goes on from CAXKVY010000133.1 coordinate 442,255, forward strand.
TTTGTAAAATAAGAATAACCTTGCATTTGCTCTTACTTTTATTATTTTTATCCTGCAGGAATTCTTGCAGAAAGGAATTCTTGCAGAAAAGGAATTAAAGGAATTCTTGCAGAAAAAAATGTTGGACCCTTATTTGTTAGCGGTTTAAGATCAAATTGATGATGAAGAAGAACGGTAAGAGTAAGTAAATAAATAACTATGATTTCAAACCAGACTTTTGATACATATGCCAATTGATGATCAGGAGAAGACAATTACGTCACTTGAATGATACCTTAGATACACCAGAATATGTCTTCCGTGGAATTTACAGATTGTGAATTTACAGATCTAGAAAATGTGTTATTCAAGTTGCCGAAGAAATTTCTCCTTTTATGAACATGTAGCGAGAAGAAATAGCCATTCCAAAATTACACAGAATTTTAGCTACGTTACATGTGCTGCCACATGGCAGCTATTAAAAGTGTGTGGGTTAAGACTTGTTCATACCTATGGCTCAACAAACTCTATCCAACTGTGTATGAGGTAACAACAGTTATAGTCAATCATTTAGGACATGGCATATTTAAATTTCCCACAACAGGCAAAGAACAGGCAAAAGTGTTAAAGAATGATTTATGCAGAAAGGTGCTTTCCCATGAATTGTTGGAACAATTGATTGCACCCGCATTGTTTTACAAGTCCCTTTTTTAGGACGCATAAATGAAATTTTAAATCGGAAAGGCTACAGCATTAATACCCTAATAATAGATGCAGATCCATCCTCATTGTAGAACCTTGTAGAACCACGGTAGACGGCTTATTGACGTTTCTCGGTCTATTCCATAAGATTCCACCCCCAATTACATTAGTGAATCTCCTTGGGCTCGAATATATGACAGTTTCATTGAAACGTCAATAAGCATTCTACTAAGTCTAATTAATTACATTCTAATAAGTGATTTTTACAAGTTCCATGCTTATTTTCAACCCCTTGAACGGGGGTGACACGAATTATTTTACCATCGTCTGCTTATACATATTATATACAATATTCCACCCCAATTTTATTAGTGCATCCCGCTGGGTTTCGGAAATATGAGAGTAATATAGAATCGTCAATAAACCGTCTACCGTGGTTCTACAAGTTCCATATTAATTTTCAACCTCCTGAAACCCCGATTTGTTTTTCCATCGTCAGATTATACATATTATAGACAATATTCCACCTCAATTGCATTAGTACATCCCCTGGGTTTCGGAGATATGAGGGAATCATTGAAACGTCAATAAGCTGTATACCGTGGTTCTACAAGTTCCATGTTTATTTTCAACAGCTTAAACGGGGGTGACACGAATTATTTTACCATCGTCTGATTACACATATAATAGATACTATTCCACCCTAATATCATCAGTGCATCCCCCGAGGCTTAGGAGATGTGACAGTGCCATTGAAACGATAAAAACCGTCTATGTGGTTCTACAGGTCCCATGCTTATTTTCAACCCCTTGAACGGGGGGCACACGTAGGACGCATATATGAAATTTTAAATCGGAAAGGCTACAGCATTAATACCCTAATAATAGATGCAGATCCATCCTCATTGAACCATCATAGAACCTTGTAGAACCACGGTAGACGGCTTATTGAAGTTTCACGCTCTATTCCATAATATTCCACCCACAATTACATTAGTGAATCTCCTTGGGCTTCGGATATATGACAGTTTCATTGAAACGTCAATAAGCATTCTACTAAGTCTAATTAATTACATTCTAATAAGTGATTTTTACAAGTTCCATGCTTATTTTCAACCCCTTGAACGGGGGTGACACGAATTATTTTACCATCGTCTGTCTGCTTATACATATTATATACAATATTCCACCCCAATTTTATTAGTGCATCCCGCTGGGTTTCGGAAATATGAGAGTAATATAGATTCGTCAATAAACCGTCTACCGTGGTTCTACAAGTTCCATGTTAATTTTCAACCCCTTGGAACCCCGATTTGTTTTTCCATCGTCAGATTATACATATTATAGACAATATTCCACCCCAATTGCATTAGTACATCCCCTGGGTTTCGGAGATATGAGGGAATCATTGAAACGTCAATAAGCTGTATACCGTGGTTCTACAAGTTCCATGTTTATTTTCAACCGCTTAAACGGGGGTGACACGAATTATTTTACCATGGTCTGGTTACACATATAATAGATACTATTCCACCCTAATTCCATCAGTGCATCCCCCGGGGCTTAGGAGATATGACAGTGCCATTGAAACGATAAAACCCGTCTATGTGGTTCTACAAGTCCCATGCTTATTTTCAACCCCTTGAACGGGGGGTTGTCCCCCCCGTTATTTTCCACCCCTATTTGAGTACATGTTTCGGAGATATGACAGTATCATTAAAACGTTAATAAGCCGTCCACCGTGGTGCTACAGGTTTAATGCTTATTTTCATCCCCTTGAACGGAGGTGACACAAATTATTTTACCATCATCTGCTTGTACAAGTTATAGACAATATTCCACGTCAATTTTATTAGTGCATCCTCCTGGATTTCAGAGATATGACAGTATTGGAGAAACGTCAATAAGCCGTATTCCGTGGTTTTACAATTTTCAGTCTCTTGGAATCATATTACCAACATTTCATTATACAGATTATAGTTAATATTCCACCTCAATTTCATTAATGAATCCCTTTGGGTTTCGGATATATGACAGTATTATAGAAATGTCAATAAACCGTATACCATGGTTCTACAAGTTCCATGTTTATTTTGAACGGGAGTGACCTCGTGGGTGGGATTTCGTGGATAACTTCCATAATATTGACTAAAACTTTTCATCTCATGATATTTTTTTAAACACTTGTAAAAACATTATGAAAATTATAAACTATTTTCACATGTTTTAAGAAAATGGTGTAACCCATACATGAATACACCCTTTATAGCCCAACAGCTATTCTCTATTATGAAGAAATATGTTCATATTTACACCTCAGCAAATATTTACAGACGTTTTTAACAGTGTAATTGTTTTTATAATTAACTTACAAAGGGTTGCAACTAAATCTTTGAGGTACCGAAACTAAGAAAGACATAAGAAAGAAACTAAGAAAACGTTCGTAAACAGCCGCCTTGCTTTTGTTATTGTTATGTAATTGCCTCTAACACTCATAGATTACATTGTCTCTAGGAAATATTGGTCTCAGTTACTAAACACACTAGGCACCTATCGTACATATATCAGACCTTCAAAGTTGGTCTGATATATGTACGATAGATAGACTTTCAAGATGGCCAGTAAGAGAAAAGCGTTATGTGTTGACGAAAAAGTTTATTTGGTACGTGCGATAGATCTTCCTTCCATATAACGAAAACTCTTTATAACGAAAAAAAATGCTCGGTCCTTTAAGATTCGTTATAAAGAGTATACACTACATCTGCAAATAAAACAAATATAAATAGTAAATTAGGTAGATGTTTTCCTATGAATGTGTCTTGCATGTCATAAAAGTAATTTCTGATGACCTCTAGAAGAACTTGTACAACTTCTAAAATGATTCGTTTTAGTATATATTTAAATGTAGAAATGTATTTCGTATGGGAGTATTCTCGTTTAATTTTTTCAGTCAGGTTAACACAAATTTTGAAAACATTCTACATTATATTTGAAAATAGTTTATTATTATAATGAATATTTATTAATTAATATATTAGTGAATCTTAAACAGTAATTCAATACTAGCCGTGTCACAGTCTGATTTTAGCATTTGGCGAGGCATTTGATAGCAAGGCATTTGACACTCTAGGGTCTCTAGACTCTAGACCAGGTATGGGCAACCTTTGCTTAGCTAGAGGGAGGAATTAGGCAAGAAATAAGTAGGTAGTAGTGAATAAAAAATCCACAGAAATTCACACATTTTTTATTTATTAATTATAATAGCATAATCAAACATATAAAAAGCACATTAAGAAAAAAAGATAGAAAAATCAAATCAAAATTAATGAGAAACTTGAGTTTGAAACTGAGAAACATGATGATTAATATTGGGTCAATATCAGTAGTACATAGGCGCAAAATGTTTTCTAAATTAACATCTGTAAGCCGAGTGCGATGCTTATTTTTATTAATTTTCATGATTGAAAAAAGCTGCTCACATTTATACGTGCTTCCCAATGTGCAAATTATTTTTCGTGCGAAAACTCTCAGGTGTGGATACTTTTCTTCGGAAAGGTATGTTCCGCAAAATTCGCTTAGTTCCACATCATCAAATTTAGACTTCAAATATTTGTAGGTGAAGCGGAGCATCTTTCACATTACACTTACAAGGATTTGCAAAAATATTGAAAGCGCTGTCCATATTGCCCCCGTTTTCGAAGCTTCAAGTTCAGGTCGTTTAAGTGTCCTGTGATGTCTACCAGGAATGCCAAGTCACAAAGGTAAGTTGGATCACAAATTTGCGGCAATGTTTTCTCTTTCATTTCCAAAAAATCAGCTATTTCTTTTCTAAGGTCATAAAACTTTTTTAGCATTTTACCTTTGCTTAGCCACCTTACTTCGCAATAATATGTCACATCATCGTGTTCTGTAGAGAGTTCATCCAAAAATGCTTTAAACAGGCGATGGTTAAGACCGCGGGATGGAATGAAATTAATGGTATTTACTACCACATCCATAACATTCTTCAGTCAAATGGACTTTTAGTAAAATTTATATCTACTACACTGCGCAACTTATTTAACGCACAACCAAAAAGTTAACTCAAATTTGACGTTATGTATTTTCGACAATTTTTGTTCGTTTTGGTCGATTTCAAATTGTAGGTGTTTCTCTTAGGAATATCACTGTCTTAGTTGTTTTGGTAAAACGAATGATTTTGATATTATACCAGGTGCTATAAAAATGTTGTTTTTTTCCGAAATTTCAAAACGTCCTGTGGGCTATACAAGGTATTGCAAGTTATTGCAATTATAGCCAATTTAAAGCCTCATGTTTTTTCTACATTTTCTTTTTTTATTCATTTGTTTATCTCTGTTACTTCATGAAATACACCGTTTTGAAACACCATATGCTTTTATTCACATGAAATGCATTTATCGGACAACTCAAACAGCTAGCAAGCTATGGAAATCGAAGATTACACGTCATAAACTGACAACTGTGTCATTAGTTTTTTGTTGACAGTCCAGCAATAATTAGTGAATGATGGAACGCCAAACCAGACATTTAACTCGTAATGAATGTGTTGAGGCAGCTACATTACATGGTGAAGGGTGGAGTTACAACCGCATAGCTAGAAGGTTGGGAGTGTCTCACACAACTATAGCGAGAGCAATTCAAAGGTACGCGGAAACAGGAGAACATTCCAGACGGGCCGGTCAAGGTAGATCTCGTGTTACCTCTGCTATCCAGGATCGCTTTTTAAGAGTAAATGCTGTAAGACAACGATTTATAACTGCAACACATTTAAGAGCACAACTTCAAGACACAGGTGGTCCACTCATATGCGTTCAAACTGTACGCCGACGATTGAGGGAGGCAAATTTAAGACCCAGGATTGCTGCTCGAGGACCCGCATTAACAGTAGATCATCGAAGAGCCAGATTGAATTTTGCCAATGAGCATGTTAATTGGATGGAAGCAGATTGGGAACGTATTCTTTGGACTGATGAGTCAAGGTTCAGTTTGTATAATTGTGACAGACGTAATCGCGTCTACCGAAGACCCGATGAGCGATACAGTCAATGCAATTTTTTGCACACAACTTTATATGGAGGTGGATCCGTCATGGTGTGGGGCGGAATATTTTTGACTGGGCGAACGGACTTGGTAACTGTGAATGGAAATCTCAATTCTGACAGATACATCACAGACATTCTTGAAGCACATGTTTTGCCTTATGCCCCCTATATAGGACCCAATTTTTTACTTATGCAAGACAATGCGCGTCCCCACACGAGTCTTATCGTGAGAAATTATCTTGAAGAAGTAGGAATCGATCACATAGACTGGCCAGCCCGTAGCCCCGACCTTAACCCCATTGAACATGTTTGGGATTTCATCGGTCGGCGGTTACGAAGTGAGGGACGACAACCCCAAAATTTACAAGAATTGGAAGGACGCCTAGTCGAATTATGGAATGGCCTAGATCAGAACCTAATGAGAACTGTGGTTTTAAGTATGAACCAAAGATGTCGGGAGGTCATTCGCGAAAGGAGTGGAAACACCAGATACTAATTCTCTATTTACTTTTGTTTTGTTTCCTGTTATTCGTTGTTTTATTGATTAAAGCAATCCATTTTTCTAGGTATGTTTTTTGAGTTTTTGTCCTTTTAAGACCTTTTTCTCTTCTAAAACACCTTGCATCTCTCAATAAATTATAAGATATCAAGGAAAACAGAACGCAAAATGAGGCATTGAACCAGTATAATGAGTAATAAATAATGAGCACTTGACCAAAAAGAAAGTTAATAAATTTAATAAAAATCACGTCAACTCAAAAATTGGATATTTTATGAAGTAACAAAGATAAACAAATGAATAAAAAAAGAAAATGTAGAAAAAACATGAGGCTTTAAATTGGCTATAATTGCAATAACTTGCAATACCTTGTATAGCCCACAGGACGTTTTGAAATTTCGGAAAAAAACATAACATTTTTATAGCACCTGGTATAATATCAAAATCATTCGTTTTACCAAAACAACTAAGACAGTAATATTCCTAAGAGAAAAACCTACAATTTAAAATCGACCAAAACGAACAAAAATTGTCGAAAATACATAACGTCAAATTTGAGTTAACTTTTTGGTTGTGCGTTAAATAAGTTGCGCAGTGTATTTGTATTGAATGAAATACAAAAACATTTTATTTTTATTATTATTATTATTATATTTAAAGTGAAACCCCCAAAGGAACTATATATAACAGTGTTGTCAACGTGTTATGTTTGTAGCTATTTATCCAGAAATTACAGATATTAGCATAATATGCAACTTGCCCGCCGGCTACGGCATTCGAGAGTGGCAGCAGCTTTTTTCTTGGGAGTCTGTAAATTACTGCCCTCGATAGCCGATATTTCAACAAGCTATTAGCATACGAGCGTTTAAGCGGCTCAAACAACACATAACTCATTTGCTAATCAGCATAACACATAATTAGTTATTTGTTAAATAAGATGTTTCGCAGTTAATCAAATAATTTAGATGCGTTATTTTTCCACCCACTGACACGTTCATAATGGGAATGTGAACTACTAATACATAACGTGAGCACATAAAAAGACGACGACCTTTCATCTGATTTTCGAATTGCCTGATTTACAAACGACCATAAAAATGTGTCAGTGCATGTGATCAAGAGAAATATTATAGACATAGACGTGCGTTACTTAAGAAAACATACTAAATTAGAAATTTATTGAAAATAAGTGCTTTTCTGCCCCACCTTCCATGCAAGTTAAAGTGGTTGCATGGAAAGTGGGGCAGCTGCCCCACCTTCCATGCAAGTTAAAAAAAAATAAATTGAAATGAAAACAGAAAAAATATAAAATTCCTGAAAAATGTATTAAAAGATTGTTAATAATTCGGTACTTAAACAATTAAAGATAAACTAATAAGTTTGAGTTTACGCCGTCGAGGCGTCGACGGTCAAAGTAAAAAAATGGCGTAAAACAATGACGTCGCGGATTTTCGCGAGCATTGCTTCAGTGACTGCAAGCCTATATCAGAACAGGCCCGCCACTGCTGGACTGCCGCCAGCGCTAGCGTCATACCGGAACACGGGGTCTACGACGATTGCAAGCTTTGTTGCAATAAGGAACGTTTTAGATTTAGAATAACCTCTCATTTCACGACACATCATCACACAGCGTGCAGATCTTCATTTATTGTGTCAGTAGCATTAATCGCTAAGTATTTCGCTATACTGGAACCCGTAGCGAATATACTTCAATTGAAGACACTTGACATTGTCAAAGCCAACCAGCACATTCAAAGTATTCTCGATGTGATAAGAGATCATCGGGAAGATGCGGAGAACGTCACAGCTGACGTTTTGAACGTAGCAGGGGACATCGCAAAGCAACTGAATATCGATATAACTGTCACTCGCATTACTGGCCGACAAAAAGCAGAGAAGCAACCCTCCCGCCGAAAATCCAGCCGAATTTTGGAGGTCTCTAATAATTCCTTACTTGGATTTCATCAGTGCAGTGCAACAAGTCAGAATTTCTGCAGACAAATCGCCTGCATTTTCATTGACACATTTCCATCCGAGTAACATGAAAAATGTTTCATTGGAGGAATGGAATGAAAATACTTCATCTTGTGCAACTTTCTACGACTTGGAAGGCATCGAAGGAGAAAGAGAAATAAGGGTCAAAACGTGGAATGAGATAGGGAGAGGAAACGCCAGACATCATTGAGATTTAAAAAAAGAGCGAATTGTTTTTTCCGACTAATCGAAAGGCGCTAGTGATACTGCTTTCACAGCCCTGAACAACTAGTACTTACTATATAGAGCGTTCATTTAGCTCCCTTCGTCGAATTAAAACATGGCTTAGAAGCACTATTGGTGAAAATAGATTAAATGGGTTAGCTATGCTAAGTTCACCGTCAATGGGTTTTCGCAAACAAGGAGCAATTAGTGGAAGCTGTAGTTACAAAATTTAGCAGTAATCCTCGCAAACTAGGTATTGTTCAAGAATTAATATAATTTTTTTAATAAATAATGTTGTTCCTTTAGGTATTTAATATTATTGCCCCCCCCCCACTATGAAAGAGATTTAATTCAGATGGCTGTCCCACCTTCCGTTTTGAGCTGGATACGCCCTTGCCTTTCTGTATGATTTATAATCTTAACTAACCATAATTGAGACAAGGATGGTCGAATGGGGTAGTGGTCCCATCTAGCCAAATGACTAGATAAAATATATACATATACGAAACAAAAAAACTTTGGGGTTAAACCTTTCGACCGAGGGGTAAACCGCTGAGGATTTATGGTGTACACTCTGTAGGAATTCCGAGAATATCGGGAATTTATTTTTACATATCAGGATTTATTGGGATTTATTCAGAAATATGGGGTATTTGGAATTATAGGGATTTACTTGGAATTATGAAGATTTAATGCAATAGGTGTGTCCACAAAAAAAATAATATACATTAAAAGTAGTGAGGAATGAAGATTTTGACCTAATAATAGCAATATTAGAACTGCGCTTGAAAAAAGTCAATCCGAACCACAACAGAGTCCGTAGAAAGTGTTTGCTAGAGACCCTTTAATGAGAGTCTGGCCCAGACGTTGCCACTTTCTGATTGGTGCCGCCATTTTAGTTCAGAATTGAGTGAGTCACTCAGATTTTGACATTTGTAGGTTGTTTTCTTGCGTATATTCGCAAAATTGTGACATGCAAAGTAAATCTCCAAATATTTGTGCATATGTAGAAATCAGAATATTGAATAGGCAAGTTGTGATTAAAAATTGAGGTTGCGTTGATTGTTGTGTTATTGGCTTTGTGCCTAAAGAAAAATGAACTCAAAACGTTATTTCTATGAGGTAATAGGACTTAATAATTTAAAATGACGGGATGTTGTGTACCTGAGTGTCACAATTCCTCTAGGAAGGGGGCTGGGATGAGGGCATTTCCCCGTGATCCAAATAGGAGAAGAGAATGATCAACAAAAGGATTGGTAGGGAAAATTAGTGGACACAGTTGAATTAGAATATATTTCTCGAAAATATAAGGAACACATAAAAAATAGAGACGAAACTAACGATCCACACCAATTTTTATTGTTAAGTTTATGGTGGTTGAAGCTCCTCACATTCTGAACTGTCATAATTTAAAAACTAAATTCATTAATAGATTTATAGTGTTTAGATTAAAAGTGAACTGTAAAAAAAATACAAAAAATAACCGCCAAGGATAGTAAAAGTATGGCTATGCATAGTGTTGTGAAATAATCTTTTTATTCTTGTTCTGATTAATAAATTGTTTGATAATAATTCTAGTTTTCGTCCCATTCTTATTATGCATGAAAATACATATTTTACTGGTAAGTTAGTAGAAGCAGTACTACTCATTTTGTAAACTTTTTATTTTATACCGCATATCCACGTGTATTGGTGCGAATGTATGCAGTATAATCATTTCTAAACTTTTTGAATTTGGCGCCACGAATTGTGATATAAAATGGCTGCCTTGGCCAGACTCTCATTGAAGGGTCTCCAGTGCTTGCTTTATTTGAATCGGATAAACGTGTTGTCAAGCGGTTTGACGTCACAGCAAGCATGTGACGTCAAAGGTCTGCAGGCGCGATAGATCAACCGTATTATTCACAGCCTTTATTATTTAGATCGTCAAATATAGTTTGCTTATTGCTTGTTGTCAAATATGGAGGAGGGTTTCCAGAAAGTAGAATCACATAATTTTCCGCACGTAGATGTGATTATTGGTATCCGATTTTCTCGCGTCAAATACCAACTTCAACCAGCCCCAATCCAGTGGTGCTGGTGTGAAAGCTAGTCGGCATAATTGCTACGGCAATAACAATAACTATCGGCACAAATAACCTGCCCGTCCTAGCTCACAATAGTCACTAACCTTACTATAACCACCTATAACATCCAGTCTGACGCATACAGCTGGCATGTGATGTCATCCGCCTATTCTCTATCCAACGAGAGAATGGACTTGCTTTGCGCATCGGCGACTAAAGAGGAGGGGCTCTGTAACGAGCTACGCAGGACCGTCATTCAGTAGTAGACCGTCAGGTAGGCAGTAGTAGGTACTTTATATAATTAGGTACCAGGTAGGTATCGGACCCAGGCGCCGGCCCTGGCTACCTGCTGGGCCAATTAAGACGTTGAGGGCGTTGAACTAATGTTCTAAGGGGCGGAGATCTGACCAAAACACACGAATTTTCGCTCGAGTGCAAGTCCATTCTCTCGTTGGATACAGTATAGTCTCGGTATAGATTGCGGTAATTGTTATTACGAATAGCGCAGAAAGTATATAACTATTATTTTTTTTACTTTATATGGGCTTATAATACCCATAGATCTATAATTTTCAGTTGAAAGCAAAATTTTGTGGACAGATCTACTATCGTGGGAATTATAAAGCATTTATTCCTAGTTGGCGGGAATCACCGAATGGGTACTAGTTTCCACGCATGCGCATTGCGTAAGTTAAATCTGAAGTAATTCTAAAGAATCCACGCGGCAGTTGGGTATGGTCGTAGAAGAGAACGACTGAAATTGGGTTTCGATGCCAGTGGTAACGGAAACTGAGGTGGAAGCTATAATGTTTCAGAAGAACATGAAACTGCAATCGATGAAAATATCGTCACTTCAAGTGATAATGATAATACTAACATGAGCTAGCCAATGAAAGTAGTGAATTAGATTCAGATATGCGTAATACCTATATCATAATGACATAAATTTAAAAAAGTTCACTTCTACATTTAAACACAAAGATTTGGGTGTTATGAGGCAGTAATATAAGAACTATCATGTTATGTTGGCTTTTGGAAGAAACAGGGTCAGTACAGATCAACTACAAAGATTCATTAGCAGTAGCACAGAACGTCAGACGAGATCGCAGTTCGGGTTGCCAAAGACCAAAGCGAGGACCAAAGCAAAATTTACTAAAAAAACTCAAATCCAGTCGTAAATCTTTGAAACATTTGAGAGATGAGACTGAATCATCAGAAGAAGACTCCAGTGTCAGTTACGTCGATAGCACGGCCACGGAAACATTTCATTATAGATAAAGAAAATGTCACTGATACAGTCAGTGACGTGCTTTTAAATGTACAAGCTGATATACAAGACACCTCGTAAGACGCCTTAGTAGTGTCCATTGAATGTAACGAATTCTATGTAGTTTACTACGAAGAGCGATGGTAGCATAGAACAAATTATCGAAATTATTAATGAGGTAGAGTCAGGTGATATTTTCAAGATTAATTTCTTACAGAAGGGAAGAACACATAATAAGATATTTACCTGGCCGAAATGTAAAAGAGACGTTACATTTATTGAGCGAGATTAATTTTTTTATGGCCCAATTAAATTTGCAGCCAATATTGAACCGTTTCATTTGGATGATAAAACATGTATTTCCAGGGATTTATGAGGATTTATGTAAATGAAATAGAATTATTTGTAAGTTATAAAGACCATTTCCATGAAATGGATTTATGAAGTACACTTTTGTCTCAACGGTTTACCCCTCGCTCTCGACGCAGTTTTTCCTCGGAGTAGATAAAGAAATGATATTCTTATCCATTAATTAATTATGGAGAGTGTCCACCATCTTGGATTTTGTGTTTTTGGCGATTTGTACGAGTATTTTGCATTTCTCGATAAAAAAGTAAGTAACAAATTTCATATATTTATTCATATATGCATTCAATTTTGTTTTAAAAAAAAATTATTACAAATAACTAATAAGCAAAAAGTGTGAAAAATTAGGAGAGGCGCAGTTGCTCAACTCAGCTCAGTTTATTGAAAATAAGTGGCACAATTAAATGACAAAGTTGTAGAGGACTCAAGTTCCAGCAGCTTTTGTACAGGGTAAATCTCTTAAGATTGACACCCCCCTTATCTCACTTATCCTTTGCCGATTTAACTCATTCAAAAAAGGAGTGGACGCGGTTTTTGCTGAATTTTTATAATCTGAGCACGGATATTAAAAATCTCGTAAGATATACAGGGTGGAAAATAAAACATGATTTTTTTAAATGTTTTTTAAATTTTTAAAAACCCCGTATATTTTTATACCAAAATAATGTCCTTAATTTTCTGAATAAAAAAATATCTAATTGTTATATAATCACTCCACCTGTTCGTGAGATATTACTAAAAACTTATCACATTACGGGTGTCAATTATCAAACAAAAAACATATCAAGATACCTCTGGAAACAATGCCATTTATTGAGATAATAAATAAATAATATATAGGTGACAATAACAGTAACGAGTAATAACAATAAACAACATAAGCCTAATAAAAACAAATAAAAGTCAATATTAATACAGTAACACAATAGAGTAACACAATTTTATTTATTTACACGTAACGTAATTAAATATTTTCCACGTAACCACCACCATTCTGAATACACATTTGGCATCGCTTTATAAAATTGCTTCTCACCCTTTGAAATATATCACCATTTTGGTTTAATTCCTCAATTTTTACATGTATGCATTCTTCTAACTCTTTCATATTATTAAAAAACCCCAGTTTCGTATATATCTTGTTTTATCGTACCCCAGAGAAAAAAATCCATAGGTGTTAAGTCCGGACTTTTAGCGGGCCAATGTATAACACAGTGCCTTCCTATCCAAATAGGATATTTTCTGTTTAGGTATTCGGTGACGTTCCTTGCAGAGTGTGGTGGTGCTCCACCCTGCTGCCAAATAACAGATCTGTTGTCCACTAAATTAATATTATCTAAATAATTTTCAACTGGATGTTGAAGAATATCCACATAACGTTGTGCATTTAAGGGCCCATTTATAAATACAGGACCTACAATAGCATCCTTGTGGATGCCACACCACATGTTTACAGTTTGGTATCCTTGTTTTTTTATTTTTTTTACAATACGTGGATTTTCCGCTGCCCAGTAATGTGCATTTTTTCTGTTAAAAATTCCCGCAGTAGAAAAACTGCTTTCGTCAGTCCAAAAGACATGACTTAGAAACTCATCATCTTCCTCTATTCTATCAAGTATGTCTCTGCAGAAGGTTAACCTGTCTTGAAGGTTGTTGTCGTCTAAATATTGAACGGGCAAAATAATATATGGTTTAAAATTATGGCGATGTAATATTTTTATCACACTTCTTTGTGATATATCCAATTCTATTGCTGCGTCATAGGATGATTTGGATGGATTTTCAGCAAAATATAAAAACGCGTTGAGTTCTGTGTCTTCTCCTGTTTTGTTCTTCGCCTTTTCCTTTTCTTGTCTCTCAGAGATTCGGTATTCCTAAACTTTGCATAAATGCTTTTAAAACTATTTTTGGAAGGAGGTAGCCTTTCTCGAAATAACCTAAGATACTCCCTCCGAGCAAGAGACTTATTCTTGTTGCACTGAATATAAATTTCAAGTAACTCTTTTCGCTCTTCCAATGAATATACCCTTTTCAAAATAACTTGCTTCTTTACGAACACTACGTATTTTTTACGCTAATATCTAAGAGACTGAACTACTATCTCACAAAAAACTGGATGACATCTGTCAACAAATGAACAATGCAAATATGCATTGTTTCTAGAGGTATCTTGATGTTCTTATTATTTTATAATTGACACCCGTAATGTGATAAGTTTTTAGTAATATCTCACGAACAGGTGGAGTGAATATATAACAATTACACATTTTTGGATTCAGAAAATTAAGGACATTATTTTGGTCGAAAAATATACAGGGTGTTCCATTTAAAAAATCATGTTTTATTTTCCACCCTGTATATCTTACGAGATTTTTAATATTCGTGCTCAGATTATAAAAAATCATCAAAAACCGTGTCTACTCCTTTTTTGAATGAGTTAAATCGGCAAAGGATAAGTGAGATAAGGGGGGTTTCTTAAGAGACTTACCCGGTACAAACAAGATTTGCGTACGACAAACAAACACGATTTATCACATAAGACTACCGTAGGTACATGCATATCAAATTGCCAAGACATAGATAAATCTGAGTTTTATTTAAAAATTAAATAATAATAAAATCTATAAACGGATCAAAGGAAACTGAATTTTAAAACTAGAACCCATGGTAATATATATAGTGACATCTACCGGCCGATAGCTGAACGAAACATACATCATGGTATGCTACTATACATTTCATATTATGAAAGGATCCTTCCTCTTTGAAGGTCGCAACATCATGCTACAGTGGCTTTATACTAGGACAGTGGCGACAAGTATTGTACGATTTTCGATTGGTCGAGAGAATGATTTCACATTTCCGCCATGTTCTGGCAAATCTTGTTCGGCGTTTATGTTATGGGCGTTTGCGTTGTTCGTTTGTTTATTAATATATTTCTCTAATTTATCTGTGTTTTTGGGCGATAAAAGTGAAGTACAGTGAAAAAACTTTTATAAGCACAGATAAGTTTCATAAACTTATCTGTGTTTAGTGTAAAGAAAATTATTAATTTTGAATCCCTTTGAATCCTGAATCCTTAAATAAGCCGTGCTATTTAACAACAGCTTGGTTCATAGATTTAGTGTAAAGATGGTTTTACTATATGACATCTCGCCACCCAACAAATGCCTTAAGCAAATTTAATTTAGAAGTTTATAAAGAAACCATAGACTTTTTAAATGAATTTGTGGCCATATTTACCGTACTTGAAGTTGGGACTAAATCAATTTGGAAGCCTTCTCAAACTGGCGCATTAATATCAACAAAGTCAGTATTAGAGTTACATAAACATTTACTATAATATAGAAGAGGAAGGCTATACATTTGTTCTGACTAGTAGATTTTCCCAGGATTGCCTGGAAAACTTGTTTTCGGTATTACGAAGCAAACAAATTGTACCTAATGCTGTACAGGTTAAAAATAATCTTAAATTAATATCTGTTTCAGAGTATTTAAAAAATTCTAGCATCAGCACCTATGAAGAAGACGATAGGGAATATTTATCAGGCTTTCTAGATGTAACAAACAAGTCGGAGCATAATTACGATGCCGTACAACTTCCCGCCAATATTCAGACACCTCTTCTTAATTTTAATAATAGTGAAATTAATTAATTATATAATATATGTGGTTATATATTAGAAATTATTAAAAAATACATCAAAAACTTGCGATGTTTGTATTAATAGTGCTGGTTCAAAAACACCTGTGTATAAAAAATGTACCAAATATAGGTACCTTGATTAAAAGGTTTAAAGAACAATGTTTATTTTTTGGCAGTGAACTAATATTTTATTTTTTCCTAGAATTAGAAGGAATCTTCCGTAAATATATCACGTTAGTTAATTCTCAAAATATAGATATTAAACTATTTTTCTATGAAAAAATGTCAGAAGTAGAAGTCGACTTACCGTCATGTCACAATAATTTTAAAAAAAAATATTTTGAGATATACGACTTTTCGTTTAAAAATTTATTCAAAAAACTATTTAGCTAATTCTAAGAAAATGGCGAGTAAATCAGTAGCTGCTCGTTTATTATAATTTATCTTTTTTGTGTGTGTGTGAATAAATTGTTTTTTAACATACATATTAGGGTTGGTACGGAAAGAACTGAACCGGTTCTTGAGAACGCGTATTGACTAACTGTTCAGTGAACCGGTTCTCGAATACGAACTATACCTGTTATTGCAATTCTAATGTTCAGAACCAGAACTTCAGACCAGACAGTTCAGACGTTCAGCACGGTTCGGACTAGTTCCAGTAATTTCATGTACTTCTTACTTCTTGTATTAAGTTTTGCGATGCGAGTTGAATATATTTTACATAAAATAAAAATTAAACATATAAACTAACTAGTATGTTAACTATAGGGTGTCTGCCAAGTATATGTCTTGAGATTTGTTATCGATTACTTATACGAGAGGACCTGTTTACATAAATTACATTTAGCTAATTGCTTATTTGGGTCCGCAATCGTAAAAAAAATCCACACGGCGCTAGTTCTTTTATTCATTATGATTAATTTACCGCCGATTCGTATTTTCAATAAAAAAAGTCCGTTATATACATGATACATGCATTTTAACATAACAATAACAAAATATCGTCAGTGAATAAATAATATATAAATAAATATATATGAATAATAAATAAGGTAAGTATTCTTTGGTGCATGTTACCTGATCACAATATATAATAAAAAAAATAAAAATACTGGATAAATAATATAAATAAATAAACTAAATCATGTTTCGCAAAATTTGCCGTTATAGTTTAAGAAAACTAATTGTTTTACTTTGTTGGAATTTAATCGACTACGACGATCATTTAGTATATTTCCAGCTTTTGAAAACAAACTTTCGCAAGGAACCGAAGTTGCCACTGCACAACATTTCTGTTTTACGAGGGTACTTAAATATGGATATATATGTTTATTATCGCTCCACCATTTCAAAGGATCATTTTTTCTTGAAACAATGTCATCTTCTAAATATCTTTGAATCTCTATTATGGCTCTACTGTTTATAGTTCTGGTAGCAGTTTTGCTACTTTCGCTTCTTACAATACTGTCAATTGATGACCACAAAGATAACTCAGATTCCACTTCTTCATTTTGTAACTCACTTTTGTCTCCGTCAGAAACTTGAACGACATCCGCCTGTTCCTGATGCTTCATTTTCTTCTCATTATCGAGAGCTAAAATCACCTCGCCTAAAGCTGTAACAACGTTTTTTTCGAACACGTTCTACAGCATCATTATTTTTGAAAGGATACGTCTTAAACCTGGGATCTAGAAATGTACAGATGGCCAGAGTATTACTGTATTCAACATTTCCGAGTCTAGTTTGAAGGCCATCTTTAAGACTGTCTATTACTGGCCTTAGATCTTGTGTAATTGAAACAGTATTCACAAGTTTATCACACACATCTAGTAGACCCCCAGTAATCACAATTACCAATGAGGCTGTCATATATTGTTGTCCACTTACAGCTCGAGTGGCAGCTTCAAATGGGTCCAATATTTTTTTTAAATCTTTTGTCATCGTCCATTCTTCCGCCGTTAATTGAGGAAGATCCGCGTTTAACAAAGCTATTGTAGTACGAACAGCCTCTTCCAGTTCAATAAACCTTTCAAGCATAAAAAATGTAGAATTCCATCTAGTGACAATGTCCTGTATAAGTTTTTTGGGGGTTTTAATACCTGTATTGGTTTGAAAACTTATAAGTTTCGTCGTGGCTTTTGTACTTCTTTTAAAGTGAGAAACTATGGTTTTTATTTTTGATAAAACATCTTTTACAACATCTAAATTTAAGGCATCCTGGACAATTAAATTAAGCGTATGGGCATAACAACCAAAAAACTTCCAACCCCTCCCATTAAGAATGGCACTTTTTATGTTAGCTGCGTTATCTGATACAGCCAATAGAATTTTTTTTTCCACTTTCCAATTAGTAGTTATTTGCCGTAGTTCTTCCGACAAATTATTACTTGTGTGTGCCTCATTAAAAGTGCTGCACGACAATAACATAGATTGAAATTTAAAATTATCATCGATAAAATGAATTGTTACACCCATAAAACTGTCGTTGTTCATGGACGTCCAACAGTCTGTAGTTAGGGAGACATTTCCTACACTGTTTATAATTTCTTTGCAGTTAGTGAGACATTGTTCATACAAGGCTGAGATCTGAGTTTTTGAAATACTTTGTCTATTTGGGAGATCGTATGAAGGATTCAGAGCTTTTACGAACCCCCTAAATCCTTTGTCGTCGACGACCCTAAAAGGTTGGTAGTCGTAATAAAATAATTTCAATAACTCTATGTCTATTTTTCTTTTAGAACTACATGACATTTTTTTTGGTACATATGACGTTATTGTTTGTTGAAGCTTTTTTGGATTTTTTGAGGTGGAGGGAACGGCTTCATCTGCAATACTAGCAATAATTGGTGAGTTTCTCTGCAAATAAAACATAGGAAAATGTATTTATTCTTCATATTTATTTTCACACGTTTGCAGATGTTTAAATTTTTATAGATGTGTTTCAATTTAATTAAAATTACTATGCAATTTAAAAAATGTCAAATTGCCAAAATTAGATTGAGATTCAAATTAGATTTATTTTATTTTAGAGATATTTTAATTGAGATTTTTCAATCGCCCATAAATAAAAAAAAATCGCATATCTCGTTATTATAAAACTTTTTTGTATCGGAGTGGGATAATGAAAAACCTACCTGTTGACGATTTGGTAATTTTGGTATGTCTGTAATGGCTGACTGGCTTGATGGTCCAGCATCTTCCTGTAAAGCACTGGATGTGGAAGGAGTCGGTGTTATATTTCTGTTTTTAGAAACCGTTTCACTACGTTCATTATTGGGAAGAATATTAACCGTGGGATGTCTGCTAAGGATGTGTCTTTTAAGATTTGTCACACATGACTTATACGACAGCACCTGTTTGCATAAATTACATTTTGCCGATTGCTTTTGTGCATCCAAAATTGTGAAAAAGTTCCACATGGCACTGGTTCTTTTATTACTCATGATAAATTTTACCGCCAATATTCGTATTTTCAATAAACAAAAAGTCGCTATAAGTGCACAATCGTTTAAATTTAACCTTATCCAACGAATACACGTATGAATCCCAGCTATAGCTGAACGGCGACTGAAATTAATTTCAAATTTAAACACATGCACTGCATGCTAGTGCAGTTTCCACGTTTCCAGTTCGTATTGGTTCACAGTGTTTGCACGTACGGCTGAACCGCTGAACGCCCGAAACCCGAACGGGCCAGACCGAAGTCAGCATGCCGTGCGAAACGGTCTGTGCTGAACCGGCTGAACGGTAACAGGTATTGCGAACGGTTCAGCAAAAAGAACCGAACCGTTCTCACCGGTTCATCAATATCACCGGTTCGGTACCATCTCTAATACATATATTTCTGTTTTTTTTTTCATAAAGTAGATATTATTTATATTTGTGTCTAATATGTTACAACATTGTCTTGGTATTGAAATTAAATTAATAAATACCTACCCATTTATTTAATCAATGCTTTTTTTTGATGAATGGATTTACAGGTAACAACTACACAGAGAACTAATATTCCTACCTGTATTGAATTACACCTGTAAATCCGATAAGATAGCTATGGTCATTCACCAATACCTCCACCAGGTGTAGACTAGTTTCGAGCTGTTTTGGCTCTCATCAGTACACCGTAGGTAGAGGAATTAATGAATGACCAAAACTATCAAAACAGTCAAGCAGACTAAGCAGTAGTGTGCAAGCGAGGGATACCAGACCCCTCTAGCGGTCAGTTGCTACTACTCATCAGTCTACAGACATTACTAAGTAAAGTCTTTAAGTAAAGACTTTACTTAAAGTACTACTCATCAGTCTACAGACATTACTAAGTAAAGTCTTTAAGTAAAGACTTTACTTAGTAATGTCTGATGAGTAGTAGCAACTGACCGCTAGAGGGGTCTGGTATCCCTCGCTTGCACAATGCTTTTTCTATTAAATAACATGTAAGTAATTCAATATCTGTGTGAGTAGAGTTGTGTAATTTATTTTCTGGTCTGAATATGTCTCTATAAATATATTTTAAATATAAATAAATCTACCAGGATCTGTTTTATTTATTTTGTATTTAAAATTTTCTGTTTATTGATATTCTTTTAACATCCTTTAAAAAAAACGTGGTTACTTATTACTTAGGTAAGTATTTTAAACATTTATAAACAGTAATCAACATAAATATTATTAATTGACAATTATTTTTAAACAATAAGTTAAGGTTTTTATATAATTTCTGTGCAAAACAACAATATTCCTGTGAAGAGACAGAATATCGTATGATACTAATAAATTACTATATGCGGCTATACTAAATTTGCCAGAACATGGCCGCCGGGAGTACGTGGCGTCACTGTCTTGTATAGAGTCACTGTACCGGGTAAGTCTCTTAAGATTGACACCCCCCTTATCTCACTTATCCTTTGCCGATTTAACTTATTCAAAAAAGGAGTACACACGGTTTTTGATGAATTTTTATAATCTGAGCACGGATATTAAAAATCTCGTAAGATATACAGGATTGAAAATAAAACAGGATTTTTTTAAATAGAACACCCCGTATATTTTTAGACCAAAATAATGTCCTTAATTTTCTGAATCCAAAAATGTGTAATTGTTATATAATCACTCCACCTGTTCGTGAGATATTACTAAAAACTTATCACATTACGGGTGTCAATTATAAAATAAGAACATCAAAATACCTCTGGAAACAATGCATATTTGCTTGTTTATTTGTTGACAGATGTCATCCAGTTTTTTGTGAGATAGTAGTTCATTCTCTTAGATATTAGCGTAAAAAATACGTAGTGTTCGTAAAGAAGGAAGTTATTTTGTAAATGGTATATTCATTGGAAGAGCGAAAAGAGTTACTTGATGTTTATATTCAGTGCAACAAGAATAAGTCTCTTGCTCGGAGGGAGTATGTTAGGTTTTTTCGAGAAAGGCTACCTCCTTCCAAAAATTGTTTTAAAAACATTTATGCAAAGTTTAGGAATACCGAATCTCTGAGAGACAAGAAAAGGGAAAGGCGAAGAACAAAAACAGGAGAAGACACAGAACTCAACGCGGATATATCACAAAGAAGTGTGATAAAAATATTACATCGCCATAATTTTAAACCATATAGTATTTTGCCCGTTCAATATTTAGACGACAACAACCTTCAAGACAGGTTAACCTTCTGCAGAGACATACTTGAGAGAATAGAGGAAGATGATGAGTTTCTAAGTCATGTCTTTTGGACTGACGAAAGCAGTTTTTCTACTGCGGGAATTTTTAACAGAAAAAATGCACATTACTGGGCAGCGGAAAATCCACATATTGTAAAAAAAAATGAAAAAACAAGGATACCAAACTGTAAAAGTCTGGTGTGGCATCCACAAGGATGCTATTGTAGGTCCTGTATTTATAAATGGGCCCTTAAATGCACAACGTTATGTGGATATTCTTCAACATCCAGTTGAAAATTATTTAGATAATATTAATTTAGTGGACAACAGATCTGTTATTTGGCAGCAGGATGGAGCACCACCACACTCTGCAAGGAACGTCACCGAATACCTAAACAGAAAATATCCTATTTGGATAGGAAGGCACGGTGTTATACATTGGCCCGCTAAAAGTCCGGACTTAACACCTATGGATTTTTTTCTCTGGGGTACGATAAAACAAGATATATACGAAACTGGGGTTTTTCATAATATGAATGAGTTAAAAGAATGCATACGTGTAAAAATTGAGGAATTAAACGTGTATTCAGAATGGTGGTGGTTACGTGGAAAATATTTAATTACGTTACGTGTAAATTAATAAAATTGTGTTACTCTATTGTGTTACTGTATTAATATTGACTTTTATTTGTTGTTATTAGGCTTATGTTGTTTATTGTTATTACTCGTTACTGTTATTGTCACCTATATATTATTTATTTATTATCTCAATAAATGGCATTGTTTCCAGGGGTATCTTGATATGTTTTTTGTTTTATAATTGACACCCGTAATGTGATAAGTTTTTAGTAATATCTCACGAACAGGTGGAGTGATTATATAACAATTAGATATTTTTTTATTCAGAAAATTAAGGACATTATTTTGGTGTAAAAAATATACGGGGTGTTCCATTAAAAAAAATCATGTTTCATTTTCTACCCTGTATATCTTACGAGATTTTTAAATAATCTGTTACCAACTAACCAAACCAGAATTAAGACTGGGCGGGAGTCGAAGACTGGAACTCTGGATCCAAAATCCGCAAATGTAGAAAATTGACGCAAAATTTTCAATTTTAAATAAGTTTTATACTTAACACGAAATGATCTTTCGAAATCATTTTATATTATGATTTACTTACCCCTTACGATCACAATGAATTCCCTTCTTTCCCAAAGCTCTAATCAATTCACTGATGACAAATTCAGGGTCGCAACATTGGGTTGTAGAAACATTGCACAGGTCCTGTAAATATGATATCATTTAAAATAACTACATACAAGTTATTTTTAAAGAGTGTTCAGTGCACACTGGTTCAGGGCACAGTGTTGGTGCAATTTAAATTGTTTGAAAAGAATAGAAGTGTCATACATAATTACTTCAGGTACACTTACTTTATTGGTTAACGATACGGGCTGGATAGTGAGTGTTTCTCCCGGCTTTCTGGGCGTGAGGACATGCCTCACCTTATGGAAAGACCGCTCGATGCTCCCTAGGACTCGCCTTGCCGATCCAGGGGTCTCCGGATTCATTTCTATTCGTTTTCTGAAAATGAATTATTTCTAATTATAACACAAATTACATGAATAAATGGCGACACTTTATAATAGAGGAATATTTTTTTTAGGATTTAAAAACAAAAAACGATATTATCGTGTCGCTCTAAGATACTACATATCATCAAAACATAAAATAGATACACCCTGTAGAGTATTAACATTGAATATTTTGGCTCCCTTGTTTATTTAAATCAGTTAAAGATTTGTTATCGTTTTGTAAAATACTGTCTTGTTAAGTAAATACCACCGATTTTTATAATTTTAATTTTAAATTTTTTTATTTTAAATTGAGACCATTTCTCGAGTGTCCCACTATGTTACACCGTTGGTAATGCAATGTTTTAGTTGAAACCCTATTTTTATTTTGTTTACTATCCCTTTCTGCACCTCTCATACGATTTTATTATTTTTATTTTTTATTATACGATTTTATGTACAGGGTAAGTCTGTTAAGATTGACACCCCCCTTATCTCACTTATCCTTTGCCGATTTAACTCATTCAAAAAAGGAGTGGACGCGGTTATTGATGAATTTTTATAATCTGAGCACGGATATTAAAAATCTCGTAAGATATACAGGGTGGAAAATAAAACATGATTTTTTTAAATGGAACACCCCGTATATTTTTATACCAATATAATCTCCTTTTTTCTGAATAAAAAAATATCTAATTGTTATATAATCATTCCACCTGTTCGTGAGATACTACTAAAAACTTATCACATTACGGGTGTCAATTGTAAAACAAAAAACATCAAGATATCTCTGGAAACAATGCCATTTATTGAGATAATAAATAAATAATATATAGGTGACAATAACAGTAACGAGTAATAACAATAAACAACATGAGCCTAATAAAAACAAATAAAAGTCAATATTAATACAGTAACACAATTTTATTTATTTACACGTAAGGTAATTAAATATTTTCCACGTAACCACCACCATTCTGAATACACATTTGGTATCGCTTTATAAAATTGCTTCTCACCCTTTGAAATATATCACCATTTTGGATTAATTCCTCAATTTTTACACGTATGCATTCTTTTAACTCATTCATATTATTAAAAACCCCAGTTTCGTATATATCTTGTTTTATCGTACCCCAGAGAAAAAATCCATAGGTGTTAAGTCCGGACTTTTAGCGGGCCAATGTATGACACCGTGCCTTCCTATCCAAATAGGATATTTTCTGTTTACGTATTCGGTGACGTTCCTTGCAGAGTGTGGTGGTGCTCCATCCTGCTGCCAAATAACAGATCTGTTGTCCACTAAATTAATATTATCTAAATAATTTTCAACTGGATGTTGAAGAATATCCACATAACGTTGTGCATTTAAGGGCCCATTTATAAATACAGGACCTACAATAGCATCCTTGTGGATACCACACCACACGTTTACAGTTTGGTATCCTTGTTTTTTTATTTTTTTTACAATATGTGGATATTCCGCTGCCCAGTAATGTGCATTTTTTCTGTTAAAAATTCCCGCAGTAGAAAAACTGCTTTCGTCAGTCCAAAAGACTTGACTTAGAAACTCACCATCTTCCTCTATTCTATCAAGTATGTCTCTGCAGAAGGTTAACCTGAAGGTTGTTGTCGTCTAAATATTGAACGGGCAAAATACTATATGGTTTAAAATTATGTCGATGTAATATTTTTATCACACTTCTTTGTGATATATCCAATTCTATTGCTGCGGCATAGGATGATTTGGATGGATTTTCAGCAAAATATAATAACGTGTTGAGTTCTGTGTCTTCTCCTGTTTTTGTTCTTCGCCTTTCCCTTTTCTTGTCTCTCAGAGATTCGGTATTCCTAAACTTTGCATAAATGTTTTTAAAACTATTTTTGGAAGGAGGTAGCCTTTCTCGAAATAACCTAACATAGTCCCTCCGAGCAAGAGACTTATTATTGTTGCACTGAATATAAATTTCAAGTAACTCTTTTCGCTCTTCCAATGAATATACCATTTTCAAAATAACTTGCTTCTTTACGAACACTACGTATTTTTTACGCTAATATCTAAGAGAGTGAACTACTATCTCACAAAAAACTGGATGACATCTGTCAACAAATAAACAATGCAATTATGCATTGTTTCCAGAGGT
Organism: Tetropium fuscum; assembly: GCA_964058915.1. Taxonomy (NCBI): domain Eukaryota; kingdom Metazoa; phylum Arthropoda; class Insecta; order Coleoptera; family Cerambycidae; genus Tetropium; species Tetropium fuscum. The sequence goes on from CAXKVY010000133.1 coordinate 467,417, forward strand.
ATCTTGATGTTCTTATTTTATAATTGACACCCGTAATGTGAGTTTTTAGTAATATCTCACAAACAGGTGGAGTGATTATATAACAATTACACATTTTTGGATTCAGAAAATTAAGGACATTATAAAATATATGGGGTGATAATTTTAACAGACAATTTACGTAATTTTGTGACCTCTCGTGATTAATGTAAGATATTCATAATTTATTAGATATTGATTAATTCGTTGCATTTTTGTAGGCAATTTATTCTGACATCCTTATTTTTACAACTATGTGTGGTGCTATATAAACAAGTACGACTTCGGATTTCGGATGCGTCCTTGACAGGAATCTTTCGCAAAAATACTTGAAAGCCTGTTAATCGGCGGATATAGCGCATGGATATTTGTTATTCACTTATTTTTTTGTTTGCAATATTATGTAATTAAGATAATACATAACTCATAACTAACAATTTTTCCTCATATCATTGTCGATTCATCTGATTTTTTTGGAATTCTTTAGTTTTCTAACATCGTGTAGTCAAGTTATATATTCATATCCGATGCGTATAGACACCGTGCGCGTTCGGGTGGATCGAAATGGACAAACAATTTTTTTTTTCGAAATTGAATTTGTAATAGTGGGAAATACTTGCGTATTGACTTCAGTATATCACATGCAAAAATTTGGATTAAAAAAAATTGCCGCAAGGGTGTTGAAGATTGGAAAATTTAAAAAATATAATTTTAATTTTTTATTTTTTATTTTAGAAAAAGAATTATGGTTTCGCGCAAAAAATAAAAATCCATGAAATTGTGAACAAAATCCGTTTCAAATAGGGCACTATACATTATTAAACACTAATAAATAATTCTATACAAGCGCCTCTTACCGCTTCCCCCTCCCATGACTTACATATCACAAAGGCTGCTGTCGCGCGGGCTCAGAACCGGCGTTAAATTTCCATTAGTTGAAAAAATACTTATCTTCTGGTATTACTGAATTTTCTCGCTATATGTTCCATATACATACTATGATATTTGTCCTGACCCTGTATATACCCTGTCCTGTTAAAAAAATCTGGTTTTATTTTCCACCCTGTATATCTTACGAGATTTTTAATATCCGTGCTCAGATTATAAAAATTCATCAAAAACCGCGTCCACTCCTTTTTTGAATGAGTTAAATCGGCAAAGGATAAGTGAGATAAGGGGGGTGTCAATCTTAAGAGACTTACCCGGTTCAAGAATTGAGAGGTTAATAATAAAAATTCTATAAAAAACTATCCCTAGGAATCTAAAAACAAAACATAATATTAATATGTTAAGTATTCCTACAGGATAGGTAATGACACTAATAACCATTGAATAACGCACGTTGTTCAATGAGGAAATCCCCGAATTAAATTGTATCCCAATTACATGATGCATAACACAAATCGCAAACCCTTAACGAACCGTAAACCGATGTTTATGACAGTCGGCATTGGTAAACATGTCCAGAAACCACGTGCAGGTTGACCAAACACGTTCAACCCCATGTTTACTACCAGCGTTGCTCATATACTGGACACTTTACTGCCTCAATTATCACTGGTGAAGTTAACGTGCTTAATCGAAGTCGACCCAGTTTAAATATAAACCCAGTAGGGATATATTATTCCAGTCACTATGTACATTTGAAGATGCAAATAAATCAAAAGAGCAATCGTGAAGGAGTTGCTTTTGTGGATGTGGTTTTGCCGGAGAATTAAAAACGGTAAAATCATAATTTTACCGGTAAAATAAAAAAATTATAAGAAGCGGTGTCATTTGATTCATAGTAGGTACAAAACTGTTTAATTTAATATCAAGAACATATTAGTAAATATTGGGGGTTTAACTAATATTCTTATAAAACCACATTTCATAGTAAAATCTTATACAAACTTACAACGACAAAATCTTATACAAACCTGATATACAACTTTTTCCACGAATTTTCAATAGCTGTTACCAGCGACTACGTCCGCGCGAATATAACGCGCGGTGTGAGCGGTGGGAGGGGGAAGCCTCGCACCGCTTCCCCCTCCCACGACTTACCATCACAAAGGCTGCATGTCGCGAGGGCTCACACTGCGCGTTATATTCGCGTGCCTTCCGGTAGGCGACGCGCGTTAGGCGCACGCGGTACGGCACACTGATATTTTAGTTTTATTTTATTATTACTCGACGATCGAAGATTATTACGCGAAGCAAGTAGAGATACTCGAAATATTCGAGGGAATTAATTATTTATTAGTGTTTATATTGGATTATATTGGAGGTATACTTCCCTATTTGAATCGACAGACAGACAAAAAATTTAAAAAAGGACCGTATCTACTATCATATGCATTTAGTAAAAAGCCGTTATTTTGATATTACAAACAATTTTACTTTCAATTTTATTTATTTTTATGTATTTATGTATTGATAGCTAGGTAGACAGGAGAGATGTGAAAATCCAGAAAATCTGACAAGAGTAGTGTAAAATTATGCTTTATTGTACACTATATAAAAAATAAAAAACAAAAAGAATATGATATATGTTAATTATATTCTACATAATATAATAAATAATAAAAAAAATAAATTCTGATAAAGTTCTGGTAACAAAATAAAAAAAAAACATTAGATGATCAATATCACTGACAACATATTAGGATTTGGTTTTTATCGTTGTCATTAATGGCATTAATAAAAGTGTTGTCAGTAATACCGAAATAAAAATTTTTTGTCCTTCTGGTAAGTAAAGAACTGGTATCGGGTGTCCTTCTATATTTCTTACAAAATATGAAACATGTATATATTTTTGGGAGCAGCAGATAAAGGACTATCCGATGTCACAATATACGAGGTGTTTAAAAAATTTTAAAAAAATTGAGGTTATGTTTGTAGATCTGTTGCTGTTGGTAATTTTAATACATTAATAGCCTAAAAAAGTACCTTCGATAAGACGCTACAACCTCATCATTTGTTTTTTTTTGTATCTCGACAGGATGACAGTGTTTCCTTTTGTCAAAATATAGGATGACACCCGTACATTGTCACTTTTACATATTTTAATATTTGTTTGTTCGGTAATTATTTTTTTGATACAAATGTAATTTAGCCAATTAATGGCTAATTTACCAATGTAACATAGCCTATGCAATAGCATATCACCATCTTGATGTAAATATTATCATATATAATACAACAAGTGCTCTGGTTTTCACCGCCAATATTTGTTATTCTGAATACGAGTTGCTGCTGTGGCGAAAATAATTACGAGCGCGCAGCGCGAGTACTTATTTTCCAAAAATAACACAGCAACGAGTAATGAATGAATGGCAAATATTCAAGCAAAACTGAGAGCACGAGTTGTATTCGGAGGACATCCGGAGGAAAAGAGGACTATTATGAACGGGAAAACAACCTAATTAGTAATGGTCCTTATAAAGAACTTACTAGAAACCCTTTACCACGAATGACCAGTGAAATAAAAAATGTCCTCAAATCATGTAACAACCTTATTACTCCACCCGTTAAGAATAGGTTACGTGTATCTAACCCTACTGTACCTAGATTGTATTGCCTACCAAAAATTCATAAGCCAGGGAAGTCGGTGCGTCCAATAGTATCGTCTATTGGATCTCCGACTTACCACTTATCAAAATGGTTGATTAAGGAATTTGAAAGTTTGCCCATTGCACAGCCTAGTTTTTCAGTTAAAAATTCGAATGATTTCATTGATAAGGTCAAGAATATTCAATTGCAAGAGGGTGAAATTTTGATTTCCTTTGATGTTTGTTCATTATTTCCGAGTGTACCAATTCCACAGACCTTGGACTATCTTGAGGATTTACTCGAATTAAACAACTATAGAAAAGAAGTACTAGAAGAATATATAAACCTTACAAAACTTTGTATGAAACAAAATTGCTTCCGTTTCAATGACAAGTTCTATGAACAACATGACGGAACCGCAATGGGTAACTGTTTATCGCCTTTCATTGCTGATGTCTTCATGCGTCGATTTGAAACTGAAGCAAAAGAAGAATTCGAGTATTTTCCTAGGATTTGGCTAAGGTATGTGGATGACATTTTTGCCGTGTTTGACACTAAGATAGCGGATGTAGAAAACTTCATTTCCAAATTAAATAGTTGTTTCACTTCTGTAAAGTTTACATATGAACTAGGAAATAATGGAAAACTTCCATTTTTAGATGTATTAGTAATTAAAAATAGTGACAATAGGTTAGAATTTGATATATATATATAGAAAAGATACCAGTACGATCAGATATATCCCTAATGACTCTCACCACTGCTATCAACATAAAATGGCAAGTTTTAATTTTCTTGTCCATCGTTTACTAAGTTTCCATCTCAGTAATGAGAGGTTTGAAAAAGAAAAAGTATTAATTAAAGATATAGCTGTGAGTAATGGTTATCCTAGAGATATAGTTGAAAAACTAATTAGGAAGCGTACATTTAAGGACACACTTCGTAATTCTACGACCATTGAAAAGGATATAGAGACTCCAAAATATGTATCCATCCCTTACGAACCCCGGTTTACTCGTGGTTTGAGTAAGGTCTTCAAAAACGTGGGTATAACAGCGATTCATTCATCGAGTAATAAATTACAACAACTTTTAGACAATCCAAAGGATAAAATTGTTCCAAATGAAAGGTCTGGGATTTACGAAATTAGTTGTAATGATTATGATCGAAAATATGTTGGACAAACGAGACGATTAATTAACACCAGATTTAAAGAACATATGGCTCATCTAAAATATGGAAGAACAGATAAGTCTAGTGTTGCACAACATGCTTTTGACAACAATCATAGAATAGATATTAGTAATTTAAGATTAGTCAGAAATGTGACCAATAATAGACAATTGGATGCATTTGAGAGCATAGAAATTGTAAAATATAAAAGTAGTATGAATAGCGACAAGGGACCTATACCGTATAGCCCGCTTTACGCGTTGCTTAGCAACTAATCATTGAAGCGTGACTAATGATTTCACCATAAATAGTATAAATAGGGTAGATTTTTAGTTTAAGATTAGTTTTAATCGTCTCCGGATGATGCCAACTTGGTTGGCGAAACGCGCGTCGAGCGAAGTGAAAGTGTTTTGGTGTTTGTGGAAACTACTCCGAGTGATAGTAAATATTTGTAATTCATTAATTCATTGCTCATCGCTGCTGTTTTTGTAAAATTAATAATTAATGTAATTATTTTCGCCACAGCAGCAACTCGTATGCTGAATGACAAATATTGTCGCCAAAACCCAGAGCACTTGTTGTATTATATGACAATCTTTATCAGTTTCTAACCGTCAATGGGGCTGTCACACTTCTTTACATGGTGAAACATCCTAATTTCATTATTTCTATATTTCTTTTTACAAAAATTACATTGTTCAGTTAATTTTGTTAACTGGTTATATTTATTAAAATATTTCAAGGCCACAGACTTAGTAGGTGACATTTTTTACTCTATTTTACTATATCTTTTTACTATATTTTAAATTTTATTATCTGATACTGACACCAATGAACTCAAAACTAATATATCTGAATTAAATGAGATTTTGTGGTTATGTTCATACACATACGTTAAAGGCAAAAATCGCCATAAATAGTCGTTAAATGCGCAGGATTTTTAGAATGATAACAATTATGATTTTAACTATTTTACCGGAAAATATCATTTACCAGGTGTAGAAGTTTGAGTGAGGTTCTCTCGAATAAAATAAGGAAACATGTTTTGAATCACGATGATTAATCAACTAAACTTTAACTCAGCAAACTAATTGTCAATTACTGTCAATCTTATTAACAGCCTACCCAGCTCGGATAGCTATCAACTACACTACGCCGCGGCAGGCTAGGTCACTCGTCTGACTTCCGGTCTCTTTCCCTGCGGTCTAGGATGCGTCCCGCTACACTCTCCCCCTCTGGACCACGAATAGGTCTCCGAAGTGGTTCAGGATGGTTCGTCCTCTTCGGTCTTCCACGCTTTCTCTTCGGTACCACAGGCTCAGGATCAGGTATATCTTCATTACTATGGAACGGGTATAGGTCAGAGATATGGTATTTGCCAATACCTTCAGTGGGATGAGTAGTTGTTGACAAAATATAAGAATTTGGTGTAACAACCTCCTTTACTAAATAAGGACCATCACGTTTAGGTGCAAATTTTGTGGTAAAGCCTTTTTGTAGATTACTAATGGTGTGGGTTTTAACTAGGACCCTATCACCAACTTGGAAATGTAGTTTACGATGGCCTTGATCGTATTTTTCTTTTCTCATATCTTGCTTCTTCATAAGCGTTTCTTTTGCTTCACATAGAGCATTTGACAATTTGCTCAAATATGGTGTTATTAGAGGAACAAAATTCTCAGCCTCGACGACTTTACGTAAGTCGTATACTGTATCATGTGGGGCACGTATTTCACGACCAAACGTTAGATACGATGGCGTACATCCTGTGGATTCGCACACAGTTGAATTTATAGCAAAACGTATACTTGTTACGTGCTTATCCTATGTAGTCTGTTTATTTTGTACTATAATAGCTAACTGGGTTTTTAGTTCACGACTTTTTCTTTCAATGGTATTACTCTCTGCGTGATATAAAGGTATGAAAGGGGTTTTGATATCAAAGCAGTACGTGACATTTTGCATTACGTCACTTATAAACTGTACCCCATTGTCTGTAATCATTTTTCGAATGTAATCCGCAATATAGCGTCTCATTCCAACTAAATAGAATTTATTGGCAATCTTTTGCATTATTCGGTCTACTCCGTAATGACCAGCAGTACAACAATCTTGGTTTTGTTTCATGATTTCTTCTCGGCAATTGGTGGGAATTACCAATTGTGGATCTTCTGTATCTGAATCAGGTTCAAAGCGGTATAAAACACCGTTAGACGTACCCTCTTTCTGACCAACGAATTAATTCAATCGAATCGTCACCTTCTAATGCTGTCAGAATTTTATGTAAGTGTTCGTCGTCTCTTTGCTTCTTCCGCATATCATCTTGGGATAATTTCGGCATTTCCACTGGTGTATACGTAATTTTCATATTAAGGCCATGTAAGCGCAATGCCCGTCTGGCTAATCTACCTGATGATGTCTTTATGTCAAGCAACCATTTGAGAGGTTGGTGGTCCGTAGCAATTGTAACTTTGGCACCTTCTGGAAAAATTCTAAATTTCTCTGGACTCCAAATGACCTCACGCTTTACTGTGGAGGAGTTCTTTTCAGCTGATGTGAAAAGACGACTAGCGTAGTCCATTGGTCTTTCCTCGTTCCCCTCCCCCTGGAGTAGAACAGCTCCGAGTGCGTAATTGCTAGCATCGGTACGCAACACATACGGAGATGATTGATCCGCTTGAATTAATACAGTATATAGAATGCCTTCAAGACGAGGCATGGGGTAGCCGTCACTTACATTTACCGCATTAAGCTGTCGATAATCGATACATAACTCAAGTTTTCCATCTTTTTTTGTACCAAAACGACAGGATTGGCCCATTGCGACTCGCCTTCCTCTATTATTTCTGCATCTAGTAATCCATCCAATTCTTCCTTCAAAAACTCTTTTTCCTGACTACTTAAAGGATATGGAGGTACAGCAATTGGATTGTCAGCAATGGTTTTTATGCATTGCACTGCAAAATCGGTTTGACCTCCCCCTGGCTCAAAGATGTCTTGATTCTCTTTTAATAATGCATTAAAAGAACTTCCTTCACCTTCACCTGGTGTTTCACCTGGTGTTTCACCTTCATCTGGTCTAAGATAGCTTTGTTCACTGATTTCGAATACTTGCACATTCGTAGGCATTTCAAACTCATTGTAAAACTCGTACTTCATCTCTGGCTCATCACAAAAATACCAAAATCGTTCGGGTATATTTAAGACAATTCTTGCCTTTTGTAAGAAATCTATACCCAACAGTGTATGATTATTTGTCAATGTTGGTAATACAGTAAACTTAACCGTTACCTTCCTTTGCTTAATCATGACGTCAACATCAGTTTGAAGCACATCTTCTTGTCTCACTTTACCATCTGCATATGAGATCCAAATACTCGAAGAAGTAAATGTATGGCGAGCTTCTTGTAATACTTTGTATAATTTATAACCCGCAATGCTTACTTGAGCACCAGAGTCAGCAAAACCAACGCCATCTACGTCAGCAATGTTAAGTGGCAACATAAGTCGAGCAGATCCTGAAGTCGTGAGTTGGTGAAATGCTAACGATTGTATATGTACAGGTTCTGTGCTTTCACGATTTTTACAATTTGGACACTTGGATCTAATGACACCTGGTTGTCCGCAACCATAGCATACCAACTTGGGACAGTTGTATCTTGTTTCGCATGTTGAGCAAGTTAACTTTGTGGCCGTTAACAATTTTTAATTATTATTTTTAAGTTAATTATTTTTTAAAATAATTTTATTACTTTATTACAAGCTTTTGAGTAATGTTAAGTTAAGTACAATTGAATTTAATGTCAAAGTCAGGAATAGCCTCGCCGTTCAGGATCCACGTATTTATGGGCTCTGGTCGTACGGCGCCGGCGTCGGACATGCTCGCGTCTGGTAGGTATGGGGGTATTCATAGATGCGCTCGTAATGGCGGCTAGATAACAAGCAGAACTAGGTTCTGCTTGTTATCTAGAATGACTTTCTTTCTTCATTAATTTTCGACACTCTTCTGTGTCGTGCCCAAAATTTTTTGTCGGGCCCGAGTTTTTTCTCAGAGCTCATGATTTTTCTTACTTGCTATTTTGGGTCCTTGTTCGTTTCTAAACGACGCTTCCTGTAGAGACTGCTCAATGTCACGTGATTGTGTGAGCAACTCGTGAAAATTATTAAAATTTCTTCTAGGAACTCGTTTGCGAACTTTCCTATGCAGCAAACCATAAATGATGTCTAACTGTTGAATTTCAGGTAAATCGTAAGGTAACTGAGCTATGAGTGCGCGTATGTGGCATACAAATAAATCCGTCGTTTCATTGTCATGCTGCTCGCGTGAAAATATTTCGCGGAAAATAAGATGCGGCGGAAGTTTTCTCGAGTATGCATCTTTTAATAACGTAATCGCACATTGCCAATCCGTCACTGTTTTCTTTATACCTTGCCACCAGGTAGCAGCAATGCCTTCTAACAGCATTGATCCTTAAATGTTACAATGTTGTCTATGAACGCGTCGACATCTGAGCTATCCGAACTATTGAATCGCGCTGTGCATTTACTGAAATTACCTGCAGATTGTACACTGTTCTGAGGCGTTTCGGCACGTTCGCGAACATTCTCTACTAGTTCAACATTAGACTGTTTAGCAGCGTCGCGCACTTCATTTGTTAACATCATGAATTGTTCGTTAGTCATTGAAATAGCCATATTTGTACTTTGCCATGATTCACTATGACTTTGTACTGAAGCACTACCTTTTTTAGGCATATTAAAATGATGAAAAAGTTTGTGGTCGTTTGCTTGCAGTTCAATAGTTTGTCAGTACAAAATTTACATGTAGTAACAGAGTACTTACATGAAATCATCAAATTTTGGAATATTTAAATTTTATCAACTCTATATTATCCTATGAACTGTTGTTGTTGAACACTGCTGTTGAGCTCTTGATGAACACTTATTCACTATTGCCGGTCGTCTGTGGAATTTTCAGGCACACGGGCAAACACGCTGTAGAAACGCGTTTTAACCAACAAAATGTCTTAACGTATTTTCTTATATTCGAGGCCCCACGTTGGGCGCCAGTGTATTTACTAGCGCCCAACTTTTACTGTCAATCTTATTAACAGCCTACCCAGCTCGGGTAGCTATCAACTAGACTACGCCGCGGCAGGCTAGGTCACTCGTCTGACTTACGGCCTCTTTCCCTGCGGTCTAGGATGCGTCCCGCTACATAGGTAAAATAACAATATGTCGATTTTACTGACCGGAAAAATACCGCCACTCACATCCCTAGTCTTTGTGCAATCAAATTTAAATGGTTCTACAGAAATTATGGGCGATAAAAATACTGCACAACAATGACAATGTTAAAAAACGGTATGACCATTGTTGTTTAATATACTACACTGCGCAACTTATTTAACGCACAACCAAAAAGTTAACTCAAATTTGACGTTATGTATTTTCGACAATTTTTGTTCGTTTTGGTCGATTTTTTTTTCAAATTGCAGGTTTTTCTCTTAGGAATATCACTGTCTTAGTTGTTTTGGTAAAACGAATGATTTTGATATTATACCAGGTGCTATAAAAATGTTATGTTTTTTTCCGAAATTTCAAAACGTCCTGTGGGCTATACAAGGTATTGCAAGTTATTGCAATTATAGCCAATTTAAAGCCTCATGTTTTTTCTACATTTTCTTTTTTTATTCATTTGTTTATCTCTGTTACTTCATGAAATACACCGTTTTGAAACACCATATGCTTTAATTCACATGAAATGCATTTATCGGACAACTCAAACAGCTAGCAAGCTATGGAAATCGAAGATTACACGTCATAAACTGACAACTGTGTCATTAGTTTTTTGTTGACACTCCAGCAATAATTAGTGAATAGTGGAACGCCAAACCAGACATTTAACTCGTGATGAATGTGTAGAGGCAGCTACATTACATGGTGAAGGGTGGAGTTACAACCGCATAGCTGGAAGGTTGGGAGTGACTCACACAACTATAGCGAGAGCAATTCAAAGGTACGCGGAAACAGGAGAACATTCCAGACGGGCCGGTCAAGGTAGATCTCGTGTTACCTCTGCTATCCAGGATCGCTTTTTAAGAGTAAATGCTGTAAGACAACGATTTATAACTGCAACTCATTTAAGAGCACAACTTCAAGACGCACTCATATGCGTTCAAACTGTACGCCGACGACTGAGGGAGGCAAATTTAAGATCCAGGATTTAAGACCCATTTTTGTTCGTTTTGGTCGATTTTTTTTTCAAATTGTAGGTTTTTCTCTTAGGAATATCACTTAGTTGTTTTGGTAAAACGAATGATTTTGATATTATACCAGGTGCTATAAAAATGTTATGTTTTTTTCCGAAATTTCAATACGTCCTGTGGGCTATACAAGGTATTGCAAGTTATTGCAATTATAGCCAATTTAAAGCCTCATGTTTTTTCTACATTTTCTTTTTTTATTCATTTGTTTATCTCTGTTACTTCATAAAATATCCAATTTTTGAGTTGACGTGATTTTTCTTAAATTTATTAACTTTCTTTTTTGTCAAGTGCTCATTATTTATTACTCATTATACTGGTTCAATGCCTCATTTTGCGTTCTGTTTTCCTTGATATCTTATAATTTATTGAGAGATGCAAGGTGTTTTAGAAGAGAAAAAGGTCTTAAAAGGACAAAAACTCAAAAAACATACCTAGAAAAATGGATTGCTTTAATCAATAAAACAACGAATAACAGGAAACAAAACAAAAGTAAATAGAGAATTAGTATCTGGTGTTTCCACCCCTTCCGCGAATGACCTCCCGACATACTTAATACCAAAGTTCATACTTAAAACCAAAGTTCTGATTAGGTTCTGATCCAGGCTATTCCATAATTCGACTAGGCGTCTTTCCAATTCTCGTCGTCGTCGTCCCTCACTTCGTAACCGCCGACCGATAAAATCCCAAACATGTTCAATGGGATTAAGGTCGGGGCTACGGGCTGGCCAGTCTATGTGATCGATTCCTACTTCAAGATAATTTCTCGCGATAAGACTCGTGTGGGGACGCGCATTGTCTTGCATAAGTAAAAAATTGGGACCTATATAGGGGGCATAAGGCAAAACATGTGCTTCAAGAATGTCTGTGATGTATCTGTCAGAATTGAGATTTCCATTCACAGTTACCAAGTCCGTTCGCCCAGTCAAAGATATTCCGCCCCACACCATGACGGATCCACCTCCATATAAAGTTGTGTGCAAAAAATTGCATCGACTGTATCGCTCATCGGGTCTTCGGTAGACGCGATTACGTCTGTCACAATTATACAAACTGAACCTTGACTCATCAGTCCAAAGAATACGTTCCCAATCTGCTTCCATCCAATTAACATATGCTCATTGGCAAAATTCAATCTGGCTCTTCGATGATCTACTGTTAATGCGGGTCCTCGAGCAGCAATCCTGGGTCTTAAATTTGCATCCCTCAGTCGTCGGCGTACAGTTTGAACGCATATGAGTGCGTCTTGAAGTTGTGCTCTTAAATGTGTTGCAGTTATAAATCGTTGTCTTACAGCATTTACTCTTAAAAAGCGATCCTGGATAGCAGAGATAACACGAGATCTACCTTGACCGGCCCGTCTGGAATGTTCTCCTGTTTCCGCGTACCTTTGAATTGCTCTCGCTATAGTTGTGTGAGACACTCCCAACCTTCCAGCTATGCGGTTGTAACTCCACCCTTCACCATGTAATGTAGCTGCCTCAACACATTCATCACGAGTTAAATGTCTGGTTTGGCGTTCCATTATTCACTAACTGGATCCGCTGGACTGGATCCGCTGAACTGGTTCCATTATTCGCTGGACTGTCAACAAAAAACTAATGACACAGTTGTCAGTTTATGACGTGTAATCTTCGATTTCCATAGCTTGCTAGCTGTTTGAGTTGTCCGATAAATGCATTTCATGTCAATAAAAGCATATGGCGTTTCAAAACGGTGTATTTCATGAAGTAACAGAGATAAACAAATGAATAAAAAAGAAAATGTAGAAAAAACATGAGGCTTTAAATTGGCTATAATTGCAATAACTTGCAATACCTTGTATAGCCCACAGGACTTTTTGAATAGCACCTGGTATAATATCAAAATCATTCGTTTTACCAAAACAACTAAGACAGTGATATTCCAAAGAGAAAAACCTACAATTTGAAAAAAAAAATCGACCAAAACGAACAAAAATTGTCGAAAATACATAACGTCAGATTTGAGTTAACTTTTTGGTTGTGCGTTAAATAAGTTGCGCAGTGTATTTACGCATTGTTTATTTTTATAATAAAACAGCTGACCATGAAATCTCTCTTTATATATAATATATAGATATAAAAATATAGATATCTTCTATTAACGAAAAGCTAACAAACTAAGCTAAAGCTAAATGATAACAAACGCAGTATGAATTTTTATTTCACAGATAAATATTTATTAAGTTATAAGGAAAAAGTATTATATTAAAATAATGTCAACGTGTAATTGAAATATTACTGAATTAACCTAAGCTAACTATTGTTTCAATTTAAATCAATAAAAACTTACCCATCAGGTGTGTAGGCCGGTGTAGTATTGCCTGTTGTGAATTTCTTATGTGGAACTAAAATGAAAAAGAAAAATCATTTAATTCTGACATAATTGCATTGCATAATCATTAATTCGTATTTATGTTATGCAATTTCAATCATTGCTTTGAGACGCATTCCCGACAGACAAACTGATTTCACGATCCCGAAAATGAGAAATAATGCAGTTTCATCAAACGCAAATCTTAAATGATTCCTCAAGAAACAATAAGATATTTCTAAACAGGTGACAGTAAAGTAGTTAAAACTTTAAATGCCTGCATCTCCGTTAGAGTCTTAGCAGTGCAGATGTGTATATCAGTGTCCGGTTCTTCAAGGGCTGTTACCCCTTTCTTTATGGCTCTAAACTCTTAAATTAGTTCAACTTTACACAAGTGTTCTAAACACTAATAAGAAAGCGCTGGAAAATATTGCCGAGGCACTCTGTGAAGTGGTCCCGCGGGGGGTATTTCTCACCCGGCCCTGCACGCTAAAATATCACCGTTTTAACTTTTGTTACTACGACCCTATCTTCGTGACGTTATGCAGCAGTTTATTTTTCTTATAACTGCCTCTATTATAGTAGCAAAGATTTATATTTATTCCCCTATTATCTAGCGCTTACGACTACAAAGACTTCCAAGTTGGATAATTGGAAAAAGAATGACACCGATTTATACTAAGTATACAGGCCTCGATGGCCTATTGGACGTATCTGGAGCACTTTTCAAGCTTTTTTCTTTTTGAAAATTTGGTAGCCAGTCGATCTAAGAAATATTAAAAGTTGCATGACCGGCTACACTCGCAAGGTCGGTCGGCTAGCCATGGGCGTTAGGGCATGCAATACCGGACTGAAATTTCAATCCCGGGAATTTCGGTATTCTAAAATAACTTTTCGGGATCCTGGTATTCAATACCGGAAATACCGAGAATCAAAAGTTTAGATAATTCACTCTCTATTGATATTCCATAAATATTTTATAAATATAAATATGGGTAGTTTATTTTTTAAACCCACTAGTAGAAAAAAAAGGAGAACACCGGAAGAAACAAAAAATTAACACATAAGGTCAATGCGGGTAACTGGGACCCGATTTTACATCATTTTTGAGAAAAATTACCTACCGTGTAGGTTTCAACTGCACAGCAAGTCTCCTGGAGGTTTAGCTGACTTGGCACATGAGTGAAATTGAAATCTGACTGCCATGTTTTGAGTCGTTATTTTTTATTTTTTTGTTCACAATGTGCCCAGTTACCCCAGCCATTGGGGCAACTGGAATCCATAGGTGTAAGTTAGTAGGAAAATGCATTGAAGATTATGTGGGGCAACTGGAAGCTATTGAAACATGCGTTCAGTAAATACACCATATTTAATTTTTTTATCTTTGAAACTAACAGAAATATGGGAGATGTATTAATAGACTGTCCATTCTTACGAAAAGTTTTTATAAAAAAATGCTAAATAATGCTATACAGTGCTAAAATATATATGTTAAAATAATAATATATTTCTTACTGCACTAAATTAAGTAAACATACATAGAGAGAGAGAGTAAAAAAATGATTATTATGGATTTATACAAGTAAACTTTAAACTTAAACAAAACTTAACAAAATTTGTGTAATACATTATATCAATATAAACGTGCCTATGCATTAATTATTCATCAAAGGTGTCACCGTCATCAACAAACATAAACTTGCCTCTTTTATTTACAGGTTTGGACAATTTTCTCACAATTTGGTCTTTTGTAATATTGACAGTATCGGGTACATTTGGAAAGACATAAAAATCATTGTTCTGTCTAAGACAAGAAACTTCAAAATCTTTAGAATTTATTCGAGTGACTTGACATACAAAATTTTTTTTCTTCTTTTTTTGTATCTTTGTCGTAAATGAAACTACATAGAAGAAAGTCTGTTACTTCTACATGCTCACTGAGATTATGTGGATTATTTTCTGAAGAGCAGTTATTGGCTGCATTCATGCCAAATAGCTCTTGATTCAGTGAGTCATCATTTTCGTTAATGTTGTTATTTTGTGTTTCATCTTGTAATGATACGCTACTTTTCGGTAATAATTCATTGTTTTCCTCCATGTAAGAGAAATTGTCATCTACTAAGTCATCATTCTCATCAATGTAATTATTTTGTATTTCCGTTTCTATTGATGAGGCTGACGATTCTGAGGAGGATCTTGCTCTTTTTCTAGCTGCACTGTATATTTTCTTTTTCTCTTTTTGTTTCGATTTTGCACTAGAAGTACTTTTACCTTTTGCTTTTAGCTTTTGTTTCTCGGTTAAATTATTAGCTCTCTTCGCCTCTTTAATTTTCTTATGTTCCTCTTCCTGCTGTTTTTGTCTGAAATATTCTTCTGTGGTTATAATTTCTGCGCCTACACAAATTCTTCTTCTCGTTGCTTGGGTAATTTTTACTTTCTGATCATCTTTCCCTTTAATTAACAGGCTGGCTAAAATTTCTTGAAAAGAGTTTGCTTCCAGGCCTGAATTTTTGTTTGAAGTACCAGGACCAAATTCTATATCCACTTCAGTATTAGTCTGGTTTGAAGTCGAAGGCGCAGAGCATAATTCGATGTTGGGTGTCTCAATTTCTTTTTGGTGTGAAATGGACGCTTCAGGTGCTGGTATAATATGGAGGGTTTCAACATCTTTCTGATGAGTATGTCCAACCTCGTCGTTTGGATTTTCAATGGATTTATCATTTATAATAATAGGGTTAGTTAATACCATTTCAGGGTTAGTTTTCTCTTTCTTATATTTCAGGAAATCCGATTCCAGAAACACCTTTTGTGAAATTTGAAGGCGATCAGGGCCACTTAATGCTGAATTGTATATACCTGTTGCTTTGAAAGCATTAATGATATTGCTAATCGGCATTTGCCCATACTCTTTGTTAAGAACCTGTACAAATTCACTCTTCGGAATCTTTCTTCTGGGATTAGCTCTTTGCCATTTACATAAAGTTTTATCCCATTGACTTTTCATTCCCCTAAAAACTCCTACATCTAAAGGTTGTAAGATGTGGGTAGAATGAGGAGGAAGTTTAAGAATGGTGATCCCGTTATTAATTGTTTTTCTTATTAAATCACAAGATATGTGAGAAACATGTCCATCCACTATTAGAAGGATTGGGCGTTCATTTGGGATATTAGGCAAAAAGCATTTTTCGAACCACCTGGAGAAAATTGTTATCGTCATCCAACCTTTTTCGGAAGTTGCGAAAGCTGTTTTGTCCAAGGGATCAGCTTTTTCAGGAATCATAGATTCCAGAACATTCTTCCCCTTGAATATGGTCAATAGCGGCAGTTTTTTGTCCGAAGCTGAACAACACATCAACACACTAGTATTTTCTCTGCCACATGTGGATATAGTTCTGGTACATTTAGTACCAACCTTTCCCAAAATTTTGGTTTTGGAAGGATCACTCGAGAATGATGTCTCGTCACAGTTAAATATGTGGCCAGGTCTACTTCCTATATTTAGATCTTTAATAGTTTTTTCCAGTAAATCAAAAAACCCATAAATGGTCCAAGGATTTTCTTGTTTCTTCCTTGCTACCTCGACTCCTTGTGGTTTTTTAAGTGATAGCTTTTGACGTTTACAAAAATTTAGGAACCATTCCTCTCCTGGTCGGTCATCTTTAAATCTTGTGGCCAGCTTATTTTTTTTTATGTAGAACTGAACTAATTCTAATACTTCTTCTCTGGACAATCCATATCCCCAGTCTTGCATTTGTGTCAAAGTCGCAGCTAATTCTTCTTCGACTTTAGCATCCATCGCTTCCTTTCCTCCTCCTCCATTTCCTTGTTTAGAAACTATCCCTTTTCCTCTAGTGCCGACCACATAGTGTCTCAAAGTTGATTTTGGGATTCCATAAAAACGTGCCGCCCCGTAAATGGTTTTATTTCCATTAATCACATCGTCAGTAGCTTGCTTTAGTGCATCTTTGCTATATGCTCCTCCATCGGCTCCTTTATTAGTTTTTCGTTTGTAATTCCGAACCATATTGATCCTATAAGAAATAAAAGAATATTATTGAGACACCGGGGTAAGTGGAATTTAAGTTCCAGTTTCCCCAAATTATTATGTTCCAGTTACCCCGGTACAGATTTTTTACGGGGCAACTGGAACACAACATTTACAAATTATGTTTGGATTTCTAACCTTAAAATATTGATATACTATCTTTAACGTACTATTTTCTAAGCATACAAAGTGATTTTGACTAAATTTGTTCAAAAAAGTACTTACCAGGGGTCAATGAGGAAAAAGGTGTTACTCGTTGTACAGGCTAGTTCGTTAACACTAACAAACTTGTGTTTTTTCAATAAAAATTTGAGCACTCAGAATAACAACACCACATGTAATGAACGCACTGGAGGCTAAGCAACCGCCACTTTCTAGGCGGGAAGTTCAAAATGATTAATATGAAAGAAATAGACATATGGCCCAGTTACCCCGGTGTCCCAGACCTTGGTAACTTGACCTTATGTCATTATATACAATTCATTTTTATTTATGGGACCTGGCCCGGGCTTCCTAATCTAACATTCCTAATCTAAACCTGACTACCAAAATAATGGAAAATAATATGGCACTGGGCACTGAACACTGCTCTCTGAAAAAAAAAATCAATAGCTACACGACTACACACAGGAACCAAGACACAAGAACAAGAAGGCAAGAAGGTATAATTATAATATAGTTAATAATACTGTTAATTGTTAATGTTTATATAGCTTATATATATTTTACAATATTTTACTTTTCATTGAAATACGATCTCAATAACAAAAGTGCATCAAGTGTTTTATCTGCTAAACTTGATCGTATTTTGGAACACAATAAACCACTGGCAGAGAAAGCGCGTTCGGATTCCACACTTGTTGGGGGAATTGACAGCAAGTATTCATAAGCCAACTTAAGATTATGTCCTCGGATACCTTGGTTTTCGAATAATTTGATTTCCTCACTGAGGGTTGCCTTTAAGGTTAATGGAGTCTGTTGATTTATGGGTCGAAAGGCATTCATTTTTTCTTTAATAGTATTTTGCAGAGCAACTTTAAGAGGTGTCTGCGATTCCGATTCCAGAACAGATATATTTTTGACATTTTTTCTTTGCAATTCTGCAATCGATATATCGTCATCCTCGTCATCCAACTCCGCAATACCGACCGAACCACTAATTCTCTCAATCAGTCTTTTAATTGTGTCTCTGACACTTCTGACAGTATCCCTAGCAGCATTGGGCAAACCAAAGATATCGTCTTGAATTTTTTTATCATATTTTTGCTGTTGCGGGTTGTGGAGATAGGACAGAACATCTGATAAAATAGTACGACGTTGCTGAATGCGATGTTTTAATGCCGTTTGCATGTCTGTGCTTAAATCTGTTTCAATATTAACAAGTTGCTTAAAAGTAAATATTAGCGTGACATCTGCTGTGATAAGATTAGAATCTCTCTGGCAAAGAGCTTCCACTGCCAATTTCACAGGCTCTAAAATACGGACGATATCGTCGATAAAAGTGTAGGATCTATCCGAGAGTGTTGTGGTGCAGTTGATGTCTATTAACGCTTTTTTTTTATACAGTCCTTAAGATGAACAAAACGTTTAAGCATATTATATAAACTGTTCCATTTTGTTCGGCAATCCAGGATAAGCGAAATTTCTTTGCCATATGTGTCTTTAACGTATACTTGAAGAATAGCGTTTTTTGTTGGGGATAATCTAAATAATTTAATTAGTCTTCGAACCTCTTTAATAATATCACTTAAGTTATAATTTTCAGTCAAATCATATTGAGTCTCTGTCTCGACTGTCTCTATTTCATTTTCATCTTCAAAGATCACCCCATAATCGTCATAGAAGTCACCATCAGCGTCCGAGATGCTATCGCCAATTTGTTGTTCTATTTCAGGCTCTTGCTCTTCAATACTATTATTCTTATACAATACATCTATTACAGCAAGCTGAATGCCATGAGCGAAGCATAATTGTTGAAATGGAGTGATCAGTTTTCCAACTTTTGTCATTACACTAGCCCCATCTGTAGTAATCGCAACAATGTCAGTATTTAAGGCTAAATCATATATCTTTAGACGACTCTCGAGCAGATCAACGCAGGCGGTAGCAGGCATTGATCCAAAAATACGTACCAATCCCAAATTCCAGAATATGCCATTTTGACTGTGAAGATTTATGTTAACATAGCGTTTGTTGCGATTCGAGGTCCACTCGTCAAATGTAAGGGAAAAACGCCCACCCTTAATTTTAATTTCTGCTATTTTAGAGCGAATAAAATTTTTCACTTTTTCGCAGTATTGGAGAACCTTATTGCGTATAGTATTTGCCGAGGTAGGTACACTTAAGCCTTTTGCCTTGAGGGCATCCCGCAAATCCTCAGATGTTACACAAATTCTAAACGGGAGGCCATCTTTTGCCGTCATGCGGGCGAGCACAGCGTCAAGGGATTTGTCTTTTTTCGATAGCAAAAATCCGTTAATTTACGTTGTTTATTTGGGGGTGAGGTTGACAATGTTGAGGCTGATTCGTTAATCTGTTCTAAATTTTCTTGTTCAGTTTTAGAAGTTGACGGTTCATCAATATTATTACCGAGAACACTAATTTGATGTTTACTGGCCAAATGAACATGGGGACCTCTTGTAGACCCTCCCTTAGTTTTTAAAATAGCTTTACATTGTTTACATTGGGCTGCTTCGCCATTAGTTTGTTTTAAAAAATATTTCCACACTGATATCAAACAGTGGGCCTTTTTTTCGTTAACACGAAATTTGCTCTCATCAGCGCCTTTTTTCAGTTTATCCACTAATTCCATTATCTTTATATGTTTTACCTTTTCTTTCACCTATCAAAGTATCAAAATATACATCATGCAACTAAGGTAACATTAAGTAATATAAAATACATACCTGAGGACAGGCGTATGCAGTCGCAGTGTAGATATTCTCGATTTTTGAATTACACAATCACAATACACAAAAACGAAAGCATGACAGCTGCGGCAAGTTATAGAATGCAGCCCACAGACATTCTGCATAGTTAACAGGAAACGCACCCAGCTCATACTCTTATCATCATTTCTGCTTACACTGTAAAAGTTACTATTTTAATTTCACTTCTATTGTTAGCCATTCTGTACATAACCATTGCATTGTAAACTCATGCTAAATTAAAAGATTGTAATTTATCGAAAATTTATAATTTTTTAAAAAGTGAACCTGTCGGCGAGTACTTCTAAGTGGCGCAGTCTTGTGGATATTCGAACCTCCCAAAAATCAATTTTCGGGATCATTTCGTGAGTTCAACGAACTGTGACTTGCGAAAAAGTGACTTTTGTGAGAAAAAAACCATCGCTATCTAAGGGCTCCATCGAGGACTACCTAGGGACAGCACAGCCGACGTCACCAGGTCACACAGCAAGCATTGGCACAAATGCAGTGAGTAAAACATTTTTGTTCATGTCAGATTCCTCTGTACCCTCTGATTCCTTAAGTGAAAACAATTGCGGTACTGAGTTAGATTTAGAAAAACTTTTCAACAATTTAACAATAAATTCAAGTAATTTAAACGAACCTATTTCAAAGGTTATAGAAATAAATAAACCAGTCTCTGTGATTGACTTAAGTAACTCAAATAGAATAAAAATGAGTTTACCCCAGTTAGATATTAAAAATCTATCAGTCATTCCACACTTTGATGGAAATTCAAACAAATTACACAGATTCATAACGGCATCTGAATCAATATTAAATCACTACTATGACAGACTGAATGTAAATAATTTTCAAAATGTTCTTCTTATGAACGGCATTCTTAACAAACTAGAGGACCGCGCAGAAGAAGTTGTTGCTATCAATGGTGCTAACAGTTGGGATGATATAAAAAATTCATTGCTACAAAACTTTGGCGACCAACGAGATGAAAATTGTTTAAACCAAGATCTTGTAAATTTGCGACAAAAACCAAATGAAACGCCATATCAGTTCCATGAACGGGTACTACATTTGCTTAATACAATTTGTAATTACGTTGATTTAAAATGTGTAGAAGCCGAAAAAAAATCAAAACGCGACTTTTTCCCTAAACAGGCTTTAAAAACATTTGTAGCTGGATTAAGAGATCCACTTGGTCCTATAATCCGAGCTATGAGACCAGCAACACTTGCACAAGCTATTCAGTATATAACTGAAGAAGAAAATATTAAATATTATCAAAGATCTAATACCCAACCTAATAACCCCCAATATAAAAAACCAATATTACCAAACCAACCAACGTTTCAACCCCAATTTAGACAAAATACGATACCACAAACAAATTATACATACCCATATACGTCTAATCAATTTCCACGCGGACCAATCAATATTCCGAGACATCAAAATCCCCCTGTACAAAGATATCCAACAAATCAACAGACTTTCGGCAAACCTCAAAATCAAAATGTTTGGAAACAGAATCCAAAGTTACCACAGCCAAAACCAGAACCCATATCGGTCTCCACTCGAAACACTACCCCGCAATTTAAAAATCAATTACTTCATAGGATTCCTAATTACTTCCAAAATCATAATCAAAAATCAACATTTATTTCGGAAGAATTATTCAATACCGAATTTGAAAATCAGGACCAACATGAATATTCTAATTATAACCAAGAAGAGCAACCTGAATGCTCATATGACTACCAAGACGAAAATGATTACGAAAATCAACCACATGAAAATTTTCAGCAACCTTCCCAGACAGACAACCAGACATAGTAGAGAATCACATATCTACAGATAAAAAAGAATTGCCCTATATTAAAATTAACAGTCCTCCTTTAAAATTATTGATTGACACGGGCAGTACAAAATATTTTATTAACCCAGAAATTACATCAAACTATTATAGACATAACATATTTCACGAACCTTTTACTGTCTCGACAATTTTTCAATCCTCATCTCACGAATATTGTGCGGGAATACCGATATTTCCCGAATTTAATAGACAAGATAACTTAAAATTTTATCTTATTTAATTTTCATAATGTTTATGATGGATTAATAGGTTGTGTCAATTTAAAATTGCTAAATGCCAGACTAGATTTTGTAAATTCCAAATTATTAACTCCAAATTGCAAATTTACATTATCAAGAGTCATGTCAAAAAATATCATTTCAGAAAAGAATTGACCCACATACTAAAATCATAACTAAAGTTCCAGTAAACCAAAATAGCGGTGATATTATAATTCCTGGACAAATTATTCAAAATTGCGAAATCCCAGAAACATTAACGAATTCAAAAAACGGTTTTGCTTTAGTAGAAGTTCGGAATAAAACTGACAAGGAAATAAATTTAATTTTAACATATCCTATTCGTGTTGTTTCATGCAGACGTTTCTACCACAGAAAGTACTACACCGGTTCATATTGAAAATTTAATTCGCACCCCTCACATGAATCCGGAAGAAAGAGAAAACATTTTAACACTTTGCACAAAATACTCTGATATATTTCATCATGAAAATCGATCCCTAACTTTTACCAATCAAATCAAACACCGCATTAAAACTAAAGACGAAATTCCTGTATACACAAAATCGTATCGTTACCCATTTGTACACAAACAAGAAGTCCAACGTCAAATAAATTCCATGTTAGATCAAGGTATAATTCGCCCTAGTAATTCGCCATGGTCCTCACCAATTTGGATCGTGCCTAAAAAAGCAGACGCCTCCGGCAAAAAGAAATGGCGTATAGTAGTGGATTACCGGAAAGTGAACGAAAAAACGATTGATGATAGGTACCCACTGCCAAATATTTCGGACGTTTTAGATAAACTAGGACGATGTCTTTACTTTACAACACTAGACCTAGCAAGCGGATTCCACCAAATTGAAATGGAACCCGAGGATATCGCGAAAACAGCTTTTAATGTTGAGAACGGGCATTACGAGTACGTGAGAATGCCTTTTGGCTTGAAAAATGCTCCTGCCACGTTCCAACGTGTAATGGATAATATTCTTCGGGGTCTTCAAAACGAAATATGTTTAGTTTACCTTGATGATATTATTATTTATTCCACTTCTTTGCAGGAACACCTAGTAAATTTAAAGAAAGTATTTGAACGCCTCCGAACAACTAATTTTAAAATCCAGCTTGACAAATCCGAGTTTTTGAAAAAAGAAGTAGCATACTTAGGTCATATCGTGACCCCAGAAGGTGTTAAACCTAATCCGGACAAAATTGCCGCTATTAAAAAATACCCCTTGCCGAAAACACCCAAGGAAATTAAAAGCTTCCTCGGTTTATTAGGCTATTACCGTAAATTTATCAAAGATTTTGCGCGCATTACAAAACCTTTAACAGTTTGCTTGAAAAAAGACGCTAAAATCGAACATACCGCGGAATTTGTCAAATATTTTGAACATTGTAAAAATATTTTAACTAATGAACCCCTACTTCAATACCCCGACTTCTCGAAAGAATTTATTTTAACAACAGACGCGAGTAACTTTGCCATAGGAGCCGTTCTATCCCAAGGACCTATCGGTAAAGACCAATCAATCAAAAACCAAAACCAATCGCTTACGCCTCTAGAACGCTCAATGACTCCGAAATTAATTACAGTAGGGGAGAATGTTGTACCTAGACCATGCTGTACCTTGGACCAGGCAGCGTATTTGGCTGATGCAGTCACCTATCGGGCTCTCGGTGAACTGCGCCCACTATTCTGATCTAGTTAGTTTCCCTGTTGAATTAGAGCCGCGCCGGTTTCGATTTACAATTTTAGTGATAAAAAGTGGTTTTCAGGTAGTAAAAGTAAATTTTTCGAATAACAGTTGAGTGCGAGTGTCTTCGTAGAGTAAATGCCAGGATTTTTTCTAACACAACACGTGGATAGTATACTTTTCGGTGAGTAAAATGCTTACTGTGTTTTGAAGTAGGTTATGTTGTTTTGTCGAGGCACCGATATTTGTTAAAAACGGGACCATCGTGTACCTTGGTCCGGCTCAAGGTACAAACGTTTTTTATTTCTGTTCCAGGCATTCAGACTATTCAGACTCAAGCATGCCTAGGAGCAAAGAAGGGATAAAAAGAAAGCCAGTAGATGAAGGATCGTTGAAACAAGCACTGGAGGCCGTGTCTACAGATGATCCAGAAAAAAAAATGACTTACCGAGAAGCAGCAAAGGTCTTTAATATTAGTAGGTCTACACTAACTAGGCATTTACCGAAGTTTAAAAATTCAGACAATTTTAATTACCAGTGTTCAGCCAATTATGCAGTTAAGCAAGTATTTTCTAATGAAGAGGAGTTAAGCCTTGTTACCTATATTATAAATGTTGCAAAAATGCAATACGGGTTAACCAAAAAGGGCGTAAGAACATTAGCTTTTAAATTTGCGAAAGCCAATAATAAAAAAGTACCTCACACTTGGAATAACGAAGAAATTGCTGGTGAGGAGTGGATGAGAGGATTTTTAAAAAGGCACGCAGGAGAACTGTCAATGCGTAAGCCAGAGGCTACAAGCTTAAGCCGTATGACAAGTTTCAACAGGACTAATGTTGGACTATTTTTCAATAATATAAAAGAGGTACATCGAAAATATGGTCCAATTTCGACCGATAAAATTTGGAATCTGGATGAAACAGGTTTAAGTACAGTTCAAGGACAATCCAGAATAGTTGCTCCGAAGGGGGTAAAACAAATAGGCAGTGCTACATCGGCCGAAAGAGGGTCCCTAGTTACAGTGATTGCTGCTGTAAATGCAATTGGTAATTCGTTACCCCCGATGTTGATTTTTCCACGGGTTCATTTTAAGGAAAGAATGCTGTTCGGTGGGCCAGCAGGATGTATTGGTACAGCAAACCAATCGGGTTGGTCCAACGAGGAATCGTTCATCAAGTTTTTGGACCATTTCTTGAATACTGTCAAGAGCTCAAAGAATGATCGTATCATGCTAATTTTAGATAACCACGAGACACACCTTTCACCAGCGGTTCTCGACAAGGCATCTGATGCAGGTATTGTGATGGTTACTTTCCCTCCCCATACCTCGCACAGGCTACAGCCTTTAGACCTGTTAGTTTTCGGTCCCTTGAAGACATATTATAATCAAGCTGTTGAAGCATGGCTTCTCAACAACAAAGGAAAAACCTTTGACATCTACAGTGTTGCAGAGGCCTTAGGTACAGCATATCCACGAGCATTTACTCCGAATAATGTTTTGTCTGGCTTCCGCAAATCAGGAATATTCCCTTTCAATGAGGCAGTTTTCACTGACGATGATTACCTCTGTTCTTACGTGACTGATAGGCTTTTAGACACTTCAAACCCAGGGCCGTCTACTACTTCAGACTTAGTTTCCCACTCTTATGTCGCTCTTGGACTGCCTACTTCTTCAGCCGTAGTTTCCTGCTCTTCTTCAGACCCTCGGCCTTCGGCATCTTCAGCACTTGCATCTTGCTCTTCCTTAGTTCCTGGATCCTCAGCAGTTACAGAGCCTTCTACCTCTTCAGCATTAGTTGCCTGCTCTTCTTCAGAGCCTGGGCCTTCGGCATCCTCAGAATTTGCATCTGGTTCTTCCTCAGTTCCTGGAACCTCAGCAGTTATTGAGCCTTCTACTTCTTCAGCATTAGTTGCCTGCTCTTCTTCAGACCCTGGGCCTACAACATCTTCAGTATTTGTATCTTGCTTTTCTTCAGTTCCTGGATCCACAGCAGTTACTGAGTCTTCTACTTCTTCAACACCTGATTTATTTGCAATGCCAATTACTAACAAAGAAAACATGAAGACATTCCTCACTCCTGAAGAAATACAACCTTACCCTAAGGCCGAGGAGCGTAAGAAGAAGAAGGAAGGTAGAAAACCAGGAAGAACCATGATTGCTACTGATACGCCAGAGAAATACGCAATCAAAGAACAAAAATCAAAAAACGCAAAATCTAAGAAAGCTGTTGACAAAATCAAAAAAGTATCTAAGAATTGCCGCAAAAAACAATTTAAAAAAATTAAATTAACTGAACAGGCGTCAAGTTCCTCATCTGATTCCGTGTTTTCGCTTGCATCAACGGATGACGAAGATAGTGGTGATGAAGAAGTATGCCTATACTGTTGTTCATCAAAATTTAGTGATAAGAGTGGAGAAAAGTGGTGTAAGTGCACCGCTTGTGGCCGTTGGGTACACTTTTTGTGTGCGGGTGTAGAGGCGGACGAATGGAAGTACTACTTGTGCGATTATTGCAAAGATAGGTCGAAAAAGGCCAAACGCAATGTCATGTCTATAAATAATCAATAATTAATAAAGTAAACAACTTAAAACATCCTAAATTCACATATTTCTTGGGAATGCCTTTTATTATATACTTGGCCCAAGGTACGCGGGTACTGGCCCAAGGTACACAAGCATAGTGTACCATGGACCATATGCAAAGAGTTTGAGTTGTAATTTGTAAGCTTTTTGTTGAGTAATTGTGATAAACATACACATTCCATGTTATGCAGAAAGGTTTGAACTACAACTGGAGACATTTAAAATTTCAAAATTTAAATTACCTATTGACGTAAAAAATAAAATGTAAAAAGTGGTCCAAGGTACAACAGTCTCCCCTACCATAGAGAAGGAGCTTTTGAGTGCCGTGAACTTTACCAGGTATTTTCGTCCTTATCTGTACGGGAGACGCTTTAAAATCGTAACCGATCATAAACCTCTAAAATGGTTAATGTCGTTAAAAGACCCAAACTCAAGATTAGTAAGATGGCGACTCAAACTTGAGGAATACGATTACGAGGTTGTGTACAAGAAAGGAACATCTAATACCAACGCCGATGCCCTTTCACGCATCGAAATACATACAAAAGAGTTTTTCAATTATATGGAAGACTTTAACAAATCTCTGATGTCTACAAACAATAATCAAGAAAAGGAAAACGATAATACCTCAATAATAGCGAATATTGGCGAACATCCTGTATTAGAAGATGTTAACGAAAACATAGCAGGACCTTTAACAGAAAGAAGAACTTCAGGAGACACAGAAGAGACAATATCTGCTGAAGAGCCAGAAGAAACTGATACCGTACACACGAGTCACGAAAATCCCATCCAAGAGATGCCTTGCACAGAAAGGAACTTAAACACTTTCGACCATCAAATTAAAATTAAATTCGTGTTACATTCGCCCGCAAATCCCAAACTTCAATTTTTATTTCCTACCAAGAGACGACTTTTAGTACAATTATCAATTAGCAATTTAGAATATGATACAATAGATCTTTTCAAAAATCATCTTGATCCAAAATTTACTTATGCTATATACTTCGAAGACGAGAATTACGTACCTAAAATATGTGAAATTTTACGTCGACGTTCAAAAATAATTCTTATAAATTATTGAAATGTACCAAAATATTAGAAGATATCACTGATAAAGATAAGCAAAAAGAACTTCTAGAAAATTATCATTGCGGTAAAACAAATCATCGCGGAATTCTAGAAACTGAGAGTCGTATTAAACGATCATATTATTGGCCAGGTATAAAAAATGATATAACTGAATTTATTAATAATTGCGAAATTTGTCAGTCGAATAAATATGACAGAAATCCCCCTAACCAAAAATTAATGATAACACCCACTCCGAACAAACCTTTCGAAATAATTCACGCGGATACTTTTCAAGCTCAAGGACAAAAATTCCTAACATTAATCGACACCTTTTCAAAATACGCCCAAGCTTATCCGTTAATGAGTATGACCGGTATAGAAATAGTAAGAGCTTTGATAACATTTATGACACATCATGATTTACCAAATCTAATAATCATGGATAGAGGCACGGAACTAAAAAATAGTGTTGTGTAAGAATTTTTCAAAACACACCAAATTAAAAGTCATTATATAACTGCTAATAACCCTCAGTCCAATGGATCCATTGAACGATTCCACTCAACTATAATCGAACACCTACGTGTATTAAGAGATAAAAATAATGGTAAAACCGATATTATTAATCACATGCCTTACGCAATATTAGGGTATAACAATTCTATACATTCTGTGACAAAACAGAAACCCATAGATATAATCAATGGGCATTTAAATTCCAAAGATCCTTTTAATATTGATATTAATCAAACGTTACTCAATAACTACATCCAAGAACATCGCGACTTAACTAAGGAAATATATAAAGAATTAAATGAACTTCTAATTGAACAAAAGGAGCGAACAATCGACGCTCATAATAAAGACAGACATGATCCCCTGCCTTATAAACCCGACACCGTCGTATATAGGAAAAACACAAGTAATGCTAGAAATATATATATATATATATATATATATATATATATATATATATATATATATATATATATATATATATATATATATATATATATATATATATATATATATATATATATATATATATATATATATATATATATATATATATATATATATATATATATATATATATATATATATATATATATATATATATATATAACACAAGTAATGCTAGAAATATATATATATATATATATATATATATATATATATATATATATATATATATATATATATATATATATATATATATATATATATATATATATATATATATATATATATATATATATATATATATATATATATATATATATATATATATATATATATATATATATATATAACAGCACTATATATATATATATATATATATATATATATATATATATAACAGCACTATATATATATATATATATATATATATATATATATATATATATATATATATATATATATATATATATATATATATATATATATATATATATATATATATATATATATATATATATATATATATATATATATATATATATATATATATATATATATATATATATATATATATATATATATATATATATATATATATATATATATATATATATATATATATATATATATATATATATATATATATATATATATATATATATATATATATATATATATATATATATATATATATATATATATATATATATATATATATATATATATATATATATATATATATATATATATATATATATATATATATATATATATATATATATATATATATATATATATATATATATATATATATATATATATATATATATATATATATATATATATATATATATATATATATATATATATATATATATATATATATATATATATATATATATATATATATATATATATATATATATATATATATATATATATATATATATATATATATATATATATATATATATATATATATATATATATATATATATATATATATATATATATATATATATATATATATATATATATATATATATATATATATATATATATATATATATATATATATATATATATATATATATATATATATATATATATATATATATATATATATATATATATATATATATATATATATATATATATATATATATATATATATATATATATATATATATATATATATATATATATATATATATATATATATATATATATATATATATATATATATATATATATATATATATATATATATATATATATATATATATATATATATATATATATATATATATATATATATATATATATATATATATATATATATATATATATATATATATATATATATATAGTGCTGTTTTAATGTGATTTGTGATACAATATAATATCGGCGAAGGATGGAAAATATTCCACAACGTAGGCAGTACCGATCGGTAGGTGAGAAAAGAATAATTTTACGAGTATTTTACTGCATACAGAGAGATCACCCTCATCGCGACAAGGATGAATTGGTGGATATGTGTTCGGATTATACAGAAGCATCACAGGCAAGCATATACACACTTTTAAGAGAAGAAAAGGTACATGGAAGTGTACAGCCACCGAAACCAAAAAGCGGTCGAAATAAGATTGTAGTGGACGATGATGCAAAAAATGCGATACGTAGAACGGTCCACGGTTTCTTTAGAAATCACGAATTGCCCACGTTAGATAAGGTGCTGCAAGGTATAAGTGAAAATGATATTATACCTAAAATGTGGAGGAGTAGCCTGGCAAAAATTTTGAAGGACATGAATTTTAAGTATGGAAAAGTAGACAGAAAAAGTATTCTCATAGAAAGATATGAAATAGTTGCTTGGCGGATGGATTATCTTAAAAAATGGATTATTTTGGCGGATGGAAAAATAAAAAAGTTTCGAAACGAGGGGCGGAAAATTTTTTACACTGACGAAACGTGGGTCAACGAAGGACATACTATGAAGAGAGTCTGGCAGGATGGAAAAGTGAAAAATGCACGGCAAGCTGCGATTGAAGGCTGGACAACTGGTTTAAAAATGCCGTCTGGAAAAGGTCGCCGTTTAATCAGAACGCATATTGGATAGATAGTGGATTTTTGCGTAATGGAGAACTGATATTTCAATCTAAGAAGACCGGAGACTACCACGAGGAAATGAATTCCGAAGTATATGAGAAATGGTTTGCCGGCGTACAGGTTTTGCCAGCCGGCGTTTTTGGATACAGGTGATTTATTTTATTTCTCTTATTTCATTTTTCCGTTTTAAAGTTTATTTTTCACGGCTACTTAGCTGTTTTGGACATATTATTTTTGTTTCTTGTGGGAAATATGGCTACTGGCTAACCACCCACTGAAAAATGGTAACGCGCTGAAAGCAATACTTCATGAGTGGTGTGGAAACTTCAGTGCATTCAATATCAGCTGTAGTGTTGAAAATCTACATATAAAAACCTACTACTTTAACCCCCTGTAAGTAGTTTAACCCCTTGTAAGTAGGTACCTATTGTTCATTGACTTTATTTTTATGTAGGTACTTACCATCCTAGATCACCTTCTACTTTCACCCCCCTAAGAAAAAAAAAATGTCTACGCCAATGAAAAACATTGTGTAGGTCAGGGTTGCCGGTCGTTGAACTATACATACATATTGTACGCCCTATAGAAATGTACATTTAATCGCAAATCTTAAATTACACTACCTAGGTAGGACATTGCCATAAAAATATATAACAAAAACGTTTTCAAGGCCATTTATCTCTCAGCACCTCACAAAATGTACATGAAAAATAACTGAATTATATCCAAAAGCTTCGATTGGTGTGATAACAACAATGTTACTTCATAATTCACAGCATGGAACTTTATTGTAAATACAGTAACATAATATTTACCTGGTGAACTGTCATCTGGCCCAGGGCTTCTAATCCTCTTTTGTGGTTTACGTATACTTGACGGCTTTCTTGGTTCCACGAAACCATACGACGGACTATAAATATCCTCTATTTGAGGAGTACTGGGTGTATTATTGCTGTTTTTTTGTGGGGTAGACCTAACACACAAAGGGGTTTTTGGAGATTTTGTTCTATGCACTTTATTGCTAATGGGTACTAAACGATCATTGTTTCTATTTTTCAGGACTGGTGTTTTGTTAACTGCATCATCCTACAAGAAAGCATCTTTATATTTACTAACATCAGTAATACAAACATGCTTAATACGCATCACTTTCATTACTATATTTTCCTTACCGCAGTAATGTAATTCGATTAAAACATAAAAAAATACTTACATTTTCAGTGGCTAATGGGAACTTTGCAGCTCCAGAGTGCAACTTAAGGGCCGACCCCCTTCTCTTCTTCCCAAATAATAATAAATAAGTTGCCGTATGATAATCATATTTCCATTGCTTTAGATAACTCCACACCGTATCCGGTTCCACCTGATAATGTTTAGCAATGGTATTTACACAATCACCGTCATAACATTTAGAATGTTCCATCTTAATACTGACTGGATCCAGGATTCTCAGAGTCAGCCAAGGATGGGAGAGCAGCTCGTTTACCGTAATTCGTTTCTTAGGGTCTACCTGAAGCATGGACTTTATCAAACTAAGACTTTCCTTTGACATAAATGCAGGTTCTTCGTATTTGCCACTCTGAAAAAAAAGAACATACACAGTTATAAATTTCGATTCTCAGTTTAATGTAATTATAAGGTAACTAATGTGAAGTGTATGTGCTGTTTGGGCCAAAATACATTACCCTTAGATATTAATATTTTTCTTTATATATAAAAATATATATAAAAAGTATGCATAACATGTAAAAATAATGTCGATGAGTGATAATTTGAGCCTTTATGGAAAAATTCTGTGGAATAGCCTCTGTGGAATAGCATATAATTCGTTTAGAAACTGTGAAGTACAATTAAACTGTGACGTGAAAATAGAAGGTGAAAAACTAGAGAGTACAAGACAAGCGTAAAGAATCTTGGACTAATTATGGATGAGAACTTATATTTTTTATAACATATGCAAAGCAAATTTCAAGCGGCCTTCAGTATTTAATCTTACTGAAGCTCTTAATCAGTATAAAAATATTGTACCAAAAAACGTCAAACTCTTGTTTGTTGACTCACTAAATTTTGTAATTGTTTAATTATTGTGACTGTGTGTACAGGGTAAGTCTCTTAAGATTGACACCCCCCTTATCTCACTTATCCTTTGTCGATTTAACTTATTCAAAAAAGGAGTGGACGCGGTTTTTGTAGAATTTTTATAATCTGAGCACGGATATTAAAAATCTCGTAAGATATATGGAAAATAAAACATGATTTTTTTAAATGGAACACCCCGTAGGTATATTTTTAGACCAAAATAATGTCCTTAATTTTCTGAATAAAAAAATATCTAATTGTTATATAATCACTCCACCTGTTCGTGAGATATTACTAAAAACTTATCACATTACGGATGTCAATTATAAAACAAAAAACATATCAAGATACCTCTGGAAACAATGCCATTTATTGAGATAATAAATAAATAATATATAGGTGACAATAACAGTAACGAGTAGATAATAACAATAAACAACATAAACCTAATAAAAACAAATAAAAGTCAATATTAATACAGTAACACAATAGAGTAACACAATTTTATTTATTTACACGTAACGTAATTTAATATTTTCCACGTAACCACCACCATTCTGAATACACATTTGGCATTACTGTATAAAATTGCTTCTCACCCTTTGAAATATATCACCATTTTGGTTGAATTCCTCAACTTTTACAGGTATGCATTCTTTTAACTCATTCATATTATTAAAAACCCCAGTTTCGTATATATCTTGTTTTATCGTACCCCAGAGAAAAAAATCGATAGGTGTTAAGTCCGAACTTTTAGCGGGCCAATGTATAACACCGTGCCTTCCTATCCAAATAGGATATTTTCTGTTTAGGTATTCGGTGACGTTCCTTGCAGAGTGTGGTGGTGCTCCATCCTGCTGCCAAATAACAGATCTGTTGTCCACTAAATTAATATTATCTAAATAATTTTCAACTGGATGTTGAAGAATATCCACATAACGTTGTGCATTTAAGGGCCCATTTATAAATACAGGACCTACAATAGCATCCTTGTGGATGCCACACCGCACGTTTACAGTTTGGTATCCTTGTTTTTTTATTTTTTTTACAATATGTGGATTTTCCGCTGCCCAGTAATGTGCATTTTTTCTGTTAAAAATTCCCGCAGTAGAAAAACTGCTTTCGTCAGTCCAAAAGACATGACTTAGAAACTCATCATCTTCCTCTATTCTATCAAGTATGTCTCTGCAGAAGGTTAACCTGTCTTGAAGGTTGTTGTCGTCTAAATATTGAACGGGCAAAATACTATATGGTTTAAAATTATGGCGAAGTAATATTTTTATCACACTTCTTTGTGATATATCCAATTCTATTGCTACGGCATAGGATGATTTGGATGGATTTTCAGCAAAATATAATAACGCGTTGAGTTCTGTGTCTTCTATTTTTGTTCTTCGCCTTTCCCTTTTCTTGTGTCTCAGAGATTCGGTATTCCTAAAGTTTGCATAAATGTTTTTAAAACTATTTTTGGAAGGAGGTAGCCTTTCTCGAAATAACCTAACATACTCCCTCCGAGCAAGAGATATTACTTATTCTTGTTGCACTGAATATAAATTTCAAGTAACTCTTTTCGCTCTTCCAAAGAATATACCATTTGCAAAATAACTTGCTTCTTTACGAACACTACGTATTTTTTACGCTAATATCTAAGAGAGTGAACTACTATCTCACAAAAAAACTGGATGACATCTGTCAACAAATAAACAATGCAAATATGCATTGTTTCCAGAGGTATCTTGACGTTCTTATTTTATAATTGACACCCGTAATGTGATAAGTTTTTAGTAATATCTCACGAACAGGTGGAGTGATTATATAATAAATACACATTTTTGGATTCAGAAAATTCAGGACATTATTTTGTTCTAAAAATATACGGGGGTGTTCCATTTAAAAAAATCAGACGAAAGACGTTCAGACGAAAAAGTTTTTCAATCCTGCTATGATGGCTCTGTGCGTGTATACCGCCCAAGAAATTGCCGCTATGAAGAGCGCTATATAAATCCTACAGCTCGTAGTGGTCGCTCCTCTATCAACGTGTGGGCATGGATATGTTATCGAGGAGCAGGTGTTACTTGGAGAATCAGAGAGCGTCTTACTGGTCAAAGCTACGCTCGCATTTTGGAATATGTTATGTTACCTTCCGTTTCCATTTCATATCCCGAGAACTTCACTTTCCAGCAGGAAAATATTTTTATTTCCTCTTTCCTTTTTCCATATTTCACTTAAATTTATATTTCAGGATAATTCCTCTATTCACAAATCACGAGTTGTTACTGAATGGCTGAATACAAACCATATTAACACTCTGCCTTGGCCCTCTAAGTCGCCGGATTTAAATCCGATAGAAAATGTATGGGCACAAATAGAAAAAGACATGTATAGCAGAAATTTTCGACCAGCGAACGTAGAAGAACTGTGGTTGGCGATTGAAAATGTCTGGGAAAATATTTGCGAGATAAACGCAAATGGTGCTTGGACCAAATATTAATTCATAGTAATTTTCTTAAGTTCTCAGTTAGTTTGTTGATTTAATGGATTTTTTTACAAGAGACGTCCTTACCATATAGATTTTCCTTAATAAATACTGTATATAAAATGCTGTCACCCTATAACTGACAGATACTTTAACCTAAAATAATTTTGTATGTGATCTGTTTACAAAAGCCTGCCTCACAATGGGACAATTTCCAAAATTTCTCATAAGAGTCGTTTACCTTCAATTGAACGGCACTGTACCACCCGAGGGGTAAACCGCGACCCAAAAACGTGTACACCTCATTGGCCATTTGCTATTACTGGTCACATTGGACCTTACAATTGGCCCACTGGTCCTTTGAATTGTCACTATCTCCCAAATGCTTCTTGTCGGGTTGGCGCTCAAATGTGCGTACATTTTGAGTTTTATTTATGTAATTTGTCCCTAATTTGCCCTTAATTAGTTGTAATTGGACCTTCTTTGGACTTTAATTGGCCGATTGGCCCTACAGAATTGATTAATTTTCCGTATTGGTTCATAATTTGCTCTCAAATAATTGCCATTGTCTCTTCATTGGCACTATTGGATGCACAATTGGCCCCTATTGGTTCAGGCTTGTACATCACATTGGCATCGCGGTTTACCCCTCGGTACCACCCTTGCATTACAGAAAAAACAAAAAATAGAATACGAGTGCAAAATGCAGAAATATAATATTATTTAGAATTACTAAGTCGTCGTATACAAGAAGTCGATTGGTTACATATGGATGAAAGGCAAAAAACACATTTGTTACCTTTTGTTTCAAAATTGTATCTAAGAAAGTGCCTATATGTATTGATATAGTAAGTTAAGGTATAATCTAATATAACCACATGATATAATAACAATACATAGAAATAATTTAGACATTCCAAGGCATAATTCAACATTTTTTCATTCAGGTTTTTCTTATATAGCTACTAAGATAGTTAATGCTTTACCTAATGTTTGTTTTGACATCAAAACCGCCCAATTAAAAAAATATGTTAAAAATGAGTTATTATATAATGTATTATAATAAATTGTATGTCTAGTTTGTGTGAAATTTTGTTATAGCAATATTGATTTTAAGGCCAAAGATTTTAAGGTGTAGTTGAAAGTTGTCCGTTCGGATGATAACTTTCACCTTTTATGTGTTTTCTAAATTTTATATATCGTCGTTGGCACTGTAATAGCTGCTATGTAAAAATTATAAAATTTTCACAATAAGCCTAAAACTTCATTATAATTAGAAAATTGCGATCAACTCAAAACTAATTAGTTATTAAATTATGATATATTTGAATACATAAGTTAGTTGTTACTTGAGCATTCAACAATGTTCAATATTTATAATTATTTAATTTTTTCGATTGGTAGTGCACATGGCAGATAATGCTGTTTTTTATTTTCAGTTAACAGATATTACGTATATAAAAAATGCTTTGGTTACTAATTGTGTACTTTATTAATTATTATTATTACCTTAATTTTTTATGTGCTTACCTAAATTTAGAAATTCAAGTGCAGTAATAAATATAAATATGAAATAAAAAGTAATAAAAATATATATGAAATGTTTAAAACTGTTTATTTTCTAACACCAGGATCAACACAAGGTTTTTTCTTATAAATTCAGCATAGAGTTAGAGAGAAAATAGAAATAGAAATACCTACAATAAAAGATATACCAAAGTTAGTTAAATATGGGGCCTAGTGTGGCAGTCCATCATAAAAAGGGTGATAATCTCTTTCCATTACGGCTTTTAATTCTTGCAGGTGCTGTATTTTTGTTTTTTAATTTTTATCGGTCGTGTATATAGAGGCTATGGAATGCTATGTAGGTTGTCTTTTCTACCTTTATGGCTAGTACGCCCTTCAGTAAAATCAGTCCATTCATCTGTATGACGGATCTTATACTGCATTTTTCCTGACGGCAAATATAGTACACCCCGAAGGGGTATTATTTATTCGATTTGGCCTAATACTTGCCATAATGTAAAGTCAATATTGTGGACGTTATAAGGGTGCTGAAGTCTAGCTTGCCTCATTCTGACAATGTAGTCACTGGGGGCAAACATTGGTGGCTTAAAATGTGCCTCTAATGAGGAATGGACTGAATCCGCCTCCATCATAGTATGACCACGTTCCAATATCAACTGTTCTATTATAATTTGCAACTGCTGAGCGAGATTTAACAAGGCACTAGACAAGATACTTTGTTACGATTCTGATAACCACAGCCATCAAAAATTAGTACTACATGTGCATAATTTCTGTCTTGAGTAGTTGCTCTGATATAATCTACAATACAACTTGTAAACTTTATTTGAAGTCACACCGCCGTTACTCTCATGCCAAACGTATAAATCCACATTTCCGTCATTAAGAGAATAAACAGTGAAATTGTGGATTTGCAGCTTTTGTTTGTAGTAGATTGATAGGCCTCTAGTTTAGGGGCCAACAAAACACTCTGCAAATCCATAGTAACCACCAGTTTTTCCTCACCTGCCGATTCTTTTGCTTCAATTTTCTCTTTAGCAGCTTCCTTTTTTTTCAACGTGTTCAGAATATAACTGTTCTGAAACATTACCAGATTTCCATCCGCAACAGGTATCACACTGGTCTTTGTGGGCTTATGTATTGCAATGTTTCCTTCGTCTAAAATTTTCTAAATAATGTAACTCAAATTCTGATCTTCGCAATATCTTTCATAAACATGGTAGGCACATGTGCAATGTTGATCTAAACACAGATTCCACATAGACTTTTTTCGAGGAACTGCGACAGTAGTGACTGGTAACTTTGAGTAACTGCTCCAGCCATTAGTGTTATCCGTCAATGCATTTTTACACCAACGTAAGAAGGTATCCCTGCCAAGATCCAGTGTATTTAGGAGCATTGTTTTACATACCCGTTCTCCATTTTCTAAAGGAATGACAATCATGACTTTCTTTCTTTTTTGCTAATACTTCACCAGTAGTTCTTCTTCTTCGTTGGGGTTTTCTTGAAGTAACCAGTCCTTTGATATAAGCCTTTCTAGCATCCCAATTAGGCATATCCCAGAAGAATTTAAACAACCTTTCACGGTTTCGTTCTGTCACAGAAGAACACATAAATGTTCTACTCGTTACTTGATTAGATGTGATGGCATCTGCTTTTTACTGCCCTTTTTTTCCGAATCTGGTTTTGTTTCACTTTACCAGTAGATTATCGTGTATATCCGGTGTATTGTTTTCCTCGAGGCCTTTTCAACTTTGATATTTCCCTAAAATTTTTCGGTCTTTTTTTTTCATTTAATTCGATTTAATTCATTCTCACTAAATTCGCTTAAGTTTCTTGTAGTTTCTTTTAAGTTGTCTCCTCCATTTTCTGCGTTAACAGTCTCATTTCCACGTATTTCCAATAACACACCATTATACTCTTCCCGAATGCCACCTTCATCGTCTTTTTCTCTTTCTTTTTCAGTCTCTATATAGCTATTTCTATTCTCTATATAACTAGTCTCATTTTATCTGGTGATGGATACCATACATACCACACTTGTTTTCAGTCATCTGAACCAGTTCCACCATTAATTTTCCACCACGAGACATAGCATTTATTTCAGTTTATAGAACACATTGCAGCAATTACAGAACCGTGTTAAACCAAAAAGTGAAAAAAATTCACATAGCAGCTATTACCGTCCCAACGACTATATATAAAACTAATCTTGTATGTGGAGAAATTTATACTTGTTTGTATTTTATTTACCTGTTGTACATAATAAGCACATAATAAATCGCTATTTATTGATTTATTTTATTTATATAATCTAAACGACTCATGTGGCACCAACAAGGTTTCTGAGTTAACAGCTGAAGGCTTGTCACAACGACACAAATACTTGCGCATGCCATAGAAGCCCAAATTTTCATTAACATGCCAACAAATTTTCAATCATTGACAGTGTTCACTCGTATTTTATAACTCATTTAGGTATATAGACTTTAGGTGGTTTAAGTAAATACATATATTCAATGGCAACATTTTTTTTTAAATAAGGACATTTTAAAACAATTTGAATTTTATACCACAATGTGATAACAACCATGTGTGGATTAAAAGTTGAACCTTAATCAAGTTTCCTAGGCATGTACTGCATGTAGAAATGTCTATCAGGCAACTCAAATGTCATATTGGATTCTGTTAAGCTTGCAAATGCAGACCTTTCGATCATCCTCTCAACAACTCTCAATAAACGATAATAGGGAGGGAGATAATCTCGGAGATAATGTATCCTTATATAGTATGCACATAGAGCCAGTGATAATACGTGGTGATGGCAACATCACTATATTTGGACTGAATAATCATTTCAGAATAGAAATGCCAAGTAAATTGGTTTCTCTTGTAGCTCCTGATGAGTACAAATACACTGTGAATAAAATCAACAAGGTTCTACACAAAAAACTGTCATTCAACATCAAATTATTATTTGCTGGTTGCTTATGTTTCTGTTGCACACTCGGTCTTTCCATATGTCCCTCTTTAATATTCAATAGTAGAACTAAGAAAAAGGTACACAATATACTGAAGAAGGAAAACGCACGATTGTATAACCAGTTGGGACTGCACTGGAGTCTTGTGAGACAAGCTTTTGGACCAGTGCCTATAATAGAATACGTATTACACATTGAATTTATAAGTAAACCGAAACTGCTCAGCCCCGATTAATATGTAAGTGTTTTAATAATTACTATAAATAAAATATTTGTATTACACCGGCGTCTTTATTTTGTAAGTAGCTGTGCACTAGCCGGCAAAGTATGAACTCATTACGAGTATTTGGTCAAGTATATTGTGGTGTCAAATCTTCACTTTCGTTAAATGGATTCATATCTCTTTAATGGCTACCTTGTTTTCATATTCTGAAAATGCGATTACCTATGTGATACTATGACATGACATGCTCAAGGAAATTCTACTATTTCACCACTGGGTGGGTTTAGTACTATATTATTTGTTTATTATATTATCAATACATATTAAGTGTAGAGATTGTTCTTTAATTAATAGAATTAAATCTGTGTTTCCCAAAATTATCTAAATATCAAAAAAACAAGTCCCCAATATTTCTTTTTATAACCCGAAGAGCTGTGCACCTCTAAATAAATATGATATAGACCTACCCAATACAGTGGATCCAGGTTTCACAAACACACTCAAATTAAAAAAAAATTAATCCCAATCTATCAAGTCTTGTCCCCCCCCCCCCCCATCATTTTGGCATGGTTTAGACGGTTCAAGGAGGGGAGGGGAAAGATCAATTAAAAGAATGAGATAATCGTTTCGTTTATAAAAAATGAAGAGTACGAAATGGGTACGACAAAACGCACATGCTTATTTGAAGTTGACTGAAATCGGATAATAATTAGTTCGCGAGATATCGCGAATCATAGTTGAGAAAATAAGAAATATCAAATTGATTTTTCACTGTGAGTGGAGTTGGAGGGTCAATTTTTTTTTGTGGAAGAGCTATTATGAAGGAATTACGTGGCCGTAGGTTAGGGATTAATAAACAAATAATAATCATATATATTTAAAGTGCCATCACCAGCACAGGAAAAATAAATTCAACCATTAAGTATTTGCGAGGGTAGGTTTTTGTCTTAATTTTATTTAAGTATCTACAGCACTAATATCTTGAATTTGGCAAGAAATCCACATGATTTAAGATTAATATCAGAAATAATACTTACTAGGATTCTCTTGTACAAACTATCAATATTAAGATCATCAAACGGTAATAATCCAGCAAGTAGAGCGTAAAGCAATACTCCCATGGCCCAAACGTCTACCTCAGGCCCCAAATACTGCTTTCCTAATACCAGCTCAGGGGCAGCGTATGTAGGTGATCCGCAAGAAGTAAAGAGCAAACTGTCCATTCCTCCTTCCGGTCTTGCACATAATCCAAAATCTATCAGTTTTAAGTTTTGATACTTATCTAGAAGAACGTTTTCCTAAAACATCATTCGGTTACTAAGATGTAGGTCGGTAGGTACCATACTATTAATAATATTTTTATGAATCAACATACAGGTTTCAAGTCCCTATGTGCATATCCGAGGCTATGTAAATAAGCTACTGCTGACACAATTTGTCTGAAAAACATTCTACTTTCTGATTCTGATAATCTATTCTTTTCTACAATATGGTCAAACAGTTCTCCTCCGGAACAATATTCCATAACAATGAAATAATTCGCTTCAGTCTCAATAACCTGAAAATAAATCAATAGTTCGGTGTCTAATTT
Organism: Tetropium fuscum; assembly: GCA_964058915.1. Classification (NCBI taxonomy): domain Eukaryota; kingdom Metazoa; phylum Arthropoda; class Insecta; order Coleoptera; family Cerambycidae; genus Tetropium; species Tetropium fuscum. Next base: position 509,113 of record CAXKVY010000133.1, read on the forward strand.
AAAGCAAGTAAAGTATAAAGCCAATATAATACAATACACAGATAAACATAGATATGAGGTGCTAAGATATCTTATATCTGATAGTAACGTTGATTTCGGGGCAACTATAAACAAAGCAGTACGATAAATCACACGAATTTCTGTTTTAAATTAAACATATAGAACTACATTAACTGCACACTTTTGAATGTAAGAGCTAGATATATTAGCACTAGTAAACTATAATAGAAAGTATTACCTGATATAATTTACAAATGTGTTCGTGTGATAAGGATTTTAATGCTTTTAGCTCAAGTTTAACTCGTGGCAGGTCATCGCCTAGTGTGACTTTGTCCATAATTTTAATAGCCACTCGTTCTCCAGTTGCTACATGAGTTGCTAATTTAACTTTGGCAAAACCACCGCATCCAATTGTTCTCTCTACTTCATATAGACCCTTCAGAGCTTGATATCGGACCATTTTTTCGGATTTATGTGATATATACAAATAATAATGTAATATAAGGTTATATAGGTACCTACTGGCTGCTATTTTGTTATATAAAAATATACAATATACTGAATATACAATAATACTGTAGCGAATTATCCACCAACAGATTATTTTTACTAATAATAAAAACATACAATGCACCTACTCAACATTATAGTTAAGATTTAACTTTATATTTAACGAACTATCATAATTTATTTAAATTTGTATTTGTATGGCCTGATGACATAGAGAAAGTAAACTTTGTCTATGGTTTGATTGGTGTTTTCTGTTGTGTTGTATGTAGGTTGCAGCACAGATCATAAATATGTGTATTTAGTTTATGCAGAGAGTACACTGGTTGTAGCAAAGGGTAGCTGTATCTTTAATCTATGGCTGTAGTGTTGATTGAAAATCAACGGCTGTAGGCAAGAAGACTACTTGTCTGTAGCAGAGACTTATTCACATATACTTCATAAGTCATTGGTTATAGGTTTACTTGACAAGCGGTTAGATTTTATTTCAGACGGGTGGATACCACAGATTATCTGTGGTGGATGCCGACCAACAGGAATAAGCAGCCAATATCGCACCCGGCACCATCAATAGTAACCGGATGACGTAAATGCAAGCGTCCATCTCCTTTTTGTCCTACAAATACGTATTTTTTAAATCTTTTTATGTACATGAGTATACTCTTACTCATGAGTATACTTTTACCTACATGAGCATACTCGTTTTTAGCAATAGTTTATTAATGTTTTTAGTGAACTGCATAACGCACATAAGGTTTCTTTAAAAACTAGTTTTGCACAAATACCATCGCCTTATTGTACTCTTATAAAATTTTTATAGATAAAAAATCTATTTATTGACAATGTTTTTCTATTTCTTTTTGGAGTCGTTATACTGTTAATTGCTTATGAACTTCATTTAAATACCAATATCCACGATGTTGTCAAATTATACATCTACTCTGTCTTACTGTCGATCGGATTTTGACAGTGACCGTGTCCCATTGTGTTTTGTGTATAACCCTCTGTAGATGATCTGTGCCTCTGACATTTCCCCATCAGAGATATACCATATCTCTGCTCTCCATAGACCACGGTGCCGTGCGGGCCGTGCCATAATAGACATTACACATAAACAAAATTTGGTTCATGCCATAGAGCTTCTAACTTTTAATCTCATATAGATTTTTAGGTTATGCCGTTATGGTGATTTAAAAATTACTAGTGGACTAGTAGAGAGAATGCTTAAATATATAAGATATCATCCAATAGTTCCTCATGTTCTAAAAGAATGCAGGTGCAGTTTTTCAAAAGATGTAAAAATAAAATCGGGGACCCAGGATAGTAAACCAAATGAAGTTGTGCAAACGGAATACAATCCAAAAGATGTTACAAAAGAGGATATCCAATGGAGAACTCCTTGGCACCAAAAGGAAGGTGCTAATCTTGGTTTATTGAGAACGTTTTACAAAGAGGACAATAATCGACACATTTTGAAGATTCTGCAGACACCTATTAATTTTTCTCCTTCAGCATGGAAAAAGTGGTACGCTAAGAAAAAAGAAGAGAGTGATATTATTATGCAGTCATATATACCTGCAAGGAATCAAATTCTAGGCAATGAACTTGCCGCAGCCCACTTTATCGTACATCGTGGAGGTGCTGTAAAATTTTTTAGCGAGGATAAGTGGATAAAAGCAAATGAAAACAATGAATATAGCCTCCCCAGACGTTATCAAGATGGAATGATTTTGCAAGCTATTGACTGCACAGATATGAATTTATTTTATGAAGGTTTAGTGAATATGAAAGACCTTAAGCAAGTTGAGTGGCTTAGTTTAAATGGATGTGAAAATATGGACGACTGGTGTATGGACAAAATTAGTAATATATTCAGCCATAGCTTAAATTACTTAGATTTAAGACATTGTCCCGGCATCACCCCCAGGGGCATTGGAGCACTGCATAAGCTGCGAAATTTAAAAATTTTATATTTGGATGACTTTTTGAGGTCAACTACCTATGAAATGACTTGCTTGTTATTACAAGAGGTGAATCCTGATCTTGATATAAGAAGTGATGCTATAGTATTTTAATTGGGTATTAATAAATATTTATTATTATTCAAGTTGTATAATTCCATTGCAAATATCTATTACATGCACCCTTGATTCTAGCCTTTCTAACATTCAATTTTGAATCGTGGAGATGTGGCTGTATTATTTCACAGGCCGCAGTGTTATATTGACTATCATGGCTGTCGATGACTTTGTTTTGCCAGAAAATCTATGTATAATAGGTTTCTATTTCCATGGTGAGTTATTGTGTTATTAGGCATGAAATTTTTCGTATTTGGATATTATGATTTTACGCTGTGGTATATGTGTTCAAATATTTATGTGAAAACTGTGTTTATAATATTTATATTATAAGTTATTTAATTTGTTATGAAGATACAAGAGTTTTGTTTGTGGTGAAACTATGCCATGCTGTTCTCAGGGGTATATAAGGCTATGGCCAGTGTAACAACTGAGAGATTTGGCGTGTTCATTTTTAATAGTTGCCTGTTAAAACTCCTATAATATTTTTTGTCATTTCATTTGCATGATCTATATAAAAAATGTCACTTCTCTTTGTTATTTATAAATGTATTTATTATATTTGTAATAAGTAGAAAAATGTATCATATTTAAATTAATGTACTTACCTACCTATTAAATAATTTAAATTTATCACGGACCTACCTAATTTATGAAATGAGCAACAATTATTCACATCAGAAAGACTACATGTTTGACAATTGTTTTACTTTTTATAAAATATTTTTAACTTAGTCTACTTATATTTTAGAAAAAGAATTAAAAGGTTCCAGAAAAAAAATTCTATACATACAAATAAATGAAATGGAAGTGTGTTTGTAATGTCAAAATAACAGCTTTTTACTGAATGCATATGAAAGTATATACGGTACTTAAAATAAAAAACAATTTTAAATCTCCGAAACGGCTGGACCGAAATTGACGGGAATTTCACTGGAAGACTACTGATGTTATAAGGAGAAACTTAGGCTACTTTTATTTTAGATAAAGAAGGGTTTCACACAAAAAAAATAAAATTCTATACATACCAGTAAATAAAATGAAAGTGTCTGGAAAATGTCAAAATAACAGCATTTTACTAAACACATATGGAAGTATATACAGCACTTAAAATAAAAAAACAATTTTTATATTTTTTGTCTCTGTCTGTTTGTTCCTGCTAATATCTGAAACGGCTGGACTGCCTTTGACGGGACTCTGCCAGGAAGATTGCTGTTGTTATAAGGAGTAAGTTACGTTTAGTACTTATAATTAGTACTTTTATTTTAGAAAAAGAATTAGGGTTCCCGCAAAAAAGTTAAAAATCAATGAAATTTTGAACAAAATGCGATTCAAATAGCGAAGTATTCATCCAATATAAACACTAATTAATAAATAATTAAATAATATTAACGTAAATATCCCGAGTATTTTACTTTCTTTGAGTAATAATCTGCGAGTACCTATAATATATTTATTGATATATATATTATAGGTACATACATCAATCAAATATATATATATATATATATATATATATATATATATATATATATATATATATATATATATATATATATATATATATATATATATATATATATATATATATATATATATTAGGGTGACCATACGTCCCGCATTGCGCTGGACAGTCCTTCATTTAGAAGTACTGTCCAGCATTATGTCCAGCTTTTAAGTCTGAGTGGAGACCTCTATCTGTTATCTAGTCTATGGATATTATCCATAGACATAGATATATAAATATCTAGTCTATGGATATTGACATGAGATGGGTTGAAGTATTTAATTATTTTCAACAAGGGCATATTTTCGAAATTGCTTAATATTGTTTTCGCTGTTTGCCCGGTACTAATGCACCAAAGAGAGTTTTTTCCGTTATGAACAATTTGTGGACTGTGGAGAAGTCTTAACTTAGTGTCGAGACACTTAAATGTATGTTAATAATCAGACAAAATATATGGCAGTCAAGACAAAATATATGAGTCCTGTGAAGATTTTGTAAAAAAAATTAAAGATACGAGTATATTAAAAAAAATACATACCGCTGAAAAATATTTGTAACAAAATATCTTATTTTTATTTTTCGTTTGTTACATTATTCTTTATAATAGTATTTATTTGAATATCAATATATTAAAAGTTATAAATAGACTTATGATTTAAACTTATTTGTATTTAATTACTATACCTCTTGCCGTCCAGCATTAAGTCGTAAAAAATCTGGTCACCGTAATATATATATATATATATATATATATATATATATATATATATATATATATATATATATATATATATATATATATATATATATATATATATATATATATATATATATATATATATATATATATATATATATATATATATATATATATATATATATATATATATATATATATATATATATATATATATATATATATATATATATATATATATATATATATATATATATATATATATATATATATATATATATATATATATATATATATATATATATATATATATATATATATAATATATATATATATATATATATATATATATATATATATATATATATATATATATATATATATATATATATATATATATATATATATCTCCGTCAGGTGATGAGATTGATATTTATCTAGAAAATAACAATGCTTTCGTGAGTGCTTTGGAGAATGCAATCAAGTGTTGCATGTGTGGTTGCCTATAACAACAGAACTATTTAACTAAATCCATATTAGGTATAGCTGCCGGTAAAGTACAGTGTGTTTGTATACGAAAGTAGGTATTAGGTAATCAATAATTCTACAGGAGTGTACAAAGATGTAGGTGGTGATATGCCTCCTTAATTTATATATAATTGATGCTCACGAAATAAAAACAAAAATAAAACATTTTAGTACTAAGCACTAGGGCCTATATAGTACTCCATACGTAACATCCTGTGTTTTTGATAAGTCCACGATTTATTTTTGTGGTATTATATGTTGTCTGATACGTACATATTTTAGTATCATTTATTTACCAGTCCCAAAAATGTCCAGTTTAGTTTTTATACAGGATGGTCATGTATTAAAACTAAGAAGATGATTTTCGCATACAAATGTTCTTTATTTACCTACTAAAGATGTGAGTTTGTATGTGTTGTCATTGTGGAACTTGAATTTACAGTATATCTATAAAATATTTATGTTATTGGTATTATAATTATACAGGGTAGTCCAATTGATGCCTTGAAATTGTTAAAAAAAATCAAGGCATAAAAATACGAATGTTAAAATTATAATAATAAACCCGAAAACGGAACTACATACTAAAAATTAAGGGAAAAGTTTATATCCAATATTAAAATTTTCAAACAGCGGCAAAAGCAAGAAACAGCGGCGTAGTAAAATCGATTTATCAAGGGTAAAACCACTAAAATATTTTGTTGGACGTATCGACGTAAAACACTGTTGGACGTATCGACCCGACTTTTATAAACGTCCTGTACATAAAAGTATAAGGGTAGAATCGTCCGCAAAGATGAAGGAGATATGACTTTTCGAAGGAAACTATATATACGAATTTCCGAGCAGTAGTACACGAGAAAATACGATTAAAAAAACATGGGCGTAGTAAAATCAAAATTTTTAAGGTACAATGGATAAAATATTATTAATTTAAAAAAAATATATAAACAAACCGCCAGGGAGTTTGGAAACATGGGGTGTATCAATTCTCGCATAATTTTACTAGTCTCCAATTTTTTTCAGATTTTTATATCCAAATTTACCGAAAATCCAATTTTTTTCTATGAGAACGATTTTACCTCGACAAGGTCTTACAACAACAAACAGGCGAACAATAACCCCTATCCCACACGTAAACGACCGCGCCGGATCCAATGACGACCTCAGATTTGATGCCGAACGTTCGATTTCGAGTTACCGGTGAAAAAGTAAATTTATAATTTTCCACTTTATCGATGCGTATCTTTTAAATCTTTTAAAGGGTATAATTGCCAAAAAGATTTCCTCAATGATAAGTTTTAATAAATTATAATCAGCGTAGTAACTTTAACTTTTGTTTCTTTGTTATATTCGATGTCATAGGCAAAATTAATTGCAAAATAGTTCGCAAAGAGGGCTGTCACGCGTATTAATTTCAGAAAAATAAGGGTTAAATAAATCATTAGGAATCGATTGATGATAAGGAAATGGGATGAAAATATCATAATATTTTAATAACAATATGCATATATTTGCATATATTTTTTAGCTTATTTTAATATACGGGATAAGATAAACCCCATTATATAACACAGAAACAAACACCTACATAAATAGGTAGGTATATATGGTATATTAGATATAAAAAAATACAAAATTATGTGAAAATTGTATCATTTTAATTAAGACTTTAAAAAATAAGAGAAACAAAAACATTTCAAATAAGAGAATATTTGTGAACTAACCTAGATTTATATTGAAGCGACCATACATAGAGTAGAACAATTTTACTGCAGAATATTATTTAATATACTTTTTAACTCAGATAGGTTTAGTTAGGTTAAGAGATCGTTAATATTTTTATTTATAAAATCGCTGGATCTGGGTATAAATTACTCCTTCATATAGTTTTTGGCATGTCAACATGAAAAATATTATGATGTCTTAGCGGCTTATTAGGCAGTTTAAATTTGGTAAGTTCCAGTATGTTTGCCTCCGTCTTTTTGGATTGCAATTAATCTGCCCTTGCCCTTGTGGAGTGTATATTTGTTAGTATAAAATTTAACACTCGGAGTAGTTGCCACAAACACCAAAACACTTTCACTTTGCTCGACGCGCGTTTCGCCAACCAAGTTGGCATCATCCGGAGACGATTAAAACTAATCTTAAACTACAAAATCTACCATATTTATACTATTTTCATGGTGGTCACTAATGGATCTCCGACTTACCACTTATCAAAATGGTTGACTAAGGAATTTGAAAGTTTGCCCATTGCACAGCTTAGTTTTTCAGTTACAAATTCGAATGATTTCATTGATAAGGTCAAGAATATTCAATTGCAAGAGGGTGAAATTTTGATTTCCTTTGATGTTTGTTTATTATTTCCTAGTGTACCAATTCCACAGACCTTGGACTATCTCGAGGATTTACTCGAATTAAACAACTATAGAAAATAAATAATAGAAGAATATATAAACCTTACAAAACTTTGTATGAAACAAAATTGCTTCCGTTTCAATGACAAGTTCTATGAACAACATGAAGGAACGGCAATGGGTAACTGTTTATCGCCTTTCATTGCTAATGTCTTCATGAGTCGATTTGAAACTGAAGCGAAAGAAGAATTCGAGTATTTTCCTAGGATTTGGCTTAGGTATGTGGATGACATTTTTGCCGTGTTTGACACTAATATTGCGGATGTAGAAAACTTCATTTCCAAATTAAATAGTCGTTTCACTTCTGTAAAGTTTACATATGAACTAGGAAATAATGGAAAACTTCCATTTTTAGATATATTAGTAATTAAAAATAGTGACAATAGGTTAGAATTTGATATATATAGAAAAGATACCAGTACGATCAGATATATCCCTAATGACTCTCACCACTGCTATCAACATAAAATGGCAGGTTTTAATTTTCTTGTCCATGGTTTACTAAGTTTCCTTCTCAGTAATGAAAGGTTTGAAAAGAAAAAGTATTAATTAAAGATATAGCTGTGAGTAATGGTTATCGTAGAGATATAGTTGAAAACCTAATTGGGAAGCGTAAATTTAAGGACACACTTCGTAATTCTACGACCTTTCAAAAGAATATAGAGACTCCAAGATATGTATCCATCCCGTACGAACCCCGGTTTACTCGTGGTTTGAGTAAGATCTTCAAACACGTGGGTATAACAGCGATTAATTCGTCTAGTAATAAATTTACGAAATTTACGGGATTTACGAAATTAGTTGTAATGATTGTGATCGAAAATATGTTAGACAAACGAGACGATCAATTAACACCAGATTTAAAGAGCATATGGCTCATCTAAAATATGGAAGAACAGATAAGTCTAGTGTTGCACAACATGCTTTTGACAACAATCATAGAATAGATATTAGTAATTTAACATTAGTTAGAAATATGACCAATAATAGACAGTTGGATGCATTTGAGAGCATAGAAATTGTAAAATGTAAAAGTAGTATGAATAGCGACAAGGGACCTATACTGTATAGCCCGCTTTACGCGTTGCTTAGCAACCGACCATTGAAGCGTGATTAGTCACGCGTAAATTTCACGGTGATATCATATCGTACAGCCCGTTTTACGCGTTGCTTAACAACCGATCCTTGAAGCGTGATTAGTCACGCGTAAATTTCACGATTTTAATAGTCTCCGGATGAAGCCAACTTGATTGGCGAAACGCGCGTCGAGCGAAGTGAAAGTGGTTTGGTGTTTGTGGAAACTACTCCGAGTGTTATAGTTACATCAAAGGTTCCAGCCCTATCCAGTAGTATAAAATTTATTTTGCTAGTAGTTAAATACAAGCAATGTCAAGCAATTAACAATATGACATACTTCTAATATTAACAAATTCACATATATGTTGAACGACTTAGTAAAAATTTGACATAAGAGTGGCTGTTGCTATTTTTTAAGGTAAAATAAGATTACCCAGGTGACGGGTGGTTGGTCAGTGATGTGACGTAAATAATGAAATAGAATTTAATTGAATGCTCCAGCAAACACATTAATTGAATACATTGTATATTATTGCAAATAATTTTGTAAAAGAAAATAATAACAAATTTCTTTCCTCGATTTTCGTGAGGTTTATAAATTTAATATATACGCACAATATCTTAGAAATTTATTTTGTATCTGTTCAAGATAGTTAATAAGTCCGAACGTTTCTTATATACAAATCCAAGCATTTGCAAAGCTTTCAAAGTAGTTAATTTAATGTGCTCAATCATGTTTAGCTTTGAATCTAAATATACCCCTAGGTCTCGGACGCCATCAACTTGCTTTAAATTATTTTAAATTATTAATTATTACTATTAATTAACACTCGGAGTAGTTTCCACAAACACCAAAACACTTTCACTTCGCTCGACGCGCGTTTCGCCAACCAAGTTGGCATCATCCGGATACGATTAAAACTAATCTTAAACTACAAAATCTACATATATACTATTTTCACGGTGACGTCACTAAAGATATCACCGTGAAATTTACGCATGAATAATCACGCTTCAATGATCGGTTGCTAAGCAACGCGTAAAGCGGGCTACGGTATGATATCACCATGAAATTTACGCGTGACTAATCATGCTTCAATCATCGGTTGCTAAGCAACGCGTAAAGCGGGCTATACGGGATAGGTCCCTTGTCGCTATTCATACTACTATTACATTTTACAATTTCTATGCTCTCAAATGCATCCAACTGTCTATTATTGGTCACATTTCTAACATCTTAAATTACTAATATCTATTATATGATTGTTATCAAAAGCATGTTGTGCAACACTAGACTTATCTGTTCTTCCATATTTTAGATGAGCCATATGTTCTTTAAATTTGATGTTAATTGATCGTCTCGTTTGTGCAACATATTTTCGATCACAATCATTACAACTAATTTCGTAAATCCCATACAATTTTATCCTTTGGATTGTCTAAAAGTTGTAATTTGTTGCTCGACGAATGAATCGCTGTTATACCCACGTTTTTGAAAACCTTACTCAAACCACGAGTAAACCAGGGTTCGTAGGGGATGGATACATATTTTGGAGCCTCTATATCCTTTTGAAAGGTCATAGAATTACGAAGTGTGTCCTTATATTTACGCTTCCTAATTAGTTTTTCAACTATATCTCTAGGATAACCATTACTCACAGCTATATCTTTAATTAATACTTTTTCTTTTTCAAACCTCTCATTACTGAGAGGGAAACTTAGTAAACGATGGACAAGAAAATTGAAACTTGGCATTTTATGTTGATAGCAATGGTGAGAGTTATTAGGGATATATCTGATCGTACTGGTATCTTTTCTATATATATCAAATTCGAACCTATTATCACTATTTTTAATTACTAATACATCTAAAAATGAGAGTTTTCCATTATTTCCTAGTTCATATGTAAACTTTACAGAAGTGAAACGACTATTTAATTTGGAAATGAAGTTTTCTACATCCGCAATCTTAGTGTCACGGCACGGCAAAAATGTGATCCACATACCTAAGCCAAATCCTAGGAAAATACTCGAATTATTCTTTTGCTTCAGTTTCAAAACGACTCATGAAGACATTAGCAATGAAAGGCAATAAACAGTTACCCATTGCGGTTCCTTCATGTTGTTCATAAAACTTGTCATTGAAACGGAAGCAATTTTGTTTCATACAAAGTTTTGTAAGGTTTATATATTCTTCTATTACTTCTCTTCTATAGTTGTTTAATTCGAGTAAATCCTCAAGATAGTCGAAGGTCTGTGGAATTGGTACACTAGGAAATAATGAACAAACATCAAAGGAAATCAAAATTTCACCCTCTTGCAATTGAATATTCTTGACCTTATCAATTAATGACTAATGAATGACCTAATGACTCTCACCACTGCTATCAACATAAAATGGCAAGTTTCAATTTTCTTGTCCATCGTTTACTAAGTTTCCCTCTCAGTAATGAGAGGTTTGAAAAAGAAAAAGGATTAATTAAAGATATAGCTGTGAGTAATGGTTATCCTAGAGATATAGTTGAAAAACTAATTAGGAAGCGTTAAGAAGCGTAAGGACACACTTCGTAATTCTACTACATTTCAAAAGGATATAGAGGCTCCAAAATATGTATCCATCCCGTACGAACCCCGGTTTACTCGTGGTTTGAGTAAGGTCTTCACAAACGTGGCTATAACAGCGATTCATTCGTCGAGCAACAAATTACAACAACTTTTAGACAATCCAAAGGATAAAATTGTTCCAAATGAAAGGTCTGGGATTTACGAAATTAGTTGTAATGATTGTGATCGAAAATATGTTGGACAAACGAGACGATCAATTAACAACAGATTTAAAGAACATATGGCTCATCTAAAATATGGAAGAACAGATAAGTCTAGTGTTGCACATCATGCTTTTGACAACAATCATGGAATAGATATTGATAATTTAAGATTAGTTAGAAATGTGACCAATAATAGACAGTTGGATGCATTTGAGAGCATAGAAATTGTAAAATGTAATAGTAGTATGAATAGCGACAAGGGACCTATCCCGTATAGCCCGCTTTACGCGTTGCTTAGCAACCGATGATTGAAGCGTGATTAGTCACTCGTAAATTTCACGGTGATATCATACCGTAGCTCGCTTTACGCGTTGCTTAGCAACCGATCATTGAAGCGTGATTATTCCTGCGTAAATTTCACGGTGATATCTTTAGTGACGTCACCGTGAAAATAGTATAAATATGGTAGATTTTGTAATTTAAGATTAGTTTCAATCGTCTCCGGATGATCCAACTTGGTTGGCGAAACGCGCGTCGAGCGAAGTGAAAGTGTTTTGGTGCTTGTGGAAACTACTCCGAGTGTTACAGTTACATCAAAGGTTCCAGCCCTATCCAGTATTACTATTAATTGTTTAAGTTGTATACAAAAAATATTGCTCTTATACTAGCATATTTGAAAATATTTTTGCCACATGCATTGAGAACTCATCCACCTCTTCCCTCGTTGCTTGTATTGATATTTTATATCCAAACGGATACGTACACCATTAAGCGCCTTAGTTTGTAATTCTTCTCTATATAGCTTTTCTTAGACAATCTCTTTGCATCATCACAGTAAGGTTTGCATTTATACTAGATACATGCTGTAGTACGAAGATTCTTTTTTAAACGTAGTAGTAAATAACCTCAGCTGGTCTTAATTTATCATCTAATTTACGTCCAACTCTAATAACAATTAATTTCAGTATATCATTGGGTACAATTCATTTTCTATTAGTTTATCATGTGTGACTCTCTCTCCAATATTATCAGATGTGGTTTCGGTCATGTTTTAAACCATTGTATTCCTAGATCGGGCAGTTCATTCTTGGACCTCAAAATATATCTTTTCGGAATTCATTCCGCTAGTATCTCTCTTCTTTAGTTCATTTACTTCAAATTTATGTTGGTCTAATTAATTTTGAGGATTATACGAGTATATCTTTGGGATTACCATATAGGCTCTTGTTTAAACGCTACCCGGAATTCTTTATAGAAATATGGAAGCCTGCGTTTTAGAACAGCAATGGCACAGCTTTCAAATGATCAAAAACCACTAAATTTTTCATGAATTATATATATTGAAAGGCATATCACAGATAATAAATTTATCATCGCTAAAAAAGTTTTTGCATTTAACATAATGATTACCATTTCCACCCTAATTTAAATAAGCAAAATAACCTTCTCCGCCCCTGGATATATATGTAGTACAAAATTTTTTTTTGCAATTACACCACTGGGACCAGTTTTTGTCTCTGATATTGATTATTATACTTCACTGATACCCAGATGAGTTTTTAATACACGCGCTTTATAGATTTATTTAGAAATCATTAATTAATTTGCACTTAAGATTATGTCAGCAAACTTGGATACTTTAAAAGTACCTACACACAAAGTAATCACAAGGAACAGTTTGAAACTAAACTTATTAAACAATTATTAAAACAATATTTTTTGTCATTAGCATAAACCTTCAAAGTAGGAGCCAACTAAACAGAACTGTATTACCTTGGTATGTATCTCACAACTTTATTTTATCATTAATTATTAATTCATTATCATTATTATCATTATCATTAATTATTAATCATTAATTGTTAAAACAATTAAAACATTGTAAATAATTATATTCAATATACATGTATTTGTGTACATCTACATCTGATGTATTTAATATACATCTACATCTATTTGTTTACTGTTCCATATTGATTGATATGCAACTTTCTTTCGGGACAAAGAAACAACAACCGCTGAGTATTTCGTATTTTTATTTACGAGCTGGAATGATTGATAATTATTAATAATAATGAAACTTCACTCTCATTTTTATTTGGGTACTCGGCATTCTCTAATAATCCATCTCCGTATCAGTTGGTACAGATCTACCTATCATCTATCATAAATGAATTAAACATACCTATCACCTGAGTGGGGACCGAGCACGTTAGACAAGCAACAGGTGATTGTCAGTTACCGGTAAACATTTGTACAGTGTGGAGTTACGCGCTGATACGGATATCCCGCACATGGTCGCTTATTTTGAGATTATATCGATATCGAGTTAAATTAAATTATTGTGCAAAAAATAATTATAAGGTGGATTTATATAATACGTTACGTACGTTATATAATATCCTATTAGTACTTATGTACTTATTTTAATGCAGTTTATACATTCATACATTTATTAAGCCGAATAACCGTTAATAACACTAATAACAGTGGTGTTGATTATAAAATATTGTGAAAAGTGAAAATCGTGGAGATCTAGTGAATTACCGTGAGGAATATTTTACTTGATTATGTGTAAAACATAAGGGGATAATCATATGTTCAAGGTTAGTAAAGTAAATATTGTTTATCATTATTTATTTTTATTATGGTATACTCATATGATGCACATCAAGGTATGGTTATTGACTGAAGGAATTTCCTTCGATAACATCGATACACTGAAAGTACGATTGCTCTTTCTTAGCAAGGATAGGTACAAGTTGAACAATACCATCCTGCTGGTAGGGCACATATGTCCATAGTTCCAGACTATATAAGATATAAGGGTTGCCACCTTTAACATTAATGGATACGGGACACTTGCTGCTCCAGTGGTTAGGTATTTGTAATTTGTATTTTGTATATTAAGTACCTATATAGTGACAAAAAATGCACCGCACGCAGATTTTTTGTATTTTTCTTTTTATAAGTCAATCAACCTAAAATGATAAGTTAAATATTCGAGTTGCCAAAACATTCTTTTAAAAAAATAGCTTTTGTAACCATTTTTTCTCCGGGACGGACTCCGGAATTTGGTTTAAATCAGGGACAATTCCTTGAAATACGGGACGGGAGAGGTTGCAACTCTGGACTATATACGAGTATGTATCGTACATGTTTCTACGCTGTTGACTGAAGAACTTTTCAATCAACGGGTATGATGTACATATAAATATTTACTGGTTGTTTTCAGATACCTACATAGGAGGTATCAATGTATCATCAACATCATATTTCGTGTTTGGTTTTGATATACTATTATTTGATGTTGTTTTACTTCACATATATGACATATGTCACGGAATATGTGACGTTTTATGTAAATTGTAGCGAGTTAGCCTGAGTTGTTCAAAAAAAATATCCAATGATTGGAGGTTAGGTTATCCTATGTCCTATGATTGCAGGGCACACGACGCGCTGGAAGGTTACATTCGACAAAGAGTAAAATGTCAATTATAGCAATGCAATGATTCTCGGTAATTTATTATCTACCGTAATCACTAAAAATATTTGTAGAACAATGAAATGGTGGATATGTTTGGGGTTCTTCCAGACAGGGCTGTTCCTGGGGTGTTCGCCGCCCGCGTGCATATTCCACTATGCCGCCTTTCTGCACAGTTATCCAAAATAAATCAAAAATATTTGTATTTATAAGAATATATACTGAACAAACGTAATAATATAAATATGATGAAAAAAATAGATGTATTAACAATATTTAAAATAAAGCTCTTGAAGCTTAATAATCTCAAAAAACAGGCGCACTTATGTACCTATAAATAAAAATATTATGTAGGTAGGTACTAAAAAAGACCTTTTCGGATATTTTTACTCCCAAATCCTTTTTTGATTCGTGACAAATCTAAATTTTTTGAAATGTCAGTGTTAATTATTGAGGGTATGATGACAGACAACTTTTTTTGACGTTCTCGTGCCATCGATGATCTTCGGCAGTTTTTCAGTAGCTACCTAATTGCAATTTAGAGAAACTTCTCTCGCCGGCAATGGCAATGTTAAAAATATTATAGATAAGTGCAATTATTGTAGTGTTGGGAAAACATGAAATTAAGTCGTTTTTTCTTATGCGATTTAAGATATCAGAAGGTAACATTTGGAAGGAAAATACATCTCTAAATGAAATGATTTTGTTATATAATTGGAGTCCATCCAAATCGTGTAGGATAGCATAATTATGTCATTTGCAGATGTTATTATATAGTATAGTATATGTCAGGAATTTTTCGAAAATGGCATAAGAAATTAATCAAAGATTCGCATTATTTTAATAGATTAAACCGTTCATCGATTAATGATGTGGCATGGTCTAAGATTGGTAGGTCAAATTGTATTTTAAATGGTTGTTTTGCCTCAATTACATGATCCTCAAAATCGTAATCAAAACAGCGAGTACCTATATCCTTTTTCTACTTAAAAAAAAGGTTTTTGAACAACAGGATGTGGTACTACTATCTACTACTACCAGCATCTTAAACGAAATTAATATATTGTAAACGCTACTGAACGAAATATGTTTAATGATATTTCGATATTTGGAAAAACATTTAAAATAGTTTTGATTACCCAAACGTATCATATCCCACAGCACACCTATCCTATAGCCTCTATCGAGACCTCCAGCTACTAACGTAGCTCTGCTAAATATTGTACAATTTAATAGATATTATTTGATATCATTGTTGAAGGATTATGCGCCTGGCCATACTTTTGCTTTAATTAATAGCCACGTAAGTACCTTTTTTTATCTCATAAAACAGTTATCTACATAAACTACAGTAGGTCATATTTCCCGGATACGGTTTATATGCCGATTATTAAAATTCTTATCTAAATTAATTAAACCTTTTTACGTAAAAAACTAATATTTGATTATGATAGGAACGACAATATAGGAATACATATAGGTATTATTCTCGATATTATTACTGCACATATTCTACGAGCGGTGAGCGGTCTGTTTGTGGTCTCTATGATACTATCCGCTGTGAAAGTCGAAAAATATATTTATTGCATTTGATTGGGAAAAATAAAATTGTCAATTTTTGACAAAATTAACGAGATCAATTAATTTATTGCCAATGCGAATTCTTTAAATTGTTCTACTCTGATATTTCTACTTTATCATATTTATTTCTACTTCATTTAAATGTAATCGCAATTATATTTCTGTTGCTCGGCATCATGTATATATATATATATATATATATATATATATATATATATATATATATATATATATATATATATATATATATATATATATATATATATATATATATATATATATATATATATATATATATATATATATATATATATATATATATATATATATATATATATATATATATATATATAT
The DNA here is from genome assembly GCA_964058915.1 of Tetropium fuscum. Taxonomy (NCBI): domain Eukaryota; kingdom Metazoa; phylum Arthropoda; class Insecta; order Coleoptera; family Cerambycidae; genus Tetropium; species Tetropium fuscum. The sequence continues at coordinate 526,114 of CAXKVY010000133.1, forward strand.
ATATATATATATATATATATATATATATATATATATATATATATATATATATATATATATATATATATATATATATATATATATATATATATATATATATATATATATATATATATATATATATATATATATATATATATATATATATATATATATATATATATATATATATATATATATATATATATATATATATATATATATATATATATATATATATATATATATATATATATATATATATATATATATATATATATATATATATATATATATATATATATATATATATATATATATATATATATATATATATATATATATATATATATATATATATATATATATATATATATATATATATATATATATATATATATATATATATATATATATATATATATATATATATATATATATATATATATATATATATATATATATATATATATATAAACAGATGTCCATAAAATTAGCAAGTCAACTTTGACAAACTGATCTCGCTATGGCATAAATATTTGCCGTTCTTTAGCCGTTAATAAATCGTGAAAGAAAACAAATTGCCGCTCTTTATTTTTTTATATCGAGTGCCCTGCTAACTTTATATGAAGTTAGCAGATCACACATATAAAGAATTAATTTTAAAAAAATTAAGATAGCTTAATATTTGCCGTTATTTAGCCGTTAATTAATTATGAAAGAAAAAAAATTGCCGTTCTTTATTTTTTTAAATCGGGTGTCATATGAAGTTAGATATTAAAAAAATTAAAAAGCGGATTTTTTTTTTCTTTCGTGGCGAATTAACGGCTTAAAACGGCAAAGGTTTATGCCTTAGCGAGATCAAGTCTAGCCTAGTTAGCCGGTGGAAACCAAAAACAGGGGCGTCCCGGATTTTTGATGGTAACCATACATTGCTACTGTCCTATAGAACATATAGTGCGACGAGTTTCGAAAAATTTAGAACATACCGGGTGACAATAGTTTCGCTTAGAAAAGTTAAAAAAATCGTGGAAACCAGAAGCAGGGGCGTCCCGGATTTTTGTGGTAACCATACATTGCTACTGTCCTGTAGAACATATACTGCGAAGATCTTCGAAAAATTTAGAAAATACGGGTTGTGGCAAAAGTTTCGCTACGAAAAGCTACCTTCCTACATCACTTCTTCTGTCCACTTTCCTCCTATTCTCGATTAAGCTTTGCCAAGTTTCTACATATAAATTTAAAAAAAAACTAGAGTACTTAAATCAGTTATAGTGATGTCAGAAATATGGCCCAAACACCGGAAATGGCCCATGACTAAATTAATCATAGGCCTTATATCTGCTCGCACATGGTTGTATGTTTCAGGTTGCAACTTAGTGAAGAGTAAATCAAAATAAAAACATACTACTCTAAATTAAAATGTGTTACCGGTACTTATTTGTTGCTGAAATATTAACAATAAATAAATAAATAACATAATTACACACTACATAATAATACCAAGTGACTGCTAATAACACAAGTCATAGAGCAGGCATTGCAGATTTCTGTAACATATATAAATGGAGACTAATTCACACAATTTTCTTGGCCACCCAATGACATATGCCATTAATAAACTAGATGTTCTTATATAAGATAATTCATGACATTCCTAATCTTACTAGTTTTCGCTCTATAGGTATATTAAAACGAAATCAAAATAACGTGGCACTCTTGACCCATATAATTTATTTGGTTCTTTTAAATCGTGGTTATTACACGAGGTTTTACATTTATAAAGAATTAAACATATTAAAAGGACCACTTTAAAAGTACAAACTAAAATCTTGATTACCTTCAAGCTTACATTTACAATCTAAATCTGAATTACGTTTGCTTCTCTAGTGGATTTTACATTTGCGGTTGATCGGCGGCTAATTAAAATCTTTCCTATAGATAATTATTCACTAAATTTGTGTCGCTTTGATTTCATTAACAACAGTTCTCGGTTAACGAGTTGCTTATTTATTTGTTTTTCGCCAGGTTTACCGCTAGGGTATAATTTTTTAGACGCGGTAGCTTTCACTTTATCTAATTTATCAAAAAATATAATGGAGTGACCCAGGAAGTGGCCCGAACTAGGTATATATACCTTGTAATACTTATTATATTATGAATGCATCCCCCAATCCCTTCCATTATCGCCCCGTTGCGTTGGGACACGAAATCACCTTAAAAAAGAACTTTATTTTCGCTTAGCGTATACAAGAAATCATGTGATATTCGTACCATGGGCGTCGTTTGAGGGGGCAAGGAGGCAGGTGTCCCACCTGGCCGTGGCAAAAAAAATTAATCCTAATGCAATACAACCAATTAAAGACTCCATAGGTAATATTAAGGGGGTTGTTATTTTTCTTTGAGTGTCCAAAGAGAAGAAGCTGCATGTATTTTTATGTGAAACTCGTTGGACAGTAATATAAAAAGCAATACAATAGAGGACATGTCGGCTGATGAACGATTTAACCACAAACAAAAACAAGGGCGAATCTACTTTTATTATCTGACTTAAGAATATATGACGACATTCGTCACAGTTGGAACTTGCAAGGTGGTCCTGTTGGAATCCTTTCGATAAAACAACATATTGAGAAACTCATTCAAATCGTCCAACGTGATCGGGACGATTCTAACGAAGTTTTTTCTACTATTTAGTTCTGTAGAAGAATTGTCTCATAGTACTGACATCGAAATAATAAATTAATAGTAAAAAAAGATTTTTAAAAACAAGCTTTTATTTAAATGCTCTAAAAAAGAAGGAAATAAACTTTAAATTGAATTAAACCCATTAATTGATTGCATTACACAATTTATATGATATAAAAGCTTGTAAAACCCATCTAGTTTTCCGCCATTTTGCCCATTTTTTCCTCTTTAACCTTTTCATTTGGTATCCATATCATGGGGTTTATGCACCCCATGAGAAAACTTAGGACACCATCTTTGGGAGTCCGCCATATTTGATCCACAGTGACGTCATTTTATTTTTGTATTCTTCTCAATAAACCCTTTCATTTAATACCCATGTCATGGAAGTGCATAAAAATAACTAGTCCGCCATATTGGATTTATAATGACGTCACTAGCTAACCATGCATTGTCATCCAAACTATACGTGCAAAATTTCTGCTCAATCGGTCGAGTATAACTACTTTAAAATTCAGTTGCAAGATTTGTTTATACCTACTATTATTTTTAAATACCAGTTCAAAGAGGTATATAATGTAATTCTTAGGCTTCATATATTGAAAAAACATAGCAACAGGTATCTACTATTACTAGGTATAACATTATAAAATAAAAATATAAAATACCTCTTCAATCTGGCATTAAAAAATAATAGCAGGTATAAACATAAAGTCTATATGCAAAAACGACATTATAAAAAATATTATTATATGTAAATTCATATCTCGAGTCATATCTAATCAAAATATGATATATATGACGTAGGTAGACGTAGGTAGCGTAGAATTAATACAAAGTATATCAACTACAGTTTCAAACGATTTCAAGATAAAATACGTTTGTTTGTCACAAATATGTGTAATATTATGAGCATGGGCGTCGTTACAAAATTTTCCAAATGCAGAAAAATATGTCTTTTGTTTCTAGTATTAGTTTTTTATGCTTTTGAAAAATTTTCTGTTCTTAAAATATTGGCGCATCTGTTCTTAAAATATTAATAACCCTACAAATTGTAGGAAAATATCAAAACCGAATTTGTTGTTGCTGTTTTTTACAAAATAATTTTGCCATATCATTTTGACAGGTCATTTCAGATGACCTTGTTGTTGACAATGTTATTTTACTTGATGAAGCAAAATCATTTTGGGAAAAACGAATAAGGCATGGTCAATAATGGATGGTAACATCTACGTAATTGGCAGCAAAGGAAAAACTAAAATAAGAAATCTTGAAGATTTGTATACTTGTTTATTGAATTTATATTTTTCTATTTTTTCCTGTCATTAGCATTATTCGAGAATACGCTAACAAACTTGTATCTATAACTTGTTTCTCTGTCTCATTTCTGCCTAATTTGCTTAATTTCTTTTTTGCTTTGCTATCCTGTCTTAGTATTTAAAAATGTCTAATTCTAAAACTGGTCATATAAATGTTAGATCTCTCATGGGTGGTTTTACCAACTTAAAATATTTTATACTTACTGATAATGTTTCTATTTTTGCAGTGTTCGAGGCCTGGTTGAACGGAAATGAAAATTTTAAATTTCTTAATAAATATGATAATTTGCAAAATTTTGAATTTAAATTCACCACTACGGATAATATTAATTTTCAAATATTGAATAAAATAAAAAGTAATTCAATCGGACTTGATGGCTACTATTTATCATTAGCTAAAATAAATAACCACACTGAAATGTCTCATGTAGGTCCCATCAGTATTTTACCGACAATGTCCAAAATTTTAGAAATGATTATGTTGCAACAAATATCAGAATATGTGTTAACAAACAATATTATTCCCTCAATACAATCAGGCTTTAGATCAAACCACAGTACGACCACGAGCACCGCTCTTACTCATATAACGGATGACATAGTGCATAATACCGTTAAAAATTAATTAATATGCTTAATATTATTAGATTTCAGTAAGGCGTTTGATACGTTGGGTCACAAAATATTGTAAAAAGCTCACTTTTTGGGTTTGATATGCATTCAGTCCAATTCATACAGAATTACCTTAGTGATCGAACGCAAAAGGTTTGTTTGAAATCCAATATATCCACATCACTTTCTGTTAAGCTTGGTGTTCCACAAGGTTGGACCTTTGTTCTTTTCCTTTGTTATATATCGGGTTTTCACTTGGTTGTCACAGCATGTAACGTTCACCATTACGCATCAAGACGTATCATAATTTCACTATTGATTATATAATTACCACAAACAATATAATCAAAGAATATTTAAATTCCTCTTATAAATATTTCTTGTACATAATTTAAAGCTAAATACAAATAAATCTCAAGTCTTATTGTTTGGACCTAAGAAGAAAGGGGGAGGCGTTATTCTAAAAATAGTCAAGGAATGTGAAAACTTAAGTATCTGGTACGACTCAAATTTATGATTTAGGTACTATAAATATAAATCAGAAACTAAAAACTAGTAACAGCACCTTAAAACAATTATACCCTATATCATAAGGTAATATCAGGTAATATCATCGAAATTGAATGCATTCTTTAAGTAGGCCTCTATTCCCATTGAAAAAAAACCTATATAAATGAGATAGCTCTTATTACGAAATATTATTACATTTATTACAAAAGTAAAGTTTCAATATCGTAAAGTTTTATATTAGATGTCTTTTTTAATCCAATCATTCAATAATTTTTTTTTCATATCTATCATTGGTTCGGTGGGTACTGTTTGGCGTGTAACCATAATTAGATGTTATACTTCAACTGACACATAGACTAATAGTACGTTTTGTACGATTTGTTTGATTGCTTCTACCCGTTACGTTACACTAATGGAGCAAAAAATTACAGCTTTGGAATTTCCTGTAGAATTATATTCACAAATACCTACAGCAATTATTATTAGTAAAATAATTAGAAATATTAGAAACCCAATATAGCTTTAATAAATTCTATAGGAGGTAATTCATCCGTTATCTAACAATGAAATTGCGAAATCGACACCAGAAAAAATATTTTTGGGTTATAAAAACTGAACAAAAACGTATTACCGTAGTTCAGATAACTATTACATCAAACGTGAATATTTTATATAATATGATGTATTGACGCATTGCAAAAAGTGTCAAGAGTTTAAATAGTTTAAATAACATGTTAACATATTTGCTTTGTCCATAAAAGCATGATAAGATTTTGTTTCCGATGTTACCTTATTATGTTTACCTTAACATGTTCTATTGCCTTTCATATATCGACAAATCAATGATCCAATTATCCACAAAATATTTGCATTAATATTCACATTTTAATAATAACAATAATTGCCTCTATTAATATTAGAGTTCCTATAAAAAATTATACATATCCCAAGTACATAGTAGCCATCCTACAATGGATCTTTGGATCCTGGGTTAATTAACTTTTATTATTTTGTATTATTTTATTTTTATTACCTATTTATTATTTTAACAGGGTGTACAATAAACATTCGACCTTTTAGTATTTTAAACAAAAATAGACGGGACTTGTACTCCACCGTTCTTCGCTTGTTACGAGATCAGATCTTACATTTTCCTCGGTAAATAGTGCACCTGTATTTTCCGCTTATATTCTTCTGGCGTCGCGTCGTTCCATCTTGAACATATACGATGAATAGGGTGTGCTCCACGTCATCAACGTCTCCATAGTACTTGCAACTGGTCGTGTTTGCCTGCCTGCCTGCCTGTCTATCTTGTCTGTCTGTTTGTTTGTTCCGGCTAATCTCCGAAACGGCTGGACCGATTTTGACGGGACTTTCACTGTCAAGCTGATGTTACAAGGAGTAACTTAGGCTACTTTTATTTTATAAAAATAATTAGGTTTCTTCGGAAAAAAATTAAAATCCATGAAATTGTGAACAAAATCCAATTCAAATAGGGAAATATACATCCAATACGATAAACACTAATAAATAATTAATTATTAACGTAAATTTGCCGAGTATTTTTAATAATTTAAAAAGTAGGAGTATACAGCACAGAGCGCGCCACACGCACACGCCGTCGGCGCCGCCGCGGTACCGAAAGGCGCCTACCTCCGCTAAGGCTGCATGTCGCGCGGGCTCAGAACGCGTGAGCAGGTTATTGAAAATGGTTGTGTCTCAGCGTGCGCCTTAAAATTGTTCTAGTAGTGAGATCATACTTTTTTGTTTACTTAGATATCTTTTATTTTTATACGTTCCGTTCTCTTTAATTGATATTGTTTTGTTACATGTTCACTGTTTTCTAGCAGTGAGACCTCTAAGTAGTAATTAAGAATCAATGTTTAACGTCTTTTGGTTTTCTTTCAATAAAATTTGTTCGTTTTAAGTATAGTTAAGTTAATCTTCCGAGTATTTTGACTTGCTTAGCGTAATTATCTTAGATCTTCGAGCAATAAAGTAGTGTACATTGTATAGTACTTCTCGCGCGCCCCACGCGCACGCCGCCGCCTCACAGAAATGCGCCTTCCACCGGTCCCCCCTCCACGAATTAATATCACAAAGTCTAACACGCGGCTCAGAACGCGCGAGTGGGCTATTCTAGATAATATGGCTATTAATATAATATATTCTAGATAGCTAGTTCTAAATAAGATTACGAGTAGTCCAGAAAATGAACAAATGATGGTGTTGATGTTATAGAATTGTGTATAATTTTATTGTGATTAATACAACTAAACATATTATAACCACGCTATCAGATAACAGTTTATGTAAAAAGTTATTGGAGAATTATCTCGACTCGTTTGATTGCACAATATCGAGCATAATGTCTACTGTACCCCGTTTCGTATCATGTAAATATTAATGACATCCGTACTAACAATAAACTGGTTCCTTTTCATTTTATTGCATATTCATAAAAATCCGAAAAACCGTTCAAAATAAATGTATGTAGAGAAAGTTTATGAGCAGATGATTTGTACTGCTCTTAAATATCTTGTAATTGATATTCAGTAAACACATTCATAATCCGGTCATAGGGGAGAGTCGGGTATTGGTGCGCACCTAAGCCAAGATTGTAATATTTCTGAACTGACAAAAGATTAGACTTCCAGAGTTGTCATCAACATTGTTCCAGGGATTGACTGTAATATTCCGTAGCACATTTAAAATAAAAATGCACACTGTGACTTAAAAACACGATTTATGAAAAAATGACACTGCGCACAATTACCCTACGTGTGCGGCTAATGATGCGCATAGGTAGGATAATCGTGCGCATTGAAAAGAAAAATGTGTAGCACAATTTATTGAAAGAAATAATATATTTATTTCTTTAATAAAGACAAAATGCATTAACCTAAAACTAAAAAATCAAGTAAAACGAAAAATAAAAAAATTCTTATAATAAAATGAAACTAATACAAATGTTCATGTTCATTACGTGTCACAATAATCGCAAATATATCCCTCAGGGGTATCTGCTCCCGTGCATAGTGCGTGTGCCCATTTCTTACAAACCGAACATTTTAACCACATCTCATTTTTTATACTACCTTCCTTGCAAATGACGCATATCTCATTTTCATCCGATTCAAGATCGTCTAACTCGTCATCGTTGTATAGCTCACTCTCTGGAATATCTTCAGATTCACTACTACTTTCTTCGAAAACTTTTCTTTGTGTACTGCTCTTCTTAATTTGACTACCTTTAGTGCCTTTTATTATACTTTTTCCTGTTTTACGTTTTTCTTGTTTTCCTTCTAAGTTCTTTTGCCTTTGTGCCCTTTTCGCTGCTGCGATTTCCAATTTTTCTCTGTTTGGTGTATCTGTCAATATTTCAGACTTCTGTTTCTTGCGATTTTGTCGTTTAGCTGTACTGGTTTTGGAAGAGGACTCAACTCTTCTAAAATAGCAGATGTACTGGGAACAGGACTATGAGTATTTTCTATACTGGTCAGGACGTTTAAATTATTTTTCTCGGAAAGGTTACCATTCGGATTATCTAGTTGAAAAGAAACTGGTGGTGGTAAGCTGTGTGAAGAGGAAGTAGCTGGTAATTCGTCATCAAGCACAATTGGGAGGTGGTGAGTGGTAGAAAATCTTCCACGGTAAACTTATCAGGTTGATACGGCCATATCCCACATGCCCTAAATCCTGATTGGGCCTTATCCATTGTGGCAACAAGAGTATAGGCTTTGTTAAATATTGCAGATAAATCGTATTGTGTGATTCTTTCTGCCGATATTAGGTGATAGTCGCATTGCCTGTTAAACGCTAATTTTAATGGACCATAGAAACTTACGTCCAATGGTTGAAGTTTATGGGATGTATGGGGGGGTATCGTGAGAAGAGTAATGCTATGTTCTTTAGAATAATCAAAAATTGGTAAGGAAATATGGCTAGAATGATTGTCCAGCAGTAATAATACAGGTTCATCTTTTGACGGTTTTACGGTTTTTTTAAAGTGTTCTAGCCACTTGTAGAAAAGCTCTTCGTTGCTCCAGCCGCTTTTTGAACAGGAATAAATTGAGTTAGGAGGTCCATTGTTGGTTAAGGTATTTGTCATTCTAATACGGAGAAATATGAACATTGGTGGCACGTAGCAAGTTCCAGAAGCATTGAAACAGCAGATAACAGTAACCGTCTTCCCTCTTTCACCACATGTCTTACCGCCAAATTGTTTAACCCCCTTGGGCCCTAGTCTCTTGCATGGCTTTTGTACCGTAGAAATTCCAGTTTCGTCTACGTTGAATATTGCATCATCCTTAAAGTTGAATTTGTCGTATAATTTCTTAAGGTTTTGAAAGAAGGTGGAAACCTGTTCTTTGTTAAAAGCTGCTATTCGATTGATGCTAGTGGGCTCCGGTTTTCTTAGAGCTATCTCTGGGTTTCTCTTGAGAAATCCATAATACCAGTCTTTTCCGGCCATTTTTACTTCAACGTTAAAGTTGTGCTTTATCTGGTTGCCTTCGGCATAGGAAAATGCTAATTTTCTTAGCTGAACTTTAGTGATTCCATGATACAGTTTTGCCAACTTAAGAACGTGGTCCCTTAAAGCATTTTCTTGAACGGTTGAAAAGACGCAGTACTTGCCAATATGTGGCCCTATAATATCAAATCCATTGTCATATGCCTGTTTTCTTTTTCGTATAGAAGATTCTGGTATTTTGAAAATTTAACCAGCCTGGCGTATTGATCCTCCTCCATTTTCAACAAATTTTATAGCCTGTCTCATGGTTTCTGGATCCCATTGGGCCTTTGTTGTTTTACGTTGGTATTTCGGTATCTATAAAAATGCAAAATATCATAATAAATTATTTAAAACATTGTCAATAATGCATGGCAGTTAATCGGGCGCAGTGCGCACGATTACTACCGACAATGGCAGATTCGCTCTTAAATTCTATAAAACAATAAAAAACGCTTTTTGCCTAAGTTGCATATATCAGTGTCAACGAAACTCATTAAGCAATGTATTAACGTACACGATTGTTAAAAAATTTAAAAATGGAAATACTTACGGCTTATTTTCTTCGAGGCATCTACTAGACCACGACATACGTAAACAACGAAGCGGCCATTTAAAATCAGTACGGCAAAGCGCTGAACCTTACTTATGTCTGATAGTACATAGGTTTGCGAAGAGGTGGCACCTGTATGCAGATTTAGAAATTATATCAGCCGGTGTCGGAAATACGTGCATGCGCACAATTAGCCGCTGCGCACCAATACCCGACTCTCCCCTAATCTGGTGTAGTTCAGAATCAAAAAGTATGTATAGTAAAGCAAAGTTTCAGAATAGACCGATTTCGAAACTATACCAAAAAAAAATATTTAAAAGGTCCCTGCTTCGCCTTAAACAGTGATAACTCTAAGAGTACCGTTAAATATATGTTGAGATTAATAACTTTAAAATAATGATACCAATAGATATTTGAAAAATATGTCAAAATTATGACGTGAAAATTATTTTAGATTTGGCTAAAATACACTGCATATGGTTTAAATGTAACTAGGGCAACTGGGCCACCGGAAGTTGATTCGTTGACCTTGTTTCAGCAGGTGTATGTGCACTCCATCTGGCAGCTTGCATTTCATTATTGCCGCATATTGAAGGATTGATATCGAGTGTATTGAAATAGGGACTGTTTATAGTATTTATTGTTATAATCGTGTGCTATTGTTGTGTATATTTTATTAGTGTATCGATCGATATTTAAACGACAATGGATTTTTTTTCAAATGCAGAACTAACTACGGATACTGTGCGAGGGAATTGTAGGTAGTGCGAATAGAGCGAGGGAACTTCTTGTTGAAAGATAACATTTAGAACGCTTTATTCCCGACACCAGAACGTTTACTTCTGTAGCGCAGCATCTACGAGATCATGGCGTCTATTTAACTATTTATTATCTATTAAGCTAATTATTATTTTTAAAATATCGCATTTTAAAATCAATGTTTACTAGGTGATCCGTGCTAGCAATAACTGCTTCAAACCGTCTTGGCATAGAATGGGCCAACGTTCGACAGTAATCTGTATCCCCATTTTCCCAAGCTTCCTCAACGAAAATTTCTAATATGAATTTCCTTGACCGATCCTCCCCAAACGGTTTCCATTGGATTGAGAACGGGACTTCTGGATGGCCAAGGCAAAATTTGAATGTTGTCCAAGAACCAGTCCCGTGCTAATATGCAGTTGTGAATTGGGCAATTGTCCTGTTGGAAGGTAAAATTGCTGCACCGATGTTTTGCAGCAAATGTCTATTAGGTTCGCCATTTATCCTTCCATCCATATACCAGCGGACTCCTGGACTTGCCACGCTTATACAAGCCCACATATTAACAGAAAAACGACCGCTACGCAGGAAATCTTCATCTATGTCAACATAATTGTTGGCGAAGAGCAGCCTTGCTTCTTTGTTGCGGTCAGATAACACTAAGCAGCTGCATAATTACTTACATCGCTCTGTTAAATCGGCGTCTAGCTGTCCACAAGGAAGCAGGAAACTGCGCACCATGGCAAGCTGTTATGCAAGCTGACAAGCAGCCATATCAAAGGGGTTTCCTCTTAACCAATTTATCATTTCTTCATCTTGAATCAAATTGCTTCTCCTTGCAGCTCCTCCTTCCATGATGGTATGCTCAATCCTCACCATGCAACCATTTTCTTTTCCATTTAAATATGCAACTTTTGCTTCCAATATACAAGTTATCAAGATTTTTAAGACATTCTAGGTTTATGGTAACCTCTTGGCAATTACTGTTTAATAGGTGTTATTTGCTTTTTTTAACCTCATAAAATAATTATGTCAATGTTACGGAAAGGAAAAGGGTACTATCATATCCCTGACACACTTCCGCAGTGCTCGGCTTGGCGGAACAGACAGGAAGTTGAAATGCAGGTCCCACCAGGAGAAACAATGACAGCTGGTAGAATATTGAAATAAGGATGTATGATATATATCTCTTTCAGGCACTTACTCCTCGTAACGGGCGTTAAATACTCGTATATGTTACATATAATTATTTAAATAATTATAGGTGTCGAGGTGACATTTATGAAAGGGAATCAATGGATAATAATTTAGATTAAGGCCTATTGGGGATTTCAAATTTTTTACTACGATTAACTAATTCATTTCACATGAATTTTAAACCTAGTAGGTACATAAGAAGAGTATCATATTATGCCATACAGAGCGCTCTCATACTCGGTTAGTTGCGTCTGTTCAGGACATATGAGTTGCGTCCTTAATGGTCAGGTCATTGAGTACCGAGGCTGGCAAGACTCTCTGAACTAGTCGGACGCCAGAGGGGATCGACTAGTAAAATAATGATAATAATAATAATAATAGTATTATTTTATGGACTGCATTTATACCACGATAAATGTTTGTACCCCAAGGATTTTTACACAGTAATTTTGTTGTAAATTGTGATTGACTTTAACGAATAGGCGGGTATTGTTCTAGTCCCGATAATAATATTCTAAATAGGATTTTATAAATGCCCCTATCCCACGGGAACTAGAATTCTATAGGGGCAGTTTAATTATCCATGGATTAATATGTAATTAAGAATTTGAAAAAGAAAAAAGTTACCTCTAAATATTGTTAGGAATTAATAAAAGAGAGCGCCACCAGTAATTTCAGGCTACTGGACCTCTGTATGGACTCTTTCTCCGGATGCGTGGGCACGAGGGCCTCCTAAGAGTGGAAAGAACAGTACGAAATATAAAAATGCCTTACCATTCGGGCTTGCGGCGTTTTCCAGACGTCCAGGCTCCGTCGCGGTGCTATCACTTGGTATTAAGAGCTCGGCCCCAACTTTTAGCAGTCAAACACCACAACTACTATTAACCGCAAATAAAGATAAAAACACGATCCCAGGAATTGAGGACAAAACAAGGGAAGATGCGTCACCAGACAGATTCCAACCGAACTCGAGTGTGACCGATAACACTAAATAAATTAAATTGTTGAAACGATAGACGTGACAAATGTGAAGAACGATAAATGAGATAATTAATTCTTGCTATTTTTTCTGATTAGAATCTCAGAATCTCAATCTCACATTCCCAAAAAAAATATGACAGCTCAATCTGTCATGCGGATAAGCTCTGCCTACCGCGCGAACATGGAACTCGCGACGGCTCGCCGCGGTCCCGCTGAAAACACAAAACCGAAAATACAACAAAATACAACAGTATCCAGCTTAATCCAGACTAATACAGTGGCGCCTGAAAATATTTTCGTCCCTAGACATTGCATGGGATGGTTTTCTGACATAAGAATCCACATCAATTCTAAATTTTCGTTACTGAACTAGATATTTATCCACTTCCGGATGTGCCAAGTTGTGCATATGAGTAGGTACTTAATGTTAAAATTCGTCTCTAACTTCACACCAATGTTTGAACCTGAGGTAGGTATTCAAATGGATTCAAATCCGGTTTTTATATTAATATAATATTTTTGTAAATACGATTTTTTTAAATGTTTCGCCTTCTAAAAATTGCCCAAAACTGCCCTTATAGTTAAGAAATAATCTCCAAGATGCTGGAGGATCCACAACTTCAATTTATAAAAAGTTGGCCAAGCTCAAGTGGCTTGAGAGCGAATTTATTCAAGTAGTTTAGAGAGCACTCCCTTTTTTTAAATACAGAAACAGTTTTTATATTTTTTTCTGCGAAATGAAAAGCGTTTCAAAAATACTACTCTCTTATTTCTACACAAAACATCAGTTCGAAACACAAGAGTACGCATCCAAAGAGTACGCACCCAAAGAATACTTACTGCACATCAATGTAGGTCCTCTGCAACCAATGTGACATGTGGTGGCACGAAGACTGTTGACACATTAAATCATAAGTAGTATATATATATATATATATATATATATATATATATATATATATATATATATATATATATATATATATATATATGTATATATATATATATATATGATAAGCTCTGCCTACCGCGCGAACATGGAACTCGCGACGGCTCGCCGCGGTCCCGCTGAAAACACAAAACCGAAAATACAACAAAATACAACAGTATCCAGCTTAATCCAGACTAATACAGTGGCGCCTGAAAATATTTTCGTCCCTAGACATTGCATGGGATGGTTTTCTGACATAAGAATCCACATCAATTCTAAATTTTCGTTACTGAACTAGATATTTATCCACTTCCGGATGTGCCAAGTTGTGCATATGAGTAGGTACTTAATGTTAAAATTCGTCTCTAACTTCACACCAATGTTTGAACCTGAGGTAGGTATTCAAATGGATTCAAATCCGGTTTTTATATTAATATAATATTTTTGTAAATACGATTTTTTTAAATGTTTCGCCTTCTAAAAATTGCCCAAAACTGCCCTTATAGTTAAGAAATAATCTCCAAGATGCTGGAGGATCCACAACTTCAATTTATAAAAAGTTGGCCAAGCTCAAGTGGCTTGAGAGCGAATTTATTCAAGTAGTTTAGAGAGCACTCCCTTTTTTTAAATACAGAAACAGTTTTTATATTTTTTTCTGCGAAATGAAAAGCGTTTCAAAAATACTACTCTCTTATTTCTACACAAAACATCAGTTCGAAACACAAGAGTACGCATCCAAAGAGTACGCACCCAAAGAATACTTACTGCACATCAATGTAGGTCCTCTGCAACCAATGTGACATGTGGTGGCACGAAGACTGTTGACACATTAAATCATAAGTAGTATATATATATATATATATATATATATATATATATATATATATATATATATATATATATATATATATGTATATATATATATATATATATATATATATATATATATATATGTATATATATATATATATATATATATATATATATATATATATATATATATATATATATATATATATATATATATATATATATATTGTATATATATATATATATATATATATATATATATATATGTATATATATATATATATATATATATATATATATATATATATATATATATATATATATATATATATATATATATATATATATATATATATTGTATATATATATATATATATATATATATATATATATATATATATATATATATATATATATATATATATATATATATATATATATATATTGTATATATATATATATATATATATATATATATATATATATATATATATATATATATATATATATATATATATGTATATATATATATATATTGTATATATATATATATATATATATATATATATATATATATATATATATATATATATATATATATATATATATATATATATATATATATATATATATATATATATATATATATATATATATATATATATATATATATATATATATATATATATGTGTATATATATATATATATATATATATATATATATATATATATATATATATATATATATATATATATATTGAAATAGATGTTTTTTTTAAGTTGGTTGATAATGGAGCAGTTATGAATTTATGTTATGAGATTTTGAATGATTTGAAAAATATTTGTATAAAATAAGTTAATGTAACGTAATAGTATGGCGAAGAAATGTCTGACCAGCTTACAGGATACTTATACTATTTCTTCCCTATTGAATCCTTCTTGTTCAATGGGCGCCAGTTCTATGAACATTAATTTCTAATTTTTTAGAAGGATCTCTTAAAACATGATTACTCTATAGCCCTAGAGGGGGTTATATGTATCTTAAAAACTAGCAAAGTTATTACAAATTAAATTAAGTTATTAAAAAATTAGCAAAGTTATTAGTTGATATTGTTATTACCTTAGAAATTTATGTCAATCCTTTTTAATCACGATGCACAAAAACGTATCACTATTCTTGAACACTGGTTGGAACATGAACTAACAGATGCTGTTGGGCTCTGGTGGTGTCATCTAGCGGATGTCGCCGTACTACCTCTGGAATGCTGCTATGATCACTGGAACTTTATTATGGGATATATTTACCCTCAAACCTTTAATTTTCGGCTTCTGCACTTATATTCTTTTATTACTTGAATTGTCGGAGAACTTTGTTTCCTTTTCTTTATCTTCATCACCAAAACTCTTCTGCGGCTGCACACAATTTTAAATATTTTTACCTCAGTTTAACTATTAATTTATAACAAAATGTAATAAAATTATTAGCGTGGCTGTTACCTCATCGAACGCCTTGGCAGGACTCTCTTGCATTGTTATATATGTAACTACGGATATGTCGTATGGAAAAACATCTACATTTCCTGGTTACCATCCGTCTTTCTTATTATTATGGTACAATCTGGCCAATCAGATTTATGCCAATTATTTAATTTATTTAATTTTACTTGCAACTCTTACAATTTGGACTTCACTTGATATAATTTTGAATTCTGAATACTATAATATAATCAGATCCACTCTTTGGTGCGTACTTCAATTTATTTGTCTATTGTGATTATGCTTGATATAGATTTTTGTGCCAATAAATAATAATAATTAGATATAATGATATTACGTTCTGATCAATCAAGCGCGTGGCTGGTATGTATAGTATATACGTTCGTCGGCGACGCGTGTGTGCTTGCGCATATACTATAGTATGTACGAAAGATATTGATCACTGATTTAATTTAATTTATAATTGATATATTTACTGAATTTACTTTATTTTAATTACGTTTTTAAGTTATGTCTTTTCGTTTATCTCAATACGAAAAATTGGCTTTCCAAATACCTGTGTAAAGTAAGTATCGTAATTAATTGCGTGAGAAGTCCCGTGCAAAGGTAACTTTTGCAAATTGTTAACTACATATTGATATATTATCCTTGTTAAGAAAGAGAGTATAATATACATGTTTTGTTTACTTAGTATAGATACTATATATCCAAGCTTCCATTAGGTCGTACGCCTTGCCGCATTCACCTTGCTCATGTAACAACTGCTATGAAATGATGAGAAAACAAATTGTTTATTTGCTGATTTGCTTTTTCATCGTGAAAAGAAACCGCTTACTCACTAAATGTCTCACCTTATAATAATCTAACCTTATCTATATGTATAAACATATACTAGTATTCGCCCTGCATGAAAAGATAACACGAAATAAAAATGCTTTTCCAAATAGCATAGACTACTATAGATTTCAAAGGTCTTGGGTCTTGGCGCCTCACTTTATTCACTGATTACAAGAAAACTGAACTTGCGAATTAGACCATCTCTTGGCTGGTACCTACTGTTTGAACTGTTTTGTAAAAGCTTGAGTCCTCTTCAAGCTTTTGGAAAATATGTTTTATAGTTTTTTAAATATTAAATAATATTATACATTTGTACCTAATTGTGGCATCATTTTCAGTAAAGGACATTTACGAATTAATTGCTCGAAAACTAATCAATAAAATGCCTTGAGAGTTCAACGAGGGATTAAATAGATCTTTAATAAATCTTCGTGTATACGTGCGAATTTTTTGGAAATGTAACCCTGTAATTTTTTATATATTAAAAAAATATTGTAAGGTTATATTTTCATTACTATGATATAACCAAATTCTAATATTTTCACATAAGACAAAATCGGACGAAATAACGCCAAAAATGTATTGATAAACCAGCAAAAATGCAGTACTTTGCGAACCGGTGTGAAGTTAGCAGCTAAACCTTAGCAGCGAATTTACCGAAAACACCCAACACCCATAGACGTACCGAAAAACATTTTCGACATTCAAATCATATAAAAGTATATAAAGTCACTGAGGCATTGATAATGTGATCCCTCTATGTAAAAACACACAGAATTAGTTTTATTTTACGGCCCTCTAAAGGATGGAAAGAATATATTAATTAAAATAAAAAAGAACGCAAGAACAAAATCAAAAGCCATTGTGGCATTAATGTGAGAGGAAGGTAATAGTGAACGAAAGCACATACTAGATTTGCAGGCCGTCTAAGGGGTAGAAATCAATCCTTATTATTAAAAAAATTAAAAACGAAATCCAAGGCTTTTATTTTAAGGCCTTTTGAAGGGCCAATTTAAGCTTGGAAACATATAGTAGTTTATAATAGTAATAGAGGTGACTAAAGTCCAGTTGCGGAAGTCTCAAATTCTAGTCCAGTCTGTGAGCTGGAAGACTAATTAGGATTTTTGCAGACGGTCGATTTGGAAAAAAAAATAACAACATATCCTATGAACCCTTAAGGTCATTCATGACTCTACTAACCTGGTAACCCCCCCAGATCACCCCTATACTATAAAATACCCCCCCATTCTCACCCTCATTTGTAGACTATAGTATTTATTTAAAAAAAAATGACAAGTGAGCCTCGAAAATATGTTCCAGAAAATTTTTTGTGACTCATTTCCCCGGAAAATCATGCCACGTCCGGGAAAACGGGAACATTCGGTAATTTTTTCGGAAATTGACTCATTTTTCACGCGATTTGCGTTTTCTACGTATACGAGTAACGCCAGCAAAAAAAATTCACCATCAGTGGAAAAAACCAACGGCAGCTCTTGCCTGCAAAGGCAAGACAGTATACAGGGTGAGTCAGTTTTTTGTAGACAAACTTTAACAGGGGATAGAACGCACGTTTTTAAAAAGAAAAGTGCCTATAAATATATGGCCGATCTAGCTTCCTAAGGAAGATACAAGGTGATAAAGTTTCATTTTTTTTTTACATTAATGTGTAATATTTTCTGAACGGAATGATATATTCACTAAATATTTTACACATATCTTAACCTGCATAGGATCAACATGTTGTATTGTTCCTGTCGAAAATACTATAGTGGATGTTACTTTTTTCGGGTACTTCGACTATTCTGCATAATAGAACTTTTTTTTCGTACGCCACTGACATTATCTGATACATTATTCTCCCAGATCCCCCGATTTAACACCACTTGACTTTTTTGTGTGGGGATTCATTAAGGAAATAGTGTATACCACTCCGGTTAATACACTTGAGGAACTTCAAAATCGCATTAGAGATGCTTGCAATGAAATAAGGGTGCATCATTTAGTTAACTTAAGACGTTCTATGATACGTCGCAGTGAAATGTGTATTGAGAAGAACGGTTTACATTTTGAACAAAGTATCTAATTTTATGTATGTAGGTACTAGTGTTATTGTTATTAATTCTTGTAATTGTTATTTATAAATCATTATTGCTAACAATTGTTATTTATTCCACAATTATTATTGTTAATTAAATATTGCTATAAATTCAAAAATGTTTATATCTCCATAAACATTAACATCAATGTTCATCTAATGTTTTTTTTTGTAATTGTAATTACTTGGAAAGAGATAAAGAGATTTCGGCCTTTTAGAATCCTTAACAAACCATATTTAGGTAGGTTTCGTTGAAAGAATTAAATATTTAGCCGATAATTATTATTGCTAATAAATAAATTACTTAATTTAGTACCACGTCAAACACTAAAAATCAATATAACTAGGAAACGCACAGGAATTTCGAAACAGAAGAAGGGACATTATTTTTGTTAAACTGTATGTAGATAATGAAAATAACAGTTTTTTTAAAATAGTCTTTGGCGTAGAAGTTCTGTTTACGAAAGGGGTGGAGCACCCCTTCCACCCCGCCACTGTGCAAGTTTTTGAACATTCTTACGGCTTGTTTTATGCGCCTTAATTAATAGGCATTATCCCCCAAACATGGAAAAATCTAAGCGTCAGAGAAACAACAGCCAATATCTCTAAAACTGTCGTAGTTAGAGCAAAATTACAAGAGATCAAAATTGTTACTAAGGGGCCGTTATTTTAGAAATATGTATCAGTTAATGTCAGTGGCGTACGAAAAAAAAGTTCCATTATGCAGAATATCCGAAGTACCCGAAAAAAGTAACATCCACTATAGTATTTTCGACAGGAACAATACAACATGTTGATCCTATGCAGGTTAAGATATGTGTAAAATATTTAGTGAATATATCATTCCGTTCAGAAAATATTACACATTAATGTAAAAAAAAATGAAACTTTAACACCTTGTATCTTCCTTAGGAAGCTAGATCGGCCATATATTTATAGGCACTTTTCTTTTTAAAAACGTGCGTTCTATCCCCTGTTAAAGTTTGTCTACAAAAAACTGACTCACCCTGTATATGAAAAAAGTGAGTTTTGAGAAAAATCACTTTATGCATTTGTTCAGTCCCGTTTTGTCATTTTAAAAGATAAATAAACGAAATTTCGGTTTTAAAATGACTGGCATGTTATCATACATCTTGTAACAAAAATAACTTAATTTTGAGACAAATAGTATAAACAATTGATAAACAGTTTTACCATGGATAGAAAACAGTACTATATTTAACAAAATGATTTATGGAATGGAATGTAAATGTAAAAAAAAATATATTCACTCTTAACTAAATACAAATGCATTCTCTCTTAACTAAAGACAGACTAAAGACCTTCGTCTATATATCGTGTGAATTCGTATATCAGCTGAAGTTTCATTTTCAGGAAGCTCGACCCAGAACTACTCCCTACTTGCAGGCATTTTAGGCACACGATCAGTAGCAATTTTTGCTTTTTTAGTTACAGATATATTGGTTTAATTTTGCTTTTCTCTTTAAAGTATTTTTTGTAGGTAGTTAAAGAGTCGCCTTCTCAGGATATTTGGTATGTAAAATCTGTTGAACTACGTACAAATTTTGCACAAACAATATCCTTAAAATCCGTGGCTTACTATAACCATGCAACCTATACCTTGAAACCTTGGCTTACTATAACCACCACCCACGTGTTTTACCATTGAATAATTCAAAAAAACCTAAAACGTAAACCAGTGTTATATTACTCCTATGTATGTATTTATATATTTTTTTGCCATGGTCATTTATAATTTCAGTTTCAGTAATTAATGCAGTCTAAGACGACGTATACTATTTTTGCGTGATAGACTTTGCTGAATATACTGTTTTGCCATAGCAGCATATAAACTTCAACCAATCATATACTATTTTACCAGTGATTTATTTAGAAAACTAAATAACATAGAAACAATCTGAAAAATGCATGAGAAAAAGCGAGAAAAATTACATAGTATCGGCGGGAAATTCAAAAATAATTTTTTCCACATATACTGTTTTGCCTTAGCAGGCAAGAGCTGCATCATTTAAATTCACATGCACTCTCTCACACGTGTTCAGGGTCAGGACCTCCCTCAGGCCCGTATAAAACAAATATTTTGAGTGCCGAAAAAATTTTTTTGACCTGAGGGCGCCGCGCCGGTGTAATCAACGACCCAAAAACCCATAGGATGACACATCGCAAAGTAATTTCAATGGTGTTATAATGTTTTCCATTGTCACTTTCTTTGACTTTTCCGAAATTTTCCAACAATATTTTTTCTGGTGTTACTTATAATTTTGATAACTTAAAATGAACTTTGAAAAAGTAAACGAGAATCAACACAAAACTGGAACAATAACATTGAAAAGGAAAGATAATTCATGATAAAATTTTCTGCGTTTCCCGGAAAATAATATTTTTAAACATTCAAATATAAAAAACCATTATCAGCGACTAATATAATTATCTATTAAAGATAATTTTCCGAGAAAAAGACCCATATTCCTAAAATCCACATTCGAGGCTTCATTGTCATTTTTTCTAAATATTAGTCTAAAATGAGGGTGAGAACGGGGGGAGGGGGGGGGGGTTATTTTTTATAGTGGTAAGTTGGTAGAGAGTCACAAATGACCTTAAGGTTACATGGAATATGATGCACAAAGTTTATTTTTTTAATTCGACCGTCTGCAAAAAACTTAGTCGGCCTAATTCCCCAGCTCGCAGACTGGAATATTAACTTTGTATCAAAATACTTAGTAGGTACCTACTGCTTGAATAATAATAATATTTAAGATATCTACTAGCAAATGCTTTTACGTAAGTACCTAAATTAAATAATGATAACCTGTATCGAAAGTTATAAATAATTAAATAACGTATGAAAGTCAAGATAACAAATTACTTCAAATGCGAGTTTAATAATGGTCTATAATCTATTATTAGATTGCCCTTCCGACGAATTTGTTACTTAAGGCCCCGACCTTATGTTTACTCTTCGCTGCGAAAGTCAAAGACTACGTCGTCAATTTTCGTTTCTCTAAAAATTGCCATTACTTTTGGCGTTGGCCGACTTGGGCACCATCCGTCTTGAAAATAGCGCTTCAAGTAGAGATATTATATCATGTTGAATGTAGTCTTACCTCATTCTGTAAGGAATTTGTTTTTATTTCCATTAAGTTAATACCTGCCTTGCCCTTAAAGCCTTAAATACGTTACCAGTTACCTAATCTCGAAAATAGCCAAGATCTCACATTCGGTAGTAGCAACCATTTGAAATTCAAAATATGAATAAAAATATTAACACTCAAACAATTGATTAAATGGGTCACATCAATAATCAACGTTACATGTACCGCGAAGTCAGCGAAACTTAATACAAGTACAAGCACTAAGGAGCGAGCCTCAGAGCCCGGCGGGTATCACGTTATTTTTAACCACCTAGAGTGGTGGGGGAACCATTGCGTATTTAGGCTTATCGCATGTATTATTCGGCCTTCGGAGGAAAACTTTGATATAATAATTTTATTGTTTTTTGGTAAAATCTATTTCATCCTGGTTTTTCATATATGTAACAGAACACAGGGAATTGGAAATTTGTTTATTAACAACTACTTATTTAGGTGTTTCACATTTTACAATTTATCGGTAGGTCTTCATTATATTTATATACCCAGTTTGACTTTAATATAAAATTTACTTTACCCCCGCCATTCTCCAATTATCCGTATGTTTCACCTCGTTACGTTCCTGAGGAATAATTCTCGGACTAACGTATTTTACCGGTCTCGCATAGAATAATAATAATTTGTTCATTCACAGAATGCATAAATTGCAAATGTACACTTATAAATTACACAGCTTCGCACAAAAACAATTTTCTGTAACAATACGGAATACAGTTAAGTCAAGTAAGTTTAAAAGTAACAGTGAATTTTATATGCACAATAATACTACATCACAGAGAACAGTGATTCAATAATAATTACGATTTGCATGATATGAACATGGCAATGAGGAAGTCAAGACCGGTTAATGAAACAATTATTAATCGCCTTATAATTAGGCAACAGTTTTCATTATATTACGTTACAGGTTCGATAATTGTTGCATCAGTAATTAGATGTTTAATTGATAATAAAAGGTACTGTTATTTGGTAATATTAAAGCTATTAAGCATTGTCACTAACCATTTTGCTGAATTCCTTTCAGTTATCAACTGATAGTATAATATCAATATAGTCATTATAATATGCAGAGTAATAGGCATCAACCTACCTACCTGTTTCCTTTTATAAAATTCACGCTTTAGAACAACCTCCTATAAAATACTCATGCCTCATGATTCAGAAAACATTATTATGTTTATGCTGAATATTTATGCTACAGAATAGTCGAAAATTCTATAATTATATTACATAGCATCATTAGATAGTTCAATATCTAATTCCGAGGCCGTTTTATTAAAGCGCTATTATCTACAATTTGTTAGTACATAGGTTTTTAATTTCCTTTTAAATGACACAGGCCTACAGGTGTTTTGGTGCCGTAGTATATGGAGCTGATTTCATATATATTTGATGCCCTGAATTCAATTATGGCATTAGTTTTTGCCTAGGAGTTAAATTTGTTAAGATATAACATTCTAGTGCAATAGTTACACTATTTAAGTTAAGTCCATGGATCGATTAAAAAACGGGATTTTTTCGTTACAAACAAATTTATTAAAAAACTTATTATTTGGCACAAACTACAACCTTTGATTATATATACCCTAGATTGGCCGTCCAATGTATTAGTTTGTTACCCTGTTTTGGGAGCGAACGTGAGCCAAGCTGGGAGCAAACGCTTAGTAGCGGTAGAAACTTGAGAAAGTTTCGTTAAGATGGCGCCTCTGAAACAGGCACTGATGCCGTACTTTCGTCAACATCATATTCATGTAAGAGAATTAGTGTTTTACATCGATAATTATATTATGGATACTACAGAAAATATAGGATGGCCGTGGTTAGTTATAAAATATCGATATCGGAAATTTAAATAATTTATTATTATCCATTTTATGGTAATTATTCTAAATTTGAGTGTGGTACACATCTACCTAGGTAGATTTGTATTATATGATTTATAATAAAACTGAATTTAATGAACATTTATAATTAGTAGGTACATATTAGTAGATATATATAATAGTTTAGTAGGTAGGTATCTAAACACTATTGTTTTTAAGGAAATTTTCAAAAAATCAATATTATGGCATTTAACCGTATTATTCCATATACCTAAATACCTACAGTTTAAAGGTAGGTACCTACCTAGTTTATGATATGAAACCTTATAATTTATGATGTTATCATGAAGAAATATATTATAAATACGTACAGTGTACTCCAAAAGTTAGAAATGATAGAAATAATTTCAGTGTATGTTTGGAAAAATTATCGAATATATAATTTTTTATTTCTCAGCTAATAATAATATAATTAGCTGGTATCGACCACCTAATTGTGGAAAAAATCTTCGCGATGATTTATGATTGATGTGATGGAAATTTTCAGAGGGTTGCGTTGCGCCCCTGTAAAGATATTTCAACAAAAGATGCAAAAATTGCATTAAAAAATGGGCGGAAAGGTCGAAAAGCGGGGTGATTATAAGTTTAATTATACTATAAAAAATTATACTATTTTTTTTAATGATGTACATTTACAGGGGTGAGAGTGGAGGAGGTAGCAAATATATTTTTAGATAAAGGGTGATTAGTTTTCAGCGTATATTATAAGTACATACCTACTTTGCAATCGATACTAGTGAGCAACTTCATTAATTTGAATACAGCATTTCAAAATCAATTATTATAAATATTGCTTTAAAAATTAGATTTTTCGCCGGCATCAATATGTTCAAAATATTATTATTCAAGAAGTTGCAGCCCATTGCAGCTACAATTTTCAGGCCATAAAGCCCATACTCCAGGAAATATTCGTATAAAAAGATCGAAGCGGACGGAAACGGGAAAAAAATTTAGAAGAAATATAAAATTAGATTTACTAGAAATTAGATTAAATAAGGCAAGTATAGGGATTATGGCATTTTGCCCTTCTAAGAATAGGATAGGGTTTATGTATACCTACAATTGTAATTTTCTAACTATCAGTGGCGGCTCGTGATTAAAGCATCAGGTAGGGCAGACAAATTTAATATTGATATTAAATTTGGTCCGCGAAGTATTAATGGCGGCGCAGGCGAAAATTTTTCAAACTTTCAAGGTCACTCGTTTTCCTGGCACTTCAGAATTTCAATGAAAAATCCGTTTACAAAAATTACAGGGTTTCACAAAAATGATTTTTGGAAAAGGTTTCAAACTTTTTTGAAATAATATTTATTCACGAATTACTGATGTTATAAATAAATTGATATAAACAAAATATATTTTATTAGATTGTTAAATATTTTTTATATACCAATAGGTATTTCGTTTGTCGAATTTACGACAATAATTTTTTTCTTGAATTTTTGATATGAGTAGTTTGTCTGTTTGAAAAAAAGAACAACTCGTAGGTATATCAGATTGTAGACTTGCAAGCTGGCTGGGAATAAATGCTTTATCATTAAAATCTAAACTGCAAATTACAACGCAAAGAATTACAAAATGCGAATATTACGAATAGGATAAGAAACATTTAAATATGTAAGGTAAGTAGGTACCTAATCAAATCACGTCAACCACGAACGACAAAACGAAAAGCCGAAAAATCGAACGAAAAACTAAATCCACATGCCTACTCTACCCTGT
The DNA here is from genome assembly GCA_964058915.1 of Tetropium fuscum. NCBI lineage: Eukaryota > Metazoa > Arthropoda > Insecta > Coleoptera > Cerambycidae > Tetropium > Tetropium fuscum. Next base: position 552,171 of record CAXKVY010000133.1, read on the forward strand.
ATTGTATCTTGTATCTGCACAATACAACTGTGATCTAAACTCTAAACTGAAAACAGAAAACAGTGAAATCTGAATTCTTAATCATATGACTTTGTAACACCCATCACTAATTAGGGGCTGAAGCTGAAGGGCGCGAATCGTGGACGTTACATCATTCAAATCGCGCCGATGGGCAAGCCCGTAGCATAATATACAAAATAATGCACGAGACAGGTGCGCCTGCACTGAATTCCTCTTCAAGTCGGTTTAAGAAGTCTGTTTTAATTAAAAATCAAAAAATATATTTCCCACTACTTGATTGATGGGGTATCGTTACTTATTAGTTTTATTACTTGTTAGATTTTAGATTAGAGATTAGCAATTACTAGATACATATATAAAAATCATAGCTGAAAAGCTAAAGAATGAAGGGCGATCTTATTTTCGTATATCGATATGCAAAATAAATAGTTTCCTACACGCCTAACCTATAGGTAGGTTATAATAAATACTTCGATTAATTGGTTTTTAATAAATATTAAATACCGTGGTTCTAATACTAGATCAAATTTTAAATCCCGTGCAATTTAGTGGTAATTATAATAATAAAGTTTTTATTATTATAATTACGTATCACTTCAATTGTACGGATTTAAAATTTCATCTAGAACCACGGTATTTAATATTTATTATTAAGTTTTAAGACAAAATTTATTAGTTCAGCAAATACCTAGTTACTTTGCCGCTTCAGAAAAGTGACGGTCGATCGGCGCAGGTCAGCCTACGGGCCAGCCCATCTCAGACTGTCTCAGGGTGGATACAACCTCGGCATACGTTTACCGTTTCGCTCGCACTATCGTCGCCGCGTATACCTGGAACGTATATCGCGAATTAATACAGGCCTGCTTGTCATCTACGGGCTTGCCCATAGCGATGATTAGGAGGTCTCCCTCGCGCTATGGGCAAACAGATCGTGCCTATTACTAATTTATTTCGGGTGCGTAACGCGCAAAATTAAATCGGAATGTGATTACTGATTAATAATATACTTTTTACTTTTTATTTATAATCTTACTTAAGACTTTTAAAAATCTGTTATGCTATTGTGTTAAAACATATTGAACATTCTACATGAAATTGAAACATTTTTTTTAATTTACCTTAAATTCTAGGGTGGGCACTGCCCATCCTGCCCACCTCAATGAGCCGCCACTGCTAACTATAATGTTCACACGGTAAACCAGATTAAAAAGGGGATTATGGATTATTGGAGGACCAATCTAAACAACAATAAACAAGGAAACTTATTTAGAACATAGAACATTTTTATTAAAAAAAATGATTGAAACGAATTTATACAAATTCTGTAAGTGGACAGGAAAAGTTGCTACAAAAGACGTTAAACCACATCCAAAAATAAAAAAAAATAAGAAACTTGTAAGATAATGTTTTTTACATTCTGAAAATTATGTTAGGTAGGTATGTGTATATTTTTTTTTCATGTCCTTTAATTACGCCACCGGTATATTTAACGCAACTAATAAAAAATGAATAAATATAAAGAAACCAATATTGACGATGAACATTAAAAAATACATGTGACTATTTCAAAACTAAAAAAAATCATGTATGAGACACATATTTCATCGAACAAGTTTTCACTCTTTACACAAAATCATTGGTTTCCTAACTGGTTACAATTTCTTGTTTCGTTTCCGAATTGGAGCATATTAAACATAAAAAATAACTGGTTTACCTAGTTATTTGTTCATATTTTTTGTCGTTTATATCGATCCTGAATAATTCAATACGCCGCGCCGCCCTTACAATAGTAGCCCGATGGCTGAAGTTGAGCCAGCGGAATATAATAAATCTAATAAGCGCGTGCCGTAGGCAGGTATGTTTTCTGCATCATAGTTTGACAACAGCGCTGATGTTATCGGGGGTGATTGTACTCTAAGGAATCGCGGGAGCATCGAAATAATGTAGATCAGAGCTGGCAGTGCCACCTATTCGAAGGCAAGCATAATAAACGTACTCTAATGCTGATGAATGATCTAGGGTATATAAAATCAAAGCTACAACATAATACTTAACTAAACTACGCTCTTAAACTAAGTGAAGGGACCCGGGCTCCTCGACCAGACGCAATTTTCTGCGGATGTCTCTCAGCAGGCGCTGGATAGGCTCCAAATCAACTTCTCTTAGTTTTCCGTAAACTCGCCGTCTTAATTGTTTCTCATTTGGAGCTTCCCACCCTCCATGATAAACCTTCCGCGACAGTGAAGCCCAAAAACCTCGATTTGGCGACACTGAGGTAAGTTCGGACGGTTATCCTTTTTAGGAACAAAAGGTATCTGGTATGTTGAAGACAGTTTTTGGTATCTCTAGAGTAGTGGCACGATGCCAAGTCTGGCCAAAACATGATATTGTCTTCAGCATGATGTACGTTGATGAATTGGAGTTATTTGGAGAGACAATTATTAATATAGCCCTGTCAGCTTCGCTTCACCACTTACTCTTCCCACAAAAGGTCGGGATATACCCCTTTGAAGAAAGTGCTCTCCAAACGAGGATTTTATCGGCGATTTTCGCTTTATGTTCGTACCTAGCATTGTCAGGGCACTCCTCTACGTTATCCATATAAAACCCATAATTTCCTTTCATTTCAGTTCAGTGTTGCTCAAAGTGAAATACTTTTCGTCATTTAAGATAATGAGTTTTTCTTTCGAATGTACCCGTCTCAGTCGTGGTATACGTAACAATTGGCCTTGGGTGTATTAACGTCTTCTTAGATATTTTTGACCATTCCTTTTCAATTCCAACGATACCTTACTCCGTATTGACGAGCCAGTCTCCTCGCTGACATCCCGACCTGGTTCTTCGCTTTTCTTATCAACTTCCCTATCCTCTCTGCTGTAAATACCCGTGGTCTTCTACCTTTTGGGAGGTTTAGACAGGGTATTCCCTGCTCGCACTCTGCTATTATGCGATTAATTGTTCTACGTGAAATATTTTGCTTCTCCATGATTCGGAATATTTCGGCATTGGGTACCAGCCTAACCAAGTTATAGATTTTTCGGAGTTCTAATTTATAAGACATTGTAAAGCAACAAATTCGAGAACACTAACAGTCATCTTAAAGTCAACAAGGTGAACAATATTTTCTTTCTAAAGGCAACTTAATAATACTTCAATTTTTATTTTATTAAGTCATTTCATTTTGTGCCAAAACTTTTAGGATATACGTTACAAAGATAGAGGAAGCAGTCTTAGATGGAACCAACTAGTCACTGAACATTCGGAAGATTCTTTTCCGTGATATTCTTGAATATATTTTGATCAGTTTAAACTCCAGCAGTAATCTGCCATCATGTGCGTAGCCCATCTTCCTTGGTAGCGGGCCTCCATAGTTTTAATATCTTTGTGAAATCTTTCACCTTGTTCCTCACTGGTATCTCCTAAATTTTAAGGAAAACGGTCTAAGTGGCTGTGTAAATGTAAAAAAACAGAAAGTTTCCGACAACTGCAACAAATTATTGTCTGGCTTTTCGCTCAGCCTCATTCATCGAATTTACGAAGGTAGGATCCTTAATGAAATATCTTATTTGTGGGCCGTCAAATATTCCTGCTTTAATTTTTTTCGTACTCAATTGAGGCATTTTCTTCCTTTTATATGCAAAGCATGATACGTTCTTATGGAGCTTTTACAAACTGCTTCATAAGGCCTAGATATACAGTGGAGGACAAATTATTTCCTCTCGTTCAAGTAAGGGGTCGTTAATGATTCTTTATCCCAACTTCCATGTTTTCTCTGTTAGGCCACTATTTTCTAACTCAGTGGTGTGTTTTGTCTCTGCTATCCCAGAGGTACAAGAAGCAAGGATATTTGGTGTAGCGACTCTGCTGTCCAAGGAGAAAGTTTACTACTTTCAAGTTCACAAAAATCACCCATGTATGTTCATGATACTCTATCTTATCCAAGGCCAAAGCTATGTTTTCATATTCTCCTTTCGTTTTCGTTGAGTGGCCAATTGATATTAAACCATGTGTTCCCATTGTGTAGAAGTACACATTTCAAACTTTGCTTTGAGCTGTCAATAAATAGGCAGGAGGACCCATTTTTCCAGGAGTCCTCTAATGTTGTGACAAAATACAAGATTGTCTTCTTGAGAAAAGAAGTAGATCCTTGTCTCTTATACGGTTAAAGGTAATTTTGATTTCTTCTACCAGCTAATTTTTCTCCTTCAACCTGGAAGCTAGTAATTCAGAAGCGTCTTTTGGCAGGTTGATATCTCTGGCGAGGTCATTTAACTCATCCTAGTTGAAACGTTGAGGAATTTATGGCATCCCCTCATAATCACTATCACCATCATTAGTATCATAAGCTCGATCAGCAGAGAGACAATAATTGTCCTCCTCTGGTAGCTGGTGAAACGCTGGGATCGGCACTTCCTCTGAGTGAGGGACCGGGCATCTTGCAGAGAGTAAATCGGGATAATTCCACTTTCTACGGCTGTTTCGACTCATTCCAATAATATTTACTAGGCAGAAATAGCAGTCATCGTCACACCGTTACAACCTACTGGATTTCTATAACCTACACGGATTTTAAACGTATATAAGCACGTATAAAATTCAGAGTTTTCTTCTTATAACATACAAAATATGTCGAAATTAGAAAAAATCTTTTATGAAACACGTCGTGAAACACTATTTTGTGTATCTCGCATCCTTTTGCTGCGGCGAAATCTGCTCTTCAGCTTTTCCCAACTGGCTACGTAAATAGCTTCTTAAATGGAGCCACCCTATATTTTGTTGCGGATATTGATTCTCCTTGTAATAATTATAAGTATTTTTTATGATGTGAATACATGCAAAATTTTGAGCAGTTTTTAGTTAATTTAATTATAATACTCGGAGTAGTTTCCACAAACACCAAAACACTTTCACTTCGCTCGACGCGCGTTTCGCCAACCAAGTTGGCATCATCCGGAGTGTTTTGGTGTTTGTGGAAACTACTCCGAGTGTTACAGTTACACAAAAGTTCCAGCCCTATCCAGTTGTAATTTAATTATAAAAATTTTAAAAAATTGTTTAATTTCTCAAATAAATTCACTTGTTTTTGATAAAGGGCGTTTGAAACCTTGTCTGAATATAAACAAAGGTCCATTCTACTACGGTATATTGTTAGTTTTTGAAAAATATTATACAGAGTGTGAAAAAAAATACAAACTTTTTTTAACACCCTATATTTTTGTTTCAAGATTAATTCTTCTTTCAATTCACTATCAAATTATATAATATATAGTATGTTATATTATATCTAAAATGAACAGATCTTACGTAGTCAGCTGATTAATATTTAATGCACGGTGTAAACGTCCTAGCGTACATTGTATTTTATATGGTAGTGAAACCAATAAATTTAATGTCTCGCCTAGTGTTTCGTTAATCCACATAATTGGAGATTGAATACAACTTGAACATAACATATTAAGTACCTACCAATTTATCAACCAAAGTGTATTTACATTTTGGTGTCAACTTAACATGTCGATGAATCGATACGAGTTTTCAAGTTCTAGACATTTTTCTCCACATCCCCATACTTATATTACGTACATTAAATAAGGAGCCGGTAGTTTGCGAAAATGTGCAGACCATTACGAAATAATTTCTTTACTGTTATACTGCGAAAAATAAGTATCAGGTGTCACATATTTATTTTACCGTAGCGTAACTAAGGAAATATCGGTTATTTTGTAGAATTGCAGAAACACTTTGCAGTGCTTGTGGTTAAGGTGTTGAGTAATGAATCAAATGTATAGAAGGTAATGGCTTTAACATCAGCCTTTGTTTTAAAATAAGATTATTTGTAAATTTGTCACTAGAGTTTCATTTAGGCATTTCTATTAGGTATTTCTTAATGAATAGAGTGAACAATAAACACTGTACTATATAGTTGTAATACCCAGGTAAAAGGGTTGCAAATTAATGCACTTATTTACTGATTATATCTTTCAAATCAGTCAGTTTCAAGCTTTCAGTCGATGATCTGGTTCCTTCAGAAAACGCTTATACTCACTATACTAAGTAAAAGGCTCATTTCCCTTACGTAATATAAACTAAAAGTAAAAAACATATTTTTAAAAACAAGCTTTTATTTAATTTCACTAAAAAGAAGACAATAAACTTTAAATCAAATTAAACCCATCGATTTATTACATTACACAATTTATATGATGTAAAAAATTGGCGCGAGATTTACTTGTTTTATAAAAAACATTATTTTTTTCTCAGAATTACTTATGTCAATATTAAGTTACATATTGTGGGTTTAATTTAACTTAAAGTTTATTTTTGAGTTTTTAGAGCATTTAAATAAGAGCTTGTTTTTAAAAATATTTTTTTACTATTAATTTATTTTTTATATTTTTAGTTATCGCTAGGCATGTTTCTAAGTCTGTTCATTTCATTTAATGCGTCATTGTTGCATGGTCGTTTGCCTGTTAATAGTGTTAATTTAGTACAGTCTAGTTCTTCAATAAGAAGATCTTCTAGTGATTCGACTCTACTAAACTCTACTTATTTCAGCTTGAAACTTCCTTGTGTCTAACTAAACACAGTTCCGGGTTTGATTTTGGAGCTTTCTTCCTTCCAGACAGGTTGCAAATCAATGCTATTGACGCCCATCTCGCCAAATTACACAAGTCATAGTATAAATCTAACCAAGAGATTTTAAAATTCATTTGCAAGATTTGACCCGAACAATTCGACCCCAAAATCCAGAAGTGGACCCTTGTCGGTCCAGCAACACAAAACTATCCCTAACCTTTTCCGAGTTATAAATCGTTCTTTAAAATTGGTATAGCGACCATCTTTGTTTTCCGCCATTTTGAATTTTCGTATTCTTCTCAACAAACCTTTCATTTAATAGGTACCCATATTATGGAAGTGCATATAAAATAACTAGCTAACTTAGCTTAGCTAACCATGCATTGTCATCCAAACTAAACGTGCATGCAAAATTTCAGCTCAATCGTTTGAGGATAACTGCTTTAATATTCAGTTGCAAGATTTAACCCGAACAAACATACATACATAGATATACAGGACCGATATATCCATTAGGCAAAAAAGGCAGATGCCTAGGGCGGCAGTCTTTTGGGGGCGGCGCAAAATAACGAAATAATTCTAATAACAAATGAAAAAAAACCTCAATCCCTAATTAAATACATTCAAATATCATTTTAAATTAAACGTAAAAATTGATTTGCTCGATTTTACTTATATTTTCATTTCTTGCATTTCCGTTCCATGTACCATGTACAACTTTTTACCTTAAATATAGACTACATTTTTTCCTATGAGATTCCGTTTTACAGATACAAATTATTTTGAGTTGAAGAACATTGTTTTAACACCTTTGAACCCAGACCGATGTAATCTTGTACAAAGGTGTTTCTAATGCTACTGACTAAGAATGTCTTACTAGTTTTTTTCTAAATAAATCGCTAATATATTTTTTTAAATCGACGCCTTTTTTCCATCATAGAATCGACGCCTCTTCGATTTCAGTCGAATGTGGTTACGTCTGAAGACTCACTTTACAGGTATATATTTCACCACCAAAATTTCGGTGAAAAAAAAGATATTCGGATATCAGTTGAGCGAGATATGAGGGTGGCTCCATGAAAAGTGGAGATGGAAAAACGCATAGCACATACAAACATAGCAAGGTAAATAAAAATTTGTAAAAATGGGCTTCCTAGCGGCAACGTTTCTTAAAAGTACCGTTTTCAGTAAACTTTGGTAATGGTTCATATTAAATATATCTACTTACAGAGTAACCTCTAGACAGTCTAGACTAGACGCCTCTCTCTCTGATATTTTGTTTTTATGTCATAGCTTTGATTGTATATGCGTCATAGTTTTAATTATCTAATATTTCCGCTTCCTGTCAGACCACCAGTCCTCTAGTATCCGCAGGTGCCTGATGTGCATTACTGTTCGCTATTCGTGTAAGCGATTATATTCTTTCTGTTCTCTCATTGTCGTGAGTCGTGACCATCATGAAATTTATACAGGGATCATAGTATATATATATATATATATATATATATATATATATATATATATATATATATATATATATATATACACATATATATATATATATATATATATATATATATATATATATATATATATATATATATATATATATATATATATATGTATATATATATATATATATATATATATATATATATATATATATATATATATATATATATATATATATATATATATATATATATATACACATATATATATATATATATATATATATATATATATATATATATATATATATATATATATATATATATATATATATATATATATATATATATATATATATATATATGTATATATATATATATATATATATATATATATATATATATATATATATATATATATATATATATATATATATATATATATATATCCGCACGTCAAAACAATGAAATTTATGAAAGGCACACAGTGTATATACCGTGTGTTTACTAAAGAATGGGCCATATTTAATTAATAGCTTCTTGGACGAATATAATGTGATTGAAGTCAACTTTCCTTAGTACAATTTTGCTTGCTTATTGCTATAGCCCCCAGAATATATATATTTTCTTAGGTTAATATTTTTACGAAAATTTATCTATTACTGAGGTAGTTTTGCTAAAATGTTGTTAAATCAGTTTTTTTTGTATTATAAATACGAATATCTGCTTGTTTTTGCGGTAAATGTACAGGGCGTTCTGAGCGCTCTTGCCACTACATTGTTCCCTTTAGATTTTTGAAGTGAATACTTCTTTGGCTGCATGAGAGTGATTTTCAAGGTCGCGTCACGACACAGTTTATAAAATTTTCGTCTCGCAAGTGAGATAAAGCATATGACAGATATGAGGGAACGAGAGAAACAGAGATAGCGAATGCAGCTTTGACTTGGGCAACGATCCCCCACAAGTGTTTTGCACGCAATTTTGATATAGTTTCTAAACGATCGTGACAGAATCGGAATTAACCAGAATAAAATATTACTTATGAATAGCATACTTATGCTTAGGATATATCTGGATTGTGCTTTCGAATCTGATCCAAATGTATGATGATCTAATTTGTTCACCAAGAATAGAATAAATAAAACTCAAAATATGAAACTCAAAACTCAAAAACTCTCTCCCCCTCTCTCTCTCATTGTCTCAACGAATCGGTAAAGAAGTATTCACTTCTATCAGCTGTACTACATTTGATTTGCTTTAAAAAGGCATACTTATTGCATGTCGCTGAAGTGCACCATTTTAGAGATAATAACGTTTAAATTAGGTAGGGCACATGTTCTAATGTTCAAGAAAGATTAGTGTTTTTCTTTATCTTTAATCATGATACCGAAATATTTTTTTAATTAGTTGATATAGTGTACATAATAAAGTTAGGTAAAAGTAGACTTATACTGTAATTGTATTTTTACATAATACGTAAAAAAATTATTCATTTTTTTTTAAATTGGTGGAATAGTGGGGATGAAAAATAGAAAATTTATCGATTTATCGCCACTGTTGTGGCCATAAGTAGATCATCATAAACCACTTATAGCCAGGTATTTTTTGATGCGTGAATATCTAATTTCTTCTTGCTGTTTTAATGCTATATTTGCTCTTTGAATATGGAACAACCAAAAGACCAGAATACTGCAGTGGTTGACAAAATATTTTGAAACAAAAATGATTTCGTTATTGTTGGGTGAATTTAAAACGATAAAAAGAAGAAACCATGATTGGGAATGTAATCCAGAGATCTCTTGTTTATATAAGGTCTGGTTGGAGATGGAAAATTCAGCTGAAACTTTTTCACAAGCTGATGGCAACATACATTAAGAATCTGATGCAAATAATGAACCTAAAAGATGATCGATGAAGACATGAAATATTTCCGTCTACTTCATGTGTACCAGAATTCACTCAAACCCACGAAACTGAAATTGATACTCCCCTAAGTATATAAAAATGAAGAATTCGATAAACTTATCTTCTCTGCAATCAATAACCCCATCTCTATTGTACGAAATATGAGTAGTATAAATACATGGGCCATATATTTTGGAAAGTGTGTAATGAAAGTATAATTTGAAACTGATTTCGTAACCCCAAATGTATTGCTATTTGTCTCGGTGTTTATAATTGAAATTATGTAGCTGGTATAATTATTAAGTATAGGAGAAAGTGCCTTGAAGAATCTTATAACAAAAATACCTGCATTTCGAACAGAATTACTTCTTATTAAGGTAAAAAAGAAACATATAAAAATATTATTTACTTTCTTTATGAAAAGTATTTATTTGTACATTCTGGTAGATGAAATTAATGCTATTATGCAATAATAATTCCTACTTTGTTATTTTGTCACATGAAATGATTTCAATTTAATGCTTCACTTTCCATATAAAATGATGATTGATGAACAAAATTATCGTTTTACACTACTGAATTAATGGAATGTTAAGAATGGCCTACATTGAAGTTTCTAAATATGAATTTAACTGACTGATGGGAACATGGCACGCAGATTCTGACCCTATTTGGGTATATATAATGGTGGCATGCTGCCATGCATGCATTCTTATTTGAACCCCTTACGTTTCAGAACTCCATTTCCTTGCTATATGCAACATAACGATATTTTAAGTGATGTGACCTCATATTGGCAGTTCTATCTCGATTAAGCACGGAAGGAACAGAAAGTAACTGATAAAATATAGTTACTAGACTAACATTTTATATTTATTTTTAATAATTCGTATCTTCCGCGCTAATGTGTTGTTTCCTTATTGATAACATTGGTACCGTTTTTATTATCTAATTACAATTACAGAACAATTATTCTATAATTACATTATTCTTACAAAAAAAACAGCTAATGTCGCTATAAAACGGTTTTATAACATTTTTATTATGCGACTGATATTTATCTTTGTCACGCGTCACGCTCGCTATACTTATAAAATACCTATAAAACTTGTTTTATGCTTATCTCATATCGGCTTTTATATAATGATTTTGAAGATATCCAATAAAATAAAGTTAATACAAATATGTGCATCAGTAACAAAATTTTATCTGATAACGGCGTTTTTGAATATAAAAAAATCGAGTTGTCATAAAGTCTTGATGTTTTTGAAATCTAAATTAAATGGAAGATCGATAATTATTCCAAGTTATCATTTGGAATAATTATCGAAGAATTGCGAATTTCAGAGGAACATGTTTTTATCAATCAACGCGAAATTTATCAAAAAAATGTCTTCACAAAATAAAAAATTTAAAAAATTGACTACTAATGTAACAAAAAATGTTCCTCGGAAGGTCGTTAACATTGTGGAAAATCACTCGTCTCACTCTTTTGATAAAGATGAACTTGACCTTCTAAACAAGGGTTTAAACTTTGCTGTAGCCCCTTCTGATGAGATTTTGGATGATGTCGTGGCAGGGATTGAAAGTTCAATTCAATATCTGCCTGATTCATCCAAGGGTCTCGTCAGAGTGGCTTGCAGGAAACAAATTTCTAAAAATACAATAAATAACGTAGACAATAGAAAGTCATGCTCAAAGAATCATAGAAAGATTATCAAAAAATTGCGCGAGAAAGACTGTTTTTATTTAAAAGCAGATAAAGGTAATAAGGTTGTTATTTTAGATAAAGAGGACTATTACGAACGGGTAAACAACCTAATTAGTAATGGTCCTTATAAAGAACTTACTAGAAACCCTTTACCAAGAATGACCACTGAAATAAAAAATGTCCTCAAATCATGTAACAACCTTATTACTCCACCTGTTAAGAATAGGTTACGTGTATCTAACCCTGCTGTACCTAGATTGTATTGACTACCAAAAATTCATAAGCCAGGGAAGTCGGTGCGTCCAATAGTATCGTCTATTGGATCTCCGACTTACCACTTATCAAAATGGTTGATTAAGGAATTTGAAAGTTTGCCCATTGCACAGCCTAGTTTTTCAGTTAAAAATTCGAATGATTTCATTGATAAGATCAAGAATATTCAATTGCAAGAGGGTGAAATTTTGATTTCCTTTGATGTTTGTTCATTATTTCCGAGTGTACCAATTCCACAGACCTTGGACTATCTTGAAGATTTACTCGAATTAAACAACTATAGAAAAGAAGTAATAGAAGAATATATAAACCTTACAAAACTTTGTATGAAACAAAATTGCTTCAGTTTCAATGACAAGTTCTATGAACAACATGAAGGAACCGCAATGGGTAACTAACTGTTTATCGCCATTCATTGCTGATGTCTTCATGAGTCGATTTGAAACTGAAGCAAAAGAAGAATTCGAGTATTTTCCTAGGATTTGGCTGAGGTATGTGGATGACATTTTTGCTGTGTTTGACACTAAGATTGCGGATGTAGAAAACTTCATTTCCAAATTAAATAGTCGTTTCACTTCTGTAAAGTTCACATATGAACTAGGAAATAATGGAAAACTTCCATTTTTAGATGTATTAGTAATTAAAAATAGTGACAATAGGTTAGAATTTGATATATATAGAAAAGATACCAGTACGATCAGATATATCCCTAATGACTCTCACCACTGCTATCAACATAAAATGGCAAGTTTAAATTTTCTTGTCCATCGTTTACTAAGTTTCCCTCTCAGTAATGAGAGGTTTGAAAAAGAAAAAGTATTAATTAAAGATATAGCTGCGAGTAATGGTTATCCGAGAGATATAGTTGAAAAACTAATTAGGAAGCGTAAATTTAAGGACGCACTTCACAATTTTACGACCTTTCAAAAGGATATAGAAACTCCAAAATATGTATCCATCCCGTACGAACCCCGGTTTACTCGTGGTTTGAGTAAGGTCTTCAAAAACGTGGGTATAACAGCGATTCATTCATCGAGTAATAAATTACAACAACTTTTAGACAATCCAAAGGATAAAATTGTTCCAAATGAAAGGTCTGGGATTTACGAAATTAGTTGTAATGATTGTGATCGAAAATATGTTAGACAAACGAGACGATCAATTAACACCAGATTTAAAGAGCATATGGCTCATCTAAAATATGGAAGAACAGATAAGTCTAGTGTTGCACAACATGCTTTTGACAACAATCATAGAATAGATATTAGTAATTTAAGATTAGTCAGAAATGTGACCAATAATAGACAATTGGATGCATTTGAGAGCATAGAAATTGTAAAATGTAAAAGTAGTATGAATAGCGACAAGGTACCTATACCGTACAGCCCGCTTTACGCGTTGCTTAGCAACTAATCATTGAAGCGTGACTAATGATTTCACCATAAATAGTATAAATAGGGTAGATTTTTATTTTAAGATTAGTTTTAATCGTCTCCGGATGATGCCAACTTGGGTGGCGAAACGCGCGTCGAGCGAAGTGAAAGTGTTTTGGTGTTTGTGGAAACTACTCCGAGTGTTATAGTTACATCAAAGGTTCCAGCCCTATCCAGTAATCTCTAGATATATTATAAATATATTAGAGTTAGATAACTGTTGTTGCAAAACGTTTAAAACTTTTAAAAAGTAATTCATTTTTATAGCTATTTTAACGTTTTTATTATAACGATAAAATAATTTTATTACAGAAATCAAATTTATCTTTGTGAAAGCTTGTAAATAATATAAATTTATTTGTAAAATCAACGATGAAACGTTAAAAACTGAATTATCGCTTATAAAACAAATTTGCTAGGTGGATATTGCGTACTATTTTTCACATCAAATATTAATGCATATTATAAAAGCAAAATTTTTTTCTTATGGTCTACTGCTACAGAGAAAATACTTTGGAACAACCTCTGTATCTTCTTTCACAAACACTTCTTAATGTTCTGAATGTTCAAGTAAATTAAGATATGGATTCGAGAGATAGAGAGCATAAAATTACGGTTATAGATCTATGGTCTTGATGTTCTTGATAATTAGATAATCAAACCATTATTAATAAAAATTCTGACTTTTCCTGTGCCACCAATTGGAATCAATTGAGGCGTGATGAATTATTAGTTACTTTCAGTTGGGTCAAGCAGCGTTTTTGTGAAAGTGGATGTGGCAGTGTCCAATGATATACATTTATTCACTTTCAATGGACCTCCGTAAGTATTGCGTAGGTATATAATACTTTCAAAGATATATTATACTTAAATGTAAATATTTCATTTTATGTTAACAAGTAATTGTGGTTATTATTTATATACGTTTAATCGCAGTTATATTAATAAAAGTTGCCAAATTTTCTGCAATTATTACTGTATTTTAAACCCAATTTTCAATGTTATTATTTTGTTCATCATTATTTTAATTTTGTTTTTGTTCCATTTTATAAATTTTTGTATTTCAAATAGAAAAATGGTGGGAGAAACTTTGGAACATATAAGCAGTTGGATATCAAATGCTCGGGGACAACTTTCCAAAGTTTGTCTCTCTTTGACGTGATCCACGTATTCCTTACTTACATATTTATAATATACCTACTACAGTTCGTACAATATGTATGTGAAGTAGAACGACCGGCAACCCTGACCTACACAATGTTTTTCATTGGCGTAGACATTTTTTTTCTTAGGGGGGTGAAAGTAGAAGGTTTTTATATGAATATTTTCAACACCACAGCTGATATTGAATGCAAGTTTCCACACCACTCATGAAGGCTTCATGTTTCCACACGCTTTCAGCGCCTTACTATTTTTTAGTGGCTGGTTCGCCAGTAGCCATATTTCCCACTAGAAACAAAAATAAATATGTACAAAACAGCTAAGTAGTCGAGAAAAATAAACTTTAAAACGGAAAAATAAAATAAATATACTTGCGATTGAAATACAATCATATTTATTGTGTAAGTAGGTATCTACCTAATCTACCAAATCGTTAACACTCAACAAAGACAAAGATTATTAACAGACAAGCTTTGACAAAGATCAGAGCTTGTTTGTTAATAGGTACCTACATAACTAAACCGAGACTAAATTCAACACATTTTTAAAAATCATTACAAATGCAATACATACCTACCTACCAGCTTCTCATCGCAAAGCGATTTCCAATACTCACACTTTTTACAGCCAATCAAAATTAGAAACTGACCTTGAGGTATTTTACAGTCATTGAAAATTTTCCTTTCTTTTGTGGCTAGCTAGGTACACGGTTATAATTTTTTAAACAGTCTATAGAACTTTTAATTTTGCCCACTGATGTAAATTATTAATTTGTGATCTATACTCTATCCAACGAGAGAATGGACTTGCTTTGCGCATCGGCGACTAAAGAGGAGGGGCTCTGTAACGAGCTACGCAGGACCGTCATTCGATGAAATAAATTCGTAAGTAGGTGAAATAAATTTTATTTTGAAAACATGAAAACATTTTATTTATTTAACATAAATTTATTATAAATGTATGAGCGTTATGAAAGTAATATAAGCCCTAAAACTGTCTCTTCGTACGACATTTGCGGATTGTCTTCCTTTAATTTCTTATATAAATTTATTATAATTATTTTTTGACTTTGATGCACGACCTAAAATTAAAAACAAAAATAAATCATTGACCACGGTTACTGGTGATGAATAGTATACGTATTAAATAAAACATATTTATTATTATATTTATTTATCTGCCCTCTTTTATTCTTCTTAATTGGCGATAATGGTGGATTTATCTCGTCTCTGGCTGCTGCCATTATTATAATAGATTTAAAACTTATTTCACAACCGTAAACAACACAACTAAAATAACCGTACTTGCGAGACTACAAATACAAACTGTGAATAGGTAGGCAGTAGTAGGTACTTTATATAATTAGGTACCAGGTAGGTATCGGACCCAGGCGCCGGCCCTGGCTACCTGCTGAGCCAATTAATACGTTGAGGGCGTTGAACTAATGTTCTAAGGGGCGGAGATCTGACCAAAACAGACGAATTTTCGCTCGAGTGCAAGTCCATTCTCTCGTTGGATACAGTATAGATGGTAGGTACCTACATAAAAATAAAGTCAATGGACAATAGGTACCTACTTATGTAATAAACCAGAGAGCGTTTTCAGTTTTGTAAATCCCAAAAAAAAACCTAACATATCGTTGCATTTAGCATTTATAACCTAGCGGCCTCAAGCACTGGAATATTTTTTGGATAAAATTATTTGAGCACGGTCTTGAGTGGAGGATGTAATAGGTACCTACCTACCTCAGTACACGTCAGTACCTACTTCGAGCAGCCCATAAATCAACTTTTTGTTAAAGTCGGCTCTGCTTTAACACCCACTATCCATTTTTGCCGTCAAATAATATTTTCCTTAAATTTTTTTAACACGCCTATCCTATCTCGTAAATAAAGCGAGGTCTGGTGGAAATCTACGTCTTTCAAGTTTCATACGAAACGAACAAACATGTTTGCTAACCGCCATACTCTTTTATTTCAACTCTCGTAGCGATGTATACCTACATAGGTAGGTATATAAATAATATATTAGCAATTCCTGCGAACACGCCACTGTAAGATATGCGAACCTGATCCCATTCGATCCGAGAATCCGATCCCGATCCGAGAGATACGATTTCAATAAGTTAAAAAGAGATATACTGCTCGAATATTCGTTATTGGAAAGATCGTGGATCGGCGTTCCCGCTTTTACCTATAAAAATAGATGTTTAGATGACGTAATTGTCATATTTAAAGTAGACGAAAATAAATGTAAAAACGTAACATCTTGGCCTATAATATATTATTGTGTGCACAATTATTATTTAATAACATTCATAAATAATATATACAACTTTAATATAGTATTGTGAGATTTGATATTTTAATTGAATACTGAGAAATTTGAGAATTACATGTGGCAACTGCGCGGTATCTTATATGCGGTCAGTTGACTACAGATACATATTGAATTAACTGTAGGGAAACTTTCTGAAGCGCAAAATGTAAAAATGTATATTACCTTTGTTGTCGATAGCCTCTGAACCGTTTATCCGATTTAGATGCTCTCTTTGGAGTAATGATACATACATGTAGACAAACAAAACAAAATGTGTGATCGATTTTTTACCGTAATTTGTATTTGATGATGATTCAGCATGTATTATATGTATTATATTTCAAGCCTCCAGTGGAATACATTAGCATCATCTACATACATCTCGACACCACCCATATCACATTATATAGACTATAATTTGTTGTTGACATTTTATTTCCTGATTCGCCATGTTAGCTCTGTTATTAAAGATGCAGGTTTTTATAATACTGCATTATTTGATTGACTAAAAAATAAATAAAATTAAACTTAATTATTCTGTGGCCCATTCACGTGTCTTATTGTTTGCGTATTATCAGCATATTAAATGTGCATTCATAGCATCATAATTTGCATTCATAATATCTAATGACACACATATATTTGTAAGCTAGTACATAAGTACAAATAGTTAGCAAATAATTTGCAAAATAATTTCGAAAAAACTGAAGTAGGTACTCTGAAATAAATTGCAATGAACAAATATTTTTTAGACTAGTAAGTACATTGTTTAGAAACAATATGTATTTATATTAATTTTTATCTGTAAAGCTGCAAAATCCTTTCTGAAGTCGTTAGTGACAAATATATGAGTTACAAATATTTGCACATGTCCCGCTATGCAAGTTAAATGTTTATACATAGCGGTAAAAATATCTGCGTTTGGCAATTTATACCCACTAGCAAAATAAGAATTCGCAACATATCAGTACACAACATAATATTATTCATGAATATACATGCTGTATGTATAATATATATATATATATATATATATATATATATATATATATATATATATATATATATATATATATATATATATATATATATATATATATATATATATATATATATTGAGATAAACGAAAATATAGTACTTAAATCAGTAATCAAATTCAGTAAATACCGAGGTAAATACATCAAATTATAAATTAAATTAAATCAGTGATCCATAATTATGGCACATACTATAGTATAAGCGCAAGCACACACGCATCGCTGACCAACATATATACTATAGCAGAACACCATCCAGAACTTAACCACACGCCTGATTGGTCAGAACGTAATATCATTATCTCTAAATTATTTATCCGGACAAAAATCTATATCAAGCATAATTACAATAGACAAGTCCCAATAATAACTATAGGGTATCGATCATTAATAAACTATGTCTATATTAAAAGATTTATTCGAAAGAAGTGTTAAAATGGGATTCGAGATGACCAAAATGCAATGTTGAGTTAACGCTTAATACATAAATTGAAGTGACGCAGCAGAAAGTGAATCTGATTGTATTATAGTGTTTAGAATTCGAAATTAGATCAAGTGAAAATCGAATTGTAAGAGTTTTACGTAAAATTAAATAAATCAAATAATAGGCAACAATCTGATTGGCCAGATTATATCATAATAACAAGAAAGAAGGATGGTAACCAGGAAATGCAAATGTTTTTCCATACGGCATATCCGTAGTAACATGTAACATATAACAATAGGAAAGAGTCCAGCTAATGCGTTCGATGAGGTAACAGCCACACTTCTAATTTTTATAAAAATTTGTTACAAATGAATAGTTAAACTAAAGAAAAAATATTTAAAATTGTGTTAGATAAGTAAAAACACCAGTGTGAACACCAGTGAGAACACTCGTCGTAATTAGCAAGTAAGAAGTATAGAGTCTTGGTAGCGTCCCAGTCGCGAAGAGTTTAGTGATATATTCATCACCAAACTCTTCGGGGGCTGGGAAAAAAGAAAAGGAAACAATGTTTTAAGAAATTTCAAGTGATAAAGGAATATAAGTGCAGAAGCCGAAAATTTAAAGTTTGAGAGTGAATATTTCCCATAATAGAGTTCCAGCAATCATATCAGCATTCCAGAGGTAGTACGGCGACATCCGCTAGATGACACCACCAGAGCACAGCAGCATCTGTTAGTGTACCAACCAGTGTTGTCAACAAAAGTGATGTTTTTGTGCGTGGCAATTAAAAGGATTAACATAAATTTCGAAGGTAATAACAAATTCAAACTTTGCTAATTTTAAGAAACATTGTGACGGAGGATTTGGTCCCATGTAGTAGATATAAGTTAGTAGATATAAGTAGGTGTGCGTAGGTTAAAAATAAGGTTTCAGATTTTGTTTATTTATTATCATTATATGACAATAAACATAGTCATATCCAAATAACTTCTTTTTTGTTCTTTTGAAAATTTTCAGGAAAAATTTTAAATCATACAATCTGAGATTCAACAAAATTCAATAAATTTAACAAAATATTATAATATCATAGAATTCACATTTCAAAAGTAACTTCACTTTAAGAATTTTTATCTTGCAAATAAATTTAGATAGACCTAATTGAACTCCCTCTAGGACTAAGGAGAGCTCATGCTTTAAGTGATCCTTCTAGTAAATTAGAAATAAGTGTTCATAGAACTGGCGCCCATAAAACAAGAACGATTCAATAAGAAATAGGGTAAGTATCCTGTAGTCACTTCAGACATTTCTTCATCATATTATTACTTTACATTATCTCATTATCTCATTAGCTTTCAAGTTCTTTGCTATTCATATTTGTTTTGTAAAAAGAAATGGGTTTGTAGAAATTCATTACATAGAGAAACAATGCATATAATCATGATAATATTTGGAAACTAGATATTGAATTTTCTCTTTAACTTCGGTAGAGGTTGAAAGTTAAAAGCATGCATGCTTACCGGAATAAATTACTGGTAAGAATATATAATATAAAACGACACTGAAAAATATTTTTATGTGACATGTAGAAGAATTATCAGATGTTATTTAAAAAGGCTTCGAAAGAAGCGTTGTTAGTTAATAATTCTTAATTTTTTATTATGGTATGCTGAATTACGACAAATAAATGATACTGAATGTTCTATTTAGCCATTGAATTAATTATCATTTTAATGTGGTCAATTTAGCAGTTATTATCTACGAAATCGATGGTATAATTAATTGAATTGGTGGTGAAATGTACTAGGTACAAACTGGGTAAATTAGCCAATATAGAAATTACAGTTTGTAATCATATATTTTGTAATTTTTCACGCTTCTAAATAAATGGACGCACGTGTATCATAGTCCTTATTAGACCTAATGCAGGATTTCTCAACGATATGAAGTGTCCACTATTACTAACTCTGATGGAAGTTTATAGACAATCATGTGAATGTAGACTGGTTTTTTGAAATTTTATAAAGTTTAGAAAAACATCTTTCCTGTGTTTCTTTATGGTACTTTTGTTTTGACATGTTTAACAATTATGCACATATTAGACATTTATATAAAGAAATGTTTTTTTTTAAACTTAAAATGTCTTATATAATGAAATTATATTAAAAGAAAAGTGGTTCAATATAAGCACATATATATATATATATATATATATATATATATATATATATATATATATATATATATATATATATATATATATATATATATATATATATATATATATATATATATATATATATACACTCCCCGGCACAAAATTCCGTCACCCTAAAATTTTGCCCAATTTTGATGTTTTATAACTTTTTTATTTTTCATCTGATTTTCATAAATTTTTTACCAGTCTGTAGATCAGTTCATTGTGTGTCTTTTTAATTATTGTAATAAGTCATATTTTTCGTCCAGGCAATATTATACAGGGGTAAATCAAAGTGTTGTTTTTTGTCGTAAACTCAAAACACCCTGTGGAAAAATTGAGGCGAATAATTTTGTTTACAAACTGTTTGCTGCCATCTTAGACGTATTGTAAACATTTTGTTTTTTGATTCATCCCATTATCTCATTTCTTCTGCGAGCAGCAAAATTTTAAATGAAACGCTGTAAATTTTATCATTTTTAATTAAAAAACATCGACGTTGGCTAAATACGCGGTTATTGTGACATATATATATATATATATATATATATATATATATATATATATATATATATATATATATATATATATATATATATATATATATATATATATATACACTCCCCGGCACAAAATTCTGTCACCCTAAAATTTTGCCCAATTTTGATGTTTTATAACTTTTTTATTTTTCATCTGATTTTCATAAATTTTTTACCACTCTGTAGATCAGTTCATTGTGTGTCTTTTTAATTATTGTAATAAGTCATATTTTTCGTCCAGGCAATATTATACAGGGGTAAATCAAAGTGTTGTTTTTTGTCGTAAAAACACCCTGTGGAAAAATTGAGGCGAATAATTTTGTTTACAAACTGTTTGCTGCCATCTTAGACGTATTGTAAACATTTTGTTTTTTGATTCATCCCATTATCTCATTTCTTCTGCGAGCAGCAAAATTTTAAATGAAACGCTGTTAATTTTATCATTTTTAATTAAAAAACATCGACGTTGGCTAAATACGCGGTTATTGTGACAGAATATTTGACACTACAGTTAATTTAGTGTGTTGTCATCATGGTAACTACAGCAGACGTAGGTAGAATTGTTGCCTTAATAGAGGATGGCCGCAATAAGAGTTATGTCTCCCGTACTCTGGGAATTGCGCGGTCAACAGTTTGTGATGTTTGGAATAGGTATCTACAGACGGGAAACTTTATTAGGCGGCAAGGCTCTGGCAGAAGGAGAATGACCACTCAAGCTGATGATCACTTTGTCATTATGAGTTCTTTAAGAGATCGAAGAGCTACTGCTGTGTATCTAAAAAATGACTTGCAAATGGTACGTCGAGTAAGTGTAAGTGAAAGAACGATACGTAGAAGATTGTTAGAAGCAGGATTGCATTCACGAAGGCCAGCAGTATGTCCAAAATTGCTTCCTCGGCATCGACAACACCGACTGAGATTTGCAAGAGCGCATGCTGACTGGACTGTAGAACAGTGGGGAAACGTACTATTCACAGATGAATCCAGGGTTTGTTTAAGGTCGTCGGATGGTCGTGAACGGGTATACAGACGTAGAAATGAAAGATATGCAGACTGCATCATATCTGAGCGACTACAATATTACGGTGGTTCAGTCATGGTTTGGGCGGGTATTTCTACCGATGCACGTACTGACCTTGTATTTGTTGAAAATGGAGCACTAACCGCCCACCGTTACATTGAGGAAATCCTCCAAGAAATTGTTGTTCCATTTGCTCCTTTCATTGGGAACCAATTTACATTATTGCATAATAATGCTAGACCTCACGTTGCACGGGTAGTGAGCGAATATCTGGATGAGGTTGGACTTCCAAGATTGGACTGGCCCGCATGTAGCCCGGATCTCAACCCAATCGAACATCTTTGGGATGTTCTTAAAAGAGCACTCCGTCGCCGTCCTGTGCAACCACTAACCTTGCAAGACTTACGGCTGGCGCTGACAGAAGAATATCAGGCTATTCCTCAAGACAGAATAAGTAATCTTATTAATTCGATGCCACGAAGAATGCAAGCTGTCATTGCTGCGAGAGGAGGACATACACGTTATTAAAATTTGTCTTTGTTAATTAATTTTGTGATATACCTAGTGGATGTTTTTGTTAATAAAAATAAGCTTGAAATCAGCGTTTCATTTAAAATTTTGCTGCTCGCAGAAGAAATGAGATAATGGGATGAATCAAAAAACAAAATGTTTACAATGCGTCTAAGATGGCAGCAAACAGTTTGTAAACAAAATTATTCGCCTCAATTTTTCCACAGGGTGTTTTGAGTTTACGACAAAAAACAACACTTTGATTTACTCCTGTATAATATTGCCTGGACAAAAAATATGACTTATTACAATAATTAAAAAGACACACAATGAACTGATCTACAGACTGGTAAAAAATTTATGAAAATCAGATGAAAAATAAAAAAGTTCATCAAAATTGGGCTATTATTATATATATTATTTAGTATTTTCTATTTAGAAAATACTAAAGTTATTAATAAAGAACAAAATTATAAAACACGCCTAATAATGGAATCAATTTATATTCAAAAAAATCCTAATGCATGTAATAACAAGAAAGATACAGAACATCTTTCTACAATCTACAATCTGTTAATATAAAAGTATTAAATAAATTAACAAAAAACATTCTCTCTATATATAAACTTATATACGTACATACATACCTACTTACTATAAATATACATCTACATAATATTAACATAACCAAAATTAGAATAATAATGAAATATAAAATAGCTTAAGTTCGTAGGGTTTCTTGGCTGTTCTTCCCTATGATACTAATCGAACAGTCTAGTAACCTTAAAAATTAATTAAAACTGTCATATTTACCTGTGTCAAATATGTCACAAAATAAAATACTCTTTTGAAAAAGGCCCAAGAAAGGGACCGAAACGTCAAGTAACCTAATCAGTCGTTTTATTGCTACTATCCCAAGATAAACCCTCCAAAAAAAATATATAAAGATAGCAAAGAAATTAGAAGATAAATATATATATATATATATATATATATATATATATATATATATATATATATATATATATATATATATATATATATATATATATATATATATATATATATATATATATATATATATATATATATATATATATATATATATATATATATATATATATTGTACTTTTTATTTATTTATTTATCTAATTTGAGGGATTAAGTATAATAAGGCAAATGGCGGAAATACTTAACTGAAGCCATATAAGTACCTCGGTCGGTACCTCAGGTATAATTATCTTTCCACATGAGTAACCATTCTTATTTAACAGTCGGCGAAATTCTACAAAATATACAAGTAGATATTAATCATTTGTTATTAACTTTCGCCTTTTAAGATACTAATAACTTTATTCCTTAAAAATTTGTATATTTTTTCTTGCTTGGTTATGTCATATGGATTGACATATGCTCAGTAATCTCTCTAAATCTGCGACTTACTAAACCGTTTTTACTATTATGGATATTCTTCTTCTAGTTTAATAATCTAGTTTAAGTGGGCGTGATAATAGTGTATAGCCAAACTAATAATGTATAGTATAGCTAAACCAACATTCAAACCGCTGCGCTGTTTTCTGTTTGTACACAGTGCTTTGTAGAGCTAATTCAATTATTTTGGTGGCCATTTGAATAATTATACTCACTGTTCTCCTTTCATTCGTTTATCCTTTAGCTGCCACCTGCATATGAAATAATAAGGAACATTTAATGAGGTATAGAGGTATTTACATCGAACATGTGCGTGTTATTCATTTACTTCTAGACAGAGAAAGTGATTGGTTCCTATAGAAATAACTCAACTGTTTACATATAAAAACAACTCATCTAGACATAACTCATTTTACATCATTGTACATCTCAACATTATGTCGTGTGACAGAAAATGCAACAACCAGTAATAACAAATAAATATACATCATTGGTAATAAAGATTATATCGAAATGGTGGCAACGAAATGGATTGGGTTGGAATTACTGATAGATATTTATTTTATTAAGAATATAAGTAATACT
This sequence comes from Tetropium fuscum, assembly GCA_964058915.1. Lineage (NCBI taxonomy): Eukaryota > Metazoa > Arthropoda > Insecta > Coleoptera > Cerambycidae > Tetropium > Tetropium fuscum. The sequence goes on from CAXKVY010000133.1 coordinate 576,766, forward strand.
TTATGTGACAGAATAAAATTCTGTTTTCACGTGTCTAATAAATTTGTTTAAAAGTGTGAACAAAATATCACAATTGCTTTCAAGACTTTTCTATTGTATCCTCTTTAAGTGACATTACCATATTATATATCTACTATTAAGTTTTACCAGTCACTACTGTTCTTGCTATAAAACTAAAGCTGTCGTTTAATTTTTTTTTATTTAATCAAAAATTATTATTTGAGAACAAATTTATCATTATTTACGTTCGAAATGAGGCCCATTATTTATCATGGGTATTCTAATTTCAACAGTAGTTTTCTTTAATCTTATTTCTTGTCACACTTACTAAGAAAGAAATTTTTTTAGTCATATAAAAAATTTTATACAAAATTTTTTATAAGACTTTGAAAATCGACACTTATTCTTGATCCTCATTTATCAAAAATATTGTGATTCTTACAAATGGACCTGTGTGTCCAGATTGATACTTGTAGACTTACGTATTCAGGTAGGCGTGAAGGTATGCATCACCGTGTATATGCCCATTTAGTGTCGTCACAATTAATGCTATATTTAACATTGTTTGTTTCTCCGTTTGTTTATATAACCGATTAGATAATTTATTAGTCTTTATTTACATAAATCATAACCATAACAAAAATAATTATTTTAAACAGTTTACAGTTGCAAATTGTTGTCCTAGGTTGCTGCATTAAATAATAATAATGATCATAGTTATGTAAATAATATGCATTATTATAGATGGCATGTTTATATGGAAAATTTGTTTAGAATAGAAATAATTGTTATATAATAATATTAACAGATAATGATGAGACCTTTAACTGATATTTAATTTAATTAGTGATATTTATTAGTATATTTTGTTGTATTTATGATGTGAAATTTTACAAACCCTATTAATAACATTAACAATACCAACAAACAATATTTATAATTACCAATTATTAAAATCGTTTTCCAAGAATTCCTCATATGAGTAAAATGCATTTTTCTAATTCTGACATTTAAAGTGACACCTTTCAAAACCCTTTGACGTTAGGAAACATCATACTTATCACAACCAGTTAATAAAAGTAAAATTGTACGCAACTGGTTTTCTAAAGTTCATTTCGTAGTAGGTTATTTATATTTAGACTGACAAGCAATGAAAGTGAAAAGCTGTCACACCGTTACAACCTACTGGATTGTTTTTAAGCGAGTTTTCTTCTCATAAAATATAAAAATGGTCAAAATTAGAAAAAATCTTGTATGAAACACGTTGGGAAACACTACTTTGTGTAACTCGCATCCTTTTGAGAAATCTGCTCGTTACACAAAATAGGACTTTTCCAAACTGGTTACATAAATAGCTATTTTCTCATTTTGACATTCAAAGTGACACTTTACAAAACCCTTTGACATTAGGAAAGGTTTTACGTTTCATAATTAATTACGAAAAGTAAAATTTTACGCAACTGGTTTTGTTCATTCATTTAGCCTTTCTTAACCTTAAAAAAATTGTGTTTATTTTATCTCGTGTGACTTTGAATTTGACTGTGGGTGCTGAAATTGTCCTCTTTCTCTTTTATATATACCGTGCCTACGATATTACTAGCCAGCCTATAACTTCCTTGTAATAAAATATATCGATTTCAAACTTTGGGAAGTTGTATGGTTGCTAACGGCACAGCATAAATAACAACCAGCAATATATCTTACTCGTGAAAAAACAGAACTAAATTCAATGACCTTGACGCCATATGTAGGGAATAGACATCAGTGATGTATTTAGGGAAATTGGCCCAATAATCCAGTGCAGTATTTAAAATTTGTGAACCTATAACACAATATACCTATAACACAAAATCAAATAAGAATTTTGGATTTTTTTGCTGGGAGAGTGTTAGTTGATAAAAGCAATATAATGTCCTTTATCCTTTGATTAATGTAAAAATATTTTGACTATTAAAGTCTTATGTGTTTTTAGTGAATTTAAAAAAAACGTTGTAATTGTATGACATGGAAGTTTTTATGATATAATTATTCTTCTGTGCTTTTTTTTGACAGATTTTACATTTAATCTCAATATTAGTAAGTAAATACGTAAGATTGTATCTTATCTTCAGATAAGTAAGATCTTATCTTCAGATGTCTTGATAAAGGACATAAATTTTTCCAAAAGGCGCAAAAGGTATATTTATGAGATTAGTAGTAAATTATCACGAAAAAAAGCATGTTGTGCATTCAAGCAATTTAAATAATTATGCGAAATTGGAAACCTTTTTGAATGTTTTGATACTCATACAAAGTACAATTTATGTATTTCATTGACAAGATAGCAAAATAGGTCTTAAGAAAAATGATAATATTTTTATGTAGTTACACATATTTAAAAAAATCTTTTCAAAATTCAATTTTGAATTGCTCCAGAAAACTTACCACAATTGACCCAAACCGCTATAGCGATGAAACTGTTTCAGAACTGCCAGGAATAATTAATGATTTGATAGCATTTTTTTGTGCTAGGGTAAATGCACCAGTGATTGACCAGCCCCCATTGAATGACCATTAGTTCAATTTTCTTAATATAATAAGTAAATTTGCAGCACTGTGTACAGAAATCTTTCCATTTCGGCAATAGAGTACTTTTTAGTACCTGAATTCGCCATTGGAGGGCGTTATGACGCATGGTTGTCATGTACATATGGCGGCAAAATACGCGAGTCTGTGAATGTACTAGTGATTTTATCAAAATACTAAGGTAAGTCATAGGGTAGTGTTATTTTCGATACAATTTTCTCAAAGTAATATCATTTATCTTTTGTTATCTATACCTTTTTGCATAGTATATTATTGAAGGGGTGCATTTTCTTAATAAAATAAGTAATTTAATAATTAGGGGTTATAATATCTAACTGGTCATATACTGGATCTGCATATCATCAGTTGTCTAGTGAATGACCACAAGCGGTCATTTACTGGATTTACTACTACATGAGTTTTTAACTGATATGGTGTAGTGGGTTTATTGAATTCTTCCCTTATCTACTATATTTTAATTACGCCATTATACTCTAATTTAGGACCAATATATGACCGGTTTAGGAACCGTAGTGAATGACCGGTGGTCATTCACTGGATTAAATATATTTTGGCGAATTCAGTAAATGACCGAAAATATTTCAGATTGCTCTTAGAAAAAAAATATTTTCCAGATGGCAGACGCTGGTCAGATAAGAAAGAGAAAATATGAACGTTTCAAATACAGTTTAACTGATTTGAAACTGGCAATAGAGGCTGTACAAGGGCCAAGGCAGCTTTCAATAAATAAGGCATGTCAGGAATATAATATCCCAAAAGGAACACTTGTAAATCGACTCCATGGACAAGGTTCCGTTGATGAAAGAAGAATGGGACCTTTGCCAGTGCTTTCTGTAGAGGAATTAATAACAGTGAAAATATTCAAGATGAAGCAAAATTGTTTGTAGATAAACTTGTAATACGTCAAACTGTCGTTTCAAAATATGACATAATGCTTACTTTACCGAAAAAAGTAACATCCACTATAGTATTTTCGACAGGAACAATACAACATGTTGATCCTATGCAGGTTAAGATATGTGTAAAATATTTAGTGAATATATCATTCCGTTCAGAAAATATTACACATTAATGTAAAAAAAAATTAAATTTTAACACCCTGTATCTTCCTTAGGAAGCTAGATCGGCCATATCTTTATAGGCACTTTTCTTTTTAAAAACGTGCGTTCTATCCCCTGTTAAAGTTTGTCTACAAAAAACTGACTCACCCTGTATATATAACTAACATATAACAATAAAACTTATAACCATAACCAAAAACTATAACACATAAAGGAACACTACGCCACTGTATACACGCCAGCCGAAAACGAAATGCATAAATTCTCGCCGACGACGCTGCGTCATTTGCCAATGCCTATGCCGTAATGGCGGATGCGCGAACAGGTGCGCAGAAGTTTCCCGCTCATGAGAGATAAACTGCTGGTTGTTATTTATGCTGTGCTAACGGTGCAGAGGTTGATTGCCACAAGATCTGATTGGCATTTCCGGTTTAACCGGAAACAGTATAAACTTTGTTATTTTTAATGGAATACCATATGTATTATTAGAAATTTAGATTGCCCAGAAAATTCTAGAACCAAAACGTAGCATAGCCTATACCTATCTTTGACAGTTTTCGAGGAAATGGTGGTTGAAAATGTTATATCAATGATAAATTACTTCATTTTCACATAAAACAAATGAATGTAGGAACAAATCTGTTACGGTTATTTAAGTTTTTTGTGGAGTAAAATTTGATAAAGTCATAAAAATTTCTTTTCCGGCTTTACCGGAAGTACTACGAAAAGTGATTTAGAGGGTGAAATTACTTCGATATTTTTAATGGCACACCCCTGTATTGAATATTAAATTTACATTCTACTAACATTTCTGGATATTTTTTGTTTCTTCTGTCCCCTACCTAAACCTAATTATTTATAAGATATCGGCGACTTAATGTTCACCTGCACTATAAATATCTCACAAATCTGCTCAAAGCAGAAATATAAAAATAAGTAGGTATCAAAAGTGAATCACTAAAAGTAATAGGTAGGTATAATTTATTTTAACCATAATATAAAGGTTTAAAATGTACACCGTTGACTTCTCGGCAAGAATAATTTTTTTCTTTAAATTCCCGAAGAAAGTTTTCCATTTGAATTGGAGTAATAGAGTTTATCACTTGCGTAATTCTATTTCTAAGGTCTTCTATGTTATGTGGTTATGTCTTTATACAACTTTTGCTTGATATGGGACCAGTAAAAAAAATCCAATGGTGTAAGGTCTGGAGATCTCGCGCCTAAACACAGCCATTTTTAACAACTAGATAACATACACATTTGCTAAAATAATGCAACAGTACTGTCACAATCGGTCAATTGTGGTTTTGTTTTACACAGTCCTCCTGAATCAAAGTTCTGTTTAAACATAATTTTTTATTGTTTAGCCTTTGTGACAGTGCAAGTGAACATTCAGTCGCCGATACCTCACAAACTATTAGGTTTAGGTAGGAGACAGCAGAAACAAAAAATATCCAGAAAGGTAAGTAGAGCGTAAATTTAATGTTCAATACAGGGTGTTCCATTAAAAATATCGTAGTAATTTGAGCCTGAAAATCACTTTTCGTAGTACCTCCGGTACAAACGGAAATTAAATTTTTAAGACTTTAGCAAATGTAACTCCCCAAAAAACTTAAATAACCGTAACGGTTTTGTTCCTACATTCATTTGTTTTATATGAAAATGAAGTAATTTATCATTGAAATAACATTTTCAACCGCCATTTTCTCGAAAGCTGTCAAAGATAGATATAGGTTATGCTACATGTTTTGGACCTTGCATTTTCTGGGCAATCTAAATGTCTAATAATATATAGGGTGTTCCATTAAAAATAACACAGTTTATACTGTTTCCGGTTAAACCGGAAATGGCAATCAGATGTTGACGCAATCAAACTGTGCACCGTTGTCAACCATACAACTTTCCAAAATTTTAAATAGATATATTTTTTTACAAGGAAGTTATAGAGTGGCTAGTAATATCGTAGGCACCCGGTATTACAGTGAATGCAAGATACAAATGCACGATAATGTAAGAATATTAAACCGAATAAATTCAGAGTTACCGTCATCTCTCTATACTTCCAGAAATCCAGGTCCAGAAATGATCCTGATTGATTTTATTTAACTATACTAAAAGCAAATGAATATCTCCAAATCAAGATAGCGCAAGAAATAACTGAATGAACTAAACCGTGGAATGCCGTATGAGGTGATTCTTCGTGTCAAGTGATCCAGGTGCGATGAGTAAACTATCCCTGTTCCAGATTGGAATCCCTACGATTAATATCGTCAGGCGTGCATGATACACAAATAGGACATCTGATTGCTGAAATGCCTATGCAGTGACATGGGGAACTGATTTTATTTGCTGGCAATATACATAGTTATATTATGGAATATAATTATTCACACTATATAGTATGATATATTTATTGAGCAAATAAAGCAATTATATTATTAATATGCTCTTCCCTGATATTGGTATTTCTGGGATCAAGCTCAAGCGATAAATCTAAAATTATGATATACGATCAGTTCTTCAATAGATACGCTGTTTGCTGAGGCTTAATACTTTAATGAAATAACAAAATAAGACAAGATTAATGTTGGGTTACTGGGTGATTTATATTTAACGGATAAAACCTTACCATGTCTCGATAAGCAAGATCAGCAAGCACGAGTTAGTGTATTGAACCTTGTAGATATACGTATATATGAAATGACCGAGAATATCGAGAACTGACCTCAGTTACATTCATTGAAAGTGAGAGTATATTTCAGTCGTTATCTCCGCTATTTATTTATACATATCAGTTATTAAAGCGTCCTGGATAAGGTTATTTACCTGACGTCGATGTAGGTATAAAAATAAAGACTACTAGAAAACATTTTAACTTTCTATTTGAGACGATTGGTCTAAAATGTATGCCTATAAACTATAAACTGTGGAGGTGCACAGTGTATTGTGTTAGGTGTTATCTATAGATTCCAACTGTAGGTGGTGCCTACCTTAGATTGAATACATATTTCCTAACAGGTTTCCTCTTCGTGGAGTTGCTTGCAGTTGTTTCTTCTTTCTTCATAATTTACAATTATTATTAATCAGTTCGTTGTAGAAAAGAGAATATGCAAGCGGCAATCTTAAAATATTTTGGTATCGTGGCATTTATCTAGTCCAAGTTCACGCATTTGAAAGGTGTAGTAGGCTATTGAACTCTAGATAGTATTATCGTTCTCCGGTTATGTATTATTGTTTTCGTAGATGTGGTGGGCATATGTGTAAGTAATTCTTGCTTATAACACTGTTGCAATAGTATTTCAATGAGTTTTAAATGCCATTCATATACAGGGTGTCCCAAGAGTCAACGTCATCCCTTGCGGAGCTGACAGGCCAGACCTTAGGTTTATTTTTCAATTTTTGAGATATTCGCAAATTATTTGTGAATTTCGTGAAAATACACACTACCTTATCTCAGGTTTTCGAGTACTGCCGTGAGCAAAAAAACTATTAATTGTTTGTTCTTTGTTTATGCAAAAAACAAAATTTTATTGAACTATATTCGGTGCAAAAACAGGTTCTTTATTGCACTAGTGCAGTAATTTTTTTATTGCACTCATCTGTCATTCTACTAGTGTTTTGTGATCATGACAAACATAAATATAAAATTTGACATTTACTAGTGCCACCTAAATTAAACATTGTTTGGATTTTGCATGAACGTAGAAAATGTAAATCGTTGGACAATTTCACGTCGCGTGCAATAAACACTTACTTTTTGCACTTAAATTAAAATTGCACGTAAATATCTGTCTCTATTTGAATAATATTTGACAATTAACTGACATGCCATAAAAATTAAAGTTAGATATTGCTCAACTAGATTTTAACAAAAATACGTTATAAGACGTACTATTTTTTTTTCTCACGATTGTACAGTTAAAAATTCCATATTTTAATATTTAAATTTTGTTACGCAACCCTGTATAGCCCTGCTATTATTCGTCCAATATAAAGTTAATAGTCCCATATCTTTGAGACAAAAACTCTCCAGGTGTATTCACAATTAGACAGAAATAGTTTGATGACATCGATGGACTATCGATACAATAAAGAACACGCACATATTGTCCTCCGGGCGGGTGGGATGCACCGTAGGGCGTGGGTGTAGCTTTGCTGGCTTTGTTTCGAGTTTTCATTATTCATTCGCGCCCCTGCCATGCGTAACTCAAAATGATAATTTATACAACCGATGAACGGGTGCAAATTATTAAATGGTAGGTAGTACGGACATAATACTGCTGCCGAGGTTGTCATCCAATTTGCTTTATGGTTTCAACATCTACCGATCCTGATGGTTGTCCGGCTTTTAATGCGAAAGTGGTAAAATATATTTTAGAAACTGCTGCATTGCCCGGTCGTCTAATAAGCGGCAGAGGTAATTAAATGGCCTCCAAAGGCCAGACCCTAGTTTTTTTTTCAATTTTTGAGATAATCGCAAATTATTTGTGAATTTCGTGAAAATACACACCACCTTATCTCAGGTTTTTGAGTACTGCCGTGAGCAAAAAAAATATTAAAAATTTTTTTCTTCTTTGTTTAGGCAAAAAACAAAATTTTATTGAACTATATTCGGTGCAAAAACTGATTCTTTATTGCACTAGTGCAGTAATTTTTTCATTGCACTCATCTGTCATTCTACTAGTGTTTTGTGATCATGACAAACATAAATAAAAACAATTCATAAAACATAAATAAAATTTGACATTTACTAGTGCCACCTAAATCAAACAATTTTTGGATTTTGCATGAACATAGAAAATGAAAATCGGTGGACAATTTCACGTCGCGTGCAATAAATATTTGACAATTAACTGACATGTCACAAAAATTAAAGTTAGATATTGCTCAACTAGATTTTAGCAAAAATACGTTATAAGACGTACTATTTTTTTTTCTCACGATTGTACAGTTAAAAATTCCATATTTTAAAATTTAAATTTTTGTTACGCAACCCTGTATAGCCCTGCTATTATTCGTCCAATATAAAGTTAATAGTCCCATATCTTTGAGACAAAAACTCTCCAGGTGTAGTCACAATTAGACAGAAATAGTTTGATGACATCGATGGACTATCGATACAATAAAGAACACGCACATATTGTCCTCCGGGCGGGTGGGATGCACCGTAGGGCGTGGGTGTGGCTTTGCTGGCTTTGTTTCGAGTTTTCATTATTCATTCGCGCCCCTGCCATGCGTAACTCAAAATGATAATTTATACAACCGATGAACGGGTGCAAATTATTAAATGGTAGGTAGTACGGACATAATACTGCTGCCGAGGTTGTCATCCAATTTGCTTTATGGTTTCAACATCTACCGATCCTGATGGTTGTCCGGCTTTTAATGCGAAAGTGGTAAAATATATTTTAGAAACTGCTGCATTGCCCGGTCGTCTAATAAGCGGCAGAGGTAATTAAATGGCCTCCAAGATCGCCTGACCTAGCCCCTAACAATTTTTTATGGGATTACCCTGGGGGTTACCCATAATATAAGTAAAATTTACATTACTGGCATGAAAATCAAATAAGCCGTAAGTTATGATACTAAAAATTTTGTTGCCCTACAGATCTGATCATATGGGATACTGTGCAGCGCAGCAAAGCGACATTTTTGAGCCACAAATACGTAAATTTTTGAATTTTGTTTTTTGTTTTTAATTAAAAAAATACCTATGACTAAGAAAATAGGACAATTTTTTATTTTCTTAATATTTTTTATTTATTTTTAAATAATTATGTAGATTTTTATTCGTAGTTTATTTTATTTATGTATGAAATTAAATTCAAATAATTTAAATTAAATCTTAAATAATTTATAAACATCAGAACAATCCGAACAATGACAAAACAACATGTTCGTCATAATCAAAAGGTAAAATAAAGTCGATGAAAAAAACGTCCTCCCTAGAACGATGTTGCGGCGCAAGTGTCTGAAAAAAAAAACAAGCCAGGGATCGCCTATGTAGATTGTGGAGAAAATTTTGGCCGCGCTCGTATGCGGCGAGCAGGTCGACACTTGCATACATATGTATCCATACAACGCACGCACAAGTATATGCCGAATGCTACGCACAACGTATGTGGACGCGGCTTTACATTTATATATTATCTCATGTCCTCGTCTATGTCGACCTATAACTCTAATCTAATTGATACATGCCCATAATGTTAGTCAGTCATTATAATATGCACTTATCTATAATGATACTTTTGATGCCCTTGAGGCTAATATTCAAAGTCGTTGATGCGTACCATAACAAATGTATAACTGAATGCAAATCTCGCGCTTAGAATTTTATTGGCGATCTATTTATAACAGATATGTACATACATCATCTATTATGTACATTAAACGATATATACCGATTCGAATAGTTATGGTTCTATGACCCCTGTCTGAATGTGAATAACGTACAGGTGTCTGATGTTCTGCGGGTGTTTATTTCCGCTTTCACTGCAAGCGCCCCTTTTCGTTAAAATATTGTTATGCATGAACTAATGAGTACTGGAGGAATGTTTTTCATGTGCCAAAATTAAAAAACATGTAATAGTATGTTAAATTGTATGTGGAGAAACATCCATTAACCTGTAAAGCCGCACTCGGGACCGAGTGGGACACCACGGCGCGCGGGAAGCGGCGAGTATGAAGCGTGCGTGGTAAACCCGGCAACGCCACCAGCGTTCCCTTCAGCGGAAGCGTTAAATTCGTAAAACGAATCACGGGATCAAAAGTAACATCGCTTCCGTCATATTGTCACGACATTTAACGTTTGTCGATCTTCTAACGATCTACTCAAAACTCAGGTTACTGCACATGACCGCTTAATCTGACAGTTCGTTTATTTAGTTCGTCGCTGGTTTGCCAGAACGTTGATGGCCCAGTGGCGGTAAAGCATATGCTTTCTAAACTGTAGGTTTCGATTTCGAATCCCACATTCTACTATTTTTTTAAATTAATTTTACTTAATCCTTTCAAAAAGGCGAAGCAGTTATACTTTCCTTGTCCTAAAACACAAATATTTTTGGCATAGGGTCGGGCTGCCCGACTGACCAGATAATAAAGGTACGTATACATGGCATAACGTGCCCCAAGAGGGGCCAGTTGGTTGTTTTCCCAAGAATATTTTTAGATTATTATGTCACAGGGTCGATTTTCCCGACTGACTATTTAATAAAAATACGTGTACATGGCACAATGCTAATGATAAATTTGAGTGAAAATGACTTAGTCAATTTTTTTTATTACAAAAGCAAGAAACAAGCATTCATAAGCAAATGTTGCAATGGAGAATAGAAAATACTTAACGAGACTTAATTTTAAATTTCATTATAATCTAAACAAAAATACAAAATTTCCTGTCCTTCCAATCCGCAGTCTATTTCTTACATCGGAATGTACTGGCTCAAAGGTACTGAAACTTGCTCCACAAGAAGCAATTGCACACAGAAATTACTTCAACACATGTATGTATCTTCTGGATCATCGTCAACTTGTGATGAGTTCAAATGGATGTGTTGTATTAATTACAATGTTTATTATTGTATGTTGTATTAATTACAAAATTTTGTTTCTAAAAATGGGCTTCCTTCCCTACGAATAAATAACGCTGTCAGTTACCACTAAGGCACTAATACGGTCGCCACGTAGAGCATTGTGTCTTGTAAATTAGGTAGTGTAAAAACCTGTAAATGCTTAAATGTTTGTAGACAATAATAATAGCAAAAGTTATAAGATCAAATCAAAGTATAAAATTGTAAAATTTCCAAAGTAATAAGTGTATACTGAAGAAAATATGTAGATATCTAGCGAGTGTTGTATATCATACAAGAGGTTCCAGAGTATCCAAGATACATTTGTAAGCCAACAAAGTACAGGTACAAAAAAGGTATCAAGATAGAAGGCGATTCTCATACACAAAAAGGGAATAATTTGTGCAAGTTTTGTGTTTATATTTATTGTCAACAGCTGTTTAGTCATTGAGAACAAGTAGTAGAAAATATTTTTCGTGGTGTGTACATGTATTGTTTTTGTGTTAATATCAAAGGAATAATTTGACAAATGAAGGAACAACCATACACTGTTTCTTTCATATATTTATGACTATTTAATATTAAGTAATATCTTTGTTCGCCCAGGATTTGATATATCCCATGTACTTTAGTATTTAAGTTAAAATAGGTGTCGTAGGTAAAATAAGATTAGTCAGCAATTTCACATTTTGTTATCCATCTACCGTTAATAACTACGTATAATAAATACGTATACTGATTTAAAAGTTAAGAAAACCTCCTTTCTTATTATTAGATTCAAAGCAATTATTATTAGATTCAAAAATTAATGTTGATTTTTGAATCTAATAATAATTGCTTAATTTATTCATTTTTCCAAAAATATCCCTAAGATAATCCCTAAGATAAAATGTAAATCATTTTTGAATATAAAGCCACTTCGATTTAAAATAATGAAATATTTAGAGCCTGATTTCAACCTCACCTGTGCATAAGTTCATGTGCTCTGATTTTATATAGTGTTCTAAATTTTTAAGTGATATTTTTTTTCATCCAAAATCTTTAATATTTCAAAAGTGATTAAAGTATCAAGAAAACTATATAGAACTTCAAGATTGTTCACAGGCTTGTAAACTGGCGCCCATTCACCAAAAGAGTTTATCCTATATAAATTTCTGATAATTTGAAAGTAAAACATAGTACAGCGTGATCAATATTAATTTAAACTAATATTTAGAAAGTTACTATCATTTTCTGTACTTTCAGCAAACCGTAAATAATACACAAACTGGTTATCGACAAAATATAACTGATCTATTTGTTCAGGACTTGCCAGCATAGAATTGCATTATTTTCGTATTAATTGGTATTATACACAATTTCAGCATATAAATATATTATAGATACTATATCGACATTGACAATACAATCGAACATACTCTATTAATATTTATTAATACGTGCAAGCCTAAATACTATTTACCTACTTAAAATATTTTAAATATGTAGGTTGGTTAAAAATTTCAGAATTTAGTTTTTTTTATTATTGATGAATATCTAAATATATGGTTAATTATAAAGTTTATAAAAGCTGGACGATCCCGGTTGGAAATCCAGAAATGTCACATTTTTATACTTTATATATTATTTAAATAGATTATTAACTTAAACTTGCAAAGACTGATTAAATTTTACCACAAATATCGGTTATATATGATTTTCAATACATACATGATATTATGTACTTATGTTCAATCACTTAACTGGTGAACACAAGATATATCACTTCTCGATCTAAATTTTATTTAAAATTGCACCGATTTTTTACTTATAATCACTAGAAATCGTAGAATTAACTACAGAACGTCTCCTTGGCTGGATTATCACTTTTATCAAAAAATTATTGGGGCTTAAATATTGTTTAGAAATATTGTTTATCGTTTACTCGAGTTATTAAAAGTGTGTGTGCTTTGGGAATATTACAACAATTATAATTTTAAGGAACACAAATGAAATTTAAAAGAATTGTTAAATTAATCTCTGTTAAGAACCTACTATGGAAGATTAATATAGTTTATGGTATTATGTAATACAAGGATTCACAAAGATGCGTGCTTATTATTTTTGCTGGTCACATTCGCGCACTTTTGAGCAACTTAGGTTGGGATAATTTAATAAAAAATCATTTCAGTGGAAAATCTTAGTTTGGTCAAATTTCGACACACTATGGAATAGTCGTACACTACATGCAAGTATAAATCAATATACATTTCCTGTCAGCAGTGTATTTTTTTATTTTAATAGAACTCACTTCACTAAAATAAATAGTTCAGTGATTAAGTTTTAATTAAAAAAATTGTAATGTTCTTTTAAATACTTTAGAATACATAAATTACTAATTTAACTCTAGATGGAGATTGGATACACTAAATACACGTTATCTACTTCAAGAATAATATGCGGAAGCTATAAAGAACCAAAGATCATTATTGGACGGTAATTTGTAAAAAATACGTACCTACCTACTCTGTAACATACTATCATCCACCTACAATATAAAATAAAAGGACATAATTACAGCTAATACATATATATTTACGAGTGTGTTCCGTAGTATGCATATGAGAACACTCAAAAAGGAAGTAATAAATTAATACTAAAAGCAGTTAGGTATATACGCATTATATTTCAGAGCAGTACGATCCGAGATGACTTAGTTCAATCAACGAAAGGCTGTAGCAGGAAACAGAAGCAACACAATTCTTGACTTTGGGACTTTGAACTAGTTAGAAGGCAAACATACTAAAAGTTCCCACTCCTATACGAGCGGGGCGCAGAAGGGCAAATAGAAGACCCCCTATCTTTTTTCTCGCTTGTATGTTATATGTTTTGCTTTATTTGACTAGCCGATTCTTCGGCCCTTCTTCCTACGAAAAAGTCATGAGAAATTGTAGAGCATTCGTTGAAGAATATATGATATTTCATTGTATTATCTTCAACCATTCAAAAGAGCAATATGTGGCACATAAAGATACTGAAGGAACGTCTATACTACAGGAATAGCTTCCTCGGATGAAAATAAGGTGATTTAAGTCAACTCACCTTAGTACAATTTTGCTCTACTGTTTTTTTTATTATTAAAGGAATTTAAATTTAAATAAATTAAATTTAAATTTCTTGTTTTTAAATTTTTTGTTGGTTTTATGTTTTTTACATTTTTATTTGTTATAAGAACCACATTACTAACTGTAATAACTTTTTGAATTAATAATTTATTATAATTTATGTATTATTTTAAACAACAAATATTATGTACCTAATTTATACGTTATTTTCTCTGAAATGGTAAATTTTAGCGACATGCAACACGTAAGTATACCTTTTTAGAGAGGGGCAAATCGAATACTGTTTTAAAATAACTAATAATTTTCCAAAAATCTATCATTAAAAGAAATCTGAAGGAAACAGTGAAAACAAGTGGCAAGTGCGCTCAGAAGGCCCTGTACATTTATCACATAAAACAAGGACATACACTGCGCAACTTATTTAACGCACAACCAAAAAGTTAACTCAAATTTGACGTTATGTATTTTCGCCAATTTTTGTTCCTTTTGGTCGATTTTTTTTTCAAATTGTAGGTTTTTCTCTTCGGAATATCACTGTCTTAGTTATTTTGGTAAAACGAATGATTTTGATATTATACCAGGTGCTATAAAAATGTTATGTTTTTTTCCGAAATTTCAAAACGTCCTGTGGGCTATACAAGGTATTGCAAGTTATGGCAATTATAGCCAATTTAAAGTCTCATGTTTTTTCTACATTTTCTTTTTTTATTCATTTGTTTATCTCTTTTACTTCATAAAATATCCAATTTTTGAGTTGACGTGATTTTTATTAAATTTATTAACTTTCTTTTTTGTCAAGTGCTCATTATTTATTACTCATTATACTGGTTCAATGCCTCATTTTGCGTTCTGTTTTCCTTGATATCTTATAATTTATTGAGAGATGCAAGATGTTTTAGAAGAGAAAAAGGTCTTAAAAGGACAAAAACTCAAAAAACATACCTAGAAAAATGGATTGCTTTAATCAATAAAACAACGAATAACAGGAAACAAAACAAAAGTAAATAGAGAATTAGTATCTGGTGTTTCCACCCCTTCCGCGAATGACCTCCCGACATCGTTGGTTCATACTTAAAACCAAAGTTCTGATTAGGTTCTGATCTAGGCCATTCCATAATTCGACTAGGCGTCCTTCCAATTCTTGTAAATTTTGGGGTTGTCGTCCCTCACTTCGTAACCGCCGAACGATAAAATCCCAAACATGTTCAATGGTGTTAAGGTCGGGGCTACGGGCTGGCCAGTCTATGTGATCAATTCCTACTTCTTCAAGATAATTTCTCACGATAAGACTCGTGTGGGGACGCGCATTGTCTTGCATAAGTAAAAAATTGGGTCCTATATAGGGGGCATAAGGCAAAACATGTGCTTCAAGAATGTCTGTGATGTATCTGTCAGAATTGAGATTTCCATTCACAGTTACCAAGTCCGTTCGCCCAGTCAAAGATATTCCGCCCCACATCATGACGGATCCACCTTCATATAAAGTTGTGTGCAAAAAATTGCATTGACTGTATCGCTCATCGGGTCTTCGGTAGACGCGATTACGTCTGTCACAATTATACAAACTGAACCTTGACTCATCAGTCCAAAGAATACGTTCCCAATCTGCTTCCATCCAATTAACATGCTCATTGGCAAAATTCAATCTGGCTCTTCGATGATGTACTGTTAATGCGGGTCCTCGAGCAGCAATCCTGGGTCTTAAATTTGCCTCCCTCAGTCGTCGTCGTACAGTTTGAACGCATATGAGTGGACCACCTGCGTCTTGAAGTTGTGCTCTTAAATGTGTTGCAGTTATAAATCGTTGTCTTACAGCATTTACTCTTAAAAAGCGATCCTGGATAGCAGAGGTAACATGAGATCTACCTTGACCGGCCCGTCTGGAATGTTCTCCTGTTTCCGCGTACCTTTGAATTGCTCTCGCTATAGTTGTGTGAGACACTCCCAACCTTCCAGCTATGCGGTTGTAACTCCACCCTTCACCATGTAATG
The DNA here is from genome assembly GCA_964058915.1 of Tetropium fuscum. NCBI lineage: Eukaryota > Metazoa > Arthropoda > Insecta > Coleoptera > Cerambycidae > Tetropium > Tetropium fuscum. The sequence continues at coordinate 593,080 of CAXKVY010000133.1, forward strand.
TAGCTGCCTCAACACATTCATCACGAGTTAAATTTCTGGTTTGGCGTTCCATTATTCACTAATTATTGCTGGACTGTCAACAAAAAACTAATGACACAGTTGTCAGTTTATGACGTGTAATCTTTGGTTTCCATAGCTTGCTAGCTGTTGTCCGATAAATGCATTTCATGTGAATAAAAGCATATGGTGTTTCAAAACGGTGTATTTCATGAAGTAACAGAGATATACAAATGAATAAAAAAAGAAAATGTAGAAAAAACATGACGCTTTAAATTGGCTATAATTGCAATAACTTGCAATACCTTGTATAGCCCACAGGACGTTTTGAAATTTCGGAAAAAAAACATAATATTTTTATAGCACCTGGTATAATATCAAAATCATTCGTTTTACCAAAACAACTAAGACAGTGATATTCCTAAGAGAAAAAGCTACAATTTGAAAAAAAAATCGACCAAAACGAACAAAAATTGTCGAAAATACATAACGTCAAATTTGAGTTAACTTTTTGGTTGTGTGTTAAATAAGTTGCGCAGTGTATTTATATTTTTAACAGAAAAATCCTAAGAGTCCAAAATTTAAGCAAAATTACCCTAGTAATAAAATCGTAAAAAATGAAATAGAAATTAATATTCTAGGGACCATCTTCTTAAAAAAAAAATATATACTAAAGTAAGTTATCTTAATTCACCTTATTTTCGTCCAAGGAAGCTATTCCTGACTATGGCCCTTTCTTTAGTAGACATCCTGTATAATGTATTTTCAGTTACATGTTTTTACAGTTACAGTATTTTGAATTTTATTTTGGAGCCACATTGGGTACCATATCAAACACGCGATAGGGAATATTTCCATCTTTTTTTATTGCTTAAAAATGTTCTACTATACTGAAAAATTATATATGCAAAATATGACGCCTTAATTCCCAATAATAAATTTGTTATAAATTATTAATCTCGCCCCCGAGCGAACAGTTTCAAACAGGTTCTACAATTTACAAACGACGAGAAGTCGGTCGGCTACGGGAGATCCCATCACTCAATCGCTTGTTTTCATAGTTCCGGCGCAACGCCTACCGAATATTGTAGCCTGTGACGTCACAGCTCGTTTCGGGCCGCGTCAATTTTATCGCTGTTTAGATCCTTCATACTGATCACGCGGAATTAGAAATCTTGTTTTTTTTGTGAAGTACACGTTTTATTACAACGTTCTGACATGTTTTTTAGTATTATTTTTATATACAAAATTTTAGTCATATTCCCTATTGTCACTAGGTAACGCAAACGCTAGGCGTAAAATCAGTTAAAAACATGTTCTCAAAACCACGTGACAGAGAGGCCTGCCGCCAGTGCCATCGCACCAGTAGGGTGGCAGCCCTAACGTAATATTACCGCGATTTCAATATTTTTTTCCATTTAAAATTTAAAAATGATTACACGCTTATTTTAATGTCGATGTAGAGTTTAATGCAAATTTTGGGTACTTGCAAAACACAATGACCTTGAAATTCCAAAAAAATATTCCCCTGGCGCGCAACGTGTACGCTATTTTTTTGGTCCACACCTTATGCCCCCTCTATTCAAAATACCACAACAAGCCGCCATTGATGTGGACTTGTTTGTCTAAAATAGGAGAGTATTATTCCTAATAAATTTTGTTAAATATCAGTTGTGCAATCTGAAAAGTTAAATATAATCCTGAATTGTTACTTGATCCATTTTCGTAAAGACTGATACTTTACCGACCGTCTCGCCTACGAGAGCAATCAAACAAAGGAGCGACTCAGTGACTCACTTCAAGTTGAAAGATGGAACTTTAAACTTCCTGAAATAATTCATTTGTATTGACTGCAGCCATGCTTTGTACTTGTGGTCGGGTTACTTTTAATAATGCCCAGGCATATATTCCAAGCCTCCCTAGTTTCATATTTTATTTGTTTCATACAATTTTAAACAGGTAATGATTCGGTCAGTCGCGTTAATGCACCTTCAAACGTTAGGTATGTTTTGCATAATTGGAAGGTTATTCAAGGTAATGAATGCTCTTGTAAGCACAATTTCCAGTATTCGTTTATTAGTCTAACACGAAAAAAATAACAATTATGTTTTTAGTTATCGTATATGTTAGATATATTATAGGTAATTTAACTAAGAATCGAACTGAACTTTCATCTGTCACGTGATAAAGTGCACCAATAATAAAGACGCATTACCTTATTGACAGCCAAATCTCGTTTTCATGAATTTTTTCCATATCAGAGTTGCTACCTTAGCAACGGGCGATGTTCGATAAATTCTCTAGGAAAGTATTTCTTTGCCCTGACTACCCGATTGACGAAGTTGTAGGTTATATATAGTAGCAATTTTATTAACACAAATTTCCTAATGATTCGATTCCATACCATAAAAACATTTTAACACTATCTACTAACTTGTCAAAAGAAAAGTCAAATTTAATGTCATGATAATTTTTTTTATTTTAAATAATAATTCGAGCGAATCTCCTGCCAAATGTAACATGGGACCGGAATGTCTGAAAATTTTCCTAGCCGTCTTCTAGCAAGTATTTGTTGACGCAGAAAACTGATGCAGAAAAAATAATCATTTTCTATTTTGATCACAATTGACACCGTTTTTGTCACTCATCCACAATTATTTTATTAAATTCTTCTTCTGCTAAACATTTGATATCATCTAGTTTAAACGTTACCATTTTTTGGGATACGTATTTTTAACTGTATGATATTCTGGATGATACGGCGGGAGACGCGAAACAGTGAGACCATGTGCATGTAACATCTCATCAAATTTGCATCCCACATAATACATCGTAAGTATTCATAAGTAAAAGTCATAGGTGGAAATTTAAAAATATGTCCCAGTCCGGGTGTTAGAAGTCGAAATGTATCTAGTATTTACATCAATAACTTCTTGTTGGTCTAATATTTTGGATACTACTTTATATCCAACAGATTTTTTTATTTCCCTTTGCCATGTTCCACCATCGACGATTACTCTTAAGAGTGGTGATATCTCCTGCATCAGCCATTATCGTGGAAGATGTGCTTCTCAATATCCGGTCCGGTATAGATGGAAGATTTGAAAACTTCACAATTTATCATTTCTTCATCTTGTATCAAATTGCTTCTCCTGGCAGCGCATCCCTCATCAAACCACTTAACCACTGGGGTTTTTATCAGACTGGACGATGCCGATGTTTGATATGAAAGGGAGCTTTTTGTTGGCTAAATATATATACATTCTCTTACCTCATGTACTCTCATTGCGTCCGGACTATGTAGTCGATGTTAATGCTTTGTTTAACACTTTACTTAACCACTGAGATTCCCGTTCTAGTTATGACTATATTTCCGGGTTTCGTTGATTGACAGGTTATTCCAAATAACATCGGAACAGAATATGTATTTAAAATTTAACGGAATAAGTTATAAAACAATTTAAACAAAATAAGCTATAATTTTGGACACTTGACTAGCTGAACCAGAAGCGTTACGCGAATTTACGAACATATATAAATTAGGTATAAGGTTAAAGCATAGAGTTAAGTAGACCTGACTTTATTAAAACAATTTTGACTAACTTCCCGCTATGTGATTTTAAATCCAAATTAACTCTATGAAAACCTGTCGGAAACTGACTAATTTTGGCAAATATTGCGGCTCTAGCCTTCGTTGGAGATGGGGTTCATCTTGAAAGGAAGGGATTTCATCCATTTTAAGTAATAATACTTAACTGGGGTACGAACTCGGCCATTCACACGGGATCTACTTTGCCCTGTACATGATTTAAGAAGAATCTATACCCGTAAGCTAACGACATCTGATTACAATGTAAGAACTAATAAAACAGTTTACAAGACATGGATACAGTAAGATATATTTATTTTGACGACCTTTTATGTCGACTATCGACCTTTTATGATTTTATGCCCGTGATTTTATGAGATCTACTTAGTAGAAGACCTTCTTGATGCCACAATAAGGATAATAGGATTTAGATACTTTATTTGGTATGGTCTTTTTGGCGACACACGTGTTTTCCATTTTTTTAATTTTGCTGCAACATCGTAATTTATGTTTCCCATTCGAGAAAAACACAAAAAAAGATAAATTATCAATATTTGATGTGGACTTTCTTAGAATTTCTAAAGCAATAAAAAGAAGGATAAACAAATTTTTGGGTCTAAGTTATACTTCCTGACAAAATTACAGGCCTGGAGTTTACCGTCTTTTTACACCCATGATGGTATGCTAAATCCTCCCACATTTTAACCATTTCCTTTTTAATTTAAATATGCAACTTTTGCTAACTTGGGAAAGGTTGGCAATAGCACTTAAAGATCACCCAGCATTAACATAATTTATGATGCGTGTCTTTTCCGCATTTGTAAGTTTCACCATGGTTTAAAATTATGAAATGGAAATACATTTAAGAGAAAGTCACTTTTGACATATCCAATTAAGATATGTAAGATTAATATAAGATAAAAATAATAAAGAACAATATTATTGTTCTTTATTATTTTTATTATTATAAATATTACAAGTTTCAAGGCAGTTGGTTGAAATGATATTTTCTTCTAGTGAACCATTCTAACATCTCCGCTTTGATATATAGTCTAGTCAACAAGTGCTTTTGATGAATTTCTCTTAGCCTTTACCGAAAATTATGATTTATGGCTCATTCGATTCGGAATGACATCTAGAAACTTTTTGAAAAATTTGAAGTGGGGCCGGAACTCTCGAAACTCTACCATCAATATTTATAATTTTAATTTAGAGGTTAAAATAGGGCTGAAAACTATGATGTAACATCGGCGCGCGCCGACCGATACGGCCACTTTAACAACAAAATTTTTTTAAACCCATTAAATATGAATATTAAGAAATAAAAAAAATCACATACCTTTAGGATACTTAAGTAAACGATAATCCATTGGGAAAAAAATTTCCCGTAATTTTTTTATTAGATACGATTTTGTTAATTAACTTATTTTTGCAAGTTTTAAATTGGCATAGAAACCCTGACAATTGTCAAACTAAACACCATAGATTATTTTCACTTTTCAGAGCTATTCTTTAAATGTTTTAGAAAAGATACCCGTTGAAAAAATTAAAAATTTTTGATTCTCTTCTTCGTTATTAACAATCAAAATAATTGAAAGAAAGCATCACATACAAAAATACTTAAAATTATATAAAAATAGAGAAAAATTTGTTCACATAACATACATGTTTTTTTATACTTTGTAGCATTGAAAAAAATTATAACACGAATATTAATATTTTAAATGCAATTGTAAATGATCAATAAAACAAATTGTACACTCTGAAGATCATCAATGATGGTGAAAGAACTTGTACAACTTCTAAGTGGTTCGTTTCCGAACTTCCTACAAAAAGTTCCTACAAAAGTATTAAACTACTAAGAAAAAGGTACCAAGGTGCGTAAAATAAAGCTGGAATATTCAAAAGTTAACGAATTCGTAATAATCCAGCACAACAAAGATTAGTCAAATATTAAGTACTTACCAGACAAAATTTCTTTTCAAATCGAGGTCAATATATAAATACATAAATAAATATCACTAATTTAATTAGATAAACAATAAAAGCTGTCGAAGCTACCATTTTAGTTAATAGATTTATCAGTTGTTGAAAATAATGAGTTTGAATATCCACAAAACATTCGGTGTATTGCGTTTTACCACAACTTTAAAGGATAATAATATATGATGGTAAATTAAATAAAATAAAGTACAGCTGCTTTTAGTAGTGTTCATACCTTAAATAATGCTGTATATAGTATGTTAATATGTTGATTTTGTTATTAATTTTATTTCTTGCGTAATAAATTGATATATGCAGTGGCGGTCGCTTTATAAGGCCGCTTGTACTCTGGTGAATTTATAATCTTGTTTCTCTTCAAAATTCTGTGTATTGAAAATTGCGAGATTCCCAATGCTTAAACGGCACCTGAAATGGATGCATGAGGATAAGCATAATAAATCCTAAGCGTTAATAATGTTAACTTCGGATTCCGTTACAACTTTAACCCGTTTTTCTTGCGTTTTCAGACCCATAGTTCATATTCATAAACTTGTTCCGCAACTTTACAAACTTTCAACGTGTCATTTTAGGCAAACTGAGATTCTCGTATTTTTCATTGAAAGCTCTGCATACTCGCTCAACTCGCTGATATTCCCCATAACCAAAAAAATAATAAATGGTTGTCTATCAAAAACTGTTATTGTGTTCATATATTCCAACGCACGCGTATCTATATAAAATTACGCAATTCTTAAGAACTGCTGGAATTTTGTTGAAGTGAATATTTACTTGCAGACGGTTTTTTTTCTCACCATGACTTAAAACCATGGTTTAAAATGTATATTAACTTTATATTTAGTATTATATTAGCATGTTTAAAAATATAACATCAATAAGTATACATATTTAATTAAACTGTATATCATTTTAAAGTGAAAGTATAAACATATACTTAAACAACTAAAATATAACGCATAAAAAACTAAAATATAACCAAAGATCTGAATGTTATCCGTAACCTGTAAACGCAGTGTTTTGTTACAGTTTAATAACAAAGTGTATAAAAAATACGTGTTACGCCTAAAGCAGATGCTAATAAGGTATACCAATGTAACACTTAGAAAGTAGGTAAGATGAATAGAACCTCGCTCATAACTATGCAAGATGTATTTGGACTGAACAGACATAGTCGGACGTGTCTGCCAGCTTATTTTAATTGCGGCTGGTCAACAGTTAGCATTGTTAACTTGACCATTACTAGGTTATTCCCACACCTTGGTAAATAATGCATTATATTCTTAGTTAGTTATACCTAGTTCAGTTAATTATACTACACTATTAGGTAAATGTAATTTTGGATAATTTATAGTAAATGATAATTAGATAGCATACTTATACACAAAAAGAAGTCTATTTTTTACGAATATACCTAGTCACCAAAGAACATAAATCCGACGGGGAATAGGTCAACATACTCCCTAAATACACAGAAAATAAATTAACTCATGCGGCATGTGTGGTTATACAATAACAAGGATGATAACCCAACGAAATCCCTTGAAGAGCTGATAGGCCAGCTCTTTCATGACTGACCAGAATACTAAAATATGACCTTAGTAAAAAAAATAGTTTTAGAGATATTGGCCCTTATGAATTTGGTGGAAATCCACACCTTAGATAAGTTTTTCAAGTGCGACAGCTACAAAATTGCATATTTTAAGATTCTAATATTTGTTACGCGATCCTGAATAGCCCTTCTATTAATTACAGTCCAAAATAAAATGAATAGTGTCATACATTTAAAAAAAACATTTTTGTCTGATAAAACTGTAATTTTAGCAAAAAAGTAATTTTTATTTTTAGTAATTTTATAAAAAATAGCACGCTAGCCTGACAAGTGACTTAAAAAAATTGCTCTTTTACTGTAGCTTATAAAATGGTATATATGACATGTTTTTGTTTAGAAAAAAAAATGCTATTTTACTGCAGAATGTAATTATTTCAATAATTAAGTTTATTATTTTTTTTTGACACGTCTATTGGCTAGTGATTTTGATTTATTCTATTGGTATGTTTGTGTTACGCTTTTAATGTTCAATAGTACTATTATGCCGTACCAATTTCCTTTTCAGGAATACGCTATGATATATTATATTTACGAGTAATGCTACAGCTAGTCTGTATCGTGAAAGATACCCGCGTACTTTGAGACATCCTGATCATCGCGGGTTCATAAATGTTAACCGAGCATATTCGGAAGGCAAAATGCATCAGAATCACGCTGGTGGTACATGTATGGATTACGATGTAGGAGGCCTACAATAAATTGAAAATGATGTATACTTCGGCACGAGCAAATGGAAGCCTTAGGTACAAGGATATCGAAATCCACTGTAAACAGAATAACAGCTTGCTATTTTTTACAGTATGAAGTGTTTGTTAGCTAATAAAAAAATACTTGAATCGCGCAAAAATGTTTTTTTTCGCAAATGTATGGCACTATTAATTATATTTTGGAGCGTGATCGATAGAAGGGCTATTTAGGGTTGCGTAACAACAATTAGAATCGTAGAAATTTGGAATTTTGTAGCTGTGGCACTCGAAAAACTGATCTAAGGTGTTGATTTTTACCAAATTCAAAAACTGAAATTTTTACTAATGTCATATTTTGCGATTCTGGTCAGTTAATAGTTGGCCTAGCGGCTCTCCAAGGGATGACGTTGAGTTTTGGGACACCCTGTATATACAAACCTATATTAGATAACCAATACAAGGAATTATAACTTCAATCCATAGAACTTAGAAATTTCCTTTATGTGTATTAACGCTTTTTATTTATGGATTAGTTTTATTTATATCTACTTATTGCAAAGATACTATGTTATGCAACCAGTAATACTGGGGACATAATAGCAGGGAAAAATGATTACTCAGAAGCGCCGCTAGATGGCCTAGATGTCTAAGACGCTTAACTCGCGATTTCCTGAATGAACCAGACGCCCGTTGTGTGCAACCAGCAATACGGCTGACGTCAGGGGCAGGAGATATGAAGTACGAATAAACGCCGCTAGATGCCTAAGGCTAATGATAATTATAAGTTTATACTCCGAGAGATATGAACGGGCAATTAGACAAGAAACCCATTTTATCTTATTTCCATTCTACAAATAATAATTAGTAGGTGCAAATCCTTTCAAATATATTGTAAATCATCAATATTAAAACTTTGTTATTTATAAAGTTTAATATTTACTAGGTATATTATAAATTACGTTATTAATTAATTAATTAATTTAAGAAGTACTAATAAAATAGTAATATTAATACTCATTATATAACAGATAAAAATAATATTTTATCGCGACAGTACATGAAAAATCATCATGTACTTATATAGAGTAAACATGGACAAAAGTCCGCACTTAACTTTCTTAGCTTTCTAAATATGTGAGTTTTATATTTAGAAGGCCAATCTTTTTTTAATGAATACTTTGACCATTTCTCATTACATCATAAAATGGGTGGCCCTTAAAAGGGTAAAATGATAGGTTAAAAAAAAGTTTTTATGTGGGTTGCATAATAGGACTTATGCCCCAATGGGCGGGGTAAAAGTCCAAATGGATGGGACAAAAGTTCAAACATATGTATCTACGATTTAAAATGTTTGTATCTTTTATAAATTAATAAAATCGTGTTTATTTTAAAAAAATAAAGTTTATTCTCTTGAAAACTGCAAAATAAATGTATATGTTCTACATATTCTTGTAACAAAATAAAAAATATTGAAAAATCAAAATGTAACAAAAAAATATCGGACAAGTTAATAATGTTCAACAAAAGTCGCATTTGAACTTCGTGAAAGCAGCTTTCGTGCCACCAATTATGGCACTTACTGCATTCAATCCAGTCCTCATCTGGTGGATTTTCATAAATTTCGTTACAACCTGGGCAAACAACTTCCTCTTCTGTTTCCCCTCGACATGGCTGTACTTTTTGAGAAGAAAGTTCACGCAACGTTTCTTGCTTCTTTTCTTCTCTCCTTTTGCAACTTAATTTCTCTTTCTCGTTCCAATTCCTCTTTATTAGGCGTGGAGGTCAAGATTTCAGATTTCTTCCCCTTTCTCATCCTTTTACGTTTTTGGGAAATTCTGGGAAGAGGTAAGATATCTGAGGGTGAGATCACATGAGAAGGATCAATTGATACAGCCGAGCATGACTTCCTTTTTGTAGATAGCAGCAGTGTTGAGCAGTGATGAAAAGGTTTCGTTAATTTCTTTTGAGGGAAATGGTTATGGTGTCAAGTTACAAATATTTCGTTTTGATGTAGATGGTTCAGGATGAGACACTGGTAAAGAGGCGTCGAGTATTTTCCTTGACCAAGTTGGTTGTGGTGTCCGGCAATTCAGTGTGGTGTGGTGGACGTTCGGCGTTATGGTAGACGGTTGCTGCGATGAAAATGGTGAATTTCCGCACGATAAGTGTTCTGAAGGAAATTGGACAAGGGTTCATTATCCTCTTCATCCTGTTCCATTTCTGCACCCCCTACATCGCTTTCATTCTCAACTGTCTGATCAGTGACACTGGCTGGAAGAAAATCCTCATCGCTAAATATGAATCGGTTCACCGGAACAATGCCGCATATTTTGAATGCGTTCATGGCTTTCCCAATCGTGCAATTTTTCCCATAAGCCGAAAATCTGGGCGACTTCTGATTGTGTTATTACTCGACCTGGATGGTTAACCAGCAATTGATCACACAATTGGTCATAAAAATCTTTTAAAGATTTGTGGTTGGATTTGCAAAAACTTACAGCTTCTAGCGTAACATGTGATGAATGGTTATCAAGGATAAGTAATACTGGATTTTCAGCAGATCCTCTAACATGTTTTTGAAAATGTTCCAGCCAACTGATAAATAATTGCGAATTCATATATCCAGAGTCTGAAATGAACATTACTGAATCAGGTGGTGCCCCATTAAGCAATTCAATTTTTGTACGCTTTCGGGGAAAAATTAACGCCGGTGGCACATAATTTCCACTGGCACTGAAGCAGCAGACCACGGTAATCAGCTGACCTCGTTCAGCAGAAGCTACTTTATTAACAGATCTCTTACCTTTAGCTGATATAACTTTTGGAATTTTATTGGGAACGGTTGTTATACGGCTCTCGTCGACATTGAATACGCGGCTGGCAGGAGAAGCATACTTGGACATAACTTCTGTTAAATTATCATAAAATCTTTCGATCTGAACTCGATTGAAACCCATAATTCTCCCGAGGCTTGTTTTCTGGGGTATTCTCAAAGATAATTTGTGTCGAAATAAGAATCGTTGGGTCCAATCCTCTCCCGCCATTTGTGTCACTTGATTAAAATTAGTTTTAATGTTATTTTGCGAAGCAAACTCGAAAGCCAAATGCCTAAAATGTTTTCTTGTAATTCCGTAAAACCTCAAGTCCATTTGTCTACAATGATCAGCTAAACTTTCTTCTTGCCCAACCGTGAATGTAGATTTGAATCTTCCTAATGAGGTAACGCCAAATCCCCGCTTCAATCTTTTTCTCAAGGATGATTCATCGACTCCAAAAGTCTGCGCTATACTTCGATTGGACTGCCCTTCTTGCAGTCGTCTCCTCGCTTCCACTAACATTTCAGGTGTGATAGGTTTTCGATCCGTTTTTCTCTTGTAAGATCTGGAAGAAATTTTTTTTGTAGAATTATTTAAAAATTTAAAAAGGGGGGCAAAAGTACGCATTGCGGACTCTTGCCTCCGTCACGCATGCGGTATTTTGCCCCTTCATGTATTTATTTCAATAAGGACATGGTAGCGCCATCTTCCGTTCATATAATGAACCGTCTCGTAGCATGATTCTTTCGCTAAGATGCAGGTATGCTTACGAAAACAGTTGCTTGACTTTTGCAAAAGGCTTTACAAAATTATTGACTGATAATAAGTCATAAAAAACTATAGCAAGCGAATCGTTTTTCCACTTACCTCATTTTTGCGGCCGTGTAAATTCGGATTGAACTACAAACACGTACACCTACTCACGACACTACGTCTCAACTGACGATAGCAGAAAAGAACCGTTCCGCATCCCCCACTTCTCCCCACCTTTAATGGGACTTTTACCCGGGTGCGGACTTTTGTCCATGTTTACTCTAGTGTACTGCAGCTGGGAAGGCTTAATAAAAGAATTTTAATATAATCAAAATTCAATAAATGTCGCTTTCCCATTATCGATATGGTTTACCTCCGGGCCAAATTACTTTTATTGCATTGTCACTCCCGGTGCTATGGAGGAATAATTTACACTAAGGTGTTGACTTAACTCTCAGATAATAGGTATGATTTTTTTTCTTCAATAACTTACAAAATGAGCTAACGTCAATCCAGCCAGTCATTATTGTTGAAAGTTGAAACATACCTAAGTATTGTGACTTGTTGCACTTTGATAATTCGTTACCGGCCTTACAGTATAATATAAACGCTAAACTAGCCCATTCCTTTGAATAAGTCCTTGACTAGTTTTTCCACCATAACCTTCTATGTTCACTTTTCCAGCTGAGGAATACCCTTTACAGCTATATCTGGTTACTGCTAGCTGAATCTTACTGAATGTTGCAGCTTATCACTTAAGTTTACGGATGTTATACTTCTGACATCCACATCAGACTGCTACCATATACTACATCCATAGACTGCTACCTTAATAATTCAGTAATATAACAGTTGAAATTGTCATATATCGGACAAAATTTATAAATTTTCAAAAATTTGTAGAAATAATTGGGATAACATAAGTATTATAAAATGGAAAAGTTAACGTCTAAATAATATACTGCATCCCCGACGTTGAAGTGCCTAGGACGTCGTTTCCAACCCCATTTCTACCCCAATTATCTGGCACGGTGTACTTTTTGATAAAAATACCTATATGCAAAACTATTCCGCATAAAATTATCAGTTACTTTCCTAAAAATAATAGTACTATGTGAAATAAAGGGTACACATAAGGGTTGGTTCCGATTAACATAATAAATTGTAATCTATACCATAATCCTTAACACTAAAGCAGTAGGTATTTAAAGCTCCACTTAAAAGTATAATAAATATACAGCTTCCACCCTCTCACCCCTATAAAATAACGCTGTTTTTTAAAGACGCGAGAATATTGTGTATTGCACTTTTTTCCACGCCATCCCAGAGGTAAAGTACATATATAGCGCATTTTTTCTACGTGGTGTCCCCTGTATGCCTAATCCACTAATTATCAAAAGGGCGTTAATTAGTCTTTGCCAGCTTCCATAGATTCGACATTCATGCATGCTTGATGTTCGTGGCAATGGTAAAACATTGTGAGGCAACGTATGGCTTACTCTCCTGCAGCTACCCCTGTTTTGCACCCTAATTAGTGTTAAAACAGATTCAGGAGCTGTTTCTTTCACTGTTATAGTTTAATTAAGATAGTTTTATAAAGAATAATTTTGTATATTCATCAAAAAGTACACCATTCTCGAGATAATTTCTTAACATTTAGGTATACCAATTTTCAAAACTTTATGAATTTTGTCCGATATAAGTCGTTATATTACTGAACTACTTATAAAGCCACATAATGTGAAGGCCTGACAGAGATAATGAAAGTTTAAAGACGCGCGAAATCGATAATATCATGATCGTAATATGAAAAGTAAAATTGCCAGTCCGTCCAATTAAATGATAATAAATTATTGTTCCTTACGTTAATTTACTTTCACTATATAGGTACGTATAAAACATAATACCAAATTGTTACGATTATTTAATACCAGGTTTGTAAGTTCATGAATTAAAAACAATACAATATAAACTCGTGGGAGTAGGAACAAAGACACGCATTTAAAAGCAAGAAAGATAATTCGTCTATATAATAAATCACGCCTTCGTATAAGCAAGCATATTATTTATCATTTGTTCTATTAAGAGATAATTCATTGCCATAGATAATTACAGATATTCGCATCACAGGGTTGCGTGTATTCGCTATTGATTTACATTTGAAACAGAATATTTATTTTATTGCTAGATCGATTGTACTATCATTAGAACTGCGGCAATGCAGCGCAAAAAGACTTACCTATATATTATGGGTAAATTGGCGCACACAATGGTGATCACAAAGTAGAACCTCAGTAAACCTAATAATGAGTACGGAAACTGGCGTTATTTTTATTCCAATTTAAAATTCATATGTTCGAATCGCCATATTATCTGCGTGTACACGGTTAACACACAATGGTATCTCAGCGGGTCAGTGCGCAGGCGACTCTGACGTCACATACGACACATTTCAAGTTAAGTGTATACGGGGGCAATTGAAACCGTAGAAAAACAATCGGCACCTCTTTATTGTACATGAGCGGAGGTAGAAATGTTTGTTATTAAGAAAGTATTTTAGGAATTCTTTTATGAAAACTGTATTAATTTTTTGTTTATCAGATACCTATTATTGTTTTTTGAGACATTTTTTGTAGGTACCAGTTTTAGGTATAAAGTGTGAATTTTAATATTTAAAACAACGAGAAGGTATGAACACATCCTTGTCGGGAGGGATGGGACAGGGAACTTTTTTTAATGCTCCCCAAACCGTCTCTATATGATTAAATATGTAATAGTGTGGAGGTAACAGCAACACTGTATGACCGTGTATATTGGCGAAGTTATCAATAGCGCCTCTTTTATTCTTTTCAATAATTCGCGCTTTATTGGAGCTTTTACAGGAATTTCCATTATTTTTCTCATGAATTTTAAAATGTCTTACTTTTTGGTACTGGTATTTGCTATTTTATTTAATATACGAGAGTGATAAGACGCACTATCTAATACAATTACCGAATTAGGCGGAATATTTGGTAGAAGCTGTTCAGAAAACCATTTTTCGAATAGATGGTCTGTCATATCTTAGTGATAGTCGGCAGAAGACTGCGATATATTTTTGGCTGACAACAGCAATGCATTGAATACAAACCGGTTTACACTTCCCGCATGAAGTACGATAACGCGTCTTCCTCTAGAACACGGAATATTTAAAACAAAATTGTGTGAACTGTCTACCCAACCATACTGAACAACATCATGCGTGTCAAACCACGTCTCGTCTAGATACACTATATGCATCTATACTCTATCCAACGAGAGAATGGACTTGCTTTGCGCATCGGCGACTAAAGAGGAGGGGCTCTGTAACGAGCTACGCAGGACCGTCATTCGATGAAATAAATTCGTAAGTAGGTGAAATAAATTTTATTTTGAAAACATGAAAACATTTTATTTATTTAACATAAATTTATTATAAATGTATGAGCGTTATGAAAGTAATATAAACCCTAAATATTCCTAAAATAGACATTTTATGATATTTTTATTTTTTTAATTTTTTTTTAATATTAACTACAACAATAGTACAATGTTTCATATAATTATAAATTTAAATTAGTCTGTATCGCTGCTATCAGAATCACTTTGACCATTTACGTGAATTATTAGTGGTGGGATTTCATCGATTAAACTGTCAACAATATGGTCAAGTTCCCAAAACCTATGTTTTTTCTCTATAATGTGACGAATGAAATTCTTCCAATGTTCAGATGTTACTCGTGTAATGCCTTCTTCAAGCAATCGTTTCACCTCTGGTAATTTGAAAGATTTGTTGTTAGTTTTCACGTACCCCTTGACCATCGACTAAACCATTTCAATAGGGTTCAGTTCACAATGATACGGTGGAAGTCTGAGTACAATCTTATTCTGTTCTTTGGCCGTTTCATCGATTATATATTTGTTATATTTCTCCTTTTCTAGCCCTCTTGACTTTGATGCACGACCTAAAATTAAAAACGTGAATAGTATGGTGAATAGTATGCGTATTAAATAAAACATATTTATTATTATATTTCTTTACCTGGCCTCTTTTATTCTTCTTAATTGGCGATAATGGTGGATTTATCTCGTCTCTGGCTGCTGCCATTCTTATAATAGATTTAAAACTTATTTCACAACCGTAAGCAACACAATTAAAATAACCGTACTTGCGAGACTACAAATACAAACTGTGAGTAGGTACTTTATATAATTAGGTACCAGGTAGGTATCGGACCCAGGCGCCGGCCCTGGCTACCTGCTAAGCCAATTAAGACGTTGAGTGCGTTGAACTAATGTTCTAAGGGGCGGAGATCTGACCAAAACAGACAGAATTTTCGCTCGAGTGCAAGTCCATTCTCTGGTTGGATACAGTATAGATACACTATATGCATCTAGATATATGCATCTATATGCATCTAGATATTTTAATTTACTTTATCAATATTATAATCTCTGTAATAATAGTTAGTGCATGCACCTAATTTGATTATCAGATCTTATGTAGCTTTTTAATTATTTAAACAGTAAATGCATCTATTGGCCTCTGACTACAAAATCCCAACACTAATACGTCGTATTATTTATTGCTCACATTGTTCCGAGTTTTCGCTTTTTAAACGTTCACGTATATGTAAAATAATACGTTGACTTTGTACATGTAAATCTGGATTTTTAAACTCAAAGGTTGCTTCGACGTTTTCGGTTCAATAACCGGTTCAACTCTTTCGGGATTTTCGGGCGTTATACTTCAAATGGCCTCTAGAACATTAGGAAATAATTGTCTTAATATCTTACCTTTTAGTAGTAAATCGGTATTTACGCACTGCGCTGATAAACCGTTTTTTCAATCGGGCACCCGGCTCGGGGGTCAACAAAGAAATGATTTACGACGCAGCAGAACAGTCTGTTTATTGTCTTTGCACTAGTGCGCAACCGTAGATCGATTATCAGGCTGACATTAAGTTCCAGTAACGGACTCGCATGCACGTTTTCAACTACGCTTCGAATCCTAAGTTAAATTTGATATAGAATTAAGGCTTATATAGATTATATACTGCTATTTCAAAATCCCGAAGGCGTCAAAAATCGTCAAGTGCAGAAGGGCACTAATAGTGCAGTCGTTGAAGCTAATAATAATTTCTTTGAAAATTTGGAATTAAGCTCACCTTACCGTTGACTTGACGGTAAACACACAAAAGTGACACAAAAGTGACACATGCCCAACTTGTGCTTTTTGATTTTAAGGGGCGAAAACTACCCCTTCGTGAAAAAAATTGAAAAGTGCAGGTTTAAGCATTTCATGGATTCACATCTTATTTTATTTTGTAGAACAAAGCTTCGTTCATGTTCTCGAACATGATTTACGATGTATACAAAATTTGCAACCCTTCTAGAATCTGGAATCTGGAATATGTCCGGAGTGCGGATCAGAGATCCGCTGCGCTTAGGCCCCATTGGGCCCCTTGTGCTTCCTCCGTGAGGGAAATGTCTCCCTAGGTCATCGACCAGCCTAATGTTGTACAAAAGGTGATGATGTTGCCCAGGGGCATTTCCCTCAAATTAACCATAGAAGGCCAACGTTCCCCCAATATGGATTCTCTGGTCGATGACACGGCGGGACATTCGCAAAGTACATGCGTTATAGAGGTGTTTCCTTACTCGGAAGTGTCCGGTTAGGATTCCTGTAACAAATCGCGGTTTACCCCTGGACATTGCCAGATAGTTCCTCGCCGTCTCTTCGCTGGGATATCTCAAGAGATTTCTGGCCAGCTGACAGCTACTTGTTTCATCCCATAACGTCTTAAATTTTTTTTGGGTGTTTTCCTTTATTAATTGGAGTTTCGTTGCAACTGGTAGTATACTTGAACGACCAAGCCCAAGGATACTCAGGCTGGCTGCCTTCTTGGCCAGTTTGTCAGCTTCTATATTGCCGTTGCATTGTGAGTGTCCTTTGACCCAGCACAGGCAGATGTTATTCATCTGACATGCTCTCACAAGTGCTGGGTGACATTCCCATGTTGATCCTTTAGTTATAATCCTTTAGTTTGAAACCCTTATAACTATCCCTATGCCTAAATTAATTTAATAAATTAACGAAAATATTGTACAAATCTGACTAACATGAAACTATGAAACCCCATAATTATGTGGATATGAAAAAATGTTAAATTCCGAAAAAATGCGATTGTTTTTTTTACTATAACCATTAATTTTAAAGCTATCTTCCATACAACAAAATGAAACGATTGTTATAAAGTAAAAAAAAACGAGTTAAGCGTATGGGTAGTGAAAGAGAAAATTGCGATTTTTTTTATATATTTTTCATTAAATATTTTGTAGAACAAGTATTAAATTTTTATTAATTTTACAATATTACATTTTACGTTGGAGCTTATGAGAGATTGAAACTTAAAATGGCTTTATCTCGGTTCGAACTGCTTCAAAATTTAATAATTTTTAGACAACTTTTACGTCTTTATGTTTTGTCTCTTCAGGTTTTATTAAAAGTCAATAAAGACACCACTTTTCAGTGGAAACTAAAGTGAAAATAGTAATTGTAATTGGTTTAGTACTAGAACGCATTGGGGTATTAGGATTTACTCAGTGACCGAAATAATGCTCAAAAATGTATCAACGATGGCTGAATAATATGGACCTCCACAACTGGTTGTCTATATCAATTGCGACCAATGGTCATATTCGGCACGAGTATAATATAGTGGTACAAAAATAGCAAAAAACCATTAATTTATATTTTTTATTTCATATTGTTAAACATTATTCTACCTGCTAATAAATGAGGCGAATTTTTGTACAATTTATATGTATTTAGGTAACTAATACGAAACCTCTTAAGCACTCGTTCCATATTTTTTTAGGACACCCTCCAGTTCTTCTACGCCTGAAACAAATAATAAGTGATTTAATTCCCGATATTTACTGAATAGATTTGAAAACAATACCTACCTATTTCTGTTCAATTTATTTTTATATTGGTGTAAATACGAACCCTCTTAGACACGGTTCCAAAGTTTCTTCAGGACAGCCTTTCAGTTCTTCTACGCCTGAAACAAAAACGCGACTTAATTCCAAATACCTGACAACATTGAATAGATATGAGTGAAGAAATGAAATAATGGTGAAATATCCATGCCTAGTTCCCTTCAGGTAATTCAGGGCATGTTATTCTTCAATTTCTGCAAAGGGCATGTTATTGCAGCTCTTCTCCCAGTTCAGGCACATATTTGAGCAGTAGTTGTGGCCTGCTTTTTTACATCCACAATTGGTCTGATAGGTCTTTTGCAAGAATTTATTTTTAAAACTGCTTCTGGTGCTGGTGGCTGTAGCGTTGGCACAGGCTGCAGACTACCTTTGGTTTTCTTCGAACCCCATTGATTGATTGATTGATTTGAGATTGGCGGGGGCTCTGCCCTTTGACGTATAGGCCTCAGTATGGGCCCGTCACGTCCCGCCTTTCGAGAGCTATACCAGTCCAGTTGCCTTAATAAAGCCAACGAGGCGGCTGGGACATAGTTCTCTAAAGTCCCTAGGCATCAGCATCAGTTGTCCCAGGTATTGCATACGTGTATGCAGGAAAGCGGGGCAATTCATCAGAACATGCCCTGCTGTCTCCTCATCTTCCAAGCATCCCCTACACTCAGGGTCTTCCACAAGACCCATTATGTAAAGGTGTCGTCTTAGGTCGCAGTGACCGGTCAGTAGGCCTGTCACTGTTCTTAAGTTATATCTGCTTAATTTCAGCAGCTGTCTGGTCCTCCCATCGTCGGGACCAGATATGAGTTCTTTAGCCTGTCTCATGCCTGGAGCAGTTGTCCAACAATGTTGAAACATTTGTTGGGCTAAAGTCTTCATTGAGAGAACCGCTGTGCTTCTGGAGATCCCTACGAAGGGTTCAGGCTCAGTAGGTGTCTCTAAAGTGCCTAATTTGGCTAGTTGATCGGACTTCTCGTTTCCCGGTACACCAGCATGTCCTGGGACCCAGACAAGGCGTAAATTATTCCTCTGAGAGAGCGTCTCGAGGACGGTCTTGCATTCCAGAACCAGTTTTGAGCGCACTTCAACGGAACTAAGTGCCAAGATGGCAGCTCTACTGTCGGAGCATATATTGATTCTACCAGTTCTTTGTGGGCCAGCTAGCAGCTCCAGAGCAAAGTATTTACTTATTTGTTCCGAGTCAGAAAAGACTCCGGCACCCGACATTCCATCCATCCTGGATCCATCCGTATACCAGTTGGTTCCGTTGCGGATTGCCATCGGGGTGTTCTCTATCCCCCAGTCCTCGCGGTCAGGGATTACGACCTCCAGGAAGTTCGAGTGCAGTTCCACATGCGAGCACATGCCCGAATGAGCACACCTGTAACTGGTCTAGCGTGCGCAGTCTATATCTCTCTGGACCCTGTCCAGTTGCCTGTTAGTTGAGTTCCTTTCAACACAAGGCCACCACATGATGGCCCCGTAAGTTAAAATTGGTCTAACAATAGTGCAGTAGAGCCAATGGAGAACCTTGGGATTAAGACACCAGCTTCCACCAAAGGCCCTCCTACACGTCCACAGTGCACACGTTGCTTTCCTGATTATGCATGATATGTGATCATGCCAAGACAGTTTAGCATCAAGGTGAACACCTAGATATTTCACGTTCTGGTGGTAGGTGAGGACCACACCAGAGAGAGTAATCTCTGGTCGATTTTCTTGGTTCCTCTTTTTGCTGAATAGCATAAGCTGAGCTTTCTTTGGGTTTATTCTTAGGCCAGCTATTTGGCACCAGTTCTCAACTATTCTTATGGCCCTAGCCATAGGGCCACGCAAATTGTCCCTGGTTCCACTGCATAGGATGGCCAAGTCATCTGCATAGGCCTGTGCATACAGACCAGCGTCATTTAATTCCCACAGTAGGCTGTCCACTAGAAGGCTCCACAGTAGGGGGGAGAGAACCCCTCCCTGAGGGCAGCCCCGACTAGCAACCACTGTGTGTTTATGACCATGCACTTCTGCTTGGATGCTCCTTTGCGAAAGCATGAATCGAATCCAACCCAATAGGGAAGGCTCCACATCACGCTAAGCTAAGGAGCGATGAATGACATCAAAGGGGGTGTTGTCGAACGCTCCTTCTATGTCTAGGAAGGCACCAAGTGACTATCGTTTATTTTCGAGTGTCCCTTCTATCTTGCGAACAAGGTGGTGTAATGCTGTTTCAGTCGATTTACCATTCTGGTAAGCGTGATGTGCGTGGAGACCCCGCATTGCAAGTTGTTCCTCCTTTAGGTATCGGTCAATAAGCCTTTCCAGTGTCTTCAATAGAAAACTCGTAAGACTTATTGGCCTAAATGACTTTGGGTCGGTATAGTCCGATCTTCCTGTTTTTGGGATAAACACAACTTTCACTTCCCTCCATAACGAGGGAACATTGCTCCGCGCCAAGCAGGATCTGAATATCCTGACGAGGAACAGCGCTAGCGTGCTTAATCCATGTTGTAGTAGGGCCGGGTAAATTCCGTCCCTACCGGGCGATTTGAAAGGGGGAAAGGTCTTAACAGACCAGATTACCCTCTCAAACGTTACTACTCTCTTGGCAGTGTTATAATCCATTGCTCCCGGCCTGCGCCCGGTATCCAAGTGGTCATTACTCTGCCGTGAGTCCGGGAAATGCGTCTGGAGCAAGAGCTCCATCGTTTCCCCTGCAGTTGAGGTGAACCCACCACCAGGATAGGCTAATGCACCAATCCTGGCATTAGGGTCCTTAGATAGGATCTTGCAGAGGCGTGTTGCGGCCGGCATTTCATTTATGCCGGTGCAGAATTTCCTCCAGCTTTCTCTCTGTGCTACTCGAAGAGCACGTTTGTATACGCGCTGGGAGTTATGAAAGGCTTCCCAGTCATTAAGATGTTTGTTACGTTCGGCTTTCCTAAGAAGCCCACGAACTAACTTTTTTTGTTTTTCCAGGGTGTTATTCCACCAGGGATGTTTAGCATTCGAAGGTTTGCTTGTCGCAGGGCAGCTTTCTTCGAAGCTTTCGACAACGGCTGCTGACATCTGGTTGACTGCAATGTCAATCTCAGCTGTATTAGCGAGTCCGTGTGCCATATCCCATGAGCGCCCCTTTACTTCCTCATTGTAGAGGTCCCAGTTGGTAGCCCTTGGGTTTACTGAGACAGTTATAGTCTTAACGTGAGTTGCCTCTACGTTGAATAGGATATGTCTATGGTCAGACATGAACACTTCGTCAGACACTGACCATTTCTGGATCCTATTGGCTAGATTCGGCGTGCAAATGGTGAGGTCAATTACTGATTGACCTCTATTGCAGCTGAACGTAGGGACGCAGCCTTTGTTGACGATTTCTAGGTCGCTTAAACCTATAAACTCAACAAAACTGCGGCCTCTTTCTTCGAACCCCATTGCACAGAGTCTGTTTCATTTCCATCTTTTTCATATCCATTTCCATTATTTTCATTAGTGACAACAATATGTTATCATATCAGCGGAAACTGATTCATTCAGTACGTAGTTTCTTTCACTAAAAAACGCAAAACATTGTTTCCATAAGTACTTTTTTGTGTTCCCCGTATTATAAGGCTAACTATTTTGTATAGTATCGTCTATGGCTTTTGATGATACAGCTCCGAATCGTCTAATTTTTCAATAAATATTTATAAACGTCAAAATTTTACGGCGCCTATTCTGTCTACGTAAAAATTTAAAATTGATTACCTACTATGGAAATGAACATGAATTCGTGTTCGTTCGTATAATCGTGTATTATAGAAATTATATAAGTTAACTTAACCAAATTGGATGTTATAATTGGTTAAAGGTCCTATAAAATAAATAATCAAAACTCGATGCTTTTAGGAGCAAACGTTTGATAACAAGCTCAATTTATTCTTTATTAGATTCGAGTTACAATTTTTTTGCGGAATAACCACACATTATTCTCTTTACATTAATTTTTCTTTTTAAACTTGTTGGCTCACCAGTTCAAGTAAAGGATATTTATATTTTTTTGGAGCATATTTTCTTATAATTTTCGTGATGTCAGTTCACAGAATATGAGTGTCATAGCAAGATTGCAAATCGGCGTATATGTTGGTTTGTGGCATCATCTTTGTCCCGGGAAGCTGCAGAATCTGCTACTGTAATGGCTAACCAAAAGGCTCTATTTTGTCTGTTATGGATAATTCAAAAATTAGTATTTCGTGGAATTCTATAGTACTCAACTATACAAATTGTTCTCATTAGCTCACACTTAGATACATGGGGGCACGATATATAAATATTTTAGAAAGGATTGAAGTTGGGTCTTGTAGTAGATAATTTATTTCTTCTCCCTAACACTCCAAATTATGTAGTCAGACTCGAAGATGGATTGATGCAAGTGTCTTTAATTGTCTTAAAAATTGTGTTTTAAGTTGGGTAGTTACCGTTTTAACCATGGACAGAAAACGTTGTTTTAAAAGACAAATACAATATTTCAATACTAGCAGCTGGCTCTCACTAGTTAAGTCAATTTGTCAAGATGTATTATGTAACGACTTATGGAATAATTTATATATAACCATAGATAATTGAGGAGACAACTGTCGAGCTTTTACGCAGGTTTGAGCTCTTGTTGTTGTCTTTATTGTAAACGACTCATTCAATTGTCATGAGAATTTATATAAATATGTATATAACATATTTATAATCCCTATACCTCTTGACCCAAAAAGAAGGATTCCAAGAGAGGAAACAAGGCAGCTTCATGTTTTCAAGATTGAGGACATTTTGTGCTGTTTCTCAAGTTTGCACAAAGTGGATACTGTGCGCCATTTGGTCCTCACTAAGTATTTTGTGAATACAGCATAAATACATAGTCTATTGCGAAATTTAATGCTCCCATATTTTTTAAAACACGGTGTTCTGCTAACTTTAAAATGAATTAGCAAAGTCAGCAGAACAAAAAAATGCTCTTATGGAGAATTTAAGGCTACTTAAAACCCAATTAAATGCTTTAATGCTGCGAAATTTAATGCTACCATTTTTTTTTAAATACGATGTGCTGCTAACTTTAGAATGCAGTTAGCAGAGCAAAGTCAGCAGAACAACAAATGCTCTTATGGAGAATTTAAGGCTACTTAAAGCAGCCGAATTAAATGCTCTGTTGCGAAATTTAGTGCTCCCATATTTAAAAAACAACGATGTTCTGCTAACTTTAGAATGAAGTTAGCAGCGCAAAGCCAGCAAAACAAAAAATATTCTTATGGAGAAAATAAGGCCACTTAAAGCCTAATTACACGGTCTATTGCGAAATTTAATGCCAGCATGTTTTTTGAAAATACGATGTTCTGCTAACGTTAGAATAAAGTTAGCAGAGCAAAGCCAGCAAGCCAAAAATGCTCTTATGGAGAATTTAAGGCTACTTAAAGCCTAATTACATAGTCTATCGCGAAATTTAATGCTCCCATATTTTTTGAAAACACGATGCTAACTTTAGAATGAAGTTAGCAAAGCAAAGTCAGCACAATAAAAAAATGCTCTTATGGAGAATTTAAGGCTACTTAAAACCCAATTAAGCGCTCTATTGTGAAATTTAATGCTCCCATATCTTTTTGAAAACACGATGTTCTGCTAACTTAGAGTAACTGCTAACTTTAAGTAAATAGACTAATAAGTATAAATATAAGTAAGGATAAGTAGTAAGTATAATAAGAATCAGTTAATAGAATAGAATAAGTTAATAGAATAATATAGAAGATTGATAGAATATTGAGAGAATATATTTTTTATTTAAAAAAACCGATCACAGTACACAATTAAATTATCACACGTTAATTTAAATTCTATTCATGTTAGCATACTGCGGTTTCTGTATATATGTAGAGTTTAGTCATGTAGTTGCTCTCACGTTGTATTGTATGGTTCTACATAAAAACCTACTTAATACATAATTACGTATTCACGCGTGCATTTGTGCAGTTATCGTGTTAATCTGGTGATCTAAATGGGCTTTAAGTCTTAAGGTAAATCTTGGTAGTAAAACTAAGTTCGAATGTTTGTTGTATAATTGCCACACATTACTTATGTGAACTAACACTTTGTTAGGCTGTATATCAATCTAAGGCAAAAATGTTGTAATTTTTGAATGCTCCTACTTTCAATGCCAATATAGCACAATTCGTAACATTTACGCGAATAATTTAAAAATGAAACTGAAAACCGATTTTCACTGGTAAGAGACATTAGTTAATTTAAAAATGCATCATTCTTATGCGAGAGGAGGGAAAATATTGATCCCTGTGTCAGAATGTCAGTATGATTTGATTTCTTATCTCAATTTTTATGACTCTCTGGATCTATAGGCCTCTTAAGAACTAGCATTAAGTGCCAGAAAATACGTATAAATTGTAATCAAATCAGACGAAAGCTAATTAAAAAATATAATATATATTGCACACCATCTTGGATTGTTGAAATTGTCAGGTTTACCTTTCATACGCTATTAAGCTCAAGCAAAAAGATGTCGAAACCGAACATAAGAAGATATTTGATATTTCCGAGGATATTTCAAATTATGCCCACCACCTTGGTGTTGTTGAGCTTCTGGGCACCTATGAAGCTGCCGAGAATATTGAAATGATACATTAACTTATTCTAAATAATCAGTTTTTCACTAAATACCAGATTTCTGTTAGAACTTCGGAAAATGTGATTTTCGTCAATATTTACTAGGCCGAGACCTAAAACTGAGACGGATATAGCAGGACTGAAAAAAATATGAGAAATCAAATGAATAAGAAAAAGACATACAAAATAAAATAAAGTAAAGCGGAATGGAAAGCTGGAAATTATGAACATGGAATATCAGAAGCTTAGCAGGAGAGGACGAATATCTAGTAGAGGAACTAGTAAATACAGATATTGTTGTCATCACCGACACAGAAAAGAAGGACAGATGAGAAAAAAGGGAGGACATTTTGATATATAATGGGGTAAAAGAGGAAAATAGAGCTAGTGAAGGAATGGGATGCTATCAAGATATAAAACATAAAATACATAGAAAGATGGATCGGAATAACAGAAAGGATTCTGAAAACACGGATGGAACTGGAGGAAAATGTAAAAACAACAATCATAGTGGCATTGGACCAAACTAGGAAGAAAGATGTATGGTGTATACAGGATGAGTTATGGGAACAACTAACAGAAGAAAGAGAAGGACGATACTGGGGGACTTAAACGAAAGGGTAGGCATAAACACGAAACAGAAAATGCAATAGGCATATATGGAGAAAATGTCACAGAAACAGCAATATCCAAAGATTAATAGACTTGTATTCTGAATAGTCTAATAGTAACAAATACCTTCTTTAAACACAAAGACGCTTATAAATATAGAATAAGTGAAAGATCAATAATATAGCCAGACATGGAAAAATTAGAGAATGCTTACGCAATAGGACAATAGAAGAGATATGGGGAACAATTAAAGAATCAATAACAACAATAGCAAAGTAAACATGCGAATATATATGAACAGATAGAATAACAAGCGTTGGAAGTGTCTGCAAAAAAAATTGAATGAGATAGTAAGGGACATCAAACGCTATTTTATAGAATTTTAATAACTATAAGAAAAAGTCACCACAACAAAATAGATACATATAAATACAGACATATAATCAATATAATATAGAGAAATCTTAGATGAAGATGTAATGAAGTGATTGGATGTTTCCAAATAAGATTTGAATACAGAACAACTAATCACGACAGAATTAAAAGAAGAAAGTGAGAAAGTCACATAAAATATTGAGAAGGTAGAAAATGAAGAGTCCGCGAAAGAGTAAATAATAGAAGCCATTAAGATGTTGAAACTAGGCAAGGCCAAGGATGTGTCCATTCATAATTCCAAATTTAATGCTTTTATACAAATCTGAACATTGGTTTTTCTATGCAGCTGCAATAAAAATGTTTTGTCATCTCCAACTCGTCTTGAATTTGGAAACTAATTGGTATTGACCTTATTTGACGAGGTCGTAAATTATAGCCAAGATGAGACGGATCACTAATATTGGCTATACATAATTTTGAACATATTATCTTTAAAGTAGCCTAAGTGGTACGAAATTAATATTTTTACTAACGCCAAATTATATTGCAACACTGGAGGTCTGCACACGCAATCTAGAAGAAAGCGTTATGCGCATGAACAAATAACTATATAACCATTAGCGCGTTAGCATGAACATAATCAATAGCTAAATAACGCAAAGCCGCATTATGTGTATCATATTATAAGCCAATGCTTTGTAGCTGTAAACTAAACAAATTTATGGAAAACAATAATTTCCTGCTGTTAAAATATTTAAATGATGGCCAACACGAAGATAATGGCACAGGATAGGTAAAATTACTTTAATTTATTTCTGCGGTCGAGGGAACAATATATTAGTAAAATATTGTAGGCCAACAACAGCGGTCGACTTTCGTTGAGGGTTCTCTTTGAATAATAAAGGAGGATGACTTTCATCTTACTCTTTAAATCATGCATGTCAAGTTGCCTTCGATGTCTTTCACTTTCATTGTGGCGAGATGTTTATTTAACATATATTTACCTGGGTGTATTACTCGGTAATAACAGAATATTAGTAAATTATCCATAGAAGGGTACAGCAATAGTCCAAGATGTGTTTTCTTATCGAGATGTCATTCTACAAATTTTGTCTTTGTGGAGAACCGTCCTATGAGATATCGACTAATCAATAAGTATAAAGATTTACCGAAACCGAAAATGCAACCGAAAAAAATCGTAATGTCGAAAAAAACCTGACCTTTATACCCTGAAAAATGTTAGGTTCCTGTGGTATTATCAACGTAAAATATTAACGACCCAGTCAATGACGCAGATTGGCTTAGGTTAGGAAAACTCTTTGGTATTGTCAAGGTTTCGGAAATGTTTATTTCCTTTCTCAACACTTCTAAAATAGTACAATAGTGTTCACTACGTGTTATTAAGACCTAAAAAGTACTTACTAACGTGAGATTATGTAAAAATGTAACATCATTTAAAATAGCGAAGCACATTCCTACTCTATAGTAGTACATAGAGTACAAGTCACAAAACTAAATTATCTAGAATACTTAAATATTATTTAAAACTACTGTAGATCAATTAAAATGTTACATTCACACCATGATAATTATCAAAAAACACGTTTAGGAGTGTAAGAAAAAACTGTGTAAGAAATCTGTAATAAAAATTCAAATAATCCACTAGACGTCAAGTGTCTAGGGAGTTTTTAGTCAACCTAACTAGTACCAATATGATTTATGGAGGCAAATTTGAATTTCGAAGTGAGCGAAAATTGTCTCCTTTCAATCTAAACAGGTATGTATTGCTATTGGTAAGTCTATCTATTTCAGTTTTTTTATTTAAGGAATTATATTCATTGTTTCTAAAAATTATTTCCAAAAACAAGCTTTTGAAATAATTATTTTCTGTTGCTGAAACTGTGGCATTTGTAAGTCCGGTTTGTGACAAGTTTTGATTGTATGTTCGGCTAAAGCACAAGACTTGTCTACTGCAATCGCAATCAATCTGGCCTTTATATATATATATATATATATATATATATATATATATATATATATATATATATATATATATATATATATATATATATATATATATATATATATATATATATATATATATATATATATATATATATATATATATATATATATATATATATATATATATATATATATATATATATATATATATATATATATATATATATATATATATATATATATGTATATATATATATATATTTATATATATATATCTATATATATATATATATATATATATATATATATATATATATATATATATATATATATATATATATATATATATATATATATATATATATATATATATATATATATATATATATATATATATATATATATATATATATATATATATATATATATATATATATATATATATATATATATATATATATATATATTATATTGCATTAAAGTTAAAACAACAAAAGAAAAGTAACAAATTTTAAGTTGATACGTCCTCGTATTATGTTCCTCGTAGATACGTAATACGTAATACGTAGTAAAAATACGTAGTGTTCGTAAAGAAGCAAGTTATTTTGAAAATGGTATATTCATTGGAAGAGCAAAAAGAGTTACTTGAAATTTATATTCAGTGCAACAAGAATAAGTCTCTTGCTCGGAGGGAGTATGTTAGGTTATTTCGAGAAAGGCTACCTCCTTCCAAAAATAGTTTTAAAAACATTTATGCAAAGTTTAGAAATACCGAGAGACAAGAAAAGGGAAAGGCGAAGAACAAAAACAGGAGAAGACACAGAACTCAACGCATTATTATATTTTGCTGAAAATCCATCCAAATCACCCTATGCCGCAGCAATAGAATTGGATATATGACAAAGAAGTGTGATAAAAATATTACATCGCCATAATTTTAAACCATATAGTATTTTGCCCGTTCAATATTTAGACGACAACAACCTTCAAGACAGGTTAACCTTCTGCAGAGACATACTTGATAGAATAGAGGAAGATGATGAGTTTCTAAGTCATGTCTTTTGGACTGACGAAAGCAGTTTTTCTACTGCGGGAATTTTTAACAAAAAAAATGCACATTAGTGGGTAGCGGAAAATCCACATATTGTAAAAAAAATAAAAAAACAAGGATATCGAACTGTAAACGTGTGGTGTGGCCACAAGGATGCTATTGTAGGTCCTGTATTTATAAATGGGCCCTTAAATGCACAACGTTATGTGGATATTCTTCAACATCCAGTTGAAAATTATTTAGATAATATTAATTTAGTGGACAATAGATCTGTTATTTGGCAGCAGGATGGAGCACCATCACACTCTGCAAGGAACGTCACCGAATACCTAATCAGAAAATATCCTATTTGGATAGGAAGGCACGGTGTTATACATTGGCCCGCTAAAAGTCCGGACTTAACACCTATGGATTTTTTTCTCTGGGGGTACGATAAAACAAGATATATATGAAACTGGGGTTTTTAATAATATGAATGATATAAAAGAATGCATACGTGTAAAAATTGAGGAATTAAACCAAAATGGTGATATATTTCAAAGGGTGAGAAGCAATTTTATAAAGCGATGCCAAATGTGTATTCAGAATGGTGGTGGTTACGTGGAAAATATTTAATTACGTTACGTGTAAATAAATAAAATTGTGTTACTCTATTGTGTTACTGTATTAATATTGACTTTTATTTGTTTTTATTAGGCTTATGTTGTTTATTGTTATTACTCGTTACTGTTATTGTCACCTATATATTATTTATTTATTATCTCAATAAATGGCATTGTTTCCAGAGGTATCTTGATATGTTTTTTGTTTTATAATAGACACCCGTAATGTGAAATTTTTTTAGTAATATCTCACGAACAGGTGGAGTGATTATATAACAATTAGATATTTTTTTATTCAGAAAATGAAGAACATTATTTTGTTATAAAAATTACGGGGTGTTCCATTTAAAAAAATCATGTTTTATTTTCCACCCTGTATATCTTACGAGATTTTTAATGTCCGTTCTCAGATTATAAAAATTCATCAAAAACCGCGTCCACTCCTTTTTTGAATGAGTTAAATCGGCAAAGGATAAGTGAGATAAGGGGGGTGTCAATCTTAAGAGACTTATTTTCTTGCAGTCTGTATGAACGACGACTACTTTCTTTCGATATATTGAGTATCGATCGATCTGAGTGAGTATCTTCACTATCGATATTTTTTGGTAGGGATGTGGATTTACATATTCCGGAAGTTGAGGCAGCAGATAACATATCTGTTACCGTTACTTGTTCCGAGATATTGCGATGAAACTGCTTGAACTTAGGGTTTTATAGGGTGCGGGATCTGGCTAGGAAAATTAAATCTCTCCTGGTAAGAAGTAGAAATATTTTAATGGATCGTCCAAATAGGGATACCCCTCGCAAATTGGTACGAAAACCACAAAACCAGTAAAAAAAACTAAAAACTAAGTTAGGATATCAATATATAACACATTTAAAATTTAGGGACACTTACCTAAGTGACCAAGCAGATAACCACCAGAGAGAACTCTGTTCGTTGATCTTTCACCACAAGATTATCTTAACTTAATTAATTTACATAGGTAGTTAGTAAGGATACACCGTTGTTTTAATCTACTTCCTTTAATCGTGTCTATTTCTGACACTTTTTTCGTAGGCCGGTGTTTTTTTGGCCGGCAGGAATTAAACTCTAATAAGTGAACGCGAACGCCAACTGTTGGTGGAGCTCGGAATTACGGTAGCGCTAGCTAGCTCACTACAAGAAAACTTTAACGTTTTCTTCCTGATGTTTCGTTCTGTCACAACATTATCTGATGATTTTCATGTTTCTTCAAAAATATAATGCATATTAAAACCTTACAACAGATTAAAACTACTAGAAGCGACATGATCTTAGTAAAGTTCAATTATTGCCACTTACTTACACTTATTTATGAAAATTAGCTACCTATTCCTCTTGGCGAAATCGTGGGTTCACTATTTTATGGAATTTTATAGAACATGAATGGAAAACACATTTCGTTATATTTATAGAAAAAACATCACTTAAAAACTTCTTATGGAAATCTACATGCGACTTATTTTTGTTTGGAATCAATTAGGCACTAACCAACACCACCACCACCACCAACACCAACCTCTTTTGTGGCTTCACGACTTGTCTCCGTATATATTTTGTGTGTGAACGATTTGATCCCCTTACCTTTTCACACTGTCAAGCTAGCCTGATCAAACTCATTTAATACATATTGGACAATTTAAAATGTCTAAGAGAAATGTCCCGTGGTTTATTTTTTTAGTTTTGCTTATTTGCAACAAACCGCGTAGGCATATGGCTAACTCTCATTCAGACCAGCATGCATTTAAATGTTAATGCTTCAATCGCGCCTCAAGGTCTTGAATACCCATATTTCTCAGATTCTGCATTAAAATGAGGATATTGAATTTTACTTTATATATAACATAGTTGCCAAGAAAAATTACAATTGTTAAAGAAGTGGGATTATAAGTCGATAACAAAGTGTAATTATTCGTTTTGTCACAAATAATTATTTCTTCCTACACACACCACTGCCATATTGTATAGAACCATAATGGGTTGTAACCAATTCGGTAGATAATCATGAACAATGGAGAGCATGGGTGTCATTAACGAAATTAGCGGAGGCGATAATATTAAATGGCTCTATTGAAATATGAAACAATATATAATTTGGTTTGATTGCGTCTGATCTAAGCACTTGATAAGATATCAATTAATATTGTTATGTAGAAATCAACATGCTAAATACATTTGTTCATTTAATAGAAGTTCCAGGTACCTACTATTTACTACGTTTGGCAAAATGCTATTGCTAATATTGAACAGTGATAGTGATGTCTCATGCGCTTTTCGATTTTTGTAAGAACTAGTGGGGAAAATAAACTTTCGCGACGGGTACACGAGGTTTCCGCACGTTTCAATTATACTTTTCCTCGCGTGCACGTCGTTGTTTAAAATAGCCCAATTCTCGCTTTCCTCCGCATACACAGAAAAGCTCCATTTTCTGCGATCTGGACAAAAAATAGTATATGACACGAGTGTCCTGCTGGAAGCACCCTCGAAGCTTCCAGCAAGACTCGGTGCCAGTGTTGCCACTACCAAAAAAATTTTGTCGGTGAAAAACCTGATCAAAATTCGGTAGGCATATTTAATATTTGAGGATTAAAAAAAATAACATCAAAAATTCTATCAATTTTACATAACCATAAAACGACAAAAACGTTTCCTTAACCTAACCTTTTCAAGTAGGAACTTTGTAAAATACTTAAAATAACGAGGAAACAATAAACATTATTCTAAAATAAAATAAGTAAAATTAAGAATCAGGTTTTAAACAAAAAATTACTAAACAATATTTAGGATTTAAAAAAAGTTAATTTTGTCCTGATGATTTTAATTAGTGATGATTAATCATTATTTTTAATAAAAATTTTCTATCTACTTCGAAGTTGTAACAGTTTTTAGTTCCTAAATACTGGTCTTTCATAGAATGACTGCTGAGAAAACTATTTCGACGTTCGCCGATGAATGTGGCAAGCACAAAATATTTTTAATAAATTTACTAAATACAGGAAATGCGGCCATTGTTACTGGCTGGGAAATATTTCACCAGAAATTGTTTTATTCGCACAAAGTTGTTCTGTTTAAAATCAGTAAAGGTAGCGACAAATGAAAATCGGTAGAAAAAAGGTCCTTTCGGTAGCTCCATAGATCCAGAAGAATCCATATAAAGAAAAATTGATGTACCACGAAAACTGTTTAACCCTTCTCAGTCACAAAATACAACAACTGTATCATTCGAGAAAATCAAAACATTTGCGAAGAGTCTGCTTCAATACGTGCAGTTTTAAAAAATGTAACACCAAAAGAACTAAACCTAAGAAATAATACGTATTTCACAATAAACATAACCATAAATAATAACAAATGAAACTAAATACATTATTAGTTAGAGCTATTATCATACACAGCACTAAATTTTTGCACTACAGAATGAAATATATTTTGAAATACTTGGGAGTAACTTTCGATGCTAAATTAAACTGGAATCTTCACCTCGAAAGAATAATAAATAAGGCCTACATATCATACGAGCAGTGTCGCAGGACCGTAGGGAAAACCTGGGGAATGAAACCCAGGGTGGTCCTGTGGATTTACACTGCTATCATAAGACCAATGTTGGCCTATGGAGCTGTTGGTCCATATTGGTCCATTTGCTGGTGGTCTGGTGGCCCAAGAGTCAACAAATAACAGCAAAACTCAAGCTATGCCAGGTACGAAGAGTTGCCTGTCTGAGCATAACCGGAGCCATGCGAACAACACCAACGAGAGCAATGGAGATAATGCTGTGTCTTCTACCACTAGACCTACATCTACAAGAAGTGGCTCTGACTACCATGACCCGCCTTAAATCTGTTGGCATACTACCAAATGCAAGCTGTGGCCAAACCAGAAGCCGTCTGTGGACTGAGGCTGTCAGAAAGATACCCCTTTTACAGGCATGTGCAGATGGTATTCCGCCTCGGCTTGTCTTTGACAAACCTTACACCATACATACTACTGGTGAAGACGAGGCCGGCGCTGAAGGTGTAAACTATGTCTTCACGGACCGATCAAAGAAAAAGGATGGAACAGGCTGTGGTATATATTCCAGGAATCTGCGACTCCGATGCAACTGGACTATGGACAAAAATTCCAGTGTAGTACAAACAGAACTCGCTGGTATAACCATAGCCGCACAAGAGATTGCTCGCAGAGAAATAACGGGCAAGACAATAAGAATCTGCACAGATAGTAGACAATCACTACTGGCCCTGAAAAATTATAAAATAACTAAAGGATCAACATGGGAATGTCACCAAGCACTTGTGAGAGCATGTCAGATGAATAACATCTGCCTGTGCTGGGTCAAAGGACACTCACAATGCAACGGCAATATAGAAGCTGACAAACTGGCCAAGAAGGCAGCCAGCCTGAGTATCCTCGGGCCTGGTCGTTCAAGTATACTACCAGTTGCAACGACACTCCAATTAATAAAGGAAAACACCCAAAAAAAATTTAAGACGTTATGGGATGAAACAAGTAGCTGTCAGCTGGCCAGAAATCTCTTGAGATATCCAGCGAAGAGACGGCGAGGAACTATCTGGCAATGTCCAGGGGTAAACTGCGATTTGTTACAGGAATCCTAACCGGACACTGCCGGGTAAGGAAACACCTCTATAACATGAGACAAAGTGACACACCTATCTGCAGAGGATGTGAACAAGAAAATGTCCCGCCGTGTCATCGACCAGAGAATCCATATTGGGGGAACGTTGGCCTTCTATGGCCAATTTGAGGGAAATGCCCCTGGGCAACATCATCACCTTTTGTACAACATTGAGCTGGTCGATGGCCTAGGGAGACATTTCCCTCACGGAGGAAGCACAAGGGTCCCAATGGGGCCTAAGTGCATCGGATCTCTGATCTGCACTCCGGACAAATTCCAGATTCCAGATGCCAGCTATTATCATTAATAGTTAGTTATTTAGCTAGTTAATATCAAATATTTTTGCACCCTACATGTTTTTTTTCCTATAAGTAACTATTATGAAAATAAAAATGTTACAAGTCTCTTTCGTATGTCTTTTTTATGTTATATTTTGTTTTTATATTTTCTTTTTGAAAGAAGTAAAAAAAATATTTTTTTCCGCGCTTATTTCTTTTCCGATTTATCCGCGCTTCCATGCTTCGTGAATTTGTCACACGCACACGGAAAAGTCATTATATCCAGACTCCTAATGAAATATGCATAAAATCTTGTTGAACCTATTGAAAAACAACTACTTTTTCCAACTATATGCGGGAAAATATTGAATTACATATACAATAGAGTTCTGAAGCATTCAAAGAGGGAGTGATACAGAAATTGCTTGCTTAGTCAAAACTAAAATCATTTGTTGGTTGTATGTATTAATTGTTTCTTCGAAAATTCGAAAAAAAACCAATTTTCACCCTGGATATATTTATTAGCTTTGAAATTCTTTGCTATTCATATTTGTTTTGTGAAAAGTAATCTTGGGTTTGTAGCATTTCATTACATAGAGAAATAAGCAAATAGACGAATAAGGAGGAAGACACACTTACCAGTGCTATATCTGGACATACATACGGAAATGAACCACTATACACACGGAAACGAACCACTTAGAAGTTGTACAATAAAGGTGAAAGAACTTGTACAACTTCTAAGTGGTTCGTTTCCGTGTGTATAGTGGTTCATTTCCGTATGTATGTCCAGATATAGCACTGATAAGTGTGTCTTCCTCCTTATTCGTCTATTTGCTTATTTCTCTATGTAATGAAATGCTACAAACCCAAGATTACTTTTCACGAAACAAATATGAATAGCAAAGAATTTCAAAGCTAATATATATATATATATATATATATATATATATATATATATATATATATATATATATATATATATATATATATATATATATATATATATATAAATTATTACAGTACGTAATCTTATTAGTACACTTGACTGTTACTCTGTTTTATAAGCATATGTTAATATTATCCAAATATTGAAATTTGGCGGTTATCTTACGTCACTAATTTAATTTTAATCTACAACATAATCTACAACACTCGGACGGCGTCCGAGTGTTCTCCGTTAAAAAATAATAAAACGAGAGAGACAACAAAAATAATTCCATTGACTGTTAATATATCCAATTAACGTTGTTGTAAGCTGCTGAACGAAAATGAAAGAGAGGGCACGATTTTCTACATCGTAACTCTAGCGAGAATAATATCGCCTGATCGATTTCTTTTGACTAGCGCCGTACCCGCAGTAGCCTTGCACCGTTTCAAAACTCTGACAGAATTTGGTCATTTTTCAGTTGATTTCAAACCCAAGATTACTTTTCACGAAACAAATATGAATAGCAAAGAATTTCAAAGCTAATATATATATATATATATATATATATATATATATATATATATATATATATATATATATATATATATATATATATATATATATATATATATATATATATATATATATATATATATATAAATTATTACAGTACGTAATCTTATTAGTACACTTGACTGTTACTCTGTTTTATAAGCATATGTTAATATTATCCAAATATTGAAATTTGGCGGTTATCTTACGTCACTAATTTAATTTTAATCTACAACATAATCTACAACACTCGGACGGCGTCCGAGTGTTCTCCGTTAAAAAATAATAAAACGAGAGAGACAACAAAAATAATTCCATTGACTGTTAATATATCCAACTAACGTTGTTGTAAGCTGCTGAACGAAAATGAAAGAGAGGGCACGATTTTCTACATCGTAACTCTAGCGAGAATAATATCGCCTGATCGATTTCTTTTGACTAGCGCCGTACCCGCAGTAGCCTTGCACCGTTTCAAAACTCTGACAGAATTTGGTCATTTTTCAGTTGATTTCACTATTTCTTCACTTTCAGGGCACTAATGGCCACCCGCACTGGGCCGCCATTTTTCCGAAGAAAAATGTCCCATTGCTTAAACCAGGCTCAGTCTCTTGTCTCTAGTCTTCATGATTTTAATATTCAACTTGTAGGTTATGTATTATGTTTACATTTGTCATCGGGGACCGAGTAAAGTTTGTATATATCCGGACGAGTTGTTTCAACAAACATTTGACTAGTGCAATACTTATTTGATTCGTATGGTTTATAACTATGACGTAACCGCCAACTTTCAAGATTTGGATAGTCACTTTTTGATATCTCTCTCAGAATTCGACTTATCAAAGTTCGAGTTATATAAGTCAATAAATAATTAAAATACTCACTGCACTAAGATAATTAACTCTGCACTTCTATAAGAAATAATGATTTACATAAAATCTATTTTTCAGATTGGTCTTTCATGACTGCATCAAAGGAGAATTGTTAAGGTAATTATACTTTTAATTAGTAGAGATACGTTATTTATTTGGCAAGTATTTACGCAATGCGTTACACCATTATTTAATTTATAATATTTTATATAATATTAATTAAAATAGTCTATGTTTATATAAAAACAATACAGTTATTCTTCCTTGTCGACTTATAAAACTGTTTGCATTATAATTTATCAATTTCATGTTAACTTCTGATTCACGATTCTTTATGTGGAATATTGTTATCAGAATATTGCCTGCCGGTTATTATCGGTTGTAATGATAATGCACACACTGTCATAATTATTCATTGTCGCATTTTAAACAGGTGCTGCATTTATAAATGAAAACATACATTTCCAAATTATTTCATTTATATAATTTTGTATTATTTGGTAGTAACTAGTTAAAATAATTATATTTTACATAATACGTAATTGCGGAACAAGTAATTTTTTTCCCTCTAATGTGAATATATTTTAACTACACTTGAGAGCAAAAAGATCGACTCAGCCAAAGTCTGTCTGTACATCTGTAGACTTTGACTCAGCCAGCGACATGCTTGAGTTTTGATATAGTCGAGTCACTAAAAGTTTTTACTTCTTAGTACTAAGGAATAGGTCCTATTTTGATGGGTTTTTTAAATGTTATTTTTTATATATATCAGAAACATTTCAGTGTGCAAGTATATATTTATAACACAATTTATTCAGAAATTAAATTTTTAACAACATTTATTAACTTTAAATAATAAAGGATTTATTTTGTTCCTTTTTTATTTTATACTTATTAAAAACTTATTTATTAAAAATTGAGTTTTTCTTTCATTATAAATATCGCCAGGGACACATTCACATATTTTATATATCATTGGTATCACATATATATAGGTATATAGTGTCACATACTGTGAAGGCACAGAAAGAAAGAATATGTGGTTTTTATATTTGACAATTGCTTTAATATTTTTTTCGTTGAATGACTCGCTGCAAGATATTATTTCTTAGCGGTTTCAAAAAGAACAATTCCTTATCAATGTTCCAATTCTAAATGTATGGACGTACATCGAGCAATCTCATAGCGCAGAAAACGGTTCTACAAGCGCATAGGCGTTGTTAGAGGATTCAGGAAACATGAGTTTAAAACAAGTAGTTAATGTTTGAACAAGTTACAGGACGTACGCGAATAGTGAAAGTCAAGGTATACGGCTAAATACTCTTAAAGTGATAATTAGTCTAGTCATTGTTAATCACTACTCATTGTTAATCAGTAACTAAGTTATTCGTTGTGAAGTAGTAAGTTAATTAAGTAGTGTCCAGTTGCCGAATATTTAAATTATTGGATCCAGGAGAAGCAATATTGTATGTGGATAAGATGCAAACACGTAACACTAATTTACAAAAAAATGTTTGTTTCCTGCATCTTGAATCTAAATTTACCTGTATTTATATAAATAGAATTTTGAGTATATCGTTGATGGATAAAGAAAATGATTAAAAATAAATGTTTTTTAAGCAAACAAATTTTATATGCATTCTCTTGGTTGCTTTGTGGGCGTTCTCTGTTGTTTTCCGAATTACATTAAATTATCGAACTCGAACCAACCTTACCATCTGTCTATTAATTATATCCCTCATCCCTTCTTTTAACACCTGCCTAAGTTTAATTTATTTTCCCTCCCTTTTTATTCGCCCCTTAGCTTTACCTATGCTACTACTAATTATTCTTAATGCATAGAAGTGAACATTCTGTTTTACGAACTGATAGCTTTTGATATGTGAAACTTAAATTTATGAACTCTGTCTTATCGGGTGTCCTGCATCTGTTAGGGTAAATTATTCTAAGACGGTCTCATTATTAATTAATTGCTGTTTTAGTTAGTGTGCATGGTAATGTACCTATATCTTGAATTTATCGAATAACTGACTATATATATATATATATATATATATATATATATATATATATATATATATATATATATATATATATATATATATATATAGTTAAGTTCTTGGAATGAAGGACTGAACCGCGTCGGAGGTATATTATTTTTTATTGCGGAATTTCCTAGATCAAATTATCAGTAGCTCCGGAAAGTGGATCAAGGTGTCTTTACTTTTCATTATTACTTTTTTTGGCACTGCTAATGTAAGAGGAATCTCTGCAATTTATGGTTTACACTATTGCTTTAGCTGACAAATTACCTACACTCTAAATATGCTTTTGTGAGATATTTACAATTATTATTCCCCTGAATGTATCTACAATTTTACTCCCTATAGGAGATATTTAATTCTATGAACCTATGGCTACTTAGAATAGAATTCTTGTATTAATTTCATTTGTTTTCCTTGTTTTTATAAAATGTCCACATTTAGTGCAATTTTAAAGCGTAGTATTATGTTTAAAGTTTAGCACAACATTAAAATGGTGGCATTTAATAATTTGCATCTAATCATAATTACTATTTTAAACTAATATATTGACCTAGGTTAGTTACCTATACATAATTGGTTATTACCCTCATTTTAGTGCTAAATAACCTGGCCTAATAAGAGTCTAGCATTGGTTGAATTAATAGGTATATAATTATGATTCATTTATTTTAAGCGTATATCTATTCATTTTATCAGCGATTATAATATAATATATGATTTATATTAAACCTGCTTCGAGCGACAAATGCTTTTTAAGTATATATACATATTTAATTAAGAAGTCATTTCTATGCGCTGGTATGTCAATACCTGTGCCATTATTTACTCTTACCTATTTATTTTTTAGCCAGAAATAAACATTATCGAATAAAAATATTTCTGGCATGGTTGGGGAAACAAAATAGCACTGTTGCATGACGGAAACTTCCGGTGCAGAGTGAGCCTTGACTGGACAAAAGAAAAACGCATGCGCCGCCGTTGCCAGGCGTTACATGTATTGTTGAAACATTTGAATAACTACGTCAAAGTTACCACCTTGTTTCTTACAGTTTTCACGTGAATTTCGGTGCTTTCAGTTCTGTGTTTTCAGTTTTTCCTTTTGGTTTGTGATTTTCCTTTGTACATTTTTATTATGTCCCCGATATTTCAAGAGAAGTGATTTGGTTTGGATTATTACTTAGTTGAGTATCTACTAGGAAGCTTGCTTTTGACGTCATTTTGACTAATTCCTTTAAATTATGTTAGTTTTTGTTAGTGTTATCAGGTAACTTAGTATAAACCGTAGGAACGTAGGCACTGATATTTGCTAATGGGTGTAATATTTGCCAACATGGCCAACTGTAAATGAGCATATTTATCCAAGCGTATCCGCCAAAATTTCAACTAGACAGAGTTTCATACATATTTTATATATATAATTTTATAATATAATTATATAATATACATACATATATATATATATATATATATATATATATATATATATATATATATATATATATATATATATATATATATATATATATATATATATATATACATAGTTAACTAACTGTAATATACGTTTATCTTTATATTACTGGCCGATAATATCAAAACCGTTAATTAACTAGTGCGTTACACTCTACTAATCAATATACTGTTAGCAGGAAAAATAATTTTAATAATTTTAAAATTTATGCAAATTTAAAGAATTCTTAGGAATATAGGTTTGCAACAGAATTTCATTCTTAAAAAACATGCGTCTGTAGGTATATATAGGAAGTGAAACATATAATATATTAAAATTTTAACAAAATAAATAAATTAATCATAGTCTTACTCCTAATTTGCTATTAAGTAAACAGAATTCTGGTATTTCTATAATTACGATCTCAATCTTGGAAATTATTAGCATTTAATTAACAATAATCGATTATTACGTATGTATTAAAATTGATGTGGGTAGCCTACCTAGATATATTTTAAATGTACCTTATAATTATAAATGCGTTCATTACAGTATTAGTCATAATCATTATCAATTCCAATTATAGGAATGAGAACATAAATGTAGGCATTTATATTTTCACAAAATGTACGTTTGTGAACAACTAGTTTGCCCATATTCATCGAACAGACGAAAATATATGTTCACTTATTGCAAATCTAATTCTAAATTGCCTACATGAATAGGTACAAAATATTGCAAATTGGATAAAATAAGTCTGAAACTGAATAACATAAAGTTACATTGATTATTATTTGAGTTGAACGTTAAATTATCAAAATTGCATAACCTCAAATTTGATTTGTTACTTTTGTCCGAATAATTAATAGTCGATTAAACTAGAATGCTTTTAAGACTAGATTAGTTCACACGATGGCAATGTTTGGACGTCAGCGTCAGCTTTATATATATTTGGTCCTCACAAAATATTAAAACAAAATAAAACTATCTACTTTTGCATACTTACCTCTATAAATTCAAGGTTCAGCCTGACACGTAGCGAGTAGGGAGGTTTTAAATTTAATAATTGGTAAACTTGAGGTATAACTTTTAAAAATAATTTGGGTACTTAATAAAATGGCATTGAAAAGGCCTTAAGGTCATTCGTGACTATCTACCAACCTACCAAACCCCCCCAAGATCACCCCTAACTATAAAATACCCCCATTCTCACCCTCATTTTTAGACTAATATTTAATTTTTGAAAAAATGACTAAGTCTCGGTCGTGAATCCGATGTCGTTTCCCCGGAAAATTCATGCCACCGGCGGGCGGAAAATTCCGGAAAAAGGCGCTGGTGTAAACAGCGACCCAAAGACCCATACGATGACACATCGCAATGTCATTTAAATGGCGTTATAACGTTTTCCATTGGCAGTTTCTTTGATTTTTCCGTAATTTTCACCCTTGGAAAGGAAAGATAATTCAATGTAAAATATTCCGCGCTTACCCAGGAAATTATATTGTTAAAGATCTTAAATATAAAAAATGAAATCGGCGATCCACAAAACCCCTATAGCGACCTAGCACACGATTATTTCAATAATATTGAAAAATATTCTTTCCAGGTTGCCCATAATTTTTCTGGAATTTTCATGGTTTTTCGTTCTTCCTAATCAGAATACGAGACTGGTAACCCGGATTACATAGAAAACGCAAATCGCATGAAAAATGAGTCAATTTCCACAAAGATGACTAAATTTCCCCACTTTCCCGGCCATGGCATGAATTTTCCGGGGATATGACATCGGATTCATGACCAGCGACCCAAAAAACTTTCCAGATCCCATTTTCGAGGCTTAATTGCCATTTTTTCAAAAATTAAATATTAGTCTAAAAATGGGGAATGGGGTTATTTTGGGGACTATAACACCAGTAAGAGAAATTGTGGAAGTAGTTGATACTTTTTTTTCACCTGCAAGTGTGAACTTTTGGGTATTTTTTTATTGGTTATTGGGTAGTGTAAGAATATTGTAGTCAGTTTCAGTTTAACCTTAAATTCAAAATTATGTTTTTCGGAAATTATATAATTATCGTTTTTCCAATTTGTTTTTCTTGTACAATACTTTTTGTTAAATGTTTAATTTAGTTTGATATTAAACAAAAATTACAAGGGCTACAGTGGAAGCAAGAATGTATTTTTTCTTGAACCGTCAAAGATATGACTTGGTGAACCCCTAATAACTCCCTTCTCGCGCCAGTGGTGGCTCGTGATAGCTGAAAGAGGTGAGACCACAATCCCTGCAAAAAGAACTCTGTAGAACCTTCGTGAATTTTGGTACTATCTACGACTAAAATGTTTTAAGTCCGTAAAACCATATTTTTAGTGTCACGAATATTTGCATAAGCCAATAAAATACATGGCCAGCAGTACAAACTTTCCTTATATGAACTTCCATATAGTCATTTATAATTATCATACCTAGAAGATTTAAATGTTCGCTAACTTTCCCGGCCTCTTTGCGATAATAATTGCCGTTATGACTTTGGCAGACTATTCAAAATTTGTTGTTTTTCTACATCATTCACTGCGCTTTAACAAATGCGTTTCAAGTAGAGATAAAACAAATATCGTGAGAGGGGCTCATTATTAACTATATCGACAATATTAAATTTATTATATTATGTGAAATTTAGTCTTCTTCTATCTCGTTTTGTTCCAAGGAAATTGTTTTTATTTGCTTTAAATTAATACTTGCGTTGTCCTCAAAGCCGTAAACCTTACTAGTTACCTAATCTCGAGAATATACAAGAAACCACAGTCGGTAGTAGTAACCACTAGAAATTCAAAACGCAAAAATATAAATATTAACACTCAAACAATCAATTAATTGCGTTACATCGCCGTCATAATTGATCCTATTTGCCGGGAAACTTGAAACTGCATGATACTACAAATTCAAAGAAGCGGGCTTCATAGTCTGGCGTAAATCAGGATGGGGAATCATAGCATTATACTATTACCCCTCTCGAGGTGGTGAAAATAAAGCTATGCAATGATGTATTACTAGTAAATCAGCAAAATATTATGTGAAATAAGAGGTAAGAAGTAAGAACTTTGCTATCGGCTATATTCATATATATTGAATATTTATCTACTTTTTGACTTTTGGCCACCCCTAATTGCGAGGGAAATACTTGACTTGACTGCATTAAACTTTTTCTGAGACTCAAAACTAATTGTGTAGATTTTTTTTTGAAAAACCTAGATTGAGATAGCTCCCAGTGTTATGAGTTATGAGCAATACATTTTAACATGGTGCTACCTATGTATATATTATATTTGGTTAAGTATTTGAAACCGATTAATAAGTATTCAGTAAAAGTTCA
This sequence comes from Tetropium fuscum, assembly GCA_964058915.1. Lineage (NCBI taxonomy): Eukaryota > Metazoa > Arthropoda > Insecta > Coleoptera > Cerambycidae > Tetropium > Tetropium fuscum. The sequence continues at coordinate 636,928 of CAXKVY010000133.1, forward strand.
CTTTATTTTTTAATTTATTACTTAAAATATACAAATAGTGACATATTTTACATTTTGTTCTTCCAATTTGGACTCCAAATTTTCTTCTGAGAAATCTGCAATATTTTTTTAAAGAGTAAATCAATAAAAATACAATTATGATGATGTTTATCGAACATACCGGGTCTTCATTTAATATTTCCTTTACCAGCAACAGCTTTATCTCCAAAAATATAATCGGTTTATGTCAATAAGGTCTACAACAAATATTTGTTGGTAATTGAAGCTTCTTTGGCTTCTATCTCTAACCCTAATTTTGCTCCATCGCTAAAGTTCGCTGGCCATCAACTGTTCGTTAATATTCTTTGTCAATTCGCTTCTGACATCCTGGGCTATTATATTTAATTAATTAATTAACACATATACATGAACTGAAATTCATAGAAAAGACAAACCTATTCTACTATTTATATTTGTTCTATTTGAAAATATTATATATAAAAGCATTAGGCATACAATTATCCAGAAGATGTTAACCTTTAAAATGCATAAAATTTTGTAGAATATATTAAAACAACTACTTTTCCTAGCTATATGCTAGAAAATATTGAATTACACATATACAATAGAATTCTGAAGCATTTAAAGAGGGACAGATACAGAAATTGCTTGCTTAGTCAAAAGTTTTATTTAGTTTTTACTAAGCAATGCAGGGCAAAACATTATACTTAATATAATCTAATATACTGTGGTATACTGGGTTGTCTACAAAGTATGTAATTTTACAACTTTATGTAAAAATCGCATGTATCATGCAAGTAATATTAAATTAATTATGTAGAAAGATAATGTGCTAGCCTACCAGATATTTACGAGCTTTTAATTTTGCAACATAACAGTTACAAGGAAAAGAGTTGAGATTATTACAGCAGTTCAAAGTTTCGGTTTGGACAGCAACGTAAATTGACTACTATAATATGACAATATATTTCACTAGACTATTAAAATGTTCTGTGATACCATATGTGATTGTACCATAATATTTGATATCGCTTGGGTACTAATAATATTTTATCATATTAAATGAATATTTGAAAAAATACTTATTATTAAAATACTTACTTTCTACCCTACGAAAGTATTCGATATAAGTTTATAAAATGAATTAGAGTTTAAAAAACACGCTTTAAAGGGAAACCGAATTAAAAAGTAAAAAATAATGTGTAACTATTAAGATATTGTAACAAAGCGTGGGGTGCATGATATCAATGAAATATTTATATCAGTTGATATCGTGCACCCATGCTTTTTTTACAAAATCTTAATAAACATTATTTTATACTTTTTAGTTCGGTTGCCCTTTAAATCATGTTTTTTTTAGTTTTTTTAAACTATAATTTATTTTTTACTTTTTAGTTCGGTTTGCTATAGAAGCGTATTTTTTAGTTTCTTGAACTAAAAGTCTTCCAAAAAGTTTCGAGTTTTGTATCTAAATAAGAAACTGCATGTTTAAAGAGCAGGATTACACAAATAGCTACTACAACTGGAATCAGTAAATTCTATATTGTGGCGAATGCGCCAATGTGAGATTTTTTACATCCTGGTTGTTGATGATCCTGGTAAGGACAATAGAACAATGCTGTCAAATTATTCTATTGTCATCGGTTTCAGTTTGATATCGATACCTTATTTGCAGAACATCGTAAGTTACAAGCAGCAAATTTTCCAGGAGACATGTTATTTTGTTATTTTAATAAATCAATTTCCAATCCTGGTAAAATTCTAGTACCATGGTTTTTGGGGTACATTCTTAATGAAAACATGTTTAGTTTTTTTGGTTGAATAATATTTTGTTAGTAAATGATACTTACAGTAATTGTTCTAGATGCAAAAAAGTGAATTGTTAGAATATTATCGTAAGGTCAACCCTTACGATAGTCTGGTAGTTATTGAATTATATTTACGATATTTATGATAGTATTGATGTTTCCAATAATTGTATTGTTTTTATGTATAGAAATTTATAATTATTTTTTACGATACGTACAATCAAAAATAAATTGATATACTTATGCATAAAAATAATTTTTATTTTTTATTGAAATCAAACATTAAAAAACGAAATAAAAAATTATCTAAAATCAGTCTTCTTGTTCACTGTCTTCTCCGGTAGGACATCTGGAAGCGAATTCGAGGTCTTCATTTCTATGTACTCTTGTTGATATTTTGTAGGTATAACATTTTTGGTGCATAAAGTCTCTAAATCCTTTTTCTTTTGGACAGCTATACATAATTTCTGAGTGAAAAGTCTCTTTGGTTTCTTATTTTGAAACTTCTTAGGAAATTTTGAACAGGTACTCAATTTAGAAACACGTTGTATACAGTGCGTCCATAAAGTCACGCATATAATTTACTATTTTTTTATATAATAATTTAATATACAGAGTGACCTTCAAGTAAAGACGTCATCACCGGTTTTTTTAAATGGAACACCCCAATTTTTGGATGTCCCTTATTGCTGAGGGGCAAATATTATTATTAACTTGTAATTTTGGTTTTGTTGCCCACCCTATACCAATTTGAAGCAACTTGTTATACATTTTTAAAATCAGCTCAACAAGGGACATACGGAAATTGGAAGAAAAAACTGGAGAATTCCATTTAAAAACAAAAAAACGGTGATGACGTCATTACTCGAAGATAGGTTACCCTGTATATTAAGTTAGTGATAAAAGAAATAAATTAAAATAGAAAATCGACCTGTTTTGGGAATTTTCAATAATATTGTTTATTAAGCTAATAATGAATTTATACATGACTGTATGGACACAATGTATAATTATATTTTTATATAAATCAAAATTTAGTAAGTAAGCCGACTGTTAACTACTAAATTTTATTGTGTGATGCTCAACACAATAAATTCGTGAAATAGACCACAGGAGATTATATTATGTTATGTTTTTCACCGAATTAGTAATAAATACTAGTAAAATATCATAAATATATTGCTAAGGAATTGGTAAAGTATTATGGAAAAGTTATTGACATAATTAAACTAATGCTCTTAAATATTTATCAAAGAATAATAGAAAAATTGAGAAAGCATGTTACTTACGTGTACTCTTCCTTCGAAACTTGTCACAACTGAAATAACGTAAGGTTCAAATTCGCATTGTAAGCAACAAAATTTGTACCACGTGATCGGATCTTACGATATTACCAAAATCCCGTTTTCGTAAAAAATGTCACTTACGATGTTTTGCCAATAAGGTATCGATATAAAGCTTGGATGTGGGTGAAAATCTCGTTCATCAAGATTCCGTTACATAAAAACATACAGGTAAAGCTAATAAAAGCGTGTTAGAAAACTCTTACGGCTGTAGCCGTAAACTCATTTATTGTCAAATAAATCATCAAATATTATTAAATATTATTAGTCCCAGGTGACGTTTACGTCACGAGCTGTAGGCGAGTTGTGCACATCGCCCGAGTTAATAATGGCAATTAATTGCGGGTTCAATACCATGTTTTTCTCTACGACAATATATATTTTTTCAAATCTTTTTAAAGAGTTATTTTTCAGTTCTTAATTTCTTTTTGGGAAAATGTCACAAAAAATATTTTTTATTTTAAAACGTCGATAACATTGTCGTTTGACTTTGCACAGGTCGGCGGCCATATGGCCACCTTGTTCATTGTTCTCAGTACAAATACTCGGGATGTTGTGTATACGTTGCTATGACAACATATGTAAATCAGATGTAAACTGTGGTTTAATCATTTATCACTGTTATTATTCAATACTATGCTATTATGGATACCATTATATTACAGTTAGGAAATATAATATTGGATTATTATTAAACGGTCGTAGACAAAATATAATTATTTAGATATATTAATTATTATTACGCGACGATTGCTTGCTAAACATAAGGGGCAAGACACACAAACAAGGACATACACACACCTAATGATTTTGATTTTTTTAAGCAATAATAGGCTAATAGGCATATCTTGCATATTTGCAATCCAATATTACATAATACAGTAGTCTTACATAATACTAAATAATACTGCATAAGGGCTTATCATTGTTTTTAATGTAATTTTGATGTTATAAACTTTTTCTCATTATTATCTTACTCTTAACATTTTTTTATAGCATGGTCATGGATTCTAGATATAATTTGAACATCACATATTCGTGATGCATATTAATGTAAACATTTCGCATAATCAGGGTTGGATGGGCCCATTGGGAATCCTACCAAATTCCCGAATTAAAGTCTAGTCAGTCTAACGATGACAAGGGGTCATCGGTCCTGCAAATATCAATAATTCATCCCCTGTCGGGGAATGATGACGTACTGTATATATATATATATATATATATATATATATATATATATATATATATATATATATATATATATATTAATATTTCTCAATGAAAAAATAATTTTTATATTTCTTTTAATGAATATTCCGAGTGCAATTCAACGACATCCCACGAATTTATGCAGTGACTGGACTATATAGGGGCTGCCAGATGTAATAAAACTAAAGCGGTCAATAGTTTGGCTTGAGGGGTTTATTTTAAATCAATACTATGCCTGACGATAATAACCTTTTACATTGATTTTTTACGCGCACATTAGCTCTACCTGGCCATTATCTAGGCGAACTCTGCGTACATTTGACTTAAGGGCCATAACTTGCCTCGCGTGATGTGCTGTGATTTAGCCGATCGGTGGTGAATTTGGGGCTCATGGAAATTAGATGACAGAAAACACGTTATTACGGAAAATAACTCATGCACAGGCTATGCTTTTCTGGATAAGAATAATGTATGAGTATGAATAGGAAACTTAATGCTGTGTTATTTGTCATACTTTCTTGTGTGTCTATATGGATAGAATACGCAAATTTTGTTATTTTTAATTGCTGATTATTTTTGATTATGTGTTTGTAGACGAGATAAAATTTTTATCTAAAGATAGGTATTTTATTTATGGAGCCCTGTTATCATTATTATTGGATTCTTATATTTACAAGTCATAGATTTTTTATTTGAAATTTGACATTTGCCTCAAAAATCAAGGACTTACCTTTTAGAATAACATTTTTTCCGTTATTGTGAGTGATTTACGAGTGCGTTTCATGTAATTTATTGCTGAAATAAGATTTTCCTGTTGAGATGCTCTCTTGTCATGGATATCATGGTTTAAGATTCATCATCATTGAATTTAATTGTATGCAAAATATGTTTATTCTTAGATAATGTTAATGTGAAAACAAAATTTGAAACCCATTACTAACCTGTGACAAAACCTACGTAACTTAAACCTAATTACATGGAACCAAGTCCTCTTATGTCTTCTTAATATTAGCTTCTATTCTTATATTAGGAAATTTTTTAATATTACCAAGTTTAGAATTGGGTTACCGGAATTATTGGCATATCGAAGAAAAATTATAAAACATTTATTAGGTACTTTAAATTTGTCACTGTACTTAAACATTTCCGTGGTTATTTTGAGTAAAAACATTTCCACCTCCTAGAAGAGGTCGCATCCACCTTCAGGGTAAAAAAGTGACTGATCCGATGGGCTCCCATTCTGAATATGGTCCTTAGGTTCTTACTCATATGACAGAAGAATAAATCGCTTTTAACCTCTTGTGAATAATGGGGACTAACATGCAAACATGTGATTATGTGTAATATATCTATCTATATACCAAATCTGTAGTTACTGTTGTTAATAATATGAAATTAGGCTAACCGAAACTATAGACGTATAGTAATTATTAGTATTTAAAAATACACTTTGAACTATTTATAACACTATAACACTATAAATAACCCTATAAATATTTAAGTACATTTATGGAGACCGTGACTCTTCAAAACTTTCACTTGTATAAATAAAAGTTTCTATTTTCATTCTCAACTGTTGAATTTTTAATTATTAAGATCGCTTATTGGCATTTTTATTGCTCGATAATCTGAATATGTATATTATCTACTTTCCATGTTGCATGTAAAATGCATTTGAAACTGGCGTGATTTACAAATATATTTCATATCGATTCAATACCGGCCCCAAAAGATGTTATTGCCATGCTCTCGTGTAATAGAAAATCAGCAAACAAATGACAAAACAATATTTTTCTACGACCATGATAGAAAGTGAACTTTTCGTCCTGTGTTATTCAGTTATAGAATACTGAATGTAATTTTTCCCTTAGTAGCCTAGTCATTTAGCCTAAATAGAAAACAAAATATAACATTTTGCTATTTGGGCAAACAAAAATCAAAAAAGTTATAATCTGTAAAATGGTCGCTACACTGCCAAAAACCACCCCTAACTATCACCCTCGCGTTTTTTGTATTTTTCTAGAAACAAAGATTTCACAAAAAAATTTATACTCGCTAAAAATATTCCTTATAAACCCCTTTATTTGTCTATAGCTCGAAAACTACTGAACTAATGGAAGCGAGTATAGAAACTTATTTGTAGCAAATTTCGTAAGGAATATTTTTAGTGAGTATAAAATTTTCTGTGAGATCGATTATTTTCTAGAAAACCACAAGAGAACGTCAGCGTGTCTGTTGTTTTTGGGAGTGTAGCAGCAACCACTTCATAGCTTATAACTTTTTTGGTTTTAGAAGATCTTACTTTGGTGGATATAATCCCCAAATGGCAAAACGTTGTAATTTATTTTTTCTATTCTCAAGTTATTGTCTAATTTATATACTTTGGCTATAGTAGGAAATATCCATCCTGTATCTAAGTAAAAAATTTAACATTTTGTACTACAATACTTATGTTTGGATTAGGTGCGCGCCATCATTGTTTTTAATGGCACTTGAGATTGTCGGAGAAAAATACATTCGCTTTCGCCATGTAACTGAAATAGAGTTCGTTCCCCAAATACGAGCAGAAATTTTTGTAAAACTGTCAAAAAAATTATAGTAATATGTATATCTGTCCTACTAAATCTTACAGATTAATTACACTCATTTGTGGAAAAAAAATTGCTAATATATCGACTTTGCAGTGACCTGTCAAATGTGACACTTGTTTTGTAGTTTTGCAGTTTTCAGCGATCAACGTAGGTGCAAGGAAGTTATTAATCGTGAACAATGCACCTTTAAGCTCTTCAGTTTTTACACCGTAACATTTCAAATAGCTATATATTTTTCAGAAATTCCCTATGAACATTTTTAAGTTTGGCTTTGTGTACTTGGTAAACATGTAGATGACCAAATAAGACTGGCATATCCCAATTGAGATCGCATGAACGTATTTAGACAATCCATGTTATCATAATCTTTTCCACGATCTTATTATAAATCCCAGTGAACGTATCGCAGAAGCGGCAATTATCTTTTTCTACTAGTGTTTGGAAATGTTGTACGTTTAGGGACTAATTTTAGTTAGGAAGATCATTCAATTTTTCCTGACTAGTGCAAAAAATACATCATAATTCTTGAAATAACTATTAATTTATTGCCAACTTAAATTATTTCTGTTTGCTTTATCAAATTCTTAGTGCTTCAAATATATGCAAATGTATATAATAAATAAATATATATAATCAAATATATGCAATGAAGTAGAGGGCGAGTTGGTATTAATAGTGATTTCTCTTTGACCGAATATTTTTGAGCCTACTTCATGTTTCTGTTGAACGGAATCCTCTATATATCCTTCTGCCATGTTCGTTGCTTTCCATCCACCATACCTTTTAAGAGTGGTGATTCTGCTCCTGCATCAACAGTGGCCGGTGTAATTCTCAGCATTAGACAAACTTCTGCATTTTTTTAGGGAAATACCCTATAGAATTTATACCAACGCCTTGTCTTGTACATTTTCCATTTATATATCGTAGGAAGAATCTTAGCTTCTTAGCGAAGAAGAGAGGATTATTTTCGAAGCATTTCGACCAGATTGACTCCTTCGATGTTCCCGCCATAAATAGTCAATTTTCTTCTCACCTTCATCTTTGTGTTGGGAATCTCTATCAATATATATTCTCCCATGTCTTTTATATGTTCCAGCTGAATAAATGTTAGTTCTTCTCGACGGCAGTCTTCACTGATATCAACAATCAACCCTATCTAAAACAAGATACAATTTCAATATTTGGAGAGGTGTGAAAATTTCACTTTACTTCATCATCAAGTAGGTTTTATTATCTATTTCTTTCAAAAATTTCGCAACTGATTTTCTTAAATACTAGGCATCCTGGATCTATGTCCTACCGATTAACGTTTACGGAAAACAAGTAAACTTGGAAATTTCTCTAGATTTTTGTTCAAAATTAGCTAGTAGAACTACCTCAGTGATAAGTTAGTCCCTTTTGATGACTCCAATCTTCAAATAAGCAATACGTTTTTTTCATATTTATCTTTGAATTTTGTCGACAGTAATGATTGATACGCGATTTTTGCTGAATCTTCTAGATCATCTTCCATATTATCGTTGGAAGCAGAAGATTCGGAAATTTTTCATAACTCATTGACACAATAATGTTAAAGAAAATCTAATAAACAAACTTGTTTCTATATCAAAATTCCCTCAGGAGTCTTGATTTCCTTTTCGAAATTCACAATTTTCAATAAAAATCGTTAACACAGATATTTGAGCTGTTATAAAAACACTATTTAAAAAAATTAAGAAAAGTATCTTTTCCGCATATGGCTTTTTTTATCTCCTCAAAAAAACCTACCCCTGATGCGCAAAAAAGTCACTTTTCCTAATTTTTTACACAAATAGCAATTATAATGTCAAATAGAAGTTTATTGTCAAATGTTGTTGACAAATGCTGTGAATTGTTGTTTTGTAGCATGAGATCTAGATAAAGAAGTGTATTCCTTCTCCAATAAAACAATGAAAATCGGTACTTTACTGATATATATATTAAGAGGGTGTATTTGGTTACAAAAAATGATTAAATTCAGCATGGACTTACCATCTTAAGTAGATTTTAAATAAAAAAACATGGGTGTGTGCTTATGACCACACGATAGAAATGAAAACTTCTAATTTTCGAATTTTAAAATATATACTGTAACTGTCCGACCGTATTACCACAATCCGCAATAAACGTGTAGTAACGCACACGTTACTACACGTTGACCGTATACGCCCGTGACACAGATGCTTCAGGCAACCGGCACTAGATATGGCCCCACTGTATGTTGCTCCAAAATGCCTACTCATAGTTAGCAAGTACTGCGACGGACCATCACTTCGGCAATCGATTCGATTCAATTCAATTCGATACAGAGAGGAAAACAATTGGACAGTAAACCTACCAGAGGGAACCTCCTGATATATTGTTTTCTCCCTTAACAGGTATTATTATTTTAAATAAAAGTGCTGAGGTGCCTAAAGAAGTTTTCACTTCAAAAATACGCCTGTTATCCCTGGTTCCGAAATAGTGTGGAATTCATACATAATATCACACCACCATCACAATTGAACGGTCTGCCTATTTGCAATGGCTCACAGAATTTCTTAGTGTGCAAGTTTGTGTACACTCTATAGAAATGGTGGGCAGAACTCATTAGTAAGCGGGTCTACCGCTCTCATTGGTGAGTTTTAGGCGGTTCTAAATTAAATTAAATTTCATTGGTCAGAGCTAAAGACGCGAGATTTTCGTGGATATATTGACGCATGCGCTGTTTCATGAATGTATGTTTTGGCGCGACAGTGGCGTTTCATTATGTCTTATGTACGGTTGATTCGCAACATAAATTAATTATAATATTGTGTTATACGAGAGTGTTTAGTGGTTTTTATGCGATGGAAGCGACGAATACGAGTAGTAGTGGTTCTAAAACCAATAATTCCAATCATAAGCGACCGAATTTGACAGGAGGAGAACTGAAAATGATTAAAAATGTATACGAAGGAATATTCTTAAGATAATAAAAAAACCATCAGAAGTACACTTAAAAACAATGTTAATATCTTGGATATTTTATTTAATTTTTTTTATTCTGCCCCCTCTAAAATGATAGGCCTATGGAATTTCGTTCCCTTCGCCCCTCATCTCCAGGGTATATATAATTACATTTATGTTATATAATGGATTAGTTCGGTGAATCAACAAAAGATAATATCGATATTGTTATATAAAATTATTTATTCTTATCTCTGTACCCATGAAGTGATATTAGTTACAAAATAAACAATAATATTTATATTGTGGAATTTTCCTCTGGATTTCTTCACTGCTATTATATTTTAAGAATGAAACAATAGGCCAATGGATGCTAAAATATACTATAAGTACTTACTACTGCTTGCTGTAAATACTAGATTCAAGTTTATCTCTCTCGCTTAGTCAACGAGTGGACTTATATAGTCGACTTATATACTCGACTGAGCGTTATATAGATGAACGTGACGCGTGACGGCCGAGTCTCATTCAACACCCACAAAAATAAATGTGATGAGCACGCCTAAAGAAGTTTTCACTTCAAAAAGTATACATTTATATCTATAACTGCGAAGTTAAGTAAGTAATCTGACAGTGGCGGTTAAGTTATCCGCGACCAACGGTGACTGTTAATACCCCTGAGGTAGCTACATCAGCGATAATACGTAGGAACTATCTTAGTTGATAGAATCCATACCCAGGTCCCTAATTCATTATCGATAGATCTCATATCATGAAATCACAAACGGGTATGAAGTAATAAGGAACTAATAATGAACATTGAGTCTAAAAGATGGTCACTTTAGGTTTTACGCTTTACCAAAATGACACAAAATAACATTAAAATGGCATCCTGTAGAACTATGAAATGAGTCATTAAAATCCTTAACAAGGTTCCAAAATGATCATGTATCAAGGTCCTAACTAGGTCATTACCTACCTAACCTACTGTCATTAGTGAACATATTAAAGAGCATTGGCTCCAAGATGGAACCTTGGGGAATCCCCGATGTAGCAATAAATTTAGCGGATTTGGGGCCCTTTTTATTTACCATATTGTAAACGAAATGAGCAACAAATTTAGTATAACCGTGACGATGGCATTGCAATATTATTTCTTGGAGAACTTACTCAGTTATATATTATTAGTTTAGTGTGACATTTTTTAGAATAATATTCTAACGGTTTGTCATTGGACGGCGGCCACACCGCGTGTTGAACACGAATGTAATGATTTACGTGACATTTCTACATTTCATTTCATGTCACATCCAGCTGTAACATGGCATGGCTATAACTAACTGTAGATTTTTTATGATATGGTCTCACCGCACTGCAGACACATGATGCTTCAAAATACTGCATAGCATGGTTTTTAATTAAATCATCGTCGTATTTCGCAAGATTTAGTGGTAATAATTGTTTTCATTGCTTTTGATTATTAAATATCATGAGTCTAAATGACACGAAAGTGCAGCAAAATGCAATACCTACAGTCTAGTTAAAAAATGTCCTCACCTCACTGCAGTCTGGAATATAAAAAGCGTGCCATCTTTTAGTTGTCACAGCTAGAAGATATGAGGGCAGAGCAGGCCGTGTTTTCAGTTGGTCTTTGTCTGTCGTAGGTATTAACTGCTGCAGTCATATCGTGACTTAATGACGTCATATTTGATTGTTGCCGGTAGATTATGCTAGAACGTGCGTGCATCTAAATATTCGACCTCAGGGCGGTCTTTAATCTATGACTTGCGCTCTTATTGACTACATGGCACAAAATTTCGGCTGAATAGTGCCCCGTGGTAGACTTCGATTTATATTTTAAGTTTTGATTGTGGTCGTGCAGTGAGAAAATTGTTGCTGTTGCAAAAGTTACGATTCTAAATCGTTGTTATATCCCAGTGCCGGAAATATAGAAGGTGATATAAAACTTAGTCATCAAGGGATTAAGTGTATTGCAACCATACCTTGTAAATACTCAGATACCCATAACATTAATTCGTATTAATATCTATTTTTCGTTACATCTTATAAATTTTGCCCTAATCTTGTATCTTTGTAGATAAGTTTTATGATGACTCAGATTCTTTTTACCGCTCGTGTACTTTCTGTTTCTTCTAGTTCGCGGAGGTAATAATTGGAGTATTTGCTGCTCACCCAAATTTAGGTTTTAAAAACGCAGTAAATACGAATTTATTTGCTATACAACCGTGAACTTGAGCTTAATAATTTCGCGAAATTACAGTCACAAGATATACGTGATTCTTGTTTTATATTACAGAGGGTTCTTGTTTACATTTAGACACAATTAGATCACATGGGAGGGAGGGAGCACAAGCAACTTTATTATTAACATTGTCTGATTTGTGAATGATGAAAGTTGGTTATATGAAAATGAATTATAATCGTGTCCGGATGATGCCAACTTGGTTGTTGAAACGCGTGTCGAGCGAAGTGTAAGTGTTTTGGTGTTCGTGAAAACTCAGTCGTCGTCCTTGTCATCGTCGTCGTCGCCAGTGCATTTATTGTACTCAGAAGCTACGTAAACTAGATTTAAAAAATACTACTATTTTGTATCTTATAGAAACAACTGTATGAGCTGTGATATGTCGTTGTGTCTTCATACTTGACTGATTTTTTATGCTAACTTTTAAAATTCAGAAAGTGATAATGCAAAATTTTAAACTATATTTAATTATGTCTCGTTTATCTTTACCTTTTATTAATTATCTTAAATAATAAGTGATGAAAAATTGTTTATAATTAAGTCGGTTTTGTAAAACATTCGTGCATTAACCGATACCAGGTCGAGATGCTGATCATGAATATGAAGTTGAAAATTTGTATAAAAAAGTATATGTCATATAAAATGGCTTATATGACATGCTTATGGCATCCTAAGCAGAAAAACAGAAAATACTTGCAAATTATTTATACAACTTCAAAAGTCGAATAATAAATTACTTGTTGAATAAGTGAATGTTGAATAAGTAAATGAATGTAAATGAGTAAGTGAACGTAGTTATATTTTTAATTTTTTTAAACTAAAATTTCTTAATAAGAAAAAAGAGGAAATGTTTTAAGTGGTCGCCCTAAAATTTAAATTGTACTTATCAATTTCGTAATAATAGACTTTTTTTCATTATCGGAATATTATTTTTAATTTTTTTAATAGTGTCATTTAAATTTTCTGGCACAGTTAAAAATTTGCGCTACAAAACGGTTTTCTATCGAACGGCTGACTTGAAATTTGAATTTTATTGAACTTATTTTGTATGAGAAACTAGCATAGTTACTAGCTACTAGCGAAATTAGCTACTGTAAAAAATATTGAGAAAGTCTGAAAAAAATGTAGATAGAATAGGTACATCTATCATTATTCCTGGAATCTGAGGAATAAGGAACAATCTGAGGAATCCTCTATCATTATTCCTATATCTGCAAAATTCTTTTTGGTAGAAAAAAGTTATACCTACCTAACTAATTGTGTTCTAATTTTGATGGTTGGTTATATTAAAATTTTAAAAAATCGGTCACCCAGGAAATGTATTGCTATTTTTAATCATATCTCGAGAATGGACACCACCACATTGAATACTGGGTTCAACAGTCTGTAGAATTTATATCTACATCGGGGGTACTACAAGGCTCCGTGCTAGGACCGTTATCTCTTTTATATTTTCATTGATTGAATTGCCTGATTTTACAAGCTGTCCTTGATAAAGTTAGTGAATGGTGTAATTTGAACAAATTACAATTAAACATAAGTAAGTGCAATGTTGCATCATTTTCTAAGAAACACCAGCTGATCGAATTTAATTACACTTTAGAAGAATCAGTCCTTAGCCCTTACCCGCCTACCAACATTCCGTGACCACGGTATAAATTTTGACAGTAAACTGTCCTTCAATTATCACATAAACACAATTGGAAGGTTTAGACATTCATACTTAAACTGTTATACGAATATTTTATTAGATCCAAATTGGAAAATTGTTCAGTTACTTGGTCTCCTAATTGTAATATCCACAAAAATATTAAATCTTTAGTAATTGTACTTGTTAAACTTTTAAGACTTTTAAAGACTTTGTCTTATAAGTGGTGTCTATGCAGGTATTGGCTTTCCTCAAACTACACTTTTAAACAGAGGTATTCGGTTCCCAGTCTGTCTCGAATAATTATAACACAGCAAGTGTTTCTTTGCAATATAATAAATAGGTAATATAACACTGCGGCGCTATTTTGTTTATTGAATTTTCCAACACCCCTATATAAGATTGGTGAAAATTATAATAATCTTCAAAATCAGACACATCTTCCACTGCAATGTAGGTAGCTGCGAGACAAATTTAACTCCCCACTCGTAAACTATAATTTTGTTTTGCTTTGTATTATGCTTTATTACTATATTTTAATTTTTAAAACATATTAATATATATGTATATTATGTACCTACTTATATCTTTTACCCAGTAATTGAAATTTCTGTTGGGTAGCGTATTGCTAAATAAAATAAATTACTAAATAAAAATTTAAATAATTTCAGCATAAATATATGGTATATTAAAATAAAAGCAAGTCGATTTTCAATTTTTTTCTCATTTTAATGCAAGTTTATACTAAATGTTGCACCACAGCAATAGTCAGTAATATCAATATATTTCCATGGAAGTAACAATGTAGGCGAGAGATAACTAGATCCCTCTAGTTTTCGTTCGTTCATCCTTTATTTTATGTACGGTGTAGTGATGATGGCGAATGAGCTCAAAACTAGTCCATGCCTGGTGAAAGAATTGATGAACGGTAGTACTACCAAATCGGATACTAACAATTATTTTAAATTTTGCGAATTAACTTATTTAAATTAATTACTTAGGATTTGCTAATAACACTAATAACTAAACTACACTAACATGAACTCTTATAACTAAATTAACGCTGAACGATTGATTTTTCACTGCACTTTAACTTTTACTTTGTTTACGTCTCGTCGGAACACTGGCGTGAAACTAGTTTACCCCTAGCTACTTTGCCACGTTTCTCTGAACACGGTTATCTCTGTATAAGGGATGTTATGTATAAACTATGTATCTACCTATGCGTTATGTAATGAATAATTTTTTATATTATTCGGTGACGATACTTTGATAAATATGCTTATAATTTGTGTCTTTTAATATATTATTATGTGATTAGACTAGTATTTTTTTATAATATGTGTATAGAACAGGTATGGCATCAACGCTTAAGCTTTTTACGGAACTTGGCACTGGAAGAATTCACAGATTGTATTTGAATCGTGGTTCTTTTAATGCCATATTTCGTGGCAGGTATTCTCTTCATAGCGATATAACAATCATAAGTTGTAGATATGCTCTACTTGTTATATGTGCATGGTATTTCTTAATTTATACGTTTACATCATTGGGATTATTGCCGTAAATATATATTTGCATTCCGTGATTTGATTTTCCATAAAATAAACAGAACAACGAATCAACTTGCTACCATTTCAAGACTTTATGTATCAAGAATTTGATGACTGTAATCAAATATATATTATGACTCGTTGAATATTAGCTAATTTACAACAATTTACAGCATAATTTACTTATAAATTTAATATTTTTCTAAAACTGCCACTTTAATTATGTCCATTTCTAATTCAATTTGTGATATAATAATAATTATCAAAAATATTGTTATTTATATCAATTAATTGATTATTAGTTATCTAAGAAGCTGTAAATCAAAACATGATGTCACAAATGAAAGACGATATATATATAAACTGCTGTTCAAAATTATTGCACCACGTTAATACTTGCTAAAATTTGAGGTCTCATAACTTTTTTACTTTTAGTCCAATTTTGATAATTTTTTTAGAATACTGTAGATAAAACGACTAATTTCAACTTGCATATCCAGTCTTTTGTTAACTGAGGACGGTTTAGGCATTATGCAGGGCTAACTAAGAGGTTGTTATATAACCCTAATTTTAAAACACTCTGTGGAATAATTTTGTAACCAAATTCTTTAAAAATACCAATTTTTGTTAAGAACCATTCCTTTCCTATATTTTGCTTTTTGGTCCATGTCTTTAGATGCATTGGTTCAAAATTATCGCACCATACAGAAATCAATTGAAAAAACTTTCAGGGTGAGAAGAAACATTTTTTAATTAACAAGAAAACAAAGGAAAACAAAGAAATAAAATTATGTGAGCTGATCCCTAGTAGGTTGTGTTGCCACCTCTAGCTCGGGTTACAGCCTGAATCCGCCGTGGCATACTTCTAATGAGGTTTTGAATGACGGGTTGAGGAATATTATCCCACTCATGAAGAGTAACCTGTTCCAGCTGTTGAAGGTTCTGTGGGGCTGGTAGACGTCGTCGTAGACATCATTAAGAGCAGTGCTCTTAATGATGTCCCATAGGTGTTCGATGGGATTTAAATCCGGGCTTCGTGCTGGCCAGTTCATAATATCAATATGGACTTCATTCAAGTACTCAACACAAATTCTTGCTACATGTGGTCTTGCATTATCTTGCATGCATATGAAATTAGGACCAATAAACGGAGCATAGGGCATTACATGCTCCTGGAGAATTCATTGCCCTTGCCGCATTCATTGCCCTTGCATGAATAGGGACTAACTCCGTACGGCCATCGAAAGAAATACCCGCCCAAAACATTTTGGAGCCACGACAAAAGGGTTAGTTTAGAACGAAATTGAAGGCAGCTTCCCTTTCCCCTTGCCTTCTATACACACGTTGCCGCCCATCACAAGATTTTAGGCTTATTCTTGTTTCATCGGAGAATAGGACTTTCCTCCAGTCATCGATAGTCCAATTTTCATGTGCTCATCCTAATCGTACGCGAGCTACCTTCTGAGCCTTGGTAAGTTCTGGTGCCTTTATGGGCCTTCTACTGATCAAACCTGCGTCCCGTAGTCTTTTCCTTACAGTAAGAGCAGAAACTTGAACATTTCTAACCATCTCAAGTTCACTGTTCAATTGCGAACTTGTTACTGTCCGATTTCTTAAAGCATTTTGGCGGAGAAAATGGTCATCCCTAACATACGTCGCCCTTTTTCTACCCTGCCCATGTCTCCTGGAGTGAGAACCAGTTGCCCTGTGACGTTCTAACATTCGGCTTATTGTCGAATGGTTAACACCCAGAATTCGAGAGACATATCGCATACTTCTACCCTCTTCAACCGAAGTTTGCGCTCTTACACATTCCAATGCTGTCAAATATCTCACACGATTCATTATTTTAAATTGTTGAATATTCCTCAACACCGTATTGTTTTTAAAAATGTGTCAAAATGAGATTTCATCCACCCGGTCATTTTTTTTTGGTTGACTTACGCCACCTACGTTTTACATATCACTTGTAACAGCAGAGTAAATTAACAGTAAACTGTTGCTGACAAATTCATTTTGCTCTTAAAAATGAACCAATGTATCTAAAGACATGGACCAAAAAAACAAAATGTAGGAAAGGAATGGTTCTTAACAAAAATTGGTATTTTTAAAGAATTTGGTTACGAAATTATTCCACCGAGTGTTTTAAAATTAGGGTTATATAACAACCTTTTAGTTAGCCCTGTATAATACCTAAACCGTCCTCTGTTAACAAAAGACTGGATATGCAAGTTGAAATTAGTCGTTTTAGCTACAGTATTCTAAAAAAATTATCAAAATTGGACTAAAAGTAAAAAAGTTATGAGACCTCAAATTTTAGCAAATATTAACGTGGTGCGATAATTTTGCACAGCAGTTTATATATATATATATATATATATATATATATATATATATATATATATATATATATATATATATAAATGAAATAATTAGTTCACATCAGTTGCTAAAAGGAACATCTAAGGTTACTAGTATTAATTCAATTTCATATATGTGCTTGGAGCATAGATGTAAGAGATAAAATCTAGGTGTGTATCATCTAACCTTATTTAACGATCTAACAAATTTTAATTTTAATTAATTTTGAAATGTTAAAAACACAATTTTGGTTATAAACACTAGTTCTTACATTAAAATCTTTAATATTTTGTACAATCACTTCAACTAATATAGGTAGCTATGACCATATTTCCCATTCATTCAGACCAAAACGACAAATCAGCACCGTTATCTATATTGGGATTAACATTTTGCAGACAAACTTGCGTATCGCCTGTATGATTAGTATGAGTATACTAATAGATTGAAGATTTTCCACTGCATTTTGTACGGCACTGGAGTTGGTCATCTCAACTATTTTTTTCTTGAAACATGAAACAACAGAAATTCTCGGTTTTCATGTCGGGCTGACCAGGACTTATTCTTCTCATGTATTCGTTGTGGACACTGTAGGTGAATCCCACTTCTGATATATATATATATATATATATATATATATATATATATATATATATATATATATATATATATATATATATATATATATATATATATATATATATATATATATATATATATATATATATATATATATATATATATATATATATATATATATATATATATATCTTCTACAGTTCAGAGACCCGTAGTTGCTCATAAATATATGATCATAAATTGAAAACATTATACCTATTATGATGTATTGCTTGATGAATTTTACATTTTCCTTACGCCTGATGTTTAGTTAGATATATCACTATAACAAAACCGCCGAAGAATGCAGCGTACAGCTACGCCACAGCTGAATCTAAGCACGTGTAGTCGCGATCATGCTCTAACAATTTTACATTCTTTTACTCTAACACGTTTATCTTTGTTCCTTCACCGAGGCATGCCTTCGATTTCCTGGTGAATCCAAGACCGTTGGGAACTCTAATTGAGGTTCCAAAGAAGTAGTTAAGTCTCTTATCCTCTTAATCTCTTAATTTTATAAGGTATTTTATAATATTTAGAAATTTCGTGTTTTTTTATTTACCACCTTCTAGAAACATGGTACAGGGTACCAAACTTAATAAAATTACTTTTTCCGAAATTACTAAAAATTTTAAATGGAAGTACCTATATGACTTTCATACTGCAGCTAAATCTATTTACGAATCTAACGACTATGACAACACAATATTTACTCACGGTTTTATTTGCAATTACCTAATTTTGAGGTTGCAATATGTGAAAATGTATCGAGTACGCTATGGCAGACTAAAATATAACAAACAATATTAAGAAGTATTTTTTGTCAGTTTGACAATTATTATCAACATATCTACCTTTTGAGTTTGTTTTATAAAATTTTATTTTATTTTATAATCTCTAATCGGTAATCATTATTATTATTGATATAAATCAATTACAGTACTCCAATCTTCGATGCAAATCATCATGTATTTTTCAATATGCGCCTAGCTGATTCGTGGCTAATATCCAGTTCGTGACCTTGACTCTTGATTTACCTTATGGATGCTGAAGGATTCAGATTCACGAATGCTAAAACGTTAACTTCCATCACCTCACTGACAAAAAACTTGTCATGTTGCACATAGAGGATCTTATGATATGTGCAACAAGACATGTCTTAATTACATAGAAGCTCTTCACACATCTATCTAGTTAAGAAAATTATGTAAAATTATGGATGGTAACGTGTAATGTGGATTAGGATATTCTTCTTGATACACGTTCGGCTTCTGCAGCGTTTTTGCCACATTCTCCATAAATTATTAAAATTATTAAATGGACTTGTTCTCTTATTGAAAATAAAACTATTACCGATTAGAGATTTTAAGATTAAATAAAATTTAATAAACCAACCTCAAAAGGAGTGTTGATAATAATTGTCAAACTGACAAGACGTACTACTTATTATTGTTTGTTATATTTTAGTCTGCGATACATTTTCAGATATTGCAACATCAAAATATGTAATTGCAAATAAAACCGTTGATGAATATTGTGTTAGATTCGTATTATAAAAATATTAGCTGTGGTATGAAAGTGACATACTTCGATTTGAAAATTTCGAGTAATTTCGAAAAAAGTAATTTTGTAAGCCGAGGTCCAAGGTTTGTAACATAAATCAACAAGAAACTGGAATGCGTACACTACTTCTGTTATTTATGACTATATATAGGAACCATTTTAGGTTCATCGCGGTACACAAGATTTAATATTAAAATTGGCTGCAAAAAGTTAATTGGTAGACACTTCCGGTGAAATCGGAGGTCGCACAAGCCCGAAAAAGTAGATGAAAAATTGTCGTCTTGGTAACATGATGCATGCCAACTTTTATATCGATCAGTTATCAAATAAAGATATGGCAGCCGGAATGTGATCTCGTTGACACCCTTTAGTTGTAGCAATATTGTAATTTCAGGTTCAGTGTTTTGGATTACTTTCATTTACGTTGCTGCCGATTTTATCATATATTTGATAAGTGCAATTAAATATTATTGTTATTATACATTATATTAAAAGTTTCCAGATTGGAATGGAAATTATGAAATAGTATGTATTCAGACAACTGATTACGGGTAATGCGATAACATATTTTATACCCATAAAATTTATTTTATGAGAAATTCGTGATTCCAAAGTGATTGCTTTATTACCAGTTTTGTAATAATATAAAATGTATGAACGTGAACAAAGTCAAACATGAAATAATTAACAACCGGAAAAATACAAATATCACAGAGGTACAATATAATATGGAATAAAACTAAAAAAATTATAATAATACTATACTATACTATAATATTAACACTCGTAGTAGTTTCCACAAACACCAAAACACTTTCACTTCGCTCGACGCGCGATTCGCCAACCAAGTTGGCATCATCCGGAGACGATTAAAACTAATCTTAAACTACAAAATCTACCATATTTATACTATTTTTCCGGTGACGTCACTAATGATATCACCGTGAAATTTACGCGTGACTAATCACGCTTCAATCATCGGTTGCTAAGCAACGCGTAAAGCGGGCTATACGGGATAGGTCCCTTGTCGCTATTCATAATACTATTACATTTTACAATTTCTAAACTCTCAAATGCATCCAACTGTCTATTATTGGTTACATTTCTAACTAATCTTAAATTACTAATATCTATTCTATGATTGTTGTCAAAAGCATGTTGTGCAACACTAGACTTATCTGTTCTTCCATACTTTAGCTGAGCCATATGTTCTTTAAATCTGGTGTTAATTGACCGTCTCGTTTGTCCAATATATTTTCGATCACAATCATTACAACTAATTTCGTAAATCCCAGACCTTTCATTTGGAACAATTTTATCCTTTGGATTGTCTAAAAGTTGTTGTAATTTGCTGCTCGACGAATAAATCGCTGTTATTCCCACGTTTTTGAAAACCTTACTCAAACCACGAGAAAACCGGGGTTCGTACGGGATGGATACATATTTTGGAGCCTCTATATCCTTTTGAAAGGTCGTAGAATTACGAAGTGTGTCCTTAAATTTACGCTTCCTAATTAGTTTTTCAACTATATCTCTAGGAAAACCATTACTCACAGCTATATCTTTAATTAATACTTTTTCTTTTTCAAATCTCTCATTACTGAGAGGGAAACTTAGTAAACGATGGACAAGAAAATTGAAACTTGCCATTTTATGTTGATAGCAGTGGTGAGAGTCATTAGGGATATATCTGATCGTACTGGTATCTTTTCTATATATATCAAATTCTAACCTATTATCACTATTTTTAATTACTAATACATCTAAAAATGAAAGTTTTCCATTATTTCCTAGTTCATATGTAAACTTTACAGAAGTGAAACGACTATTTAATTTGGAAATGAAGTTTTCTACATCCGCTATCTTAGTGTCAAACACGGCAAAAATGTCATCCACATACCTAAGCCAAATCCTAGGAAAATACTCGAATTCTTCTTTTGCTTCAGTTTCAAAACGACTCATGAAGACATTAGCAATGAAAGGCGGTAAACAGTTACCCATTGCGGTTCCTTCATGTTGTTGTTCACCCTCTTGCAATTGAATATTCTTGACCTTATCAATGAAATCATTCGAATTTTTAACTGAAAAACTAGGCTGTGCAATGGGCAAACTTTCAAATTCCTTAGTCATCCATTTTGATAAGTGGTAAGTCGGAGATCCAATAGACGATACTATTGGACCGGTGCTTCCCTGGCTTATGAATTTTTGGTAGACAATACAATCTAGGTATAGTAGGGTTAGACACACGTAACCCATTCTTAACAGGTGGAGTAATAAGGTTGTTACATGATTTGAGGACATTTTTTATTTCAGTGGTCATTCTTGGTAAAGGGTTTCTAGTAAGTTCTTTATAAGGACCATTACTAATTAGGTTGTTTACCCGTTCATAATAGTCCTCTTTATCTAAAATAACAACCTTATTACCTTTATCTGCTTTTAAATAAAAACAGTCTTTTTCGCGCAATCTTTTGATAGTCTTTCTAGGATTCTTTGAGCATGACTTTCTATTGCCTACGTTAGTCATTATATTTTTAGAAATTTGGAACTATAATATTATTAATAATAATAATAATAATAATAATAATAATAATAATAATAATAAAAATATGGTATAATACTTGTAATAGAACTTTACCCTTCGAAGAGGGTTGCAGGGAGAACAACTATTGAATTTACAAACTTTAATTAATACTACTCGTTAAGTACATGGTATAACTAAGAATGCCACTATATCTGTCTTCTATTTCCTACTCAGCTCCAATCGAGTGAGATATATAAACATAAGAAATATAAATATGCCATTAGCACGTTCTTAGCCTCAGCTGAGCGGTTATATTATGCTACAATGGTTAGGGCCAAGGACGCTTGCCAACATACTTGACAATAAATCCTATATTACAAACTTCATCGATTTCAGCCACGAAATGAGTGAAACTTTTCTCTCCACCTATATGAACCAAAATAAATTCTCATTTTGCTAAGAATTCCTTTGAATGCATTTTCTTAGGCTCCTCCTCCTCGTTTCTTAGTTCTAAGAGAATGTTTCTTCCTCTGCAGATGAAGAATCGTCTAGTATCAGACTTTCATCCTCACTGTAACTGTTACTGCTTTTTATAAGAACCTTTTTCTGAACTGTCTCAATTACTTTCTTCTTTCTCATCTTTGATGGGCGTTTCAGTCAAACCATTACAATCAGACGGTCAGTTGGACCGTCAGATTATACCTTGGACCGGTCCAAGGTACAATCTATAATAGTGGATCAAGGCAAAAGTTTATTGCATTTGAAGAAAATACACCGCCATAAATTTTTGGTAATGTTGTCGGGCAAGCAGTAGCACTGAAAATATCATGAACTCTTTTGCACTTACTTCATGTAATTAATATGTCAAAGAAAGTCACGGAACACACGCAAACTTGCAACACAAAAATAGTTCTTGTCTTTTATTTCAAAAAATCTTTTCCGCTTCAGCCAGACATGCTGAAATCCATATTAGCTTCGTCACAAAATTGAAAACAGTAGCTCATGCATCTAGATTTATTAAAACTATGACCTTAACTTTTGTTATTACAACAAACATTTGTGATTTATTTTTAGTCTACATATATAACAAAACGTCTACTTAAGAAACAAAGAATTTAATTAAGAAATAAGGATTTCAACTTATTTCAGAATTCTACTATCATTATAACTATTAGTTCGAGCAACTCTTACAGTTTTAGATTCACTGGATATATAGCAACAAAAGATTTGAGAGTAGCTATATAATATTTGAGAACATTCTCTACTACGTGATTTCCAATTTTCTTGATATCATTAGTTTTCTTGATATCACGTCCATTAGATTCCAATCAGTATTATTCTGGTTACTAGATTATTAACAGCAGGACGTGTTGAACATGGACTGTGGAAGTGTTATAATATAATTGCACTAAATCGTTCGCATCCAAGAGAGTCATTGTTTGCTATTCGCGTTATAAGGACAGCGTATTTGCGTTGTATATAACATAAATCGTCAAAGGAATGATGAAGTCGAGGAAGTGCATAAATCAAACTAGGCTTATATATGACAGTATCGCAGCAGTAAACTCACAACTACATCATGAGGCTTCTCTGGTATTCCTGCAATACGAGTACATTTCTTTGAAAATAGCATGTCATAAAGTAGCGATAAACGTTTAACATCACATTTATTTAAATTATTTCACAAACTTGAATAATGTAGTAGAATAATAAGTATCTACATATTTTAAAGTTTGTTAAATTGTTAAATATACACACACGCGTATAAATAATAACGATTACCGACTAAAGATTTTAACATTAAATAAAATTTAATACAGCGTGATCAGTTAAGGCTACGGAGCGGCTATATCTCAGCTGCTGTCATTCAAGGGGGGGGGGGGCATTTGCTATTATATTTCAGTAAATCGTTAATTTCTCCAAATGTCTTGGGTACAATGTAGGCCAGAAATACACTTTTTGGAATATCTGTTCCGTCAATTTGGAATTTTTAAAATGCTCTAACTTGAAATTGCCTTATGTGAATTTAACATAACGATGGCTCATATATATATATATATATATATATATATATATATATATATATATATATATATATATATATATATATATATATATATATATATATATATATATATATATATATATATATATATATATATATATATATATATATATATATATATACTCTTATCCTATTTAGAGTGTTAAGAGTTTCCACAAAATATAGGATAATCATAAACCACCAAGACCGTCACCGTTCGCTATTTATTACGCAATCATTGCCATCTGGAGTTTTTGAATAATTTATATTTCGCTGTAGTGTAAGGACTTCGCTTGCATTCCGTATCTTATAGGATTCCAATTGGAATATTTGCTTTTGTTCGCGCTGCTCCTTAGAGATCAATTGTCGTTGATTTTTTACCTGTTATTTAAATAATAATTATCTAAACTCGCCTGCCGTTGAGAGTGTTAAACATTAGTGAAGCAAGCTGTTTCCGTGTACATCAGGATCAGGACACCCCTTCTCGTCTCAACTTAGAGTCTAAGCTAGTCAGGCTCGGGGGCCTGTTAATACCGCTGATGGCGTCGACTTAATTTCATTTTACACTTAACTTTTAATTTAAATAATTAGTAGTAATAACTTTAGCTTCCCATTTTAAAATACTTTCACAAAAGTCATTATTGCATTCTGAGAAGGGGCATAAATAATAAAATCTCAAATTATTAAGGAATCAATAATGAACAATATACATATAACAAAAGGTATTATAAGGAACATTTCTTGCATTTATGCTATCCTGTAGAAATCGTTTACTTTGTAGAACCCTATTTAAATAAATATATTGGCTTCAACCCATCACCACGTAACACGTTACATTACTTTGATAACCAGTAAATAATCGATGACCATTTCAAGTTAATAGACATATTCTATTAATTTTCCTATACATGTATGTATTCTTAATTTATAATAATAGTGTTATGAAACTGACATGTCTTAAAGCCGGTGCTATATTTATAAATTATTTTCTGAGAATCCTAACAATTACTGTTCTCTTTATAGCATATTTACCCACCTATTAGTTACGTGAATTACAGTCGCGAATGGAATGTTAAATAATAATGGTAGTTTGTGGCAAAAATTAATTCATTATTCATACAATAATATATTATGTAGTTCAGTCAATGGAAGTTAAATAAAATAGTGTATTTTGTATTATGTTCAGTTAATTATCAATAATTATCATGTGGTAGTCGTAGTACTAATATTATCAATAGTCATGATCAATATGATCACATTATCAGATCATAATGTGATATATTATCATCATATCACATATACATTTTACGGCAAATTTGACGATACTAACATATGCTACCAAATAGAAATAAGCTATGGATAGACACAATAAAAATAAATAGATATATATAAATTAGATAGTAGAGTAAGTAATAACATAAATGAAAAAAAATATTTAATAAGTAATTTCAGCATAACTCACATACAAGTACTTACTGTATATTAGGATATAAAGTTCATAAATGTACATTCATATATGATAAATCGCAATGAATGAATGAATTTTGGGAAACAGAAAATATTATACTACTAAATTATTAATCAGATTAAAATGCTTGCACATTGAATACATAGGTGACTTTAATGTAGCATTTGTTATTGCCTGTGGAAGGTAGCAAAGTGTTGTCTCGAACATTAAAAGATGGAATTCTAGGTGCTGCTCTGGAATCAAGTTGCAAACAATCAATCTGGTTATGCAAGGACTTGTAGAGAAATACTAGTCCAGCTACGATTCTTCAACATTCCAGGGTATACACTATACAATATACATATCAAATTGTGATAAAAGAGTAGTACGATTAAATCCCTGCTCGGAATAAACACCGCAACGTTTCAATATAGATATTTAAGAAATTTCCTCTGAACATGTTCATATTTGGCTTTATATACTTGGTAAATAGGTGGCCAAATAAGACTAGCATATTCATATCTCACGAACGTATGGTACAGTACATTTAGACAATCTACATTATCAAAATCTTTGCACGATCTTATTATAAATCCTATGCGTCGCAGAAGAGGAATATTATTTATATGGATGTTAAATGGAAATTTATTGTCAAATTTTACACCTAAATCTGAGGTAGTAAGACGTCGTTGAAGTTGACTGGTATATTTTAATGTCAAAGTTAACTTCACTTAGTTTTCTTGTAAACGTCATAAGTTTACATTTAGATACATTTAATTTTAATTTATTAGATTCGCACCATTTTATTAGATAATGCTATTCAACTGTCTTGTCTTGTAGCACCTTACAGTCCTGCGTAGTGTTGATCTCCGTATGCAGCTTCAAGTCATCAGCATGTAACAGATATTTGATATTAAATTGCACTACTAGGTCATTAATGAAATTGTTAAAATACAATGGCCCCAATATGGAACCTTAGGGAACCCCTGATGTAACAATAATTTTAGGTGATACGATTTGATTATGATTATGAAATATGATTTAAGAAACTGAACCAACTTCTTACTAAATCCAATAGCAGCATCTTTTGCAAAATGAGGTTGTGGTCGATCTGGTCAAAAGCCTTTGAAAAGTCCGTATAAATTGCGTCGACTTGTTGATTTGCATCAATAGATTCAGATAGAGTCTGCATAAAGACGGATAGATTTTTGATTATCGAACGGTGTTTCATAGAATCGTGTTGATTTTCCGAAATTATGCCTTCTATACCAATATAAATCATCGTATCTAGTGATTTCAAAGACCTTTGCCAGATTCGATAAAATCGTAATTGGTAGATTTGACGATTGTCACCTGATAATATAAATATAAATATAGAACAAATTTTGCCCCGTTTCCGTAATTCTGGAAACGTTCCAGATTTCAAGGTTACATTAAAAATTGCTGTTAGGGGTTCTGCCAACACATCTGCCTTTATAAAAAAACTAGTAATGTTGTCGACTCCTTGAAATATTTTTGCTTTTTCCCTTTGCAGCTTCTACCTTTGCAGCTGCCTGATGGCTTTCGACCAAGCCAAAGATAAAAAATTTAAAAACTGTTAATAAAAAAAGTGTTTCAATCCTCACTTAGACCCTGAAGCTGTGCTACCAGGAGTTGGCTTCCCACAAGGCAGGGCTTCAACTTTTTCTAACAGAACTGACGACATTACATTTTTTATTTCAGGGTTACATCAAACAGGGTTCATTTCAGGGTTTCAGGGTTCAGGGTTACAAAAAACTGTTCATTGCGTTGTTATCATCTAATCGGATAATATTGTTTGAACAATATGACTTTCTTGTAAATTATAATATACAGGGTGAGTCAGTTTTTTGTAGACAAACTTTAACAGGGGATAGAACGCACGTTTTTAAAAAGAAAAGTGCCTATAAAAATATGGCCGATCTAGCTTCCTAAGGAAGATACAAGGTGTTAAAGTTTCATTTTTTTTTTACATTAATGTGTAATATTTTCTGAACGGAATGATATATTCACTAAATATTTTACACATATCTTAACCTGCATAAGATCAACATGTTGTATTGTTCCTGTCGAAAATACTATAGTGGATGTTACTTTTTTCGGGTACTTCGGATATTCTGCATAATGGAACTTTTTTTTCGTACGCCACTGACATTATCTGATACATATTTCTAAAATAACGGCCCCTTAGTAACAATTTTGATCTCTTGTAATTTTGCTCTAACTACGACAGTTTTAGAGATATTGGCCGTTGTTTCTCTGACAGTGTAATGTCGTTATTATATTTTTTTTCTCGAATTTTCTTTATGACTTATAAACGAACGCTTAGATTTTTTCATGTTTGGGGGATAATGCCTATTAATTAAGGCGCATAAAACAAGCGGTAAGAATGTTCAAAAACTTGCACAGTGGCGGGGTGGAAGGGGTGCTCCACCCCTTTCGTAAACAGAACATCTACGCCAAAGACTATTTAAAAAAAAACTGTTATTTTCATTATCTACATACAGTTTAACAAAAATAATGTCCCTTCTTCTGTTTCGAAATTCCTGTGCGGTTCCTAGTTATTTTGATTTTTAGTGTTTGATGTGGTACTAAATTAAGTAATTTATGTATTAGCAATAATAATTATCGGCTAAATATTTAATTCTTTCAACGAAACCTACCTAAATATGGTGTGTTAAGGATTCTAAAAAGCCGAAATCTCTTATTCTTTATCTTTTTCCAATGTAGTCAAAATAAATATTTGTTATATCAAGCCTTACTCAAATACAATACTTTTATATGTTGAAATCTGTTAAATTACAAATGTACTTACAATTCAATAGATTATTGTGCAGTTGCCAAAAGTCTTAAAAATTTCCTTTAAGTTTTATTAAACTTGTGCATGTACCAATTTCTGTTTCAATTTTTGTTGTTGTTTGCTAAATAATTTCCATTTAAAACTAGCGTATTTGTAACTGTACGTAATAATTGCAACAAAATATTATACTCCTTGGAAAACAAGTAAGCATTATGTCATATTTTGAAACGACAGTTTGACGTATTACAAGTTTATCTACAAACAATTTTGCTTCATCTTGAATATTTTCACTGTTATTAATTATTATTTTTAAGATTAAAAAGTTATTTTATGTGATTTGCCAGATTTTAATTAGTGTAACATGCCGTTTACATTTACAAATAGCGAACAAGCCGACATTCATTTTATTTATGGGTTCCCAAATGGGAATTCAAGATACGCAGCTAGGGAGTATCGAAGAAGATTTCAAAATAGACGACAACCTCATCATTCCGTTTTTGTGAGTATCCACCGTCGATTTGTTAACCAGGGTTTGAAAAATATTCCCGGGGGCCGACAGAACAACCGTGGACGAGATAGAGACCGTATATTGCGGGAATTTAATAGGAACCCAACGACAAGTACTCGACGTGCTGCTATTGCTCTTGGTATTTCCCAAAGTAAAATTTCCCGGGTTTTAAAACGGGATCACAGACGCCCATATCATTTTCAACCTGTTCAAGGTTTATGTCCAGGTGACGCTGAACGAAGACTTACTTATTGTAGGTGGGTTCTTAACTCCATTCAAAATAATAGGGATTTCTTATCCAATATACTGTGGACTGATGAATCTTGTTTTACTCGTCGTGGTATAGTAAATTTTCACAATCTGCATGTATGGGCACATGAAAACCCACATGCCATTCGACCACGAAGTTTTCAACATGAATTTAGTACAAATGTCTGGATTGGAATTTATGGCAACCACGTGTTTGGACCTTATTTCTTGCCACAACGTGTAAATTCAGAAAATTTCCTACAATTTTTAGAAGAACACCATGGTAATATATGGGAAGTCATTCCTTTGAATTTAAGAAGACAGTCTTGGATTCAACTTGATGGGTGCCCGGCCCATTATGGCAGAAATGTAAGAAATTGGCTAAACAATAACTATCCAGGGAGGTGGATAGGTGGTGGAGGTCCAGTGGCGTGGCCTCCCAGATCCCCCGATTTAACACCACTTGACTTTTTTGTGTGGGGATTCATTAAGGAAATAGTGTATACCACTCCGGTTAATACACTTGAGGAACTTCAAAATCGCATTAGAGATGCTTGCAATGAAATAAGGGTGCTTCATTTAGTTAACTTAAGACGTTCTATGATACGTCGCAGTGAAATGTGTATTGAGAAGAACGGTTTACATTTTGAACAAAGTATCTAATTTTATGTATGTAGGTACTAGTGTTATTGTTATTAATTCTTGTAATTGTTATTTATAAATCATTATTGCTAACAATTGTTATTTATTCCACAATTATTATTGTTAATTAAATATTGCTATAAATTCAAAAATGTTTATATCTCCATAAACATTAACATCAATGTTCATCTAATGTTTTTTTTTGTAATTGTAATTACTTGGAAAGAGATAAAGAGATTTCGGCTTTTTAGGATCCTTAACAAACCATATTTAGGTAGGTTTCGTTGAAAGAATTAAATATTTAGCCGATAATTATTATTGCTAATAAATAAATTACTTAATTTAGTACCACATCAAACACTAAAAATCAAAATAACTAGGAAGCGCACAGGAATTTCGAAACAGAAGAAGGGACATTATTTTTGTTAAACTTTATGTAGATAATGAAAATAACAGTTTTTTTAAATAGTCTTTGGCGTAGAAGTTCTGTTTACGAAAGGGGTGGAGCACCCCTTCCACCCCGCCACTGTGCAAGTTTTTGAACATTCTTATCGCTTGTTTTATGCGCCTTAATTAATAGGCATTATCCTCCAAACATGAAAAAATCTAAGCGTTCGTTTATACGTCATAAAGAAAATTCGAGAAAAAAAAATTATAATAACGACATTACACTGTCAGAGAAACAACGGCCAATATCTCGAAAACTGTCATAGTTAGAGCAAAATTACAAGAGATCAAAATTGTTACTAAGGGGCCGTTATTTTAGAAATATGTATCAGATAAAGTCAGTGGCGTACGAAAAAAAATTCTATTATGCAGAATAGTCGAAGTACCCGAAAAAAGTAACATCCACTATAGTATTTTCGACAGGAAGAATACAACATGTTGATCCTATGCAGGTTAAGATATGTGTAAAATATTTAGTGAATATATCATTCCGTTCAGAAAATATTACACATTAATGTAAAAAAAAAATTAAATTTTAACACCCTGTATCTTCCTTAGGAAGCTAGATCGGCCATATCTTTATAGGTACTTTTCTTTTTAAAAACGTGCGTTCTATCCCCTGTTAAAGTTTGTCTACAAAAAACTGACTCACCCTGTATATCTACTCCTCAATCGAACCGTAGTGGTTAAATTAGGCCTCAGAGATTTCTGCGGGTGAATGGAGCGACATATTTTTTTGCTGTCCGCATTAACACCCACGAAAAACGTATCTATGTTAAGTTAATCCTAACCACCATTGAGTGCAGGAATGAAGAATACCTGAAAAGTCCCATTAGTTACACGTTTCATTAATCTATATGTTCTATAATAGTATGTTCCTGTTCTATACTAATGATGCTAATAAATACTAATAAATGATATATGAAATAGGTCGGATAAGCCGACGTTAATTTTTCTAGTATTGTCCTAATCTGGGCTGCTTGGGTATCTGGACATAACATACTTACGAGTATAATAATGCAATAATTGTATGTTATTTTTGGGTTATACCTAACTTATTTAATACTACGAAGTTATAATTTTTTAATTTCTATAACGATTTTCTCATTTCAGAAATTTATGTTGATTCTGTTAAATATTTATGAAAATGTAAATAATATACTAATATACATACATTATCTGCGAGATAGATATGTTAATAAATGTACTTTTACTTCAAATAATAGGCTTAAACAGCCCATTACACTACCCATGCCATTAAATTAGACCACAAAAGCCATTAGCTCTGACCTATTTTTTTCATCATGGAAGGTAGTTGGATCTACAATATTATCTACATGCTATTATGTTATTCTCAGACACGCTGTAATTTCGGTACATTTGGTGTAATGAATACTCTGAAATGAATTTTTATATATGTGCACTATGAACCTAACCCTAATTTTATTGCAAACCTCAATGTACCTAGTCGTAACATGTATATTGTTATGAACATATTTTGTATAATATTTACGCCTATTCAAATTCCTCATTTATGATTGTAATTCTGTAAATTATATATAAATAAATAAAGTCGTTTTAATTGTGTCAGTGTTTACTTTACAATTCTCAAAAACCACCAAAATTGCACGTTTTCCTTTCGCTGTGCATAGCAGCTCTTGCGTTCATCCTTGCATTGGTGTAACTGGAGAAAAATTGGCATTCAGTATGATCTGAACAAATAAAGGAGAACGGACACCAGTGGCGTAACTAGGCAAACCTTCTAGGGGAGGGGCATGGGCCTTGTTAGTTTCCTAAACTCCAGTACTGTTTTTTGACAGCAGTCAGCAGTGAACCAGGGGCGGATTCAGCCTGATGTAGAGGGTGGCGGATGAAGGTTTTCCGAGGCAGAGGTGAGGTAATAGCGGCGCAGGCGAAAATTTTTTTCAGAACTCGAGGTCATTGTGATTAAAACGTATGCTGAATATGTTGGTATAACATAAAATAAGTGAACTATTAACGTTTAATGACTAATAATATTAATGTTTAATGACTTCAAATGAGCCTACGCACACTGCGATACTGCTAATTAAATTACAGTGCAGTGAGTCCAGTGAAGTCTTTGGATGATTTCTGCCTTCCGGTTTGTTTCATTGTTTTAACCATTTTCTTATCTGGGCCCGACTTTTACGGAAATTTTTAAACACTTTTCGTACAGACGTATTTTACTATATTTAAGTTCTAGGATATCAAGTAACTGAACTAGAGGTAAAATTATAAATCCACATTGTCGATAAAAATTACAAAAGATATAAACAATTTAGTAAAAAAAGGGGGGTTAGGTTTTTTGCAAATATCTCAAAAACTATTGCAGATATCGAAAATCGAAAAAAATATCCTTAGAGAGTAGGAAAACCCCTTAAAAAAAGTCCAATCTCCCGGAACTCTACCGTCAATATTTATAATTTTAATTTAGAGGTGGATATACGGCTAAAAACGGGTGATGTGACTTCCTCCCGCGACGACCGATTCGGATACTTTAACAATAAAAAATATTTAAACCCATCAAATCTAAATATTAAAAAAAAAATCACATACCTTTTGGATACTTGAATAAACGATAATCCATTGAAAAAAAATTTCCCGTAATTTTTTTTTAGATATGGTCTTGTTAATTAACTTATTCTGTTAATTAACTTATTTTCGCTTTATTTTTAATTAACTTATTAAGTTTTACATTAACATATAAACCCTGATAATTGTCAAACTAAAAACCTTTGATTTTTTTCAATTCTTGGAACTATTCTTGAAAGGCTTTAGAAAAGATCCCCGTTGGAAAAATGAAAAAATTTTGATTTTCCGCTTGAAGATTGCAAAATGGTGTACAGGGTAAGTCTCTTAAGATTGACACCCCCCTTATCTCACTTATCCTTTGCCGATTTAACTCATTCAAAAAAGGAGTAGGAAAATAAAATATGATTTTTTTAAATGGAACACCCCGTATATTTTTAGACCAAAATAATGTCCTTAATTTTCTGAATCCAAAAATGTGTAATTGTTATATAATCACTCCACCTGTTCGTGAGATATTATTAAAAACTTATCACATTACGGTTGTCAATTATAAAATAAGAATATCAAGATACCTCTGGAAACAATGCATATTTGCATTGTTTATTTGTTGACAGATGTCATCCAGTTTTTTGTGAGATAGTAGTTCACTCTCTTAGATATTAGCGTAAAAAATACGTAGTGTTCGTAAAGAAGCAAGTTATTTTGAAAATGGTATATTCATTGGAAGAGCGAAAAGAGTTACTTGAAATTTATATTCAGTGCAACAAGAATAAGTCTCTTGCTCGGAGGGAGTATGTTAGGTTATTTCGAGAAAGGCTACCTGCTTCCAAAAATAGTTTCAAAAACATTTATGCAAAGTTTAGGAATACCGAATCTCTGAGAGAAAAGAAAAGGGCAAGGCGAAGAACAAAAACAGGAGAAGACACAGAACTCAACGCGTTATTATATTTTGCTGAAAATCCATCCAAATCATCCTATGCCGCAGCAATAGAATTGGATATATCACAAAGAAGTGTGATAAAAATATTAGATCGCCATAATTTTAAACCATATAGTATTTTGCCCGTTCAATATTTAGACGACAATAACCTTCTGCAGAGACATACTTGATAGAATAGAGGAAGATGATGAGTTTCTAAGTCATGTCTTTTGGACTGACGAAAGCAGTTTTCCTACTGCGGGAATTTTTAACAGAAAAAATGCACATTACTGGGCAGCGGAAAATCCACATATTGAAAAAAAAATAAAAAAAACAAGGATACCAAGCTGTAAACGTGTGGTGTGGCATCCACAAGGATGCTATTGTAGGTCCTGTATATATAAATGGGCCCTTAAATTCACAACGTTATGTGGATATTCTTCAACATCCAGTTGAAAATTATTTAGATAATATTAATTTAGTGGACAACAGATCTGTTATTTGGCAGCAGGATGGAGCACCACCACACTCTGCAAGGAACGTCACTGAATACCTAAACAGAAAATATCCTATTTGGATAGGAAGGCACGGTGTTATACATTGGCCCGCTAAAAGTCCGGACTTGATGCCAAATGTGTATTCAGAATGGTGGTGGTTACGTGGAAAATATTTAATTACGTTACGTGTAAATAAATAAAATTGTGTTACTCTATTGTGTTACAGTATTAATATTGACTTTTATTTGTTTTTATTAGGCTTATGTTGTTTATTGTTATTACTCGTTACTGTTATTGTCACCTATATATTATTTATTTATTATCTCAATAAATGGCACTGTTTCCAGAGGTATCTTGATATGTTTTTTGTTTTATAATTGACACCCGTAATGTGATAAGTTTTTAGTAATATCTCACGAACAGATGGAGTGACTACATAACAATTAGATATTTTTTTATTCAGAAAATTAAGGGCATTATTTTGGTGTAAAAATATACGGGGTGTTCCATTTAAAAAAATCATGTTTTATTTTCCACCCTGTATATCTTACGAGATTTTTAATATCCGTGCTCAGATTATAAAAATTCATCAAAAACCGCGTCCACTCCTTTTTTGAATGAGTTAAAGCGGCAAAGGATAAGTGAGATAAGGGGGATGTCAATCTTAAGAGACTTACCCTGTACATTCTAAGTTTTAAAAGCATATTTCTGCTGTTCCACTTTTTACAGGGCTAAAAGGTACGAGCCAAAAATAAAAATAAATATAGATATACGCTGGTAAGTAGAATTATTTTTTCGCCAACCAGTCATTTGCTAATTATGTATAGATTTTATAATATTGGTTATAAAAACCAAAGGGACACGGTTAGTATAGCGATTTCATTCTTAGTTAGTTATAAATATGTATATAGAGGGTATTTCTAAGTTATTGCGAACGATTTTAAAAGGTAAATTTTCAGCGAAAATTAAGGGGGCCTTTTATATATTTTTTTCCAAATCCCACTTGTTTCTGATATTTTTTGTAACTCTGATATATTGTCACAAGGGGGTAAAAGAAGTAACCCTCTAGAATATTTTTATCAGAACTTAACGCGTCAACATTTTTTTACTCAGTGAATGTATACATTTTCAATTTTTTATTATCAAACTATCAATTTTTCGGAGAAAACTCTAGAGGCCAAATAGTTGCATATTTTGCCGCCTTTGCACATGAAATTTTTGAATAATTCATGTCGACGCGACGTCTTAAAAAGTTCTGATGAAAAATAATGTAGGAGTGGGCTTTTTACCCCTTGTCATCTCAGGGTTATAAAAACTACGACAAACTGTTATTTTATTTGTGCAAGGGGTCCGCCAAATTTCATTCTTCTAAATCCTTTCATTATGGAGAAAATAAATTACATACATTTTTTACCCGAACTTTCGAGGGCTTCAACTTGGAGGGGAAGGGGTTTTGAAGAAAAACTACAATACACTAAAACTACAAATCACTACAATAAATGTTTTTCGGGAAAAAATACTGTACCGATTTTATTTTTCAATAAGGCGGCACAATATTTATGGGTCTAAGAGTCAATTTATTTTAAAATTAAAATATATTTTTGCAAATACACGTTTTTGTATAAAATATTGAAAGTTATAAAATATAAAATATATTCTGAAAAAAAAGGTTGTCTCCCGAAATCTAATTTTTGTAAATATTTAATTGCAATTGAGAATCCTGAATTTGCATTTTGTATTACTTTAAGAAACAAGTCTCTGCCATGACCTAAATCGCAGTTGATACAGAAAAAATCGCACACTCATTGCAGTCTATACGTACGTTGTAATGCATATTGCCATTACCACCTTATAAGGTTCAATTTCATTATACGCGCGTATTTTAAAGCACCAGTTGCTAGGCAATTAGATTAGCTACTTTTCTACCCCAATCAAAAGTCCGCTTGTCACTGGTGATCCCGTCGCATACGATTTTGTTTGCAAATTGGTAATAATATATACATTCCAGTACACATACATCGCTGCTTTAGGCGCAATGTCAATTATAATGTTCACTTAATGTTAATGTTATAATGAGTTTTGTAGTACGAAACTAATATCGAGAAACTATATGTTAGTACTATTTTACAGAGAATTATTTACTAATTATAGGTACCTAATACCTCTTATAGGCTATATATTATTATAGGTAGAGATAAATGATTTGAGAGTTTCTGATCTGTCAGAAATTGGAAAACATAAATGAATAAACATAAAAACCTTATGAGTATTTTATTATTTTTCACCATTTCTTACCCCCTTATCCAATTATGTTACAAGGGAAAAAATGGATTTAAATTTAATAAATGGTCTATCATATATTTGTATTTATTATGTTCTTCTAAAGCAAAATTTGATGATTTTTACCGTTACCGCTGTAACAAAGAAATTGTAGGTAATAATGTGTATTATTATTATTATTATTGTCAATGAGTGTAGTTAGAACCTTTAATGTAATATCATTTTCGAACCTTGTAGCAAATGAGCAATATCAGTTGACGGCAATATTGAATGTTGAGTTCATGGCCCGCTGCAATAAAAATATATTATGCAGGCTCCTTTTCCAGGCTATTTTAACATAATGAATTGTTTTTTGATATGCATCTGTCGTACACATTTGTATCGTTTAAACTGGACATGTTCCTGGATTTTCATGCATCTAGAATTTAGATGTCTTAAGCATTTTTAGTGCACATGTTTAGAGCACTGGCTGGCTACCGATTGAATCATTTGTTTGCAGTTTGCTTGAAGGCATCCTATGCAACGAGTAAAGTTCTAAGAACAATTTGACATAATATAAGATATTTTAATAAGTTATTTTTTACTATACCATTCATATACCATTTATATATTATATAAGGGGTATTTATAACACTTTCTCGGAACTCTGGGCTAGAATCGTCGCGCCCAGAAGGTATGGGGAGAAATATTTCACTTAACTTTTTAAACATATTTCAAAGGTCTGACAGACCCTTACACCCAAGTCCCTTTATTCAAGACCCTTACACTTAACTGGGCGACCTCTGGAGTGTGAAGACATAACTTGTAATTTTTCTCACTCTTTTGGAAACCTGTATTCAAATTATTTCAGCAGTAAATTAAAGGAGGTATTGGATTTACATACACAGTAAGGCAACAAATTTAAAGACAAATTTAACACATTTAAAGACAAAGTTTAAGAGAAGTATATTATTTTAATATATATTAATATTGTTTTTACCCATTTTTGTGTTAATAAAAGTGCTACTGTATAGGCTACACTCGTTGATTGACGCTACAATCTCCTCAATATGATTGTCAAGGCAATCGATAATTTCGTTAGGGAAATTATCGATTGCCAATTTATATAATATTTATGTAAAATATTCATGAATATTAAAGGCCAAATATTTGATGGTGAGTATAAAGAAGATAGTTCTTTATTTGTAAGGCTTTTCATAATACCTGGAATACTGCAATTATCTACCCTATATTAAAGCTTAGTGACACGTCCAATGTAATGAGTAAGGATTCACGGCTTGGCTTGATTTTCAAGTTACTTGACTTGAAATAAAGTCAAGATCAAGTCAAGCATGAGCAATTAAGAGTAGTACTATGTCAAGTACTCGAACAATCTGAGGCAGAAACTGATTTACAATAAACACCTTTTATTAACCACAAAAAATTAAAAAAAGATTCGGCGTATACTAAACCACATAGAACAACAAAACGCAAATAAAAACAGAAAATACTGTATCATTATATCATATTGTAGGGCAGAATTCACTTCCGCAGCGGATATACTGTGGATTGCATTTTATATTCTAAGAACCATATCTTTCCTTGTCGCTGGTCGTTTTTGAAACACTAAATCTTTCACCCTACCCCAAAGATAAAAATTCAGACAGTACAAGTCAGGTGACAGCGGGCCATGGAAATATCTACTCCTATCTCTTCTACCTCTTTGAAACTACCTCTTCTATTCCACTTGTGAGAAAATGTTGTGTCCTGATATTTTACAACATTTACAACATTTCCTCACAAGTGGATTGGAACTGGTAGTTTATTTACATGGCCATGACCATATAAAGTTTCTAGCTTTATCCATACTTATTTTCACCATCTTTGACCACTACAAGTAATCGGTATAATTTCTTTATTACTTTTTTTTATGTATAAATATGTTTTCATTAAACGGAAAGTTTGTTTGTATTTCAAACAGTGCCACCAAGCTTCCTCGGCAACAATTAAATTGGTACATTCTATTCTAGCAAGGATAAAGTAAAACATGCTATTTCCAATGAACCCAAATTCGTTTGATTCTGTCTGGGGCCAAACCGGGGTAATCGCCATTTTTCTTTGGTTAATTTTCAGAGCCATGAAAAAAAAGGACCACAGTGATTCAAAATTTTACGAACATTACCAAGAACATATTTTCGGTATACCTTATCATAGCAAATTAGATATATTAGATACATAGGAGATATTTAATTATTCTATTTTAACTTTACTGTAACGCCCCCTAGCGGTCATCTTACAATCTTAAATATAATTTCCAGCGATTTATCTCGTCCGCTTTGGTTATAGATTTGTTTCCCCAACGTTCTATGTCATACAGTTCCTGAGATATGGCGGGCGTCCTCCGTTAATGAATCACCCGATATATTCGCATCTACGATATGCATAAAAACTATTTCTTTTAGACCACAAGATTTCTTTTAGACCACAAGATGAAATTAGCGTATATGGTTCCGATATATAAAGGTGGTAAAAGAGACCAAATCGAATTATAGATGCGTATTCCAGCTATGTATATTCAGCTACAGCTGTTGAGCTATTTTTCATAACTGAAAACAAAATTTCAATCCACCAACATGGCGTTTATAAAGGACAGAGGTCTTACCACTTGTTCAAAATATTCTTGAGGCTATGAGTAGACTTTGTCAAGTTGATTCTGTATATAATATACCGACTTTTCAAGACATTTGGCAGAGTACGTACATCACAGTACTTTGTCAATAAGGTTGGAAAGTTTTGGTATACAAATCTGATGAAAAATGGAAGTTGGATCGTCAAGATAAATAATGTACCTTCTACAGAAGTAGGTCACGTCAGGAGTTCCGCAAGGATCCCACTTAGGACCTCTGTTATTTTCCATCTTTATCATCGATGTAGGTGATTGTTTTAAATCTTCCATGTTCTCTCTATATGCAGATGATTTAAACCTGTATATAGTTATTGAAACATCATATCAGCAGTATTTACTTCAAGATTTAAATAGAATTGTTACTGAGACTCAATCTAAATTACAATAAGTAGGTATCTTATTCTAACATTTTCGCGGAATAGATATCTGTACTTTCATTATTATTTCAACAATAATAGATTACAGGAGTTGGATCAGGTAAAGGACCTGTAAGAGTAAGGTAGTAAAGGTAAGTCCTCTTTACATCTGTAAAGTTGGCTGTTAGGTCACGAAATTATTCTTAATCCACAACAAATAATCGACAATATATTTTAAAAGGGGTATCAACCAGTCACAGAGGGTTTTGAAAAAAAGCAAATCTCAAGTCAAACGGCATCTCTTCAAATCACAAATTTATAAAGAAAAAAAATATTTTTTTATATGACACCCCATATATTTTATGTTTACATTTATCGTTCAGTCCTTAGTAAAAAATGTATAATATAAGGTACTATGCTTCCAAAAATTGATATATACTGAGAAAATCGAAAAAAAACATCTTTTTATTATACAAATGTTTTTATTTCAATGTTTGTACTTATCCGACTAAGAACCAGTACTTACTTAAACTACGGTTGGCTAACGCAAATGATCTCTTAAATACGACACCATTCAATGACAAGAATGCAACAAATGTTCAATAATTGTAAAAGTTATTGGGCATCCACGCACTGGCTGGACGTATAGCTTTTCATTTTCTGAGGAAGAAATTATAATTGAATTTATTTAAGAAGTTTCCTAGTTAATCAGCGAATACATCAGTCCAAGATAGGCATTAGAGAGATCTTACAAATATACCTACGTAGGAATTGGAAAGTTTATTATTTGTTATTACAGCTTTCTTCACGTACCTACTAGGTACGTTTGCAAGTTGTCACGATTCTGTGAAATCTTTTAGGAAACGAGAAAATTTAACCTAAAACACTGAAACTTATTAAACAAATAAAGTAATTAGCTGCTGCCGTAATGTTAACCACATTCGTGCCGAATTAATTACTGTAGAGTTTAAGACTTATTACATAAATCCATTACAAATGTTATGTGTAAACATAGTCTTAGCTATATGTATTGTTTTAGTTGTCGGTGGCTGATTTTTACTTCAACTGAGGATAAACTGTAGTTTCTACATTAAGTTGTAATTACGTAGGTATTTCTTGAGTCATTCCGTTATATTATTTAAATCACTTTAAAGTTACAGACAGAATAATAAAAAAACGGTTTACATTAGCAGTAGAAAGCGCAAAAGAAATAAAATAATCTAAAATAACAAGGAAGTTTTTAAATGTCACAATTTAAATATTGCGTAAGCAAAATATTATATTGATTGAAAGGAAACCGATCTAAATTGATATTCATCATAATAGATTTAAAATTTCATAGATATTTTCGATTATAAATTTGACTACAATTTGCAGAAGACGTAAGAAGTACATAACAATACCGTGTGAACGAATTAATTTCCTAATAATACGATTATGGTAATTAAATTGTTTTTTTAATTTATAGATTACCAGTTATGGATTGAACTCGAAACAATGAGTTCAATCATCATAATGCAATCATATTATTTTAAAATAATAACAAATAATATAGTTATGTAATTTGAAACGTTACATATTACCTCTTATCTAAATAAAATAATAAAATACCTTATTTACCCTTATACTAATTTAAATAGGAAGATGAAAAGAATGCCGAAAACCAACCACATCTCGATATGTCAGTTTTCAGTTTCGTTAGTTTACTCCGTTATCATATCCGTTAGTTAATTTTTCTTGCAAATTTGTAGTGACTGATGTTATTAAACGTCACTGCAAGTGTTGGAGAGTATTAATATTTTAAATTCAATTATAATGATCAATGAAACAGGTCGTACACCACTCTGAGGATCCTCGATGAAGAAGAAGAAGATATATATATATATATATATATATATATATATATATATATATATATATATATATATATATATATATATATATATATATACACTGCGCAACTTATTTAACGCACAACCAAAAAGTTAACTCAAATTTGACGTAATGTATTTTCGACAATTTTTGTTCGTTTTGGTCGATTTTTTTTTCAAATTGTAGGTTTTTTTCATTGTTTTGGTAAAACGAATGATTTTGATATTATATCAGGTGCTATAAAAATGTTATGTTTTTTTCCGAAATTTCAAAACGTCCTGTGGGCTATACAAGGTATTGCAAGTTATTGCAATTATATCCAATTTAAAGCCTCATGTTTTTTCTACATTTTCTTTTTTTAATCATTTGTTTATCTCTGTTACTTCATGAAATACACCGTTTTGAAACACCATATGCTTTTATTCACATGAAATGCATTTATCGGATAACTCAAACAGCTAGCAAGCTATGGAAATCGAAGATTACACGTCATAAACTGACAACTGTGTCATTAGTTTTTTGTTGACAGTCCAGCAATAATTAGTGAATAATGGAACGCCAAACCAGAAATTTAACTCGTGATGAATGTGTTGAGGAAGCTACATTACATGGTGAAGGGTGGAGTTACAGCCGCATAGCTGGAAGGTTGGGAGTGTCTCACACAACTATAGCGAGAGCAATTCAAAGGTACGCGGAAACAGGAGAACATTCGAGACGGGCCGGTCAAGGTAGATCTCGTGTTACCTCTGCTATCCAGGATCGCTTTTTAAGAGTAAATGCTGTAAGACAACGATTTATAACTGCAACACATTTAAGAGCACAACTTCAAGACGCAGGTGGTCCACTCATATGCGTTAAAACTGTACGCCGACGACTGAGGGAGGCAAATTTAAGACCCAGGATTGCTGCTCGAGGACCCGCATTAACAGTAGATCATCGAAGAGCCAGATTGAATTTTGCCAA
Organism: Tetropium fuscum; assembly: GCA_964058915.1. NCBI lineage: Eukaryota > Metazoa > Arthropoda > Insecta > Coleoptera > Cerambycidae > Tetropium > Tetropium fuscum. The sequence goes on from CAXKVY010000133.1 coordinate 679,615, forward strand.
TGAGCATGTTAATTGGATGGAAGCAGACTGGGAACGTATTCTTTGGACTGATGAGTCAAGGTTCAGTTTGTATAATTGTGACAGACGTAACCGCGTCTACCGAAGACCCGATGAGCGATACAGTCAATGCAATTTTTTGCACACAACTCTATATGGAGGTGGATTCGTCATGGTGTGGGGCGGAATATATTTGACTGGGCGAACGGACTTGGTAACTGTGAATGGAAATCTCAATTCTGACAGATACATCACAGACATTCTTGAAGCACATGTTTTGCCTTATGCCCCCTATATAGGACCCAATTTTTTACTTATGCAAGACAATGCGCGTCCCCACACGAGTCTTATCGTGAAAAATTATCTTGAAGAAGTAGGAATTGATCACATAGACTGGCCAGCCCGTAGCCCCGACCTTAACCCCATTGAACATGTTTGGGATTTTATCGGTCGGCGGTTACGAAGTGAGGGACGACAACCCCAAAATTTACAAGAATTGGAAGGACGCCTAGTCGAATTATGGAAGGGCCTAGATCAGAACCTAATCAGAACTTTGGTTTTAAGTATGAACCAAAGATGTCGGGAGGTCATTCGCGGAAGGGGTGGAAACACCAGATACTAATTCTCTATTTACTTTTGTTTTGTTTCCTGTTATTCGTTGTTTTATTGATTAAAGCAATCCATTTTTCTAGGTATGTTTTTTGAGTTTTTGTCCTTTTAAGACCTTTTTCTCTTCTAAAACACCTTGCATATCTCAATAAATTATAAGATATCAAGGAAAACAGAATGCAAAATGAGGCATTGAACCAGTATAATGAGTAATAAATAATGAGCACTTGACAAAAAAGAAAGTTAATAAATTTAATAAAAATCACGTCAACTCAAAAATTGGGGATATTTTATGAAGTAACAGAGATAAACAAATGAATAAAAAAAGAAAATGTAGAAAAAACATGAGGCTTTAAATTGGCTATAATTGCAATAACTTGCAATACCTTGTATAGCCCACAGGACGTTTTGAAATTTCGGAAAAAAACATAACATTTTTATAGCACCTGGTATAATATCAAAATCATTAGTTTTACCAAAACAACTAAGACAGTGATGTTCCTAAGAGAAAAACCTACAATTTGAAAAAAAAATCGACCAAAACGAACAAAAATTGTCGAAAATACATAACGTCAAATTTGAGTTAACTTTTTGGTTGTGCGTTAAATAAGTTGCGCAGTGTATACATATATATATATATATATATATATATATATATATATATATATATATATATATATATATATATATATATATATATATATATATATATATATATATATATATATATATATATATATATATATATATATATATATATATATATTTATATATATATATCTTCTTCTTCATCATCGAAGATCTTCAGAGTGGTGTACGACCTGTTTCATTGATCATTATAATTGAATTTAAAATATTATATATATATATATATATATATATATATATATATATATATATATATATATATATATATATATATATATATATATATATATATATATATTATATCTACGTGAAAACTCCGAAATTATGAACGGACAGGAAATATGCTTCCTTCCTCATTGTTATTGGTAATGTAATGTCAAGGTTAGTGAAACTACATAATGTCCCGTATATTGAGTTGAATTTCTCCAACTTTCATTATCGATAATTTCATTAATCGGTAGTAGACCTTATAATTGAATTAGTAATAGCTAGCAACTAATAGATATAAATATTTTACAAAAGTGTGACAAAATTAATTGCATTTAATTGTTTTTTCGAACTGTGGACATTTTCTCTACAAATACACAGTAAGTTTTAAAGTTGTAGTAATAAGTAAACCACGATGATTGTGTCAACCTTATAACTACCCTTATAAGCCTAAGAAAATCAAGTTCATATTACATTTGACCCAAAACTCAAAGACGTTCGAAAATATTTCCTGAATTATATTCTATAAGCGTCTCCTAAAGTAGTCTAACTAAAAAGCCATTACCTATGAGTTTGACCTTTGATGACACATCTTACAAGAAGCATCTCCAAAATCTACTCCTAAAATAATTCACAAATAAATTAATAGTAAAAAAAACATTTTTAAAAATAAACTTTTATATAAATGATCTAAAAAGAAGCTGTGAGTAATGGTTATCCTAGAGATATAGTTGAAAAACTAATTAGGAAGCGTAAATTTAAAGACACACTTCGTAATTCTACGACCTTTCAAAAGGACATAGAGGGTCAAAAATATGTATCCATCCCGTACGAACCCCGGTTTACTCATGGTTTGAGTAAGGTTTTCAAAAACGTGGGTATAACAGCGATCCATACGTCGAGCAACAAATTACAATAACTTTTAGACAATCCAAAGGATAAAATTGTTCCAAATGAAAGGTCTGGGATTTACGAAATTAGTTATAATGATTGTGATCGAAAATATATTGGACAAACGAGACGGTCAATTAACACCAGATTTAAAGAACATATGGCTCATCTAAAATATGGAAGAACAGATAAGTCTAGTGTTGCACAACATGCTTTTGACAACAATCATAGAATAGATATTAGTAATTTAAGATTAGTTGGAAATGTGACCAATAATAGACAGTTGGATGCATTTGAGAGCATAGAAATTGTAAAGTGTAATAGTAGTATGAATAGCGACAAGGGACCTATCCCGTATAGCCCGCTTTACGCGTTGCTTAGCAACCGATGATTGAAGCGTGATTAGTCACGCGTAAATTTGACGGTGATATCATACCGTAGCCCGCTTTACGCGTTGCTTAGCAACCGATCATTGAAGCGTGATTAGTCACGCGTAAATTTTACGGTGATATCATTAGTGACGTCACCGGAAAAATAGTATAAATATGGTAGATTTTGTAATTTAAGATTAGTTTTAATCGTCTCCGGATGATGCCAACTTGGTTGGCGAAACGCGCGTCGAGCGAAGTGAAAGTGTTTTGGTGTTTGTGGAAACTACTCCGAGTGTATCTAAAAAGAAGAAAATAAACTTAAATTAAACCCCTTTTATTTATTACATTACAAAATTTATTTGATATAAAAGCTTGTAGCTAGATTTACCTATTTTATAGAAAACATAATTTTTTTCTTAGATTTACTTATGTCAGTAGCAAATTGCATATTATATCATATAAATTGCGTAATGTAATAAATTGATGGGTTTAATTTCATTTAAAGTGTATTTTCTCTTTTTAGAGCATTTAAATAAAAGCCTATTTTTAAAAATGTTTTTTTTTAATATTAATTAATTTTTTATCTTTTAGTTATCTCTGGATGTTTCTAAGTCTGTTCATTTCACTTAATGCGTCATTGTTGTATGGTCGTTTGCCCGTTAATTTAGTACAGTCTAGTTCTTCCATAAGATGACCATCTAGTGATTTGTTATAACTCTTTAAAATTGGTATAACGGCCATCTTGTTATCAACCATTCTGCCCATTTTTCCCCTTGATCCATTTCTTTTGATATTCATATCATGGTTGCATATCCCCATGAAAAAACATAGTCCAGCATCTTTGGTAATACGTACCTGTAGTATTTTTATGTGAGCCAAGCAGTTGATAATGTTTGAAATGAGGGGTTGTTATACAAATAAAAGAATATATTTAAATAAATAGATATTTATTGTTATCTATATAATACAAACCTACATTAAATGCTGAAAATAGCGGCCATGAGTTTCCACATATCTATCTTCATATTTTTAAACACATGTTGTAATTGATAGTAATCTAGAAGCGTCAAATCAGTAGAACGTGCAGGTCACCATCCCGGACGTATTAGGATATTGTCATAAAACTAGTTTAGAATCTTAGAGAATACTATCTAAATACTCACATTTGGTGAATGTCACTAGGAAAATTACTAATCGCCAATTTTACCATAAACATCCCCTACTGCAATTGATAATTTGATCACGTGGCTTGTGATAATTTACGACGACTCGATATATGTGTGTAAAAACCTCAATTACGAAACTTAAAAAACTTCAAATCCTATCGGAAAACTCATTTATATCATTCAACAAATTTTATGAGACCGCACTTGTTAATTACCTTGCGTTTAGTCATAAAATTAAAACAGGTGTAAGTATGAGTGTAAATGTTTACATAACATTTCTCCTATGTCTATCATTATATTCCTGTGAGAGGTCAACAGAGTAGAAGGCAAGGCCTTTGGTTTAACTTAACACATTGATGCTGTCCTTTATAATACATAATAGTTGCTTCTTGCTAGTATTTATAACATCACCTACCTATTATATAGCATGATGTTTTGTTTCATTTAACTAAGTTCATAAGTGGATAATTTGTTAACATGAACTCAATATGTAATCGAAAGGCATTTGCAATAATTATACTTTCATTCTCACGAAAATTGCTTAACTTCATCATGATTGTATTGTGGGTTAATCGTTGAAAGGTACCTGAAATTAAACATGAAGATGTCTAGAGATTGTTTGGAGCTACTCCTCTTGAATTACGAACAGATACTTATCTTTTTCGGGAAGCAAGCAATAAATATAATCTCTGTATATTGCAAGAGTAAAGAAAGTGCGAGTAATTTCATTTTATACCATTTATAATATAGCCTACAGTTTTAGATTAATAGTTTAACTACTTCAAACATTTTTTTAAAGTTTTGTATAATAAAAACTAAAGGAGCTACAGCAACTTTCATCTCCTATCTACCTTGGCTGTTGGTATTAAAATCGCGATCATCAGCTATTAGTCCATGCAACGAAAGGTGGTAGAGGGAAATCAAAGAAACCCATTTTTTGAGTTTGGGAATTTCCTTGGTTAGGAGGTAAACATACTAAAATGTCCCAATCCTGGCTGGTGTCGTAGAAGGTCCCTTTTTTCGGGTTTTCGCTTATATCTCGCAACCTATGCATTCTATAGCATTATGCCACTCTGTAAAATTTAAAGCCGACCAAATTTGCCATAAGATTTATTCCATTTTGCCGCTATTACTCATAGATTTCGAGATATCCGCGCACAAAATTCGCAAATTTAAAAAAATATTGCTCGACGTTTTCTTGCATTATTTGACTAGCTCGATTTGACTTTTTCGCTTATACCTCGGAAACTATGCGCCATAGTGATAAAATTCTCTAGAAAATTAAAGCTGATAAAATGTGCCACAAGATTGTGCATTCACTTTTTCGCTATACCTAAATTTCAGATATGAGCGCTCAAAATTCTCTAATAATTAGGAAAAAGAGAGGGATCTTTTTTTACCTTATTTAACTAACTCATCGGCCCTTCATCCTACGAAGGAGCCATAAGAAAGAACGTAGATATAGACTATAAAATTTTCTGCAAGAATATATGAATATATTAGTATTTTATCTATAACCAAAAGTTCAAAAGTAAGTCTATGGTACAATTTTCCTTGCATCAAATGAGGTAGTTATGATTTGTTTATATGTTTATATGCTGTCGAAAGCCCTCCGGATCATTGTTAAAAACTTTAAATACCATTAAATTTTCGTGCTTTTTTCTGTCTGTTCCTGACCTTTTATTGAAGCTTTCGTCAATGTTGACCACTAAAGACCCATCTTAGAAACCTTCTGTATCTTAGAAACTATCTGGTCTATCGAGGCCAAATTGTCTTCATTTTATTGCAAATTTAGTCTAGTTTCAAAGTGTACATGGTGATTTTTGCCGTAACACAGGTCCTTGGTGGTAAAAATCGAGAAAAACTAAAAGGAGGTTCGAAAATGTAATTGTTTTTTAAATATTTTACAATGATCCGGAGGGCTTTCGAGGTGAAATACTTGGATTTGTATTTACCACATCATCACATAAAACTTCATAAAAAAAAACATAAATACCTCATTTGACGCAAGGCAACATCCCTCGTTTCCATGTACTATTAGAGCAATTTTAACTTTAGTTATGTGTAAGGCGAAGGGTAGTCTTGAATACCTAGTTAAGAACAGAACTTTTTTTCGTAGTGAGGATGTAGTCACAAATTTAAGGACTGTTATATAAAGAACATTGCATCAAATGAGGTAGTTATGATTTGTTTATATGTTTATATGCTCTCGAAATCCCTCCGGATCATTGTTAAAAACTTTAAATACCATTAAATTTTCGTAGTTTTTTCTGTCTGTTCCTGACCTTTTATTGAAGCTTTCGTCAATGTTGACCACTAAAGACCCATTTTACGGCAAAAGTCATCATATACGTTATTAAAGTACACTAAATATGCAACAAAACAAGATTTGGTCTATGTAGACCTGATTTCCTTAAAAATTGTTGAGGTAAGTAAGCAGATATTAGAAGGCTTTATTGATTATAAATATTTTTTTTAATATTTAAAATGTATATTTAAAATGTATGTATGAAACGGTTTATTGTATATAATGCACAGTACAATACTAGGTCAACAATTGACGAAACCTTTGAAAAATTGAGAAAAAACTAAAATTTCCTTTTTCTCTTTGAACAGTTGTATCTTAGAAACTATCTGGTCTATCGAGGCCAAATTGTCTTCATTTTGTTGCAAATTTAGTCTACTTACAAAGTGTACATAGTGATTTTTGCCGTAACACAGGCCCTTGGTGGTAAAAATCGAGAAAAACTAAAAGGAAGTTCGAAAATGTAATTGTTTTTTAAATATTTAACAATGATCCGGAGGGCTTTCGAGGTGAAATACTTGGATTTGTCCTTACCACTTCATCACATAAATCTCCATAAAATAAACATAAATACCTCATTTGACGTAAGGCAACATCCCTTGTTTCCATGTACTATTAGAGCAATTTTAACTTTAGTTATGTGTAAGGCGAAGGGTAGTCTTGAATACCTAGTTAAGAAAAGAACTTTCTTTCGTAGTGAGGATGTTAGTCACAAATTTAAGGACTGTTATATAAAGAACATTTGTTTTTTTCTGTCAAGACAACGTGTTTTTCTGTCAAGCTCTCGGTAAGGTTCATTACCGTTTCAAGACAGCTACAAGCAATGGCTTTTCTTACAGCTGAAATCGTCACTATATAAAGGCGCTTTCATTCAACAAGTTGTTATGTTTTGATAGAATACTAATAACTAATCAATTTTAACACAAAACCCATCAAAATAATACACTCAATTAAAGAATAACCATACAAAATAATTTGTTTTTCCTTAAATTCCTGGAAATCGGTTATACTTAACAACGCTCTCAAAAATACGGTACATTGGAAAATACCTTTTACCAATGTAATGAGGGTTTTTTGTTCGTTGTTTTTATGTCTCATATTTCGATGTTACAAACAGTACTTAGTACATATATAAACGTGAGATAACATAAAATACAAATTTGAAGATGAAGATTTTCCTTGAAAGAAAATCAATTATTCTTTCAACGTTTTAAAACTTTAAGAAATTTTACGTTTGTTTTACACTCATAATATATAAAACTTTTAGTTAAAGTTAAATCTAAGTACTGATCAGTTGCATGATTTAGATTTAAAGATGGAGCCTATCTATCTTTTATCACATCCCTTTTTTTAATGTGTATATAAGTTATACATACTGGTATAAAACTATCATACAGGTATAAAACTGTATACTTATACAGTTTTCGTTCACTATAGTTCTTTATATTTTCTAAATTATTTGAAATAAAGGATAACTGTCATGATGGATAGTAAACTAGTGTAGTAGCAATTGAGAAAATGTAAACAGATATTAGATTTACGAATAAGACTAGTATATAATATATTTATAATCCAGAGATATTGTCCACTTTAAACTGATTATTTTATAGTATTATTTTTGGTTTTAGATGAGTCCCATAGAGAACGTTGTACCTAACCTAGTTGAGGTTACAAGTCAACAGGATATTGAACTAAGTAAGAAGCAAGACAGATCTCGAGATTTATTTGGAGTACAACTTGAGGTAAGATTCTTCCTTATATATAATCAATAAAATCATCCCTGAAGTTAGGTAACAGTATTCTAAGTCGTCCTGTTATGTATTAACATAATCTTTCCACTTGAGGTCCCGATTAGGGCTGTCAATATGGTCCGGTTAACCGGTTAACCGACCAACCGAACAGGTTCAGACCGCGGTTTAAATAATCGTGTAACCGGTTAACCGATCATCAACCGGTTAACCAGCCAGTACCCGGTTTGGGTAAGTCGAATCCGGGGAGTCGGTCACACCGGTCATGACCGGACCGGTTATGGACCGGCCTAAACCAAACTAGTCATAACCGAAGCGGTCCATAACTGCATACATAGTTCAAACTGGCCAGGTCTCGGCGGATTTTAACGTGTACGGTCTTTAATTGCGCAAGCGCTATTAGCTATTATAGTTCGTAATAGTTCGTATTATATGTTCGTAAATAACGTAGTGACAAGTCGGTTTGCTTTGCGCAAGCGTTGTATTCTATTAGTAATAGAAGTGAAGTTCGTAAACGATATAAACACATTACGATATATAACATTATAAACACATAGACATTATACAAATAAATAGACTCTTCACATAGGATGCGCTGTAAAAAATAGGCTTAAGCTGGTCGATTTTTGATTTGCACATGGATCTTGACACCCCAGGCGCATGCGTAGTAGAAGATTTGATTATCAAAAACAAAGGTTTACAGACATCTTTGTTTACGTCCATTTGTTTTTGTTCATGGTATTTCTATGGTTTGTGGCGATTGTATAACAAGGGATCTCTAACATTTCAAATCAAGACATTTCAAACCGGTCAATATTATTAACCATTTTAGACCAGTAAAAACCGGGCTAAAGCGATATTGATCAAACCGGTCTTGATCTATCCTTTCAGTATACCGATCAGTAAACCGGTCTTTATCGAACCGGTCAGTAAACCTCAAATCTAGAATTATGCTCATAATACAATAATACTACCCCCCAAGTTATATGATTGATTCACCTATTGACTGGACTATGCAAACTGACATAATATTATTATCATATGACATATTATTCACAACAATAAAATAAGTTTGAGGTTTACAAACAATGTTTAATGTTTGATTTTTTATTGGCATATATAGAAATTAATATTATTATAAATATTGCATAACTGCTGTTTCTTATATCAGTTACGTAGTTACATGTGGAAATTGTAAGAATGGTGGCATTTTGATGTCGTTGTAATACGACAAATAATATTTTACTATGTTGTTAAGCATTACAAAATATAATAATTACCTTCGCTAATTAAAATCTATGCATATTACAGCGTATATGCAAGTAAACATTTATCAATCTATTGCCAATCATAGAAAGTAATAAATTTTTCAGTTAAATATTTTTTATCTATTAGGCGTCTGATTTGGTCGGAATTAGACATTATTTATCAAACTAAGCCATAATTAAAGCACTTAATCGTATCAAATCGTGCTTGACACAATTCGACAGAAGCCTTGTAATTACACAAGTTTTTCTGAGATTGCATTCACCTACAATATCCACATTTACAAACACTTAAGGTAATGCCATTCTTCTAGTGTGTAAACGCGGTAGAAATATATACATAGGCACCTGAACATTTAGGTGAAAAAGTATTTATGTCATTATTATTGCATGATGTTATTATATTTGTGAAAATATTTTTTTTATTAAATTTGACAACTGCGGCGCTATTGAACTTTCTTTATTTCTGTTTTATGCTAATGGGGTATAATCTCCAAATCTTGAAAGTTACGTGTTACGTCACTAATTTATTTTTAATCTACAACATATGCTGTTCGAGTGTTCTTCGTTTAAAAATAATAAAACGAAAGAGACAACAAAAAGAAGTCCATTATATGTGACTGTTGATATATCCTACTAACGTTGTTTTAAGCTGTTATACGAAAAAGAAAGAGAAGGCACGATTTTGTACATCGTAACTCTATCGAGAATAATATGTGAGATAATATATGAGAACGAGTAAAGATTGTATACATCCGGGCGAGTTGTTTCAACACACATTTGACTAGTGGTACTGATTTGATTAGTATGATTTATAACTATGACGTAACAGCCATCTTTCAAGATTTGGAGAGTAGTAATCAGTAATATACTGTTGATATATTATTTAAAAATGCCATTTCTTTATAATTCCCAATAAACCTCAATTACATTCCTAAATGTATAAATCGACTTCCGATTCATAGGTAATTAATAAGACAAGCCAATTGTTTAATTATTTAAACTTCTTCGTGCATTAAATTTCGTTGTTGTTTGTTTATGTAGTCGTATTACTTTTAAATCGTGTAACCTTGAATGAATTTTAGCAGTATATGATGGGCGCAGTACAATTTGTCTCATTGACCATCCATCTTCTGTTTTAGCAATAACTCCAGATTTAACTAAATCGGTTATATGAGGTATATTAGTTTCTGTACACTTGCAGTGAATTTTAACAACTAACTAACAATATCACAAACTTGAAAGTTAAATCTACAAAACTAGATTTTAGCAAAAATACGTTATAAGGCGTTCTATTTTTTTTATCACGAGGGTACTAGTCTATTATCGCGTCACTCTCATTTAAACTGTCGTGTGCTGTGGTCTCTTCCCTCTCACTGACATGGCCGGCACGCAATAATTTTATAGTTGCGTTATATGAAGGAATAATACCTACTTATTATTATTATTATTATTAATTGTACTTATTTCTAATTAATACTTAATACAAGTCATTGTTCCGAGCGCATCCGCCATAATTGCAAATTAATATTTTATTTTATTTAACCTTTGTCGTACCAATTTTTTTAGTAGCGCAAAGCACCAAGTGAGGAACAAAGGGGGTACACTTTGTACCCCACTTTTTTTATTCTAAAGGTATAAATAATAATCTTACATATTTGATGATTGATAATTGTATTGAAATCATTATTTGCAGATGAAATAATTGTTAAAGAACTAAGCAAAATATTTTTGTATTCAAATTCGTACAAAATTTATTATTGATTAAAGCAAAATGTATAATTATTTTCAAATGTTTTACAGCGGTTGCGGTAGACAATTTTTTTATGTATGCCATGTTTTTTACAGAAAAAGTTTTTTGCATTTTACGCAAGAACTGCGGCACTTTTTGTCATCCTTTCTTGAGCAATAATAACATCGGTCAAATGGTCGCTCGGGACTGGGGCGCTAAAGATTTTCTTTCTGAGGAAAGATTTACCTTATAGCATCCACAATTCTTTTTGGGAATCCGTTAAGGTTTCCAATCCTTTTCTTTACATATGGTTTTATTAGCTCACTGCCTAATTCCAGTAAAAAATACCTTCTTCGGTCAGCATCTTTGATATTCCATTCAGGATATAACGCGTCCATAGCGCAAACGCATTTACGCCAGCGATGTCTATTATATTCCTCTTTTCACAATATACTCATTGACAAACTCATCCATACCCTTTCTACCCTTTCGTACTATTGTAGTGCAGTCACTTACGGCTTTGTCATGATGTTCTAATGACAACATTTTTCTTTTTCGGTACATATGATACTATCGTAATATAGTTTGTTGAAGCAAATTCTGTACTATGTCTCTCTGTTGGGATTGGGCAAAAGAGCAGGGGAGATATCTGCGTTATTTTTTCGCAATGTACCGCAAAGACAGACCCCGCTGATACAGTGCTTTGGCAAGTGGCACACTGGTAAAAGATTGTGTGTGTTGATGCCACGACCTGGTATAGAATAGCTTCTGCTAGATGAAGAACAACTCATTTACCTTGCTGTTTCTCTACCGTATTACCCTCGTTGCCAGGCCGTATGTCGATTCATAATCAACAATTGCCCACAGCTTTAGTTCATATTTAGCCGGTTTAGATTTCATGTACACTTCCCTCGAAATGCTACAAGATGTTCATCAACAGTCAAATGAAAACTAGGTGTATAATTTTCTTTGCAGTGCCCAACAAACATTTAAAAAATTTCTCTCGTGGCGGCCAGCTTGTCATTTTCTCTGCGCACAGTCCTTGTCGTAAGATCATCAAACCTCACGTAAGCAAGAATTTGACTAAATCTGTTGCGTTACATTGTTGCTGGAAATATTGCTCTAGAATACAGGGGATTTTATTATATTTTAGGATAACAGCAGTTATTAGAAGACTAATTACAGAATACATCTCGGTTCTGTCCATTGTTTAGGTTTATTAGGAAATTTTTCGTTCCAATTTTTCAACAGTACCTATAAGTATCTAACTTTTCGACTGGTGACATGCACTACTTTATCAATCATCACTTCACAAATAAAAGATTTAAAACTGCTAGCCACGTTTGAAATGTCCTTTGTAATTTTAGTTGGACTACTGTATTCTACAACAGTATTATGTCTCGTTGGACGGCCACTAGGAGGGTCTCGCTTCCAAAATGTATGATTTTTAGAAACATAGAGTACATTTTCCAGATATCTTGTCCGCAAGCTAGCTAAATTTTCATCATCACTATATCCTTTCATCTTCGAGATTATCATGCGGCAAAAGTAAAACAGTCACCACAATATGTATATTTCTTACTTGTAAACTTATCACATACCTCCAAATCATTGATGATTTAGAGGTATGTTATAAGTTTACAATGTGATGATGAAAATTTAGCTAGCTTGCAAACAAGATATCTGGAAAATGTACGCTATCGGGAAGGTTAGTAATATTTTCCATATTTTCAACATAATCACTTTGTTCGGAGGCGATAAACACGCCGTCTGCAAAATTTTCAGCATTCTCGTCATTATCTAATTCATCCAAATATTCCAATGCTAATTGTCTGTCAGACTCTAAATTCAATTTAAACTCACATTTAGATATTCTGACGGTCACGACAAAACACACAAATAATCTAAAAGGTTTTAACAGTAATGTATGAATCATATTATAGGTTACCTCAAAAGCATATGTGCGATCTGCGTTGGTTTGCACATGTGGCAGTAATTCGTTATGCGACAATTTGGAACCGCAAGTATCCCGCTTGGTACCCTGATACCAAAATGTACCCCGATAACGCGAAACTCCAACCTCATCGAGAAAAAATGCAGGTAGTCTTTTGACCTAGAATGAAGGTAAATGTCTAATGATTTTATAAGTCCGGAGAAGAGGTTTTTTTTTATAAAATATGCTGTAGGGATTTTATTGGTTAATAAAAATTGCTCAAATTACATGCAGTTTTATAGCCAGGGGGTACAAAATATACCCCACTTGTACGACAAAGGTTAAAGCAAAGGTAAGACCGAGGTGTAACATTTCTACGACAACAGTTAAAGCGAGAATCAGGTAGACAATAGCAAGAACCAAATAACTGTAAAATCATGTATTTATTTTAGTAATCAATATACCTACTTATGTGTATAACATTAAGTACGAAATTAGACCAAAATTTTTACTAGCAAATGTGCATTTATTTAAGTTTTAACTTAATAAATGTCGCAAAATGAAAATGTTTGGAGGATTTCTAACTATTTATATGAAGACAATACGGCTCATATATGTGATTTAGACTTATATAATCCCTCATGTTATGTATTTTATTAAACTTAATGTTAGTGACTGTCAATGTCAATGTCAGTTTTTGGAAAATATTGAACGAGAAAAGACTTGGAAAATAATTCAAACTCGTTAACAAAATTGAATCTTAAATATTTTTTAAAAAAAGTAGGTATATTTTGAGACATGACAATGCAATATTAGTAGAGCGGGAATGTCTATCGTATATGTATGGATTATACATTTGTTAGAATTGCATTGTCATTTTATAAAATTATGTGTAAAAGTACCTACTTGTGTTAATTGAAATTGTTGTGTTTTGAACAAGAAAATAAAGAATATATTGGACTAGTTAAAGTAAGTTCAAGGAGAGGGTGGAAACACTTTATGCAGTTTTGCCATGGTACGCATTAATATATTAATAATTCATCTATAGTTCCATGATATTGCTTCTGTCAAATCATAGAAGATTATGCAATCATGACGATAGAGAAAGAAAGGTATAAGGAAGGCGTGGTAAAAGTTCAACATAAAATAAAATTAGATCCATTTTCTCTTCCAGAGTTGTATATAGCGCAAGTTGAAAAAAATTAAAAAATATTCTTTAAAAAGTATCTAAATTAAGTTCAACCATGAGCTAGCGTCGTTAGGAGATTGGGCAAATATTTTATTCGAGGAGATTTATAACTAAAGTGAACCGAATCCTGCATTTTAAAACAGCTCAGAGGTTACAAAAAATTAACATATAAATGGTTAGTCACCAACGAAATAAATCCAGAAGTTTGTTCTGTTCAGTGTTCAAAAAATTCTTGGATGAAAGAAATAACCTGATAATAAGAGATGATACAAGAATTGTGCGTCGGGAAAAGTACGATATCCATTTATATGATAAAATATGAAATTTATATAATAAAATATGGAGTCCACAAATTTTCAGTCGTGCACACGCACAAAAATGTTTGCGATCAAAAACAAGATTTTTTCATGTTCGGTTTCAAAAAAACATGTCCGGTAAAAATGCTACAAAACCAGGAAAAGTCGATAAATGACAGCAAGTTACAAACAAAAGTTACAAACGACAGCGAGTAATCCATATATGTTCAGCTATATACTGACTGTTACTAAATGGAACTCTGTATAAGACCCATAGGGATATTCGAATTTAGCAATACCACTTATAATATTCCAGTTAATTTCTAAATATACCTACATTTAAAAATACGCCTTCAAATAGAATAAAAGTGATTCAGATGTGCATACATTTATTAGGGTGTGGGTTATAAATTTATATTAATAAGTACTAATGGCGGTCGTTCCAACGATGTAAATCTGCATAATGAATACAATAAAGTGTGAATTAATACTTAAAATTATTCACGTTCGAGAGGAACACAAAATCCACCGCTGCATAATATTGTTATTAAGGTGTACACTGAAATATTTGAAATAACGACTGTGACATAATTACTTCTATAAGGCTACATGTGCTTGGAGCAGTAAAAACGCTACACGTGAAGTGATAAAAATCAGTATAACCGATAGTGCTTTCCTGAAATTGCTATGCCGCATTATCGGTAGAAAAATAAAGCAGTAACAAAAGAAAATGCTTCCGCACTAGCTGTTTAGAGCCACGAAATAGTAGCCTGGCAACCGATACAAACATATATACGTACATTGATTCGCTGAAAAACTGGATGAAACCGGAAAATAATCGATAAAGCAGAATGCCTAGGTTTTCGCCGGGAAAATCAATTTTATTATTGACTTAATAACTAATGAATAGTAAGGAATATGAATGAAATTCGTTTATGAAGGACTAGGATGGCCTATTAATTGTCTGCTTTTGTATGTTGGCGGATAATTATTTATTATTATTGTAGGACTATAAAAAATTTTAAATGAACAAATTTTTATGTTATGTTATTTATGTTGTTATGACATGTGTGGACAGTCTATTAAAGGATCCCGCACATTTCTTATGGAAAAATTCTTACGGCAAAATTTTCTGAAAATTTGAAGATGCCAATTTTTACTGCCGTCTTGATTAAAAGTTCTCATGGGCACATCTCAGTCCTATGACAAGTTTCTGCGTTTTGGGTCGCAAAATTGTCTTTTTCTAACAACATATTTTTATTTAACATAAATATTTGTCTATATTTCCTTTATTAGTACATTTAAATTAAAACTTTATGTTCTAGGTTTTAGGCTTTATGGTATCTACTTGAAAAGTGACACAAAAGTTTGTACAAGGTCTTACACAAAATAGTGGCTGCAAAGAAATATGCAATTTAGAGAAAGGCTAGAGTATTTATTTTTTAATATCTTATTACCAAAGGCAAGATAAATAATTCCTACTATGGTTTTGGATCAAAAATGTTATACCGAGTGTTCATTTTGTGCCGGGCAACCCGCTTGTCTTCTTATCGTTGGAATATTTGACTTAAGAACTATGTATACTATTCGAGATACTACTTCTCCTTTACGCTTAAGCTTTTTCCAGATTTTGACTTATTTATGTTATAATTCGTGTTCGGCGTATTGTGGAAAACGTGAAAATAATATCAGTTTTCTTACATATCGAAAATTCAACCGTTTCCGAAATACAAGGGATAATCGAAATTTTGTTATTTATTATTTTTGTTATTTATTTTTGTCTCCTAAGTGAAATAATGTACTGAAATTTGGCGGTACATTTTTGTTAATAAGTTATTCCGTTGAGTGAAATATAATTTCTCAATCAACGGTTAGTCCGAATTAAACATAAAGGTTGGCCTCTAAAATTTTAAGTGTTACATATATCGTCTGCCATTGCATGTCAACACAAAGCATGTCGCATGGCACGAACGTTTTCTTAAAGATGGCTCCCATATACACGCGCCCAAAAGTCTCAATACTAAAATGCAATTTAATTAACTTCATTGTCTCTAGGTACTATACGTTGTAATATACAATATATACATATTTGCTGCTATTACTGTACGAGCCAATATCACAAATAATAATTAGCTAGGCTGCGATATTGGGGAAGATCATTCTCATAATAAATCTTACCTTGAATATTGTGCGAATATATGAACAATAAGACATTATAAATATTGAACAATGAAGTGTGTGTTATTAATAGCATTTATTCAGATTATCCTTTCAAGTTTGAGAGTTTATCACGGTCGTCAAAAGCAGCGTCATCAATTACTTGCATGCCTGAACTATATGTTTAAATAAATTTGCATTCGTAATTATTACAGTTTTACGTAGCAATAAAAGCGATAAAAGTAGTTAGGATGTGCAAGTTTTTGTGTAGTTGTAATCATTATAATACAACTCGCAAGTAGCTACGATTGAAGTTATTTATAAAAGATATATATGTAGGTATATATATATATAAATTATTGGAAATATGTAGTGTCACAGGGCAGCATTTCGTAGTCTTTAATTTGTACAAAATTCATAGTGACAGATGCCTCTTGAATTTTGCTAATTCGGGTAACTTTTTGTTCCAAGTAAATAGGATGTCAGCTCTGATGGCGTGCGTTTCTTCATTTGTGGTCGCATTAAACTCAAACTTGGTACCTATCTCGGTGTTTTCGGAGTCGCGGATCACCAATTTTGATGTCAGATCAAACCAATTAAGACTGCAATAGTAATAATTAAAGTTACAACGGGAAAACCGTTGCTGAAAGAATTAAAAACAATGGCATTTGCATGTATAAGGAAAAATACTATGCGATTACCTATTGCATGGAAAATATTTTTGTAGTCGATAAGATATTTATATGAAGCTATAGTTCTATATTTATAGATAGGGATAACAGTGATCCTTGTAAGGAAATACATGATTGTGTGAAATACACTGTGATTAACGGCAGTAAGGTTGGGACTTTGTAGAGTGAGAGGTAAAGAGACGCATTTATTTTGGTATAAGTATAAATAATTAAAAAGCTACATAAGATATGATTATAATATTAGTTTTTTGTCTCAAAATTTTCTGGGTTCTCTGGTTCTGTGCGCTTGCAAGGAAAATATGCATTTTTATAGTTAAAATCACATAATTTTCATTGAAAGCGCACAGAACAGGCTTATAAGAAAATTTTGGAACAAAACTTATACTATGATTATCACTATAATAATATCTAGTGTAAATTTACCTACAGGTTCATCATATAAAAAACCATTGTTTGCATTAATAAACGAACAATGTTTTGAACGTTGATGAACCTTTTTAATTTGAACAATGCAACGGTAACGATTTCGTAATGAAATTTGGAGGAAGTGTTTTGCAGATACCTCAAAATACCTCATGTTTTGTTAAACTAAATTCAGATAGTATGTGATAAAACTAGGAGAAATTCGCTGTAAAAATGAAAAAATTCTGAAAATTAATACATTTATATACCTGCGCTTTGACAAGGTGAATTATTGTTGCTGGCTGCTATCGCTTGGTTCATGACTAATTATATGAATATAATGATATGATATACATAAGTAAGGTGCACAAATTATTTTTAAATGGCCTTCAAGCGAACAGTGATATTTCCCTCTTAGTATGCTTGTGAAGGTTAACTGTATCCTATGTTTTTTGTTTTTATATAGTTCTATGTCTCAAGGCAAGAATGACTGAATAATGATTTAATTGGTTTGTTGAGAATAGCTGTTACTGTAATACTTCTTGGGAATACATACATTTTAGTAGTTTGATTTTAGTAGTTTGAAGTGAATTATAAGCTATCATAAAAATAGTCCCAAAATTACAAAAATCCGAAATCTATCTGCATTTATTATAATGTGGCTGCAGTTTCATGATCAGTGGGGAGGCCAAAGGGAGGCAGGGATAATTGGTATTCTACATTTTTTAGAGATTTTGCCGATAGGAGCATGCACAGGTGGAGCACAGTTCAGTTTAAATTTTTTAACCATAACATTTTTCAATCCAGTTCCACACAGAGAAAAAAAATAAAATAAAATTACCTTGTGAAGGAAATCACTTGTGAAGAATTGAGCTTGCACGTCTTTAGTGGATTCTCAGGAACATTTAACATCAGAGCGGATATACCTTTGTCCTAAAGTAAAATAAGTACACTGTCCAATTTTACAAAACTTGATGCGTACCGAAAAAAGTTGTAAGATTACAATTTTAAATTAACTGGTCCATTTCTTCTGTGTTGTTTCATTACAAGTATAAGCGTCACCCCTGGACATTGGGCTTTTAGAACAGCTGTTAAAAAGTCAAAACTGTTGACATTTTATGTACGATGTACAACAGTCATTTTTAAGGTACCACCAAGTCCATCTGGGCATCCCTTCCCGTACCCTGCCTCTGAATAGTTCTAATCAAAATTAATTACATTTGGAAGACATTCATGAATGTGGTGGGATATCACATGGAACGTCGTTCTATGTTTATATTGTGCCACAGGTACCACTTAACATAATATGTCATATTTTAATATTTTATTTGTACAGATTTTAAGTCTGGATTATCGTCTAAAGCCCATTTAGAAATTGGTTTCAAATGGTCTCAAATTGCAACAGGACCGGTATTCTCGTAATTCAATACGGTCGGCGTTTGGCGTTCGCTCTGCGTATGACGTCAGATTCGAAAGCCACGTGACCGGACTAACAAAAATGGTATTTACGTCTGCTTAACGTCTGGCGTACTCCGAAAGCGCATAGCGCGCAGCATATGTTTTAAAAACACCTACCATTTGGTTGCTGTTTTGCCCTTCGCTCAACGACGCGTACGATTTTTCTAACCTAGAAAACTAAAATGTCATAATTTTATGATTTTGTGATACCTAATTCATTTTAAATAAAATTTATACAACAAAAAGTTTCGGTGCATTATTTGTGCAGTATTGTGCTTTGCGTTTTTTTGAGTTTTTCAGTTTTCTTGGCTCATGTCTCTCCCATATATAGAAGGTATTATTTTGATTAACATGCAAGTGCAAAGGCAGCGATTTTTTGCCGACGATCCTTTCGAATTTTCCGACAGGAATTTCGTTAAGCTTTATAGGCTTCGTAAAGAGGACGTCAAAAATCTGGAGGAAATGCTTTTCCTTTCTGCCAGAAAGAAATAGAGTGGATACTATAACAAACATAATCAAGATATGTTTATTATAGCAGGAATAGTAAGTACCTATCCTAATTATTTTTCATATACTTATAAAAATTTGTAGGTGTAGATTGTTGTAGCTCTCTCATCTTGAAAACCCTATAGATGTAGGACTTCACAAAATCTTTGATCTTTAAGAGCTTGAGCGGTATTACCTACCTTCCTTTTCCCTATACACCATTGTTATAAAGATCAAAAATACAATTTAATATTGACTTTAAACTTGTGTATTGTATGTATTAGTACATATAACCCCTCACCCTTGAAACTTCAGTGAACTACCTACAAAAATAATTATTTGTTGATCTTGACATGACAATGACAGAAATTTGTTATGCTGTTGGGAACTGCAAATGCGGTGATGCCCAGATGTGGTGAGCGAGCCGAGTCGCACGGTGGCACGCATGGTGTCAAGAATACGAAAATCTGCCGGTCTACGCGTCGGGGAGCGTTTCCGATGGTGTTCATCTCGCTGAGTCACTCCAAAACGTAACGTATTACGAGAATACCGGTCCAGGATCATGCCTATTACAATCTGATATCCTGAAAATTCTTCTGCATATTTACAAGCATAGCTCTCACTGTAATGTACATGTAAGAATACTTCCTAAGTTGCCATGTTTTTCTCTAGTCTCCTAATCGTTTTATGTTGTGCTGTGATATTACCTACGTTGCATCTGCAATTTTCAATATTTTCTTGAAGTTCATTCAATTCTAAGGTCTTTTTGTATTTTATTTTCCTCCTTTACATGTTTACGAACTGATCGTTCTTTTCCATTTGCTCTAAATTAAGATATTTGATAAATCCATTTTATGAGTTTCACCATTTGATTCTGGGAAGGCAAATTATAATCAATACGGCTATGGTAACATTTGCTAAACAAACAGTTACGCTTATACATATCACAACATAGATATTCAAGTAGCTTGTTTGATGAATCGTAGTCAAAAACTTTTGCATCATATCAAAGTTTACAGAATATATATCAGTTGTGTCACAGGCATTACGTGCCGCTTCTGCTTTCCCCTTACTTGCAGACCGCCC
This sequence comes from Tetropium fuscum, assembly GCA_964058915.1. Lineage (NCBI taxonomy): Eukaryota > Metazoa > Arthropoda > Insecta > Coleoptera > Cerambycidae > Tetropium > Tetropium fuscum. The sequence continues at coordinate 700,253 of CAXKVY010000133.1, forward strand.
GCGCCCGTAGAAGACCAGGATGCCAGCGCATACATAGTGCGCCAGATTCTCGCTGGGAACAGTTAATGGTGATTTGCACAGGGTGGACCAGAAACGTGAAGCGAGGTTAAATTGTATTAACATGCCTACGGTATATTGTTCAGTAGATGGTTGTACAACAAAGCGTGGAAGTGGATTATCATTTTTGCGGTGCAAAAGACGAAGCTAAGTGAGCTTACATTTGCTTGAATTATTATATTTTACGATAAACTCAATCTATATTACTCGTTTGTTTTTTTTTGGAATATGCTATAATTAACAGAAGGTCATTTGATTTTTTTAAAGATTTATTTAGATATTTCGCCAATATCATAGGAAAGGGTATCGAAAGTGCGATATAACTCCTTAATGTATATGTTTATCTTTTCTTCAAATAAATTAGGTTAACTCTATTATACAGAAGCAATCATTTGGATACTTACTCTTACTGATCCTCACTAAGGCGTCAAAGATATTTTACTTAAAAATACCATATACCTTATCTCTGGGGCTCCTCTGTCTGTCATTCCCTTTTAGGAGATGTTGATGTATAATAAACTCTAGGCTGAGTGGAGTATCAAATATAAAAAACAAATTTAATTGGAAAAATTTACTATATTTTTTTTCTGGTAGCAGCAAAGAGTAACAATAAATGTTAAGTGAAAAAAAGGTATTGAGAGAGTTGGAACATAGGACCCATCGACTATGAATCCTGAGCATTGCCACCGTACTATACCTAAGGACGATGACAGATATTGCTGTATCACAAAAATTATTTGGAAGGCAATATTTATTGACTAAATGGCAAATTTCGAGAGCTGCCTCTTTGAATATTGATTTTGAGAAATTCCGGATCCACCGATTTTGAGTTAATTCTCGCCATTAAACGAAAAATATCCACCATGTTGAAGCCGCCATCTCGAATATTTATTTCAGCAAAAAAATCGTGATTAGCGATCCCCAAATTTCCAAGGCACCGATTTTTTTGAGTTGGTTGCCAAAAAAATACACCTTCTTGGATTTTTATAAATATTTATATTGAAATCTGTATATTCGCGTATACATTGATTGAATTGATTAATAAATAACCTTAAACAACCCAAAGTACCAAATTTAAATAAATTCGATAGTCCTCCATTTTAGATTAGCCATTTTGATTTTTTAAGTTTGAGTCCAAAACTGTATTGAGGTACCTTAAACACCGCAAATCTTCAAGTTTGAAACAAATCGGTTCATGAATAGAAAAGTCCGAGATTTTCAAATTTTTAATAAAAAATATTATTTTGTATTGTCACTACAGACCTACCAAATTTCTAGCTGCCCAGTAGTGTAACCGACTTAAGCCAAAGTATTTCTAATTGTTGGTTACAAAATGGTCAAATAAATTGTTCCACATTGTTGCCAAAGTACGGTTTTGTGTCACAAATTAAAACCAAATGGACCCAAACTATTTTTAATTACGGCATTAGAATGGATAAGATCTTTCCTAAAAAGTAGGTCCCTAGAGATTCACCTAAAGCGCAACTACAATGCATATAAATCAAGCTCAACTAATATCAGTACTGGCGTTCCTCATGGGAGTGCCTTGGGGCCACTGTTATTCTTGACATTTATAAACGATATTGTCAGTAATAAACTTAATTATAACTCATTCATGTCCATATTTGCAGATGACACATCATCTTCGGTATCATCAAAACACTTTGACGCACTCAGCATTGGTGCAATGAAATCTATATTGAAAATTCAGAATTGCTGTTCTGAAAATGGTCTTGTACTTAATACACTGCGCAACTTATTTAACGCACAACCAAAAAGTTAACTCAAATTTGACGTTATGTATTTTCGACAATTTTTTTTTCGTTTTGGTCGATTTTTTTTCAAATTGTAGGTTTTTCTCTTAGGAATATCACTGTCTTAGTTGTTTTGGTAAAACGAATGATTTTGATATTATATCAGGTGCTATAAAAATGTTATGTTTTTTTCCGAAATTTCAAAACGTCCTGTGGGCTATACAAGGTATTGCAAGTTATTGCAATTATAGCCAATTTAAAGCCTCATGTTTTTTCTACATTTTCTTTTTTTATTCATTTGTTTATCTCTGTTACTTCATAAAATATCCAATATTTGAGTTGATGTGATTTTTATTAAATTTATTAACTTTCTTTTTTGTCAAGTGCTCATTATTTATTACTCATTATACTGGTTCAATGCCTCATTTTGCGTTCTGTTTTCCTTGATATCTTATAATTTATTGAGAGATTTGTGGTGTTTTAGAAGAGAAAAAGGTCTCAAAAGGACAAAAACTCAAAAAACATACCTAGAAAAATGGATTGCTTTAATCAATAAAACAACGAATAACAGGAAACAAAACAAAAGTAAATAGAGAATTAGTATCTGGTGTTTCCACCCCTTCCGCGAATGACCTCCCGACATCTTTGGTTCATACTTAAAACCAAAGTTCTGATTAGGTTCTGATCTAGGCCATTCCATAATTCGACTAGGCGTCCTTCCAATTCTTGTAAATTTTGGGGTTGTCGTCCCTCACTTCGTAACCGCCGACCGATAAAATCCCAAACATGTTCAATGGGGTTAAGGTCGGGGCTACGGGCTGGCCAGTCTATGTGATCAATTCCTACTTCTTCAAGATAATTTTCACGATAAGACTCGTGTGGGGACGCGCATTGTCTTGCATAAGTAAAAAATTGGGTCCTATATAGGGGGCATAAGGCAAAACATGTGCTTCAAGAATATCTGTCATGTATCTGTCAGAATTGAGATTTCCATTCACAGTTACCAAGTCCGTTCGCCCAGTCAAAGATATTCCGCCCCACACCATGACGGATCCACCTCCATATAAAGTTGTGTGCAAAAAATTGCATTGACTGTAGCGCTCATCGGGTCTTCGGTAGACACGATTACGTCTGTCACAATTATACAAACTGAACCTTGACTCATCAGTCCAAAGAATACGTTCCCAATCTGCTTCCATCCAATTAACATGCTCATTGGCAAAATTCAATTTGGCTCTTCGATGATCTACTGTTAATGCGGGTCCTCGAGCAGCAATCCTGGGTCTTAAATTTGCCTCCCTCAGTCGTCGGCGTACAGTTTGAACGCATATGAGTGGACCACCTGCGTCTTGAAGTTGTGCTCTTAAATGTGTTGCAGTTATAAATCGTTGTCTTACAGCATTTACTCTTAAAAAGCGATCCTGGATAGCAGAGGTAACACGAGATCTACCTTGACCGGCCCGTCTGGAATGTTCTCCTGTTTCCGCGTACCTTTGAATTGCTCTCGCTATAGTTGTGTGAGACACTCCCAACCTTCCAGCTATGCGGTCGTAACTCCACCCTTCACCATGTAATGTAGCTGCCTCACACATTCATCACGAGTTAAATTTCTGGTTTGGCGTTTCATTATTCACTAATTATTGCTGGACTGTCAACAAAAAACTAATGATACAGTTGTCAATTTATGACGTGTAATCTTCGATTTCCATAGCTTGCTAGCTGTTTGAGTTGTTCGATAAATGCATTTCATGTGAATAAAAGCATATGGTGTTTCAAAACGGTGTATTTCATGAAGTAACAGAGATAAACAAATGAATAAAAAAATAAAATGCAGAAAAAACAAGAGGCTTTAAATTGGCTATAATTGCAATAACTTGCAATACCTTGTATAGCCCACAGGACCTTTTGAAATTTAGGAAAAAAACATAATATTTTTATAGCACCTGGTATAATATCAAAATCATTCGTATTACCAAAACAACTAAGACAGTGATATTCCTAAGAGAAAAACCTACAATTTGAAAAAAAATCGAACAAAACGAACAAAAATTGTCGAAAATACATAACGTCAAATTTGAGTTAACTTTTTGGTTGTGCGTTAAATAAGTTGCGCAGTGTAGTCTAAAAACAGATTTCATTTTATTTTCTCTTGCTCTCTAGCTCATCGCCTCTAGCTCATCGGTAAGTAGTTGAAAAAGCGGTTGCAAGATTTGAAACAAACATATAAACATTATAAACAAACAAACAAACAAATATACGAAGTCAACACCGTTTAAAAATATCCCGTCTATTAAACGGAATAAAAACAAAATTTGTTATAACTCATAAAATTCCCTTTTTGTTGTGCGCATACGGAACAACCCTGGTATTGAAACCGAAGGTTACACCTGGTGGAGAACGGAGACTGGCCCCGTAAATGTCACCAAATGTCCGCGCTATGATTTATGAGTCGCCATCGCTTAGACCTGCGGACTTCAAATGGACAACAAACAATTCTACCGCCCGTGACACAACTGATATATATTCTGTAAACTTTGATCATATATAGGAGAAATCAGCATTTAAAAATTATCATGAATTAGGCATTTATACCTAATGTGTCTTTAGTACTAGGCGTTGAATTGACACGTAGTCTTTTTTTCCTGAAGACACTAGTATTTTTCATATTTTTTCAAGAAGTTAATTACATCATCTTTAATTTTCTTAGTCATAAATATGCTCCTTGGTTTTTTTGGCGAAATGGATAATTTTGTCAAGCTGCTTATTTATTTTGCACATTTTACTTATATCTCTTCTAACTCGTTTCCGACCTCCCTGTTGCCTGCTATTTGATGGACTCTGAATAGTGTTATGATCTAATTGCCTATCTTTAATTTCACTTTTATTTGTTATATCAAGAGGTGTCTTATCTACTATCAATGATTCATTTAGAATACGAGTGTTTTTCAATTTATTACGATAATTTTGTCAATTTCATATCCGTTATTTCTTTTTAATCTGTGCTCCCTTGGGTTCGTATCACTAACTAATATCACTTTTTCTTCCTTGAGTTCTTCATTCTAACTTTTTAAGCTTTTTTTTAAATCCTTTCTTGTTCTTTACCATACTCGTTTTTATTATATATACTTTTATAATTTGACCGGGAAAAACGGAAAAATTAAAAATTTAAATAAGTCTGTTCCTATTGTTAGAATATTTTGATTTTTTAATAACTTTTTCTGCGTAAATTATGATCTACGAGTAGGTATACGTCAGTACTGCCACTGACATTTACATTTAAGTTTTTGATTATTTAATTATAGGTGTATAACTTCATGTAAATAAATCAACCATATAAATGAACCCGCTAATGAAATCTGTAAATGACACGAATACCTACGTGGTTAGAAGATAAAGGCCATTTACATTCAATTTCACATCGGCTTAAATTTGTGATGAAACTGAGAAAGCATTTACATTGCAATGTCAAAGTTATATGTTATAAATATTTAATTTCTTAACGCTACCTTCACGTTTATTGTCGAAGTTCTGTTCGAATATATTCTGTGCCAAATTTTACCGCCTTGAAAAGGGATTCAGGGGATCCGGTCGTAGGGAGCCCAGAAAATTTAAAAAAATTATAACTCAGGAAGTAAGCGTCGGCCAATAAATTTATATTCAGGAATTGTTTATAATACTTTTATCAATAACTGTGCTAAATGTTATGGACTTGAAAAGGGATTCAGGGGGTCATTGGAAGCCTGGAAAATTCGAAGTAATTCGGAAAGTAACCTCGGCCCATAAATTGCTTTCAGGAAATGTTTATAATATTGTTATCAATAACTGCCATTCAGGGAATGTAATATAATTTCAAAACGGCATTTATGCTAAAACCAGATCTGCCAGGAATTCTAAAGTTTGGTTACGAACGCAGAGACAAAGAGAGATGTCCAAAGAGGCAACACCTACATTCTTAAATATTAAATTCCATTTTGCAAATGTTAGTTATTTAAATGTAATAACAAGTACAAATGCCTGAAAGCAAATGTAAAATACAATATAAGTTGCCAGTGCTAGGGGAAATGCATTGTAAAATAAATATTTTAATTAGATATTCATCATATTGTGTTTTATGCTCATAAAAAAATACCATCATTCCTATCATTTCCCAATCCCATAAATTCTCCTATACTCCATACGTGCATGATAATTTAGTAATGGGCGGGCGTCATCTTTGTTGCATACATTATATATTTTTTTAATTTTCCGGGCTCCCTACGTACCTCTGAATCCCTTTGCAAGTGGATGAAATTTTAATTATAATTACTCGTTCCTAGAAACTACCGCAATAACAATGTAGAATATTTAAGTTTATAACTGTATAGTATAAAGTTTAATTAAGTATTTGGTATACTTTTTTCAAAATATATTTTTTAAATTAATAAACAACATAAACATTTTTATTTTCTTCCTATCTTGTTTTCAGGACTCCACTTGCATTTGCATTTTCAAATTCAAGTAATCATGAAAGTGAATGTACCGGGTAAGTCTCTTAAGATTGACACCCCCTTATCTCACTTATCCTTTGCCGATTTAACTAATTCAAAAAAGGAGTAGACACGGTTTTTGTTGAATTTTTATAATCTGAGAACAGATATTAAAAATCTCGTAAAATATACAGGGTGAAAAATAAAACATGATTTTTTTAAATGGAACACCCCGTATTTTTTTAGATCAAAATAATGACGTTAATTTTCTGAATCCAAAAATGTGTAATTGTTATATAATCACTCCACCTGTTCGTGAGATATTACTGAAAACTTATCATATTACGGGTGTCAATTATAAAATAATAACATAAGATACCTCTGGAAACAATGCATATTTACATTGTTTATTTGTTGACAGATATCATCCAGTTTTTTGTGAGATAGTAGTTCACTCTCTTAGATATTAGCGTAAAAAATACGTAGTGTTCGTAAAGAAGCAAGTTATTTTGAAAATGGTATATTCATTGGAAGAGCGAAAAGAGTTACTTGAAATTTATATTGCAAAGTTTAGGAATACCGAATTTCTGAGAGACAAGAAAAGGGAAAGGCGAAGAACAAAAACAGGAGAAGACACAGAACTCAACGCGTTATTATATTTTGCTGAAAATCCATCCAAATCATCCTATGCCGCAGCAATAGAATTGGATATATCACAAAGAAGTGTGATAAAAATATTACATCGCCATAATTCTAAACCATATAGTATTTTGCCCGTTCAATATTTAGACGACAACAACCTTCAAGACAGGTTAACCTTCTGCAGAGACATACTTGATAGAATAGAGGAAGATGATGAGTTTCTAAGTCATGTCTTTTGGACAGACGAAAGCAGTTTTTCTACTGCGGGAATTTTTAACAGAAAAAATGCACATTACTGGGCAGCGGAAAATCCACATATTGTAAAAAAAATAAAAAAACAAGGATACCAAACTGTAAACATGTGGTGTGGCATCCACAAGGATGCTATTGTAGGTCCTGTATTTATAAATGGGCCCTTAAATGCACAACGTTATGTGGATATTCTTCAACATCCATTTGAAAATTATTTAGATAATATTAATTTAGTGGACAACAGATCTGTTATTTGGCAGCAGGATGGAGCACCACCACACTCTGCAAGGAACGTCACCGAATACCTAAACAGAAAATATCCTATTTGGATAGGAAGGCACGGTGTTATACATTGGCCCGCTAAAACTCCGGACTTAACACCTATGGATTTTTTTCTCTGGGGTACGATAAAACAAGATATATACGAAACTGTTTTTAATAATATGAATGAGTTAAAAGAATGCATACGTGTAAAAATTGAGGAATTAAACCAAAATGGTGATATATTTCAAAGGGTGAGAAGCAATTTTATAAAGCGATGCCAAATGTGTATTCAGAATGGTGGTGGTTACGTGGAAAATATTTAATTACGTTACGTGTAAATAAATAAAATTGTGTTACTCTATTGTGTTACTGTATTAATATTGACTTTTATTTGTTTTTATTAGGCTTATGTTGTTTATTGTTATTACTCGTTACTGTTATTGTCACCTATATATTATTTATTTATTATCTCAATAAATGGCATTGTTTCCAGAGGTATCTGATATGTTTTTTGTTTTATAATTGACACCCGTAATGTGATAAGTTTTTAGTAATATCTCACGAACAGGTAGAGTGATTATATAACAATTAGTTATTTTTTTATTCAGAAAATTAAGGACATTATTTTGGTATAAAAATATATGGGGTGTTCCATTTAAAAAAATCATGTTTTATTTTCCACCCTGTATATCTTTTTGTAACGAGATTTTTAATATCCGTGCTCAGATTATAAAATTCATCAAAAACCGCGTCCACTCCTTTTTTGAATGAGTTAAATCGGCAAAGGATAAGTGAGATACGGGGGGTGTCAATCTTAAGAGACTTACCCTGTACATGAGCTTTAAAACGCATAAAAACACAGCAAACTTAACTGGCGTTGTTTCCATGACCTTTACGCGAGATTCAAATTTCTTAATCTAATTCCACGCCTCGGTTTTTTCTTAACTATAACATGTAAACTTTGATACACTATCTTCATTTCGGCATGATATTATACAATGTAGAACCTTTAAAATAGTTCATACACCTCACTTTAACTATATAAAGTCACTGTTGATGACAAGTGGTTGAATTGTAGCGCTACACCTATTCCTCCTACTCCCCTGACAAAAAATAATAATTATCATATATAATTTTTTATTTTCTTTGCAGGTTACTAGTTTGCTTCTAGAAGCAGAAAGAAGAAAGCTCTCTGTTCTTCAAAAAGAACTCCAAGTAGCCCTTGAAGAAGGAGGTTCCATAAAGGCTAAGGAACATCAAAAACAAGAACTGCTTGTAGCTATCGCGTAAGTAGCAGAGCCCAATAGTGTATTATATTTAAAAAAAAACTGTATATGAGAAACGCAAAACCACTAAGTAGATCTACAGTATGAATATGATAACATATTTTGCAATTTATTATACGTACAATGCAAATGCTAATAGTCCTGACAACGACAACTCAAATGATATATGTGTTATCATAGATTCACTTAATCTATGATAATGATATTATTAATTATAATTCTTGACGTGGCCTCAAGTTTTGTATTAGTACATTATAATAGTATCATTTGAAGAGTTTATGGACACTGCTCATATCCTCATACCAACAGAATAAGTAGGTACAAACAATAGCTAGGTGTTAGGTCGTTGATTGAAGGTTAGGTGTACTGCCACAACTTGAATTATTTGTCAATGCAATTGCAATGTGTTTTAAAAAGAGTTTGCTTGAGGCTCGAACAATAGTTTAATAATTCGAAGGTATTACAAATTAATAGCATTTCGTAAATCATTGTTTTACGTCATAGAAAATAATTTGAGTACATTTTTCTTAGAGTACAATGCCCACAATCTATGCATAATAAACATATGGTGTAGGAAATAAACATTAAACAATTTTATGGTGCACGTTGCAGTTTCCTGCAATTGAAATTCTGAGATTTGAAAGAATATTGATTTTGTGCGCCACCTACCTAAAACTTTGTATATTTATCTGTGTGTATGTTTGGTTGCAGACGTATACAGGCGCAGCACGACCATTTAGACAAGGAGTATCGTGAACATGCTTTGGGAGCGCTGTTATCGGCTAATACGAGGGGATCAGGAAAGGTATGAAACACTTTCTCTCCAACATTCATAATCAGCGTTCAATATATAATACATTATCTTCATTTCTAGCAAAATTAATGTTACATGTAAGTTATTATTTAACATCCTAAGAAATTAGGTCGAAATGAACACTTCCACAAGGAGTAGACTGTAGGGCAAAAGACAAAAAAAGCGGTTTTATTAATAATTTATTATTAACCTTTTATTATTAACCATTTTTATTTTTAATTCCGCTTACATTAAGAGTATTAAGAGATTTACCAGATGTAGACGCTTCCTTTATGCGGGTTATGCTTCTTAAACTTATTTTTAAGGCATCTGCAACTCTGATAGATGAAAGATAATGGTGGCAAGGGTCAAATTATTTTCGTTTTCGCTCTTGAAGTATTCTAGGAGGTTTATTATGAAAGATCTGCTCTGTTTTTCAATAGTACAGTTAGACATTAGATATTGAAAATATATTTATATGTAGAACTGTCAATGTGACTTAAAATAATCAATTGTTTTCAAACATTTTTGCTGACACTGTTTCCGAAAAATCATAGCAAGACATTAAGACGTTAGTGCTTAATATAGCCGAAATTGTATTGTACTCTATGAGACGTTAGTCGTTTATTGCTTCCACATACCCTCCTAGAAATTCACCAAAAACAACAAACGTAACGCGTATATCTTGGCATACACACGCCAAGATAGCTGAAAAAGACTATATAGTCATTCAAAGTTTCCAAAAAAATATGGAATACCTAGTGGCTGTATTTTGAAAATCGAAAATAGTATAACTATAACAGTATAACAGTCAAATTTTACACAAATTTTCTACTATTACATGTACAACTTCCCCGTTCCGGTGCCTGTTCTAGGTCCCCGTTCTAGGTGCCTGTTCCGCAGAGCTACCTATCATTATGCATTTACGATTGGGCACCGCTCATTCTGCACAACGAACTCAATATATCCCGGAGCATAAGGCAGCACCAGTGTCTCGTCTATAGCGTACGAGTGCCGAATATGGCAGTATAGCACTCGTAACGCTGCATTATGTCGATAGTTAGTTATACGCCGAGATCGGAAGAGCACTAAATGCATAATAAATGCATGACGATCTCTGGCGTCCTTCGACTGGTCCGACAGCTGATGTCAGGGACCTTCATGCCCATGACGCGGCTATGGAATGCAAGTGTTATTTATGTACACCGCCTTGGCAAGCCATGATGAACCCCCAGTTTCAGTATGCACTGTCAGCTGATATCAAAAAGACGGATGTAAGTCTCTAAGTCTCTGTATTGTATATTCTAAAAGACGCCAGAGTGAATTGACTTATCCATATGCTGCTGCAGATGAGAACTCTGCACCGTCAGCCAGATATAAGCCAATTGCCTGACGTAATCCTCCTCGACCACCAAATCAAGATGATGTTCGTTAGAATTCTTAGCTCTGGCCGAACATCGTCTGGAAAGAGGGGGTGAAGCGGGCAAGATATCGCGATTTACTCTCCGAACTCCGCAGGCGTACCCGCGTTATTCTGTTAAGATCGTTCGTGGTTCTTATTATGTGCTCCCTCGGAGGTATGCGTCAATCACTGCTCTCAGAATTGACAATGTTTACAGTATGCCGTCGATCGGTCATAGCCGAGGTCATTGCCGGAAAGATGCAGAAGGCCGGCATACTTGGTTCGTTGCTTCTACTGAACACATGAGTTGAGGCCTCTCGATGGCCAGTTACTACTTACCCCGCGAACGTGGGGAATGGTCATTAAGTGGCGAGGCTGGGCAGGACTCGGAGACCGGGAGAGACTGACCAACCCTCCTGTAAGGGTATCTTCCTTATTCTTTCGATAAACGGGTTTAACAATGCAAATCATTTACATCAATAATGTTCGATCTTCTTCCACACAGTGCTTGTGTGCGTGGGCAAGAGGTCACACAAATTCACCTAGCATGTGGATGATAGGTGAAAGCGACTATAAATATATATGATAATGAACTGCATAATATTATTGTTAAGATATAAATATAATCTCAAAATCTTGAAAGTTGGCGGTTACACCACTACTTAATTTATTTTTATTACAACATAGGCGTTATCTAAAACATAGGCTGTTCAAGTGTTCGCCATTGAGAAATAATAAAACGAGAGAGACAACAAAAAGATGTCCATTATTTGTGACTATTGATATATCCGATTAACGTTGTTGTAAGCTGCTGTACGAAAAAGAAAAAGAGGGAACGATTTCGTACATCGTAACTCTAGCGAGATAAATATCGATCGACTGATCGATTTATTTTCACTACCAGAGACAACCAAGAGACGCGCAAGTCCATGCAAATTTTGTATTCCCAATATAAAACTGGCCGACTGTATTGAAACGTATATGCAGAGGGCGCGCTGGTTGCTTTGGCATTTTTAAAAAAGCGCGCGCAGAATCCCACTTCCATAATTATTTTATTTTATTTTGTATCGAATAAGAGAAACACAACAATGAAAATAAATCATCTATTGATGAAAAACAAACAAAAAAGACTTACAGCAGTCATTCTGCCACACAGGAAAGTCCCAAAAGTAACGGACTTTCATTTTTTAAATTATTTCATTCTAGAATAAGTTACTACTTTAAAAGGGACAAAAAACTCACATTTTTTCAGGTATAGAAAAACATAAAACATGTTTAAAATCACAACAAACACAAAGAACTATTTACATTGTACATAAAATTATGTAGGTATGTATATACATTAGGTATGGAACTCCCGGTGCTGAACAGTTGTAAGCTTACGCTTAGATGTCCTAGCATCTTTGCGATCCTGTAGATTCTTTTGATTCTTCCTCTTACACCACCATGGAATTCCTATCTTACTATCTTCCATACAGCTCGGACTATTGCGTTAATGACAGATTGTCGATGTTCATCACACAGAAGCCACGAAAAATCAACACTGTCCACGATGGCTTGAGTAATCAACACAGATATATTCTGTTTATTGCAGAAATTGTCCAACATGTCTTCTAAAATTGTTAAAATAATACGTAAACAAACACTGAAATGGAACAAACCTAAGATGGCGGCATCACAACTTTACTGACAGTTTTGCAGCGTTGGTAGCTCCATCTGCTTTTACGTTTATCAATGTAAGACAAAGATGCATTGATTGAAACTTGTATTTTAAGAACAAGGACAGGTCAAATCTATTATTTTCTTGAACAAACGAACAAATTTGCTGATGAGCTTGCGCGTCTGTTAGTTGTCTCTGTCACTACCGCCGTAGGCTTACCCGCAGTAGCCTTGCACCGTTTCAAAACTCTGACAAAATTTGGTTATCTTTCACTTAAATTCACTTTTTCTTCACTTTCAGTGCAATGGGCACCCGTACTAGGCTGCCATAACATGCCATTGCTTAAACCATGTTCAGTTTCATGTCAAGTAATGATTTTAACATTCAAATTATATATTATGTATTACCTTTACGTTTCTCATCAGGGAATGGATAAAGTTTGTATAGGTACATCCTGATGAGTTGTTTCAATAATATTTGACTAGTGCAATACTGATTTGATTGTTTATAACTATGACGTAACCGCCACCTTTCAAAATTAGGAGAGTAGGTCCACATTGGAATTGTTGATTTATGTTATTTTATGTGCTAATATTTTATTCGTTTAGGTTCTCTCGTATTCTTAACATCATGAAACCGTATCGCAATAATTCACAGGCATTTCGTTTCAAATCTAAGAAATAATTCAATAGGAATACCCTTGCGATCCTGTATATAACTGTTAAAATAAATTATGCATTCTAATAAATGGATCTAACTGCAACATAATCAGGTTTACCCTCCCAGAACGTAAATTTCGTTAGAAGCTGCGGAAACTCCTGCAACCTGGTGAACCTGTTCTGAAAAGCATTAGCCCAGACCTTATTCTATTATAAATATTACGTAACTTTTTCCAAGGTAACGCGTTAGTAAGGTATAACCGAAACAAGGAACGTTCAACAAGACTGTTCAGATAGACAACTCAAAATTATAAAAATAGTAGTATTACCCAATAGAATAAAATTATTAGATTATAACGTAAATAATTGGTAAATAATGAATAAATACGTCAATAATGCCGGAAGCATTTAAACATTCTGTATATGTATTTGGCAGTTTTGGCACCAGGAAGTAACCTATATTGGCCGTTTCAAATTATTGGGCCAATAATCAGCGGAGTGCCAAACGACGCGTATAGGCAATGGTATTTGGTGCTTAGTTCATATATGGAATGTTGAACCAATTTCCAATTTCAAAACTTTATTTACAATATGTACAATTATTAGTAAGATTATGGTAAGAGGAACATTGCAGCGAGCATTAGTGCTCATTGTATGACATATCATAAAATCATTTCTGCCGGTGTTGGGCTTATCGCTGCTGCGTCTTATCCTTTTCTCCGTTCTTGTCTGTACGCCTACCGGCGAGTACGGCCCTCTCTCCGCCGTCGCTCTTAGAGGGGTTGTGAGAGCCGTTTCCATTTATGGTTGATATTATTGTCTTCTGCTTACATTTCTGTAATTGCTTATTGATGTATGTTTTTTTATACAGGAAAATATTTGTAAAAACCTGCTTTAATTTTTATACTGTTTTTGAATCTGGACTGTGGAAAATGAGTAGTGTTTGATGTGTTTGTCTGGGTCGTGTCTTGTGTTCGTTATGTCTGTTGTCAGGCTAGAACTGTGTATGGCCTGCATGTAGAATTTCTGTGACATTTCTGTTAGGTAATCTTTTATCAATTGAATCACTTATTTGAGAAACCCGACAAGTCCCATAAACATAGTTCTGAGATAACTGGAAAAAACTGTTTAACTATTTTAGTTGTCAACATGCCCATTTGTAACTGTTTAACCGTCAACATGCCCATTATTATTTACAGAGCATTTGTCGGCGTTGTTAAAAAATAAAAATGAAGAATATAATATTCTTATTGGTGACATGAACATTGATATACTCTCTAATAATTTAGAATATGCCACGGAATACCTTAATGTTCTAAGTGAAAATGGTTATATTCCCTTAATTAACAAACCTACCAGAGTATCCGTGCAATCTAAAACATGCATTGACCATATTTGTTTAAAAACACGTACCGAACAATTAGACAATATCTATGCCGCAATCATTAAAAGTAATATTACGGATCATTATTCTACTGGTCTTCTTTTAAAAAATATAAATAGTAAATGCAACATTGAAAATAGCATTTATAAAACTGTTAAAAAACTGGAAGACAGAACATTAGAGGTATTTTTAAAAAATGAAAACTGGAAAGAGGTATATGAAGCTAATGACGTTGAAATTTCCACAAAATTCTTTGTTGAGAGGTTTAAGGAACATATTAACAACTCCATCAGAATTACTGGAGTCAAAGAATATGTGAAGAGAAAGCCATGGATTACCAATGGAATTATTTCTTCTATGAAAATGAGAGATAAAAAATATCAGGAATATTTAAGAAACCCCGACAACGAAGGTAAAAAAAGAGAATATGTCATATATAGAAATAAAATTAATTCATTGGTAAAATTAACAAAAAATAAATACTTTCAACAAAAAATTGAGCAAAATAGTAATTCAGCGAAACATATTTGGGACACGTTAAATGAATGCTTAAATCGGAATCCCAATAAAAAAGACTCTATCAGTAATATTGTTTTGGAGAACTCCAAAGCAATTTATGATAAATTAGAAATCGCTAATAATTTTAATAAATACTTCACCGAAATAGGTGAAATATTAGCTAGTAAAATACAAGCTACAAACAATAATTATAGTTTGGAATCTAAAGGAAATTGTGTGTCACAGAAATCCATATTCTTGACTCCAACTAGTCCTGAAGAATTACATAATATCATCATTAATTCAAAAAATGGAAAAACACCGGGGATAGACCAAATTAGTAACGAAATTTTGAAAAAATGTGTTAATTTCATTATAGATCCTCTTTCTTACATAATAAATCAATGCTTACAATCAGGACAGGTACCATCTCACTTTAAAACTGCGATTATTAAACCTATTTTTAAAAATGGCGAAAAAACAAAAATGTCAAATTATAGACCCATATCGCTGGTTTCTGCATTAGCCAAAATATTTGAAAAGATAATAAAGTTGAGATTATGTAACTATATGGATAAAAATAAACTACTTAATGACATGCAATTTGGTTTTCGTGAAAACAAATCTACTCAAGATGCAATAACTAATCTAACTTATAAATTATATAATGCACTTGATCGCAGTAAACCAGCGCTATGTGTCTTCATAGACTTAGCTAAGGCTTTCGATACGGTAAGTCACAAACTTCTGTTACATAAATTAGAAAACTTTGGAATTCGTGGAAATGCCTTAGCCCTATTTCGTAACTATCTAACGAATAGGAAACAAAAGGTTGTAATTGACGGTGTTGATAGTGACGAAAGAACTGTAACTTGTGGGGTACCACAGGGTACAGTTCTAGGCCCTATCCTGTTTACAATATACATCAATGACTTACTTGCCTTACCTTCAGAAGGCAATATCATATCTTACGCAGATGATACTGCGATATTCTTCGAGGGTGTTAACTGGCAGGATTTACGATCTTCTGCATCAACGGACCTGAAAAAGATAAAAAAATGGCTTGATAATAACTTGCTTACATTAAATTGGGAGAAAACTAAATACTTGGCATTTACATCATATAAAAATAACTTACCTGATTTTAGTACAATACCACTGGATGACCGTGTAATCTCGTCTACAACAAGTATTAAATACTTAGGGATAATGATTGACTGCCATCTAAGGTGGGACACTCAGATCATCAGTATTATAAGAAAACTCAGACATTTAATATACAAATTCAAAATAGTTAAAGCGTTTTTAAATTTTAAACAATTGAAAATAATGTATTATGCTCTTGTTGAGTCGATATTTCAGTATGGTATAATAGCATGGGGAGGTGTAAGAAAAATATATTCAAAACCATTAGAAATTTTGCATAAAAAATTTTTAAATAAAAACGAAAAGATAATTTTAAATAAAAACATAAGATTTTGTACGGATCAACTATACCGTGAGTCAAACATACTGGATTTAAGACAAATCTACGCTAAAGTGATACTAATATATCTCTACAAAAACAAGCACATTATACAACCTATAGATCATCTTTACTGCACTCGCCAAAAAACAAATGACCACATTAAACTAGATGTAGCAAAAAAAGATATAGGCAAAAGACACTTTATTTATATTGGACAGAGATTGTATAATCATTTGCCTTCTAACATTAAAAATAGCGTAAATGTATTTATTTTTAAGAAATTGGTTAAGAAATGGTTGAGAGAGAACGAAAGATCTTTTATTGAAAGACTGATTTAATTAACCTAAGACACTAAATTTTGTAAAACTACTACTTTTCTTTTTTTTTTCATTTTCTCTTTACTCTTTCTTCTTCTCTTTTTTAATTATTAGTTAATTTATCTGAATTGTATTGAGATGTATCCATCCATTCGCAAGTTTTTAACTTAAAATGGATGTAAATTTATATTTATTTTGTGAATTAATACAATAATTAAGGCTGACATCTTACTCCCTGTAATTTAAATTTTTTATGAAATAAATATATTATTATTATTATTATTATTATTATTATTATTTTCAGGTGTCCCTTTGCAAAACTTTAGTTATTAATAAACAATAATGTGGAGTAGTTTAACAGTTTTTTCACAACGAAACAAAATTATTTTATATTACAGTTGACAAAAAGCCCATTTTGAAAAATGGACATGTCGACTTTCTCAAATAAATTTTGTTGATTTTAATTTTATTCATTTTATTCAGAAAATAAAATACAAACTAACAATACTTATGATAATAATATATAAAAAACACAATATTATAAAACTTCTGGCTCCAATTCACCATCTACCGTTGGCCATAAAAAGACTTCTTGGTAAAAACTTTGAATTTCGTCATCGTCAGGTAGATAACTTTTTAATGGGTAGTTTAATATCGGGGTAAGCTAGTTCTGTACAAAGTATGCTGGGTCTAAGACGTTTTGTGCCAATTGGAAACGTATAACTTACTGTTCCATCAATATAGTCATATGCTGTGACCATACCTTTAGAGGTGTCGTTGTAAGACAACTGCATAAACCTTGATATATTGAATGGAATTTTCTCACTTCTTACAGCATCTGTACTCAAACAATTTCTCTTATAAAATTTGGGCCACCATGTCTTAAAACTTTTAATGATACTGTTGTCATCCTCTATAAGATGCACTGTGAACTTGTTTTGTTGACTAGCCACTATAAAAGTTCGGCATATTGCTTAAGGGTATAAACCCTAACATTTTTCTTAAGGGGCCGTTTAACTACTCCAAGTCCCTGTCACACGGCAAAAACGAGTGGCCACGGATTGGGAAATACTGATGAATTGTCTTAAACCGTTCTATTTCTATTAATGAAGCAAACATTCTCGCAGTTGTGTGGTTTTTATTTTGGCCCGGGCACCCATCCATGAACACATGTAGATGTTGCACTTCTGGTGGAACATAGGATTCTATGTAATTTGCAATAAATGAGCAAACTTCATCGGGACCTTTTCTTCCCATTCCTTCGTGGTAAATATAGAAATATGCTCTACTAGTTTTAACATCATGGATGTCAAAAACGAAAACGGTAAGTTGATGTAGGTAAAACGTTTCTTGAACCGGAATCTGGGGCAAAAATATGTTTTGCATATAGTCGACAGCTACTATTGCTACACTGGGATCATTTTCATAAAGTTCTTTCAACGTATTCATTTTGGAATGAAACTTTTTAGCACGTGTGAGGTGAACTACATTTCAGCTACAGCAACTCGTTTGGCAGTGTCATTTAGCTCTTTGGATTTTGTTTTTACTGACAATTCCTCACATTTACAGCAAGAGTCAACCTGGGGTCGTCCAAAATTTAGACTAAACCTTTCTTTAAAGAGTTTGTAATATAATGAATATTTAACTTTGGTGTGGGGGTACTTAGATAAAAACAAATCGTGCATCTTTTTAATATCAAGCTTCTCGCTCAAATACTTATAATGTCGACTGCTATAATGTGCTTCTTTAATGGGAAAGGATGAAATATGGGAACAAATCAGATCGATAAGACCCACTGGTTTGGAGTTTCCTGGATTATTTTTTCCACGTAGATCTTGATGGACACGATATCGTAGATGGACACGATCTTTGCTAATTGCATGTAGACACAAAAAGGCGTTTTTACATACCAAAACCTGCCCCAAGCTGTAGTTAATATTATACTTATAGGCGCATTTGTGAGGTTTCGGTTTGCTACAGTTGTTTTTAGGCCGCTTTCGCTGAACGGTAACTGCTGATATTAGCGATTGAAGATAAGCATCCTGCTCATTTTTAGAACCAAAACTGTAAAACACTTCTTGCTTTGCCTCCTCTGATAATTTTTCTAGGCACTTTTTGCGACAACTAAAAAAGAAACACCATGTATGGACATTTGAATCAGCCAGTGGTAAATTAGAACATATCTGTGCTAGACAGACAGTATGTGCATACGCTGATAACAACTCAAAATAAAAAATTACAATTCAAATAACGTGTGAATCTCTGAAACTTGTACTTATTTGATTATACAATAAACACGAAAAGTAACAAGTAACACGAAAGTATAAGACTTTATATGATCGATACATATCATAACCCATTATCAGTGTGATGTTTTTAACCTTTACTGGCCGATTAAGGCACATACTTCTTATTTTGCACTGTCTGGTTAGACTAATGGTCATAATCTTAATACTTAATAACTGGTCATAATATTATGTTAACATTTTTTAGGTTAGGTTTACTTACTTGCAGTTTACTCCCATTTTCTTTTTGGGAACAACATTCCCTTTATAACTGACGTATTCTTCACCTTTGATTCTTGCCTTTTTAAACCTCTCACATTGCCATATTACACTTTTAACGCCTTTTTTACGCTTATTTCGATCAGAATTATGCTCCTCCATTGTAGACAAACTGTTATAATGTCTTTAGTTTTAAAACACGACAAATCCACAATTACGCGTTTGCTTGAGAAACCCGACAAGTCCGGGATATATCGGGTTTTAAAAGTAAACGCATTATTCGCTATACGCTACCATGTAGGATATTGAATGGATTTGTCTAGTTTATAAAGCAAACGATGCGTATTGCTATTAAACACGGATTTTTAACAAAATGTCAACTTGCGTCATATGGGGATTTGTCGGGTTTCTCAAATAAGTGATTCAATTATATGCGACTTATTTGATGTAATGTGTCTTTGCGTATGTATCTATCTGAGCCGCTTAATCTTAATATATTCGGTATCCGGTATGCTGCACCATACCGGAGCCGCGTATGTTTCATCGTTGGGCGTATTACGCTTCTGTACAGCATTAATTTATTTTCAGTAGTCATGTGGCTGGTTTTAGATAACAGTGAATATAATGTTTTAAAAATTGCGGATAATTTTATCGCTATTTGCTTTATTTGTGGTGAATAAGTAAGCCTTTTTTTGTCAAGCACAAGTACTTCGCGTAGGGTTTTTCCTGTATTTCTTGAACTTCAATTTTTGTTTTCCATCTAATTTTGTTGCTGGTATATTTTTTAGTGAAGTTCACCATTTCGGTTTCATCCGGGTTTATTTTTAAGAAACCTAAAGCTTTACATATGGTTATATCTTCGTTAGATGTATTTTAAGTTGAGCGTTAGTTACCTCGAGGCCATTATTGCGATTGCCGTGTCGGCGGCATACATTAGCATCTGTGTTTATTGAAACGTAGGAATGTCTGATGTACCATATATGAAGCTTTGGGGCTATTACTGTGTCTTGCGGCACTCCGGATAGTTGGGGGTGAGTTTGGGATAGGGATGTGATGACTCGGACTTGGAAGGTGAGGTTCCTTAACTAAATTTATTTCTTTATCTCATACCTACTACGTATTTTTAATTTACTATCATATTGGTTTCATATATGGGTTTCGGCTTATAAGTCTATGGTTTCGGCGCAACGAAATACTATTCATGAAAAAAAAGAGCTAGCTGAAACTATTTATTGAAGTGTATTTACTTTGTGTACCTACTTGCTATATTTACTTCAAACCAGAATATTTAAATATTATAATTAATATAATTACATAAAATAAACGTTACACTGCCAAATTTGCTCTGATTTTGGAACAGAATAAATCTG
This sequence comes from Tetropium fuscum, assembly GCA_964058915.1. NCBI lineage: Eukaryota > Metazoa > Arthropoda > Insecta > Coleoptera > Cerambycidae > Tetropium > Tetropium fuscum. The sequence goes on from CAXKVY010000133.1 coordinate 721,029, forward strand.
GATTGCCGCCGCCTATTTAGTTTCTGTTTGACGTGTTAGCTAGTACAATGTTTTATCTGCCGGTCCTTGTTTGTACCAAGGATATATGTTTCATATAAAGTTTCTACAGGGCGGAAAATAAAACAGTGCTAAATTTCAGAAATTTCGGCATCGTCCCATTTCAACAAAAATTGTGTTTTCTGGATTTCAACATGAATGTCATAAATTAGAACCTCATATCTCGAAACGGTTTTTGCAATTTTCGTTGATTTGCCTTATTTACACAGTGACTGCATAAACATCCTTTTTTGGCCTTGCATTGATAACTTTTTTACTCGTGAACCGACTCTCAAAATCCAGGCCTCATGTTGAAGCTAAAACTGCAGTTAATAAAGCACGATAAAGATAATCGACTCCAGGCAAAGTTTCAATATACAGGGTTGCATCAAAGTTGAACCAAATCTGCATAACTCGCAAAACCTAGTATTCTGAGAGACTTCAATTAAAGACAACTTGCTTTCGAACAAATTGTATAATCTGAACACTTTAATGTTTTTCTTACTTGCATGAGTTAGGAATTGTTGGTGTAGGAACAATTTAACAATATAAAAAAACAATAAACATATAAAATAACAACTAAAAACAATGAACACTTTTGGAAACATTTCAATATTTTGTCGGGCCTCCCCTCGCACGTAGTACTGCTTCAACCCTTCTGGGCATTCCTTCCACTAAGTTGCGCAGAAACTGCTGGGGAATAGCTTCCCATTGTTCGTGAACCGCATTCACCAAATCATCCAAATTGTTCATTTGTCCTTCCCTTTCTTTCATATTTCTTTTCATTGTACTCCAGACATGCTCGATCGGATTCATATCCGGAGACAAGGGTGGCCAATCCATTCTTTCAATATTGTGGGCCTCCAGAAACACGGTGATGACTCTGGCGCGATGAGGTCTTGCATTGTCATCGACTAAAATTAAATCGCGACCGATATTTTCAGCATAGGGCACCACAATATCCCTAATACACAAATCTCTATACCGTTCACCATTCATGCTTTCCCCTCTCAATATCACTAATTCAGTCTTCATATTCATTCCTATTCTATCCCAAACAGTCACTCCTCCACCTCCAAAAGCCACCCTTGCCTCCATGTGTTCTTCCATAAATCTTTCATTTATTCTTCTCCATACTAAAACTCGCCCATCCGACCTAAACAAACAAAACCTACTTTCATCTGTAAACAAACACCTACTCCACTCGGCTATTCCCCAGTGTTGTTGACCTCTGGCCCATTGCAGTCGAGCAACCCGGTGTTGAGGTCCTAACAAAGGGCAAGCTGCTCGTCTTCTGGCATGAAGTCCGCTTTCATGGAGCCTTCGTCTTACTGTTTGGTTGGAAAGATGAATTCCAGTAGCGTTCCTGAGAATATTGCTTACTGCACTTGCAGTTGCGGTACGGTTATGTCGCAGAACGTTTCTCCTGATGAGTCTGTCTTGTGCTGCTGTGGGTTTCGCCTTCTGCCTCCCCGTCTCTTATAATTAATATCGCCAGCTAGGCGCCGACGTAGAGCTCGATATAAATGCTTTGCCTTCAAGTGTTAAAAAAATTGGCGATTACTGTAACTGTAAAGCCTTCATCACGCATTCTGCCTACTATGGCCAATTGGTCGTCATTTAAAGTTGGCATTTTTCGATAAAGAGGCAGTAACTTAGCTATCAACTAACTTTGCTATCAAGAAAACTTGATTGCATTCACTAACTTTGCATTCAAGAAAACAACATAAAAGTGACACAAATTAAAAGTGACAAGTAGTGACAGTTATCGTTGCATGGCAACAAAGATATCAGATAAGCAAGAGCTATGATTCTTCTTCAAAAGCAGGCAATCATTAATTCCTTCCTACACCAACAATTCCTAACTCATGCAAGTAAGAAAAACATTAAAGTGTTCAGATTATACAATTTGTTCGAAAGCAAGTTGTCTTTAATTGAAGTCTCTCAGAATACTAAGTTTTGCGAGTTATGCAGATTTGGTTCAACTTTGATGCAACCCTGTATATTGAAACTTTGCCTGGAGTCGATTATCTTTATCGTGCTTTATTAACTGCAGTTTTAGCTTCAACATGAGGCCTGGATTTTGAGAGTCACGAGTAAAAAAGTTAAGGCCAAATGCAAGGCCAAAAATGGATGTTTTTGCGGTCACTGTGTAGATAAGGCAAATCAACGAAAATCGCAAAAACCGTTTCGAGATATGAGGTTCTAATTTATGACATTCATGTTGAAATCCAGAAAAAAAAATTTTTGTTGAAATGGGACGATGCCGAAATTTCAGAAATTTAGCACTGTTTTATTTTCCGCCCTGTAGAAACTTTATATGAAACATATATCCTTGGTACAAACAAGGACCGGCAGACAAAACGTTGTACTAGCTAACACTTCAAACAGAAACTAAATAGGCGGCGGCAATCCAGATTTATTCTGTTCCAAAATCAGAGCAAATTTGGCAGTGTAACGTTTATTTTGTTGATCAGTTTAGTAAAAAAATCCGATGAATCTATCTCCGTTAGTGATCTGGAAGCTGCTGAAGTGCTGCCGAACATGTTTCAATCAGTATTTTGTATTGAACCTCATGGACATTGGACAAATATTTTCATTTCTCAAGGGATAGTATTAAAACATCTACGTACTGAGTACTCTCCTTCGACCAGGAGAGTAGTGCCCCATTCATATATAATGCACACTTCTTTAAGAAGAGCCCCGCTTCCTAAAATATGACTAAAATTGAAGATGGATGTTATAGATGCCATATCTATAACACCCACCTTCAAAAATTCTGTGTCTTATCTTTTAAATATAAGCATTTCCAAAGCTCAAGTGATCAGGTCTTCGTAAAAATATATAAATCATATATTCGTCCGCATCTGGAATGCTGTGTAAACATATGGTCTCCTTATTGATAAAAGATATCAAACGTGTGCAGAGAAGATTCACAAAATAGATCCCCACATTTCGATCACTTCCATATCATCACCATTTGGACAATTTGAAAACCACTTGTACTAATGTGGTGATCTTATCCAAGTATACCAGATTCTAAAAAAAAACATTATACCTTTTTGGACTTATTTCGAAGGATCATCAATTTAAACTATCGATAGAGAACTTTAAAACATTTCTAAGTCTAAACTTATTTCCAAACATGATGTACTACCAACTACCCCCATAAGAGTTTCCCATTGCTGTCCCTTCATGTTGTTCGAAAAAATTATTACTGAATTGAAAACAATTTTATTTCATGCAAAGTTTAGTGAGGTTAATGTGTTCATCTATTACTTCTTGACTAAGAGTGTTACACTCTCAGTCAAGAAGTAATAGATGAATAATAGTAATAATAATATTTTTTTTATTCGCTCTATAATGTGTAAAATTTAAATCTCAAACTTTTTCCTCCTCGAAATGTTTCTAAAACAAATAGCTTCCGAGTTATAGGAGCGAAAAGGAAAAATAATTGGTAAGTTTCATGCGATTTTTCCCTATTTGTTTAATACATAATTAAGTCCATGTTTTGTGAAATTATCATTTCTAATAATATTTCGAAACCATTAAAAGGCAAAAATTCGCGATCATATACGGTTCACCCAACCAAAAACAGACACCTCCTTGACTAGATGTCATTTATATGATATATTAGTCACATTTTTTACAGTTCATCAATATTCCTATTCTTACTACCATTTGTTTTGAAGAAATTGATTTCTAAAAATATGTAAAATACACGAACCCAGATATGTGTTTAGAATATGTTACATATATATATATATGGATTTAACTTTTTTGAATATTTTCTGCTTTGTACAACTGGAATATTATGCAAACCAAACTAATAGGTAAGTAGTGGTTTCAAATTTAAATGGGGTATATGCGTCATCCGCCATCCTAAAATTTTAATTGCATTCGTTCCCTTTCACGTATAGACTCGTACCGCTTTAATTTTTTGTGTAGAGGGGTTGGCGGACAATAGCCTAAATTAAAAGGGACAAGCGTCACAGAACTTTTTAATCGATCGATCGGGTATTATTATAGACCACCTGCCTGTGTCCAAACTCAATTCTAAAATGTTTAAAGAAGAAACGCATTAACAGAATATTATTATTGAATAATTAAGAATTGGATGAGCCAACCTGTTCATCTAATCCACTCCTCTATCGACCGACGCTTTGCGCCGCCCTGCGACGCCTTATCGAACTCTTAAGGTAGGGAGTGAACCCCAACATTACAACGTGGTGCTCGTCAGTGTGGCATTACTGCAATGTATGAAATTTTTATTTACCCTATAAAGTTGTAGTTCTCGTGTAAATAAAAGTGCCGATGTAGAATTTCGCGTAATAAAACTAATTTAAAAATAAATCGATAAAACACTAACCCAAATTTAAATTGTTTATGTTTATAAAACCTCAAATTTCCTCGTGTGTACCTCCGAAAATGTTACAATCGTTTGTCCAATACTAGATTTATGATGCAAGAAAATAATCGAAGTGGTGAGAGACCTAAAATCGCGCCTAAGCCTGTAATTGCCTCAAAACCTAAGTATGTGCCACCTGTAAAAATTCAGCAGAGGATAAACCATGAGCAAAATCCATCGACTCGACGTTCAAGTGTCAGCGAGCACAAGCCTATGCATAAGGAATTGCCCAACACGAGAGAATTACGAAACATTACTCAGAGCGTGAAAAAAATTGAATATACATATGCCTCAGAAAAGGATACGTACTTATGCGAAAATAAGCAAGTAGGTATAGAAACTAACGTTAAATATGACGAATATTCATCTACTTATATTAGCGAAAAATGTGATAAATTTATTAGTAATAACGATACGTACAAGGCAGTGGAAGATCTCCCCCCAAAAGCCCCCCACTCCCCAAGCACAGTATGCTGTAGTATTTTGTCAAATGCAGCAACGGATTGCTGCGGCATAATAAACGTAAACAAAAAGGAATTATGCTGCAAGTCAATGTCAAAAATAGATTCCTTGGACTCAAACTCTTCGGATTCGGGGGGCTTTAAGGATTTCGTGCAACTAGACTTAACCAAAAAAATATCCCCGGACAAAGAATGCCACCAAACGCACCAGAGGAAGATATCCCAGCCGGAGTACGTGGACAAAAAGTTAACCGAGCATAAGCCTTATACTCACCAGAGAAATTCCTCACAACCAGACTACATGTCTCCTGAAGTAAGACAATCGTTCGCGCAAAATAAGCAAAACTTCATTGCAAACGCACAAGCCTTGGCGCAATTCCTTCCACAGACTGAACAAAAAATTTTGCAACACAAGCAACAAACGATGGATCGAAGTGACGGCGATTTCCGTCAGCAGATCGCGAAATTTAGTACGTCCCTCAATCAAAAGACTGAAGAATCCCGGCCAAAGCTGCCCAAATCAATCATAGCACAAGGTCAATTTCAGCAGTCAACGAAAAAATTGGAGGAGCTTTTATCACAACGACTTGAAAAGGAGAAACTCATGAGAAAGGGTCAGAATTGTTTATTGGATGGGGGAACTAGTCAGGAAGCGGATCAGAAAATTCTTATACAAAAGCAGATTCAACAAAAATTGCAAGCGGATTTGCAGCAGACTGTTAAACAAATTCAGGAAATACAGAGTATAGAACTCAGGCTACCGCAGAATCGGAAGTGGACTGAGGTTTGTTATATGAATGAGTACCTATCCTATAGATTGTTCTATTATTGCCTTGTTATTATGATTTGCAATAACTACACTCCAATAGTTATACATTATTTTGTTGTACACTTCGAAATTATTATGTCACATATTTTTACCAACACATTTAATCACCTATTTGTTCGAACATCTGTAAAAGGAATTGATCGGTAAATAAAACTATCATATTTTTAAAATCCACACAAAAAATTGAAAATCCAAAATATATAATATTGTCATATGTAGGGGAAGTTGTATCCCTCGTGACATTCCCATTTTTAGAATTGACCATATTAGTTAGGTTAGGGAAATCCGGGCGCGAAATTTGAAATGGGTTCCTAACCACACTTCAGCAAATTTGGCTGCCATGACTTTCTTATGGGAGATTCAAAAGAGTGATTTTCAGACGGGAATTTCTCGGGTTTTGGGTATTTCTTAGTATTTAAACCTATTATACGTCAAACTTTAAACATATGTCTCTACAATTCAAGCCCAAATTGTTCTTTTAGACCTAAGAGTTAAATATTCAAAAGAGGCTAAAAAGTCAGGTTAAGCGTTATGTTATTGATATTGTCTGTGGATTGATTATATATTTATTTGTTTATTACTATTTTGGTCAATGTTTATCGATTTTTTTATATTAATGATGGAACAATATACCTACTATGTACACTTTTATAAAAGAATAATGGTAAAAAGGGCCCAAATGTGGAATTCTGCATATAAATAATAATTCGGTAAGTACCTACATAGATACCGGATTATTATTTATATGGACATTTTTTTAATTAACTGAACAGATACCGCACAGAAAACTTGATGATACTGATGGAAAAGGCTCGGAAAACAATGGTATTGTGCATTACACCATTCGATCGAACAGTTTTTGCACTTATTCCTTACATATGAACACTATGTCGGGGCGTTGATTACAATCAACGGTCGGGGCACACAAGAACAAAATACATCAGTTGATCCTGATACTGAATAATGTGTTTTTAATAAATTTAAGTACTAATGAAACTGAAAAGATTTTAAGTGACCAGAGCTTACGCTACGCATATTCTGGCCATGTTTAAAACATCCTAAATCGTCTAGAAACAAATCACTTATGGTTCCTCTTATGATTAGGTCCTCTATTTTCGTCCATTTTCTAACCCACACTCAAAATCAATTATTTGCAATCAGAAAAAAATAGATAAGTTTGTGATGAAAACTGCAAAACGTGATATAGGTAAATCAAAACAAAATGGGATTAGAAATTAGAAGCTACCTAAGGAATATAAATACCAATTCAGCGATGTTGCCACAAATATTGCCGGTTTTAAATTAACACAATGAATTTATAATTTATTATGTAAGAAACTGTTTTTGAATAAGTTTATTCAAAACGTTATGGTACCTAAGTTTTAATTTTTTTCTTGTTACTTTAGTGATAGAGGTTTAATTCTTATTAAAATATATGTTTATCTAAATTTTACAATCCTCTATAACTCACCATCATAACTTACCATCCGACAACATCGCAAAATTTAAGGACCATGTCAAACCCCTTCCATTCTGAACCATAGGATCAAGCAACAACATACGTTTTTTGTACAAAATCACCTTAAAAAAATTCGTAATACTTTTATTTTAATAATGTTTAATAATTTTTGAAAAAGTCTCCCAGTCAACTAAAATATCAAGAAATTTATTTATACAACTTATTTCACTAACAGACACTCTATCACGCCTCAGACGCTCTTAAACTTGAGTCCCCATAAGACAACAATACATTGATTTTTAAAATAGGAACCCCCGCCAATTTGAGATCCTAACCTAACTAACACGGTCAATTAGGTAATAGATACATATCAAGGGACAGAGGTAACGCTCTGTAACTTTACTATTTAAAAAGTTAAAATTTTCAACTTTGGGAGAGTTGTATATTACATAATTGTCCTTTTTTTGAGCATATCAAACATTTCCTTAAACTTCCGGTTTAACCGGAAGTGACGCAAACTTTGTTATTTTAAATGGTACCCTGTATATTTTTTTTGCCCATCTGATTCGTCTTTAAATTCTCTTTTTAACCATGTATCGCACTATGGCATTTGTTTTTAAACTGACAGTTAATAATCATTTTATTTTATTAAGCATAGGTGGCCATGATATGAACCTTGGCAGATATCGACGGAAAAATATTGTAACTAACTCGTATATTAAAACGCGATTAATAATCTAGTTAGTTAAAATATCTCGATTATTAATCGGTGTCATTAATACACTAGTTCGTTAAATAACTATTTCGGGAATTTAAAACCACGTTTATATATTTATTTAAAAGTTTCAGGATAATTTCTGCCACTTTCTTCAATTAACTTCATCCAACTTTAGTAATAGATATTATATTGAAGCGTTGATTGAAAGTGTTGTTATCAACGATTGAAGTAACTGAATTTACATTTAATCGAATCCATTTATTACCTAAATAATTTAAAAAAATTAAAATAATATATAATTGAAAAATTCGTGATCCGAAAAGTAGTTTTTTGGTTTTTCTCAATTTTAAGCTGTTTCATGAAAAGTAAAACATCAATATTTATGTATATTATACCACAATTTTAAAGTAGACATCTCAACTATTAAAATGAGCCCGGATTGATAACTTATATCGAAAAAAAATCGGTTTCCCGCCATTTTCTCGGAAAATTTAAGGCTATGTTAAAAATGCCTTATATGAAAGTTTTAGATTTTTTTATTGTCTATAACTTTTGTGAATGGCATTTTGCGCTAGGGGGTCAAGTTTCACCGAAACTCGCAACAAAACACCATCAACACCCATTTTACAATTTCACTTTTTACTTTTACTTGTTATTTCAATTTTACTTGTTATCTCGTGTTTTTTCTCTTAATTATAACTTTAACTAAATTGTAGGGCTTTATTTTTTTATCCTTTAAAATCCGCTTGGACAAGCCTAATATTATCTATATATGCCATAGATTAATAGTAAACTATTTAATAATAAAGAGTGGTATAAAAATCCAATATTCATAAGCCGCACTTAGACAGAATTAATTGGGTTATTTTTAAGTGATACTATAAATTTAGTGGATAAGTAAAACTGGTGTCATATTCCTTAACAATTAAACAGTTACTGGTATTGGTAATGACCTTTTCTTTCTTTATTTTTAACTTTACATAAACACGCCATTAAGACTCGTGTATAATTAACGTTTGTTTGAATTTAAAATACGCATCAGTAATTTCAGTTACATAAATATTGGAAATTCAATCGTTATTCATTTTCCAGCGGATACAGCTTCTAATTTCTTTCGAATAATATAATTGGATATATTAATAAATTGTCGTTAATACTTCCAACCAGACCAACCCAAAATACTGCAAATTAATAACATTAATAGTAACATGTAATAATGTTATGCTACATATCCCTTGAAACGGTGGGAAAGTTTAATTGTCATGTCAGTGATGACAAAAAATAATCCCATATATTAGTCAGATCTTTACTTACATATTATTAAAAGTTTATTAAGACAATAAACACAACAAAATATTCTTCATGTATACTTCAGGCGAGGTTGTTCACACCTTGAAATAAAATAAATAATTAACATGTGTTAACTATCTCTATACAATTAATTGTTTATGCGACACGAAGATAGGATTAATTATATAATCACATGTATATTTAATTATATAATCACATTTGATCAATAATATTTATTTTACAATGAAAATATCGTTTGGCCAATTAGGGGAAACTGTTAATATAGTAAATTAAGCAGAAGTGTGCAGTGGAATTTCGAAAATTGCTCACAAGCATTTGACAATTAGGAAGTGTTCATATTTTTAATTTTCAATATGCTACTAGTGCTACAGCAATTTTTTTAATAAAAACAGTATATTTTTTTATTATCTTCATTTAAAGATGAAAAAAGACAGATGAAAGATAAATAAGAAAAATATGACTTCATAAAAAAGATGACTCGCACAGTTTAAAATTCCGGATTCCACCTCGAAAGTTACTGTGACGTCACTTGGCCCCAAAGCAAGCTAGGAATGTACACGCTGCCATGTACACGTATTTTTATTATTTAGTGTCACAGGGTCAGTGGTCGACCCTGTGACAAAACCTTGGTAGTCCTTAAATTTCTTTTCACACTCGAATATTTTTAGAAAATTATTACCTACATTTTTTGTAAATAATATTCCGAACGCCAATAGACTAAATAATTTAAATTTAATTTAGGCTAAATTGGCCCTTTACTACTACCAATAATGCCTCCAAATGATATCAGAATTAGGAAGAGGATATTTAAGATAATTGAGAAAAACCGATTTTTTTCAAAGAAGTTTAACACCCTGTATCTTGGAAAGGAAGCATTTCCTGACCCAAATTTATATTGATTATTCATCGTAAAAAACATCCAAACGATTAGCCTGAAAGTTTGCTGACATTTTATTTCTTAATAAATATTTACGCCACTGGATGGTTTTCTGATATAAGAATCCACATCAACTCTAAATTGACATCTAAATCTGGTATCCACTTCCGGAAATGTTGCCAAGATGCGCACATGTTAAAATTCGTTGCTGAAAAAATCGTCGCTAACCTCACACTATTTATTAATAAATAAAATAAAAAACGTAAATGCACCAACTAATTAATAGTATGCCACTTTACATGGAAATTACACCTCAAGTAAGCTAATTATATTGTAGCCATTTCTCTTGAAATGTCTACTTTAGATTTTCTAATTCCGGTTTTTCGTGATTTATTTAAGTTATATGAAGCACTCGGAGTAGTTTCCACAAACACCAAAGCACTTTCACTTCGCTCGACGCGCGTTTCGCCAACCAAGTTGGCATCATCCGGAGACGATTAAAACTAATCTTAAACTACAAAATCTACCATATTTATACTATTTTCATGGTGACGTCACTAATGATATCACCGTGAAATTTACGCGTGACTAATCACGCTTCAATGATCGGTTGCTAAGCAACGCGTAAAGCGGGCTACGGTATGATATCACCGTGAAATTTACGCGTGACTAATCACGACTCAATCATCAGTTGCTAAGCAACGCGTAAAGCGGGCTATACGGTATAGGTCCCTTGTCGCTATTCATACTACTATTACACTTTACAATTTCTATGCTCTCAAATGCATCCAACTGTCTATTATTGGTCACATTTCTAACTAATTTTAGATTACTAATATCTATTCTATGATTGTTTTCAAAAGCATGTTGTGTAACACTAGACTTATCTGTTCTTCCATATTTTAGATGAGCCATATGCTCTTTAAATCTGGTGTTAATTGATCGTCTCGTTTGTCCAACATATTTTCGATCACAATCATTACAACTAATTTCGTAAATCCCAGACCTTTCATTTGGAACAATTTTATCCTTTGGATTGTCTAAAAGTTGTTGTAATTTGTTGCTCGACGAATGAATCACTGTTATACCCACGTTTTTGAAAACCTTACTCAATCCACGAGTAAACCGGGGTTCGTACGGGATAGATACATATTTTGGAGCCTCTATATCCTTTTGAAAGGTCGTAGAATTACGAAGTGTGTCCTTAAATTTACGCTTCCTAATTAGTTTTTCAACTATATCTCTAGGATAACCATTACTCACAGCTATATCTTTAAATAATACTTTTTCTTTTTCAAACCTCTCATTACTGAGAGGGAAAGTTAATAAACGATGGACAAGAAAATTAAAACTTGCCATTTTATGTTGATAGCAGTGGTGAGAGTCATTAGAGATATATCTGATCGTACTGGTATCTTTTCTATATATATCAAATTCTAACCTATTGTCACTATTTTTAATTACTAATACATCCAAAAATGGAAGTTTTCCATTATTTCCTAGTTCATATGTAAACTTTACAGAAGTGAAACGACTATTTAATTTGCTTAATTAAGCCAAATCCTAGGAAAATACTCGTAATCTTCTTTTGCTTCAGTTTCAAATCGACTCATGAAGACATTAGCAATGAAAAGCGATAAACAGTCACCCATTGCGGTTCCTTCATGTTGTTCGAGTAAATCCTCAAGATAGTCCAAGGTATGTGGAATTGGTACACTAGGAAATAATGAACAAACATCAAAGGATCAAAATTTCACCCTCTTGCAATTGAATATTCTTGACCTTATCAATGAAATCATTCGAATTTTTAACTGAAAAACTAGGCTGTGTAATGGGCAAACTTTCAAATTCCTTAGTCAACCATTTTGATAAGTGGTAAGTCGGAGATCCAATAGACGATACTATTGGACGCACCGACTTCCCTGGCTTATGAATTTTTGGTAGACAATACAATCTAGGTACAGCAGGGTTAGACACACGTAACCCATTCTTAACAGGTGGAGTAATAAGGTTGTTACATGATTTGAGGACATTTTTTATTTCAGTGGTCATTCTTGGTAAAGGGTTTCTAATAAGTTCTTTATAAGGACCATTACTAATTAGGTTGTTTACCCGTTCATAATAGTCCTCTTTATCTAAAATAACAACCTTATTACCTTTATCTGCTTTTAAATAAAAACAGTCTTTTTTGCGCAATCTTTTGATAGTCTTTCTAGGATTCTTTGAGCATGACTTTCTATTTCTACACTTGAGCATGACTTTCTACTCCGAGTGTTACAGTTACATCAAAGGTTCCAGCCCTATCCAGTAGTAATATGAAGCGACAAAAATAATTCTGAGGCCACAGTATTCGTCTGCGACAAATTTGGAATATGCTATTGAGCTAAAGGTATCATGGCACTATTTTCCTTAAAATATTTCCGGTTTTTTATTAATTTATAATACGTTATGCCTATGGACAAAATAATTTTCAAACGCCACTGTATTCGTTTGCGACAAATCTTTGAACTAAGAATATCATCAAGTTATTTTCCAAAAAATATGAACTTTTTTCTATGTCAGATTTTTGCTTTATCACACGTAATATCTGGGGATTGAACGACTTGCGGACGCCACTGTATTTCTATGCGACAAATCTCGAATATACCATTGAGCTAAGGGTGACATGACGTTATTTTTCTCACAATTTGAATTTTTTTCCGGTTTTCGCTTTATAATTGTATTGTACACTGTGTTTCTGCGACTAATTTGGAAGATTCAATGGAACTAAGGGTGAAATGATGCAATTTCCTTAAAATATGAACTTTTTCTATTTCAGGTTTTTTATTAATTTATAATACGTTATGCCTAAGGACAAAAATATTTTCGGACGCCATTGTATTCGTTTGCGACAAATCTGGTATATACCGTTGAACTAAGGATATCATGAAGTTATTTTCCTAAAAATATAAACTTTTTTCTATGTTCGGTTTTTGCTTTATCACACGGAAAGTCTAGGGGAATGCAATAATTTCGGACGCCACTGTATTCCTATGCGACAAATCTCGATTGTACTATTGAACTTAGGGTGATATGGTATTATTTTCTATTTCCGGCTTTCGTTTTATACCTAATATCCACACGTAATATCCAGCGACGAAAATAATTTCAGACGCCACTGTATTTCATCTGCGACTAATTTGGGAGATTCAATGGAACTAAGGGTGACATGACGCAATTTGTCCTATAAATATGAACTTGTTTCTACTTCTAGTTTTTTATTAATTTATAATCTATGGACAAAAATATTATCAGACGCCATTGTATTCTTTTGCGACAAATCTGGTATATACCATTGAACTAAGAATATCATCAAGTTATTTTCCGAAAAATATGAACTATTTTCTATGTCCGGTTTTAATAAATAATTTCAGATGCCACTGTATTCCTATGGAACAAATCTCGATTGTACTATTGAACTAAGGATGATCTGACGTTATTTTCCTCTAAATATGAACTTTTTTCTATTTCCGGTTTTCTTTTTATTACACGCAATATCCAGCGACGAAAATAATTTCAGACGCGACTGTATTCGTCTGCGACTAATTTGGAAGATTCAATGGAACTAAAGGTGAAGTGGCAATTTCCTTGAAATACATGTAAACTTTTTCCTATTTCCGGTTCTTTATTAATTTGTAATACGTTATATCAATGGTATATACCGTTCTGGTACATCTGGTATATACCGTTGAACTAAGGATATCATCAAGTTATTTTCCTAGAAATATAAACTTTTTTCTCTCCGGTTTTTGCTTTATCACACGGAATGTCTAGGGGAATGAAATAATTTTGGACGCCACTGTATTCCTTTGCGTCAAATCTCGATTGTACTTTTGAACTAAGGATAGATAATATGGCGTTATTTTCCTCAAAATATGAGCTTTTTTTCTATTTCCGGTTTTCGTTTTATAACACATAATATCCAGCCTAGAAAATAATTCCAGACGCCACTGTTCGTCTGCGACTATTTGGAAGACTCAATGGAACTAAGGGTGAAATTATGCAATTTCCTTAAAATATGAACTTTTTCTATATCCGTTTTTAACTTTGGAAATGTTTATGTTTGTACATGAGTATATGGGGGCCAAGTTAGAAGTTATCGTTCAAGTCCAAAAGACAGCGGTGTCGCGATCGAGTGACGCAATACATATAGATATCGCAGCGTGCGGTCTTCTAGCGGCGTGAGGAGTACTGTGGAGTGGGGAGTATTCAGTGCAGCTATATTGGGAGAGGTGGCGCATTCCTAGTAGTGATGGGAATAATCGGGATATTTTCATAATCATAATTTTAATAATTCGAGTGCAGACGAATGCCCAACGATAATTAAAATAAAATAACAAGTGACGGCTACAAACGTATATTCTAAACTAACTAACAAAACCTCTACATATTATTCCTTTCATAGGGCGGTCCAAGCACCCCTAAATACTTTACATAGTTATTGAAACTGTCTCGCCCTGAAGGCAATTAAATACGTATACCGCAATCTCGATAACATAAACAATAAACATATCGCTCAGCCGGAACGGTCCTATATTAAAAGACTTAACACAGGGCGTTAGCGTTTACACGAGATATATATTCGAATTTATTTAGGATGAACTTATAAAAATTCGTCAAAAATTACAAAATCTTAAAATTCGGGTAAAAGAGTAAAGTTTGTACTTTTTGATCACCACGTATAAAATTTCACATTGTCGAGAAAATGTTATTGTTTATAAAAGTTTTTACTTGCCCAAAAAATAGTAATGACGTCGACAAAAATCATATTTTTATACGGGGTGGTCACAAATTACAAAATCTCAAAAATGTTTAGTTTTTGAGATTTCTTTAGCGTTTAGAAAACGCTATTTTTTTAAAAAGTTTTTGCTCACCTAAAGTAATTTCGACAAAAATTATGTTTTACACGGGGTTGGTTAAAAATTACAAGTGGTACAAAATCTTAAAATTCGGTAAGAGTCAAGTTTGTACTTTTTACCACGTATAAAAAACTAAAGATGATTTTGCCACAATTATGTTTTTATAAGGGGTGATCAAAAATCACAATGTTTACTCTTACCAAATTTTAAGATTTTGTAATTCTTAACTACACATAACTACCCTGTATATACAACACAATTTTTGACAAAGCCATCATTATTTTTAGGTACACAAAAACTTTTTTAAAGAATAGAATTCATTCAAAAACAAAAAAAAAATGAGTCTGTAATTTTTGACCACCCCATGCAAGATAACCCGTTTAAAACGACAAGACCTTCGGGGTTAAACGAACAAAGAAATCGTAACATAACTGCTTTTTATTTTTATTCAATTCACTTGAGAAAATTTTACCAGTTGTGTCTGGTATTTTCAATATGCCTGCGATACTTGCGTAATATGCAAGATCTGTGATTTTTTTTAAGTTTGACTGCAAATCCAATATAAGTTAGTTATTTAAAAATTATGTTTATTATTTCTTACTACATATCTAACTCGTAAATTGAGATGTGTATTATATTAGTAATACTTAAGTTTTTCAAAAATAAAATGCTAAAAAATTATGTTTATATTTATATATAACCTCGTCCTTGTGTGTATAATAAACAGTTAATAGACCTATCCAGTCAGAGCAAGCGAGTAAGATAAATACAACGCAACTTGTATTGAATGAGACAATAACTCGGTGCGTAGTACGTTCTGCGCATTCTTGTGGCAATGTATGATAGTATCCATACTCAATATTATATTAAATTATTAACTAACGTGTTATTCTAAATTTTTAAATGCCAGGGACCCAATCGTACCCCAAACATTAGTAATAAACATAAGCATGCTAAAGCCAATCTGGAAATTGCCACAAGCATGCACGCGCACGATAGTATTTGACGTATTCGAAACAACTCAAAAGGATCGGTATATTATGTTTCATATATTTTGTTATCATTTCCAATGTCTCCGATAGTTGCAAGGATTGCGTAATCTGTGATTTTTTTATTAATTTATAATATTATGCCTATGGACAAAAATTTTCGTTTGCGACAAATCTGTTATATACCGCTGAACTAAGGAAATCATGAAGTTATTTTCCTAAAAATATAAACTTCTTTCTATGTCCGGTTTTTGCTAGGGGAATGAAATAATTTCGGACGTCACTGTATTCCTGTGCGACAAATCTCGATTGTACTATTGAACTAAGGCGTTATTTTCCTCAAAATATGAACTTTTTCTTTTTCCGGTTTTGGTTTTATAACACGTAATATCCAGCAACGAAAATAATTTGTGTTAAAATTTGGAAACTTTTGAGTTATTCATACCTTTTACACACATTGGAAGAATAATAAAATTAATATTATTGTTATCCAGTTACCTTTAACTCCCGATTATAATAAAATGTATCCCACACGTATGTTAATAATATATAATTTACTTCTTATTACAGAGCAGTAGAAGTCAACCAGCCATTGGCCTTAAGCATACCCCCAAATCTAGGGTAAGTGTTTTCTTTATATATTTTCTAATATTCCAATCATCAATAATTTGTCACAAAAATGATTTGATTACTGAGTGTGGAGTACCAGAAATATGGGTACAAATTCATTATCCTATGTTGCATAATTCCAATCTTTTGAGAAGAATAAGCAACATATTCTGTTTTTTTAAATTATCAATTTTTTTTCTTTATACTATACACCCTTCGTGCAAAAAACGTTAAGTATACACCTTGCCATATCTGATGCAGGGACAGGAGATATTATTTTTCTAGTAGGTTCTCGCATGCAAATATATTTGCCACTCCAGATACTTATAAATTTTAGCAATTATAATAATTTCTAATGCACCAAGGCACCATTATTATACATCTAAGAAATGTTTAAAGTTTCTTTATTTAAGTAAAAAAATAAATATGATTCGGAAATGTATGAAGTGAAACTATATGTAATGAAGCTATATGACAGGAATATCATTACCAACCCTTCTGCGTTGTTTTCTTTGAAACAATTTGTCCGAAATCTCGAACTTAGTTTTCAATTTCAAACGAAAATGCTATTTGGTACCTACAAATGTAGGTAATAGAAATTTTAGTCATATGTCGTGTTGACTTAATGGAAGTATTTATAAAATTGGATTTTTTGCGTAATTTAATAACTCGTGAGGCTATACTGAAGGCTTATTGCATAGATTAAGGAGGTATTCTGTGCTTAAGGTAAGTAAGCCTTCCTTCCGCCCATGTATTAGGGGATTATAATAAAGGACCCTACCATAAATATCAAACCATGGTTGGCGTGTAGTTGACATGTTAATGTTATTCGGTATGATCCTTATATACGTAGTTACAACATAAAGAAGAGCTACATAATTAAAGACACGTATTATATTATGCTCTCAAATTATCTGCACGTTATTTCATTAGTTGGCTATAAACAAATTAACATCATAGCCAACTAAATTAACTAAATTTAAGATGTAGTTTATCGAAAATAGGTAATCGTAATTTGAAGAATAGGTTCACAATGGCATCTGAAATTTTTTTCTAACTGCTTTTGACGATTTGGATATGACCAACCGAGACCTCCGTAAGAGAGGCCGAGGATAAGAATTTGTGACGTCACGATACTGGTCTGGTCACAGAATAACGAAAATATGGATAATAATAAAATAATATACAATATACAGAGGTTTTTATGAGTAAAACAGAATATATTTCAAAACAAACTGTTTCACACATAGACATGGACGCTGGAAGAGCCGATCTATTATTGTTCTAAAAACTGCAATGAGTGCGAGAGAGAAAATGGAGGCAGGCATCCTTTCGGCAACGCCGCTTCGTGTGATCAGAACCCATCCAGTGGCGTATTTACTTATCTTTAATGAATGAGTTAGGGTAAACTGCATAGTTACATAAGAAAAATACTGAATACCCTGTATCCGAACGTTGCAATAAATGAAATGAAAATAGAAAACATTCAGAGCATAGTTTAATTCGTGTACATTAAGATAATAGTTAGTAACTCCAATGAAACTTCGTCATGTGTTTTGTAGAAACTTATTTATAATTTTAATGCAAAAAGTACAGTTATCGGACGTACTTGTTAGATAGTGGACGGTTTAATATTAGTTATTGGACGCATTGTAAATAATTTAAACTCTATAAAAAAGACACTGTAATAGGTGTCTGACCACGTAGTAAAAATTTTCCTTGCGTGTTTGTTGAAACAACTCATAAAGTCTGTATATTATTATTATTTTTTCTTTCTCTTCCTCCTCGTTTTATATTTTTTCATCGTCAAATTCACATTTCATTCATATTCAATATCGCTGATTATGTACTATATAAATTACATAATAAAAATTAATGAAATAAGTATTGATTAATTATTACAGCAATATAAAAAGTTCATTTTTGGTTTCAACGCCGCTCCTGGCCAAGTCAAGCCATTACAGCTTGTAGATAACCTTAAAAATACTTATATTACTTACCGATGAAAAGTAACATTTTCCGGACTTAAATACCCTTTAACAAACTATACAAGAATTCACCATAGTTACACACTTATTGTTCACCTGAATCGCAATAAATACAAAGATTCGTAGAACACACTGAAGAAAACACAAGTACCGGGTAAGTCTCTTAAGATTGACACCCCCCTTATCTCACTTATCCTTTGCCTATTTCACTCATTCAAAAAAGGAGTAGACACAGTTTTTGATGAATTTTTATAATCTGAGAACAGATATTAAAAATCTCGTAAAATATACAGGGTGGAAAATAAAACATGATTTTTTTAAATGGAACACTCCGTGTATTTTTAAACCAAAATAATTTCCTTAATTTTCTGAATCCAAAAATGTGTAATTGTTATATAATCACTCCACCTGTTCGTGAGATATTACTAAAAACTTATTACGGGTGTCAATTATAAAATAAGAACAACAAGATACCTCTGGACACAATGCTTTGGTTTATTTGTTGACAGATATCATCCAGTTTTTCTGAGATAGTAATTCACTCTCGGAGATATTAGCGTAAAAAATACGTAGTGTTCGTAAAGAAGCAAGTTATTTTGAAAACGGTATATTCATTGGAAGAGCGAAAAGAGTTACTTGAAATTTATATTCAGTACAACAAGAATAAGTCTCTTGCTCGGAGGGAGTATGTTAGGTTATTTCGAGAAAGGCTACCTCCTGCCAAAAATAGTTTTAAAACATTTATGCAAAGTTTAGGAATACCGAATCTCTTAGAGGGAAAGAAAAAGGGAAAGGCGAAGAACAAAAACAGGAGAAGACACAGAACTCAACGCGTTATTATATTTTGCTGAAAATCCATCCAAATCATCCTATGCCGCAGCAATAGAATTGGATATATCACAAAGAAGTGTGATAAAAATATTACATCGCCATAATTTTAAACCATATAGTATTTTGCCCGTTCAATATTTAGACGACAACAACCTTCAAGACAGGTTAACCTTCTGCAGAGACATACTTGATAGAATAGAGGAAGATGATGAGTTTATAAGTCATGTCTTTTGGACTGACGAAAGCAGTTTTTCTACTGCGGGAATTTTTAACACAAAAAATGCACATCACTGGGCAGCGGAAAATCCACATATTGTAAAAAAAAATAAAAAAACAAGGATACCAAACTGTAAACGTGTGGTGTGGCATCCACAAGGATGCTATTGTAGGTCCTGTATTTATAAATGGGCCTCTAAATGCACAACGTTATGTGGATATTCTTCAACATCCAGTTGAAAATTATTTAGATAATATTAATTTAGTGGACAACAGATCTGTTATTTGGCAGCAGGATGGAGCACCACCACACTTTGCAAGGAACGTCAGCGAATACCTAAACAGAAAATATCCTATTTGGATAGAAAGGCACTGTGTTATACATTGGCCCGCTAAAAGTTCGGACTTAACACCTATGGATTTTTTTCTCTGGGGTACGATAAAACAAGATATATACGAAACTGTTTTTAATAATATGAATGAGTTAAAAGAATGCATACGTGTAAAAATTGAGGAATTAAACCAAAATGGTGATATATTTCAAAGGGTGAGAAGCAATTTTATAAAGCGATGCCAAATGTGTATTCAGAATGGTGGTGGAAAATATTTAATTACGTTACGTGTAAATAAATAAAATTGTGTTACTCTATTGTGTTACTGTATTAATATTGACTTTTATTTGTTTTTATTAGGCTTATGTTGTTTATTGTTATTACTCGTTACTGTTATTGTCACTTATATATTATTTATTTATTATCTCAATAAATGGCATTGTTTCCAGAGGTATCTTGATATGTTTTTTGTTTTATAATTGACACCCGTAATGTGATAAGTTTTTAGTAATATCTCACGAACAGGTAGAGTGATTATATAACAATTAGATATTTTTTTATTCAGAATATTAAGGACATTATTTTGGTATAAAAATATACGGGGTGTTCCATTTAAAAAAATCATGTTTTATTTTCGACCCTGTATATCTTACGAGATTTTTAATATCCGTGCACAGATTATAAAAATTCATCAAAAACCGCGTCTACCCTTTTTTTGAATGAGTTAAATCGACAAAGGATAAGTGAGATAAGGGGGGTGTCAATCTTAAGAGACTTACCCTGTACAAGCTGTAGCGTTGCGTCAACCTGGCAAATTTGTTTCCATTGATAAATAAACATTGTAGTAAAACTCGAGTAAAATTCTTCAAACGACGTTGCCGTTGTTGCGATTTATATCTCAAGGCACAGTACATTTTCGGTTGTCTATGGTTTTCACCATATATTATTAACACAATACATTACTTTTGCCAAGAAGCTGTTTTAAATAACATTTTACTATTAAAATGAATCAGATTCGTTGAAATTGTCAAATTATTTGAACATCTTTTACGGTATTCAAAGACCTCAAGTGAATTTCACAGTAAGCCTGGCAAACGTGCCGTTCGGGAGAAAAAGACGGACGATAAGGATGGAATGATCTTGGATCGGCCAAAAACGTAAACAATTCTGTCTCTTGTATTAATACGTCTATGGTTTCACATCAAAAGTAGGTACAATTTTTTCGGCTGATATTGTTCTATTGACGTATATTAAATTTTATCGTTTAATATTAAAGTGACTAGTGCTGAAAATAAGTAAAGTAAGTGTGGTTTTATGTGTATTTTACGTAATTGCACAAACACTAAATTAGTATAAATGCGTAATACGGTCCTGTGCTCGACTCTGCAGTTGTTCAACAGAGTAGCGGTTTTGAAATCGGCACGTGTGACGGAAACTTGAAAAGTTTTTTTTCTAATATATCGGAGATGTACTCACTTACCCTTTTATGTGATAATTATTAAATTATATTGTTCAAAACATTATTTTAGAAACTGTTCCACCATGTACGAGCATGCTCAGTGATTTTTGTATTGATAAGGGTAAGGTGAAAATTATTTTTAGGGCATCAACTTCTATACGGCGTACAATATGTATGTGTAGTTGAACGACCGGCAACCCTGACCTACACAATGTTTTTCATTGGCGTAGACATTTTTTTTCTTAGGGGGGTGAAAGGTTTTTATATGCATATTTTCAACACCACAGCTGATAATGAATGGAAGTTTCCACACCACTCATGAAGTATTGCTTTCAGCGCGTTACCATTTTTTACTGGGTGGCCCGCTAGTAGCCATATTTCCCACACGAAACAAAAATAATATATACAAAACAGCTAAGTAGCCGTGTTAATAAACTTTAAAACGGAAAAATAAAATAAATATACTTGCAATTGAAATACAGTCATATTTATTGTGTAAGTAGGTACCTACCTAACCTACCAAATCGTCAACACTCAACGCCGATTTACTTTGACTCAATGCTTTGACAAAGATCAGAGCTTGTTTGTTAATAGGTACCTACATAACTAAACCGAGACTAAATACAACACATTTTTTAAAATAATTAGAAATGCAATACATACCTACCTACCAGCTTCTCATCCCAAAGCGATTTCCAATATACACTTTTTACAGCCAATCAAAATTAGAAACTGACCTTGAGGTATTTTACCGTCATTGTAAATTTTCATTTCATTCGTGTCTAGGTAGGTACACGGTTTTAATTTTATAAACAGTCTATAGAATTTTTAATTTTGCCCACTGATGTAAATTATTAATTTGTGGTCTAGGATGGTAAGTACCTATATAAAAATAAAGTAATAAACCAGAGAGCGTTTCCAATTTTCGTAAATCCCAATAAAACGCCTAACTTATATCGTTGTATCTATAACCTAGCGGCCTCAAGCACTGGGATATTTTTTGGATAAAATTATTTGAGAAATGTCTTAAGTGGAGGAGGTACCTATTAGTACCTACCTCAGTACACGTCAGTACCTACTTCGAGCAGCCCATAAATCAACTTTTTTTTGTTAAAGTCGGCTCTGCTCTAACCCCCACTATAAATTTTTGCCGTCAAATAATATTTTCCTTGTATTTTTTAACGTATCTATCCTATCTCGTAAATAAAGCGAGGTCTGGTGGAAATTTGCTTCTTTCAGGTTTCATACGAAACGAACAAAAATTTTTGCTAACCGCCATACTTTTCTAACTTATTTTTGCCATATTTATGCTAACCGCCATTTTTTTTTATTTCGACTCTCGTAGCGGTGTATATCTACATAGGTAGGTATATAAATAATATATAGGTAGGTAAACGTCTTGCTTCGCCGTTTTGACTTTTTGTATAAGCTCCAGGATAAAAACAATTTAAAAAACGGGACTTAATATTTACCTACCAACACTAGGAGGTACTTAGATACCTCTGAAAATACATAAATACCTAAGTATCTGTACTGAAAATAAATAATTAGTTTATTTTTAGTTACAGGACTTTTTTGTTTCGTTAGAGGTACCACCTACCTACACCGCTCAGATAATAAAAATAGCCGTATTATATTGTATCACAACAACATTTAAACAGCACTATATATATATATATATACGCGAATATCTCAACCAACGCGAATTTCCGTTGCAGATTATAGAAATGAGCAATACCCGCAAACCCGCCACTGTAAGAGATCCGAACGTTCCGAGAGTTCATAGGGACTGCCAAACTAACACAGACGGCGCGTCATTCCAATAAGTTAAAAAGAGATACACTGCTCGATTATCCAGTATTCCGTCTACGGTAGAGCGGCGTTGCCGCTTTTAACTATAAAAATAAATGTTTAGGGAATTTCCATAATTTAAAGTAGACGAAAATAAATGTAGAAATGGCTAACATCTTGGGCTATAATATATTATTGTGTGCACAATAATTCTTTTATGACATTCATAAATAATATATATAATATTTATAGTATTATATAGTATAGTATTGTGGAATATGATAGTTTAATTGAATATTGAGAAATTTGAGAATTACATGTGGCAACTGCGCGGTATCTTATATGCGGTCAGTTAACTACACATACATATTAAATGAACTTTAGTAAGATAAACAATTATCCCGAACACTCGCAATCCTTCACTCAACCACTGCGTATGATTACGCAATACTTAATATTTAATATTTTTTTTAAAAAACCTTAACTAAACGAATCAGCATGAGGTCACTTTTGACAATAACTATATATTTTATATGAGAAAATAAAGCTGTATTTTATCAATCATTCTGTTCACGTTTTCTGCATTATAACGGATTACAAGCTGGTGCGACCAAAATCCTTAAAATGTGGGCCATTTTTTATATAACTTTGGCATATGATCTGTAATATCTGTTTAATATTAATACAATTTAAATATCTTTACAGTTAAGTAGCTCTAATCATATTAACAATAATGGCAATTATTAGCAGATGGCATTGACTCAGTATATTACGAAAACATAAAACGAAAATAGATTTTTGAACGAAAGCATTCAGAGGTTTTAATAATTGTAGGTATATACATGGGCGCCGAGTTTTCAAAATTGGTGAGGGTGCTCCGTAGCTCACCAAAGCAGTTTACATAAAATTAAAATGTGATTGACATGGTCTGAAACGACCAAGAAATTAAAATTTTCTGCTCGTACTACGAAGCTCTGGAAGAGACACCTAATAAGTGTTATAGCTCGAAATTTTACATAAAATTTCCAAGTTACAACACGAAATTTTAAGAATCCGACTTATGTCGGAATTTTAGAATCAAGTTCCGACATAAGTCTACGACATAGTATAATTCACTTAACTGAATTTTACATAAAAAATTTGAGGTACCGGAATTTTAAAGTAATTACTTTAAAAGTCATAAATTACTAATAGGTAGATAACTTACTAGAGGTAGATAAATTCCTAAGAGGTAGAGGTAGTTACGATGACAAGCAGATAATTGCTATGTTTATTATTACGAAAAAACTATACAATAAAAGGTAGGCAAAAATGCAACGTTCCTTGGTTTTAATAATCATTTTGGATATTCGATAAATCTGTGGCTCTCTTGCGCTGTTGTGGAACGTAAGATATATTAAACACTTAAGAGGGAGGAACTGCACCCATTGCAGCCCCGGTTGATACGTGCATGACGATCGTTCTCCACTTTTCAGAAATGACTGTGTTAACAATATTTGCCAGTGGACTACTCTCAACTCTGTCTCTGCTCTGCCACTGCCAGCGTCCCTCTCCAAGTCACCAATGGCGGTGTGCGCGGTTCTGTAAAAATGACTCATTCCGTCAGTATCACAGTGTTGGTTAGGTGGGCTACACGTCGATCGATTTACTCTCGTAGTGTTTATAAACAACATATGAGAACAAAACGTGGTTTTCAGACTTTATTCACCCCAAAAATAGAGTAACCGGCACGGTATTTTATTTAGTTACATTGAAAAAACTGAAAGAAAAAGCGTTTTATTGAATTCCATAATTTTGTGTTGTGTTTTGTTTATATAACAGTATTCCGGTGGCTTCCTGAAGATGTGTTTTTGTATGTGTTGATTTATTTTTGTTGTGTGATTTTTGTTTGTACCGTTGTCAACGAGAGAACTTAAACCAGGTAACATTAATTTAAAAACTTTAGAAATTGCTGCTATAGTTAAAAAGCAAGTCTCGAGCTGGCGATGCACAGGTTAAGAGTTGAGGCCATCTCAGGTCATAAGTACATGGTTTTTTCTTTAATGCATGTTGTACCGAATGGTATGTACCTACTAGCGGGATTTACCTTGAGCTTCCCAAGCCAGTTTTACTATAGTGGAAGCAAATAAACCCAAGACTACCTACCTGATACCTGTTCGTATAAGTTGAGGTTAGAATTATTAACATGCACTGCGCCGGCGATCCCGGTTTCATGAACCAAACAAACACAAACAAAAAATTTAGGTGACGACCAATTTCATAAACGAGAGATTTAGCACCCTAAAATGTGTCCAAGAATATAGGTAGGTAAAATACTTAAATAACGAATACATATTTGAGTTGTACCTACCTATTCTATTAGTAGGTACCGTACCTAGGTAGGTACCTGCTATTTCTGGACCATAGATTACATATTTTGCAGGTGTTTTGTGTTTTACCTACCTGTTTCTCAAAAGTAATACAACAAAGTTTATTCAACCGTTGATGTTAGTTAGCTCTGTGATAAGATAGGATGTAGGTAGGTACCTACCTATATTTTTCAGATATTGATTTAAATTTATTTGAGAACTTGAATATTGCTTATATATAACTAACCTATTGGATATAATAGTTATATGTACCTTAGGGTGACCATACATCCCGCATTGCGCTGGACAGTCCTTCATTTAGAAGTACTGTCCAGCATTATGTCCAGCTTTTAAGACTAAGTGGAGACCTCTATCTGTTACTCACCATAAACTCCTCTTCTTTCATTTGTACTTCTCATTTTTCATCTGTAAGCTGTTTCAAATGGACTGAATTAAGTACTATCGTAGAATGGACTGATGTCCAGACCACTTTGGATTTTATTTCAAATCATATTGTTAATAAAATTAAAGAGAGTGATTTAATTGACGAAGTTACTTTTCTTAATATGGATATTGACATGAGATGGGCTGAAGTATTTAATTATTTTCAACAAGAGCATATCCGATTTTCTGACTTGCTTAATATTGTTGAATTTTCGCTGTTTGCCCGGTACTAATGCACCAACTGTGAACTGAGAGAGTTTTTTCCGTTACGAACAATTTGTGGACTGCGGAGAAGTCTCAACTTAGTGTTGAGACACTTAAATGTATGTTAATAATCAGACAAAATATGGAAAAATACGGAGTCCTGTGATGATTTTGTACAAAAAATTGAAGATAATAGATATATTTAAAAAAATACATAGCGCTGAAAAATATTTGCAACAAAATATCTTATTTCTATTTTTCGTTTGCTATATTCTTCTTTATAATATTATTTATTTGAATATCAATATATTAAAAGTTATAAATAGACTTCGAATTTAAACCGTTTTAAACTTATTTGTATTTAATTACTATACCTCTTGCCGTCCAGCATTGAGTCGTAAAAAATCTGGTCGCCCTAATGTACCTTGCCATAATCGAGAATACGGAAATCGTCCAATTCGGAAAGCAAGAAGTATATTATACCGGTACCTACCTTCTTCAGTTGATTAATATCGGTTCTATTTAGGATTTAGGTAGGTACCTATATACCTATGCCGTTTTATGTAGCTACTGACAGACAGACCACAAACATGCTGGATGTGGAAATATTATTTTATTTTTGATTCTATGATAAATACGGGGTTTCCTGAATTTTTTTTGACACTTATACCTACAGGGTTTATATTTTAAGAGAGAAATAGCAAACACAAAATTTTAGGTTTTTTTATCAGCCATGAAAATTACCTCGACTATAGACTATTACTTATCAGAAAAAATAAAAGACTATCGGTGTCAAGATTTTAAACATTTAATTTTTTAACGGGACTTCAATTTTTGTAGTGTATTTTACAGTCTTAAAAAATTTGTGTATATATACCTATATATAGGTATGTATATAAATAGATGGGTTTAAATATATGTGTAGTATTTTACTTATTTAAAGTTTATTTATTTATATAAAGTATTTTATTTATTTAAAGAGGTTACTTATGTGCTGCGACTACCATGTGATCATTGGCACGGGTACAATAGTTTACAGTTGGATGATAATTTGATGTCGCCTAAGATATTAATGACACTAAAATACTTATTTAAAATTGTGCATAAATTTCAAAATTCAACGTCAGATAAGTAAAGTGGCCCACAGGTATTTTCTGATTAGTTACATATTTTTTCAAATTGCCTGAAATTTGTCACTATCCTTTGGACGGCTCTTATTAATGTTTCCTTTCCCTTTTAACATCTGCTGTCAATTGGATGCTAATCTACCTATTGGTAGGGTGACTGGTAGTGTTGGTAGGGTAATATCGGGTAATATTCATTCATTAAATCGGAATTATTACTATGCAATATTTCACCTACCAAGTTTTTCACTTCGTTTTTTATTTTACGCTCGATTTGACATGATACGAAATACCTATATTTTACCCCTACCGGAGTCCTACCCTATCATCGTGTCCTAATGTGGTGTGGGTGCTGTCTTATGTAAGAGAATCACCATCTTGAACCACCGTATTATGTTCCATTTCATGGAAACGATGACACTCAAATTTAATAACCCCCGATCCCGAAATTCTGAAATTGAAATAGGAAACATTATGAGTATATCTTGTTAGTGTTTTTCATATTTCCTTGTTCATATCTGTACCCCAGAGCCAGACTATGTTAAGTCCAAAAACTCGATTTTTTAGTAGAGCGGCTTTAGTGAATTAATTTTAGATTTTTTTAAATTGTAAAACGACCTTTACGGCAATCCGTGCAATGGTTGATATTTTAATTAGCTTTAAGGATTATAATTAGGAACATATTGGCAGTTTCAACTGGTTGCGTCTTACTTTTGACTTTTGTGACAAAACATTTGCATGGACAAAAAAAATAGTTGTAGGATTTAACATAGATGTTAAATCCAATGAGGCGGACTTGACATATTTTTAATTCACATAACATGTACAGGGTAAGTCTCTTAAGATTGACACCCCCCTTATCTCACTTATCCTTTGCCGATTTAACTCATTCAAAAAAGGAGTGGACGCGGTTTTTGATGAATTTTTATAATCTGAGCACGGATATTAAAAATCTCGTAAGATATAGAGGGTGGAAAATAAAAAATGATTTTTTTAAATGGAACACCCCGTATATTTTTATACCAAAATAATGTCCTTAATTTTCTGAATAAAAAAATATCTAATTGTTATATAATCACTCCACCTGTTCGTGAGATATTACTAAAAACTTATCACATTACGGGTGTCAATTATAAATCAAAAAACATATCAAGATACCTCTGGAAACAATGCCATTTATTGAGATAATAAATAAATAATATATAGGTGACAATAACAGTAACGAGTAATAACAATAAACAACATAAGCCTAATAAAAACAAATAAAAGTCAATATTAATACAGTAACACAATAGAGTAACACAATTTTATTTATTTATACGTAACGTAATTCAATATTTTCTACGTAACCACCACCTTTCTGAATACACATTTGGCATCGCTTTATAAAATTGCTTCTCACCCTTTGAAATATATCACCATTTTGGTTTAATTCCTCAATTTTTACACGTATGCATTCTTTTAACTCATTCATATTATTAAAAACCCCAGTTTCGTATATATCTTGTTTTATCGTGCCCCAGAGAAAAAAATCCATAGGTGTTAAGTCCGGACTTTTGCGGGCCAATGTATAACACCGTGCCTTCCTATCCAAATAGGATATTTTCTGTTTAGGTATTCGGTGACGTTCCTTGCAGAGTGTGGTGGTGCTCCATCCTGCTGCCAAATAACAGATCTGTTGTCCACTAAATTAATATTATTTAAATAATTTTCAACTGGATGTTGAAGAATATCCACATAACGTTGTGCATTTAAGGGCCCATTTATAAATACAGGACCTACAATAGCATCCTTGTGGATGCCACACCACACGTTTACAGTTTGGTATCCTTGTTTTTTTATTTTTTTTTACAATATGTGGATTTTCCGCTACCCAGTAATGTGCATTTTTTTCTGTTAAAAATTCCCGCAGTAGAAAAACTGCTTTCGTCAGTCCAAAAGACATGACTTAGAAACTCATCATCTTCCTCTATTCTATCAAGTATGTCTCTGCAGAAGGTTAACCTGTCTTGAAGGTTGTTGTCGTCTAAATATTGAACGGGCAAAATGGTTTAAAATTACTACATGGTTTAAAATTATGGCGATGTAATATTTTTATCACACTTCTTTGTGATATATCCAATTCTATGGCTGCGGCATAGGATGATTTGGATGGATTTTCAGCAAAATATAATAACGCGTTGAGTTCTGTTTTCTCCTGTTTTTGTTCTTCGCCTTTCCCTTTTCTTGTCTCTCAGAGATTCGGTATTCCTAAACTTTGCATAAATGTTTTTAAAACTATTTTTGGAAGGAGGTAGCCTTTCTCGAAGTAACCTAACATACTCCCTCCAAGCAAGAGACTTATTCTTGTTGCACTGAATATAAATTTCAAGTAACTCTTTTCGCTCTTCTAATGAATATACCATTTTCAAAATAACTTGCTTCTTTACGAACACTACGTATTTTTTACGCTAATATCTAAGAGAGGGAATTACTATCTCACAAAAAAACTGGATGACATCTGTCAACAAATAAACAATGCAAATATGCATTGTTTCCAGAGGTATCTCGATGTTCTTATTTTATAATTGACACCCGTAATGTGATAAGTTTTTAGTAATATCTCACGAACAGGTGGAGTGATTATATAACAATTACACATTTTTGGATTCAGAAAAGGACATTATTTTGGATTCAGAAAAGGACAAATTAAGGACATTATTTTGGTCTAAAAATATACGGGGTATATACGTATTTATACGTATATACGTAATATACGTATTTAAAAAAATCATGTTTTATTTTCTACCCTGTATAATCTACGAGATTTTTAATATCTGTTCTCAGATTATAAAAACTCGTCAAAACCCGTGTCTACTCCTTTTTTTTGAATGAGTTAAATCGGCAAAGGATACGTGAGATAAGGGGGGTGTCAATCTTAAGAGACTTACCCGGTACCTATACTAAATCCAAAAGGGGAAAAGATAGATATTTTTATGAAATCATTTACTGTTTAATTATAAAGAGAAATATAACAAATAAGAGCTTGGTCCTTAGCAGTATATAAAAAAAAATTCTTCTATTCATCTTCGTCTCCTCCATACTCTAAGTTCTTATAATAGTCGTGGAATCTTCTTGGCACCCACTTTAAAAATTTTTGTAAGAGGTTATACTTTTTCACTGAAATTGGTTTAGGCTTTTCTCTAATAGGTGAAAGAAATATGGGAATGCAGTAATTTCGTCTGGTTTTTCTGTTGAAGTCGACTTCTAAAAATCATCACCAAAATTCGTTTTATAATATAGAATTCCAGGGTTACTTTTTCTAACTTGCATATAAACTGCTTGACATATCAAAAAAATCTTTTCCGTCGCTATTTTTTTTCTTGTTGATATATGGTGCAGCTGATCCCTCAAAAAGTTCTTTAAAATTCTTAAAATCAGGAATATCCATGTTAACTACAGTCATCTGTTTCTTTGTTCCACATAATCGTATCATTTGTTGCCAATCCCAGGGAGTCATAATTTCAAATTTTGGGACTTTCTTCCTTTCGCGTTCTATCACCGAATGAACAGCATCAGCTTCCAAATGTGTATGTCCACTTGCTAAATATTTGTGGTTAACAGCATTAACATTTGGCTTAATACGAAGAATCAGAAAATATAACATAACCATTAAGATGTTTCTATTTTGACTCGAACAGTTGTCCGACCAAATTGTTATTTCTTTTACATCATCTGAGACATGTCCTAAAACCCATTTTACTAAACATGACGCTACTTCGTTTCCTCCCCGACCAGCTAAACTTTCATCCCACATCATGCAGAAACTTTTTTCGAGAGTGGCGTCTTGTATAGTTAGGTTATAGGTCCATAGCTTAAGGGAATAAAAGCTCTGCGAATTAAGTCGGCAAACACTTTTGAAGATCTATCATTATAACTTTTTTTTCTAATAAATTGTCCCTAGATTTTTTTTGTCTTCCGTTTTAATTTTATATCTATTGTTTGTATCTGCAAGATGTTCGTCATATTCAATTTGTACACTTTTTCTTGATCCAAGAGATTCCGATTCACGGATTTGAAGCGGAAGTTGATCGCATAAATCGCAAGTATCGTTATCTGGATTCTTAAATGAATAATTATACTCATAGTTAAATATCTCTGCGTATAACCACTCCTTTGCTAGCTTCGGATGCAAAATCACTTTCCTTGCAATGTTCTAGGTAAAGATTATACATCCTACTACGTAATATTTAAATGATTACCTAAGTATTTCTTTTTGGATCTTTCCCTAGAGTAGTGGGACTCATACGTTGGAAATTTTAAAATATGATTGCGAACACTGTTCCGAATTTCCTCTGAGATTTTATTTACTATTTACATTTAATACACACCAAAAATATTTTAACTACGCACGAGGTGTATGTTCACAGATGGACTTAACATATCAGACTGAGCGTTAATCCAGAGACTAATAAGGATAAAGCGGCTTAACTTTGTTTGCCTCTAGGGAAGCCGTGGAATATAAACTGCTGTTCAAAATTATCGCACCACGTTAATATTTGCTAAAATTTGAGGTCTCATAACTTTTTTACTTTTAGTCCAATTTTGATAATTTTTTTAGAATACTGTAGATAAAACGACTAATTTCAACTTGCATATCCAGTCTTTTGTTAACTGAGGACGGTTTAGGTATTATACAGGGCTAACTAAAAGGTTGTTATATAACCCTAATTTTAAAACACTCGGTGGAATAATTTCGTAACCAAATTCTTTAAAAATACCAATTTTTGTTAAGAACCATTGCTTTCCTACATTTTATTTTTTGGTCCATGTCTTTAGATACACTGGTTCATTTTTAAGAGCAAAATGAATTTGTCACCAACAGTTTACTGTTAATTTACTCTGCTGTTACAAGTGATATGTAAAACGTAGGCGGCGTATGTCAACCAAAAAACAATGATTGGGTGTATGCAATCTCATTTTGACACATTTTTAAAAACAATACGGTGTTGAGGAATATTCAGCAATTTAAAATAATGAATCGTGTGAGACATTTGACAGCATTGGAATGTGTAAGAGCGCATACTTTGGTTGAAGAGGGTAGAAGTATGCGATATGTCTCTCGAATTCTGGGTGTTAACCATTCGACAATAAGTCGAATGTTAGAACGTCACAGGGCAACTGGTTCTCACATTCCAGGAGACATGGGCAGGGTAGAAAAAGGGCGACGAATGTTAGTGATGACCATTTTCTCCGCCAAAATGCTTTAAGAAATCTGACAGTAACAAGTTTGCAATTGAAGAGTGAACTTGAGATGGTTAGAAATGTTCAAGTTTCTGCTCATACTGTAAGGAGAAGACTACGGGAGGCAGGTTTGATCAGTACAAGGCCCATAAAGACACCAGAACTTACCAGGGCTCAGAAGGTAGCTCGATTACGATTTGCACGAGCACATGAAAATTGGACTATCGATGACTGGAGGAAAGTCCTATTCTCCGATGAAACAAGAATAAGTCTAAAATCTTGTGATGGGCGGCAACGTGTGTATAGAAGACAAGGGGAAGGGGAAGCTGCCTTCAATTTCGTTCTAAACGAACCCTTTGGTCGTGGCTCCAAAATGTTTTGGGCGGGTATTTCTTTCGATGGCCGTACGGAGTTAGTCCCTATTCATGCAAGGGCAATGAATGCGGAATACTACGTAGAGAACATTCTCCAGGAGCATGTAATGTCCTGTGCTCCGTTTATTGGTCCTGATTTCATATTCATGCAAGATAATGCAATACCACATGTAGCAAGAATTTGTGTTGAGTACTTGAATGAAGTCCATATTGATGTTATGAACGAGCCAGCACGAAGCCTGGATTTAAATCCCATCGAACACCTATGGGACATCATTAAGAGAGCAGTGAGACGACGTCTACCAGCCCCACAGAACCTTCAACAGGTGGAACAGGTTACTTTCATGAGTGGGATAATATTCATCAACCCGTCATTCAAAACCTCATTAGAAGTATGCCACGGCGGATTCAGGCTGTAATCCGAGCTAGAGGTGGCAACACAACCTACTAGGGATCAGCTAACATAATTTTATTTCTTTGTTTTCCTTTGTTTTCTTGTTAATTAAAAAATGTTTCCTCTCACCCTGAAAGT
Source organism: Tetropium fuscum (assembly GCA_964058915.1). Taxonomy (NCBI): domain Eukaryota; kingdom Metazoa; phylum Arthropoda; class Insecta; order Coleoptera; family Cerambycidae; genus Tetropium; species Tetropium fuscum. The sequence continues at coordinate 754,490 of CAXKVY010000133.1, forward strand.
TTTTTCAATTGATTTCTGTATGGTGCGATAATTTTGAACCAATGCATCTAAAGACATGGACCAAAAAACAAAATGTAGGAAAGGAATGGTTCTTAACAAAAATTGGTATTTTTAAAGAATTTGGTTACGAAATTATTCCACAGAGTGTTTTAAAATTAGGGTTATATAACAACCTTTTAGTTAGCCCTGTATAATACCTAAACCGTCCTCAGTTAACAAAAGACTGGATATGCAAGTTGAAATTAGTCGTTTTATCTACAGTATTCTAAAAAAAATATCAAAATTGGACTAAATGTAAAAAAGTTATGAGTCCTCAAATTTTAGCAAATATTAAAAATATTACGAAAAATACGAAACAATGCGCCATAAAATGTTAAGTAACTTAGCATGCTTAGTTAAAATATTGCAAATTTGGACTTAACATAGTCTGGCTCTGGGGTACAGATATAGGTAGTTAGTAGGTAGGTACCTAATGATTTTGTTGAAATTTAAGAAACTTCATATGAACTTAGCCTAACACTCCGTTTTCTTTTGAAATAAATAGCAACAAATTCATTAGGTATTACTCGAGGTATTACTACAACTAATTAGCAACTTTTTAGTGACAAATTCTGAGCCGGTCAGTATTCGATTAGTTAAAAGTGTTTCGCATACATCAACTACGACTATTTACCTAGTTATGAAATATATAATTAAATAAACAATAAACAAATACCATTATAATGGTACATATTTTTATATAAAAATAAACAGTTCATTGATATGCAAAGAAAAAGCTATCATATTATAACGAATTTATACTCGTAAAGCTAGTTATTTTCTTTAAATTTGAGATTTTCAGAATCCATAATTTGATTCACGAGATTTCGGGGTAGATGGTTCACCGAGATCCCGGGATTTAAAACCCTAGTTGGGTGCTACCAACCCTCGTGTGTCCGCCCAGGTAAAATGCTTAAAAAAGTGACGCCAGGGTGACGCCAAAACCCGCCAGGGTTTCGAAAATTTGTAACTATTGTGTCCGGTTTATTAAACGTTATCGAGTGACGGACGCCACCAAATATTGTTTTTCGTCATAGTTACATATTATTATTAAATAATAGATGAATGTGAAAATAATTACCTACTGTATCTGGCATACCTATCGATTGCGATTCCTCTTGAATCGCCTGAATCGACGGATATTTTCTCCCCGTTCAGCTGCCATTTCAATTGCGTAAAACGAAAAAAGTCTGCTGGAGCAAGATCTGGGGAGTAGCGTGGGTGTAGTCAAGAGTTTCCATGTGGTTCCGGCACAGCCGCCATGTTATGCGACGGCGCGTTGTCGCGATGCAACACTCACAGTGCAGGTCCATGCGCAAGCCATTTCTCCGGACGTTCGCGGCGCACATTTTTTCCCAATCGACTCAAAACATTAGAGTAGAATTAATTGTGCATTCACCGTTTGATCTTGCGGCACGAATTCTCTGTGAAAAATATCCTGATTTCCAAAGAAAACAATCAGTATTGACATTGGATCACATTGGATTTAACCATCCGACCTTTTTTGGGAAGAGTCAATCGTCGCAGCCGGGAAGCCCTCGTAACAAAAAAGTAGGTACGGAATTTTTATATTCCTATTTTCTGTTTTTATAATTCTATAAGTACACTTATATTTGAATAGCCATATAAGCCATGTAATGAATCTTGGAAAATAGAGCTGTCATCACCACAGACATCTGAAAAACTAAAGACACATAAGTAATTTAATTTTTATACGGCTAATCCAAACCTTTGAAAAGTGGATGTTTGTTTTGATAGCCGTGTCAGTTGTATCCCGCAATACTTGAAAATAGGACGTATACATATTATTTATAGTACCATGTGAAATATTTAATGACCAACTATTCAAAGAATGTATGAATTATAATGCGGAAAATTACAAAGGGCATTCACGCCGTCCCATTAGTATAATAAGTCAATCGCCCCCAATATCAATTCCAATTATACCTCCCAAGCTCCATATATTGTAAGCGTATCAGTAGTTCCTACTTATTATGAAATTGTTGGTACATTTCGTCACTGGAATTAGTTTTAAATGCCTTGATTTAATTGTTTCTGTGTTCCTTATCACCATTGCAAAACACGAGTCTATAAATAACACGTTACTCACTGTTCTTAAAACTGTCGCGTTCAAATATAATAACAAAAACAAAACAAGTGAGGGCGGTAATAATATAACCATAAAGCCAAACCGTTATGAAGTAATTACGTCAACATTTAAGTAACATAAACATTGTATCTACATAAACATGTAAAAGTTTTCTATCGCCAAGTGCATATGACATCATTGGGAGTCAGAAGAGGTTAATTTCGTCTAACAGACTATGCGTCTCAAGGCGCTTACTTTACGTTTCAGGTTTCAGTACCCAAACGCGTTGGACCTCACACCTATAGGTTCCCATAGAACATTGGACATAGTATCCAAGTTTGTTTATCTATGCACACTGCGAATGTTTTGTGCTAACTGCATATCATGTTGTCGCAATCTGCGAATGTTTTATTCTAACTGCATGTTACGTTGTCGTTAACTGCGGATATTTTATGTAAACTGCATGTTATCATGTTGTCGCAAACTGCGATTGTTTTATGCAAACTGCATATCATGTTGTCGCAAACTGCGAATGTGTTATGCAAACTGCATAATATTATTTTTTTAACCAAGCTAGTTATCACTATAGAAACAAATACTATTCACATAATTCTCACTGACATGACAGTATAAGACAGACATGTGACACAGCAAAACTTTTATTAATTCTTCAACATAACCCACGGCTTGATTTTATCTACCGGTACGACGGTCTTGTATCTCCTCTCAGGTATTCAAATTCATAGCTTCATCATTACATAACACTCGATTTCTGTGAAATGGTCCTTTGAATTTTGGAAGAATTATTCAGCTATTACTGGTCGCTGGACTATATGTCCTCAAAACCATGGTGACGTCGCCGTCTTGATACTGTTTCGCCTTCGCACGAGCCTTATCAAACCTCTCTTTCTGATGAGCCAGTTCGTCTTCTGTGGTTCTCTCGGAAATATCAGATCGCAACTGATGATCAACACGGTCCAGACTGTCCTTAATGTCACTCAAAATTGCCGATTCTGCAATAGCTCTGCCTCTGTATCCACTATCCAAGTACTTCCAATGGAGACACATTTGTGGACTTATGTGGTGCAATCTAATCACTTTGCATTTGTTTCACATAAGTATACCACAACTCTTCCTGTCGCTAAACAATTCAGTAATGTTCTATTCACTCGCTCGCACTGACCATTTACCCTTTGAGTTGCTAGTGCATTTATAATGTGTCTGATTACATACGAGGAGCAAAATATCTGAAACGTTCGAGAGGTAAAATCTGGACCTCTATCTGTTATCATTCTCACTGTTGCACCAAACTTGTGACACTTCGGCCTTTGGTATTTTTAACTGCTTGTAGGAAAATAAGTTTTGTAAACCCATTACCACCATCGACCACCACGAGAATATATTGGTTCTTCTTGTATTGAGATACAAAAGGTCCTAGATGGTCAGGATGGTCTAGATGAAGTGTGTGAAATGCTCGGTTAAATGGCGCTGGAACCTTTCCAATCGGATGAGGCATTTCTGAAGGATTTTTATAATATAAGCAGTTGAAACAATCGCTTAAAACCCTAATTAAATGACCTAATTGACTTACCGCTTCGCGGCAGGATTATTAAATTTATACTGTCAAAATTGTGCAACATGTTAACGATGTATATAATTATTTAGCAATCGCATAGCCTTCAGAATCAATCATTTTGCCGAGATCTGTGCATATATGATTTCCGTAGGTAATCAGTTATGCAGAATATAAAATATGCCTAATACTCATATAGCAGCGGTGCCTAGATCTTCAATAGCAATTACTGTCTATATATATGTAGGAATTTGGAATGAAAGGAATACTTTTGTCAGAATAAAACAATCTCTTGTCTTCCGATACTGAACAGTTAACAAACCATCAGCATAAAATATCTTATATAGTAGGTACGCAGTAAACCTGCATAATGGGCTATTGTCTAGGTCTACACAATGCACGCGGAACTGACCAAAAAGCGGTCTAATGTATATCTAAGGCGTATTAAAACACGCATGCTGCGGTGGAAGTGTCAAGTTACTGTCATTAAGTTACACATTAGAAACGCCTACAAATACATAATTCATCTTGAAATACTGATTAGCCCACCCATAGTTCTAAGATAACTATGTTATCTGGTAAATGTCTGAATGGCTGTCATACCCTATCAAAAAATATAACGTCAAAACGAGTTCATTGAATTTTTAAGTCATTCTCTGTTTTATTTGACTACCACTTATACGAGACTAATGTATTTGTTAAGTATGTTACCCGGCATGGACATGTACAGTGCCGTTCAATTGAAAGTAAACGATTTTTTTAATTAATGTGAAACAGGCTTTCAGGTGATCAAAACTTGATTGTCAATTTTATTTGTCAGTTTACTAATAATTATTCTATATTTTGAAGTTTTCCTTATAATTATTATTATTATTATGCCGCGCTTAACTGAACCGCAAAAAATGAGAGCTGTGATGTTACTGCAGAACGGATGGTCAATGCAAGCAGTTGCAGATACTTTGAATGTGAGTAAAGGTTGCATTTACAAAATTAAGCAAAAATTGAATGCAGAAGGAACTGTTGAGTACGTCCATAGAGGGGACCGTCAGAAATTCAATACTATGGAGGAAGACGAACTCGTCCTTGACCACCTCCGACAGAATCCTTTTGATACAGCAGTGACTGCCTGATTCTTAACAAATTTTCCTGCTTCGGTGGAAACCGCAAGACGACGTATCAGAGCATCTGAGCTGAGGAATTTTTCGGCTGCAAATAAAGTTGCTCCGTTGCCACGGCATAAGGAGCAGAGGTTAAACTTTGCCAACCAATTTGTCGGTGTGCCACAGGACTTTTGGGACAACACAATTTTTTCAGACGAAAAAGTTTTTCAATCCTGCTATGATAGCTCTGTGCGTGTATACCACCCAAGAAATATATGCCGATATGAAGAGCGCTATATAAATCCTACAGCTCGTAGTGGTCGCTTCTCTATCAACGTGTGGGCATGGATATGTTGCCAAGGAGCAGGTGTTACTTGGAGAGCGTCTTACTGGTCAAAGCTACGCTCGCATTTTGGAATATGTTATGTTACCTTCCGTTTCCATTTTATATCCCGAGAACTTCACTCCAGCAGGAAAATATTTTTATTTCCTCTTTCCTTTTTCCATATCTCAATTAAATTTATATTTCAGGATAATTGCTCTATTCACAAATCACGAGTTGTTACTGAATGGCTGAATACAAACCATATTAACACTCTGCCTTGGCCCTCTAAGTCGCCGGATTTAAATCCGATAGAAAATGTATGGGCACAAATGGAAAAAGACATGTATAGCAGAAATTTCCGACCAGCGAACGTAGAGGAACTGTGGTTAGCGATTGAAAATGCCTGGGAAAATAGTGGCGAGGATTACACTAGGACACTAATATTGTCTATGAGAAATAGGCTTCAAAAAGTTATAAATGCGAATGGTGCTTGGACCAAATATTAATTCGTAGTAATTTTCTTAAGTTCTCAGTTAGTTTGTTAATTTAATGGATTTTTTTACAAGAAACGTCCTTACTAGGGATAATGCCTATTAATTAAGGCGCATAAAATAAGCGGTAAGAATGTTCAAAAACTTGCACAGTGGCGGGGTGGAAGGGGTGCTCCACCCCTTTCGTAAACAGAACTTCTACGCCAAAGACTATTTAAAAAAAACTGTTATTTTCATTATCTACATACAGTTTAACAAAAATAATGTCCCTTCTTCTGTTTCGAAATTCCTGTGCGTTTCCTAGTTATTTTGATTTTTAGTGTTTGATGTGGTACTAAATTAAGTAATTTATTTATTAGCAATAATAATTATCGGCTAAATATTTAATTCTTTCAACGAAACCTACCTAAATATGGTTTGTTAAGGATTCTAAAAAGCCGAAATCTCTTTATCTCTTTCCAAGTAATTACAATTACAAAAAAAAACATTAGATGAACATTGATGTTAATGTTTATGAAGATATAAACATTTTTGAATTTATAGCAATATTTAATTAACAATAATAATTGTGGAATAAATAACAATTGTTAGCAATAATGATTTATAAATAACAATTACAAGAATTAATAACAATAACACTAGTACCTACATACATAAAATTAGATACTTTGTTCAAACTGTAAACCGTTCTTCTCAATACACATTTCACTGCGACGTATCATAGAACGTCTTAAGTTAACTAAATGATGCACCCTTATTTCATTGCAAGCATCTCTAATGCGATTTTGAAGTTCCTCAAGTGTATTAACCGGAGTGGTATACACTATTTCCTTAATGAATCCCCACACAAAAAAGTCAAGTGGTGTTAAATCGGGGGATCTGGGAGGCCACGCCACTGGACCTCCACGACCTATCCACCTCCCTGGATAGTTATTGTTTAGCCAATTTCTTACATTTCTGCCATAATGGGCCGGGCACCCATCAAGTTGAATCCAAGACTGTCTTCTTAAATTCAAAGGAATGACTTCCCATATATTACCATGGTGTTCTTCTAAAAATTGTAGGAAATTTTTTTAATTTACACGTTGTGGCAAGAAATAAGGTCCAAACACGTGGTTGCCGTAAATTCCAATCCAGACATTTGTACTAAATTCATGTTGAAAACTTCGTGGTCGAATGGCATGTGGGTTTTCATGTGCCCATACATGCAGATTGTGAAAATTTACTATACCACGACGAGTAAAACAAGATTCATCAGTCCACAGTATATTGGATAAGAAATCCCTATTATTTTGAATGGAGTTAAGAACCCACCTACAATAAGTAAGTCTTCGTTCAGCGTCACCTGGACATAAACCTTGAACAGGTTGAAAATGATATGGGCGTCTGTGATCCCGTTTTAAAACCCGGTAAATTTTACTTTGGGAAATACCAAGAGCAATAGCAGCACGTCGAGTACTTGTCGTTGGGTTCCTATTAAATTCCCGCAATATACGGTCTCTATCTCGTCCACGGTTGTTCTGTCGGCCCCCGGGTACATTTTTCAAACCCTGGTTAACAAATCGACGGTGGATACTCACAAAAACGGAATGATGAGGTTGTCGTCTATTTTGAAATCTTCTTCGCTACTCCCTAGCTGCGTATCTTGAATTCCCATTTGCGAACCCATAAATAAAATGAATGTCGGCTTGTTCGCTATTTGTAAATGTAAACGGCATGTTACACTAATTAAAATCTGGCAAATCACATAAAATAACTTTTTAATCTTAAAAATAATAATTAATAACAGTGAAAATATTCAAGATGAAGCAAAATTGTTTGTAGATAAACTTGTAATACGTCAAACTGTCGTTTCAAAATATGACATAATGCTTACTTGTTTTCCAAGGAGTATAATATTTTGTTGCAATTATTACGTACAGTTACAAATACGCTAGTTTTAAATGAAAATTATTTAGCAAACAACAACAAAAATTGAAACAGAAATTGGTACATGCACAAGTTTAATAAAACTTAAAGGAAATTTTTAAGACTTTTGGCAACTGCACAATAATCTATTGTATTGTAAGTACATTTGTAATTTAACAGATTTCAACATATAAAAGTATTGTATTTGAGTAAGGCTTGATATAACAAATATTTATTTTGACTACATTGGAAAAAGATAAAGAATAAGAGATTTCGGCTTTTTAGAATCCTTAACACACCATATTTAGGTAGGTTTCGTTGAAAGAATTAAATATTTAGCCGATAATTATTATTGCTAATAAATAAATTACTTAATTTAGTACCACATCAAACACTAAAAATCAAAATAACTAGGAACCGCACAGGAATTTCGAAACAGAAGAAGGGACATTATTTTTGTTAAACTGTATGTAGATAATGAAAATAACAGTTTTTTTTTAAATAGTCTTTGGCGTAGATGTTCTGTTTACGAAGGGGTGGAGCACCCCTTCCACCCCGCCACTGTGCAAGTTTTTGAACATTCTTACCGCTTGTTTTATGCGCCTTAATTAATAGGCATTATCCCCCAAACATGAAAAAATCTAAGCGTTCGTTTATAAGTCATAAAAAAAATTCGAGAAAAAAAATATAATAACGACATTACACTGTCAGAGAAACAACGGCCAATATCTCTAAAACTGTCGTAGTTAGAGCAAAATTACAAGAGATCAAAATTGTTACTAAGGGGCCGTTATTTTAGAAATATGTATCAGATAATGTCAGTGGCGTACGAAAAAAAAGTTCCTTTATGCAGAATATCCGAAGTACCCGAAAAAAGTAACATCCACTATAGTATTTTCGACAGGAACAATACAACATGTTGATCCTATGCAGGTTAAGATATGTGTAAAATATTTAGTGAATATATCATTCCGTTCAGAAAATATTACACATTAATGTAAAAAAAAATGAAACTTTAACACCTTGTATCTTCCTTAGGAAGCTAGATCGGCCATATATATATATATATATATATATATATATATATATATATATATATATATATATATATATATATATATATATATATATATATATCTCCACGACCTATCCACCTCCCTGGATAGTTATTGTTTAGCCAATTTCTTACATTTCTGCCATAATGGGCCGGGCACCCATCAAGTTGAATCCAAGACTGTCTTCTTAAATTCAAAGGAATGACTTCCCATATATTACCATGGTGTTCTTCTAAAAATTGTAGGAAATTTTTTTAATTTACACGTTGTGGCAAGAAATAAGGTCCAAACACGTGGTTGCCGTAAATTCCAATCCAGACATTTGTACTAAATTCATGTTGAAAACTTCGTGGTCGAATGGCATGTGGGTTTTCATGTGCCCATACATGCAGATTGTGAAAATTTACTATACCACGACGAGTAAAACAAGATTCATCAGTCCACAGTATATTGGATAAGAAATCCCTATTATTTTGAATGGAGTTAAGAACCCACCTACAATAAGTAAGTCTTCGTTCAGCGTCACCTGGACATAAACCTTGAACAGGTTGAAAATGATATGGGCGTCTGTGATCCCGTTTTAAAACCCGGTAAATTTTACTTTGGGAAATACCAAGAGCAATAGCAGCACGTCGAGTACTTGTCGTTGGGTTCCTATTAAATTCCCGCAATATACGGTCTCTATCTCGTCCACGGTTGTTCTGTCGGCCCCCGGGTACATTTTTCAAACCCTGGTTAACAAATCGACGGTGGATACTCACAAAAACGGAATGATGAGGTTGTCGTCTATTTTGAAATCTTCTTCGCTACTCCCTAGCTGCGTATCTTGAATTCCCATTTGCGAACCCATAAATAAAATGAATGTCGGCTTGTTCGCTATTTGTAAATGTAAACGGCATGTTACACTAATTAAAATCTGGCAAATCACATAAAATAACTTTTTAATCTTAAAAATAATAATTAATAACAGTGAAAATATTCAAGATGAAGCAAAATTGTTTGTAGATAAACTTGTAATACGTCAAACTGTCGTTTCAAAATATGACATAATGCTTACTTGTTTTCCAAGGAGTATAATATTTTGTTGCAATTATTACGTACAGTTACAAATACGCTAGTTTTAAATGAAAATTATTTAGCAAACAACAACAAAAATTGAAACAGAAATTGGTACATGCACAAGTTTAATAAAACTTAAAGGAAATTTTTAAGACTTTTGGCAACTGCACAATAATCTATTGTATTGTAAGTACATTTGTAATTTAACAGATTTCAACATATAAAAGTATTGTATTTGAGTAAGGCTTGATATAACAAATATTTATTTTGACTACATTGGAAAAAGATAAAGAATAAGAGATTTCGGCTTTTTAGAATCCTTAACACACCATATTTAGGTAGGTTTCGTTGAAAGAATTAAATATTTAGCCGATAATTATTATTGCTAATAAATAAATTACTTAATTTAGTACCACATCAAACACTAAAAATCAAAATAACTAGGAACCGCACAGGAATTTCGAAACAGAAGAAGGGACATTATTTTTGTTAAACTGTATGTAGATAATGAAAATAACAGTTTTTTTTTAAATAGTCTTTGGCGTAGATGTTCTGTTTACGAAGGGGTGGAGCACCCCTTCCACCCCGCCACTGTGCAAGTTTTTGAACATTCTTACCGCTTGTTTTATGCGCCTTAATTAATAGGCATTATCCCCCAAACATGAAAAAATCTAAGCGTTCGTTTATAAGTCATAAAAAAAATTCGAGAAAAAAAATATAATAACGACATTACACTGTCAGAGAAACAACGGCCAATATCTCTAAAACTGTCGTAGTTAGAGCAAAATTACAAGAGATCAAAATTGTTACTAAGGGGCCGTTATTTTAGAAATATGTATCAGATAATGTCAGTGGCGTACGAAAAAAAAGTTCCTTTATGCAGAATATCCGAAGTACCCGAAAAAAGTAACATCCACTATAGTATTTTCGACAGGAACAATACAACATGTTGATCCTATGCAGGTTAAGATATGTGTAAAATATTTAGTGAATATATCATTCCGTTCAGAAAATATTACACATTAATGTAAAAAAAAATGAAACTTTAACACCTTGTATCTTCCTTAGGAAGCTAGATCGGCCATATATATATATATATATATATATATATATATATATATATATATATATATATATATATATATATATATATATATATCTCCACGACCTATCCACCTCCCTGGATAGTTATTGTTTAGCCAATTTCTTACATTTCTGCCATAATGGGCCGGGCACCCATCAAGTTGAATCCAAGACTGTCTTCTTAAATTCAAAGGAATGACTTCCCATATATTACCATGGTGTTCTTCTAAAAATTGTAGGAAATTTTTTTAATTTACACGTTGTGGCAAGAAATAAGGTCCAAACACGTGGTTGCCGTAAATTCCAATCCAGACATTTGTACTAAATTCATGTTGAAAACTTCGTGGTCGAATGGCATGTGGGTTTTCATGTGCCCATACATGCAGATTGTGAAAATTTACTATACCACGACGAGTAAAACAAGATTCATCAGTCCACAGTATATTGGATAAGAAATCCCTATTATTTTGAATGGAGTTAAGAACCCACCTACAATAAGTAAGTCTTCGTTCAGCGTCACCTGGACATAAACCTTGAACAGGTTGAAAATGATATGGGCGTCTGTGATCCCGTTTTAAAACCCGGTAAATTTTACTTTGGGAAATACCAAGAGCAATAGCAGCACGTCGAGTACTTGTCGTTGGGTTCCTATTAAATTCCCGCAATATACGGTCTCTATCTCGTCCACGGTTGTTCTGTCGGCCCCCGGGTACATTTTTCAAACCCTGGTTAACAAATCGACGGTGGATACTCACAAAAACGGAATGATGAGGTTGTCGTCTATTTTGAAATCTTCTTCGCTACTCCCTAGCTGCGTATCTTGAATTCCCATTTGCGAACCCATAAATAAAATGAATGTCGGCTTGTTCGCTATTTGTAAATGTAAACGGCATGTTACACTAATTAAAATCTGGCAAATCACATAAAATAACTTTTTAATCTTAAAAATAATAATTAATAACAGTGAAAATATTCAAGATGAAGCAAAATTGTTTGTAGATAAACTTGTAATACGTCAAACTGTCGTTTCAAAATATGACATAATGCTTACTTGTTTTCCAAGGAGTATAATATTTTGTTGCAATTATTACGTACAGTTACAAATACGCTAGTTTTAAATGAAAATTATTTAGCAAACAACAACAAAAATTGAAACAGAAATTGGTACATGCACAAGTTTAATAAAACTTAAAGGAAATTTTTAAGACTTTTGGCAACTGCACAATAATCTATTGTATTGTAAGTACATTTGTAATTTAACAGATTTCAACATATAAAAGTATTGTATTTGAGTAAGGCTTGATATAACAAATATTTATTTTGACTACATTGGAAAAAGATAAAGAATAAGAGATTTCGGCTTTTTAGAATCCTTAACACACCATATTTAGGTAGGTTTCGTTGAAAGAATTAAATATTTAGCCGATAATTATTATTGCTAATAAATAAATTACTTAATTTAGTACCACATCAAACACTAAAAATCAAAATAACTAGGAACCGCACAGGAATTTCGAAACAGAAGAAGGGACATTATTTTTGTTAAACTGTATGTAGATAATGAAAATAACAGTTTTTTTTTAAATAGTCTTTGGCGTAGATGTTCTGTTTACGAAGGGGTGGAGCACCCCTTCCACCCCGCCACTGTGCAAGTTTTTGAACATTCTTACCGCTTGTTTTATGCGCCTTAATTAATAGGCATTATCCCCCAAACATGAAAAAATCTAAGCGTTCGTTTATAAGTCATAAAAAAAATTCGAGAAAAAAAATATAATAACGACATTACACTGTCAGAGAAACAACGGCCAATATCTCTAAAACTGTCGTAGTTAGAGCAAAATTACAAGAGATCAAAATTGTTACTAAGGGGCCGTTATTTTAGAAATATGTATCAGATAATGTCAGTGGCGTACGAAAAAAAAGTTCCTTTATGCAGAATATCCGAAGTACCCGAAAAAAGTAACATCCACTATAGTATTTTCGACAGGAACAATACAACATGTTGATCCTATGCAGGTTAAGATATGTGTAAAATATTTAGTGAATATATCATTCCGTTCAGAAAATATTACACATTAATGTAAAAAAAAATGAAACTTTAACACCTTGTATCTTCCTTAGGAAACTAGATCGGCCATATATATATATATATATATATATATATATATATATATATATATATATATATATATATATATATATATATATATATATATATATATATATATATATATATATATATATATATATATATATATATATATATATATATATATATATATATATATATATATATATATATATATATATATATATATATATATATATATATATATATATATATATATATATATATATATATATATATATATATATATATATATATATATATATATATATATATATATATATATATATATATATATATATATATATATATATATATATATATATATATATATATATATATATATATATATATATATATATATATATATATATATATATATATATATATATATATATATATATATATATATATATATATATATATATATATATATATATATATATATATATATATATATATATATGCACAAAGAAAATCACACCTAACACAATTTATCCTATGTGTAAGACACGATGTCTATTGTGTTGATACAGGAAAATAATGGTGAAACTGTTCATAAATGTGTCACACAAAAACACCATACCTACAATGTGTCACACCACACGTTCCTAAATTACGTATTTGTGTCTTTGATCGTCACAGACACATCGCGGGAATTTGTTTAACACAATTCCTACTTCATGTTACTTCTCTATTTTTAATATGTAACAATGCCTTGTGTGTGAATTCAATTCCTACATCGTGTAAAAGATCACACAATGCCTTTTTAGGGCCACATTGTGACGTCACTCAATATTTTGTGTGGTTTTTGACGCAAAATAAAGGAAATGTGACTTAACAAAGAACGACGTCGCCAACGACACATTTCCCTTTTAGGAATAAAATGCTCACTGGACAATTGCGTCTTTTATATACCCACCTACCATGTTTATATTAAAGTGGCGGGGGCTAGATGTTTGTCGTTTGTCGGTATACTGTATGTAAATGTAACATCTACTGGAAGAATATTTAAGCTGAGGCTGTGATTCATATGTATACATAAAAGTAAGTATTCTACAAATTTGTTTTTATTATAATAAATAAATTTCAAACAGAACAAAGTAATATATATGTACATATGTTTCCGCAGATATCTTAAAATAAATCAGGAGGACGACTCGTTATTCTACACATATTATACGCGTGGTATGCATTATTAAAATTCCAGTAATGACTTTTTTAGTAGTCTTAGAGTAGGTATATTTATTTTGTTTATCTAATAAATATGTTGTACCACTAGTACCAAAGTATATAATTATAATGTGCTAGTACTAACAAAGTTTACTCTGTAAACTTTGGTAATAGATTGCATGCGTTTAAAAACAAAAAAATTTAAAACAGTTGGTGGTAACCGCAAGGGCTCCAAAATATAAACCCTTGTCTAACCTAACCACCTTGAACTAATAATTTTTCCATTTTAATAGGCTTCTTTATGCTATACGTAACTTTTCATTTTAATAGTCCTCATTTCTTCATACTGACATCAATTGACGTGGAGTAATATAGGGTAATTCCAACAAATATTTTATTATTTTTAATAATATATGTCTAAAACATGAATTGGAATATACCGGGTGTGAAAATATTTAGAAAAACATGCGTCGTATCGGAAAACAAAAAAATAGTGGTTCAATATTTTTGAAAAAACTATTCAGACATACCAAACTCAACCCCCCCACTCCACCCACTGGGGCGGGGGTGGGGGTAACTCTCGAATTTTAAATGGCAACCCCCAACTTTTATTGCAGATTCCGATTCTACGATGAAAAATAAGAACTTTTTGTCCCAAACTTTTTTTTGTATACCGGCTACATGTCGCTCAAATCGACGGTCTAAAAATAATAAAGCGGAAGCAAAAGTCCTGGGACGGTCAAATATTTAGAACAATATGCGTCGTATCGGAAAACAAAAAAATAGGGGTTCAATATTTTTGCAAAAACTATTCAAACATACCAAACTCAACCCCCCCACTCCACCCAGTTACCCCCACCCTCGCCCTCGACCCCCCACAACAAAAGGTTTGGGACAAAAAGTTCTTATTTTTCATCGTAGAATCGGAATCTGCAATAAAAGTTGGGGGTTGCTATTTAAAATTCGGGAGTTACCCCCACCCCCGCCCCAGTGGGTGGAGTGGGGGGGTTGAGTTTGGTATGTCTGAATAGTTTTTTCAAAAATATTGAACCCCTATTTTTTTCTTTTCCGATACGACGCATATTTTTCTAAATATTTGACCGTCCCGGGACTTTTTTGACACCCGATATGTAAGAATGCGCCTTTATGAAAGACCTTTTAAATAAAACCATAATGCCATTTTTATTAATAATTGTTTTTTAGCAGTTGGTCTGAGAGTGTGGTAAATTTTACACGGACAGTCTTAACTTGTCAAAGTCAAACTGTGGTTCTTTATCGTTTTAAAAATACCTACCATGTAAATTTAATAAAACATTTCCGTGCAACTGCTGGGTCGGTGCCTTCCCTTTACCTACATATACGAGTATATTTATCTAAAGTAATGAATATGGATTGGATTTTAACTATTTACAAATTTGCTGTAGGTATACTGACAGCTCAAATTGTCCTCGATCGTAGGAAAGCCTAGCGCAATTGGCACGTAACCAAATCCTAACAGCAGGGCATAATTTCTGATATCCTGCATTGAAACTATTGACATATCTCCTTTTATTTCGACATTAACAGAATTTATTAATAACCGCGCCGTTTACTAATATTAATTATTATAAGGTGATACTTGGTGATAAGGTGATTCTTATTTCATTTTCCTTTTTATCGGTACACGATAATAATAAGGATTTAGTTTTGAGAAACAGAACACTAGCATGACAAATTAAATATTAACTAAACCAAAATGGCAACGTCACGCGTGCTTACCCAGGACCGTATTTAGTTTTCATCTAACATTTATTATATTACACTTGGTCTGTGATTGATTAGGTATATGCTCAGTTTAGCCAGTAATATTTTTTTTTACAAATTATTATTACCCAGCAAGGACCACGTGGAGGTATGAGCATATTCCTAGCCAGGAAGGGAAGGGTAAGGTGTGGATTTAGTGTTAAGTTTATAAGCATAGTACACATAAGTGCAAAAATTCAATTAAAACGTATTCTTCAATTAAGTAAAATAAATAACATTAATTTATATAGTTTGCTTATAAATATGTGGGTTGAAAGGATCCATGGGATTATAAAAATAAATAATATTTCTTTTAAGTAACAAATAATAAATAATATAAAAATAACAAATATATAAAATTATTTATTTATTTATTGATAAAACAAGACAGGTGTACAAATATAAACACTAATAGGTTGGAAAATAAATAATTTATTCACTGACACTATCACTGCTTTCTTCAGAATCTTCATTTAGATTTATTACAAACCGATGTTGATTAGCGTTTGTTGCTCTTCCAAGTTCGAATTCCTTGTTTTAGTTGACTATACTAATTCAATTGGATTGAAGATGCAAATATCCGTAGGTAATCTTAGAACATGAGCTTTAGCCATTTCATCATCCTACAACATATTTGTTCGAAAAATTATTTTTCTTGACGATATCCAAAAGTTGAGCCTTGAAATTTTGAAAAATTCTAAATTGTGTGATATTAAAAATTCTTGGATGTCTTTTTCCTTCGTGCTTGTATTCGGAATCTTCTCTAAAAGTCTTGAGTGGTATGGGGCGTTATCCATAACTATAACGCTATTCTTTTGTACATTCGCTAGTAAACTATTCTTAAGCCACTCCTCAAAAATGCCAGAATTCATATTTTTGTGGTAGTCAACGATTGAATCCTCCAATTTTATTCCACTGAGATTTAGGCAATAAGGAACCCATCCATTATTAGTACCACAATGTAGAATTACTGAATCGGTTTCCTCTATTTGGAGGCATATCTACTTTGCATCTGTCGGAGTCATCTGTCCAGCTTCTTTTGACTGTATCATGTGTGTCGTACCAAGTTTCGTCCAAGTACTAAATAGGTCGTTGTTCTTTTCTGAATTTGATTATGCTTTCCAAATATTCCAAGCGCCACAAAACAATTCTACGACTTTCCATTATCGTCGCCCTTTTATTGACGATTTTAAATGTAAATCCTATTTTTCTAAGCCATCGCTATAACGTTTGTTTGCTAATTTGCAACCGACCGCTCGAAGTCAATTCCAATAGTAATGAATGGACAGTTGGAATTTCACTTTTCCAATATTCATCATAAATTGTGTCTAGTAGCAACTTCGCAAGAGATGTGTCAATTTCCTTTGGTTTTCCTGCGTCAACTCGTACTTTCCGTTCAGTAATTCCTTTTTTAAGTATTCTGTAGATAGTCGATTTCGGTACCTCTGTCAAATATGACGCCTTTTCTGCAGCCCCAGTCTCTCGTTCACTGGCAACTATATTTTTGTATACGTTTAATACAATTTGCTGTGCCTGTATTCCTAATTATTTCCTACTTTTTTTTAACTGGCGTTGCATTTAAATCCCCCGATTTTGACTGGTGATAGGCTGAGGATCTTCCCACGGTCTAAACATTTTACGATATTTAAAGAACACATATGAAACACAGTTTAATTAAATGCACTTTAACACACCAAACTAAAAAAATTCACAAAACACTGTTTCCAAATAGACTCAAATTTATCACAATACCCGCCAAATAATCACAATGTCCCGCACAATATACCTAATCACTAAAAACCTAATCACAAAATATATTAATAAATACATATACCGGAAATACCAAATTTATGCACTTAATATCACTATAATTAATCACATTATCCCCCAATTAATCACAATGTCCGCTAAAATATACCTAATCACTTTAAAATATTAAATACCTATACCAAAAATACCAAGTTTACTTACCCAATATGCCTATAATAAGTCGCGTCGTAGCTATAGACCATGAGATGTCTAGAATTCTAGAATATCGCTACCGAAATGAAATACTTTCCTGCACAGTCATAACCTAGGATAATATGCGTCCGATTGTAGCCAGATAGTGAAGTATATCCGTGGTCTTTATGGTTTACATGTAGTATAACAAAATATTGATCACACTATACCTTTCGTCATATCATAAAACAATTGGATGGTGAATGCGATAGAATAAGAATGTTTCCCATTCAAATATCATTGGCATTCCTTTGGATGCCTAAGACCATCGAACGTTTTGTGGTAAAGTGGGGTCCACAATAATTCTTGAAATAGAATTAATACAGTTATTCTTTAATTTAGTGTATCACTTTGATGGGTTTTGTGTTATTAGTATTCTATCAAAACATAACTTGTTGAATGAAAGCGCCTTTATAGTGACGATTTTAGCTTGCTGTAAGAAAAGTTATACTGCCCCGATCTCCCATTGCGGCAATTGTGGATATCCTTTGAAAACTTTTAATGTCTCATATTTCGATATTACAAACAGTACTTTGGTCTACGTTTCTGTGCGAACTCAAATACATCCCGTAAATGTTTCATTTATTTTACAATCAATCAAATAACCCAAATCTTGTATATCCCTGGGTTTATGTTAGGTAGACATGTTGCTATAACCATGTAAAATTATGTATGAATCGGTGTTTAAATGTATGCTAATTACTATTTGTTGTGTTTATATTAAGATACAGACCGCGTCTAAACAAATACAGGACTATTTGAATTGGCGGCTGTTTACTATTTATGGTGTGAAGTATTATTACAACACTTCTAAGTCAAAGTATAAACGTCTTGTATTCAATTTACATCTAATGTGATTCTTAATCAATATAAACTAATTTTAATAATTCAAAAGCAAAAGCAGTTTTCATTTCCTTAAATTTTAATTTTTACTTAGGTATATATTAGCTACAGTATTTTTAAGATTATATCTGGTAATAGGAAGACCTAATTATGTGCTTAATGCAAACATTTAAATGCTACGAATTTACGATACTTAGATAATGTAAATAATATGTTTTTAACATTGGAAATGTTTATGTTTAGACAAAAGTATATGGGTACCAAGTTAGAAGTTTTCGTTCAAGGCCAAGACAGCGGTGTCGCGATCGAGTGACGCAATACATGTAGATATCGCAGCGATCGGCCTTCTAGCGGCGTAAAGAGTACTGGGGAGTGGGGAGTATTCAGTGCAGCTATATTAGAAGAGGTGGCGCGTTGCTAGTAGTGATGGGAATAATCGGGATATTTTCATAATCATGATTTTCATAAATTTAATAATTCGAGTGTAAACGAATGCCCAACGATAATTAAAATAAAAGAACAAGTGTAGGGTACAAACGTATATTATTGTAAACTAACTAACAAAACCTCTACATATTATTCCTTTCATATGGCCGTCAAAGCAGCCCATAAATACTTTACAGTTATCGAAGCTGTCTCGCCCTGAAGGCAATTAAATACGTCTACCTAACATAAACAATAAACATATCGCTCAGCCGGTACGGTCCTATCCTAAAAGAGTCGACACCGGGCATTAGTGTTTACACGAGATATATAATCGAATTTATTTAGGATGAACTTATAAAAATTCGAATTGTTTAATCGAATTTGTAGTATATACAACATGAGTAGGTTCCCATTGTCAATTATGATAGCAAAAATGAAATCATAAATCACTAAATAAGAGATTCTGATTTAGCTAATGAGCGGCCGCGTTTTAAGAATATACATTCAGCAGCATACACATTTAAAAGAGTAAACTGATGAATTTGAATAATGAATTTATTATTTGAATTGTTTCTTATTTATAATTTTTTAAATAAAATAGAATGCCTGACAGCATTCACTGCATAATTCCCCATCGTAAAAGCTGCCTGGGTCACTTGGCCGCTAGTGTTTATTAATTATTAATCTTATGAATATTAGTTTTACCTGTAATATCAAAACTGTTCAAGTATAAGTAGTAAATCCTTTAATTTTACTTGCCCAAAAAATAGTAATGACGTCAACAAAAATCATATTTTATATACACTATATTGCGGTCACAAATTACAAAATCTCAAAAAAAAATAGTTTTCGGGAAAACGCTATCATTTATAAAAGTTTTTACTTGTCCAAAAAATAGTAACGACGACGACAAAAATCATATTTTTTATACGGTGTGATCACAAATTACAAAATCTCAAAAACTGTTTACTTTTCGGGAAAAGCTATTATTTATAAAAGTTTTTGCTTGCCTAAAGCAATGTCGACAAAAAATATGTTTATTATACGGGGTGGTCAAAAATTACAAAATCTTAAAATTCGGTAAGAGTGAAGTTTGTACTTTTTGATCACCACGTATAAAATTATACATTGTCGAGAAAATTTTAGTGTTTATAAAAGCTTATACTTGCTCAAAAAATAGTAATGACGTCGACAAAAATCGTATTTTTATAAGGGGTGGTCACGAATTACAAAATCTCAAAAAATGTTTAGTTTTCGGGAAAACGCTATTACTTACAAAAGTTTTTGCTTGCCCAAAGTAATGTCGACAAAAATTATGTTTATTATACGGAGTGGTAAAAAATTACAAAATATTAAAATTCGGTAAGAGTAAAGTTTGTACCTTTTGATCACCACGTATTAAAAATTTATGATGATTTTGCCACAATTATGTTTTTATATAGGGTCATCAAAAATCACAGTTCTCTTCGATAAAAATCCGCAAAAATCATATTTTTTATACGGGGTGGTCGCACATTATAAAATCTCAAAAAATGTTTAGTTTTCAGGAAAACGCTATTATTTTTAAAAGTTTTTGCTTGCCTAAAGTAATGTCGACAAAAATTATGTTTATTATACGGGGTGGTCAAAAATTACAAAATCTTAAAATTCGGTAAGAGTAAAGTTTATACTTTTTGATCACCACGTATAAAAAACTAATGATGATTTTGCCACAATTGTTTTTATACGGGGTAATCAAAAATCACAGTTTATTCGACAAGAATCATATTTTTTTTACGGGGTGGTCGCACAGTACAAAATCTCAAAATTTTTAGTTTTCAGGAAAACGCTATTATTTTTAAAAGTTTTTGCTTGCCTAAAGTAATGTCGACAAAAATCATATTTTTTATACGGGGTGGTCACAAATTACAAAATAACAAAAAATTTTTAGTTTTCGGGAAAACGCTATTATTTATAAAAGTTTTTGCTTGCTTAAAGTAATGTCGACAAAAATTATGTTTATTATACGGGGTGGTCAAAAATTACAAAATCAATTCAAGAGTAAAGTTTGTACTTTTTGATCACCACGTATAAAAAACTAATGATGATTTAGCCATAATTGTTTTTATACGGGGTGATCAAAAATAACTGTTTCCTCTTTTCAAATTTTAAGATTTTGTAATTCTTAACCACCCTGTGTATACAACACAATTTTTGACAAAGTCATCACTATTTTTAGGCAAACAAAAACTTTTTTTAAAAATAGCATTCATTCGAAAACAAAAAAAATGAGACTGTAATTTTTGACCACCCCATGCAAGATAACCTGTTTAAAACGACAAGACCTTCAGGGTCAAACGAACAAAAAAATCGTAACACAACTGAGTTTTATTTTTATTCAATTCACTTGAGAAAATTTTACCAGTTGTGTCTGGTATTTTCAATACGCCTGCGATACTTGCGTAATATGTAAGATCTGTGATTGTTTTTTAAGTTTAACTGCAAATCCAATATAAGTTGGTTAATTAAAAACTATGTTTATTATTTCTTACTAAATACCTAACTCGTAAATTGAGATGTGTATTATATTAGTAATACTTAAGTTTTTCAAAAATAAAATGCTAAAAAATTATGTTTATATTTATATATAACCTTGTGTGTATAATAAACGGTTAATAGACCTATCCTGTTAGAGCAAGCGAGTAAGATAAATACAACGCAACTTGTATTGAATGAGACAATAACTCGGTGCGTACTACGTTCTGCGCATTCTTGTGGCAAATTGTGACAGTATCCGTACTCAATATTATATTAAATTATTAACTAACATGTTATTCTAAATTTATAAAATGCTAGGGACCCAATCGTACGCCAAACATTACTAATAAACACTTAATAAACATAAGCATTCTAAAGCCAATCTGGAAATTGCCACAAGCATGCACGCGCACCATAGTATTTGACGTATTCGAAACAACTCAAAAGGATCGGTATATTATGTTTCATATATTTTGTTATCATTTCCAATGTCTCCGATAGTTGCAAGGATTGCGAAATCTGTGAATTTTTCTGTTATAAATTAGCCTAATAAGCTATATTTAAATGATTGTTGTCCAAACATTACAAACAGTTTTGCTCTTCAGACTTTCTTGGCGGGTTGAGAGAAAATATATTAATTGGTAAATACCTACAGTATTTGTTCAAAACTGAATATTCATTATTGAACCGACTTCGTACGCTCACAAAAAAACTTGATTTTTCAACATTTTTCGTAATATTTTATTAATTTTCTCTAATATTAGGATTTAATACAATTCGCTAATAACAATTATTATTATTTACAATTTTTATCTAAAGTCTTTTTTACTCGAAGAATTGACAAAAATGCTATTTTTGTTTAGTTATGAATTGATATATCACGAAGCTATAGCGTTTACAATAAAGTATAGATTTAATTTGTCGGTGCTAATAGGACTAAATAAATAATAGTAGCTAAAAGGACCATAACTTCTTTTTCGTTATAATTTCCAAGAGATTAATTGTGGAACCATGTGTTCCCCACGTTTATTTTTGTTAATTGAAGCCGCATGAATTCATTTGTGTATTTGGTGCCGAGTTATTTATTGTTCTGTTGATAAATTTACACCCGAATATACCCATATCCACTAACGAACGCAAATGGCCATCTTTGAAGTGTTTCCTTCACTCAAACTCTCCAATCCCAGGCTAACAGCCACTCGTAAGCATTTGGCGCCCTCATTGCTTCGTGTTAGCGCCTCAAGTGGTTTCCGTATATTTTTCAAAGAACGGCCGAGCCTACTGACATATTTATAGTTCTGGTTCTGGACTTCTCGTTTCCAACGGCGGTGGTGCTATCTGATGTTCCACCCGATGAACAAAGGCTTGGCCTGTTTCAATCATGTTTCAATGAGGAAATAAATTTGTTGTCAATGTTTTAAAGGAAAGTTTGTTGTACCTTACAGTTATTTTATTTCACAAACACAAAATATGTAAGCAACAGTTTTCAGCACTCCTCTTCCTCATATGACAGAACATTAATGTTATCATAATCGAGGCATTTTTTAACCTGCGAGTTGAGCCTTTGCGATATGTACTTGTCTAATGTCTAATGCATCAAACTGGGCCGATCTCTCTCGAAGTGATCTTATCTTATGAATTTCCGTATCTAAGTGGATATAAATGGGATGGTGGCTCGGATGGTGGCCATAATAGGCAAGTTGGCTAGTCTTATAAATATTTAAATATGATATTATTATAAATAATATAATAATGGCAATATAATATTTATCTATAATAAAAAATGGTAGTAGTTGAAATGTACATAATATGTATAATGTATAATACAGGAAGCCACAAGTACCCTTACGTTCTGTTGATTCAGAAAAAACGAATGTTAGACAAGAATAGTCGCATCGTATCGCAATCTTATTCGCGCAAAAACCATCTCCAATAT
Source organism: Tetropium fuscum (assembly GCA_964058915.1). Lineage (NCBI taxonomy): Eukaryota > Metazoa > Arthropoda > Insecta > Coleoptera > Cerambycidae > Tetropium > Tetropium fuscum. The sequence continues at coordinate 778,018 of CAXKVY010000133.1, forward strand.
AATACTGTTAATTCAGCGATTTAGTTAATTGTTAACGAAAGAGAAAGTTACATAATGTAATTTAATACTAGCGCACTTAGCAGATTGGAAAGTTCATTACAATTTAGTTGAATTCGAGGTTGGATAATTTTGTTTCAAAACAAGGAATTAATTAATCTGATTTACTAACAAAAAATTGTTTTGGCGTTAAACAAATAATATTTACAGGTGTTAATTGGAAATATAATGTAAAAGTTCTCGCTTTATTGTTTTTAAGATACATTTTACGTTGTTAATAAAATTATTTCTATCAACAAAGTCGAATTGGTGTTAAATAATGGTCCATTTGAATGCTGGTGATAAATGTATTTCTTATATTACACATGCGCCGTCCCAGTATACAAATAGAGCTAATTTTAAAAAGTATTTTGAACTAACAGGAAGCAATGAGAGTATATGTAATATTTTAAAATGCGCCTTGAATTTATATTAATATTAAGCCTGTGTATTCCTTTTAGCATTTAACACAAAATAGAATATATCAATCGATGTCAATAAGAGTATAATATCCTACATTTTCTAAGAGATCGTAAACTCTACGTGTGTCCCGGTTAAGCAAGAAGATTATTTCCAACATGTACTACATCGGCTGCGTCGTGGAATGCAATATTTTACTGTTGGTATGTACACTGTACAAAAAAATAACCTCTCCTAAAATTGTGTGCTAAGTCTTCCTGTTGTATCAAGTAATGAATATCGCAGTAAGTAAATCAACGTAAACGGTAGGAGGGAATAGAAGCTTTGTACGTTGTCAAACATTCTACGATATGAATAAACGGAACAATGGCTTATATACTTGCAAAATTCAAAGTAAATGCTTCAAGGGGTACGAATAAAATTGTAAGTAAATCCTTTAGCTGAAAAGTAAGAAGCAAATGCTGATGAAATAAAACGATCGGCTTCAAACGTATGAATAAAGCCAACCATTTGCTTACAAGTACGAGCAAAGTACGAGTTACAAGTACGATTAATTCTGCCGGGTTTACATTAAATTTCGTACTCGTATTCCTCGAGTTTTAGTCTCCAGCGTGCCAGGCGGCTGCCAGGTCTTTTATCGAGAAAAGCCACTTTATGGGTCTATGATCGGTTATTAGTTTAAACTTGCGCCCCAATATGTACGCGCGGAGTGATTTAGAGCCCATACAATGGCTAACAGCTCACGCTCTATAGTCGAGTATTTAGTTTCCGCTTTGCAAAGTGTTCTTGAAGCAAAGGCTATTAGTAAATCTTTACCAACGGGGCCTTATGATAGCACCGCACCAATAGCAAAAGCACTCGCATCGGTGGTGAGTATAAACGTTTCGTCAAGATTTGGGTACATTAGAAATGGGGTTGAAGTAAGAGCTTGTTTCAATTCTTCTTGTGTACTGGATAGGGCTGGAACCTTTGATGTAACTATAACACTTGTGGGGTAGTTTCCACAAACACCAAAACACTTTCACTTCGCTCGACGCGCGTTTCGCCAACCAAGTTGGCATCATCCGGAGACGATTAAAACTAATCTTAAACTACAAAATCTACCATTTTTATACCATATGGTGACGTCACTAATGATATCACCGTGAAATTTACGCGTGACTAATCACGCTTCAATGATCGGTTGCTAAGCATCGCCTAAAGCGGACTATACGGTATAGGTCCCTTGTCGCTATTCATACTACTTTTACATTTTACAATTTCTATGCTCTCAAATGCATCCAACTGTCTATTATTGGTCATATTTCTAACTAATCTTAAATAACTAATATCTATTCTATGATTGTTGTCAAAAGCATGTTGTGCAACACTAGACTTATCTGTTCTTCCATATTTTAGATGAGCCATGCTCTTTAAATCTGGTGTTATTAATTGATCGTCTCGTTTGTTCAACATATTTTCGATCACAATCATTACAACTAATTTCGTAAATCCCAGACCTTTCATTTGGAACAATTTTATCCTTTGGATTGTCTAAAAGTTGTTGTAATTTATTACTCGCCGAATGAATCGCTTTTATACCCACGTTTTTGAAGACCTTACTCAAACCACGAGTAAACCGGGATTCGTACGGGATGGATACATATTTTGGAGTCTATATCCTTTTGAAAGGTCGTAGAATTACGAAGTGTGTCCTTAAATTCGCTTCCTAATTAGTTTATCAACTATATCTCTAGGATAACCATTACTCACAGCTATATCTTTAATTAATACTTTTTCTTCTTCAAACCTCTCATTACTGAGAGGGAAACTTTGTAAACGATGGACAAGAAAATTGAAACTTGCCATTTTATGTGTCTTCTTGTTCTTCTTGTGTCATCATTAGAACAGGCCGCAGGTCTCAACACGCACAATTTTGTTATTTACAACCGTGTCTCCAACATTTTAGATATGCACTATTACCCATTTTTATGAAGCATTTGCTTGCAAGTATAATGTAATCATTATTCATATAGAATGAAGCAATTGCTTTTACTCCTACCTTTTGCTCTAAGCATTTGCTTTTCCTTCTACCTTATGCTTATAAGCATTTACTTTTATTCACATGGCCCATTGTATCGAAGAGGGTGTAAACATACTTGAAGACAGACCGAGTATTTATTTTATTAAATAAAAGAAATGTGTACATACAAGTTGTTTTAGATACATTTTTTGACAAATTACAAGGGAAATATCACTATTACAGAGAAATACTACTACGAGAAATGATTTGATTTGATTGAAGTAGAAACCGAGGCAGAAACTCTAGAATAGATTAGCTACATATTTAATCTAACACGCATTCTAATGATTATATTTTTCATTGTTATTTATTATTTGTATGTATATCAGCTTGGAGTATTTAGTTCAAGTTCTTAGATGACTATAAAAATAGACCCTAATCAATAGAAGGTCTAAATTTATTGTAATTCGTTATAGACATTATTGATTATGTAATTGAAAAAAGAACTAATTGGTTCAAGGTATTTTATGATTTCATCTGCTCAATTGTACCCTTAAAAATGATAAATCCACAGTGCTATTAAATTTAAGCCAAGTGCTATTAAATTTAAGCTATCCAAGCTTAGCTGAGAACGGTGTAAACTGTCTTTTAATAACTATAACTCAAAAATCCTCTACAAATACGACTTTATAGCGTATCAAATTTCCTATCGAAATCGGAAATTATAACGTCAAAAACTTTATTTTCAACAAAATAAGTCTATTATAAGTATTAAAATAAGTCTATTTCAATTAAATAAGTCTATAAAAACTATTTAAAAACCGAAAAATTACTATTTTTTTGTTTTTATTTAGCTATTTAAAATTCTTTCACAAAATTACACCCTCGTGTACAAAAAATACGAAAAGAGGCATAAAAAAATTACAGCAAAAATTATCTAGGTACTAAAGTTCATTCAATATGTATATGTAGTTAACTGACCGCATATAAGATACCGCGCAGTTGCCTCATGTAATTCTCAAATTTCTCAATATTCAAGTAAACTATCATATTCCACAATTCTATATAAATATTATATATATTATTTGTGAATGTCATAAAAGAATTATTGTTCATACAATAATATATTATAGCCCAAGATGTTAGCCATTTTTACATTTATTTTCGTCTACTTTAAATTATGGAAATTCCCTAAAGATTTATTTTTATAGTTAAAAGCGGCAACGCCGCTCTACAGTAGACGGAATACTGGATAATCGAGCAGTGTATCTCTTTTTAACTTATTGGAATGACGCGCCGTCTGTGTTAGTTTGACAGTCCCTATGGACTCTCGGAACGTTCGGATCTCTTACAGTGGCGGGTTTGCGGGTATTGCGCTTATTTCTATAATCTGCAACGGTCATCCGCATTGGTTGAGATATTCGCGTATATATATAGTGCTGTTTAAATGTTACTGTGATACAATATAATACGGTTATTTTTATTATCTGAGCGGTGTAGGTAGGTGGTACCTCTGACGAAACAAAAAAGTCCTGTAACTAAAAATAAACTAATTATTTATTTTCAGTACAGATACTTAGGTATTTATGTATTTTCAGAGGTACCTAAGTACCTCCTAGTGTTGGTAGGTAAATTTTAAGTCCCGTTTTTTAAATTGTTTTTATCCTGGAGCTTATACAAAGAGTCAAAACGGCAAAGCAAGACGTTTACCTACCTATATATTATTTATATACCTACCTATGTAGGTATACACCGCTACGAGAGTCGAAATAAAAAAATGGCGGTTAGCAAAAATATGGCAAAAATAAGTTAGAAAAGTATGGCGGTTAGCAAAAATTTTTGTTCGTTTCGTATGAAACCTGAAAAACGCAGATTTTCACCCGACCTCGCTTTATTTACAAGATAGGATAGATATGTTAAAAAATGTAAGGAAAATATTATTTGACGGCAAAAATTTATAGTGGGGGTTAGAGCAGAGCCGACTTTAACAAAAAAAATGTTGATTTATGGGCTGCTCGAAGTAGGTACTGACGTGTGTAGGTAGGTACTAATAGGTACCTCCTCCACTTAAGACATTTCTCAAATAATTTTATCCAAAAAATATCCCATTGCTTGAGGTTGCTAGGTTATAAATACAACGATATAAGTTAGGCGTTTTATTGTATACTTTGCATACATTGTATTGCATACTTCAGTAGGTACCTATTGTTCATTGACTTTATTTTTATGTAGGTACTTACCATCCTTAGATCACAAATTAATAACTTACATCAGATCCTATAGACTGTTTATAAAATTAAAATCGTGTACCTACCTAGCCACGAATGAAATGAAAATTTACATTGACGGTAAAATACCTCAAGGTCAGTTTCTAATTTTGATTGGCTGTAAAAAGTGTGTGTATTGGAAATCGCTTTGCGATGAGAAGTTGGTAGGTAGGTATGTATTGCATTTGTAATTATTTTAAAAAATGTGTTGTATTTAGTCTCGGTTTAGTTATGTAGGTACCTATTAACAAACAAGCTCTGATCTTTGTCAAAGCATTGAGTCAAAGTAAATCGGCGTTGAGTGCTGACGATTTGGTAGGTTAGGTAGGTACCTACTTACGCAATAAATATGACTGTATATCAATTGCAAGCATATTTATTTTATTTTTCCGTTTTAAAGTTTATTTTTCACGGCTACTTAGCTGTTTTGTACATATTATTTTTGTTTCTTGTGGGAAATATGGCTACTAGCGAGCCACCCACTAAAAAATGGTAACGCGCTGAAAGCAATACTTCATGAGTGGTGTGGAAATATGCATATAAAAACCTTCTACTTTCACCCCCCTAAGAAAAAATAAAATTTCTACGCCAATGAAAAACATTGTGTAGGTCAGGGTTGCCGGTCGTTCAACTACACATACATATTGTACGCCGTATAGCAATACATAATGTTTCTAAGATACTTATTCGAAGATATATGTATAATTAACGTTAACGTCATCAATGCTACGTCTAGGTAGATATAACCCAGTACCCAGTATAATATATCAAATTACTGCTGGTAACTCCCAAATTATATATGTATGTATACACATAATATTATAGCAAGACGTTTGATACAGTACATCTCGGATATATAAGAAATAAAAAAAACTTTTAAGTAACCTGTCACACGCGCCGACTTCAAAACTGCTACTCCGTTGAACAATTCCCCGGTCGATCACAGGACCGTATTACGTAAAATACACTTAAGATCACACTTGCTTCTTAATTCGCGAGTAACTGTTAACTATCTTACTTCGTGCTATAGATGATAACATACCTGTGAAGGTGTACATAGTATACCTAAGTAATCCCAATTCATCCTGCTTAATATTCATGAGAAAAGTTTTGAATGCAGTAAATTTCGTACTTTCCACCGACACCAAGAGTAAACGTGTTATTATTTCTGCCTCTGCGACTGTGTGTTGTAGGTTTAAAGGGAGCATCATATTATCAGTCTTATTCAAATATTCATACCAACTAACATACCCGGACTGGAGCATCTCAACTTCAACTAGAACCGGCATCCCGTAAAATATGCAACACGTGAAATGAGAACTGAGCACACATGCACATATGGGCAAGTGTGCTCCTATTTCCATTAGTGAAATTCCCTACTTGATATAACTAGTGCCTTTCAGGTTTTAATTACCAGATGAGACCTCAACAGCTAATAGGGAACATTCCCATTTTTTATTGCATAAAAATGTTCCACCATACTGAGACATAAGATATGCGAAATATGACGCCTTAATTCCCAATAATAAATTTGTTATAAATTATTAAAGTGTCTGTTTCAAACAGGTTCAAAGTCGTGGCGCTACAGCCTACAATTTACAAGCGACGAGGAGACCGATTCGGTCGGCTACCGGAGATCCCAGCACTCGACCGCTTGATTTCATAGATCATATTGTAGGCTGTGACGTCACAGTTCGTTTCGGGCCGCTTCAATTTTGTCGCTGTTTAGATCCTTCGTACTGATCGCGCGGAATTAGAAATCTTATTTTTTTTATGAATTACACGATTTATTACAACGTTACGCTGTGGTTTTTAGTATTATATTTAAAATTTTAGTCATGTTCCCTATTTCTGCGGTTTTCTCTTCGCTGGATTCTTATGTTTTCACTGCACTGTTTTATTAAAATCACAGTTTTATTAGATTTTTCCTACCATCCTTTTGCCATAATTACTTATTGAATGAAAATTCTAGTAATCACATATTATATCAATATAAGCTAAATGCACACCTTTTATTCCCTGTTTTGTTAACCCGTTCCATTTTTGTCTATCTTTTGCCTCCTCTTTCCAGCCCTCTGTCTTTCTCTTGTTTTTTTTAAATTACTTCCCTGTTTCTTTTTCAATTTCATGAACTTTTTTTTACTAATATTAAATTTTAATCCCACTGGCCAAAAACCCATCGGGTTTTATTGTGTTACCCAGTAGGCAGCCAACCCTGCTATTGTCATCCATCTATATATAATATTAGTAGTATAAGGTGTGAAAACGACTGCAAACATTAGGGTTGCTATTATATTAGGTTGACTTGTAAGTAATCACACCTTACCTTTCATGTCATAATACAGTATTAGTGCTTCACTGTTGTGTATGCAAAGATATTTTCATCTGTCCAGAAATGCTAGGCTATAAAACCATAACGAGACTTGACATTATTGCCACTTATACGCAGAACCAATTTCATTTTCTATTTATGTCGCCTGAGAAGAATTCTCATTAACACAATATTAAAAGAGCCTCTAAAATCCAAACATAACGGAATAAAGCGTAGAGACAGGCCATATCTCCAACTTGAAATCAGTAGAAGTTAAAAATAAGTCTTCATTTTGTGGCTTGTATGGAGGTCACTGATACTAGGAAATGAATTCCTATGACATAATGAAGCGAATATTTGTACTACTGCACTAGCAGCAACCATTAGCCGTTTCACAATATTTATTATCCTTTTCGATAATTAAAATTCTGAAGTTATTCTTAGTTGCTTTATAGTGAATCTAAAATTCTGCTTTGAAATTTATAGTCCGACGTATGTTGTGATTCTGTAATATATAGGGAGATATATGAAGCCACGACATAAATATTTATTTAAACCTTCAATTGTTTCCCAATTGTTTGATCCGTATGCAGACTTCTTACCACTTTGGTCCATGACTAAAATGTGAGGCAAGCATTTTAAAAAATGATAACATTTCCAGTCGGCACGCAGTAATCGGAAATTGAAAAAAATGTTACTGGACCAAACAAACCTAGTCCGAAATGTTTGTTTTGGTATGTACAGGGTAAGTCTCTTAAGATTGACACCCCCCTTATCTCACTTATCCTTTGCCGATTTAACTCATTCAAAATAGGAGTGGACGCGGTTTTTGATGAATTTTTATAATCTGAGCACAGATATTAAAAATCTCGTAAGATATACAGGGTGGAAAATAAAACGTGATTTTTTTAAATGGAACACCCCGTATATTTTTATACCAAAATAATGTCCTTAATTTTTTGAATAAAAAATATCTAATTGTTATATAATCACTCCACCTGTTCGTGAAATATTACTAAAAACTTATCACATTACGGGTGTCAATTATAAAACAAAAAACATATTAAGATACCTCTGGAAACAATGCCATTTATTGAGATAATAAATAAATAATATATAGGTGACAATAACAGTAACGAGTAATAACAATAAACAACACAAGCCTAATAAAAACAAATAAAAGTCAATATTAATACAGTAACACAATAGAGTAACACAATTTAATTTATTTACACGTAACGTAATTAAATATTTTCCACGTAACCACCACCATTCTGAATACACATTTGGCATCGCTTTATAAAATTGCTTCTCACCCTTTGAAATATATCACCATTTTGGTTTAATTCCTCAATTTTTACACGTATGCATTCTTTTAACTCATTCATGTTATTAAAAACCCCAGTTTCGTATATATCTTGTTTTATCGTACCCCAGAGAAAAAAATCCATAGGTGTTAAGTCCGGACTTTTAGCGGGCCAATGTATAACACCGTGCCTTCCTATCCAAATAGGATATTTTCTGTTTAGGTATTTGGTGACGTTCCTTGCAGAGTGTGGTGGTGCTCCATCCTGCTGCCAAATAACAGATCTGTTGTCCACTAAATTAATATTATTGAAATAATTTTCAACTGGGCGTGGAAGAATATCCACATAACGTTGTGCATTTAAGGGCCCATTTATAAATACAGGACCTACAATAGCATCCTTGTGGATGCCACACCACACGTTTACAGTTTGGTGTCCTTGTTTTTTTATTTTTTTTACAATATGTGGATTTTCCGCTGCCCAGTAATGTGCATTTTTTCTGTTAAAAATTCCCGCAGTAGAAAAACTGTTTTCGTCAGTCCAAAAGACATGACTTAGAAACTCATCATCTTCCTCTATTCTATCAAGTATGTCTCTGCAGAAGGTTAACCTGTCTTGAAGGTTGTTGTCGTCTAAATATTGAACGGGCAAAATACTATATGGTTTAAAATTATGGCGATGTAATATTTTTTTCACACTTCTTTGTGATATATCCAATTCTATTGCTGCGGCATAGGATGATTTGGATGGATTTTCAGCAAAATATAATAACGCGTTGAGTTCTGTGTCTTCTCCTGTTTTTGTTCTTCGCCTTTCCCTTTTCTTGTCTCTCAGAAATTCGGTATTCCTAAACTTTGCATAAATGTTTTTAAAACTATTTTTGGAAGGAGGTAGCCTTTCTCGAAATAACCTAACATACTCCCTCCGAGCAAGAGACTTATTCTTGTTGCACTGAATATAAATTTCAAGTAACTCTTTTCGCTCTTCCAATGAATATACCATTTTCAAAATAACTTGCTTCTTTACGAACACTACGTATTTTTTACGCTAATATCTAAGAGAGTGAACTACTATCTCACAAAAAACTGGATGACATCTGTCAACAAATAAACAATGTAAATATGCATTGTTTCCAGAGGTATCTTGATGTTCTTATTTTATAATTGACACCCGTAATGTGATGTGGGTTTTTAGTAATATCTCACAAACAGGTGGAGTGATTATATAACAATTACACATTTTTGGATTCAGAAAATTAAGGACATTATTTTGGTATAAAAATATACGGGGTGTTCCATTTAAAAAAATCATCTTTTATTTTCCACCTGTATATTTTACGAGATTTTTAATATCTGTGATCAGATTATAAAAATTCATCAAAAACCGTGTCTACTCCTTTTTTGAATGAGTTAAATCAGCAAACGATAAGTGAGATAAGGGGGGTGTCAATCTTAAGAGACTTACCCGGTACAGTACACTGTAGTGTCATGGATTTATATTGATCGGTTTCTGGAAAATTCACCATCATTTGTGAAAAATGGATCAAAATTTTAAATATTGATATATAGTTAAAATTAAAAATAGCGTCTGCCTTGACTGCCAGAAATTTTTGCTAAATTCTACCCAAACCACCCCTTTAAAGGGTTGTTAAAATTCATGTTTTTTTAGTAGAGCGCTCTTGTTAACTCAATTTTTACATAAAACTTTTCTGATGAAAATATAATGTATACTATTCAAAGGTATCAATGATCAATATTATGATTATCCTCATAATATTATATATAATAACGACGAAAGTAAAAATATCAAAGCACCTTCAGCTCCATAATATGATTCAATCAAGAAGAATTACAATAGAAGTGACAGTGAAAAATATTAGTAATACCTAAATTAATTTTTGTGTCTACCTAGCTATCTGCTACCACGACCAGATTGTTGAAATTTAACGGCGCGGCGGCGGCGCGACGTTTAGTTTCTGTTATAAAATAATACATTTTGTCCCTCGAGATTTCCAGCCTACCACTCTGTAAATGCGTTTGTAATGGCTTCAATTTATCGGCCCCGCAACAATTTAACAACTTGGATGAACATCAACAACTTTCGAAAGATACATTTTCAGTTGGTTTTGCCTTCAAAGCAATATTTACATTCCAAGTTGCGAAAGCTTACTTTTATATGCGAGGTGTATTTGAGTACCTCCGAGCACCTAAAAGGGCTTTTGCAGATGTATTAAACTTTTCATTCACAATTTTACCTAGCATGTTTTACTTTCTAATCTAGCATGCTTTACTTTCGCTATGCCAATGTAAAACAAAAAAGTATAATTTCGTATTTCGTAAATCTTTTCATTCGTATTCGTATATTTTTCTATTGTAAATAGGCGTAGCGAAAGCGAAAGTAAAACATGCTAGGTGAGAAAGTAAAACATGCTAGGTTAGAAAGTAAAACATGCTAGGTTTAAATTGTGATTTATATTACAAAAGGGGGGAAGAAAGAAAAGTTTAATACAGCTGCCAAAGCCCTTTTAGGTGCTCGGAGATATTCAAATAGCCTCGGCTACGATAACTATTAGTGGTTTACGATCAAGCAGTAGGTATAATTTTTCTCGTAATTGTATTGTATCATTATATAATTGCTGAAAATCGGATTTTTCTCTTTATGATCCAATATGGTTAGATTTAAACAAATATATTAATAGCAAATTTTGTGGACAATATGCGTTTCATTTCGTTACGTGACTTATACCTACCTATATACCTACTGTTGGTTTTCCAAAGATGATGACCCTTTATGACCCGTTGAGTAGTTATACGTATATTTTCAGAGGAATTATATAATTAATTGGACACGATGGTAATTTATGCCTACTTCCTCTTATGTTAAGTGCGATTTATCTCCTGTTCGAATACATCTGCAATTTAAAAGTAAAAGATATGTATCGTACAGATTTACATAGATGCAAAACTCGGTAACAAACTGAGCCTCGTTAGTATAAGAAACTGATAACGCTGTATTTTTATAGACCCTCAGGTACTACTTATTGGTAGGTAATTGCAGCATGTACGCCAACATGAATAACATGTTCGCTTGCTTGTTTTTCGCTCACAATCAGCCGCAATGTACTAATTACCGTGTTTTGGTATTTTCAAATATATTAGACTTGCACGTGTCTCATGTACCAACAGCTAACTCATAGTCGTGAAAGAAAGTGCAGTGATCCGTTGCTTTGTTTGTCTGTAAATATTTTCCGTAATTTCAGAGATATTAATTATAAAGTAGTTACAGTGAATTAACAGTATCAGGGGTGAAAAACTGATTATTTTCTGTTATAAATTACCTATGAAATTGTTTAAAGAAGAAATTAGTTAATCAAATCTAAGCAGCAAAGCTAATATCAAAGTTTACTTAATTACTAAATACCAATCATTTAACATAATATTTCAGAAAACAATAATTATCTCAGCAAATGGGTAATATTTAGTAAATGTGTTGGTTGTGAATACATTAATAAATAACAACAAAACATTATTGTAATCGGCAACCCCATAAAAATGCACGTCAACGCATGTGTCAGAGAGTCATGATTTATTATTGTCACAATGTATTCATATTAATAATTAATTTTTAATCTGTATATTAATGAAAGTGTTTTCAATTGAATAAGATAATTATTAACTTACGATAAATACTACGACACATAAACTAATCTGATAAAATTTAGGATACGATTATAGTGCTCATATCCTGATACATTATCTTTATCATTCAATAAAATTGTAGTTTTGTTAAGCCTGTTTTCGATAACACCATTACGAAATCATATCAATATATATATATATATATATATATATATATATATATATATATATATATATATATATATATATATATATATATATATATATATATATATACACTCCCCGGCACAAAATTCCGTCACCCTAAAATTTTGCCCAATTTTGATGTTTTATAACTTTTTTTATTTTTCATCTGATTTTCATAAATTTTTTACCAGTCTGTAGATCAGTTCATTGTGTGTCTTTCTAATTATTGTAATAAGTCATATTTTTCGTCCAGGCAATATTATACAGGGATAAATCAAAGTGTTGTTTTTTGTCGTAAACTCAAAACACCCTGTGGAAAAATTGAGGCGAATAATTTTGTTTACAAACTGTTTGCTGCCATCTTAGACGTATTGTAAACATTTTGTTTTTTGATTCATCCCATTATCTCATTTCTTCTGCGAGCAGCAAAATTTTAAATGAAACGCTGATGTCAAGCTTATTTTTATTAACAAAAACATCCACTAGGTATATCACAAAATTAATTAACAAAGACAAATTTTAATAACGTGTATGTCCTCCTCTCGCAGCAATGACAGCTTGCATTCTTCGTGGCATCGAATTAATAAGATTACTTATTCTGTCTTGAGGAATAGCCTGATATTCTTCTGTCAGCGCCAGCCGTAAGTCTTGCAAGGTTAGTGGTTGCACAGGACGGCGACGGAGTGCTCTTTTAAGAACATCCCAAATATGTTCGATTGGGTTGAGATCCGGGCTACATGCGGGCCAGTCCAATCTTGGATGTCCAACCTCATCCAGATATTCGCTCACTACCCGTGCAACGTGAGGTCTAGCATTATCATGCATTAATGTAAATTGGTTCCCAATGAAAGGAGCAAATGGAACAACAACTTCTTGGAGGATTTCCTCAATGTAACGGTGGGCGGTTAGTGCTCCATTTTCAACAAATACAAGGTCAGTGCATCGGTAGAAATACCCGCCCAAACCATGACTGAACCACCGTAATATTGCAGTCGCTCAGATATGGTGCAGTCTGCATATCTTTCATTTCTACGTCTGTATACCCGTTCACGACCATCCGGCGACCTTAAACAAACCCTGGATTCATCTGTGAATAGTACGTTTCCCCACTGTTCTACAGTCCAGTCAGCATGCGCTCTTGCAAATCTCAGTCGGTGTTGTCGATGCCGAGGAAGCAATTTTGGACATACTGCTGGCCTTCGTGAATGCAATCCTGCTTCTAACAATCTTCTACGTATCGTTCTTTCACTTACACTTACTCGACGTACCATTTGCAAGTCATTTTTTAGATACACAGCAGTAGCTCTTCGATCTCTTAAAGAACTCATAATGACAAAGTGATCATCAGCTTGAGTGGTCATTCTCCTTCTGCTAGAGCCTTGCCGCCTAATAAAGTTTCCCGTCTGTAGATACCTATTCCAAACATCACAAACTGTAGACCGCGCAATTCCCAGAGTACGGGAGACATAACTCTTATTGCGGCCATCCTCTATTAAGGCAACAATTCTACCTACGTCTGCTGTAGTTGCCATGATGACAACACACTAAATTAACTGTACTGTCAAATATTCTGTCACAATAACCGCGTATTTAGCCAACGTCGATGTTTTTTAATTAAAAATGATAAAATTAACAGCGTTTCATTTAAAATTTTGCTGCTCGCAGAAGAAATGAGATAATGGGATGAATCAAAAAACAAAATGTTTACAACACGTCTAAGATGGCAGCAAACAGTTTGTAAACAAAATTATTCGCCTCAATTTTTCCACAGGGTGTTTTGAGTTTACGACAAAAAACAACACTTTGATTTACCCCTGTATAATATTGCCTGGACGAAAAATATGACTTATTACAATAATTAAAAAGACACACAATGAACTGATCTACAGACTGGTAAAAAATTTATGAAAATCAGATGAAAAATAAAAAAGTTATAAAACATCAAAATTGGGCAAAATTTTAGGGTGACGGAATTTTGTGCCGGGGAGTGTGTATATATATATATATATATATATATATATATATATATATATATATATATATATATATATATATATATATATATATATATATATATATATATATATATATATATATATATATATATATATATATATATATATATATACATATATATATATATATATATATATATATATATATATATATATATATATATATATATATATATATATATTGAGATAAACGAATATCCAGAGCCCAAATATAGAGGTAAAACACAATAAACAAGTTAAATTATAAAGTAATACGTGTACTGAGATTCAATCTATAAAGTCCCAACTCTAGTAACAGTCGCGCGCGCAAGCATCTCTACACATCGCACAGCCGATGTACGAGAAATCATCTGATTGGCCAGTATGTAAATTAAATAATATTAAAGTCATTAACAGCGCAAAATTCTGAATCCAACTTAATCGGAATTAATTCAGGATTAATAATCCTGAAGCAAAACGTTTGAGGTACAGATGGGTACAGGTCACTGTATTGTGAACATTGAAACTGATTTGTGGAAAGTTAATATGATGTGTCAATTCTATGTAGAATGGAGAATTAAACTGTTTAAACCAAAATTCAACAACATTTAAGGCAAACTAAATAAATTAAATAATTAGCTGCAATATGATTGGTCACATTATATGAGAGTAACATAACATAACACTCGTTGTCAAGGAACTTCGATTGTTTCAAATGGATGAACTTCCATAGAAACGAGCAACAAACTCGAGAGTTGCAATAGCGTCCTTTAACAAGCGGCAGCTACGCTTATGTTTCTGTAAAAATTTAAAAATTATAATTAGTTAGACAATAGTAAAATAAGAAAATTTGTGCTACAGTATTCAGTTATCAACGGGTAAACAAGTAGAGAAGAAAATTTTCAAGATTTATAGTGTTCAGACTTGGGAATAAGTGATTCCAAGCACGGTGTCTCCAGGAAGAGTGTACGAGGAAGGAAAAAGAGGAGAAATTGTTCCAATAAAATACTGTAAGCAGAGGATAAAGGTTATCCAAATTTTCCGTGTTAAATTGATACCTACCTGCGGTCAAGTGTAAGCGAGTAGGTACCCATAGTAAAGGTGATTCCGATAGATGGCAGCATCGTGAACCAGGATAAGCAGTTTTCCAATTGGTAGTACGAGGTTCTTCCGATAGATGGTGATTCCGACAGATGGAATGAGTGTGGTGAAAATAAAAATAAACAGAGTGAAGTTTAAATAAGATTGTGGTGCTTCGAAACTGAAAGGACTATATACACTGCGCAACTTATTTAACGCACAACCAAAAAGTTAACTCAAATTTGACGTTATGTATTTTCGACAATTTTTGTTCGTTTTGGTCGATTTTTTTTTCAAAATGTAGGTTTTTCTCTTAGGAATATCACTGTCTTAGTCGTTTTGGTAAAACGAATGATTTTGATATTATACCAGGTGCTATAAAAATGTTATGTTTTTTTCCGAAATTTCAAAACGTCCTGTGGGCTATACAAGGTATTGCAAGTTATTGCAATTATAGCCAATTTAAAGCCTCATGTTTTTTCTACATTTTCTTTTTTTATTCATTTGTTTATCTCTGTTACTTCATAAAATATACAATTTTTGAGTTGACGTGATTTTTATTAAATTTATTAACTTTCTTTTTTGTCAAGTGCTCATTATTTATTACTCATTGTACTGGTTCAATGCCTCATTTTGCGTTCTGTTTTCCTTGATATCTTATAATGTATTGAGAGATGCAAGGTGTTTTAGAAGAGAAAAAGGTCTTAAAAGGACAAAAACTCAAAAAACATACCTAGAAAAATGGATTGCTTTAATCAATAAAACAACGAATAACAGGAAACAAAACAAAAGTAAATAGAGAATTAGTATCTGGTGTTTCCACCCCTTCCGCGAATGACCTCCCGACATCTTTGGTTCATACTTAAAACCAAAGTTCTAATTAGGTTCTGATCTAGGCCATTCCATAATTCGACTAGGCGTCCAATCCTTGTAAATTTTGGGGTTCTCGTCCCTCACTTCGTAACCGCCGACCGATAAAATCCCAAACATGTTCAATGGGGTTAAGGTCGGCGCTACGGGCTGGCCAGTCTATGTGATCAATTCCTACTTCTTCAAGATAATTTCTCACGATAAGACTCGTGTGGGAACGCGCATTGTCTTGCATAAGTAAAAAATTGGGTCCTATATAGGAGGCATAAGACAAAACATGTGCTTCAAGAATGTCTGTGATGTATCTGTTAGAATTGAGATTTCCATTCACAGTTACCAAGTCGTTACCAAAAAATTGCATTGACTGTATCGCTCATCGGGTCTTCGGTAGACGCGATTACGTCTGTCACAATTATACAAACTGAACCTTGCCTCATCAGTCCAAAGAATACGTTCCCAATCTGCTTCCATCCAATTAACATGCTCATTGGCAAAATTCAATCTGGCTCTTCGATGATCTACTGTTAATGCGGGTCCTCGAGCAGCAATCCTGGGTCTTAAATTTGCCTCCATCAGTCGTCGGCGTACAGTTTGAACGCATATGAGTGGACCACCTGCGTCTTGAAGTTGTGCTCTTATATGTGTTGCAGTTATAAATCGTTGTCTTACAGCATTTACTATTAAAAAGCGATCCTGGATAGCAGAGGTAACACGAGATCTACCTTGACCGGCCCGTCTGGAATGTTTCCTGACGCTCCTGTTTCCGCGTACCTTTGAATTGCTCTCGCTATAGTTGTGTGAGACACTCCCAACCTTCCAGCTATGCGGTTGTAACTCCACCCTTCACCATGTAATGTAGCTGCCTCAACACATTCATCACGAGTTAAATTTCTGGTTTGGCGTTCCATTATTCACTAATTATTGCTGGACTGTCAACAAAAAACTAATGACACAGTTGTCAGTTTATGACGTGTAACTTTCGATTTCCATAGCTTGCTAGCTGTTTGAGTTGTCCGATAAATGCATTTCATGTGAATAAAAGCATATGGTGTTTCAAAACGGTGTATTTCATGAAGTAACAGAGATAAACAAATGAATAAAAAAGAAAATGTAGAAAAAACATGAGGCTTTAAATTGGCTATAATTGCAATAACTTGCAATACCTTGTATAGCCCACAGGACGTTTTGAAATTTTGGAAAAAAACATAACATTTTTATAGCACCTGGTATAATATCAAAATCATTCGTTTTACCAAAACAACTAAGACAGTGATATTCCTAAGAGAAAAACCTACAATTTGAAAAAAAAATCGACCAAAACGAACAAAAATTGTCGAAAATACATAACGTCAAATTTGAGTTAACTTTTTGGTTGTGCGTTAAATAAGTTGCGCAGTATATATATATATATATATATATATATATATATATATATATATATATATATATATATATATATATATATATATATATATATATATATATATATATATATATATAAACGTAGCAAGGTAACAACATTTTAAAATAATTTTAGTGGTAAGAATTCTTTGTTCGAGAGGCCCACTGTCCATGTAATTAGTGTAAGATTGCGTAATTTGGCGTAGGTCTTAATATTAAGTTTTTTCAAAATATTACTCCTCACAGAGTTTTATGATTTTCATGTATGCACTTAAGCATGCTGCTACTTTTCAATTTTGGTAACCACATATTTCATTTTGTGTGTTAAACTTCCTGTCTTATAGACATATTTACTTTTGTGTGTTAAACTTCCTGTCTTATAGACATATTTACTTTTCTTTTGTTAATAAAACAACCAAGTTTCTATATTTGTGAGTTATCATTACTCTCATGTAAGAGTGGGAAAATAACCTGATATCATTAAATAACTTTAAACATGTCAGTCTCCATAAGATTTACCAGGAATCATTTGCAAACAAATTAGTTTCAATATTCCAAGCAACCTAGTTGAACTTTCCCTACTGGCTTATAGAGGACTCATGCTCAGCAGTGAACTTTTATATTTAATTAAAATAAATGTTCAAAGAACTGGCGCCTAGGGAAATTTAGCAGTAGTATCGAGATCGTGACAGTATAGCAGACTTGTCAGGTGTTCATACTCTGTGCGTTCACTGCATAACTTACACAAAAATCTTATCCATATATTATATCTATTATTAAAACTTCACAATTGTCTCTACAACGTGGAGCATATTTTCATATACATATTAAAACATAACAATTGGCGAAGCAACGTGGGGCATTGATAATATTCGTATTATATCCATTCATCACAATTGGCACCAACGTGGGGCATGTTAAATATTCGTAGTATATCAAACATCACAATTTGGCGCCCAATGTGGGGCATATTAAGTACACAAGTATATTAAAGTAAAAACAGTAAAAAGTCATCTTGTAATCGGATTTTGATTACTCAAAAACAGAAAACACTAAAAATTATAAGTCTATTTGTTATGTATTCTATATTTAGTCTATATTTAGTCATCTTAGCATTTTTAATATATACGAGTAGGTATATGTTTAATGTTTGTTTAAAAATTATATAATTGTGTTATATTTTTCATATAACCCTTTTTTTTATAATTTTATTTTGTTTGTGATGTCCTTGTTTTATTTTATACACCCACAAATATTTATGAAGATTGGCTCATCTAAGAAACCTTGTAACCAATATAAAATACGTGCAAAAGTTCGCCCAGTTACAAATTGCATTATGTAAAGTTTAACTTGCATAGAAATAAAACAAAGGAAGACTAAATGAAATGTTTAATTTTAACATCCAAATACGTAATTATCATAATTGTATATATTATATATACCAATGTATATAATAATAATTCTACATTAAATAAGTATTTTTACAGTTCTTCTGGATATATATTTTAAATTTTAAATATAACTTCATATAATATAATGGTATCTTATTGTATAGATTAGTGTAGTGTAAGATGTAGCATAGCATAGTCTAGTTACATGGCAAATTTAAGATACTTAATATTAACAAGTTTATTTTTAAAATAACACTAATTAATTATTAAGGCAATCTCATTATTAAGTATTCATTATTTTGCTAAGTATTTTGCTTTTTATTCTGCGGTACCAAATTGGCATTTTTAATCACGAACAGCCCAAGTAATTTATAGATAATAAAAGCCTTATTCACTCGACCATAATTCCTCTAAAAGTACAGCAATGTTCAACGATGAGGCTTCGACCGATATGTTTTCATTAATGTCTGTACACCTCGGCTCTTGTTATACCTATAGTCAGTGGTAATGAGATGTGGTAATCCGTTCTTCAGCAACAAATTTGAACACAGGGTTAGCTATCTGCGTATATATTATCTTTGATTTGGGCCAATCGTTTCAATTGAGATAAGCAGGTAAAATATTTTAGTTTTTTAAATTAACTCTAAAATGAATTTAACCTCTAAATCTTTTTCCACACACAAGATAGTTTATTACTGTTATAGGTTAATTAATAGTTGTTGCAGCATGCTGTCGAATTTTGTATCAACTTTTACAGCGACCAAATAGTTAAACTGAATTTAGGAAATGTTCACTTTTCCTGTAAATATCTACAAAACTAGATTTAACAGAAAATTTCACACCTGTACCACAGAGTAACCACCTGCACAGACGACATAAAGCGTTCCCGCCAAAATCTAAATTCAATGTCCATGCGTGTTTGGCAGCCATTGCGCAAATGATATTTCAATCAACCTCATTTATTTGACACTTGTTTGTGTTCGTATATCGTGGCGTCCTTTGTACTTGTGTGGCGATTTTTGTGATTGTATTTTGGCATATTGTGCACTTATGGTTCGTAAAGGGGAAACTGTATAGCTTACTCATTCTATACATATTACGTGTCGCAATTTTTCTTAGTGTAGATGATTCTGGCATTGAATCAACTACGTTCAAAATTCTTGTTCTCTCAGTGTACACGTAATTGTTACATCTGTCATTGCGTTCAGTCCAAGGTCATTCTAAACTAACCCCTCAATCCCCATACACTACGCCAATACTGTCGCCTCTCTATAGCTGGGTTTACTCTGTGCCTCTACTTTAAAACCAATAAGAGGCTTTATTTTGACTCGTTACCATGGCAACCTGAAAAATATCCGGAATTTTTTTGAGAAGTGACAAATAAGTGGAAATTTTTTGGCAGTCGCGAAGGTAACATATATTATCTGATTTACACATTGCCATCTTATCTATTTTCTTTACAACCACTAACTTGTTATTAATACAACATATCTAGGATATAATATTTTTATTTATATTCTCTATAAAGTTTAATTTAACATAAAATACAAATTGTGCTATATTAAATTGTCAAGTGTGATTTATACTTGGTGTGTGAAATTTTCTTACCAAATATCACACGAGCGTAAATTATTCCTGGATTTTTTTAGCGGGTAAGAAAAATACAATTTTCAAAAAATTCGTGATCCCAAAAATTTCCGGAATTAATTGAAGCTCTTGTGATATTATAAGTGAAAATATTTACGACCGTTTCACATATAATCTAGACCTCATACTCACATTCCACAGATATATGCTTCAAGTGAACAAATTAGGTCATTTACACTAAAATTTACTTGGTTGATATATTTTTAGAATGAAAGTGTAACCACAAAATATTAAATAGTTAATACAAACAAAATCAAGGTCGTTGCCGTTAATCGTATTGTATAGCATTGTAGAATGTAACCATGTTACTTTTTAAAGACCCATTTTATTAGACCCATATTTCAAATTACCTTTGTCTCTAAAAAAAATTTCTTTGTTTCTTATCGGTTTTAAATTATTTTAATGGCGGAATAACAAATTTACAAAGTTGTGCTCTGAATTTATACCTAAATTTTGGCGCGCTCGATGTCTCAGACCGACGCGCGATGTGATACACAACCCACAGCCAAATCGGATATCCGCTCATTGGATTTCGGTGTAAAGTACATCCAATGTGAATTGAAACCGTGAATGTATAAAAAGTAAAAGTCGGCAAGTCCTTGCGGCCGCCTTTGTTTTTGAAGGGGATGCCGATATTATGCATGGGCGGCTTTGTTTTGCCGACTTTTCATGCGGTTTCAATTCAGATTGGATGTAATTTACTTACAAGTAGCTTCTTATTCATTAGCAAGTAGCTTCATTAGTATAGATAGGGCCCCATTAAAAACATTTTTGCGCCTTAGGCAAATATGTATATGCATTATTTTACCGCTTCTATAGGGTTGTCATATGTACAACTATTTTAATCGTTGCATCATTTTCTGAATAAATAGCGGTACGAGGCAATAGTTTTAATACCAAGGTCAAAAGGTTTAAATGAAAAGTATCCAATTCTGACTTTTGCACCTCCATATCGCTTTTTTTAACGAAATTGGTAATATTACTTTTAAAGTGACACAGTTTAACATTAATTTTTGAAATCGGGGTTAAAAAATCACGAAAAAAAATTAAAAAATCGATATATTTGAAATAAATCAGATTTTTTAAATTTAAATCTGATTATCTTCAGATTTAAATTCACAATTAAGGAGAAATGTTATCTTGTTTTGGCTTGTGATTATTTAGTTCGTTTATTTGTTTGTTAATCTTTAAATGTGTTAAGGTTTGTTATTTATTTAAATATTGTGTTACTGTTTTTCAAGTAAAATTTATTGCTTATTTTTGGTTTTATTGTTTTTCAAGTAAAATGTGGTATTTAATATTTTGTTTTTATTGGTTTTCAAGTAAAATGTGTTGTTGTCGTTTTTTTACCTTGTTGTCATAAAATAAACCGTTTTGTGATTTTGATTTAAATCAAATGATTAAGAAGTCGTTGACATCCTGTTTCAAATAGGTGTTCAAAATACCACCACGACTTGACCGTTGACTGAATGAATCAATCTTCAATCAAAGTACTAACGGAATAACATGGATAAAGCGATATTTTCATTAAAAACTCAAATATTACTAGGCTAGGAACCAAAAAAAAATATAAAAACATACTTAGAAAAAAGAAGAAAAAATATATATAATAAAAAATGTATAAGGTATAAACGTGTGTATATAAATAGATTAATAGATAATCTGTAAAAATGTATATAGGGCTATATAACAATATTATTTACTGTTACTAATTGAATTGTTATTGTTTTTTAAATTGTAAATATAGTTAGATGGGGTATGTCCTGTTAAAATTGTTGTTAAAATCACATTAATGAAGTCAGAATTTTACTGCTGGCCTGTATACATTTTTTTATGAAACGCCGTGTATATAGGAATAACATGAGTGTCTGTCTGTCTTATAGAAAGGATATAATTATTATAAAAAACTTGTATACAATTTGTAATATTAATTAAAAGTAACCTTGGTGGGGAATGATATTCCCTTCAGTATTTCATTTTAAGAAAGTTGTAAAGTACCTACATAAATATAATAATATGGCATTATGATGTGATGGCATTGGATGTAAATTTTTTTTGCCTGTTTATTTATTGTCAGCGATAGATTAGTATTAACGTTTGCTTGTTTGCTTACATTGTTACTAAACACAGTAATGTTAATCATCAAGTAATAAAGTCGATATTGGAAGGGAGTAAGTATGCATAAAGAAATACATTCGTACGCGCAGGCTAAATGTAAAGTAGGTAAATAAATAAATTATTTCAATATGCCGATGAAAGCAATATTACTCATAATTCACAAGATCATTGCCGTTTTTTGCTGTACTTCTTAAATATTAATTTGCAACGTACTTATTTTAATCCCCGATGAGACGTAATGAAACTTCAATAGTAGTACAATAGTGATATAAAATAAAAACAATAGGCTTGGTAAATAACAAAAGAAAATATTTTCTCTAACATCATGCCGCCTTTGCTGGAGGTCGAACGGTGCACGTGTTTTTTCCTCAATGTCAGTGTTTCAAAGTCATGATTTTGAACTACTTATTTTCCTGTTAAAACCTATAGACGTGTAAACCTTTAGATTTTTTGGACAAATATGTGGGAGGTCTCAATAACCAATAAGAAAATAAGAACAAAATATTAATATCATGAAGTCTGACACAGGCTCGTCTGACGAGTGAAGTAGGTTCCTATATCTTAGTTTAAATTTCACGGTTTTCCCAAGCTTCAGTTTCTTATGATGTTCAAAAGCGACAATAATTATTATTCCACCTTCATGGAATAATAATGGAATTCATGGAATGGTACAAATCGATATTGAATAATATGTCACATATTCCTATGTATTTATATTGAATCAATGGTGTACATCTGTTTTCTGTAACTGATTTACCAGAACGTTTGTGGATACATAAATCTGGAGATTATGTTGGCTGCATAAGGCCAACGTAATGACAAATATGCTTTTGTTTTTGTCAATTACATCTCTATACATATTTGACAGTTGCAGATCCGGATTTTTAATTATCATCACTATTATATAACAATGTACACATATTGGTACCTGTAGCTGGATAATCATAATTTAGATAACAAACTCAGTATTTATTGCAGATAGTATGTTATACGTAAATAAATACAGCGTATTTACAGGGATTTATAGTAGTGGGTAACATTATTTATAGACAGTAAAACCACATGACCTTTTTAAGCGGATACATTTCTCTTTATAACGAAACAATTTTGTCTTATCAGTGATTTTATAAAACTGACGTTCAAAAATCGCTAAACCGGAATCGAGCGATTTTGTCAAATGTCAGTTTTTTTGAGCAAAATTATTGATTGGCAAAATTTTAGTTAAAAAGAAATTCATTAATAAAAGAAAACCTCGAGTGTTTTTTTGGCAAGGTAAAGTAACGACAGAGTAGGGGAGACCGGGGTTGGTTGTTACAATTTTTACATATATGTTTTTAATATCTATTTATTGAACATATTACAAAAGCCTATACTGTTAGCATATAGTTCGTACTTATCCCTACATAATAAATAAAGTAATATTCTTTTATATCAAACACAAAATACACAGTAAATATTTTTAAGAGGTTATGTTACTTGTTACAAGCTTAAACATCATCATCTGAGTCACAGTTTCGGCATACAAAGAATAAACCTGCATATACACACTTATCATGAGCCCATGAATAACATTTTGTGCATTTTACCCACTCTTCACCCGATTTGGATTCCGAAAAATTCTCAGCACAAACTAAACAAATTGCATCATCGTCATCACTTGATTCACTTTCTATGTTTTTTTTTCACACATTTTGTCGGTTTTTTAAGTTGTGTCCCTTTTTTATTTGCGGTAATGTTTTTCTTCACTCCTTTTAGTTTTATTTCCTGTTTAAGTTTCTTGGCATCTCGTTTTTTTTGTTCCTCTTCTAATTCATCTTTGTTAGGTGTGTCTGTTAGGATAGCAGCTTTACGACGTTTACGACCTTTAACATTGGCTTTGCGTGGTTCAGCTTTTGGGAATGGTTGTATATCTGATGGGCTGTAATACAGTGTCTCATTTGAAACACCAGACGATTTAGAAGTAGTGGATACCTCGGCATTCTGTGACTCAAGTCAGTTGTGAGGTGGTGCCTCAAGTGAAGTGTGAGGTATTTGTAAGATTATCTCTTTTTCGTTTTCTGGATCTACATTGTTAGATTCTTGAGTGAATGATTCAACTTCATCTTGGTCATTAAGAGGGATAGGCCGATCAGTCACAGCACATGAAAGAAACTCATCATCATTAAAAATGTGCCTATTAATTGGACAAATTCCGGAAACTCGAAATCCGGACTGAATGTTTTTTGGGGTTGCAGCTAATGGTAAAGCATCGCGCACAATGCCTGGGATGTCATAAATTGACATAGTCTTTCCAGGATTGTTTCTCAACCAAGAATCGCACAAACTGTTCACGTATTTCTTCAGCGGGCCATAGATAGATCGGTCTAGGGGCTGGAGTTTGTGGGAACAATGTGGTGGCAGAGATAAGACTACAACACCATTATCTCTGCATAATTCTATGCCCTTAATGGAAAGATGTGAGTCGTGATTATCCAGAAGCAGTAAAACTGGCCGTTCTCTTGTACACCTCGTATGCTTTATAAAATGCGCAAGAAATGTAACAAAATCTTCCTGACCCATCCAACCTGACTTATTTGCAGTTCCAATGCATCCAGGTGGACCACTTGCAACAAAATGGCTCCTATAATTTTTGCGCGGGAAAACAAATATTGGAGGAACCATATTTCCGCTAGCACTTACGGCTACAGCCAATGTAACCAAAGCACCTCTTTCGGCAGAGGTCACAGATCCGACTTGTTTCACACCCTTCTTGGCTATGATTCTGTCAGGCCTTTGAACAGTGGTGATTCCAGTTTCATCAACATTGTAAATGTCGTGGCATTCAAATTTATATCGATCCATGACTTCTTCTAGCAGATTAAAGAATTTGTTCACATTTTATCTATTAAAGCTTGTTGCTCGGCTAAGACTAGGTGTCTAAGGTGACTAAGGCTTCAGGTGTACGTAAAGACAATGTTGGATTCCGCTTAAAAAATGCTTGTAACCAGTCAGCTGAAGCCATTGCGTTGTCTTGCCAGGCTTGTCGAACGGATATCTTGTTTTTAATAGCAAATTCAAAGGCCAATCTTCTGACCTCTTTAGTCGATAAACCAAAATACATTTTGGAGCATTCGAGTAGGTAGTTAGCGAGTTCAGCTTCCAGCGCATCAGGCAAAATTTGTCGATTTCTCTTGTAACCAACCGTAGGATTTGGTTCATTTGACCCTGAAAAAGAAAGGTACCTAACAATCAAATATTTTAGGAAAATATTTGAATATATCGATATAATTTATAATTTCTTGAATTTATACTAAACTATATTAAAATGTTAGACAACTTTGTATTCAGCAAACAAAAATATGACCCATGTAAAAGTATCTTACCTTTGTTTTTCATTTTTTTGAAATATCTCTGCAACGTCATGAAATTTATAGAGTATTCGTCCGCAACCGTCCTAAGAGATCTTCCATTTCCCAGGACTTCTTTTGCAGCCGTATGGAAAATTTCTGCTGATGAATTTCCTCTTTCAGTTTTTCTTTTGTAGGTTCTCATTTTGTTGCCTATTTAACAAAAAGCTCTCTGTAAATGCATGCGAAATAACATAATCTACCTTATTTCCATAAAGACCGCATATCGGGGTTAGTTGTTACAGTGTAACAACCTGCCCCATGAACACTGTAACAACCTACCCCAATCACACATTTAAAACAAACCGTCTTACACTAACCTAACCGTGTACTGAATGCAAATGAACAATATACAGAATTAATACTTACATATGGGTGTTTCATCCGACAAAACAGCTGAGGAGTCCTTCTTATATAGTAGTAACAGAAACACAAATAGTTAGTTAAAAAATAATTACTAACACGGGCGTAAAACACACAAATTGAAATTACCGGACAACCGTGACACCGATTATGCCGCCATTACAGTGACACATGGACTGAGCGTTAATGCACACGCCAGACTGATGGTGGCGTTGTCTTACACTTCGCGCGAAACTTGACTTAATGTAACAACCAGCCCCTGTAACAACCAACCCCGGTCTCCCCTATGTGAATGAACAGCAACAATAATTACACCGGCTTACAAAAAAATAAAAATTTTGGCCCCTAGGATTTTAGAAGTGATTTTAACTATACTTGGTGCGCTAAATCTAAATATGAAATAATTTTTTTTCTACCTGCTCTACTTCTTTAGATCAGTGTTTTGTTTAGCATGCAGCTCTACACGAATTGTGCAGTTCCAATTTCCATTTGTGACGTTTTAAATTACATATTCAATTATTGTTTCATGTATATTTGCCCTATTGTTAGTCTGCTCTCTAGTTAGTTCCAAGAAAATCCACCAGATGGAGTAAGCATCCGATAACTACTTAAGTGACCGTCAACGCTTCAACTAATAGAGTTAATATATCATTATAGTAGACAAAACCAAGTGTATTCGTTACTAAACCTACTTCTTACCTTAACGAAAAACACACTAGGTATTATACTAGTTCATAAAATCAATTCAATCTCAGTGGAACTGACAACATTGACAGCAGACAGCACCATAGATGACAGCCCGCCGCCAGGAAATTAGGTAGAGAAAACATAGAGCCTTACAAAATAGTACCTATGCGCCATCTATTGAAAAGTCCGCCACTGAATCATGATTTCCATACAAGTGCGCATACCCATATAGGTACTCTGCTTTTGAGGAACACGCATTTTTATCGGTGATAAAAAACGATGCACCTTTTTATCGCTGTCAAAGTGACAAAAATGTGACTGTTAAATAAACTTTTCTATATAGGAGATAATTTCTTCATTATTAGATAAGAACATCGTTTTAACTTTAACCATTAATAAATTAAATAAAACGACATTAAACCGAAACCATTTTCTTCAAGATATAGATAAAAATAACCAAATGTAATAAATCAAGGGCCATTCCAACAGGTTACTTTACGTAAACCGAGTTTTAAATCTTGTATCAGTCAATTTTTGCAGATTGCGCATCTGACACCTTGTTTTAAAAACACGCACAGCTGCAAAATCCATCTGCCCGTATAGTCTGCTGCGTGCTCGGCCTGTTATTATTAACATTAACCACTGCCTACTGTCTGGAAATCCACTACCAAACGTGCTAATTACCAGCGGTAAATCGTTAAGCTAAATCTGTAATTAATCATCACAAAGCACGTCGCAAACAAGATCTTGTAGGCGTAGATCCCTGTATTTATGATTATACGCGGTACGCAATAACGACTCTATAGCTAGCGCAGTACGTAATAGTTTTTATAGCCACAACATCGCCGAGCAATATTTTTTATATTTTAGGCAGAACAATATGCCAGTTCATTAGATAGAAACTTGTGTACGAAAATTAATTGTAAGAATGTAGAAATGACGCCTAAAAAAAGTGGGTCATTATTTACGACATCCACTTCTGACCTATGACAAAAATAAAAATACGGACTTACCATACGTGACGTCAGTAACAATATTCCGCAAACGCGGAAATGCAAATGAATTGACGGGCAAATGGTTCTAAGTGCAACGAAAAAATGTTTTAGTTTTTAAAAACCACCATTGTTATTGGGCTGTCATTTATTAGATCACCGGACTCTGCATCACACAACTGTCTTATTTATCTGGTCGTATTACATTTATTGATATTTTGCCGGTACCATCGCTCTTTACCCCTAATATCTATGTAGGCCGAGACCGCCTCGTAAGGGGTAAGCCGCGCGTTTCACGTGACCCTCCCCACAAATGTGATCAGTGTCACGTGAACTTGCGCAGCCTCCCCCGGTCCTGGCTGATGGGCCCCACCGGCAGAGCTTTGCTTCTGGCGCTCTTGACTTTCTTCGCCGGTGTGTATTATCCCCGGGGGTGTCATTTCGGGTGTATGAGGAATCCTTCCTGCCTCTCGTCGGGCTTGCTAGAGCCCGGCTGCGCGGCATTCAGGTTGATATGGAGGATGAGCATTGTAGCTCAGGATGACGGAGCTAGAGAGCTGATCAGCGATCAGCTCGCTGGCTCAGTCAGGTAAGGTAAGGATGTGTGGTTTGGCAAGGCAGTGGGCCTCGCCATCCACTGGATTGGGCTGTTTTAGTGTCTGCTCGATCCGTTTTCTTTGGTCCTGTTCTTTTCTTCGGTGTCATCTGCTTCTTCTCGCATCAGTCGTGCTGAAACATAAGATCGTGATTATATTATACTCATCCGTTGTCCAGGATTTGGGTCTTTGGCCGCTTGTGAGGTCCTGCTTCCTCTGGATCGTAGTCCGTGGCCAGCCGGATTAGCGGATTCCCGTGGTCCTCTGCGATGACGTAGAGCTTCTTGGCGTGGTCCTCGATCATCTCGGTGGCCGTCTTGTATTTCAGATCCCTTCGGATGACCTCGTTGGTCACATACCAAGGGGCACCTACTGCAGTCCGAAGCGCTATGTTTTCCACTGCTTGGATCCCCTTGAGGTGCGTCTTCGCTGCGTATCCCCATGCGGTGGATGCGTAGGTCAGCTGGGGGCGTAAGACGGTCTTGAGGGATATCTTGTTGTGGCATCTATATGGTCCTTCCATGTCAGGGCTCGCTCCAGGGTCACGCCAAGGTACTAGACGTTGTTCTCCCACTGGATGTTGACGTCGTTCATGGTGACGTGTCCTGTCGGCCTCTGCTTGCGAACCCTCCGAAATAGCACTGCTTGGCTCTTCTCCGCGTTGATTTCCACCTTCTATCGGTTGCACCAGTCCTCGAGAAGCGACGCGGCTTCCTGCAGGTAGCGGGTGGCCTGCCTCGCTTGCGAGGATCTGGCGAGGATGGCGGTGTCGTCTGCGTAGAGGGCCATGGTGGTGTTGTTCGTCCTCGGCATGTCGGCGGTGTATAGGTTGAACAGATGTGGGGAGAGAACGGTCCCCTTGGGCACTCCTGCTTCTAGGCGTCTGTCGGTTGACAGTTCTCCTTCTACGTTGGCTCGGATGGTCCGGCCTCGTAGGTAGGATTGGATCAGCTTGAGGAGGGATACCGCAAAACTGGCGTCCATCATCTTGATAATCAATCCGTCGTTGCCATACTCTGTCGAAGGCTTTGGCGATGTCCAGGAAGATTGCCCCTGTGACCTCTCTTCGGTTGAATCCCTCGGTGACGTACTCCGTGGAATGTCCTCTTCTGAACGCGTAATTTTTGGGGAAGTTTTTGTTGGCTAAGTACTCATTTGCCAATTGTTATATTGATCACAAATTACTTCTAATAATGTCATCTACATATTAGAAAAAAGAAAACGTCAAAAACTTCAGTATTCTTCTTCGACTACGCATTCTGACAGCAACAACACATAATCAGTGATTAAGTACTGACTTAATCAAATATAATCTAGTATTTACACTGTCTATACCGGATTGCAATAAATCAATTTGTTTAACTGCTCACACTCACATTAACCTAATTTGTTGTTGAAGTCTCGCATTCGGTCGCCTCTCATTATTACTTTTATCAATTATTCGGTTGACAAAGCCCGTATTGAATGTAATTTTAATGCTGGAAGCGGCAGGAAATTTCACTTTTACTCTACGAGAACCTTAGTTTACCAGTGGCGATGGCGGCTCGTATGGTAAAGCAAGCGGAGCGGCGATTTACCCTTATTTTCACAATGTATAATGGCTATTTTGCAAGCAAATACAATTAATAATTATAATAATGGGTAAGTACTACTCCTTCATATAACCGCAACTGTAAAATTATTGCGCGCCGCCGACTATCGACTATTATGTCGCTGAGAGAGAACTGGTACCTATAATACAATGCACCACATAACTAAAGGGTCCGCCAATAGGGACGCTCGATCTTTGACAGCTCATGGCGGCCATGTTGTTTGTGGTAGAGTTGGCAAACGTAGTTGTTATTATTCAGTGTATCTTCACAAATCACCATGAACCAATTCAGCCGCGAGCAACATGTGCAAATCGTTAAAACTTATTACGAAAATCATTCATCGGTTCGAGCAACGTTCCGCGCGCTCCGCCAATTTTACGGTGCAATTGATCGTCCTGCTGAGTCGACTATCCGTCGTTTGATTAACAAATTCGAGGCAACCGGTTCGGTGAACAATCAGCCAACACCGACGCGTCGTCGAAACGTCCGATCTGCCCAGAATGTCGCCGCTGTGCGCGATAGTGTGCGTGAAAATCCGCGACAGTCAATTTCACGTCGCGCACAGGAACTCCGCCTTTCGGAAACATCACTTCGCCGAATCTTGCATCTGGATTTGGGCATGCATCCGTACAAGATCCAGCTGACACAAGAGCTCAAAATAAACGACCATAGACAGCGCCGTATATTCGCTGATTGGGCTTTAGAGCAGTTGGAAGTCGACCCCGATTTTGGTCGCAAAATCATCTTCAGCGATGAGGCACATTTTTGGTTAAATGGGAATGTCAACAAGCAGAATTGCCGTTATTGGGCAGAGAACAATCCACAGGAGGTCCACCAGGTCGCAATGCACCCAGCAAAGGTAACTGTTTGGTGTGGATTTTGGGCCGGAGGCATCATCGGGCCGTATTTCTTCGAGAACGACGATGGTGTGTCCATCACGGTAAACGGCGAACGATACAGATCCATGATAACGAACTTTTTCTGGCATGAAATCGACAATATGGATGTCGAGGATATGTGGTTTCAGCAGGACGGCGCTACGAGCCACACAGCGCGCGCCACAATGGATCTTCTGCACGAGCGCTTCGGAGGAATGGTTATCTCGCGCGGAGGCGACATCAACTGGCCACCGAGATCGTGCGATTTAACCCCACTAGACTATTTCTTGTGGGGTTTTCTTAAATCACAGGTCTACGCAAACCAACCACAAAACACTGATGCCCTCAAAGTCAACATACGCCACGCCATCGATGAAATACAGCCCGATTTGTGCGCCAGAGTCATTGAAAATTGGACTTCTCGTATGCGCGCCACCCAGCGAAGCCGAGGTGGACATTTGACCGATATTATTTTCCATACATAATGCCTTCGAATACTCTTTCAAACAAAAAATAAATTTCATTTATACCTCTCACACAACTTGCTTTATTTCATTTTAAAGATCGAGCGCGCTTATTGGCGGACCCTTTATATGGTTGCCATGGGGGGTCTGCTCTGTTAGTGCGTACGCATCATCCACGATCATGTTGTCGCTGAGTTACGTTTTTCGTTGTAAAATAAGAGAATATTGTTCCTTTAAATTATATCGTGTATTTTACTTGCAACGCCCTTTTCAAGGTGTGAAGATGAGGATAAAAAAGATATGTTGTATTTACAAAGACCTATGCCAATTTTAACTACAAATAAAACTGTTAATTCTTATAAAACAGGCCAATCCTACAACAGAAAATTAAAAAAATTGTGGTATGAACAGTATCAGTGTTTATGACTGCCAGTCATTGTTTACAAAAATTATTTTGTTGGCCATTTATTATGTTCTTGAGTGTAGGAATGCAAGCGCAAGTAGCTAAGCGGGGTGGTGCGGTATTTTACAAAATAACTTTTACCGTACTAAATAACAATTATAACCGGTTTGGTTGTTTTATTTTTCATAGTTTATGCCAACTTTTATCGATTTTTCTCCCGTGTGGGTCGGTGATTGGGAAAACAGCCAAAAATTGACATGTTTGCCAAAACTGTCGCTTTTGCGGTAACGAATTCTTATTAATCAGATTAACCCATATAGATTTTATGCTATCCAAATGTTTGAGTGTTTGTACACCTATTTATGTTAGATAAATATTTATTAAATAGTATTTATTTAATCAGTGTAAATGTGTATTAACATGTATGCTGCATAAACAATACCTTATTTTATGGGAACGATGAATTTATCAGGAATTTTAATTCGTCCTTTAAGTACCAAAGGTGTACATTAAACACGATGGTCCCCGCGGCTTTCCTACGAATTTCTAATATAAAGCTTGGACAGGATAAGTGTAATATTAATATCGCTAATCTCGTTTTTGCTGGAGATATACAATTCCAGTTGAAGTAGTAAAATACCTAATACCAGTTTGTTTTCACCCGGTTGTTAAA
This sequence comes from Tetropium fuscum, assembly GCA_964058915.1. Classification (NCBI taxonomy): domain Eukaryota; kingdom Metazoa; phylum Arthropoda; class Insecta; order Coleoptera; family Cerambycidae; genus Tetropium; species Tetropium fuscum. The sequence goes on from CAXKVY010000133.1 coordinate 810,720, forward strand.
AACGCGAAATCAGAACCATAAATCACTATTTAAAAAAAATAAAAACGGCACATTTTTGTTGAAATTAGTAAAAAACTTGTTTACAACAATTGTTATTGTTTAAATACATTTTTTCAAAGAAACATGTTTTCTCATTTTTTTGCATTTTCACAACTGTCTTCGATACGTTTCAGCTCCTATTTATGGCCAAGATCGTCAAACTAGCAAGTATTATATCCTTTGTAGACTTCAGATGCATAGAATAAATAACCCCAGAATAAAAAGTTTAGCGGAGTTTTGGCTCTAGGATTATGACGACTTTGTAAAATTGATGAGTGATGCTCCATCTTGTCGAGAATAGATTTCTGGAAGTTTTTCTAAACTGTCATCCAAATATATCTCGAAACTTCTGACAATATTATGTACCTATATCTTTTGCCAGTGCAGCCTTCATACAGATGTTCCAATTACCTTGTTACCTATTAAGTCACACCAAATATTATTGTTGGATATGAAGATCTGTGTGCTGTGTGATAACTAATATGTTTTCTCTTGACCAGTGCATATTTTTGCGATTCATAATTTGAGATATTAATTTCTGCCTCTTATTATTTTTATAAAAACCTTATATATAACCTAACAACCAGCGGTTATAATATACAACTTTCTATCGGCATCTTCTGTGAGTTATGTTTTTTGACGCTTCGCTGTAATCGTAGTCCTTTCAGTGGCGGCTCGTGCCAAATTAAACAGGTAGTGCCAAAACTGGCAAAGACAAATAGTGAAAAGTCTTCCAGTGAAAAGATACTAAAAGTTTTTAAATCGCCGATCTTATTCATGATTACTTTATTAAATAGGTACCTGCTAAAAACTAGACACGAATATAAGTTTGCTATTTATCACACATAGACACACTGAGTCAATAAAAGTTAACTACAACAAAACAAATCTGATCATTCAAAAATAAAAATTGTCCTAGAAAAACACACTACACGTGATGTCTGACATAACAGTGAAGCGCGATGCAACAAACACCGGCTATGTCAAGAACTGATGAGCCCGGCACACGATATCCTTTCCTTTTACAATTTATCCCGTGTAAAATTGTATGGACTACGTTTATCTCTGTCGCCCACACACGATTTTGGGACATCTATTTCATTTCATCTGTGCCAGTCCATGGATAGCTCAACGAACTTGCGTGCGCAGATTAAACAATAAACCGGCACCCGACCCGCGGCTAACCGTTTTCCAATTTTTACGTACCTATTTTTTAGAGCGTGCGTCGGGTCGACGGGGCAGTGCGCTATTGCCAGACTTTCTATAAACTCTTGAAGAATGGGAAGAAATGCACTAGATAGAAAATATGTTTAAATGAAAGATACAGTTAATATTTATGTATTTTTAAGAATAAATAAGGTGGTGCCATGGCTCCGTGGCACTACCTCACCATCCGTCCATTGTCAAATTTCTAGAGAGTTGTTTTTTGATATTTAATATAATATTTCATGTAAGATCTACTTCTTTACCTTTACTTATTATGACTTATATTAATCACTACGTTTGAAAAACCTCTCTTTACTACTAAATTTTTCTACGGTCTCAAAAAATATCGTCTGTGTCTTTTCTACAAACTCAGTAACTTATCTCATTTCTCTACATGCGTTAACGATTTTTTTATATATTTCTTAAGAGACATAAATCCTAGTTTTAATAATATTAATAACATGTAAAGTCGTTAGCTTGTAGCTCGTCGATATTATACCAGTTACGTGACATAGATATTGTGTATTAGAGTAACCCAGTCAAGGATGCCCACAAGAGATGAGTCCAAATAAGGAGGTAACCAGCTTATAGTTCCTGTTTTTTTTTTGTATCCAGTATATTCCAGTTTAACCTACGTGATATATGTTTTGTATAAAAATCTTCGTATAATGTAAATCACTCTTATAACTTAAATATTCCTATGTTGCTATATAGGAAACATATCTAATAAATTGTTTTCTATATAGCAACATTCGAAACACATTTTCAAAATACGAATTCGAAACACGCATTTAGCGTTTTTTGTGGTCTAGTGAATCCATTGAAACATACAAAACTATATGTTGCCATATATAGCATATCGTGGTCATACAAATTCGAAGTCTCAACCAGGTGCGAAGTCTCAACACTCTTAACCCTCTACGACCTTAAATAACCGAGATGCGTCCCGGGGGGGGGTTGTATCTGGCACCCCCATGTGTGATGTTGCCACATCGTAGGGTGCGGTGTTGTCAGATTGTGCAGATTTTCCCTAGATCTAGGAAATTTTCAGTATTAAATTTCTACTATTTCTGCCTACTATTTCCGTTCATCATCGAAAAAATGGATCCTAGGGCGACCAAAATTGTAGAAAATTAAATCTAAACAATTTTGGCCAATAAATAAAAATTCATCCTTAAATTCAAGATAGCTTCTGAGGCAAGGGGGTGCGAACTGAAATTCCTGAAAACCGAAATGTAGACTGGGCCAGGGACCTCTCCTTCGCTATTTTATTTTTCTTCCGTGTCAAATCCTAATTTGAATGGGTCAGTATATAAATAGGTACATATTTAAGTGAAATGAATATTATTTTTTCATGAAAGAGCAGTTTTCTCGTAAATAATATCCTAATTAATACCCAGGATATTGAAGAGTGAAGATCTAAACCATTTGCATAAAAAATCTAAAATAAAAGTAAGATCTAAACCATTTGCGAAAAAATACACAACATATGCAAACTGTATGCAATTAGCGCTGTTGTGTAGTGTATACGGCGTACAATATGTATGTATAGTTGAACGACCGGCAACCCTGACCTACACAATGTTTTTCATTGGCGTAGACATTTTTTTTTCTTAGGGGGGTGAAAGTAGAAGGTGATCTAGGATGGTAAGTACCTACATAAAAATGAAGCCAATGAACAATAGGTACCTACTTACAAGGGGTTGAACTACTTACAGGGGGTTAAAGTAGTAGGTTTTTATATGTAGATTTTCAACACTACAGCTGATATTGAATGCAAGTTTCCACACCACTCATGAAGTATTGCTTTCAGCGCGTTACCATTTTTTAGTGGGTGGTTCGCCAGTAGCCATTATTCCCACAAGAAACAAAAATAAATATGTACAAAACAGCTAAGTAGTCGAGAAAAATAAACTTTAAAACGGAAAAATATACTTTCGATTGAAATACAGTCATGTTTATTGTGTAAGTAGGTACCTACCTACCAATTTTTAATTTTGCCCACTGATGTAAATTATTAATTTGTGATCTAGGATGGTAAGTACCTACATAAAAATAAAGTCAATGAACAATAGGTACCTACTTACAAGGGGTTAAGTAAAGGGGTTAAACTACTTACAGGGGGTTAAAGTAGTAGGTTTTTATATGTCGATTTTCAACACCACAGCTGTTTGTTCACATTTTCGGCTATGATAAGGCGCATTATCCATAACCACGACTCCTGATTCCAAATGCTTAAGTACGCCGGCAAACCATTTCTCATATACTTCAGAATTCATTTCCTCGTGGTAGTCTCCGGTCTTTTTAGATTAAAATATCAGTTTCCATTACGCAAAAATCCACTATCACTTCCAATATGCGTTATGATTAAACGGCGACCTTTTCCAGACGGCATTTTTAAACCAGTTGTCCAGCCTTCATCGCAGCTTGCCGTGCATTTTTTACTTTTCCATCCTGCCAGACTCTCTTCATAGTATGTCCTTCGTCGACCCACGTTTCGTCAGTGCAAAAAATTTTCCGCCCCTCGTTTCGAAACTTTTTTATTTTTCGAAGATAATCCATCCGCCAAGCAACTATTTCATATCTTTCTATGAGAATACTCTTTCTGTCTACTTTTCCATACGTAAAATTCATGTCTCAAAATTTTTGCCAGACTACTCCTGCACATTTTAGGTATAATATCATTTTCACTTATACCTTGCACCACCTTATCTAAAGTGGGCAATTCCTTATTTCTAAAGAAACCGTGGACCGTTCTATGTATCGCATTTTTTGCATCATCGTCCACTACAATCTTATTTCGACCGCTTTTTGGTTTCGGTGGCTGTACACTTCCATGTACCTTTTCTTCTCTTAAAAGTGTGTATATGCTTGCCTTTGATGCTTCTGTATAATCCGAACATATATCCACCAATTCATCCTTGTCGCGATGAGGGTGATCTCTCTGTATGCAGTAAAATACTCGTAAAATTATTCTTTTCTCACCTACCGATCGGTACTGCCTACGTTTTGGAATATTTTGCATCCTTCGCAGATATTATATTGTATCACAAATCACATTAAAACAGCACTATATATATACACGCGAATATCTTAACCAACGCACTACTCTATCGCGAATGACCGTTACAATTTACGCGCGTATAATCCATGGATCCTATGTAAGAGAGGGGACATTTGCTACTCCGTTCACTAAACACAGACGGCGCGTCATTTCGATGTATACCTACATAGGTAGGTATATAAATAATATATTAGCAATTCCCGCGAACACGCCACTGTAAGATATGCGAACCTGGTCCTGTTCGATCCGAGAGATACGATTCCAATAAGTTAAAAAGAGATATACCGCTTGAATATTCGTTATTGGAGTGGTCGTGGATCGGCGTTGCCGCATTTAACTATAAAAATAGATGTTTACGTGATTGTCATATTTAAAGTAGACGTACGTAAGTAGTAGTAGAATTACATGTGGCAACTGCGCGGTATCTTATATGGGGTCAGTTAACTATACATACATATTGAATGAACTGTAGTGAGACAGTTGAGACGTTATACAAAACCATTGAAAATTGATTAAGTGCCTAACTAAATAATAAAATTTCAACCAATACTAATGTGGGAATATCGCAAATGCATAAAAATTGATTATGTTTATATTTATTTTAATTAAATTATTAACGGATCTCGCCTATTTCATAGCTGCTACAAAGAACTAATTTAGGACAGATGTTCTGTTACATTTGTTCGACACACTTCATAAACCGCAAGGACACCCTTATGTATAATCGTATACCGTTAACGAACTGCGGCGTATATAACAAAACCACTTTAAAGCTGCATTAAAACGAAATATAAACCATAGTGGGCATAGTGGGATTATGGCTATAAAAATGTACAAATGCACTTCTTCATTATCGAAAGAATATTTAATTTTTTTTTTAGTGTTTTAGTAAATCAGTGTCTTCGTTTGATATACAAACTAGAGCAAAAACTTGAGCGGCATTTTACAAAGAATAACATCACTATGCAATACAAAAGGATATTTAGTGTACAATTGTATACCTTCAAAATTTCTTGTGAATAGAACTGGGGTCTCCGGTCCGCGGCTAACCATATCAATCCCTATCAATAGAACGTGGTTAGGTTACTTATTATTATAAAAACTATTATTATAATTATTATAAAAACACTCGAGCACGCCTTTTATACTTCACGTAGACGTTAGATATCGCGTTGTAAACACCTACCTACTACGGTCAAGGACACAATAACTCATCGAACACCTACAACTGCCACAGGGACAATAACAAAAAATATCCGTTAATACAACGCGCGAAATTATACCTATATGCGTGCGCCACCATATGGATGTCTTTCACACTTTCACGCGATACCAACAGATGAAACGGTCGCGCGAAAAAATAAAAACAAATACACTTGCAGTTCGCATCCATTTGCAATTTGTTTTTGGTATATTATAAATTAAATTGAGTTAACATTATTGTTTTTTATTTTAATTCCTATATTACTGCGCGCGCCACTGAGCACCGCATTCCATTAGTTTTCATGTCAAACGAAAGCACTATAGTGGTAAAAACTTTTAAATAAAAATGGATGCTTGAGATTTACATTTGATTTTTTTGTATATCTTGTGTCTGAGGCTAAGTCGATGCTCAGCCTAGGCGAAGGTGTAGCGTGAGGCACACATTTAATAAATAGTACGCTTCTACAGAATAGTTTAGTTAATAATAATTATTAATACCTATTTGCTCTTGGTTACGGTAATATAATCGATGAAAATTGTATACTGAATACTTGAATACCTGGATACAGTTTTCCTCAAGAAAAGACAACAGTAAACTATTTCCTATGTATATACGAAGAAAACCTTTCTTCAACTATAATAAAAGGGAAACTAATGTGTTCATAGTATATTAATAATTCGTGTTATATTAATTATTCATTTACCAGCATCCGGTTTAGATAGAGTAAGTCCACTTAATAAATTTGCATGCCCGCTGCACAGCACTCCCACACAGATTTGTCGATAATATACTCTTAACACAATGAATGAAAATAGCTCATACGAGCACTGCTCCAGATAAGCGTAGATTTATGTATGCTCTTAAGTCTTAAGCTTGTTTCAATAATAACTGGTTCATGATATATGTCTACCACTATAAAATCCAATAGACTGAAACATTATATGGGCAGCATCGCATGATTTTCTTATACCTAACTATTGAAACAAACTAAAAATTACAGAAAATAAAGGCAAAAATACCGTAGAGGCGGGATACTTTGCCAGAGCGAGTATCCCCTCAATTAAAATACTTTTGATATAGTAAATGAGCATACCTACATATAAGGATTGCTTGTGCAGAAACAGACCTAACCTAGCATAAATAGAATACAAATTATGGCGGTTGGCAAAGTTACCCTCATGTTTCCAAATTTTATTCGAGTATGAAATATTCTTCAAAAGTGGCTTTATCTATATATAGTTGGGACTTTGTTATAGACCATGCCATATAAATATACAATAGTATCTGGTAGTCAGCGTTACAAAGATTATTCAGACGAAACATTGCAATTGGCCATGACAACGATTAGATGTTGTAGATTAACTACCAGAGAAGCCTCAGAACAGTTCAACCTCCCCGAGAAGAACCTTATTAAATAAAATCAAACGTAAGCATACAGGAAATGTGGCTGCTTAACGTTTTAGGAAAGGGCGTGTGCCTAAACTTTTTAAAGCGCCACAAAAATGTATTAACTAACCCACAATGCCAAAATATTAAAAAAGGAAGAGCAGAAGAAACAGAACAAGACATGACTGACTATTTTACAAACCTTGAACAAAATTTGCAGGATATTTCTCCTGACAGAATTTTAAACTACGATGAGACAAATCTGTCCGACGAACCAGGCACTAAAAAAAGTCTTTTCAAACGGTGGACAAAATACCAGGAAAGGGTTCTCCATTTAACAAAAAGTTGCATCTCGATAATTTTTGCTGCCACTGCGTCAGGTGAGGTTCTGCCACCCTATGTTTTATATAAAGCAGAACGTCTATTTGCTGCTTGGTGTATAGGCGGACCCCGTAAAACACGTTATAACAGAACAGAAAGTGGCTGGTTGGATTCCCACTATTTTGAGGACTGGTTTCTACAAGTGGCAATTCCCTGGGTTAAATCTCTTACAGGTCCAAAAGTTTTGGCAGGCGACAACTTATCATCTCACCTGAGTGTACGAGTTCTGAAAGAGTGCCAACGAAATAATATCAGATTTATATTTTTCCCACCGAACTCAACCCTTGCTGTAAGGTTTTCGAGCCTTTAAAAGTTTCACGGCGAAAAATATTCACCGAGTATAAACTGAGAAACCTAGGGAGAGTGTGGTAGGGAGTGGCTAGAAGAAGTATTGTTGACTTTATTGAAAGTTAAGGGGCTAAGTCTTTCCATGATGAAATGTCAAACAACATTGAACAAAAATATCGTGACAGTTTGACACGACTCACGCTTGATCTGTCATAAAAGCCCCACTGAAAAAGTACCTCTGAATGTATTACTCGTTATAAGCACAGTATGACACGAGGAAGAATGCATAACAATTGAACAACTATGGAAGCAATAAAGACTGAAAAATGGTAAAGCACCCGGCGAAGATAAAATTACTACTGAAATGATGAAAAACACGAGAGAACGCGAAATAGGGCTTCTAGATATATGCAACAAAATATGGAAATATGAAGAATTACCAAAGGATTGGGAAAAAGGGAAATTGGGATAATTTTATCTTCAAAAAATGAGATAACAAGGATTGTAACAACTACAGAGGAGTAACTTTGCTAAGTACAGTACTGGAAGTGTACGAATAAATAATAGAGATAAAAATAAGACTGAAAATTGAACCAATACTAACAGAAGAGCAAAGTGGATTCAGGAAAGGCATAAGTGTGCATGACCATATAGTTACAATCAAAGAAATTGTAAAGAAATCATCGGCAAGAAAGAAAACAGAATATTTTGCATTTATGGATATGGAGAAAGCCTTTGATAGATTTGCAAGATCAAAAATATGGGAATGCCTGTATAAAAGTAAGGTGAATGCTAAACTAGTTAACGTGGCCTTTACAAAGAAACTAACAATACTGTAATAACTAGAAATTTAAAATCGAAAACATTCAGTACAAAGGAAGGACTAAGACAAGATGGATGATTAAGCCCTTTAAGCACATGCGTAATGTCTACAACACATTACGCATGTGCTTTTGCAGGTGACGTGGCAATTATAGGAGGCAGTGAAAAAGTGGATAATTTGATTGTACGGAACTACATAATAATATTGAAACAAAATTGAATGAAAACGAACAAAAATACAACAAAACTAAGGCAATCAACTCACCAGAAAAACAAGTTCTTATACAACTGGATAGAATAAGAATAGAACTGGTCAGTATTTTCCACTACTTGGGAGTTACAATTGAGGAAACAGGAACACATGAAATAGCGCTTGATAATAGGATCAAAAAGGCAAATAAGGTATATTACGCAATGAGCAAAGGATTTATTAATAAGAAAGAAATATCAAAACAGACAAAGATAAATGTTTTCTAAGCTATATACCGACCAAGTGAAACACGGATAATGTCGTAATCAGAAAAAAAAGCAAGGTACAAGCAGCAGAACTGAAGAATCTAAGCAGAGGTAAAGGAGCCATGAGAAAGGACACAATTAGAAATTATGTCATAAGAGCGGAACTAGAAATATAATCCATAGTGGACAGAGAAAATTAAGTTCGTAGGGCCAAGAAGGATACAAGGGTAAGTGATATACCAGTAAAAAGGATATGGGAAACCCAGCCCGCACACAAAAAAATAAGAAGACAGGAAGACCTAGAGAGACTTGAGATAATGTACCTAATTGGAAAAGTTTTGAAGAAAAGGAAGTTTTGAAGAAGGGGGCAAATAAACTGGCAGTAAATAGAAAAATTTGGAGTGCATTTTGTAAAAATATATATCCCTACACCCTATTGGGTAGATAGGATATTGATATACATACGTATCATGAAATAAAATATTGAAATAAAATATAAAAAAATATTCAGGGCAAAATATGGTGTATAAATAAAATTTTACCAGACATCATTATTTGTAGGGTTTCACCATTTGAGAGGTCTACAAGTTTTTAGTTCTGCTGATTTGCCTCATAAGTACTAGTTCGTTATTTATTATGCCTCCATTAAAACACTTGAGCTTATTTATTAAATGGAGATCATCATTAGGGAAAAGTAATTGATGGCGATTCAATGGTGGGATTCTGTTAATGTATATTTAAAACTGCTGGTTATTTCAGACTGTATGTCGTAAAAAATAGTATGGCTTGCAAGTGGTACTGACTATAATACTAAAAGTGCACTTTTCCGCTTTTATAATATCTATTCTTTTACTAACTTCAATTTAGAACAGTTATTAATATCAATTAATATAATTGTAAATAATGTAATGGTGCACCACGTCATATATTGATTTTTCTGGCCGTACGACAATAATGGTGTAATTCAATAAATAAATAAATAAAATAAATAAATACTATTGGATAATTAAAAAGGGGAACACGCATATTAAAGGGTTAACTTACCACCATCTTGATACTGCATTTGCTGCATTTGGTATTCATCCTACGGAAAATATTGTTAAAACATTATTCGTGTAAAATTTAACGAAGAATATTTTTTTATAGAAGCACTTTCACGGAAAAATTTACGGTTTAGCAGATATATACACTAACCCGCATTCGGGGGTAGTTTTTGCAATATATATAAAAAAGAACACAAATAAAAACGAGTTGTAGATTTCAAACTAAACAAATATTTCTGTAGCCTAACACCAATACTGACATATTAATATTTCTCAATAGTATGATCCTTGTACCTAAATTTTGGACGTCTGTTATACCTAGTGATGTGAGCCGCGAAAATTTCCACGCGAATATTCGCAACTTTAGTGAAAGTTTCGGAAATATTCGCTCATGAATAAACGAATATTCCCCAAAAAGCGAATGTTTCCGCAACTTTCAGGCGAAAGTTCGCAATTTTACTATTAAAGAAGTTGCTCAATCTCACCTTTTTCTTGCACAATTTAATAAAATTCAACTGCAAAATTCTGGTAAGGTGTTAATGCTGAAACTTCCAGTTAAAACTAGATGGGGATGGGGTTCCATTTTAAATTGTATAAATAGCTTACTTGCAAGTAAAGGTGCATTACAGGTATTGATGGTAACAGAAAACCTAAAATTTTCTAGAAATGCTGAACAAAATTGTCTTGACGTTGAAATATTTTCGGTAAAATTGCAAAAGGCTGCAATTGTGTCGAAACCCATCTTTAAGTGGATTACTCTACTTGAAGGGGATACCTTCAAGATATCCCAGGTAGTAGAAGCCTTTGCAGATCTAGAAAATGTATTCATGCAAAATGTGCCATTATTACCAATAACAAAAGCCGAAGAAAAAGAGTGTTTTGCTAAATTTGAAAAAAGAAAGAAAATGGCGCTTACACTGTTGCATTTTGCGGCAAATTTACTTGATCCGGTCCTAGCAGGGGCACTCTTAGCAACGAACAGTGGCAACGACAACGACTGGCAATGCAGTGTATTGACAGTATATTGAGCAATCATCCTAAATTTAACAGCAAAAAGGAAGCCATTTTTACTGAACTTACAAAATACTGTGCCAGAGCAGATCTATGGTCAATGGAGTTTATTTAGATTTCGGCCCAATCAGTAGACTGCATTAATTGGTGGCAAGGAATGTGCAGCAAAACTGATTTGAAAGATTTGGCTATCGCTATATTAGGGCTACCAGCTTCGTCTGCTGCTACGGAACGCAGTTTTAGTACTTATTCTTTTATCCATACAAAAAAGAGAAATATACTTACAACAAAAAGAGCGAGCATGCTGATGTATGTAGCACATAATAACAAATTAAGAAATATGAAGACTAAAAACGTAACCCCAGCAGACTCAGATTCAAACACAAAATTAGTCACAACAACGGACCAAAGAAACAACGTGGTAGAATTATTGTCGGAATTGGAATCTGATGTAAATGAAACTGAAACATAAGTCAGTGAGGGTGAACTTACGATACATAACTCAGATTCAAATATTATGGATATGAGTGATGGTGATGATCAGGATCAGGACAATTTTTCTGATGTAGAATAACTTGTTCAATTTTTGTTATATTTTAGATTTGTAAGTTTTTGTTCTCGTTCTCGTTGCACCACATAATACATTTACTTATGTTGTTTTTTTAAATATTTACTGTTTTTACAATCCATGTTTGTTTGTTTCTATAGTTTTTTGTTTTTATTTTATTTTTTTTTGTCTAAAAAGTACTTTAAGTTAAATTGATCTCACATGCGACTGATTTTGTTGGATATTTTGTTTAAAAAATATATTATTTAATAAATTACATCAAAAATATTTATTTTACTACGTTTATTTTCAAAATCCTAATAACAAAACAAAAGTTTCCTAAAATTTCCAAAAATTCCTGAAACTTTCCGAAATATTCGCAACATTCAAATGTTTCTGAAATTTAACATCACTAGTTATACCTCTATGTTACAATAGAATTATTGAAAAATTATATATTATCGTTACTCTAGGAGTACAGATGTATGTATTTTTGTGTGTATATAAACTATTAACATTATTATAATTGTTTCCTTTATTGTATATTCTGATATGCGGAGACAGTAAATTTCCTATTAGGTACTTCAGGAATGTCATCACAGGAGTTGTCCCTTATTGATTTCATCCTTGCGGGGGTTGTACCGGAGAAAGCAATAAACTGATTAGAAACAGGACCAGGACCATTGTATTTGACGAAAACGTTTCTGATGCAATTAAATACCAGGCAAACATTTTAACATTCAAAATTTGCTCAGTATATAATGTCATTATCTACCCCAGCGATATAATACCCTGAGATATAATATTATAATGATAATAATAATTGTTTGATTCGCCCAAAAGGTGACACCCAATTACAGGACATAGGTAGTTAATATTAAGAAATATAGAAAGAAAGACACACTTACCAGTTGTATATCTCGACATATATACGGAAACGAACCACTTAGAAGTTGTACAAGTTCTTTCACCTTCATTGAGGAACTTCAGAGTGATGTACGATTTGTCATTTCATCTATACTTCTTCTATATCTCATCTATCTTCTATATTTCATCTCTTCATTTCATTTCTTCTATATATTCTATCTTCTATATTTCATCTATATCATTTATACTTGAATTTAAAATATTAATACTTCATCACTTTCAGTGACATTTTTTGACATTAGTTTTGTTGTAGTTAAACCTATGATTTACATTGATATTAAAGACTATATGCTATTAGTCATAATTTCGATCCACTTCTATAACATGCATATATCAAACACGTACTTATAACATAATAATTAAAAAATCTTTATTGCTTTCGATGCTTTCCGTGATATAATATGATATTGCTATAATATGCTCGATTCTCAATATATCTCAATTTTTATTCCATCCCGACCCTCAATATAAACACGTCTTGGATGAATGATCATCCTTTCAGAATAGCACACTAAAAATCAACGAGCATTTTTGCTTTACTACCTACCTAAGTATGTTATATATACTTCCTCCACAAGATGAGTTTCGTATTATCCGAATCTAGAGGTTATTGCACTCTTATTTCTGGATATGAGTGGTAGAGTATCGATGACTCATATTAGGGTATGCAGGGTTGTATGGCAATCAGGGGGAATAGTCTTGGGGTGAAGACCGTTTGATTTAGGCGGAGCTATAAGAATAGGGAGACCGTTGGAATTGTACACTTGTCTAAAAATCATTATTGCATGCCCACGATGCAACCGAAATTTTTAGATGAACGATGCACGTTTGATATTTATATTATGAATTTACTTTTAAAAATTAGTTGTTTTTTACTATTCGTTTACTAATAATTTAAAAACGTGCGTAAGACGGACAAAACTATTTTTCATATCATATTCCAAAGCAATTAAAAAAGGTTGCCCGCTATGGGCAGAAATTTCCTGATTCTTTATTTTTGCATGGTCTGCCGGACTATCAACACAAAACATTTAACGAATACCAAAACATTGAACAAATACTTTTACTTTAGGAACTTATTAATTACATAATGTGAACTAATAAATAATATACATACGAACAGATAATAGACAAGTAGTAATACTAGTAATAGATATGTAATTTTCAAAGAATACAGCTGTAAATTAGTACATTACATTTTTTTTGATATGGAAGATGAATATCAAAATTTTGAACAAATAACTTTTTCATAATCATTGATATACCGAAAATAATTGTAAGAAATATTGTGAAATTCAGTCAGCGTCGTCAGCTTTCTTTTTTGTAAACCACTACCTATATCTACCTAAATCCAATCAGGAAGAAGTTATTTATGAGATTATATTTGACAAGCAACAGAAGTTATTTATGAGATGAAATAAATGATTTTTGTGTGAAGCAATTATTTACTTGATTTATATAGGGTAAAGTGGGGTAAAAGTGCTCGAAAGACATAACTTTATTTTTTTTAGCAGTTGAAAAAATTATTTTAAATATCTAATTTAACTATTACAAGCAGTTTCTAATGTTCTTTTCGAATACGTTTGCCATTTTAGCCATAGTGCTCAACAAGCCTAAGAAAATAAATAAATAATCTGTTTCATTTTTAACCTTCACTTTGGGAAAAGGTGAAACGCACAGGGGAAATTATGAAACAGACGTATACCTTCCATAACATCCATAAATTGTAGCGATATTTGCGGGGTAAAAATGAAACGAGCGAGAACATGTGTCGCTTGGTATTTTTGTCGCTTGCTATGTCGCTTCTTTTCTTCTACAAAACATCTAATAAAATACATTGGGCCGTTATAAGAATTACAATAAAACTCAAGAAATGGCGGTAAACATTGTATTTTTGAATAAAAAAACATTCTTATACACGCAATATCCGTACTCTAAGGAGATTCTTGAATACAGAAAAAAATAAAAAATATGTGTCATTCAATTTTAACTCGAAATTAATTCCATAAAATGGTAGGGGAAAATGAAACAAATTGGGAATTATTTTTCATCAGCAGGCGCTGGTTTGGAAAACGATTATTTCACTCTATCTGCACATATATAGACGATTTGTGGAACTGAAAGCAGCCTCAGTATATCTTCTTGATCCACAATGGATATATCCGCTTCGACGAGTTTGAAATTGCTTTTGTTCTTCAGGCTTTTTAGTCCCATTACTGCAATTTCGGACCCATTTATTTGTTAAACTGTGAACACATATTTTCAATTGTTTTGCCACCTTTAATTGATGCTAAAATATTGTCCCCGAACTTTAATCCAATATCTGCAGTTCCTACCTCAGGTATCAAGTCTGCCTCGCCAAAACTGTTATCAAAATCTTCTTCGATGTGGATATCTTCGGTTTCACTGGAACTGTTCAATACAGCTTCAGTTGTTTTTTTTTCTTCTCCATTTCTTTTTTGCAAGTAATTTTTTCTTAGTTTCATTAATATTTATAAGTGAAATGTATCCTTCGCTTGTAATAACTTTTCCATAAGTTTCAATTTTACGTAGTGGAAGGTGCAGATTTGCCTATTTTCTTAAGCAGCAAACTTTCGAATGATGTTTCTCAGTCCTCAGTCATCCAGGTTGTTACTGAAGATACGTAAATATAGAAGAAGTCTAGGCAGAAGTGTTATCACCGTCGCTATAAATCAAAGGGACAGGTGTTTCTGTAGGGGTTCTTATGTTGGAGGTGTTTGTATATTAGTAACTACTGGCACTCCAGCATCAGGTGTGTTGCATCAGGCGTTTCTACATCAGCAAATCTTCCATCTTCAGTATTGTCCCTATCTGGGCCATTGTCACCTTTATGTGGGCCTCGTGCTCGGTACCGTTCGAGTTTTTCACTGTCAACTCTGTCCACTACTGTCAAGTAAATCCATTGATCACCGATTCTGGTTTGATGCCACCATCCTACACTTTATACAACAAATCAATAAATTCTGACTTAGTTAATCTTCTTTGATTTTCCCGCTGTCAGGATATTAATTGTTTATCTATAACACTTTTATTGGATGGAAACAACTTTTATCAAGCGGTTGTAACAAATCAGTGGTGTGAGGTGGTAGCTTTGGATTCGCTACATTTTCTTCTCTCGCCTTATTTATTGTACCAATATCTAAATGATATAAGTGACCATAAAATATTAATCATAACGGCTTCTCTCTAACAATGTCACAACATTTATAAAACCAGTCTTGGAACACTTCGGCTGTCATCCAACCTTTCGCGGAACACGAATAAAACGTATTTGGTAGATCACTTGCGCCTTTCCAATTAGTCCAGAACGTTGATGCTTGAAATATTATCAACAGCTGTCACCAACAGCTCGACCACGCGATGGATCAAATTTGAAGGCAGGCTCATCAAACTCCAAATCTGTCCAGGTTTATCTTTGAAATCCAGAGCGGTAAGCTCCTCCTCCAACATGTCAAAAGAATTATGAATTATGAGGGGATCTCCTGTCGCCTTCCTCCTTACGGCTTCTAACGTTTTTTTGGGATAGTTTATTCCATTGTATAAATTATCGAAACCAGTCGTCTCTTTTTCCCAAAAACTGATTTTAAATTGTTTATTTCAACATATTCACACACTGCACATTTTACTTCTTTGCTTTTTCTTCTTTCAGCATATTTAAATTATCTGCCAGACATTTTTCTTGTTCGCTTGTTAGAGCAGTTTTTCTGCCTTCTTATTGATATTAGTTTTTTCCACCTTGATATTTATTGTGCATTTTTCGAAACAAAATTTTGGGTATATAGCTAAACAGTAGCATTTACCATGCCATGACAAAGATTATTTATATTTTCCATTTTCTATCTCTGATCTAAACTGATCAACAAAATAAACGTTACACTGCCAAATTTGCTCTGATTTTGAAACAGAATAAATCTGGATTGCCGCCGCCTATTTAATTTCTGTTTGAAGTGTTAGCTAGTACAATGTTTTGTCTGCCGGTCCTTGTTTGTACCAAGGATATATATTTCATATAAAGTTTCTACAGGGCGGAAAATAAAACAGTGCTAAATTTCTGAAATTTCGGCATCGTCCCATTTCAACAAAAAATTTTTTTTCTGGATTTCAACATGAATGTCATAAATTAGAACCTCATATCTCGAAACTGTTTTTGCGATTTTCGTTGATTTGCCTTATTTACACAGTGACCGCAAAAATATCCATTTTTGGCCTTGCATTGATAACTTTTTTACTCGTGAACCGACTCTCAAAATCCAGGCCTCATGTTGAAGCTAAAACTGCAGTTAATAAAGCACGGTAAAGATAATCGACTCCAGGCAAAGTTTCAATATACAGGGTTGCATCAAAGTTGAACCAAATCTGCATAACTCGCAAAACCTAGTATTCTGAGAGACTTCAATTAGACTTGCTACACTTACTACATTTCCGCTAATAATACCAAGGATATAAAAAAATATTGTTGCAAATTCACATACAGGCACAGCACAAAAAGAAATTAATTGCTAATGTAATAATTATTAATCTACTCAGGCTTTTTATTGTTGTATTTTGATTGTAATAATGACTAATATACTAAGTACATTGAATTATTAGGTTAAATAAGGTCACTCAAATCGATTCGCTTTCACATGGACTAATGGTTTCATTATTGCAGCTCTAACAAGAATATTTATTAGATTTAACTGGCACTCTCACATATTGTGCGTGATGAGTATTAATACTACTAATCTTATTTACTATACCATTAGAATTAAATTGTGTTGCACACTGATTTTAGTTGAGTCAATCAATCTATGACAATTACGAAATGTAATCATAACTAACAAACACTTTGTAATATAGCGACTAGAATAATTCTAAATATACTATCTATAATAATAATTTGTCTTCGATTAATAAAAAGACATATTATTAAAGCAATAATATGCTACAGCATTTTAAATGTGTTCAAGAACTACTTATTAAATGGAGACCATTAAATAATTGGTGCAGGAAATTATAATTTAAAAATTGTCATATAATTTAATACTGGCATGTGTTCAATTCGTGTTAAGCTATATGCAATGCATACGCACTCCTATTATAGATGTTTTAGCAGTTAATATCAGGCCTGGCGCGTATTATGAATATTTATACAATTACTAACAGAGGAAATATTTGGCTATGCATTTTATAACTAGATACAATATATTGTGCCGAAAAAAGATGTAAGAACTACCTACATGGCACCGGATATATGGAATTCTGAGCTTCGCTAGATATTTTCAAATTTTTATATACCGGGTGACCACGGGTAAACAATTTTGGAGGTATCCAAATTAAATTTTGCAGGAGTAATGTACGTGTCAAAAAGACCGGCGTCCGGTTTCGACGAAAGTGACTATTTTGGACACTTCTATGCCCACTTGATTTTTTGGCCAATTTAATTTTTTAATCTAGAGTGCCATGATTGGTCTAATTTGGTTCAAATGGACTATAATTTGTATTACTCCCAAAAGATTAGATCGACGAAAAAATAAAAATGACGCCAGGATGCCTTTGAATGCTCGCCAAGATACATTCAGATTTCACCACATCACTTTTTGTCCATTTTCCCAAAACATATCATAATGGTAAACCGATACCTATGGAATCCATTGATGTGGTCATCCTTGATAAATCTGTAATTTGCAAGTAAAAGGAATTTAAATAAATGATCGAACATACGTCATTTTAATACTATTTATCACACTAGCCATGGAAGAAATAATTAAAAGATGTAACAGCTGAAATCCACCGGGTTATACTTAGTAACTCTGGTGTTTGTTTTTGCTGTTATTTAATTTTTCATTAATTCACCGCGATTTTTTGTACCTAACTATAAAAAGTTTTATTTTTTCGGCTATTATTTAATTGTTTATTTAAATTAAAGAAATAGAAACCGGCTGCTTTTTTAACAAGCACGATACAAACGTTTTCAATCAAATCCATTCCCATAATGATTAATTCTTGGATTCCTAGGTGAAAACCGTTTAGACTGTATCTAGTGTAAACGGGATGACCTCAAATATAATAGTAAACTAGTGGCCGTAGTAAAGTTGTAATCTTGACGTAGGTGCTGTCAGTTTCAGAAATATACTCGTAATATACAAGTTATATAACCCTCTCGTATTGCAATTTTGTTAGAAACTGCCTGCTAATAGCGAATCTATCATGTATCATAATAACGCTGATACATAGGCTTGACTACCAAGCTTTAGGTATTTTTTGGTTAACTTTGTTCTATTATAATTAATAAAATATAAGCATTATATACATCCGGATCTTACATTTACAATTGTGACGTTTTCGAAATTTTTTCATCGGCAAACACGACGAGTGCCTACCTACCAACGAAATATCCAATTTATATTGTCATGAAACGGCTGAAGTGCATCAGCTTACGCAACATGCCAGCCGATGGTCAGCCGGTATTGATCACGTGGACAATAGTAAGTACATCATAGAAATGCATTGTACAACTTTGATATAAATTGCGGAGCAATTCCGTGGAGTTCTAATGAAATCCACGAGGGATCTCAGGGGAATTCACCATTTAATTCCTGGCTTATTTCCTATCGGGATTACTAAAAGTCTTATAGGATTCCTATTATTAGGGAATTGATTAGAAATGTTAAATGTCAAGAGATTGCTATATTACCCCAGCTATACAGGGTGCTTCAGATTTAATCTTGATAACTCTAGAAATTGATAGAACAGGTTCAAATATTATTAGTTTGTAATATAAATTTATTTCCGATAATCACTTATCCGATTTAGGTGAAAATCGGAACAGAAGTACTCTTTATGATATTACATACGCTTCTTAATTATGTTCGAACCCCCTACCCCTCTTAGAAGTGCATTTATAGATGGGGGCATACTTTTTCAAAACTTAATTTTCATGAAACAAGTGCACAGGCATATTTAGTGATGATTCATTTTAGAACATTTCTGTCACTTACTTCTGTCCCACTTCTGATTTTGCTTGGTTTTTGAGATATTTAATAAAATTCGTGACAGGCGCTACCCTGTCACGAATTTTATTAAATATCTTAGCCCAGTAACAAATAACAAGTAACTTAAACATTAATCCACTCGATTTTTTTTCTTTGCCTAAATATATGTCCAGTTTATAAGAAGTGTTTTTTTTTAATTATATTTTTTTAATTATAAGTTATTTATGAGATTAAATAAATGATTTTTGTGTGAAGCAATTATTTACTTGATTTATATAGGGTGAAGTGGGGTAAAAGTGCTCGAAAGACATAAATATCTAATTTAACTATTACAAGCAGTTTCTAATGTTCTTTTCGAATACGTTTGCCATTTTAGCCATAGTGCTCAACAAGCCTAAGAAAATAAATAAATAATCTGTTTCATTTTTAACCTTCACTTTGGGAAAAGGTGAAACGCACAGGGGAAATTATGAAACAGACGTATACCTTCCATAACTTCCATAAATTGTAGCGATATTTGCGGGGTAAAAATGAAACGAGCGAGAACATGTGTCGCTTGGTATTTTTGTCGCTTGCTATGTCGCTTCTTTTCTTCTACAAAACATCTAATAAAATACATTGGGCCGTTATAAGAATTACAATAAAACTCAAGAAATGGCGGTAAACATTGTATTTCTGAATAAAAAAAACATTCTTATACACGCAATATCCGTACTCTAAGGAGATTCTTGAATACAGAAAAAAATAAAAATATGTGTCATTCAATTTTAACTCGAAATTAATTCTATAAAATGGTAGGGGAAAATTAAACAAATTGGGAATTATTTTTCAACATCAGGCGCTGGTTTGGAAAACGATTATTTCAGTCTATCTGCACATATATAGACGATTTGTGGATCTGAAAGCAGCCTCAGTATATCTTCTTGATCCACAATGGATATATCCGCTTCGACGAGTTTGAAATTGCTTTTGTTCTTCAGGCTTTTTAGTCCCATTACTGCAATTTCGGACCCATTTTTTTGTTAAACTGTGAACACATATTTTCAATTGTTTTGCCACCTTTAAATGATGCTAAAATATAGTCCCCGAACTTTAATCCAATATCTGCAGTTCCTACCTCAGGTATCAAGTCTGCCTCGCCAAAACTGTTATCAAAATCTTCTTCGATGTGGATATCTTCGGTTTCACTGGAACTGTTCAATACAGCTTCAGTTATTTTTTTTCTTCTCCATTTCTTTTTTGCAAGTAACTTTTTCTTAGTATCATTAATATTTATAAGTGAAATGTATCCTTCGCTTGTAATAACTTTTCCATAAGTTTCAATTTTACGTAGTGGTCACTTACTGTCACTTACTTCTGTCCCACTTCTGATTTTGCTTGGTTTTTGAGATATTTAATAAAATTCGTGACAGGCGCTACCCTGTCACGAATTTTATTAAATATCTTAGCCCAGTAACAAATAACAAGAAACTTAAACATTAATATTTAACAAATAATATTAAAAAATACAGAAAAGAGCAAAAAAATACAGCAAAATTATGAAAAGTTTACAAAACATCAGAAGAGAAACATCAAGAACGGTAAACGTTAAATTATTAGTGAATTTTAAAAAAATAGCACAATTACAATTACTTCATCACAAGCGTTCCTTATTCTTGGAATCCATGCCTCACTAGTATTTGTAGTGTATCATACACAAATTATTTTTGGTGACACCAAACAAAATAATCCAAACAGTTCAGATCTGGCGAGCGTGGTGGCCAAGCCACCACACGGAAGTCCGTCACACGGAATTCTTATGTTGTTGGGTATGCGTCCATCGGCGATAATAATTTTCATTCAGCCGCTGCTGTACTTGCATACTGTAATGCGCAGGAGCACCATCCATATACATCCAGCATTCTTGGCGTAAATTTAAACGAATATCTTCAGGCGCATCGTAAATATTGTATTCCAGAAAGTCATGAAATAAATTTGCATTTAAACGAAGAGACAATTGCCGCAATCCTTCACACAATGATTTCTCGGGTATCAGGTAACCACTGGTTCCAGGTAATATGTATGACAATAAAACAATAATATCATACATTTAATATTGACAATAATATTTAAACGTCAAGCAGTATTATAAAACCATCTTCATCAGTATTGTGAGGAACTGATAGTACTCATAACATTTTTGTTGATTGTGTCCGTGTGTTATTTGAACCATCATATTCCTGTTGAATCTGTGACTTCCATCAGCCACGTTTCCAGATGTTTCAAAAATTACACGTGTCAACTTCCAAGAAGGGTGATACATAATTATAAGGAAATAATACAAGGGAGATATTAATTACATGTAATTTTGCTAAGCATTCTAAAATTATATTTTATAATTATATATAATCAAGCTACTAGAATTATTATTTATAATCACAATACGGATTTATGTATATACGTTTATGCGCAGAAAATTTGTCGTCTTTATCTCAAATATGTTTGCGAATTCTGGATCACCAAGAACAAGTCTAGGTAATGTATTTGAACTTCCAATATAATTTATTCATTATGACAAGCGCGCCCTGTTTAATAAACTTAACTGGTTTGGATTTTATGCGAATTTTTTATGTGAATTTGGATTTTGGATTGAATTCGGATTTTTTAGCTCGTACCTATTGGATAAGAGACAATTTGTTAGACAGTCTTGATGAACCTCTAGACGCAACTTATCCTTGTTTAAAATAACAATTAAAAAAAGTACCTAGATGAAATGTATTTATGTGTAAATCAATAGTTAGTTAATAAAGGGAAAAAATCATTAACAATGTTCCACTGTTCCATTGTATGATTTCCTTTTTTTTATTCCATGGTATGATTACCCTTTTGAGATTTACTGCTTTATTTGTAATAATTAAATAAATGAATAATAAAAAATATCTGTGGCTAATGGAACTAGTCCGCCATTTTGGAGATATGTCACAGCAATGACATCCACATATAATATGTCATATTGATCACAGAAAATTCTGCTCCGTTTTATTTCATTTGGTGGTTATTAACAAATTAACTGCAAAGGCTGTTAGTTAACAAAATAACTAACTAAGTAACAAGTAACTAACTAAGTAGAAATAACCGCCTCGTTGCCATGACAACCCCTGGTAAACAACGCCACGAAGTGCAGCGGAATACCGGCTGATATCGATACGCGTCACTTGCTTGTGCAGGGCAATGTTTTTTAGAAGGCGTTCGCCGCTCAACTGTTTTGTTTTATTTATTTCTAAAACTGTGTCTAAAACTGTGTCTAAAACAAACACAATATATTTTCAATATAGAATTATACCTATCTAAATTATAAAATATATGTGAAATTCAAAATCACAACCAAGCGGAAATTTTAGGTGAAGCGGTGCGCCACATGCGTCCCCCGGCGTGGACAATTTTGAGCATGAATAAATTATCTTCCTCCAACGGCGCGCCGTATCGTTCCAAATCCCCTAACCAAGTCGAGAAACCACTCATAATATCACCCAAGGTATGCGTCTAATAGTTCGGGTTTTACACCGTGGACTGAAGGAACAAATAAAAGTCGATAAAATTTGTATCGTGGGTGAAGGAAAATCCGGATAACAAGTTGAATGTTTTGTAGAGATTAGAGTTTCTTTTATGATGTATGGTTACGATAAAACATTTTTATTTGAATGTTATGGTAAGGGGTTTCTTAATCGGACATAAATCTAGAATATTTTATATTCTAAAAACATGAGAGCGCTCGGTTACTATATTTACATAACATAAGATCGGTCTATACCCATACAGAGTTTTTGAAACCCAAATCGAGAGCTACTAAATTACTCTGTAGGTACTATTGAAAGTATCCGCAAGTCTTAAATGAGTTTTACAATCAAAATGATATCAATATATATTATTTAAAACTGGGCGATTTAGCAACTAGTGTTTTTGTTGATTAATTAATTGATGGGTTGAATTATATCAACAGTGATCTCGGCTATAGTATTATTGGACATTTACCGTTTTATTTTAAAAAAGATAAATTTCGCGTGATGAAAAAATCGCTATGAAGTAAACAACGCTACGAAGTGCAGCGGAATACCAGCTGATATCGATACGCGTCACGTGCTTGTGCAGGGCAATGTTTTTTAGAAGGCGTTCGTCGCTCAACTATGCTGTTTTATTTATTTCTGTGTATAAAACAAACGCAATACATTCTCGATATAGAATTATATCTTAATTATAAAATATATGTGAAATTCAAAATAATTTTAAATCGACAGACCGGGTTTTAACGATTTTAAGAACATCAGTATGAATTATGAATAAAGGATCTTCACCATTATTAGCCAATATAGTTGGCGTGAAGTAAATGGTTCCACATTTTATAAAATTGGTTCAAAGAGAATCTAAATGATTTAACAATTGCATAACATTAATATCTTCAATCTGATAGAAACAGATTTGCGCCAATGTATACAATAGACATTTTTTTCAATAATCGTGTTAAAATATTTACAATTTCAGCATTACATCTAATAAATACTCTTTCTAACTTATAAAATCAGATGTTACAAGCCATAAATTCACTAGCAAACACTTGTGTGACATGAGTTATTTATAATTCGTGCTAAAGGGATAATAAACTGAAATGTGTATTTAATTACTACCATATTTAAGTATAATGATTTCTGGTTATATACGTAAAGCCTGCCCCGCGCGGAAGACTAAAAAACTATTCGTTTAAAATGACTAATCACAGGCACATCTAAAAAAATATATAACCTTGTTTGTAACCTCCTATTTGCGTTTACATAATAATATGTAGGTTTTTAACGAGGTACTTAATAAGTAACATTAGGTTTGGTTACAGGTAGGTTCTGAATTACAATTACCGGATGTCTAAAATAACGTCCGGTCAGATAACAAACTCTGTACCAATGTGGTATGTTATTTTACACATATGGTATTTTTGGAAGCGTCTTCTAAATAGAAATTCAGATTACAGATTTTATTAGAAGTTCTTAAGTTAATTTTTAATATAGGGTAAAATACCTAGTAGTCAGCCTTACCCCAGTACTCAGCCTTTTTTATCTTTATACTGCTATAAATAGTGGTCAAAATCGAATTTTGGTACTAAACCAAGTCTAAACTATTTTCTAGTCTTTCATTGGTCATTTTACACAAGGTCAAAGTAGTAAACAGCACAGGCTAAAGTGAAAGAAGCTATTACAGTCCTACTGTTTTTTTCTGCAAGTGGTAAAATATTACGTCCTTATGTTGTTTTTCCTTACATCAGACCACTATGTCAATAGCATGCCAGAAAGTTGGTTTTTAGGGATATCTGACACCGGTTGGACGAAGGCCGATATTTCTATGATTACATTACGAAAGGGCTGGACAAATGGCTCGACAATCAGAATATAAAAAGACACGTCTCGTGTTTGTCGATGGGCATAAAAGTCATTTAACTATGGACTTGCTGTCCATTACTGTGACAATAATATAATTGCTGTGACAATAATATAATTATATATACCTTTCCGCCAAATGCAACCCATATGATACAACCTGCTGACGTCAGCGTATTTAAACCGCTGAAGTCGGAATGGAAGAACACGGTGCATGATTGGGAAATACAGCCAGAAAATATTAACAAAATAAAAATTTTGTCCTCTATTGCAGAGAGCTTTGAACAAAGAAAATTTAGAAAATACTATCAAAAATGGCTTTCGAAAATGCGCCTATTTCCATATAATCCCAATGCAGTAGATTATTCTAAATGAACTCAACACAATATCGAAAAACTAAAATAAAATTTCTATTGGTGAGCAGAGAAAATTCGTTACAAAACCTTAAAACGATCAAGAAAAGACACTACGAAATTGCTTCCAATATAAAAAACCATTTGGAACAGAACTTGACTAACTTAGGTGTTAATGTACAAACTGTACTCACAGTAATTGAGAACACTAAAAAATAAGGAAGCTGGAGGAAGTCCCAATAATCGAATTCAAGTTTCTAATCGAGATTCCCATGTTTTAGGAACTCAAATTTTCATAACAGAATATGAATTCCTAAAGGACACTTCAAGTTTTAATCCATTTATTGAATCCAGTCCTATGCCTGAAATAAATAATGAAAACCAAAGCATGACGAGTCTGCCAGATCTTGGTAATAGTATATTGGCCAACAGTATCTTTTATGATATTCATGACATTCAATTAGGAACATTCGAAACCACTGAGAATTCAGTCTTAGTTCCTGTTAACTGCGATAAAAATAACGACAGAGAAGTTACTGAAAAAGAAAATATAGAGCCCGAAACTAACAGCATAAAAGACTATGAAAGTGAAACTTCTACCCCAGCAAACCTTGTACTTTTATCCGACATTTACCAATAGTACCTCCTAGAGTATCACCAGCTTTAAAGAAACACTTAAAAATTCCATCGCCAATTAAAAAATCGGGGACAAGAAAGTCAATAAATAGAATTGGAGCTATATCGGCAACAGAATGGAGAGAATTGGAGAAGCATAAGGAAGAAGAGAAAGAAAGAAAGAAATCTGCAATTGTAACAAGAAAGTTACAAAGACAAGCCGCCAAAGAAAAAAGAGATAAGTCTTTAAGTAGATGCACGTAAAAGAAAACAGGAAAAGATTGTTCAAAGTACTATGAAGAAAGGAAAAATAACTAATAAGAATCCTTCAACTTGTACTGAAATTAAGAAAAAATGTGCTGAGTGCGAAGACTGCGAAGGGGAAATGATCAGTGACACTGAAGTTAATGACTTAAAGACTTGGTTGCGATGATTGCCCAGCATGGTATCATCTGAAATGTTCTACATTTATGGGGAAGTTGTATGAGGATATACTAAATTAAAAAGGACTAACGACGTGTATTGAAAGAGTAAAGGCTGACTACTGGATATTTAAGGACTGACTACTGGATTATTGAGGCTGAGTACTGGTAGAAAGTGTCTTATTTTAATTAACAGTTTGTTAATAATATAAGTAGAAGTTTATTTACTTTAGTTATTTTTTGTATCAATATTTAATAAATAGGTTTTCTTTTGGTACTATAATTATTTCTATGTAAGTTTTTTTTATGTGTAACACATTTAAAATAACATCAGATTTCGGTTAAAAGGCTGAGTACTGGGTATTTTACCCTAAATATTATAGGTTCTGACAGTATTACATTAATGGTTTTTTCTACAATCGTCTCAATAGTAGGCTTTTGCGCTTTCAATTCTGAACGCAAAGTACGCCATTTCCGATGAAGACATAATTGTCATCCATTGTCGCTTCAAAGCGGCAATAGTGTCAATTCCCGCTCGCTTCTTTATTATAAATTCCTTACCAGGCGCTTGTCAGTCAAAAATGACACGCGCCAATATCCTTGGCTATAGATGTGACCTCGATAAGAGGGGGCCGAGCGGTACCATCGCTCTTTACCCCTAATATCTATGTAGGCCGAGACCGCCTCGTAAGGGGTAAGCCGCG
Organism: Tetropium fuscum; assembly: GCA_964058915.1. Lineage (NCBI taxonomy): Eukaryota > Metazoa > Arthropoda > Insecta > Coleoptera > Cerambycidae > Tetropium > Tetropium fuscum. The sequence continues at coordinate 837,585 of CAXKVY010000133.1, forward strand.
CGTTTCACGTGACCCTCCCCACAAATGTGATCAGTGTCACGCGAAGTTACGCAGCTTCCCCCGGTCCTGGCTGATGGGCCCCACCGGCAGAGCCTTGCTTCTGGCGCTCTTGACTTTCTTCGCCGGTGTGTATTACCCCCGGGGGTGTCATGTCGGGTGTTTGAGGAGTCCTTCCTGCCTCTCGTCGGGCTTACTAGAGCCCGGCTGCGCGGCATTCAGGTTGATATGGAGGATGAGCATTGTAGCTCAGGATGACGGAGCTAGAGAGCTGATCAGCGATCAGCTCGATCAGCTCGCTGGCTCAGTCAGGTAAGGTAAGGATGTGTGGTTTGGCAAGGCAGTCGGCCTCGCCATCCACTGGATTGGGCTGTTTTAGTGTCTTCTCGATCCGTTTTCTTTGGTCCTGTTCTTTTCTTCGGTCTCGTCTGCTTCTTCTCGCATCAGTCGTGCTGAAACATAAGATTGTGATTATATACTCACCCGTTGTCCAGGATTTGGATCTTTGGCCGTTTGTGAGGTCCTGCTTCCTCTGGATCGTAGTCCGTGGCCAGCCGGATTAGCGGATTCCCGTGGTCCTCTGCGATGACGTAGAGCTTCTTGGCGTGGTCCTCGATCATCTCGGTGGCCGTCTTGTATTTCATGTCCCTTCGGATGACCTCGTTGGTCATATACCAAGGGGCACCTACTGCAGTCCGAAGCGCTATGTTTTCCACTGCTTGAATCCTCTTGAGGTGCGTCTTCGCTGCGTATCCCCATGCGGTCGATGCGTAGGTCAGCTGGGGGCGTAAGACGGTCTTGATGAGGGTTGTCTTGTTCTTCAGGCTCAGTCTCTTGTCACCGGCTAACATTGGGTACAGCAGGGCTCGGGTGAACTTTTCGTAGTGGCATCTATATGGTCCTTCCATGTCAGGGCTCGATCCAGGGTCACGCCAAGGTACTTGACGTTGTTCTCCCACTGGATGTTGACGTCGTTCATGGTGACGTGTTCTGTTGGCCTCTGCTTGCGAACCCTCCGGAACAGCACTGCTTGGCTCTTCTCCGCGTTGATTTCCACCTTCCATCGGTTGCACCAGTCCTCGAGAAGCGACGCGGCTTCCTGCAGGTACAAAATTGACACATGAGAAATATAGCTAACAAAAAAAACTTCATAAAAATCGGTTCATATATAAACATACGTCAAATACATACAAGAACAAACTGTATTAAGGATTGTAGAAAAACTGCCATTGCCGTTTTTGAAAGAATAGGTAGATTTCTTTCGCAAGCGGCAATGCAGTACTTTGCGCTCTTAACACACAAATAACTATTAACTAATGTGATAATTAATATCAATTGACGAATAATCAAAAACCAATATATAACCCTCCCTACCACCGTTCTTGCGTATCTGATATGTAATTTCATTTCGTACTAAAGGAAAACAACGAACATCTGCCGGCTTTGCTGTTTTTTGCATTTTCTCTTGTTTCACTGTTTGCTTTGATAAATTTCAATGCAAAAAATCAAGTTTCTACAAATGAGTTACATTGTCTATCAGTCTTCTCTCATTTGTTTTCGCTCTGGAACCGGCATCGTATTAATCGTTAATTTAATCAACGGGAAAACAAACGTCGTGGATAAAGTTATGTAACATTTATATTATAAAAATAAACAGACATTATATAGTAATTGGTCAATAGCTAGTGTAGTGTATAAATTTATTCATTATTTTATTGTTTATTTTTATAAAAACAGGATTTGACTTCATTAAAGGCAGTATAAATAAATAAATAAAGCATAGATTAAAAAAATAACACCAGTTCTCAACACCTCAGTCAGATGCCATAGATATAGCTCGTGGCTCGTGCCTGAGGCTATTTTTAATATCATGTCTTATGTATTTTTTTTTGTAAATAACCAAAATAAATACATCTATGATATGGTGTTTCGCCTCTTACAAAATTCCAACCTTAATAAAAAAATTCCAGGATGATTTTTCCGCCCTTTCGGCAGTTAACATGTTTCTCTTTTTTTAAAGCGTATACAATCCGCCTAAAAGTTAGAACCATGTGGGAACTTTTGCTTCCAAAATAACTTAAAATGCACCAATTTAAAGTTGACAGCTAACATCTGACAACTGTCAAATTTGTGATTTTCCAAAAAAAAAAACTTTGGATGGTCTTAAATGTTGATATTTCAAAAAATGTCATTAAGAAATTACGTTCCTAATCGTTCCTTTTGTTTCTAATGTTTCTTTTAATTGTTGACAGTTTTTCTCGTCTAATTGCTAGGCAACAACATCTCATTAAACAATACAATTTTTTCCGGTAAAATTCAAACAACTTCTGCAATTATAAGTGATAAAATACCAACAATAAATTCTTGATTGATTATTCATTAAAAAATGTGTTTATCTCTCCCTCTCAGTAAAGTGAATAAAAGGTGTTGCGTCTATAAATTCAGCAATAATAAATTGAAGAAGTTGACACTGCACTTCTTATTTTAAGAGAATAAGTAATTTAAATATCTCAATTCAATTTACCTAATTATTAATTTAAATAAAAGTTTTGTCACTTGTCAAGGCAAAAAAATATATTGAAAATATATTTTTATATACATATATACAAAATATGCTGAAAATAATTAAAACTTCTATCAGCAAAACTGCAGTTATTTGTTTTTATACAAATTACTCATAAATGTGCCATTTATCTTTATTTTCTAAGTGCCTTGTAGAACCACAGATGTCCCCTTTCGCGTCAAGTTGGAGCAAATGTAGATACGACATTCTAATGAAATTTTGATACATTTCGTTGAGCGACATTCATTTCCTGCTCGAACTAGGGAAGCAAAAGAAGTGCTTTTAAATAGGGTGAGTTAGCGAGTTTATTTTCCGTTGCCTTCTGCTTTTGTATTATTAATTCCGGTGCAACTATACAAGCTGCATTTTATTTAGGTGCTAATTTTATATTACATTACATTTACAATTTTAAATAACACCCGCCAACACTTATGCGAAACCAATTCATATTTATATCTTTAATACATTTGCAAATCATATCGATTATCCTCTTCTTCCAGGTGACCATAGAAACCAATATGATCGGCTTCGAACATCCAATTAAAATTTAAAATGTAAAAATTAAAATCTCCGCGATGTTACGAACATTATATTCAACAAAGCAAAGAAGAAAGCGACATAAATAAGAAAACAACGTAATCAAATATGGAAAACTCAACAATAATTAACAATACTAATAACTCGTCGGCCCGGTCGCGTATTTACATACCATACTATTGTACGGAACCTAGCCGTTCTGTATCGTGGTATGATTGGTGAATATCAAACGCTGCTATTACTACTACATAATATACTGCGATACGGAACTGTTTAGAAATCTAACTGTTCTGTATCGTGGTATGATTGGTAAATATCAAACGTTGTTATTACTATTACAGAATATACTGCGATACAAAACTATGCGTTTGTAATAAATTAATATAAAATGTCGAGCTGTCTCATTGACAATAAAACAAGACGTTATTGTGTTACAATCATTTTATTTTAAAGTGACACATTGTACTATTATTAGTAAATCAAAATAACCTAAATAACGAAAACAATCTCAATGTGATTTTGCATTATGTCGATTAAAGACGTCGGCATCTTTTAACATCCTTGGAGCCTTACGTTTCCGAGTTATTTTTTCATCTTTAGCAGGCCTTCCTGCTTGAATCCTTGAGTATGTATCAATGCTTGAGAGTGCCATGGCATAGTGTCATGAATGGTATTTATTGTCAATAATGTTTTGGGAATGAGGTTCCATTCTTCTGTGTTCTGCACTTCGTGAATGTTGTTCGTTGGATTATTGCGGTTCTTTATTCTCCTTAATAGAGCATGTTACAAAGTTAATCTATAATTAATTGATATGTTTAATTAATCATATATATTATTATATATCGAAGACCACACTTGTTAAGTGTTAATTTATTGGATCTAGTATTTGATAAGGAAGTCATGGGTAACTGAAAATACTCAAGTTCAAGTTGAACAAAGTTCGTTCTTTGATTTTAATATTTACCTAGTAGTAAATATTAAAATCAAATTTAATTTTTTTATTTTTTAATATTACCTGTAAATGTATGGAGAATCTAATACCTATGTTTGAGATTTTACGAACATTAAGACTATGTCAATAAACTGCGGGGAGAAATAAGACCTAGATTTTACTCAAAAGTTTAATTCAGTATATTGTGTAACGAAGTTTTCAAACATTTGCCTTTTTTGCCAAGCCATATTTATCCTTAACATCTCTTTTGTTATCTGTTTAGTTCTATATCTATTTTTTTTAGAATATACTATTTTATTAAAAAAAACATTTTTAGAAAAAAAGTTAAAAGAAACTATTTTTCAGTTATTATGCTGTATAGAGAATTAATTATTTTTTTTATTAAACCGGAACCGAATGATGACGCTTTGCATCTTGCATCACCTTCCGATATAGGCCAGTTACTGAAGACAGAAAATGTATGAAAAACCCAAAAGTTTTCAAATTTTAACACAAGGTTGGAGATATATCACTACAGCTAAAACTCATTTTGCAACCCGTTATTTGAAGGTCCGGAACATATACAAAATTGAAAAAAGACTACAATTATTCGTTATAACTTAACTAAAACTTGCTATAACCAAAGTTTACAGAATATATATCAGTTCTGTTACGAGCGGTAGAAGTTCGAAGTCTAAGCGATGCCGAAATCATAGCGCGGACATATGGTGACATTTACGGGGGCAGTCTCAGTTCTCCACCAGGCGTAACCTTCGGTTTCAGTACCAGGGTTAATCCGAATGCTCACAACAGAAAGATAATTTTATGAAAGTTAGGTATAATAAATTTTGTTTTTATTCCGGTTAATAGACGGGATTTTTTCAAACGGTTTTATTTAGCTTGAGCCTGAGCTAGAGACTTGAAATTTGGTAGGCATATAGTGTTCCGGTGACAATATAATTTAATATTTTTTTTATTACAAAGAAAATCAAAATGGCGGATCCAAAATAGCGGACTATTGAATTTATGAACCGATTTGTCTCAAACTTGGTACTTGGGGTTGTTTAAGGTTACTGAGCTCATTTGGTTGCTTTTAACGAGTCCCATACATTATATTTGGTGACGAGAGTTTGATGATGGAGGCAGGAGATGGACAGTGGAACTTAAAAAAAATAAAAACTACTATAATAACTTTAGAGATGAGTATTTAACATTAATATACAGTATTATACTGCATTCAATATAATATGCCAGGACTAACCTAACCTTAAATAATGTGCTCAATTAGAAGTTAGAAGTTGTGCTCAATCTGTTAGAAGTAACTAGATTAAAGATTAGTATAGTAGGGAACACTATACTAATCTCCAACCATTACCAACGGTACATTAAACAAAACATAATAACAAAATCATAAATGTAAATATTGTAGGTAGAATTTTTTTAATAGATGAGCTCGCAGTAGGTTGTCAAAACCATCCAATATTGAAGATGGTCTACAAAAAATAATAAAACGTTATCCCTATGCACTGTATGTGTAAAAAATATAAAATACAAGTTCAAGTCGTCTATCTATGCAGTAAAATATTTGCAATTGATCACCTAAGCTAAGCTAATCCAGTATCAGCAGGAGTTACTAAAAAAGTTGACAATCAGAACTAACTGCAGCTTACTACCTATTACAAAAATTAGATGCCGCTGGCTTAAGTTTGTTTAAATTTACTAATAGTCTTGGACTTTAGGACATCCTTAATAATAAGGAAAACCTAAAAACACTTTTGTTTTGGGAATTAGCCTCAAATATATATACAAAGAAATGAAAATAAAAGAACCTAGAACGCGGCTTTTTGTTTTAAATTATTATCTCGCTATACGAGCGTTTGATGAACATCAGGTAACTACGAGTATATTAAAAATTATTAATCTTTGCAAACTTTTCTTTAAAAGTGACTATTGTGGCATTATGCAATTCGTTAGTTGTAATCAAAGAACTTATGAGTCACGTTATTTAATAATTCCATTTATAGAAACATTGTATTTAATTTACTAAGTTCTTTTAGTGTTATTTAATAATAGTAATTGATAGTCTTGAAAAGAGTTGCTGTTAATTTATTTACTTAGTATCTTTATCTAAATGGACTAGTATATTTAATTTCACAGAAAGATAAAAAAGGCAAAAGGTTATCAGCATGTGTATATATATTATATTAAATATTTCCCGTCAAATTTGTAACACATTTTTAATTATTCATAAGTTCCGATTAGATGTAGAACTGTTGTTAATGAATCACCATTAACGGGAATATTCATACATATATAAATTTGTGCATTTGAGCATCTAAAAATAAATGTGAAACTTTTATATATGTTTTACTGCATTTCATACGTTAAAGTGCCTTTCTATTACCATTTTGTCCTTAACACTCGGAGTAGTTTCTACAAACACCAAAACACTTTCACTTCGCTCGACGCGCGTTTCGCCAACCAAGTTGGCATCATCCGGAGACGATTAAAACTAATCTTAAATTACAAAATCTACCATATTTATACTATTTTCCGGTGACGTCACTAATGATATCACCGTGAAATTTACGCGTGACTAATCACGCTTCAATGATCGGTTGCTAAGCAACGCGTAAAGCGGGCTACGGTATGATATCACCGTCAAATTTACGCGTGACTAATCACGCTTCAATCATCGGTTGCTAAGCAACGCGTAAAGCGGGCTATACGGGATAGGTCCCTTGTCGCTATTCATACTACTATTACACTTTACAATTTCTATGCTCTCAAATGCATCCAACTGTCTATTATTGGTCACATTTCTAACTAATCTTAGATTACTAATATCTATTCTATGATTGTTTTCAAAAGCATGTTGTGCAACACTAGACTTATCTGTTCTTCCATATTTTAGATGAGCCATATGCTCTTTAAATCTGGTGTTAATTGATCGTCTCGTTTGTCCAACATATTTTCGATCACAATCATTACAATTAATTTCGTAAATCCCAGACCTTTCATTTGGAACAATTTTATCCTTTGGATTGTCTAAAAGTTGTTGTAATTTGTTGCTCGACGAATGAATCGCTGTTATACCCACGTTTTTGAAAACCTTACTCAAACTATGAGTAAACCGGGGTTCGTACGGGATGGATACATATTTTGGAGCCTCTATATCCTTTTGAAAGGTCGTAGAATTACGAAGTGTGTCCTTAAATTTACGCTTCCTAATTAGTTTTTCAACTATATCTCTAGGATAACCATTACTCACAGCTATATCTTTAATTAATACTTTTTCTTTTTCAAATCTCTCATTACTGAGAGGGAAACTTAGTAAACGATGGACAAGAAAGTTGAAACTTGCCATTTTATGTTGATAGCAGTGGTGAGAGTCATTAGGGATATATCTGAACGTACTGGTATCTTTTCTATATATATATCAAATTCTAACCTATTATCACTATTTTTAATTACTAATACATCTAAAAATGAAAGTTTTCCATTATTTCCTAGTTCATATGTAAACTTTACAGAAGTGAAACGACTATTTAATTTGGAAATGAAGTTTTCTACATCCGCAATCTTAGTGTCAAACACGGCAAAAATGTCATCCACATACCTAAGCCAAATCCTAGGAAAATACTCGAATTCTTCTTTTGCTTCAGTTTCAAAACGACTCATGAAGACATTAGCAATGAAAGGCGATAAACAGTTCCCATTGCGGTTCCTTCATGTTGTTCATAAAACTTGTCATTGAAACGGAAGCAATTTTGTTTCATACAAAGTTTTGTAAGGTTTATATATTCTTCTATTACTTCTCTTCTATAGTTGTTTAATTCGAGTAAATCCTCAAGATAGTCCAAGGTCTGTGGAATTGGTACACTAGGAAATAATGAACAAACATCAAAGGAAATCAAAATTTCACCCTCTTGCAATTGAATATTCTTGACCTTATCAATGAAATCATTTGAATTTTTAACTGAAAAACTAGGCTGTGCAATGGGCAAGCTTTCAAATTCCTTAGTCAACCATTTTGATAAGTGGTAAGTCGGAGATCCAATAGACGATACTATTGGACGCACCGACTTCCCTGGCTTATGAATTTTTGGTAGACAATACAATCTAGGTACAGTAGGGTTAGACACACGTAACCCATTCTTAACAGGAGTAATAAGGTTGTTACATGATTTGAGGACATTTTTTATTTCAGTGGTCATTCTTGGTAAAGGGTTTCTAGTAAGTTCTTTATAAGGACCATTACTAATTAGGTTGTTTACCCGTTCATAATAGTCCTCTTTATCTAAAATAACAACCTTATTACCTTTATCTGCTTTTAAATAAAAACAGTCTTTTTCGCGCAATCTTTTGATAGTCTTTCTAGGATTCTCTGAGCATGATTTTCTATTGCCTACGTTAGTCATTATATTTTTAGTAATTTGGTTCCTACAAGCCACTCTGACGAGACCCTTGGATGAATCAGGCAGATATTGAATTGAACTTTCAATCCCTGCCACGACATCATCCAAAATCTTATCAGAAGGGGCTATAGCAAAGTTTAAACCCTTGTTTAGAATGTCAAGTTCTTCTTTATCAAAAGAGTGTGACGAGTGATTTTTCACAATGTCAACGACCTTCCGAGGAACATTTTTTGGTACATTAGTAATCAATTTTTTAAATTTTTTATTTTGTTTTTTTTTTTTTGATAAATTTCGCATTGATTGATAAAAACATGTTCCTCTGAAATTCGCACCATTGTTCATAATCTAAATTATTTAACTTAAAAGTAAGCTTCTTGTAAAGATCATATGCTTGTATCTCAAGCATACTCCGTTTACTGTACATATAATTGATTTCTAAATCCAGCCATTTATGTTTTGCAAATAAAGCAACCTTATTTGAAATATTCGAACAATTTGGAATTTTAACTTGAATGAAACTTGGAAAAACAGAATGACGTTTACAGGATTTTAGAAACCAAATATCAGAACCTATTAACCTAATTTTAGTACTATACTTGCGATAGAGATTCAGTGCCGTTTACCGTGAAGTCATCTTACTACTGGATAGGGCTGGAACCTTTGATGTAACTGTAACACTCGGAGTAGTTTCCACAAACACCAAAACACTTTCACTTCGCTCGAAACTACTCCGAGTGTTACAGTTACATCAAAGGTTCCAGCCCTTTCCAGTATTTTGTCTTTGTTTATTTTTTTATTTTCCACTTATCCAGTTTCTTTATACATCGACTTCGAACCTTACATCAAATTTGGTATAGGTCTCATTTTTTAGTGATTTTTTTTTATGTGAAATTATGTCCATAAAGTTAGCAGACCAACTTTTGCAAGTTGAATTTTTTTAGCCGTTAATTAATCGTGAAAGAAAAATGTTTGCCGCCCTTTTATTTTTTTTATATCGGATGCCCTGCTAACTTCATATGAAGTTAGCAAGTAACATAAAAAAATTAATTAAACAAAATTAAGTTAGCTTAAAATTTGCCGTTTTTTTTGCTGCTGACGAATGCTTACAAGCAGGAAACTGTTGCAGGCTTCGGCTTATAATCGGAAAATTTATTTATTCGTATATCGATTCCTGAATATAAGTCAAATTCCCGAATATTAATAAACTATGTCGACCGGCAAAATCGCATTCAGACATCGAGTTAAAACAACATTTCGACCGAAAACCTCGGTTGCCCCGCGGAGATTCAGTGATTTTGATGTTTTTTGTCTATTACTATTAATAAACAAATAACGACAAAATCGCACTCTTCACGATTAAATAAAAAAAGTCGAACGGCAAAATCTCAGCCAAATAAACGAGTCGAAAAAAGACTTTTCCAAGCGAGAAACTCAGTTGCCCCGCTGAGAGCCCTAGATTTCGAGGTTTTTTGTTTATTACTATCGATAAACAAATAACAGCAAAATCGACCTCTGTAGGATTAAATAAAACAAGTTGTACGGTAAAATCTAGGCCAGAAAACGAGTAAAAAAAACGAATTTTCCAAGCGAAAAACTCTGTTGCCCCGCTGAGATTCAGTGATTTTGAGGTTTTTTGTTTATTACTATCGATAAACAATTAACGAGAAAATCGCTCCTTTCAGGATTAAATCAACCAAGTCGAACGGCAAAATCTCAGCCAGAAAACGAGTCAAAAAATTTTTTCAAGCCAAAAACAATTCTCAAAACTCAATTTCGAGGTTTTTTGTTTATTACTGTCACTAAACAAGTAACGACAAAAAAATCGAGTCAAAAAACGAATATTGCAAGCGAATAACTCAGTTGCCCGTCTGAGATTCAGTGATTTTGATATTTTTTGTTAATTTGGGTCGATTCGTTTGGAATTTTTTTTTCGACTCGTTTTTTGGCTCAGATTTTGCCATTCGCCATGTTTGACTTAATCGCGAAGGGCGCCATTTTTTCGATAATTGTTTACTGACAGTAATAAACAAAATAAACAAAATCTCAGCAGGGCAATCGAGTTTTAGGCATAAAAAATTTTTTTCGACTCGTTTTTCGGCTCAGATTTTGCCGTTCGCCTTGTTTGATTTAAGCCTGAAGAGTGCGATATTGTCGTTCATTATTTATTGATAATAATAAACAAAATCCTCGTCTTCACGGAATCTCAGCAGGGCAACCGAGTTTTCTGGATGAGATTTTGCCGTTCGACTTGGTTTATTAATATTCGGGAATCGATATTTGAATAAAGAAATTTTCCTATATTTTCCTTATAGCCATTCGTCAGCCGCAAAAAACGGCTAATTTTAAGCTAATTATTTTTTTTATTAATTTTTTATATATGTGGACTGCTAACTTCATATTGCTAGCTGGACACCCGCTATAAAAAAAATTAAAGTGCGGCAATTTTTTTTCTTTCACCATTAATTAACGGCTAAAAACGGCAAATGTTTATGCCATAGCGAGATCGATTTAAAAAGTTGACGTGCTAACTTTATGGACATAATATTCGCAGTGAATATTCCAAGTTTTCGACCTCGGAAGCCGACCTCAACTCTGAACACCAATCTCAACAGGGTGTATTTCCTTTTAATAATTTACAGTAATTTAACAATAATAATTGCTTAACCCTTTACATGATATCCATTCTCTCATTATTATTACTTTGTTTGTGATAATGTTAAAGCTCATTTTGCATCATGTAGCTGTTTGTTGGAACGTGAACAAATTGATTTTAAATTCAATCAGTATATCGTCACGGGTTTGCAAGTTCAGTTTCATGGAATAATGTCGCGAAATTATTTAACAAACTGCACTGATTAGGTAAATATATCCGGTAAATATGCAGCGTTCGGCTAGTGAGGCTTTTATATTTTATAACGTATGATATGGATAACGTAGGTACTTTTTTTTAATTTAATCAAAATATGTGTAAAATTATTAGATTCATTGAAGCAAATACAGGAGCAATTTTAGTTTTTTATTTATACCCTAAAAATATTTTTTTATTATACCTTGAAATCGCCTTATTTTTATCTGTATTAGTAATAATGTAATGGCCTTTTTTGGCTAGCGCAGGGAAATAGCGCACGAAAAAAGTTTTCCCGCCCTGATGCTGTGATGCTCTTAACGAAAAATGCCGTGAATATTCAAAAGTTTGCTACGAAATGGTAGAAAATGATTTTACGGCATCTGGAAGACCTGCCGATTGCGGAAAAAATATTTTCTGCTAATTTACCCCCCTCCCCCCCCGAACATAAACTGTAAGCATACAAAAAAATTCAAAAAGTTACCCCTACTACCCAATTCGAATTTGTATAGGGGGGATCGGACTACATGAAAGCAACATTTCTTCCACCGGGTGGCAACAGCCTTTCATTGTCGCCATCTCTCTAACTAGAATGGGATGACTGGAAAACTTTTTTCCTGCGCTATTTCCCTACCCTCAACTACCCTCAACTTTCTTCTCTTAAATTGCAATTTTTTTGCCAAATATTAGATCTTATTTACTTCTGAAGACAATGAATGTTACACTTAATACTTGAAATATATTACTTATACACTATTTTTAAATTTAAAAATAAAAGGGGTCTTTGATTTGCAAATCATAAAGCCACTCTAGGCCATGTTGCGTCATGTAATTTTTTAAAATAAATTTCCGCAAATACCTAATTTCAATTATTTTTCTGTAGAAATAATAAATATCACTTTAAAGTCCATTTTTTGTTTATTTATGGTCACTTAATTGGGGAAGGGAAACTTTAGTAGTAAAGCATACATAGGTATAATTGGAAAACCCAACGATAATTTCGGAGGCCGAAACATCGTGTGTATTTTCAGATGTATTAAAGATCCCAACATCTGCGAATATAATAAAACTAATAGATACGTATTCGGTAGTCGAGAGCTAAAAATAGATCCAAGGTCGTCACAACGGTTTATTTGCCTCAAACCAGTGAACGTTCACAGAGGCAACACTACCGGAGGCAAGTACGAATGTAGCCTTTATACACTTACACAAACCTGAACCAAGTGAGACATTATATCTTCGGATGCGTGTTACATTAAAAAGTTTACCGAAAAGCAGTATATATATTTTTTAAGAATTTGCTACCCCTCGTGTAGTGCCGAGATAGCCTATAAATTATCGTTGGTAAATATGCAAAATACACACCGGAACACGTATCGATTATAGTGGAGGCTTGGGTGCCTGTGTCACATACGGAGGCAGAAACGATAGCCATGCATGTATATATATATATATATATATATATATATATATATATATATATATATATATATATATATATATATATATATATATATATATATATATATATATATATATATATATATATATATATATATATATATATATATATATATATATATATATATATATATATATATATATATATATATATATATATATATATATATATATATATATATATATATATATATATATATATATATATATATATATATATATATATATATATATATATATATATATATATATATATATATATATATATATATATATATATATATATATATATATATATATATATATATATATATATATATATATATATATATATATATACATATATATATATACACTCCCCGGCACAAAATTCCGTCACCCTAAAATTTTGCCCAATTTTGATGTTTTATAACTTTTTTATTTTTCATCTGATTTTCATAAATTTTTTACCAGTCTGTAGATCAGTTCATTGTGTGTCTTTTTAATTATTGTAATAAGTCATATTTTTCGTCCAGGCAATATTATACAGGGGTAAATCAAAGTGTTGTTTTTTGTCGTAAACTCAAAACACCCTGTGGAAAAATTGAGGCGAATAATTTTGTTTACAAACTGTTTGCTGCCATCTTAGACGTATTGTAAACATTTTGTTTTTTGATTCATCCCATTATCTCATTTCTTCTGCGAGCAGCAAAATTTTAAATAAAACGCTGATTTCAAGCTTATTTTTATTAACAAAAACATCCACTAAGTATATCACAAAATTAATTAACAAAGACAAATTTTAATAACGTGTATGTCCTCCTCTCGCAGCAATGACAGCTTGCATTCTTCGTGGCATCGAATTAATAAGATTACTTATTCTGTCTTGAGGAATAGCCTGATATTCTTCTGTCAGCGCCAGCCGTAAGTCTTGCAAGGTTAGTGGTTGCACAGGACGGCGACGGAGTGCTCTTTTAAGAACATCCCAAAGATGTTCGATTGGGTTGAGATCCGGGCTACATGCGGGCCAGTCCAATCTTGGAAGTCCAACCTCATCCAGATATTCGCTCACTACCCGTGCAACGTGAGGTCTAGCATTATCACGCATTAATGTAAATTGGTTCCCAATGAAAGGAGCAAGTGGAACAATAATTTCTTGGAGGATTTCCTCAATGTAACGGTGGGCGGTTAGTGCTCCATTTTCAACAAATACAAGGTCAGTACCGTGCATCGGTAGAAATACCCGCCCAAACCATGACTGAACCACCGTAATATTGCAGTCGCTCAGATATGGTGCAGTCTGCATATCTTTCATTTCTACGTCTGTATACCCGTTCACGACCATCCGGCGACCTTAAACAAACCCTGGATTCATCTGTGAATAGTACGTTTCCCCACTGTTCTACAGTCCAGTCAGCATGCGCTCTTGCAAATCTCAGTCGGTGTTGTCGATGCCGAGGAAGCAATTTTGGACATACTGCTGGCCTTCGTGAATGCAATCCTGCTTCTAACAATCTTCTACGTATCGTTCTTTCACTTACACTTACTCGACGTACCATTTGCAAGTCATTTTTTAGATACACAGCAGTAGCTCTTCGATCTCTTAAAGAACTCATAATGACAAAGTGATCATCAGCTTGAGTGGTCATTCTCCTTCTGCCAGAGCCTTGCCGCCTAATAAAGTTTCCCGTCTGTAGATACCTATTCCAAACATCACAAACTGTAGACCGCGCAATTCCCAGAGTACGGGAGACATAACTCTTATTGCGGCCATCCTCTATTAAGGCAACAATTCTACCTACGTCTGCTGTAGTTACCATGATGACAACACACTAAATTAACTGTACTGTCAAATATTCTGTCACAATAACCGCGTATTTAGCCAACGTCGATGTTTTTTAATTAAAAATGATAAAATTAACAGCGTTTCATTTAAAATTTTGCTGCTCGCAGAAGAAATGAGATAATGGGATGAATCAAAAAACAAAATGTTTACAATACGTCTAAGATGGCAGCAAACAGTTTGTAAACAAAATTATTCTCCTCAATTTTTCCACAGGGTGTTTGGGTGTGTTTATTGCTTGTGTATATGTATGCACAAAATTTCTATTTCTTATTCTATGTATTTATTAGGACTCTAAATGTCTAAGACAGTTAGGTGTCGTAGTTACATCTCACAAGTCACAAAATATGATTTCCATATAATAATGTTAGCAAATCTTTACAAAATAATCTTATTTTCTTAATAATAATATTTCACTGATGAAAAAATGAGGTTATAAGATACTTGCACAAAAAAGTACAATATTAATAATATTTCCACATTTTAAATTCATTTGCTTAAAACTATTCTAAATTTGAACTGAATTTGAACATGAATATCATTCATGTCACGTAATAGGAATTGTATATTCTGTATGTCGTCAGTGTATAATAAACAAGCTTTGAAAGCTTTAAAAAGCTTTAAAAAACAAATATGCTTTGCCTTAAATACATAACGAGTGTACGAGTGTTCATTTGAAACTGTAAATTGATAGCGAATTAGACGAGCCGGTTCAGGCGTACTGTGGAGAGAAAATATCTCGTTTCAGTGTTTTTTGCCGTCCATGCCCACGAAATGATGTTAATTTGTCCAAACGATAGTAAAATACCTATAGACCAAAGCGCGGTTCAAATTGTTTATGTACTCGTATATTATATGATGTGAAAAAGTCTTGATCTATATCCTCAAATTCCTATTCGAATCAAGATTATATTAGACATTTTATAGAGGATAAGTATTTCTTATGGTTTGAGTTTATGGAATTTATTTTTTATTTTAATAAACGAGCGAATCAGGGGCACTGGAGATACACGGTCCAAATACAATACCTACTCAGATGCACGCTATCTCTATTTCTATAGTGTCCTGGATGCATCCATGTATACCGTGCACATCTCTCATTTTACTGTGCATCGAGTTTACGATGAAATGCAATTCCATTAAGCCGCTATATATCCGTCGCTACCGATACTGACGTATTAAATATATCTTCGAAAATGTCCTTATATACTTACTTCTTCAGCATTTCAACGTGCATTTCTCAATAATTGCCTTGTCCTTACCAGATGCTTCCCGTTAAATATTGGAAAATTTGAGAGAACCTCCAGACATTTCAAATATATTTACGATTGCTTAGTATAATTTCCCTCTGGATTTGTGGGCAATTCGATTAACTTTTCTTCCACTCTAAATAATATTTCAGTATTCCTATTAAGGAAATTTAGTAATTATGATAGACAGTGTTTTTCCATTTTATGCTGTTGTACTTGGTATCTTTGAGAGTTACTTTTTTTACAATTTTACATTACATTTACATTATTTTCCATAAAACGTACAGTACATCTTTTAAATATAAAAAAAACATCACAGGACGTCGACAAACTTCGCAGTTAAATAAAGAGATTTCCCAGCTCTTCACATGTTAGATAAAGAGAACCCATAAAAGGAATACCAAGATTAAGAAACATGGCAGTATTATATCAGTTGTTTGTTGTTTTTGCACATTCGTACGTTCATATGCGTATATTCACGTTCTCTAGATCGGTAAATCGCGACTTATATGCGATTTTATTACGAGTATAAGTAATTTTCGATTATTGTTTAATATTAATGTAATAGGCCGAGAGCTAGTGGCACTCAAGCAGTACTGATTCCATTGTGGACGAAACAATTAGGGAATGCAGTAATAACATTGTATAGTATGAAATTGCATGCCTGCCTGCCCGGATTGGTTGCGTTTATTTTTGTTTGTAAATTTTAGTGGTATTACCAAAACGTATTAATGGGCTCATCGCAATGTGGATAAAATGTTTCATACATATGCTAGACACACTAGTAAATACGAATTCAAGTGCCTGCCAGTCGGGATCGCTTGCGAAATCCTGCCTGTCAGTGTAAAAAGCGGTTTTCAGAAGTGCATAATTGGCCTCATCGTAGTGTACATGAAAAAAAATCATTACGTAGTTTAAGACATTTCAAACTCATTAAATGCCTTGTTGATCATGCTGTACTAAGTGCCTGCCAGCTCCTGGAAAGTCGCTCGCTCGGCTCCGTTGAAAGTTGAACAATCATAATAACGTTTTTAAAAATTTATATTAAATAAATAAAATAAATAAAATTTTTTAAAATGACGAAACTGAAAAAATTAAATTCTTAAAAATGATCTCCATGGGGCTTGGCGCTGAAGCTGTTACAGGAATTAGGATTTGCTAGTAGGAAATCTGCAGTTACACCACTGCTTACCGCAGCACAGAGATTATTATTAGCCCGATTAAGATTTGCTAGAATTCGTGCAAATGGGACTGTCGACGACTGAAAACAAGTTTTGTTTTCCGATGAGACCAGGGTAGGCTTGACATCTTCAGATGGTCGTATGATGAGGTTATGGCGTAGACCTGGAGAAAGATTTGCTACCTGTAACATCGTGTCGAATGAAGCCTTTAGTGGTGGGCCTAGAATATTTTGGGGATGAATTTGCTATAATGCCCGTACAGAGTTAGTACTATTTCATCCAAGGTCAATGAATACTCAATTTTACTTGGAAAATATTGTTCATAATCACGTGCAAGACAATACTCGCTCTCATGTCGCATGGCCGGTTTTGGAATACTTAAATCGTGTCAATATTCAGATCATAGACTGGCCACCGCGGAGCCCGCACATAAATCCTATAGAGCATCTTTGGGATACTCTAAAAAAATCGTTGGACGTCTAAAGATATGGATGTTTACCTTTATTTTTATTTATTTCTTTTTGTTTACTTCTCCGTGGATCATTACAATGCAATTCATTTGACAGAGTTATTTCTCGGGAAACCAGCGGATCAGGCCACAATCCATGAAAACATAAAATATACAATTACTGTTCTGTTGACATATATAATAGACAAGTGTACTCACCGGGGTTCCTCTGCCCCCGAACCAGCACTCAGTACACCCTCCAGTAAAACGGCCAATACTATTCTCAGTCATATCATTAATATCTATTACTTATCTACTTGACTGGGTATTATTACTCTATCAAACTTAATAGTTTCCCAATGCTTCAGCGACTAGCTAGTGCCATCCTAAAAATAAGTAGAGGCTTCCCCGGATACACAATTGCCGCTAAACAAAAGGTATCCCAACGACAAGGTAACACCTTATCGTGTCAATCGAGCCGCATACAAGATAACCCTAAACTCGTAAGACCAGCCACTCGGCGCCTAAGACTAACGTCTAAGGGTTTTCTTTCTAATCACGCCCAACTATATTCCCTATTTTTTAAATAAGGTCAGGGCAATCGAACAGTAATCACTCGTGTCGAGACACACACACACACACTGACTGACTGTGTCGTTTCTCGCCTGCAGCTGGCCCCAGAATTGACTAGTAAGCAATGTGAACATTATACAAGAAAATATGAGAAGTAACTGAACATACATTAATTACGTTTTTATTGATAGTATTGACGTATTAAATATTTTATTATTATTATTGTGTATTGTATAACAAATAATACTTTATATAAGATACGCGTTACAGACGTCATTTACCCGCACCGCAGAATCTTCAAGAGTTGGAAATCGCTGCTCTTTTGAACTGGGAAAACATTCCTCAGGAAAGCATTTAGCAAGAAGTTTACCACGACGAATGCAGGCAATTATCCGATCCAGAGGCGGTTACACGTTATTAGGTTTCTCAAAACTTGATGTTTTGTTTGTATTCATTATTGAATAAACTTGTTTAATTTTAAATTTACATTAGTAATCTTGCATACAAGTGAAAAAGGCGGCGTGATAATAAAGTGAATAAGAAAACAAAAAGTTAAGGAAAGATGGTCTACAATTCGATTTCATTTGCGATATGTTAGAGTTATATCCCACAGGGCGTTACAAATTTACGGAAAGATACACTATTTTCATTACGTCCGGTATTACCGAAAATTAAAGTTTTATTAAAAACAAGAAGTATAATGCCATACTCAAGAAATAAAGTAGGTAGCAACAAAGTTACGGTAAATTTATAATGGTGCTTTAATTTTTAACAGGAGTTTGTTATAAATAATTTGATACATAAGTAGGTAAGGTTATAGCTACACCTTCCTGGCAGTTATAATCCTGGGATTATAATAATTATTATTTATTTACTTATTACTACTTGCAAACTTCAGCCAGTCGAAGCTTTTGCATAAGATTTGATTATTCAAATAGTTGAGTATGATTCATAGCAAGTTTAATACAAATAGACCACCAAACAATGGTTAGTATAAAGTATAAACATCTGGCTTTAAGAGACAGCTAATGAAATAAAACGTTAAACACTCCTCGCCACGTGCGACAAACAATAGAGGGATAAAGACAATTTTCCATTAATGGACAATTCCGACAGACAACGAACAAGGCCTTGTTGTAGCTAGATGGAAAGCGCAGTTAGCCAGAATGAATCTAAAATGTGATTGATGGTTAGATCCTCCGGAACCCACCTAACGAATAATTGTGCATTTCACCGCTGTGGAATAAATCACTTAAGATTTCATTATCTTACTAAAATCGCTGATCGAACCGACGCTCAAATAGAATGCATTTCAATGTAAATAAGACCTTAGATAGAAGTTTTAGATTAAAGCGACAGGAAATACGATTATTTAAATGCTATTTCATAATAACTATGATAATATTTATCTAAAACGCAGATACATAAAATCCTACACTTAAAATAGTTACATGTTCGATACATAAGACTAATACATTAAGGATGTCTTTAGGTATTTTTTTAAGGTAGGTATTTTAAAAAGGTATTTTTTTTGCCGTTTTTATCAATCAAACGTTTACCGTTTGATTCTGAGTCATCCATAGATCGCAAGAGAACCAATAATTTTATTCTTGTAACTACTTCAGGAGTATTATTTTAGTAGTTATATATTTAATTTAGCTATCTGAGTGTTCATTAAACATTAAAACTAAGGTATTGTTCCTGAAATCCTCGCTCGCGAACCATAATATTGATTGGTTTTTGCCAAAACATCGTAAGCGACAATTTAGATACATAGAATGTGTTGTAGACAAATAAACAACGAATTTAAATCAAATTGTCAATGATTCATTGAAAATAACATAAGCGCCACTCCCTTTACTCACAAAACGTAGTAAACGACGTAGTCACGTGATAGCCAGAGTTGTCGTTTATGCGATTTTGCAAGTCACTGCCACTAGAGTATGTATGCTTCGTTTTACAGTTTTCTTCATTATATTTAACTCACAGTGGGCAATAAAATTCATCAGGGTGTGTAGTGTGCATGGTATACGTTACTCTAGCTCTATATGAACCGTGTTATTTGGTGCTTTAATCCCTTTAATTTGTTGCTTTGGTCCCTGGGAAAACATCTTAAGCGACATTTCACCTTACGGCCCAATAGTATCAGCCCTGTCAAAAGATCGTATGTGCATCGTAAGCGACAACTACGTCTTTTTGGAATTTTTTATCGGCCAAATATAGTAAGTCCCAAAACTTAGTAAAAAGAAAATTTTTCACATAAAATAAATCGCCAATGAATTTAGAATAAAACAATTTACCTAAAACAAAAAAACTGACATTTGGACAGCAAAAAATAACACTACTAAAAAAAGTCGTCTCTCTTATTATGTTCTGCTTCTTGGTAAAAGTAATCTATTATATTGCCTTATTGCGTTAATATGATGAAAACCGAAAGTGTACTGTGCCTTGAGATATAATTTTCAACAACGGCAACGTCGTTTGATGCGTTTTACTCAGGTTTTACGTTGTGGTCGATTTATGAATCAAAGCAGAAAGCAGATGTTGAGAGGTTGCCGAAACTCCGTCGTGTACTTGGGTTTTCTGTTTTCTTCAGTGTATTCTAAATCTTTGTATTTATTGCGGTTTAGGTGAACAATAAGGATATAATTATGGTGCATTCTTGTATAGTTTGTAAAATCGTGAATCATTTAAGTCCGGAAAATGTATATGCATCGGTAAGTATTTTCAAGGTTAGCTAAAATCTGTGGCGTTGTTCTGCTTTCCAAATTTTCAACGTGTCATTTTAGGCAGACGGAGATTCTCGTTTTTTTCATTGAAGCATGTTCGCTCAAGAACTCGCTGACCATTCCCCAAAAATAAGAAATAAATCTCTCATAACTTGATTAGAATAAGACGTACCAATAAATTGTCATATCTTTTTGTTTTTAGTTTTCTCTGATGTTAAAATACTTGCCCTTTTAACAAAAGAAAGTTAAAACAAATTTAAGGTCTTATAATAATAGGCATGTGATTTGCAGGGTTCCTAAGGGCACTAGCGGTCACGTGAACTTGCAATAAAAAAATCCATAGTTTCATGCTGTACGTCGATGAAAAGAATGAATGTTTGTGTCCTAAAACCCATATAATTTTTTGGCAATCGTTATATTAGCGGAGAAAAACACGAAAGTTTTGTGCAAGTCTAAAGAACAGTTGACCGGAAAGAATAGCGGATACTAAGCCTTTCTTTGCTGTCATAAGGTACACTTTCTTCCAAAAGGCATGCTATATGAAATCGGAGAAAATAAATTGTTATCATATTTTCACAAAACTTCAGTTCACTATACTAAACAATTCAAATAATCGCCAAGAGATGTAATTCGGAAGATTCGTTTTCTTGTAATCCAGAGATATAGTGAGCCACCGGTACATTTGAAACATATAGTAGTAGGTAGTTGTTATAAACGTGAGTTTTGATTGTCCTAAAAGTAATTTGGTATAAAAATTAAAATAACATAAGAAAACCAATCTTCCGAATAAGACCATCTCATGTAATATTGACTTGGCCTCAATACGTAGGATGGCATATAAACAAAAAAATTAGCGGTTTAATTTCTAACTTGAACCTACGCTAACTACTTTTATTTTTATTCTTGTCTTGGAATAATAAACAGGTCTGACAACATGCGTAAGTAAGACTTTACACTTTTGTCATTAAAACCCCATAAAAATAGTGAAGAAAAAAATGCTATAAAATATTTTAGTGTACACCCACAAGGGTCAATAATTACGAATTTATATCTCATGCCAAATGCATAAGTAAATCACCATTAGCCATCTAGGATCCTAACTAATTAAATAGGGGTATGATTTAAGCGCGCATTACTTTAATACTGGATGCATTAAAATTATTATTTTGCCTATTAAAATATCACATACCTCGCAATAAATAAACTTATATATTTTAAACTAATAAGATTAGAACTCGCATTATAATAAATGGTTGTGCAAAATATTTAAAATTTTTGCGCATTAAAATAAGTATTTTTAGCATTATTATTCGTGCACTAAAATATCAATTACTGTTAATTACGTAAATCAATTGTTCCACTACTTATACAAATTACGCTATTATCTTCTAAAAATTATTATGCTCCTTTCGTTTCTGTGGTGTACTTTTTAACAAGGGGCTAGTTCATTTCCACTGTGGCTTTTATATTGCACGAATGCGTCAAACTGTCAATCTCGAATAGTTTTCTCGCGATAATATGAATCGGACTTTGTGACAAAATGCTTGCGACGTAACAATCTAAAAATATTCTTGGGGAGCTAACTGGTCCTCATGGGCAGACCTTATGCCATGTACACGTGTTCAAATAGACAAATAAGTAACTGTGACAAAACTGGTCCTCCTGGGCAGACTGTATTTTATTTAAGAATATGTAATTAAGTCAAAAAATTGATAAAATTGTGCGAAAACGGAACAAACGAAATCAATTCAATTCGAAGGATTTATTTGGTAATTAAAGAATATTTGGAATGTCGTCCAAGGACAGTCCCATCCCCGGGACCAGCCAGACATCCACGCGCAAGTAGCGACGTGGCAATTGAAGGGCTGGGGTACCGGAAAGTATTTAGCGGCTCCTTGTATGCCAAGGGGCGTAATATCTGCCATTGGTCCTGTTCATAGTCCAATGAATGGACTTCGAAAGAGTGAAAAATTTGAAGTTGAATAATCATAAGTTGTTGTCATGTCTCTCTTCCAGACTTTTTGGTTTTATTGGGGGTAAAAATGTAAAATGAACAACCTTCTTAAATGCAGGTCCGAAAAAGTAACAAAAATAGGGGGAAAAAACTAAATAATGTGACAAATGTTGTCATTTGGTTGTGTTAAAAACGTTTTTGTATTTATGGATTTCTAGTAATGCATATAAAATTATTGTATTTTGTAGAATTTGGGAACAAAAATAATTAAAACAAACAGAAAGGATAAATTTGTTAAGTTAAAGTAGTTTAAAAGAGTTTAAAAAGTTCAAAACTTATGGTGAAAAACTGCGGAAAAAATGCCTAAAGTGACTGATGAAAAATGGGTAAATTTAGATAGATTAATTTATGTTTTATATATATTAAAAGGAGTGTTGTGCTCCCTAATGCGTATAATGTTGTTTGTTACCGGACTCATTCAGTTTAAATACGTAGAAATTCTGTGATGTGTTTCTGATGTAGTCCGCTATTCGTACTATGTCGGGACAAAGGTTGTGTAAGTTTCTGATGGAGATCAGATTTGTTTTCTAATACCTTTATTTGTTGGGTAGTGTTTCTATCCTTCCTGAAGCCGAACTGATGCTCATCTCTAACTACGCCCATATCCTCTTGTATGTTATTGATACGGTTTAGTTTAATATTTTCCACTAATTTTGATATGGATGAAAGGAAGGATATGGGACGATGGTTGCTCGCGGTTTCAGCATTCTTGTTCGCCTTCAGGATGGGTACTACCACAGCACTTTTCCACTCACGTGGCCAATGCTGCAATCGCAGAATCGCGAGCTGCACAATGCCCTTCCTTGGTAGGTTCTTGAGCAGACAGCATTCCTCGCCGTCCCTACTGAGGCCTTGATGTTCGGTAAAGTTTTAATCAGTGACTGAATCTCCGAGGGCTTAGTAATCAGATTTTGATAGTCTTGTATATTAATTTGGAAATTTCGATTTAACATTTGATTAATTTAATTTTCGATGCGATCATGTTCGTCGCTATTTTGTCCATTCTGAATATGCACACTTTCACATTGATCTGCTAATAAATCTGATTTCTGTCTGTCTGTCAAGTATGCCTGTCCTGGTTGGTATAAGAGGACAGGCATTACATCCCGGATGTTTTTTAGTCTCCTAGTTATTTTCCAAAATAAATTATCCTGCAGATTTAAAGCCGCTAATTTTGCCCCCTAATTTTGGTTTTTACTGATGCTTATGATAGTGAGTATGGCCCTGTTCCTAATGGAATAGGAACTATATATAACGGCGGGCAAAAAACTGTTATTCGTCAATCAATCAATTACCACGAGATTATTTTTTTAATGTTGGTTTATTAAAATCTGAAGAAGCCGCGGATATGGAGTAGCTACATTAATGCCTATCTGTTTGATCCAGATACATTGTAGACATAATAAATAACTTATTACGCAACTCAAGGTCATATCAAGGATGAGCGACTGTATACGACGGACGTTTACATGTTTTAAATGCGCTCAAACACGTGCAACTCAATCAAATACCTATATTCTACATATCACATGCGTTTTTCCATATCACTCTTGATTAAATTTGAATCAATGAATTTTATATGCACTTATAAGATGGTTTTAATAATTCGTGAATCAACATATCTGGATGTAGTTATTTCGCTATCAATTTTTTTTGTGTTATCACACCTCTAATAACAGCTTCAACATAACATTAGCATTAGTTAATCATAGACCACTTATATATGTATGTATTCTATACATATTTATTCAAAACTGATGAGATAGATAAATAGATTCACATTTTATAAACATCTAACTGATATCAATGATGAAAATCTGATACTATGGTTTTGATAATTTAGTTGTTAAGGTTATTTATTTATTACTTGGTAAAAGTATGTATTGATAGAATATCTAGATGTTAAATAAGTTAAAATGTTGCTAATAATTATTACACAGGTGTACAAATTTTGACATTTTGAAAGTTGATTTGGGTTTGATAAGCGATTATAAGTGAGATTTACGCTGATTTCATATCTAGCTTGCGTTTTTGTCCATCACACAAGGGCCTTGATCAATTGCCTAATCACAATAAATTAAAAACTAAACGACACATCACATTTTAATAAACATTTAAAAACATAGTAAAAGGCAACAATATAAATAGTTTTGAGTCTATAATTTCTTTTCGTTTTTCAGGTTTTTGATCAATTGGCTAAACACAATAAATTAAAAACTAAACGACAAATCACATTTTAATAAACACTATATTTAATAGATAGTAAAAAACATAACAAGAAGTAACAACATAAATATTTTTCAGTCTCCAATTCCTTTTTGTTTCTTAGCAAATATATCCCGTTTTAAGAAAAAACTCCATTATGTAGTTTTTCTTGTGTTATCATTGATGTGTAATGTTGGATGTTTTCTTCAGCATCCAGCAGTAATCTACTACCATCGTCACATTCCATTGACCATGGACCTCCTTTCCATCTTCTTAATGTCTCGATAGAACCTTTCACCTTGCAAATAAATTTTGAAAATTAATTTTCCCGGCGCTACCAATCATTATGCATTTCTGATGCCTGATGGGTAATAGGAAAGGTCGCTAGAGGGATCTAGTTATCTATCGCCTACATTAAATTATTCTATAAAATATTCTGCATATTATTTATAAAGTAAACATTTTCTGAAAGACGTGTTAGACAAAGTAAACTGAAAAATCATCCACTTTTACTTGAACATTTGTAGCCTGGAAATCCATCCAACGGAAATAAAATCAGTTGTATGTATTTGCATATGTAATTAGTTGTATAAATGGCTTTGGTATCCTACGGCCATTAACCATTATACCAACTTTTATACAATTTCGAGCTATCTGGTGATAATTTGAGCAAGCTTTGATATCGGGCAGATTCATAAAACGAGCCATTGATAGGAACCGTCATTATTCGGGCCAAATCACGTATATGAAAAAGCCGCGTTATTGTCATAGAAAACGTGCTCATCAATCACTATAGCGCGTTAAGCGTGCATTCAAATACACACTGTTACTGTGAAATTCATGGTGTAGATTATATATTTCAACACATAATTGCAGAGAAAATTACAGGAACTAGACGTAGAGAATGGCCGGAACGTTTTTTGTCGGAATGCCGGAACGAAATCGTAAGTTGTCAAGTAAACAACGTTATCTTCCAAACCCCCTTGTAAACAGGAGCAGAAAATGTCAATGAGAGAGGAATAAGAGAAATAAATTAATAGTAAAAAAACATTTTTAAACACAAGCTTTTATTTAAATGCTCTGAAAAGAAGAAAATTAACTTTAAATTAAATTAAACCCATTAATTTATTACATTACAAAATTTATATGATATAAAAGCTTGTCGCGTCTTAGATACACCATCTTGAAAATTTTTAATCGCCTTCAGTTGCCCTTTGTTGGTTCCTATTTGTTCGAGCACCAACAAACTATCCTTAACCTCTGCCGTTTTGCCCATTTTTTCCCCTTGGACCTCTTGATTTGATATCCATCATTGGTTTATGCACCCCTATGAAAAAACATAGTCCACCATCTTTGGGAGTTTAATCCAATATGGCGACATATTGGATTTAGAGTGACGTCATTTCATTTTCTTATTTTCTCAGCAAACCCTTTCATTTGATACCCTTATCACGGAAGTGCATAAAAAATAAATAATCCGTCCTCGTTGGGAGTCGGCCATATTGGATTTAGGTTGACGTCATTTTATTTTCGTATTCTTCTCAGCAAACCCTTTCATTTGATACCTATACCTATCATGGAAGTGCATAAAAAATAACTAATCCTCCATCTTTGGGAGCCTGCCATATTATATTTAGAGTGACGTCACTTTATTTTGTATTCTTCTCTCTAAACCATTTCATTTAATACTGATATATTGAAGTGTATAAAAAATAACTAGTCCGCCATATTGGATTTAGTCAGACGTCACTTAGCTAACCATGCATTGTCATCCAAATTATACGTGCCTGCAAAATTTCAGCTCAAGCGGTTGAGGATAACTACTTTAAAATTAAATTGCAAGATTTGACCTGAACAAAGATACATGATACATACATACATAGCAAGTTACAAGCTTGTAAAAGATAATATAGGTGACACATAAAACGTTTCCTCTATGACACTTGGAAAACTTTGTCCTTTGAGAATTGATATGAACTCCAAAAATGAAAATATATTTCAAATAAATTCTGTTAGCAAATTTTTAAAGAGTGAATATTCTACTTAAAATTCCATCGAAAAAACAATTGTTTATTTGTTTTATTGTTTAAACAATATGGATACTGGAGCGCCTCAACCGGAGTGATTGTTATTTCGTATAATTGAATATAACAAACATTGAATAAATCTATGGAATCGGTTCTGTTTTTGAGAGAATTGAACTAAAAACCTTCATCGACTGACTCATCTATGAGGAACAAGCGCGATTTTTTTACGAGTCCATTTAATACACGAATTTTAAAATAAAATGCATTAAGTTGTCTATATAAATAAACATATCAGCAAACACGGGCCAATAAAACTTACATTAGCATGCCCCATAAGTAACAGAGATCCTTTTACTTTTTGCTTCAACGTCAGGGAAGCATTTAACCACCCGATCCTACATAGTTATTCCATGTCCGCGTTGACAGAAATATGCCCAAAGCCACGTTAGAAAATTACAACTTTTCACGGGCCCGTTCTTTTAAATAGGCACAGTGTTTACATACAGCTCTATAATTATTTTAAAACATATCGTGGATTACAAGACCAGCACCATCAATTTAACTGACATTCAAAATAGCTAAAGCTTTCCTCGACGTACAATAATGACGTGGGCGTAGAAAAACATATATATGGTCGTATGAGTGTACCGTACCTATTAATATCTTTCACATTCTTTTTATGGAGTCAGGGGAGTGAAATATATTGAAATTCAGTAACTGTTAGTATTCATCGAACGGTAGGAATTTAGTTCAGTATACTATACAGTGGAACATACTGCTTCATGCTCAACCGGGTATATTTACGCTTATTTGATATCCAATAAGGCAAATCGCCTACATGATCTTCGTCTTCGTTTGCGAAACATGTAAATGTGTGACATACAAATATACTATACCTATTGGAAGTCGCTATTCCGCTGTTTTATTCTTATATACGCTCTCTAAAAGCTGATCGGTGAGAGAAGTAGACAAAGGCATGCGTTCATTGAGTTTGTAACGAGGTCACATGTAATACAATGCCTTCGTATCTTAAGCGCAAAATTTTCTTATATCATTATACCAAGAAATAATTAATAATTTTAAAATAATTATTAATAATTTTAATAATTTATAATTATTATAATTTAATAATTATATTTTCATCACCTACCTATCCGAGAAACATGGGTAGACTTTCAGGGATTGTTGTTGAACTTGTAGGGGATTTAAACATTGGAAACCTTTAATAAGTAAACAACATAGCAATAACTAATGGAACTTAGATTTTAACACTGGGTTGCTATAATCACTAACAGGAAGTTCTTGTCTTACCTATCGCATATTAGTCCAGGCTGGGAACCGGAAAATTAAAAAAAAACATGTTGCTTCGACTCAAAATTTTTTTGAGGATTTCGCTTCAGGGGGTCCTCAGGATCATTCATACACCTTAAAACCTCTTGGGAACCAAAATCCCACCCTTTGGAGGGGGGGAATGGCTGAAAATCCCTCCCAAATTATTAAAATATAAAAGTATTTTGGCATTTCGAGTGCACCGAGGGGGTTTTTTGGGTCGCTGAATCCGAATACGACATCAGATTTACTTGAACTCAATCATAGGGGTGGTAAAATCGATAAAGTTAGCCAATTTTGCACCCCCGGAATGTTTTTTCGCAATTTACTCGTTTTTTTGGCATCTCGAATGCACCAGGGAGTTTTTTTGGGTCGCTGAATACGATTCCAAAGTCAGATTCATTTGATTATCATCGTAGGGGTGGTAAAATTGCTGAAATTGGCCGTTTCTGCACCCTCAAAGTGTTATTTCGCAATTTATAGGTTTTTGGCATCTCGAATGCAGCATGGGGGTTTTTTGGGTCGCTGAATACGATTCCAAAGCCAGATTCATTTGATTATATATTAGTAAGGGTGCTAAAATTGATAAAATTTCTAGTTTGGCACTCTTTTAAGTGTTTAATATTTTTCAAATTTAAATTTATTTCGGGGTTCTCCCCTTTTTTAATAATAATAATAATAGGATAGGAATAATAATCGTGGTTTGAAAATTAACACAAATATTTAATTATTTATATTTTAGTTTATTCTTAACGTTTTATTTTTTTTATCAAATTATTTACAATATTCAGAATTCGTCATCAGAATCATCATTTTCAAGAATTAGCTCGCCTCTAATATTATTACCACGCTGGTCTTCATCTCCATCTTTGCCGTTGGTAAAGTCTATATGATCGTATAATTGCGTATCATCATCTTCGTCATCATTGGCAGACGTCTCGGTGTCAACATTGGCACATGTCGATCCTTTGCAATTCGTACAGTTCACTGTGCATCGTACGCCATTCTATCGACAGCCGCATGATCTCCCGCATTCTTTTTTACATTCACACGAAATAACATTTAATATTTGTTCTGGTGCTGGTACCTCTGTCATTCGGACAGGACTGAGTTCACCCGCCTGTATTTTCCATCTCCAATTTGTAGGTTGCAGCTCTTCATTGGAATTGTGTAAATATCCTATCCAAATTGCGAAATAACACTTTGGGGGTGCAGAAACGGCCAATTTCAGCAATTTTACCACCCCTACGATGATAATCAAATGAATCTGACTTTGGAATCGTATTCAGCGACCCAAAAAACCTCCTTGGTGCATTCGATATGCCAAAAACATATAAATTGCGAAATAACACTTTGAGGGTGCAGAAACGGCCAATTTCAGCAATTTTACCACCCCTACGATGATAATCAAATGAATCTGACTTTGGAATCGTATTCAGCGACCCAAAAAACCTACTTGGTGCATTCGAGATGCCAAAAACAAGTAAATTGCGAAAAAACATTCCGAGGGTGCAAAAATGGCAAACTTTATGGATTTTACCACCCCTATGATGGAGTCCACGTAAATCTGATGTCGTATTCGGTTTCAGCGACCCAAAAAACCTCCTAGGTGCACTCGAAATGCCAAAATACTTTTATATTTTAATAATTTGGGGGGATTTCAGCCATATGCCCCCCCAAAGGGTGAGATTTGGGTTCCCAAGAGGATTTAAGGTGTATGAATGATCCTGAGGACCCCTGAAGCGAAATCCTCAAAAAAATTTCGATTCGAAGCTACATGTTTTTTTTTATTATAGCATAAATCCCGGTTCACAGCCTGACCGTGTTTTGACGCAATCCAAGATCACTATTGTGAAAAATTATTTGCTGATAGACGGCACGATATTTCCCTTGCCATAAAACAAAATTATCTTCGTCACAGGGTCGCCCGACTGACGATATAACAAATATACGTGTACATGGCATAAGATAGACCATTTGAATGTTTCACAAGAACATGTTTATTGTTAGGTCACAGGAATTTGGTCACAATTGATATTATTTTCATATAAATTATCACCGAGAAGTGTTATTTTTTTCAATTTTAAATTTTATAATTGAAATTAAACATCTTTGATGGGTACCTCTATTACTTTCCAAATATTTTCATTTTCCCATTGGAAAATTACAGTATTCTGTATGCCTAATATGCATACAAAATTGCTGAAACTTTCAATCCTTCCGAATATGTTTGAGGCATGTCATCGCGTGATTGCGATAAATTGATAATGACTCATCGACTGTTCACAGACATATTTTACGAGGTCTCTTCAAGATGCGTGTTGTCGGTGAATACGGATGTGAGATGTAAAGTCTAGTCGTCTGTTCAGTTTAAAGACAAATATGAGGTAAACAACGAGCGCATGATTGCAAAATGTCGCACTAGTATTGGCTCTCTCCGACTTAGGGTTCGGCCAGGCTGGCGAGCGAAAAATTGTGAACGACAGAGCGACAAAAAAGAAATTCATACACGTAAACAACAAACTGAAGCGGCTATACTGACGCAAAATGCGCGACATATCGCTTAGCGAGTAAGCGTGTCGTTCTGAATTCAACGTTGTTGGATATCTGAGCGATATTTACTGTGATTTAGTTATCTATGTGCTGTTACTACGCCAATATCGCTTCGTGTTTTAAAGAAATTTTGATTTTTTTTTAAATTTGTAGTATGTTTCTCAATTTTTCTTTCCATTTTCTTCAGTCACACTACAACCGTTTCTACAGACATCCTAAAGTACTGGAAAAACCTCTCCGGATATTTTCGCAACTGTCTGTACAGATGATGAAACTCTCCATACTCCTGTCTGTATGTATTAACAGGATGTACACCATATTGTCTTTTTTTGCTCTGGGAAAAGTAACTGGGCAAAATATCGTCCTCCAAAAGCAGAGCAATTCGACGTTTTCGTGAGAGAGACATTGTTTCAACTAAATGTTTAATCGCTTTGCGGTGAACAGAATGTCGCATGTCTCCCACTACATTGTCGTCCACGATTTTTCGCTCACGACAAATCGCTCGCCAGCCTGACCGAACCCTTAGGTGGGGTGGGTCGCTGACTAATATTATCTCTCCATTGAGCAGACGGATTAAGTGACGGTTTTCTTTAAGTCGAAGAGACTTTAGCTAGATACCAATCATGCGCAGAAGTGTATAGTGCCGCCTAAGGTGGATTTTTTTTTATGGTGATATTGACTTTCGAATTTCACATAAAATACGTATGTACGTAATAATAATTACGTATATGGTTTTATTACTCTCTTTAGTTTTCAAATAGACATTATTATTATTTATAAATTACCACATCACGTGTTCTCTTTAAATTATATAAGAGCATTTAAAAATGTTCTGTTATATATTTATGTAGTCACGTCACTTACAGTGCGGACAGTTGTAAGCTTGTAACGCAATTTTGACAAGATTCAATAAGAATTACAATTATCAAATTAGCGTATAAATTTTCCAATTGTGTACAATAAAATAAATGCTATTCTTTCGTTATTCGTTCGTCCTTCGGTCAACATAGGTTAAGTGCTTCCCATAATAATAAATTGTAAAACTGTATTTATTAACGTTATGGGTTCTTTAAATCAATTTAACGGCATAACGGTTTATTGCGTGTAATTAGATTGTGTTGTATATTTATTATTTTTAGTAGGTACATTTTGTTTTGGCATGAATATTTTTGAGAATTTATTTTGCGGTCAATGATCACGTAATCAGTTTCTTCTTTATGCTAAGACATACTGTGGTACACCGTGAAATGTTTTGTAAGGTTCAGTCGAGAATGAAATTAATGCAAGTGGAAGGAACAATTTTTGGAAAGTTTTTATGTATCATGTAGTAAGTATATCAGTTGCAACATGATTCAGTAGGGAAACGGTGAAATCGCAATTACTGTAATTACGTTATTTCCATGTGTATTTTTTGGGTTTGTAAAATTAAAATATTTAATAGTTACATATATACATATTTATATCGTATATACAGGGTGTTCTGTAAAAAAAGAATTAAAACTGTCATTTTTGCCTATGTCAAATATGTCATAAATAAAATCCTCTTTTGAAAAAGGCCCATATGAGACCGAAACGTTAAGTAATATAATTAGTCGTTTTATTGCTACCATCCCAAGATAAACCCTCTAAAAATAATTAAATATAGCAAAGAAATTAAATAAGAAGACAAATATATATATATATATATATATATATATATATATATATATATATATATATATATATATATATATATATATATATATATATATATATATATTGTTATGAATCATGTGTTTTGTTTTATTTTTTTACGTTGGTGAACCCAATTTATAATTAATAATTTATATTTATAAATATTTAATGCTACGTTTTCTTGAAATTAAATGAGATAATTTTAGAGGTTAATAATTTTAGATCTAGATGTTGACACTTATAGACAGAAATATAGCTTTGATAATACTTTCTTTCATTAACTTATATGTCCTGGAATATTTGTTTACTGGCGCCCAAGTTCATTGATTAAATGAACAATGTTGAATTTATATTTTATATTCAATCACTATGTATCATTAGAGCAATAAAATACTTGCCTCAGGGAGAGTTCAGAACAGACTTGTGTTGCTTGACTTATTTTTAATCTAAAATTGTTTTTAAAAATTTCATTTTTATTTCATTTATCATTATTTTGCTCTAGAAATTATTGTTGATGAAAAATGTCTGATTACTGCATTGTAATATTGAATATATCTGTGGAAATTCTTAGTGAATAAGTTTTAAAGAAAAGAGATTGGATTCTATTTAAAATGTTTATCAATATTTATTATAAAAATTATATGATTGGAAGACGAGTGTTTACAATAACACTTGAAATTACATAAACTTAAAATTACCTGAGCCACCCTATATAACTTAGGAACTATAAATAAACATGGGATATATAAATCCTGGACGAACAAATAGATGTTATTAACATTGGCATTCAGAATTAAAAAAACATGAAAGTATTTGGTTATTACCTTTGTCCAGACAAGTTAGTCCTTGAATTTTGATATCACTGACACTCGCGAAAAACAAACACAGTATACTCAACTCGTTGGCCCTCTGGTAGTGAAATATTGCAACTCGTACCTCTCGTACAGAACTCTACACCTTCGCTCTGGATTGAACAGCTCACAATAACTTACAGCAAAAAGCAACAGCAACTAATTCTCATCAGAATTATTTTACAACTTCTCTGGAATACCTACTGGTGTTTCTTGAAATCACTTGATTATGTCGTAACCTTCGTCTTGATACGGTGGAACTCTTGGCCAGCGACCTAGATGCTAGTTTTTTTATCCCGTGCACACCTTATAACTTTTTAAATATCGAAGCTTTTTTACTACAAATAGTTTTTACATATATGGATGATTTAATTTAGCACTTAAATATTTAACTTTTCTTATTTTTACAATACGAAATTAACAATTATCTTTAAGAGATTCAAATTACGTGGCTACCACTTGACTGTTCGTGCCATAGCGTTTTTCTCGTTGTTTGTTTATAAGGAAGGAAGTCTCGTTTCTTAAAATAAAAACAGTATTTCCTGGTTACCTTCCCCTACTTCGGTAACACTTCCTCATCTGCCAATCACATGATTTTATGATTTATGATTTTAACAATTATGCAACAGATAATGTTTAAACTTTATCACTACACATATTTTCAATCTTTGCACAGTATTGTTTAATTTATAAATCTTGTGAACTCGTACCTCTATTTTGAACCACCTCTGTGATCGTATGACAAGTGTTTTGGGTTCGTAGCTAAATACGTCATTTACTCTCGTTACCCCGCATCTGGTCATGTTTATCGCATTATTTATAAATTAGACATACTTTATTATATTTCTATGTTGGAAAAATCCTTATGTGATTTGTCGAAGCTATTTATATGGTTTTTTCAATGTTCGTGCTGATTTTAATTAAGTTATTAATAAAACAAATTGTAGCCAATCACCGAGTACTTTACAATTATATGCCTGATGCACTATTTTTGCTCCGTCTTTCTTTAGCTTGGGATGCATTCTACGCTCAATCGTGCCTTTGTCTGGTGCATAGAGCCTGCTTGTGTACATTGTCTATACCTTATGGGAATGGGAATTAATTTGGAACTATGAAACTATTGTTTTCAACATTCGATTCGATAGCGGTAACCATGTGACAGAAGTGTTCCTGGCTAACAATAGAAACAAAAATCGACATCCATTTTCGACTACAAATTTGACGTATTGGAAGTTGTTGAGATTTTTCTATTGAAAATTCGGGGGGGGGGGGAATAAAGTTTCATAATGTCCAGTACCTTTTCTGAACTTTTGTGAAGTTATTTTCTACGCAAAAATCACTCGAATTCTTCTTAGCGCATTTAATTCACTTCCATACCCATTAGTTATTCATGCGGACAAATATTATAACGAACATATGTATGAAGCCGGGCTCCTCGCACCACACGTCCGTAGAAAGTAGGCGTTATATGCATCCGGAAGTTCCGGGAATATCACTTAATGCGGATATAGACTGTTATGGCTTTTTTAAATGAAATATGTAGAGTCAAAGTTATTTGCGCCTTTTACACTTTTACATTACTATTGAGATTTTATTTGATGTAAAAAGTAAATTTTCCAGTGCTGCGAGCTCCCTTTTGACGAGTTTCTATAATTTTAGTCGATAATTTTGTCTGTACAAGATGCAGTACACAGTGAAGCAAATTTAGTGCAAATTCAGCTCGCCCCTACTTGTTTTCGGTTTTCGGTTATATTTCTGAAAAACGAGAACAAGATTTACTCTATTACCTAATATTTTCTCTATCGTGTAGTTTCCGAGATAGATATGCCCGCTCAAAATTTGCAAATTCTGAAAAAAAAATTGCTTTACTTTTTTTTTACCTTATTTGACTATCTAAATCGAAGAAAGGCCCTTCGTCCTACGAAAAAGACATTAATGAGAACGTTGTAGGCTATGAAATTTCCTTCAAAAATATATTATATTTTAGTATTTTATCTTCAACCGATTTAAAAGTTTTTAAGAAGAACAAACTTTTATGTGCATATAATGTGCATATTAGGTGCATAAATTTTATGTGCTTATGTGCATATAATTTCCGAGATTTTGCAGAATAACAGCTTATGACAAGGGGCCGAGTTAGCTAGTCAAATAAAGCAACAAAATGTGAAGCAATTTTTTTTCAGAATTGCCGAAATTTCAGCGAGAATATCTCTAAAACTAACACTCGGAGTAGTTTCCACAAACACCAAAACACTTTCACTTCGCTCGACGCGCGTTTCGCCAACCAAGTTGGCATCATCCGGAGACGATTAAACCTAATCTTAAACTACAAAATCTACCATATTTATACTATTTTCATGGTGACGTCACTAATGATATCACCGTGAAATTTACGCGTGACTAATCACGCTTCAATGATCGGTTGCTAAGCAACGCGAAGGTCTGGGATTTACGAAATTAGTTGTAATGATTGTGATCGAAAATATGTTGGACAAACGAGACGATCAATTAACACCAGATTTAAAGAGCATATGGCTCATCTAAAATATGGAAGAACAGATAAGTTTAGTGTTGCACAACATTCTTTTGAAAACAATCATAGAATAGATATTAGTAATTTAAGATTAGTTAGAAATGTGACCAATAAAGACAGTTGGATGCATTTGAGAGCATAGAAATTGTAAAATGTAATAGTAGTATGAATAGCGACAAGGGGCCTATACCGTATAGCCCGCTTTACGCGTTGCTTAGCAACCGATCATTGAAGCGTGATTAGTCACGCGTAAATTTCACGGTGATATCATTAGTGACGTCACCATGAAAATAGTATAAATAGGGTAGATTTTGTAGTTTAAGATTAGTTTTAATCGTCTCCGGATGATGCCAACTTGGTTGGCGAAACGCGCGTCGAGCGAAGTGAAAGTGTTTTGGTGTTTGTGGAAACTACTCCGAGTGTTACAGTTACATCAAAGGTTCCAGCCCTATCCAGTAGTATCTCTAAAACTGCATGATAGCGAAAAAAATAAGTCTTGTGGCACATTTTGCCAGCTTTAGTTACAATGGCCTTATCGCTAGGACGCCTTACAGACCAAGCTATAGAGATTTTTTAGGGCATTTAGAAATAATAGATAACGAACTGTGCAGGGTTTTAAAATATAATACATAGATGAAATCAATAAACATATCAATTAAACAGCCAATTGTTGTTTATAACAAAATGGCGTCCGCAAAACGGTAAAAAATGCAAAAAAAAAATTGATGTTCTAGCAATAACTATCAGTGCAATCGTTTTGACTGCAATAGAAGTTGTAGATGATTGAAAAACGCACAATATAAAGTTATAGAGAAATAAAAAACCTACAAAATGAGCTCTACCAGACTTTAGCTACATTTTCAACCGAGAAAATAGGGGAAAAACCGCGAAAAATTAAATTTTTATTGAAAATCGTAACTTTAGAGTAACTTTAAACTTCTAAATTATTTGTGCCAAAACCGGACGCTGCGGAATTTACCGGACGGATAGTTTTGCTGCAATTGCCAATTATTACTTATTATAACATTTGTTTGGGCCCTTTATCCAGGCAGTTTGCAGATGCTTGGCGTCTATCTCTTAGGAGATACTTTTGCCGGTTGTGATTATTGTTAAGTTTTCGCTTTATCCAGGCAATCCACGTTTTTACAGCGGTTTTGGAAAATTTGTGCATTCATAATTGTACGTTAAAATGATGTTAAAATGTTTTAAAACGCGTCCGAACATTGGAGTAAAACGCAAGAACTCGCGCCGGAGTCAGCTGAAAATAAAGCTATTTTCTCGGCTGAAAATAAAGCTAGAGAGTTCCGGTAGTGCCTCATTTTGTAGGTTTCTCAATTCTCTACATATTTTGTATTGTAGTGCACGTGTAGTCAAACGATTGTACTTGTAGTTATTGCTTATTGCTAGGGAGGCCAAGGCCCCCGCTGGCCTACCCTCAGACGCGTCCCTGGACAGTTACTTTGTCACCGGTCGACGACTAACTAAATAATAAAAATACGTCTACATGTCATAAGGTACATGCCCGGGAGGACCAGTTTGATTTCCCGAGAAAATTATCGAGCATTTACATCTTTATTGAGAGCATAGTTCAATAGCGACCAGAACTTGTAAAAAATTGTGCAAATTGTATATTTTATATTGTGATTTAAAAAAATATATAAGGCATTTCCTGTTAGTTTACACTGCGTTTTTCATCTGTAAACTGTATTAAATTACCCGGTGTTAATTCGGACCATATTAAATGTTATTGAACAATTGTATTACTTCAAATTATGTTACACGTAATTCTGACTTCAAATTTAATAATAGCGATGTTGCGAAAATTAATAAAAAATTGCTTCAAAATAATATGCCTATTGTAAATAATAAAAAAAATATTCATAGCCATGGCAAATGAACTAACGATTATTAATAGGTTATATAAAATGCTTAGTGCATTTTAAACTTCCATCCAGTATGCCGTTTTATTTAATGCGATGCTATATTTAAAACACACACATTGCCAAAGTTATTTGTTTAAATATCGTTAAATTTGAAACGGGTACGTACGTGATGCGGTAAATTATTATTAAATACAAATATATTTTTGGATTTTACTGGCGCAGCTCTTTGCTCTTCATTGTTTTTGCGTCCCAGTCTAATGTTTAGTTATCAACATTTGCATAGTACTTTGCATAAGTCATCGGTATACTAAAATATTCGCCTCGGTCACTGCGCTGCTGCCACCTGGCGGATATCTAACTGAACCCTCCAAAAGTCCCGTAGATCGCGGAAGTATCAGAGTTTCATATTAAAAGTGCAATTTTTTCGCCTGGTATTGTTATATTGACGTATAACTAAATTGAGGATTTGTTCTGTTTGTTAAAATTATGCAAATTTAGTCAAAAATTTGTATGTGTATCGCATTTTCTCTCGGGTGTCAAAATATGTGGCTTCATAAACTCTGAAAAATGTGTTGACACTCTCAAGTTCTAAATATAAGTCCGATCATAATTTTTGCAGATGTGCAAACATATTGGTTGAAAAAGACAGTTTGTTATGAAGTATCACCCCCAGGTCATTTACCAGTGGTTTCCGAGCCCATGCAACATTATCTATTGATTAGTCATAGTTTAGAAGGGAAGTCTTTACTGAGAATGAAATCAGTTTACATTTTTCAAAATTCAGTGGCTGCCTACATTTATTTATCCTACACCAAGAGTCCAGAATAGCAAGATCGCTTTCGCGATTTCGCTTTTTATATTATTACCTATATCATTGATGTAAATAGAGAATAAAATTGGTGCTAACATACTACCTTGGGGTGCACCACTGGTGGCTTCAAACTCATTTGACCAATGACCTGTTTACTCATTTTCAAGGTCACTGGGGCACCACTTAATGTTGACCGATTTGGTTAAAAATTGACGTACATTACTTTTTGGTATATATGCACAATCGAGAGGCAGCATAGGCATTTGCAAATTGAAATTTTCCCCTATCATTTCCAAAATTCTATTACCTCCTATTCACATGCCCATATTGGTTTGAAAATGTTTAATACACTTCCAAATTACTGATATAAAGTGGCTTTAAATATACTTTTCCGTCGACCGTGTATTTACGAGGTTAATTAATGTATACAAAATCGTTTATTAATGACCCTTATTAATGCATGATTTTCTATTAATAAACGATTTTAGTGAAACATACGCATAAATATAAATTTCCAAATCAAGACGCCTTCTCATCAATCTGTCACTGTCAGTAATGTCATGCTTAATATTTGAAATTTAAAATGTAGTTTTGTAAAACGTCATCTTCTGCCTCCATGCTTTCTGACAGTGGCGCAGACTTTTCAGCCATTAAACGACTGGGTGGTTGGAAACAGGGTTGGAATAAGTCATGAATTTTATAAAAAGTCAAAAAGTCCGACTTTTTGAATTAATTCGGACTTTTTTGAATTAATTCACTCAAAAAAATTAAATTTTATTTGCTTACTAAAACAAAATAAAAGAAGCAATAAAAACTGAGCTTTTATTTTCTTCTTAAAGCATAACAGAACAAAACATTTGTTCTGTTATGCTTCTGTTCTGCTTCTGTGTTAACGGAAATTTTTGCAAAACAAACTGAAACTATTGATTAAATAAATAATAAAAACATAGACAACGTATTTACTTATTAAGAAACTTCATTAGAAAAGTTAGTTTTCCGGCTTTTTCTTCTCCTAGTCGGTTGCGTAGATCCGAATGTACCAATCCGAAGGATGAAAATATTCTTTCCACACCTGCGGATGAAGCTACTGCTGTCATGAGTTGTTTAATGCTACTTAGCGCTGCAGGATCTATCTCTGTTAGTGGAAATGTTGACATCCACCATTCAATATCTGTCATGTTTGAAATAACAGAGTCTTGCATCAGGACCTCATTATAACAATACTGGTAACAGGTTTGGAAACTCTGAAGCTGCATATTCCAAAGCCATTTGCTTTTCCTCTTCGGTTAAACTTACATTTTCCTTAATATTTGTTGGACTTAGCATGTGCGCAATACAGTGGTACCTACCAACAGCTTGTGTATACCTGGAAATAACTTTTTTTTCTCAGCGCTGCCGCTGTCTAGACCCTCATTTATATCGTTTATTAATTTCTTCCAAATAACAACAGATCTAGCGATTGTGCAGTTCTCTTTTTGCATTAAATCCAGTGCGCACGATATAGGTTTTAGTCGAGCCGTCAAATCTTCAGCATTACGTTTAATGGTTATGTTAGAGACCAACTTATTTATCTCATTATCAATATTATTGCGATGTTCTTCGCAAATTTTAACGAGTGTGTAATGTAACCAACCCGGGTCGGTTCAACATAATAATCAGAGAAACACATGGCCGGGGTACGTGATCGGCAAAAGGAAAAATAGCTACCCTACGTTGTATTTAATTTAAATTAACCCCGTCCGAGAGGCACTGGTTACTAACGAAAAGCGGGAGTTTTGAGATGAAAAAGAAGAGACTAAGGATTTTAATACACCTACTTATTTATTTAAACAGATATTCAATTTATGAACAATATAAAATAAGTACATGCCGTACTCAGCCTTGAATTCACGAGGGGAAAGAGCACGGCAGAGAAACCCTCGATCCCTATTCAAAAGAATCGCTGTAATGCTGTTGGACACTTAGAAGGGTTGCCATACTTGTGTTTTAACCTACAGTTATTCTCAAGATACAAAACTCAAGAGTTTGTTGTTAGTTAGCCGACTTTCGTCAGAAGGTACTGAGGTTCCATACGGGAGGCAACCCAGCTAGTAGTTCTAAGGTTTTGGTGCAAAAACGAAAGTCTCATACGGGAGGCAACTAGCGTGTTCGCCCAGGCACGGGGGAAAAGTGTTAATAAATTCAACAAGGCACAAACATTCATCATCTCATACAATAAGCGGCAATGAAAAACCTACTCGTAGTCATGAATGGAACAAAAAGGTCAACTTAGATCGAACTGAATAAAACAAAATAAAATAATCTTAAAACAGAAGGAGCTGAACACACTAAATAAACAAGTAAAATGGGTATAGTTTATGCATAACGTATCATAATTATTCGTAGTCCAAAAACAAAACATAATATGGACAATTTTAATAAAATGATGACGGTAATTCTCGAGATAACAAATTTAATAATAAACATTACAAATTAAGTATATTGATTAACCTGGGAAATTTGACGTCAAACACTAGTCACTCGCACACTCGTCTCGTCTCCCTATATCCCGACTTATCTAAACCACCCCGCACCACGTCTTTCCTAGTGCGTGCTTATACCATTACCACTTGTTATTTAAAAATCGGTATCTCGTCTTTAAACAAAACAGAGGTCACGACATCGCAAGTTTATTAACTAAATAGGGGATAGGGTCCATTTCAAGTGTATACCAGTTTTTCAAATGTGCCTCAAGTGCATGCGCTGTTCCAGCGTACCTCAATTGGCAATGGAAGTGATGATCCACCTTCAGAAGATAATACGGCTTTTGCTAAATGGTTATTTGTAAAATACTTTATGACCCGCACTATATTGTTCATAACCCCTTCAACATTTAAATCCTTGGCTAGTATATTTAATAAATGGGCCGAACAGCCATATGTAATAACATTTACAGCATCAGTTTTTTCTTGTATTTGCAGTCGCATTCTTTCCATATTAGCAGCATTGTCTCTCACTACACATCTACTACTCGGTTCCCGTTGCCTGTTGCATAATGCCATCGAATATTTCAGTTTGAACGTTTGAATTTGATATATAATGCAATTTGTTCCCATTGGAAAACAGTTGAAATAATTCGTGACTTTTTATAAAAAAAGTCATTTGAAATAATTCGCGAATTAAATCGTTGAATTAATTCGTGCCAACCCTGGTTGGAAATCAATGATATTGTTGGAAATCCACTGCTGTTACAGAAAGATATATTGAAGGATATAATGAAAAAAAGTTGACAAAATCTTCCGTGAAACTGTCACAAAAACTCCTCATACTAGTACTACCAGCGCCTAAACAATCATCCAAGATAACGACATAAACTTGAATTTAAATTCAGAATATCATAAAAATTTATCTATGCCTTCCTTCAATTTTAATAACTGCACTGTTTCTAACGTAATTTTTGATTTGTGATACTTTATAATAATTAATGAATAATTTGTACTTAGTTCTCTTAAATAAAAATTTAAAATAAGATTTTAAGTATATTAAAACGCAATCTCGATAATTAACGCGCTCGCGGTAAAATATCTCGATTATTAATCGCTGTCATTAATACACTAGTTCGTTAAATAACTATTAAAAACGTTCTTGATTAGTAAGTGTTTCTATTTTCTCTTATTTTTAAAATTGTTCTATGCATGCAAACGAACGGCAATAGATTTTATTTATATTGTATATACATATTTTATTTTTATTTTATTCTAGATCTATATATTTTGTATTTTTTATTATTTTATTATACATTTTATATGTAGCATTGAACTATTTTGCCTATTGCTAGACATTTTATAATGTCAAATTGACAAAATAAAGTATTATTATTGTTATTATTATTATATTGTCACAATGAAGTTAGTATGGACTCTCAAATATGTTATACGAGTATACCTAATGCATTTGCATAATTGCCACTGTTCGAGACTTGCTTGTATTCACTGATAGCAGCAGCAGATTGAATGACTTGTTTGCATTTCGTTTTAATTATACAAATAAATCTCCATCCCTAGACACAATGGACGATCCGGAAATACAAGAGACGGTGGAATCGATCCTGGGCAAGGGGGCGAAAGTAGTCGACTGCGAAAAGAAGTCGTCAATCAGAGAAGAAGAAGTGCTCTTTATCAACGGCATTCCGGTGACGCTGGAAGGCAGAGACGGGATGGCCATAAAGCAGGCCCTGATAACGGGCCAAGTACCGCCCTGCGATCTCCTAAACACCCTGCTAATTAAAACCGGTATTTTAAAAGCCCCAGTGAAACTAGACACCTCGTTGAGCGTAACTTCCACGACGGTAACAAAGGAGGAGGTGACCGTCTCCAGAGCCGGGAAGGTAGTAGACGAGCGAAGTAGGGAAACGAAAGAACAGAATTTTTATTCCACTGCTATAACGGAGGTATTCGAACCGATTAAAATAATACCTACCTCGGAGTTATTAAATGGACAATATAGCAACTTGAAATATACGGATAATCTCGGAGAACACGGAAAGTATTACGATAATAACGGTTACGAAACCGGGAGCGAGAGAAAATTCGGATCGTGCTCAAGTGCCTCGAGTTATGAGTCCGAAGAACCCAATGTGCCATCCTACAAACCTAAACCTTGCTTGAGCAAGGATTCGGGTCATTTGAGTAATTCAATGTCGACTACGAAAGTGGATTTTACGCCTAGCTCCATAGATTCCTTCAGTTCTCTGGATGAGACGGACTTCGTTACCGATCGGTTTAGAAAATGTACACCCTACAAGCGGAACGGATTAGCAAATGGATATCAAAACGATTACCTTGTAAGTATGGCGATATAAACACAACACAATTTTTTATTATTGTATGTAAGCAAATGCAAATCCGTGTATTGTTTGAAGAACAGCACGTAAGTTGATTCTATGTAGGGATTAATTGTGTTAACAATGTTAAAATAGATCATTCAATGAGTTTAATCAGTGTTGTCGATATGAAATGTGTTTGTTAACAATGTTAGTTTCAACGTTATCCAAATATAAACTAATATCAAACCTAAATAACTTATTAGTTGGCGGCTAGAACAATCATAGTACCATATCATTATTATACCTACATTTAACAAAGTTGAATTGTTTGGACGATAGATCAGAGAATCTCATGGTGAAGTCGATACATTACACTAAGGTTAATTTTAGTAACATATGACTTTGTAAAAACGGTTTAAACTTGACTATTTCGTGTTTTTCTGAATACAAGGAACAAATCATTTTTGTGGCAACCGGAACAGTATAAGAAAATGGTTCTCGGTAACTAAATCTATAGTAATATTCTTGTTTATTTTTAGCCTACAATATTTGGAACGGTAGCATCAGACCTTACACCAAAAGACTGTTCAAGCAGAAGGGTAAGTGATGTTTGTGCTGTTTATATTTACAATTTTTATTAATAAATACCCTTAGAGAACTTCTAGCTGATAATACCTACCCAATAATATGCTCTTACGTGTTATCTGTCATTAGTTTAAACATTGTAAAGGGTTTGTGTGCATTAAATCATGGCTAATAAAGTTTACCTGATGCATGAAATAGACTAAATT
Source organism: Tetropium fuscum (assembly GCA_964058915.1). Taxonomy (NCBI): domain Eukaryota; kingdom Metazoa; phylum Arthropoda; class Insecta; order Coleoptera; family Cerambycidae; genus Tetropium; species Tetropium fuscum. Next base: position 881,815 of record CAXKVY010000133.1, read on the forward strand.
TATTTTGATCAATTTAATTTGTTTTTACTAACAAAATTCTAATTTTGGTACTAAAATTTAAATTATATGACAGACACGCACTGTTGTGTATTCATTTGTCTTACAAGGTTTTGTTAATAGTTTAATAATAAAATAGGCGGAGGAGGAACATGAAAATATCCCGATTCGCTTATTTGCGGCCACCCTTATTTTTAAGCAAAGGAGACCGTTTCAAATAGTTGTCTTTTAGGACACTAACGAGTTCCTATTTTTCAACGTTACAATTACTAAAAATTAAGAAATCATTTGAGTCTGTCTGATCTCTTGATAAACCGGGTGCCTACGATATTACTAGCCAGCTTATAACTTCCTTGTAAAAAAATATATCGATTTAAAACTTTGGGAAGTTGTATGGTTGACAACGGTGCACAGTTTGATTACTTCAAGATCTGATTGCCATTTCCGGTTTAACCGGAAACAGTATACATTTTGTTATTTTTATCGGAATACCCTATATATTATTAGAAATTTAGATTGACCAGAACATTCTAGAACCAAAACATGTAGCATACCCTATACCTATCTTTGACAGTTTTCGAGAAAATGGCGGTTGAAAATGTTATATCAATGATAAATTACTTCATTTTCTCATAAAACAAATGAATGTAGGAACAAATCTGTTATGGTTATTCAAGTTTTTTTTGGGGAGTAAAATTTGATAGTCATACAAATTTCATTTTCGGCTTTACCGGAAGTACTACGAAAAGTGATTTTCAGGCTCAAATTACTTCGATATTTTTAATGGAACACCCTGTATGGAATATTAAATTTACATTCTACTAACCTTTCTGGATAATTTTTGTTTCTTCTGTCCCCTGCCTTCAAATGTAACTCCCCAAAAACTTAAATAACCGTAACAGATTTGTTCCTACATTCATTTGTTTTATGTGAAAAAAGTAATTTATCATTGATATAACATTTTCAACCGCCATTTTCTCGAAAACTGTCAAAGATAGGTATAGGGTACAGGCGCGTAACAAGGGGGGAATTAGGGGCACGTGCCCCCCCCCCCGCCAGATTTTAATTTTGTTTAAAAATTTTGAGAGGTATTTTTGTCATAAAATATGAATCTTGTTGAAATAATGTCAAGTTTGGTAAATATATAATTTTTATAAGATATCAGTGGCAGCTTTACTGTATATGCATTTGTACAGTCAATCCCCATTCTAAAAGAGTTTATGGAGGCTTGCATTGCAGTGCGTTTCGGGGTGAAAGAGGGCATCCTCTTCCGTAAATCGGTACCTTGCCGTAAAAGTTTGTAATTAAATAAGCTAGCCTAGTTAAAAAAATGTAACAAGAAAAATGACAATACTGAATGTCCTGCATTTATTTCAAGATGGAATTAAATATCAAAAAAAATTTCTTGTAAAAATCTTTATTTTTATAGAAACGGATTTTACATTAAAAAGTGCCAGGATAATGCGTGACCTTGAAAATTTTGCAAAATTTTCGCCTGCAGCGCAATTTTTGCGCCACGGCTGCCACTGTATAGATTTGTTATGTGCCCCCCCCCCCAAAATGCAAGTTTGGTTACGCTACTGATAGAGTATGCTACATGTTTTGGACCTAGAATTTTCTGGGCAATTTAAATGTCTAATAATATATAGGGTGATCCTATATATAGGATATAGGGTGACAGTACCGATTTTCTGTTCAACATGTCTTTGATTTTTCTCCTGTCTGTTTTACGTTTGCACCTGAGACAGACATACGTCATTTCACACCACATTGTTATAAATTTTTTATTTTTATAAATGTCAAATCTTGAAATCTATATAATTATAAATAAAAATTATATAAACCCGAACACTATTTCTCAACAAAGTTATCTAGAAAAGGTGGTACTGCACAAAACCATAAATAAATCACTATATTTAATAAACTATCGGCATAGGTATATTGGAAATGTTTCCGATGAAGTATATCAAAGAAACAATTAGTGAGTGTTTTTTTTAATATTTTAGATGTATACTACTAGCCGTTAGACCCCTAGGTTGAAATTAGTAAGGGTTTACTGGTGAAATGCGCCACATATTTTCACATATCACATATTTTATTTAGGGGAGAGTGGGGCAAATGTGCGCACTTTTAATATTTTACGTGTATGGTCCATATAAAGATCGCTAAAGGAACAGTTTTTTGTGGTAATACTATCAGAATAAGCAGTGTTGGTTCATCAGTACTTGATTTACAATATTTTGCGAAATGCTACAGCTAGTCTAAAAATAAAGTTTCGTTACTCCATCCAGTCTTCGAACATGAATACAGAGCACCTAAGGGGCCATTTTTTTACAGTAGTTCTGTCTATTTGTTTCTAGGAAAAATAAACATCGGTAATAAAAAATAGTAAGGAAAAATAAACTATATTACGGTAATATTTTTACCTCGTTCTGCGGAAGTTTTTGCACCAAATTGTTTAATTCCTTTTGGACCTAAACATTTACTTGGCTTTTGAACAACTGCTAATCCGCTTTCATATACATTATATATTTTTTCTGGATTAAAATAAAATTAAATTTATCGTAAACTATCTCTATGTTGTTGTAATAGAGTTTTACTGCTTCTTCATTGCAGGTTTGTATTCTATTAGCACTGGTCGGCTCTAGTTTCCTTAATTTAATCTCTGGGTGACGATGGGTGACGTGTCAGGAAAATATAATACCAATCCTTGCCAGCTATTCCTCTTTCTTTATTAATGATATGGTTAATCCCATTGGCCTCTGCAAAGTCGTATGCAAGTTTTCGGAATTGAACAATAGACATTCCGTGAAACATCTTTGCCAGCTTTAATACATGGTCTGACAACCTTGTTCCGAAAATATGGCGAGATTGCCTAAATGAATGTTTTTCCTGATATCCATAGCAGCCGCGATTTCTTTTTTCTTTTCTCATGGTGGACTCTGGAATATTATATTCTCTAGCAGCTTCGCGAATGAACATGCCATTGTCTATAGCAGATATTGCTGATGCTAATTGATTCGGAGTCCAGTCCAGTCTCCCTTACTAGTTTTTCTTGTATACTTATGTGGGGCATCTGAAAGTCATTAGAAACCACCAATTAAATGGATTCAATTTTAAATAATACCTATGGAGTAACTGTGCGCGCACAATTGCCCCTACAGGTTCGCGTACAGTTTCCCGAAACAATTAATTAAATAAAAAAGACATATTTATATTTTTTTATTATTATAATAATGCGATTGTCGCATGTAGATATTTTATAACGAACCATAATGAGTTGACACCTGTTGCATAATTGAATAAATTTTATAAAATACATCACCTACGACTTAAATTCGAGTAGGCGATGTTTAGTGCACGTCACCTAGTTTTAACAAATTCCAGCTGCCTCGGTTCTCTACCAAAGTTTTTCGCTATTAGCAGACAGATGGCGATGCGATCATATAATGTTGGCGTTGCAGTTGGTTTAATATGACACTGCGCATACTTACACGCTGCGTACAGTTACCCCACCCTCCCCTAATCAATTACTAAATAAAATTCAAAATAAGTTTCGGATAGTCTAAAACGAATCGGAATATTGACATTTTCCCCTCTTATCCGCATTTTCCATATACCCATATATTAATGAACGTGAAGTTAGCGAAGCACCCTAAGCCAAAATCAAAACTACTGTGTGAGTAATTTGCCGCTAATTAGTTGTGGAAAAATTAATTTTGCCGTGTTTATGTTTTATTGTTTTTTGGGGTGCTTTTCTAACTTCATATGAACTTAGCGAAGCACCCTCGAAGAAAACGGCTGTCACCATCATAAATCGAAATTTGACTTGTGCCATAATTTGCTGCTAATTAGTTGTGGAAAAATTTATTTTGCCGTGCTTTTTTTTGTTTTTTGGGGTGCTTTGCTAACTTCATATGAACTAAGCGAAGCATCCTCGAAGAAAATGGCTTACAACATCATAAATCGAAATTTGACTTGTGCCATAATTTGCCGCTAATTAGTAGTGGGAAAATTAATTTTGCCGTGTTTTTGTTTTTTTGGGGTGCCTCGCTAACTTCATATGAACTTGGCGAAGCACCCTCGAAGAAAACGACTATCAACATCATAAATCGAAATTTGACTTGGGCCATAATTTGCCGCTAATTAGTTGTGAAAAAATTTAATTTGTTGTGTTTATTTTTTTCGTTTTTTGGGGTGCTCTGCTAACTTCATATAAACTCAGCGAAGCACCATCGAAGGAAACTGCTTTCAACAACAAAAATCAAATATTAACTTGGGCTATAATTAGCCGCTAATTAGTTGTGGAAAAAATAATTTTGCCGTGTTTTTTGTTTTGTTTTTTGGGGTGCTTCGCTAACTTCATATGAATTTAGCGAAGCACCCTCGAAGAAAACGGCTAGCAACATCATATATCGAAATTTATCTTGGGCCATAATTTGCCGCTAATTAGCCGCTAATTTGTTGTGAAAAAATTAATTTTCCCGTGTTTATTTTTTTCTGGGTGCTTCATATGAACTAAGCGAAGCATCCTCGAAGAAAATGGCTTACAACATCATAAATCGAAATTTGACTTGTGCCATAATTTGCCGCTAATTAGTAGTGGAAAAATTAATTTTGCCGTGTTTTTGTTTTTTTGGGGTGCTTCGCTAACTTCATATGAACTTGGCGAAGCACCCTCGAAGAAAACGACTATCAACATCATAAATTGAAATTTGACTTGGGCCATAATTTGCCGCTAATTAGTTGTGAAAAAATTTAATTTGTTGTGTTTATTTTTTTCGTTTTTTGGGGTGCTCTGCTAACTTCATATAAACTCAGCGAAGCACCATCGAAGAAAACTGCTTTCAACAACAAAAATCAAATATTAACTTGGGCTATAATTAGCCGCTAATTAGTTGTGGAAAAAATAATTTTGCCGTGTTTTTTGTTTTGTTTTTTGGGGTGCTTCGCTAACTTCATATGAATTTAGCGAAGCACCCTCGAAGAAAACGGCTAGCAACATCATATATCGAAATTTATCTTGGGCCATAATTTGCCGCTAATTAGCCGCTAATTTGTTGTGAAAAAATTAATTTTCCCGTGTTTATTTTTTTCTGGGTGCTTCATATTAACTAAGCGAAGCATCCTCGAAGAAAATGGCTTACAACATCATAAATCGAAATTTGACTTGTGCCATAATTTGCCGCTAATTAGTAGTAGAAAAATTAATTTTGCCGTGTTTTTGTTTTTTTGGGGTGCTTCGCTAACTTCATATGAACTTGGCGAAGCACCCTCGAAGAAAACGACTATCAACATCATAAATCGAAATTTGACTTGGGCCATAATTTGCCGCTAATTAGTTGTGAAAAAATTTAATTTGTTGTGTTTATTTTTTTCGTTTTTTGGGGTGCTCTGCTAACTTCATATAAACTCAGCGAAGCACCATCGAAGAAAACTGCTTTCAACAACAAAAATCAAATATTAACTTGGGCTATAATTAGCCGCTAATTAGTTGTGGAAAAAATAATTTGGCCGTGTTTTTTATTTTGTTTTTTTGGGTGCTTCGCTAACTTCATATGAATTTAGCGAAGCACCCTCGAAGAAAACGGCTAGCAACATCATATATCGAAATTTATCTTGGGCCATAATTTGCCGCTAATTAGCCGCTAATTTGTTGTGAAAAAATTAATTTTCCCGTGTTTATTTTTTTTGGGTGCTTCATATGAACTAAGCGAAGCATCCTCGAAGAAAATGGCTTACAACATCATAAATCGAAATTTGACTTGTGCCATAATTTGCCGCTAATTAGTAGTGGAAAAATTAATTTTGCCGTGTTTTTGTTTTTTTGGGGTGCTTCGCTAACTTCATATGAACTTGGCGAAGCACCCTCGAAGAAAACGACTATCGACATCATAAATCGAAATTTGACTTGGGCCATAATTTGCCGCTAATTAGTTGTGAAAAAATTTAATTTGTTGTGTTTATTTTTTTCGTTTTTTGGGGTGCTCTGCTAACTTCATATAAACTCAGCGAAGCACCATCGAAGAAAACTGCTTTCAACAACAAAAATCAAATATTAACTTGGGCTATAATTAGCCGCTAATTAGTTGTGGAAAAAATAATTCGGCCGTGTTTTTTGTTTTGTTTTTTTGGGTGCTTCGCTAACTTCATATGAATTTAGCGAAGCACCCTCGAAGAAAACGGCTAGCAACATCATATATCGAAATTTATCTTGGGCCATAATTTGCCGCTAATTAGCCGCTAATTTGTTGTGAAAAAATTAATTTTCCCGTGTTTATTTTTTTTTGGGTGCTTTGCTAACTTCATATGAACTTAGCGAAGCACTCTCGAAGGAAACGACTTTTAACATCATTAATCGAAATTTAACTCGGCCATAATTAGCCGCTCATCAGCCGCTAATTAGTTGTGGAAAAATTAATTATGCCGTGTTCTTTTTTTTTGTTTTTTTGGGTGCTTCGCAATTGTCGCTTAAAGATTATGAAGCACCCTCGATGCAAACGGCTGAAGACATCATAAATTGGATTCGACGAAAGCTTATTCTACCACTGATTAGTTGGTAATTAGTCTTTTTTTTTTGATTTGAGATTGGCGGGGCTCTGCCCTTTGACGTATATGCCTCAGTATGGGCCCGTCACGTCCCGCCTTTCGAGAGCTATACCAGTCCAGTTGCCTTAATAAAGCCAACGAGGCGGCTGGGACATAGCTCTCTAAAGTCCCTGGGCATCAGCATCAGTTGTCCCAGGTGTTGCATACGTGTATGCAGGAAAGCGGGGCAATTCATCAGAACATGCCCTGCTGTCTCCTCATCTTCCAAGCATCCCCTACACTCAGGGTCTTCCACAAGACCCATTATGTAAAGGTGTCGTCTTAGGTGGCAGTGACCGGTCAGTAGGCCTGTCACTGTTCTTAAGTTACATCTGCTTAATTTCAGCAGCTGTCTGGTCCTCCCAGCGTCGGGACCAGATATGAGGAGTTCTTTAGCCTCATTTAGCCTTTAGTCTCATGCCTGGAGCAGTTGTCCAACAATGTTGAAACATTTGTTGGGCTAAAGTCTTCATTGAGAGAACCGCTGTGCTTCTGGAGATCCCTACGAAGGGTTCAGGCCCAGTAGGTGTCTCTAAAGTGCCTAATTTGTGCATTAATAATAATATAAAGTGCACTTCAACGGCACTAAGTGCCAAGATGGCAGCTCTACTGTCGGAGCGCTAATTAGTCTTGCACTAACAAAAAACGGAAAACTAATAAGCGGCAAATTATGGCCCAATCAAATTTCGATTTATGATAGTTGATAGTCGTTTTCTTCGAGGGTGCTTCGCCAAGTTCATATGAAGTTAGCGAAGCACCCCAAAAATCAAAAACGCGGCAAAATTAATTTTTCCACAACTAATTAGCGGCAAATTATGGCACAAGTCAAATTTCGATTTATGATGTTGAAAGCCGTTTTCTTCTAGGGTGCTTCGCTAACTTCACGTTCATCATATATTACTTGCACGGCCCCGTATACTTAATGTACGTATGTGTAGTACTAACTCTTAATGAACACTTTACACTTTAGAGCCTGCCGCAAACACCGCAGACTAAAAGTTTTGCAACAATTTTTAACGGAGAAGGCGGCCAGGATGGCTCTGGGGAATCTAGTTTGCAGCAGGACAACGTAAGATGTGATTTTATTAACGTTAATTAGATAGTTGTTTAAGCGGTTTATTTTGCTTGCAAATTTCACAAAGAGTAGTTAGTTTATGTAATAACACAGCATTACATTCAGATTGTGGAAGGTGACGATTGCTATATAATTACTAATATTGTGAACACGAATTTCGTGATCAGAGAATTTTTGTATTTTAGTATTTACATGTTACGTAACATTTTAGGCTGATTTATATTACAGGAAGAGCACCGCAGTAGTCAATTAATGACTCGACTTTTGTAGAATTTTGTCCGAACGTTAATAATCGGTCATTGTTAGTAACATAAGCTATAGGGAATTCAAAACCAAGACCGTTGCACGTCATCAACTGACCAACGAACATTGTTGCCAAGTGTGTCAGACTGTAGTAAGTGATAAAGAAATTTCATTTATATGTTGAGATTAATATGGAGTAAACAAATTCTTGGAAAATTAACTTAAGATATTACTTATTTATGACTCATTTTCTTAAGAGAGGATTGTGTAAATTACTGAAATGAATTTGCTAGTTTCATTTGCCAGTAATAAAATATGTCAAATCGGTGGTCAAAACCTTTTAATAAAAACATTATTTTATAGCTTGCACTAATAGTTAATTATCTTTAGCCACTCCAGATGTATACATTTATTATATTTTCCATTTCCAAAGTCAAAGTCCAAATAAAAGTCAAGTTCGAGGTCAGATTGATGTATCTATTGTAAAAGTTGAAAATAGTATACCTAATATGTACTTACTTCTTTTGTACATGTCATAAATAACATTCTGAATTTCACTAATATGAAGTGTTACAGTTTTGGTGCCGTTTTTTTAGTGGAGATATCAGTTCATGATTATTCACTGCTTGTGAAATATTACTAACCGTAGAAATTTTTAATTTTAATGATTTTGCCACTCGCTAGAGATAAGAAAAGTGAACAAAATAAACCTTTTAAATGGTAATAGTTCTCTCTAAGAGCTGTCAAAGGTGATAGTGGCCCATTATTTTCACGTTCAGATAATGAAATGTGAGTTTTTTACTCTTATATTGCTACAAGCTCCTTTCAGCGGCTACCCAACTGCTTCGGCATTTTCGTATAAACAAAAATCCAGCTGTATATTTTCCGAAAAATCACAATATAGGGACAATCACAAGCATTGTAAATAGTTTAAATCACGTTTAAATATAAGCAAAACTATAATAATTTGCAAATCGTAGCGGAAAGCGTAAGTATACAAAATGTAGGTAGGTACTACTATCAAGTGTCAACCGTGGCAACCTCATACATTTTCGGACGATGTTACTAACACTGTGCTGACGCCTTATTCAAATTCTGGCGATGTTCTGACTGTTGGCATTACATTGGCATTGTTGATACTGTCTTCTTTGGTCACTGATGACATGCAACGGTTCATGTTTTCAATTCCCTAATATGAGTTTTTTATTTTGTATTAAAAGATTAAAAGTCATTATTAAATGTTTATAAAAACAATGTTTCGCATCCCAGGCCTAAATCGTGATTGTAAATTTTCTTCATACTTTTTAATAAGCCAATTTTTAGCCGGTAATTTTTTTGCGGTTGGCCATTATAGTAAAGTCCGCCACATGAAAGTTGATCATCGGAAAGAATGCGGGGTAAAAATTCCGATCTGGCCACGTTCTCTATTATTACATTAATTCCTATCTTATTTTTGTACTATAGTTACTTACACAAAGAAGCCTAATTTCCATTATGCTCTGAGCTCGGCAGAAGCTTATATTGCTCTTCCCCCTCATATATCGCTGTTCAACTCTCGTGTGTCGGACATTATGTAATATGTTATTATAATCTTTGCCATACGTAATATTTCTTATGTTGATTTCATGCACATTATGTTGATGTGCGGGAACTTAGCGAAACACTTTTAAATAATCGAATGTTGAACCAGCTCATAATTTATTGCTAAATAGTTGCTAATTAGTTGTAGTAATTATAAATTTGTTGCTTTTCATTTAAAAAAAAACAGCATGTTATGCTAAGTTCACATGAATTTAGCAAAACACTAATATGAAAAATTAATTTAAATAATCGGGAGTAAGCCTAACTTATTCATTTTATTAATTGCTAATTAGTTGTTGTTATTGCAACATTGAAATTATTTATTCTTTTAAAAATAAGCGAGATTTCGCTAAGTTCATATGAACTTAGCAAAACTGCAACCTTACAAAAAATCGGGAGACAACTCAACGTACTTAATTTTTTTTGTTGCTAATTAGTTAGTTTTGACAATATCATTGCTTTCTTAGTTCTTGTTAAGAAATGAGTAGCTACAATTTCCCGAAATATTGGCATATTTTTCTCTCAACCAAAGCTGCAAAACAACAACTAATTCTTACGAACCGCACAAAAAATTCCCATCACGATTTCGAGTCAGAATAAAACAAACTAACCCCTGTAGTATGGGGTGTTTTTTTGAAAATATAGAAGAAAAATATACTTTTCGTATATCTGGCATATTTTAGCAGCAACAAAATCTGCAATGCCGCAACTAATCCGTACGAACCTAACCACAAATACGCACGATTTCCAGCCCGAAAAACATGAACTAACCTTGTATAGGGGATAAAAAATTATACTTATTGCGATTTTTCGCATATTTCAGCAGCAACAAATTCTGCAATGCTACAACTAATTCGTACGAACCGAACAACAATTTAGCATGACGAGTTAGAGTCCAAAAAACACGAACAAACCCGTTTATAGGGAGTGTTTCGCTGAAAATAATTTAAAAAATATTTATCGCGATTTTTCGCATATTTCAGCAGCAACAAATTCTGCAATGGCACAACTAATTCGTACGAACCTAACAACAATTTAGCATGACGATTTAGAGTCCAAAAAACACGAACAAACCCGTTTATAGGGAGTGTTTCGCTGAAAATAATTTAAAAAATATTTATCGCGATTTTTCGCATATTTCACCAGCAACAAATTCTGCAATGGTACAACTAATTCGTACGAACCTAACAACAATTTAGCATGACGATTTAGAGTCCAAAAAACACGAACAAACCCTTTTATAGGGAGTGTTTCGCTAGAAATAATTTAAAAAATATTTATCGCGATTTTTCGCATATTTCAGCAGCAACAAATTCTGCAATGGTACAACTAATTCGTACGAACCTAACAACAATTTAGCATGACGATTTAGAGTCCAAAAAACACGAACAAACCCGTTTATAGGGAGTGTTTCGCTGAAAATAATTTAAAAAATATTTTTCGCGATTTTTCGCATATTTCAGCAGCAACAAATTCTGCAATGGTACAACTAATTCGTACGAACCTAACAACAATTTAGCATGACGATTTAGAGTCCAAAAAACACGAACAAACCCGTTTATAGCGAGTGTTTCGCTGAAAATAAATTAAAAAATATTTATCGCGATTTTTCGCATATTTCAGCAGCAACAAATTCTGCAATGGTACAACTAATTCGTACGAACCTAACAACAGATTCGCATGACGATTTCAACAAGAACTAAGAGACTTATTTAACAAAAACTAAGAAAGCAACGATATTGTTAAAACTAACTAATTAGCAACAAAAAAAATTACGTACGTTGAGTTGTCTCCCGATTTTTTATAAGGTTGCAGTTTTGCTAAGTGCATGTACTTAGCGAAATCTCGCTTATTTTAAAAAAAAAATGAATAATTTTAATGTTGCGCTGACAACTAATTAGCAATAAATAAAATGAATAAGTTAGGCTTACTCCCGATTATTTAAATTAATTTTTCATATTAGTATTTTGCTAACTTCATGTGAACTTAGCGAAACATCGCTTATTTAAAAAAAAATTTGCAATTATTACAACTAATTAGCAACAAATAAAATGAACAAGTTAGGCCTACTTCCGATTTGTTAACACGTTGACGGACACCCATTTTAATAATTGACTTAAATTTGGTCATTAGATGGTACAAGAAAGTAATATTTCACTTGTTGGATATTGCCATGTGGAATTCTCTCCATATTTATAAATATAATTTAGACAAAGGACAGGCATTTCATATTATCGAGAAGAAGTAATAAGACAGGAGTAGCAGGAAAAAAGATGGTAGGGAATTCGTAGCAGAGGTATCAGTAAAAATCAGAGAAAAAGCAACTTGGCAAGGCGGCAACGACCCACATTTTGACAGTTCAAGACAGTTCGAAAAGAAACACCAGGGCAATGCAAGAAATGTATTGGTAATCCTCCATTATGTGTTGGGACGTGTTTTGACACATCGCGTGCCTAATAATTAGTCTTTTTTCTCATCTTATGCTATTATTATTATTAGAATTATATCTTTGCAGTTTATGTTCAGTAATAATAAACTACATCCGAATAAAATCGCTATTTTATGTTAGAAAATATGCAGGCGGCATTTGACGTCAGTGATCTGAAAAACACAATTTGGTTTTTGATGGGACACGACGTCATATGATAGATTTTTTACACGATAAAAAAATTACCGTATCCAAGAAGTTCTTATATACAATTTTGATCTTTCTATCTTAAAAGTTAACTAAGATATCAATGTTTCTTTTTGAAGTGACACCCATATTTTTTGTGCATAAATCTACAATAGCCCTCTGTCCTCTGACGGCATATGCCGCGGATGTCCGTCAACGTGTTAAATTCATTTTTCATGATAGTGTTTTGCTAACTTCATGTGAACTTAGCGAAACATGCTGTTTTTTTTAAATGAAGAGCAACAAATTCATAATTACTACAACTAATTACCAATTATCTAGCAACAAATTATGAGCTGGTTCAACATTCGACGAATTAGACGAGTACACAATTCAAAGACCAATTTTTAAAAAGTAAACCTTGAGCGTTTTTATTAATATAGGCAATTTAATATTTTGTTATGAAATTGATAACAATTTAATTTGTTATTCGAATTATTTTAAATTTTAATAACTTTTTAGTAATTAATACATTTAATTTTAAAATATTGATAACAAGATGCAGAAACGAGATATATTTATGAATATTTGAAATACATAATTCGACTTATATTACAGTTTGTTTGAATACTTTTAAAGATAATGAAATGTGACATAATCTCAGAGTTAAACAATTATTATTAATTGTGTAAAAGCACATATATATATATATATATATATATATATATATATATATATATATATATATATATATATATATATATATATATATATATATATAGCTTTGAAATTCTTTGCTATTCATATTTATTTTGTGAAAAGTAATCTTGGGTTTGTAGCATTTCATATATATATATATATATATATATATATATATATATATATATATATATATATATATATATATATATATATATATATATATATATATATATATATATATATATATATATATATATATATATATATATATATATATATATATATATATATATATATATATATATATATATATATATATATATATATATATATATATATATATTATATATATATATATATATATATATATATATATATATATATATATATATATATATATATATATATATATATATATATATATATATATATATATATATTATATATATATATATATATATATATATATATATATATATATATATATATATATATATATATATATATATATATATATATATATATATATATATATATATATATATATATATATATATATATATATATATATATATATATATATATATATATATATATATATATATATATATATATATATATATATATATATATATATATATATATATATATATATATATATATATATATATATATATATATATATATATATATATATATATATATATATATATATATATATATATATATATATATATATATATATATATATATATATATATATATATATATATATATATATATATATATATATATATATATATATATATATATATATATATATATATATATATATATATATATATATATATATATATATATATATATATATATATATATATATATATATATATATATATATATATATATATATATATATATATATATATATATATATATATATATATATATATATATATATATATATATATATATATATATATATATATATATATATATATATATATATATGAAAATGACACATGAAAATGTTTATTGCTTAGTTAAGTTTACCTCAAAACAATGCTCTGTGACATCCTGTATATCTATCTCTTAATATGGCGTAAGAGTAGCAAAATTACATAATCCAGATGAATGTATTTAAGTCAAACTAAAACTAAAGTCAAAAGTTAAAACAACAATTTCAATATGTAAAGCACCAAATTTTTATTTGGACTAAATATATACTCTCCAAATCTTGAAAGTTGGCGGTTACGTCATAGTTATAAATCATACAAATCAAATCAATATTGCACTAGTCAAATTTGTGTTAAAACAACTCGTCCTGATGTTTACTCGTCCTCGATGAGAACCTTAAACATAATATATAACCTACAATTTCAAATCATGAAGACTACAGACAGGAAACTGAGCGTGATGCAAGCAATGGGAGGTTTTCCGCTAATTCCGCCGAAAAGTTGATTTTGTTTAACTTTCGCCGTATTCTAAGTAAGACATAACCTATAAGTTAAGTTCAGTGAGACGTCTTGTCAGGCGACTCCATGATATTTAAATTATTTACATGAGTTACTTTACGTTGGATTTTTCTAATTTCATGGCAGTTCCTGCAAACTACAACAGTTTTTATGTTATGTTTACTCATTTTAAGAATAGTACATGGGGAAGAGGGTGTCCCTAGAAATCGGCGGATCTACAAAACGTCGTCCGTCAAAACACTCGTTTAGGGATCAGGCCTTAATTCAATTGAAAGATAACCAAATTCCATCAGAGTGTTGAAACGGTGCAAGGCTACTGCGGGTACGGCCTACGGCGCTAGTCAAAAGAAATCCATCAGTTGTTACGATGTACGAAATCGTGCCCTCTCTGTCATTTTCGTACAGCTGCTTACAACGTTAATCGAATATATCAACAGTCACATATTATTATAATGAACTTCTTTTTATTGGCTCTCTCGTTTTATTATTTTTCAACAAAGAACACTCGACCAGCGTATGTTGTGGATTAAAAAATAAATTAGTGACGTAACCGTCAACTTTCAATACTTGGAGATTCACTGAATATTTGATATGATATAGTTCCAGGTTACTTCTAGGTCCGCATACCAATATATTGGTATAAATAATATCTATTAATAATAACATTAACATCATAGAAACTCATGTATATTATGAGGATTTGTATACTTATTATATTCTCATTCTAGGCGCTGGTGTATCGGGATGGAAATTTGCTGTCAGGTCCTATAGAAGCGCTAATTCAACACATGGTACCAACGGACATCTATTACCCAGACCGGGCATATTTATTTGCATTCCTACTGTCATCACGCTTATTCATCAAACCACATGACCTCCTTGCCAAAGTTCGAAACCTCTGTGAAACCCAGCAAGGTTTAGGCAGCGCGCTTCCGGGTACTTCTCAGCCGGGTCAAACACGGTTTGCTGAACACTTGGTTCAGTTGCTGGGCGAATGGACTGAAACTTTTCCGTATGACTTCAGGTAATGGATCCCATAGTTTATTATTGTCAACTATTGTTTTATTTCATGCCTACCGATTTTTGATGGTGACAAATGAATTATTTTTATAAAAATTCTGTTAGGGATGAACGGATGATGGAACATGTTCGAAAAATAACGCAACAGTGCTGCGCAATCAATGCCAGCCTCCGAGCGAATGTATCTTCATTGCTTCATAATCTTCACCCCAGACTGACTGCTTTAGAGGCCTATGAGAAATCCCTTGAAAATCAGTCTGCTACTTTGGATGAAAATTGTACTGATATCTCTGAAGTTTGCCCGAATCCAGCGACTCTTGCCCAGCAGTTAACGCATGTTGAGTTGGAAAGGCTTTCTTTCATTGGCCCTGAAGAATTTGTTCAGGCATTTGCTAAAGAAAACCCCACTTTGGAGACATCCTTTAAGGATATGAAAAAGACACATAATCTGGAACAGTATGTCCAGTGGTTTAATAGACTGAGCTATTTTGTAGCAACTCAAGTTTGTAAAGTATGTATTCAATAGAAATTAGATTGATAATTACATTTATACAATAAATTGCAGCAAATATTAGCTATACTCATACTCACAGATACGAGGCTCGTTTAAAAACTAAGTTTAACGGTTGTATTACACTACCAAAAAGGGGTCAAACACAAAAACAAGATGATTTTTGAAGTCTACAGACAATTTTGTTACTTTTTCACATATTCGCCAAATCTTTCGACACATTTTCCGTAGCGAACAATCAACTTATCAATGCCGAGTTGGTAGTGCGATGCGTCCAATTTTTTGTGGTAATAAGTCATGGCGTCTTCGATTTCCTCGGTTGGATTGAATCGTAAGCTTCCTTCCAAAAGTTTCCTTCATCTTGGGGAAAAGGTTGCAGTCGCTCGGAGCGAGATCAAGTGAGTATGGTTGATTTTCAAAAACCTGCCACTTAAATTTCAGCAACTTTTCCTGCGTGATGGGAGCTGAATGAGGTCTTTCGTTATCGTGAATGAAGAACACTTTCTCACTCAGTAAACCGGGTCTTTTGTTCTTTATTGCAACTCGCGGTCGGTCAATGAGGTCGCAGTTGCCGCGTTAATTGTACTTCTATATTGCAGGTAGGGATCAACAAAACACCATGGTAGTTTCAAAAGACAGTCGCTAAAACTTTGCAGGCAGAGAACGTAGTCTTGCATCTTTTTGGTGCCATCGTACCAATCGCGCGCTCATTTTATGGAGGCCAAGAACGTCGTGGATGATTATTCGAATTGAAGATCTACAGTCTACTTGGTATTCGTAGGTCAATTCGTCGATTGTGTAACCGCGGATCTTCTATTAGATGTTTAACGAGTGCAACGTTTTCGCTGGTGGTTCCATGCGCAGGTCGCCTTACGCGCTTTCATCGTGCAACTGGTCTCGAAGGTTTACGAATTATGTACGTCATCGTGCTCCCACTTGAAAGCTCATACACTGTTGACCGTATACACTACACAATTCTTGATGAATTTCCGTCGCCGTTTTGCAACTTTCAAGTTTCATGGTAAAACGTTATAAAACAGTTAAACTTCAATCAATTCGTCTTCTACACAAACGCACATGTTCACAATCGATGCGAGACTAACTTTTAACGATTTCGTCGCTCTACCGTTCCACTGAGCGGAGCGCTAGGATCGTTAAGCTTAGATTTTAAATGACCCTCATGGTAAATATAACGAGAGAGAAATATATCTTCCAGATATATTTTATACAGTCTTTATTTACTTGACACAGTAGATTTTTGTAACTTGTATAGTAGTTGTAGTACAGCAAAACATTATTAACAATTATATTATTTTGCAGTACCAGAAGAAGAAAATGAGAGTGAGAGTTGTGGAATACTGGATTGAAACTGGCAGAGAATGTTTCAATATTGGGAATTTTAACAGCTTGATGGCTATTATTGCTGGATTGAACATGTCACCAATTTCAAGGCTGAAGAAAACAGTAAGTTTTTTGTTAAATTGAAATGTATATTTTGTGCAAACCTATAAATTAATTGTTTTCTTATGCTATGCATTTCTAATAGTGTATTTATTATATTGTACCCTTATTTTTTCAGTGGAGTAAAATACACTCTGGAAAGTTTGCTATTCTAGAGCATCAAATGGATCCAAGCAGTAACTTCAGCAGTTACAGAAGCACTTTAAAAGCTGCGATGTGGAGAAGCGCGGGAGCAACGGATCAGCGACAAAGAATAGTCATTCCATTTTTCAGTTTGCTTGTCAAGGATCTCTACTTTCTTAATCAAGGCTGTTCAAGCAGGTATAAATATTTATAATTCGATAGTTATTTAATTTCAGGGATTTCTATTGATTGGTTGATTTAATATAGCGAGTAGCAATAAGAGGGGGGGAGAGTAATACCATTTTTTTTCGTCTCATTAAAAAAATTAATTTAATAAAAAACATGTAACGTAATAAAACGTATACTTTAAAAAAAACAAGATTTCTAATTCCGCACTGTCAGTATGAAGGATCTAAATAGCGATAAAATTGAAGCGATCTGAAACTAGCTGTGATGTCACAAACTACAATATTCGGTAGGCGTTGCGCCGGAAAGCGGCCGAACGAAGTATGAAATCAAGCGGTCGAGTGTCGGGATCTCCCGTAGCCGACCGAATCGGTCTCCTCGTCGTTTGTAAATTGTAGGCTGTGGCGTCACGACTTTGAACCGCGCGCGAGGCTTTAATAATTTATAACAAATTTATTATCGGGAATTAATGCGTCATATTTTGCATATCTTATTTTTCAGTATGGTAGAACAATCTTATGCAATAAAAATATGGGTCTTGCACATATTTAATTTCAAAGACCACCATGTTAATAAGGAAACATAAGAAAACAATGACATATTTAACGTTTCTCACCATGCATTTAAGATATCCTTTGTACCATCATTCTATTTGCAATATGTTTAATTACAAGCATATTATTGAGAATATACAGGAAAAATTAAGTATTCTAAATTGACTAGGTTAGGTAATAAAAGGCTTAAAGTTAACAATAATATGTGAAGCGTATTGTTTTCCCCATCTTTCCCAATAGTCTTCCATTCTCCCCTTCCGTGTATCTGTCAAGTATAGTAATTTGTGTTCATTGTTGTGCAGCAGGGGGAATTGCAGTCCATCTCTGACAATTTCACAGAGGTGGACCATCCAAGGCTAGTAGTAGCAGTAGAAAATTTATGATCGCGCTATAGATCATTTCTTAATAATTTAAAAAACTGTATGCAAAGACATTGTATATAGTATTGCGTGTGCATTGTGAATATGAATAATGGATTGCAATGAAATTATAGAGAAACACAAACTAAAATTTTTAAAAATAACTTAAAAAACGAATCGAATAAGTATTCCAATCAACAGCTTGTTTGAAAGTATAAAATACGACAGGATTAAAAAAGAAAAAACTTCCGTCAACGTAAACGTAACGAATAGTTTGTTTAAAAATAAGTTGTGGTTGGGTACCTACTTATTTACCTATATACTAACTTATTGAAAACAAATTTTAATGCATTCAAGTAGTAGTGAGCGTTTGTATTATGTCAGGAACATTTGTTTAATAAGTTGCTATCATGTATCATGAACCTACAGAGAAATGTAGTTGTTCTGACTAAGAGTGAATGATTCTGTGTTGCTGTTCTTGGTTCGGAATTCTATAGTTATGTTTTTTTACGAATGGATCTAAAGAAGTTTTGTAAACAAAAGAAATAAAGTTAGGAGTTTTATTAAAATAAATAAGCAAGAAAGAGGAAGTGGAAAAAGTGATAGTTAATAATAATTATTACAACAACAAAATTCCTCACAAAGTAACAATGCTTTAACAACACTTTAAACAACGTTAAATGTTACAAATGTGTGGATTTACCTTACATTTGTCATTTAAATGTATGGTAAATAATGTAATATAGCAAGAACATGCAATATAATATTTGTAAAAATTGTTTTTTAATATTGTAATAAAATACGTATACCTTTAACATACTCTATGGTTTTTGAAAGGTGAAATGTCAAAAAAATCTTATTTCAAATTATTATTTTTTAATATTTAACAGAGATAAAAACAAATTTAGCAGTATTTAGTTATTAAGTATCATGGAAAATAACGGCAATTTTTAAGGAAAATAGATCAAAGATGGTCTGTAAAACCCTGCTGCCACCTTTGAAGAGTTAAGATTGTAATATCAGAAGTGTAGAAAATAGAAAATGAATATGAATAATATATTCATTTTCTATTTTCTACACTTCTGATATTACAATCTTAACTCTTCAAAGGTGGCAGCAGGGTTTTACAGACCATCTTTGATCTATTTTCCTTAAAAATTGCCGTTATTTTCCATGATACTAAGACTACAAGATATGCTAACGCGCATGCGATCCCCTATCTCGCTCCCTCTGCTGACGTCATTCCGTGACAAATTTCAAATATTCAAATTTGACACATCTTTAAAATACATTATTTTAAAGTTTAAATACAATATTTTATAAGTTTAAATACGTTAATTTAATTATTTTGGTGATTTGTGATTGTGATAAACAATGGTTTACTGTGCAATGAGGTTATACCAGTAAGAATAATAAAAAAAGTAAAAATTCTTCCAGTACATATCGATACTTTAGTTTTCCAACTGCAGCAGAGATTTGCAAATTATGGGTGCAAAAGTGCTACCAAACGCATGATTTTACTATTAAAAATGCTAGAATATATTAGAAGCATTTTTCTGATTATGATTTTCATGTTAAAGAAAAATTATTGCAATTGCCCAAAAATAAGTGGAAGTTGAAAGATAATGCTGTACCTTCACGTTCACATCGTTGCCTTGAGCGATAATGAGCGATACAATCAATGCAATTTTTTGCACACAACTTTATATGGAGGTGGATCCATCATGATGTGGGGCGGAATATCTTTGACTGGGTGAACGGACTTGGTAACTGTGAATGGAAATCTCAATTCTGACACATCACAGACATTCTTGAAGCACATGTTTTTGCCTTATGCCCCCTATATAGGACCCAATTTTTTACTAATGCAAGACAATGCGCGTCCCCACACGAGTCTTATCGTGAGAAATTATCTTGAAGAAGTAGGAATTGATGACATAGACTGGCCAGCCCGTAGCCCCGACTTTAACCCCATTGAACATGTTTGGGATTTTATCGGTCGGCGGTTACGAAGTGAGGGACGACAACCCCAAAATTTACAAGAATTGGAAGGACGCCTAGTCGAATTATGGAATGGCCTAGATCAGAACCTAATCAGAACTTTGGTTTTAAGTATGAACCAAAGATGTCGGGAGGTCATTCGCGGAAGGGGTGGAAACACCAGATACTAATTCTCTATTTACTTTTGTTTTGTTTCCTGTTATTCGTTGTTTTATTGATTAAAGCAATCCATTTTTCTAGGTATGTTTTTTGAGTTTTTGTCCTTTTAAGACCTTTTTCTCTTCTAAAACACCTTGCATCTCTCAATAAATTATAAGATATCAAGGAAAACAGAACCCAAATGAGGCATTGAACCAGTATAATGAGTAATAAATAATGAGCACTTGACAAAAAAGAAAGTTAATAAATTTAATAAAAATCACGTCAACCCAAAAATTGGATATTTTATGAAGTAACAGAGATAAACAAATGAATAAAAAAAGAAAATGTGGAAAAAACATGAGGCTTTAAATTGGCTATAATTGCAATAACTTGCAATACCTTGTATAGCCCACAGGACGTTTTGAAATTTCGGAAAAAACATAACATTTTTATAGCACCTGGTATAATATCAAAATCATTCGTTTTACCAAAACAACTAAGACAGTGATATTCCTAAGAGAAAAACCTACAATTTGAAAAAAAATCGACCAAAACGAACGAAAATTGTCGAAAATACATAACGTCAAATTTGAGTTAACTTTTTGGTTGTGCGTTAAATAAGTTGCGCAGTGTATATTTTAGTAATTTTTATATATTAGATATTTACCCGTTCACTTGCTTTAACTGTAAAGACTCCGTGCAGTTATAGAAAAGTAAAGGTCTAATGCAGTAATTACTAATTAATGTACAGATTCTTTACAAACAATCCGTCCACTAAGTGCCATTCCAGTTCAAGGATTATAGACGTGGATAGTCATTGATTCCAGTTCGTGCCGTAGTAGACCTTTAATGGCAAAGTACCAGCTCCCAGCTCTCCGGCACTAGGTATTTGCCAGTGTTCGGAGTACAGGCCCTTTAATGAGCGGGAATATCATGTTGGTTGGGTTGTCTTGTTCTTTTTTGTACCTACCTATACAAGGCATTTAATAACTTGGGAGATTATTTTTAATTCATGATAATATATTATGCTAAAAGTAAATGCTTTACAAAAAATAAACCTAATGAAAGTGCTTTAATAACCAAGAAAAATTAAAATATAAAATGTGTCTCAAGTTCGTAAACACCCTGTATACTTAAACAATGTCCAAAATAGTGATACCGAGTCGAATCATAACGAAACTTTATAAGAAAACCATGTAAAAAGCTTTCGTCTCCATATATCGACATACATTTTTGTCACGGGGTGACGTCATGCGCAAGTTTGTTCCAAACGCGTTTCCCAAGTGATCATATCTTGTACTCTTAGTATCATGGTTATTTTCTGGTGTTGGCTGACACTATTCAAAATTTGTCATTTTTATACTTCATTACGTCTTGAAAAACGCTTTTCAAGTACAGATAAAACCAAACCTTGAGATTGATTCGTTTTTACCTATATCTATAAATTATGTTAAATTTAGTCTCACCTTGTTTTCTTGTAAGTAAGTTGTTTTTATTATCCTTGAAGTCTTATAAACCTTACCAACTTGTAAGGTTTATTAGGTAATTACCTAATCTCGCAGGAAATCACATTAAGAGTTGATTAGAAATTTAAATCACAAAAATAAAAATATTAACACTCAAACAATCGATTACTCTCGTCACATCAATAATCAACCAATACATTGTGCCCTGGTCATGTACTGTCACTGCCATTACACCATTATATCTGCCGTGAAGCAGGCGAAACTGAGAATACAAGCGGGCCTCAGAGTTTGCTGTAAATCACGTTTCTACCACCTGGAGTGGACTTATTATGTTATGAATATGTGTAGCAAATAGAGAAAATAGGTAAAAGTTGTTGCTTAATGTGTATTGTTTTTCTAGGCTTCCAAATGGACATATAAATTTTGACAAGTTCTGGCAGCTGGCAAAACAAGTGACTGAATTCATGGCATGGAAGCAAGTGACTTGCCCATTTGATAAGGATCCTAAGGTTATATCTCATCTGCAGCATGGGCCAATTTTAAATGAGAATGCTTTGGCCTTAGCCAGCTTTGAATGTGAACCTCCGGATAATAACCAGGAAAAGGAGAGATGTAAAACTCTAAAGGCAGACGTTACGACTACAAATTAGATGAATGGTGGAAAAGGGGTTTTTAAAATGTACAAATTTACTTGTTTTGTGAATGTTTTATTTGTTAGTTTTGTTTTCCAAGTTTATTTTAATTATGTTTGTATATAAGTTATGTACATGTTTTTAATAATTTATTGAATATTTTCCTATCCCATGAAAAGTATTGAGTTCTATTGATACCAATTGTGATTTATTAGCTTTCTAACTATGTTATTTATTTTTTTTTTAATAGTTTAGAAACATGCACAATTTGTTATGTACCTTAATTATTTGATTAATTTTGAAGCAGTGTTGAACACTGAAATATATTTTGATAAGTACTCGGTAGCGTAACCAAGGTAGGCTGCACACCCCAAGATATTTAAATAAAGTTCTTGTTTTTTCATAAATAACGTTTAGTTATTAATTTTCAAGAGAATTACGCAGCCCGTGTAACCTATATTAGGACTTTCCGGTGCTTTGAAATTGAAGTAACTTGTAAAATTTTGAATTGAAGTACAAATTTGGCACATTAACAGACGAGTG
Organism: Tetropium fuscum; assembly: GCA_964058915.1. Taxonomy (NCBI): domain Eukaryota; kingdom Metazoa; phylum Arthropoda; class Insecta; order Coleoptera; family Cerambycidae; genus Tetropium; species Tetropium fuscum. The sequence continues at coordinate 905,087 of CAXKVY010000133.1, forward strand.
ACAACCTGCTGCCTGCACTTATAATTACGCAACTGTTAGTACCTAATTGCCATTGTTTGTTTTTTAAGTTCCTTTAGTTTAGTGTAAAGGAACTTGCTTCTGCCTATCGAAATATTTTTATTGTGATTGCCTTGTTTATATAATTGAATAAAATAATTGTTGTATTTTGCACTTACGTCATATTTAAAGAAATACTCAATTTATATAAATTTTATATAGACCGATTTTGTACCTATTTGTAATATTTTATACCTCAGTGTTTTTTACAAATATTTATAATGATGTACTTAATATATTATACTGACCAATGTATTAACAGTATTTACTCTAAAATTCAAATATTTATCACTTCAGGAATTAAATAATCACATTTGTTATAGTGAGAATTGCCAATTTTGCACTCATAAGATACATAGTGTATCAACATGTAAGTAGTATGTACCTATTACATAAATGAAATGAATATTAAAACTTTACCTATGGTTAAAGTAACAGATGTGATTTAATTTTAATTATAGCATTGTAATATGGTATGTTTACTACATGCTTTGCCCGCACACTGCATTAGATATTAAACAACCTAAAAGACTTAATTTAAAATCAGTATTCTAGTCATTAGATAAGGATTGCATCGCTACCTACATTCTGCATTGTAGCTGTTTATAAAATGTATAAATAAATCATTTGTAATGTATCAAATCGTTTTATGTATAAACTATATAAAATTCATGCAATGTGTTATTTCCAACAATCTATTCCCATGCGGTACAAATACCAAATGGTATTAATTCTACTGTTACGTCATTTAAAATTAGATCCAAATAGTCCGGTTGCCAAGACCTACTTCTGAATAGCTGCAAGGACATATTTATTAAGCTTCAATAAAATGGATGATGACATTCTGTCACCCTTGGGCAACTTGATATATTCAATATGGCGGCTCGGGACCTCCGTAAGGTCCAGGCCGGGAAAATAAAAAATATTACGTCACACAACCGGGCTGGTGGCTTTACTGTATTCTACATCAAGTCATCTATGTAGTACCGTACTCTAGGATTGTAAAAATCATTCCCTACGTATTTCGTGATTTGATAGAATAGAGATATACAGAATGTGTAAGTTACATAGAGAAGTAAGATCGGACGTGAATTTCATGAATACCGCATACAACAGGTTAAGGCTTCGTCCGCTGCTTGTAGTGCTTGTTCGCGGAGGCTGATTAAAAACTGAGTTTTTAATCGTCTCCGGATGATGCCAACTTTGTTGGCGAAACGCGCGTCTAGCGAAGTGAAAGTGTTTTGGTGTGTGTGGAAACTACTCCCAGTGTTATAGTTACATCAAAGGGTCCAGCCCTATCCAGTTGTATAATAATTTTGTATAACGTTGGCGGGATCCCGGGATTTGATCCTCTATATTCTTTCTTTCACTTCGTGTCTCTCCCGCACACTGCATGACTAGGAATTGGGTCCGCAGCAACTCCAGTTAATATCAGTGACTATACATTCGTGCGTATACTTATTTACTACCGTCGTTGATTGACGTATTCAGACCTTCAATCAACGCAACCGTGGAGTATACGGAGCGCATAAAAATCTGCATTTACTTTATGCCGGGCATGGGCGTGGGCACAGAAGAGAGAGCTTATACAGAAGCGAAGGTAAGGCTTCCCTCCAAAACCAAATTTCAGTACGCATGCGTTAAACAAGTTGTATAGTTGTCAACCTCACTTTTCTGATATGCACGTGTGGCGATATTTTCGTTTAACTTTCGTTTGTGTTTGAACTGTATTTTTTGGGTGTTTTTGTTACAATAGTTGGAAACATTATTGAGTTAGATATTTTGTGTTCTCTTACATTATTTGTGCTCTGTGTAGTAGTGATGGCTCGTAAAGGAGGATATGCTTGTATTTTTCGGGGATGTTCTTCGAGAACAGGTGAAGGGATAAGCCTTTTTTCTATTCCAAGAGATCCTATAAGGTAGGTAATGGATAAATTTAATTTAAATAACATTACAAGTTAACATCCGAGAGTAACAAAAGAGATAACTGAAGTAACTATGAGGTAGGGGTTTCGAGGTTGCACTTATGAATTGCATCTCAAATCATTTGCTCAGTAACTTGCAGTAATTGCTTATTTGGTATGTAAACTTCACCATTATTTAGTTTCTATGGTGTTATTCTTCGCAACTCATTTGCTATAAAGTTATTATTTAAAATACTAGTACCTCAATTTGTAATTTGTAAAAATAAATTACTTACACTAAGATTTACAGAAATTTATTTTATTTATGCGTATAATTAGTGTATACTAACCATAAACAAAATTTCAGATATCCGTATTCGATCATCTACCTATGAAGAACAGGAGATTACATCTGATGCCAAAGCTGCGGTTCATGCCACTTTAAAGTGCTCTTCGAATACAGTAGGTATGAGTTTTATTTATCTTTGTGTGTTTTTATGAAATATTGCACTTGCTGTGCGTTATTTTCACAATTGTTCAGATATATTTATTAAATCGACAAATTAGACCTAAATTATACGTATATAAACAGGCTCTTTTTAACCACAATGAAATTTCAGATCACCCTCTAGAACAAAGTACTGAAGCTACTGTTGTTTCTCCTTCTCGATCTTTTTCACCCATTGCAGGTAATACGTCTATTGGTTTTATATTACTTATATATCAGTTTTAATAATCTTAAAGCATTATATGACATTTATTTACATTAATATGACATATTTTCATTTTAGGCCCAAGTGACACCTCTATAAGGAAGTCGCCATTGCTGACTCCATCATCTTCATGTGCTACCCAAACATATGCTAGCTTAAGCTCCACCAGTCCACGAAAAAAGAAGTTGAGTCAGAAGGTTAAATCGCTGAGGAAGAGGAAATTAGAGGTACTTGTAACAGAACAGTCGAGCCTCGAGGACTTCTATAAACTCTGTGATAAATATCTTAAAATCCCTATATGTGTATTAAAATCCCTATATGTATCTTAAAATCCCCTATATGTGTATTATAATAAATATATACGCAGGTACCTATTTGTTATTTAAAACGTTAGGTTTTCACTGAATATGCAACTTGTTCTATATTACTCATTTAACAATAAAGGTATTGTTCCATTCAATACAAATATTTGTATAGACAGATCTCATGTTTTTTATAATAAAAATTTACGTAGTATTTTTGTGATGTGGTGTGATATTTTTTTGGTGTAATGCTCATCACTACATTTACGAATGCACTCGTTCTGCTTGTTGTTTCTAATAGTTTAAATTTGTAATAAGACCATATCTGGAAATTTTTAAACTTTCATATACGAGTACACTTTAAGGATTTTTCTTTTACTTAAAATATAATGAATTCCTAATAAATATGTTATGTAGGTATATATGTTAATTGACATGTCTCCAATATATTTTTAAAAATAAATTTATGACTATTTGCTTGTTTGTAAAAGGTACTGAAAACCACAATGGGGTATTTCCACTCATTCAAAATGGAAGTGGAAATATGTATATTTTCAATTTTTAAAATAGTTAAATACTATTACAAAATATGGAATAACAGATAGGATCACTTACATGATATTTTATTTAATTTTTAAAATGTAACGACGTCGCAAGCAAAATTTAGGAAATCCACCAGGAAGTGGTTAATAATAATGTTCCCTACACCAATCAAGAGTCATGCTGCTTCTAATTTTGACTAATTAATTTAAATATTACTATATGCAGCGAGTTATCCATGTTACCATAAATTCTATTAAAAATTGTAACATTTTTACACAATCCAAAGTAACTTTACATTCATTCTAACAATCAATATGCTTACATTATTTGCTGGTTTATAAAAACATGGATTCAACTACCTTTTCAGTTACATTTTGTCATTTTTAGAAATACTTTTTTCCGTGTAGATAGGTTCTAGTGTCAAGTATCACAGAATAATATGTTAACATCACATTTCTCTCAGTGTAACAAGTTGTTTAAGGTCCCTGAAAACGGCCCCTCCAACATGAAAGGGACCGCCGTTACCTTCGCTTCTGTATAAGCTCTCTCTTCTGTGGCGTGGGCTTGTGGTATGCCGCATGCCAGGCTAAAGGGTGATTTATACATGCCCGTACGCTCGGCCGTAGCTCCGCTTCTCGTAAGTCCGCTGACAAAAAGCGATTTATAAAACCCCGTAGCGGCCTCTGGCGCATGAGCATTACGCACTACCGTGATATATTCATAATTCACATAGAGGTTATATTTGAAAATAATGAAAATACTCGAGAAACATACATACATTATGCATTACTGCATTATTATAATTATCCAAAGTATATAGCACGAGTAGTATTATAAACAACATAAAATAAACATTAAAACGACCAGAATTTGAAATGTCAACACTGTCAACTGGTAATTATGTTCGCCCATTGGTGACCGCGGCTGCAACGGAAAATTGGTCATCTTTCTACGGGAGGACGGAATACGGTAGCGGGATACGATAATGGTTGCCATTGCTGATCGCATATATGGCTGAACGTTCTACGGGAGAGCGGGCGGACGGCAATTTATAATCAGGCTTAAGGCCTGGATGGGCCCTCCAGGCCTTATCATAGCCCCGTACTGTTCAGATATAAGTCATGATACTAAGAGTACATAGTATCATGGATATAAGTAAAGAGACAAGGGAAATTAGGTACACCCATAAGGTTCACCAATCACCATTGAGCTTCTGACAAACTGTCATTTCCTGTTCCACATATAAAGATAAAGGGCAGTATCTCTGAATTCAACAAAGCCTCCCGTGTAGTGGTAGTTCAATGCTTTCAACAGTTTGAATTTACAAAAGAAATAATATCAAGCTCTTTATTTATTAATAGCGAAGAAATACAAAATATATTGTGAAATATTAAGGATACTATTAATGTTTCCGGATATTTCAAAATTCCCTCCTTCTCCAAGTAAACTGTCATTTGCAAAGCTCTCGTCGATCAAACAGTCAACTGTTCCAATTCTGTACTTTCTTTTTCTGTCAACCGATCTGAAAATTTTACCAAAATGTGTGTGGGTCTCTGGTGTTATCGCTTTTAATATAAAAACCTTTAATTCCTTAAGATACTGGCACATGTACAAGTTAACTAACTAGTGTTTGACATTATAAACTACTCGAGGAGTTGCTTATCTGCATTATTGGACAAATTTAAGTAAAAATGGGTAATGTACACGCTTATTCAACTCCTCCACCGCCACCAACTAGTATGAACTTTTCGAAAGGAAGAGATGAGCACAAAACCGTCAAACCGCCTGAAAACCAAATTGAAAATCCAGGACCCCTAGAAGAAATTCACACAAAATGTAAAAGTATGTACTTCTGTTATAACCTCTCACATAAAACATGACTGAATACCTCATTTTTATATTGCAGATGTGTTTCCTACATGCTTTGAGGGAGCAAGGGTAATGCTCACACGAGGTCTTAGTAATCATTTTCAAATTTCACATACGATTAATATGAGTTCTGTTACACCCAGTGGATATAGATTTGGAGCAACTTATGTAGGAACAAAACAAATTTCTCCTAGTGAAGCCTATCCTATATTACTGGGGGATATTGATCCTTTGGGAAATTTGAATGCAACCATAATTCATCAAATGCATCCTAGAATACAGGCAAAATTTGGAGCCCAGGTAGATTATATTTATGTATTATTATGACATTGGATCCTGAAAATGTAGACGTGATTAAAAATGTAGCAGTAGCACGCTGCTCATTAATTTCATAATGTATGGCTCTCCAGGTCCAATATTATGGTGTCCTTGATAATTTCCTCTCTTTTTGATATATAAAAATATGTGTCATTTTTCCGTTTCGCTGTTACAAAGGCTCAAAGTAGTTTACAGTAAATAATTAGATTTTTTTAAATTCCTGAATTGTAGAAAATCACAGTTAGTTTTATTTAGTAGAGGTCTATATCTTTGTTCACATTTATTTTGCATAGGGATGCACATTTTTTTTTTAGGGAGTGACTACTGCACTGTCCAGACTACTCCCTAAAAAGATTGGTACACTGTCTAGACAGAGGTGTCAGCGTTTTCCACGTAACAATCTTAAAAATTTTCTTTGGAAACCTCTTGGACCTCCTTGCCAGACATTATGTCGTATACACGTATATGTATAAGATTAAATCAAAAATATAAAAAAAAGCAAAACTACTACGGGGTTTAAACGCGCAACCCTCGGTACTGCAAGCAAATGCTATACTACTGAGCTACCAATACCGTCTGATGAAGTCAGCTATACAAAATCATAACGCTGACACCTTTGTCTAGACAGTGTAACAATATTTTTAGTAGTACTGTCTGGACAGTGCATAATTCACGTCCTTTTTTCTACACAATTATATTTATTTGAGGTTAGTTCCATTTATTATATTTGTATAAAAGTTTATGGGTGAAAAATATGATGTGTAGATACCCAGAACTCAGGCAAAGGAAAAGTATGGGACAAAGATATAGATACATCATCGAATGTCACTGAAGTATGTACCTATTATTATTTATTCCAATGCAATTTAAAAAAATTCAGTATTTTCGATACTAAGACTAGGGCGACAAAAATAATAACAGCTTCGTGTTCAGATATGTTGAAAGTGCAACAGGATGTGGGCGACTGGGAAAAAATTAACCAACGATATACCTGAATGTTGCACAAGGTAGCTATTGTTTATTTTATTATTGTGTACACTGCTGCTCATTACTTTCTGATTGTTCATATCTATATCTTTAGATTTAATTAGTTTGTGCCAAAAAAAATTGTAAAATTCAGGATTTTCCAGGTACAAAACTCGAAATTCCAAGTTGGACAGTTAACGTTAAATTATCGAGGAGATGATTATACTGCAAGTTGTACAGTGGCCAATCCTGACATTATTGCAGGTTCAGGGGTTGTTGTACTGCATTACTTACAGGCAGTAACAGCTCGATTGGCGTTGGGTTCCGAACTTGCTTATCAGAAAGGTCCTGGAATTCCAGGCGGAGAAATAGCTCTGCTCAGTGCAGCAGCAAAGTAAGTACTCAAAGTAAATAATTTTTTCAATATACCACCCAACCTTCCATATATATCCAATAGGGTGGAGTGAAAGTGGAGCAAAAAAATTTTTTTTTCAAAATGATTTCGCCTGTATGCAGAAAAGTGGTCTCATGTGGAGTATAAGTGGCTTGCAAAAAATGAAATTTATTAGACATTTTTTTCCGGTGCCCCAAGCTAACTAAAAATTTAGATAATGTATATTTTGAGATTTTCTTTTTTGCAGCTCTTCGCTTGTTTTCAGTGAAAACAATCCAGAACTCACCACGAGGAGGTGGCTACAATTCGAGTTCCACCCGCCCACCCACCTTTAAAACTTTTTTGCTTTAATTGACATTAGCTAAAAACTCAACTTTTGTGTTAAATTTAGGCAGTGCTTGTTGAGAAGCTATTCTAGTTCTTATAAACCCATCTCTTGCTTCAGGTCCACATACTTTTACAGATGCCTCTGTTACCAACTTGACGCAGCGTTCTACCGCTTAAGAGTGACAGGGAAAACGTAGTATCTCAATTTTTACAGGAACATTTTTAATCATCTGCATCAGATCTTCTGTTGTAATTTTTTTCGTCATTGGAGGTTCATTTATCTTATATATTTGCCAATTAATCATTTCAGTATAGTCACTGGCGTTAAAGTTGATTTTGGGTACTTTAAATTTTCTTAGTTGCTCGGAGTTTCTGGATTTTAAGATTCGCCGTAAACCTAATTCTTTGATATGCTGCCTTTCATCACAAAGCATTGCTACCAACAAATTTTCAGGATGTGCATAAAAACCATTAATTTGTATTATTCTATCCACTATTTCTCGCAGTTCAGGTGATAAATATCTGGACCTTTTTATTAAATTAAATAAATGTACTGGTCCATCACAACAAAACGGTCTTGCTTTAATATCGAACCACAGTGGGGCATATACCTTTTGTACATAGCATACTAAAGATTTCAGATTTTCCGATGGACAAGCTGTTGCTACGTAAAGTCGGAGAATTCTGTTGGCAGTTGTAAGCCATCTAGCATGCGAAATTTTTCCCGGCTGTCGGCTCGCTAAGTGACTGGAGACTTCACCGTTCGATATGGAATTACAATTTTCCCTGAAAACTCACGTGGTCCGATAGTGTCTCCATCCAAGTGCTTTATTAGATGTCGTAGGGGTAATTCATTTGTATGTAATATGCAAATAAACCATTGCATTGATCGACCAATTGCAAGTTCCAGTTTACGGATAACACCGTTGTGAATACCCGTATTGACGGCAGTTCCATCACATCCAACGGTTACTAAACTCTCAAGGTCCATATTTTTATTCAGGAAGTCCAACACTTTATTGCTGATTTCTTCTGCATTACCCGACGATACACTAATATGTCCTATATATGTTGATTTAGGCTCGGATAATAAGACAATATGTTCCTTAGATACAGTGGTTTTATGGTACCTATTATTCTCCATTTCGTTTTGTAGAGTTTTATCTTTTCTACCATCGAAGTAAATTCCATGAAGAAATTGTAAATTTTCTGTTTCACTAATTCTAATTTGGTCCCCCTTTTTTTTTTTTTCTCGCGCCTAATTTTACTTCGATCTATAATTTTGCTATGACAGTCTACTGAGATGATTCCTAAATCTTGCAAAACCGAGCTTGTTATCATAGATGCTGCTCTATCAGACACTCCTGTGCGATCGCATGCTTGAGCTAAGTTAGGCAAACTTATTCGCATTTGTTTTGTTTTTCTTGTTTGCGGTGAATCGTCTTTAGGTGTAGTTTTTGTATTTCTCTCGTAAACAATTATGGCACTTTCATCTGAGGACTCAAAGTCTGAATCAGTTATCTTTTCATAAACTTGAAGATGTATGTCGGATTTTGATGAGGAAGTTGAAACAACTGGAGATTTTGTTCAACTTTTTTCCGGTATATAGAACGTTCTAGCTTTTTGGTAATTCCCTTATCCAACGAACCAGTTACCATTTTTCTGACGTGCCTCTGATCTTTAATAAAGTCCTGCTCTCGAGTCGGTATTTTATTTTTGCATTTGCACAAGGAATAGTCAGAACATTTGCATGATGCAACATCAAACAATTTCTTTTCGAATGAATTTCTAAAATCGTTAACTTTTCTTTGCATACTGTCAGAGTTTCTAGTTTTAATAGGTTTTTTAATATTCCTGTATTTTTGGTGTAGTTCCCTTAATTTAGATTTAATTTGTTGATTCAATTCACCAAGAAGAATTTCATTAACGTTGCCAATAGTTGGTTCGGCATTATTTTCTGCAGTTTCTTTCATAAACTGACGAATATACAAGAAGTTTCTGATAACATCAGCACAAGTCGGTAACACATTATTTTTAAATTGCTTGGTGCTCCAAAAACACAACATTCAACGTCTTTCCTCGTTTTAGGCATTTTGTCTTTTTCTATGGAATTTACGAATCACGAATTCACAATTTAACACCACAGAGTAGAACAACAGTTCACTGTACTGCATCTGAATTGACACTAAAAAAAGAAACACGGTTTTACGGCAATCGTTAGAAGTCAGACCGGAATAAATCGGGTATTTACGAACGCGAGCGCTTTGCTTAGTGGGGGTTAATCATGGATCGATAAACTCAAATTTCACAGTTGCGGGGCACCGCTAAACAAAGTCCAATCGATTTAAAATTTTGCAGGGATGCATAACAATCATGTAGACCACTTTTCCGCATATAGGCATTTTAAATTTTAAGTCGATTTTCTCGCTCCACCGTAATATCCCCTTCACACTATAACTATAAAGAAGCGAACTGCACAGGGTGAATTAGAGGTTCGGACTGGACTCCATTTTTCTACAGGCAACTTTTTGATAGTAAAAATGTGCGGCACCTTTACAGTCGTAATTGAGGAATTACTGTTTCAGTAAAATATGTACGTCCCTGTAGTTTATAAATGGGTTGTTCATCAACCTTCTAAAATACAAAAGTCCATAACCAACATTATATTGCAAAAAATGGATGGCACATATATATCTTCTACAACCGTGAATGGTTGGTTATCCAATGCCTTGTACTATTTTCTTATTACATGACCCACATATTGCCTTGCTGTCATCAACATCGTCGATTATAAAATATTCCCAGATGTTACTAGACATTTCTGTTACACAAAACGCACACAAGTTTCACCCTGTGATTCCCTATATACAACCTTCAACGTGATTCTATTATTCTTGAATTGGGCTGTTCCACTAGATGGTTGAACACGCTTGACACAGCTCAATACATCATCCATCATTGGTTTGCTCACATTCTATTCGACCAATTAGGAGAGTATGTGTTATACGTAGAGTAAATACGATCGAATCGCTCCGAGACTCGGTAGTATGACCGAATGCATGGGGCAGCATACATATTTTAATGCCAGATATTTGACCAGATGTTCGCACCCGGCAATTGTATTTAACGAACCAATTACAAATATGAATATTAAAATTAATACTTTTCTAATAATTTTTTTGTAGATATACAACGGAAAATGTTCAAGTTTCTGGCACCGTTGGTGTGTCAGGCGTTCATTTATGTTACTATCAAAGAGCTAGTAAACAATTACAAATTGGTGTCGAATTAGAAGCTAATCATAGAATGCAAGAGGCTGTAGCATCTATTGGTTATCAGGTAGACTTACCTAAGAGTGAGGTAGTATTTAAAGGTAAATGTTTACGTTAATATATTTTTAAGAGGAAGACTATATGTTTGGGGGTTTTAGGACACGTGGATTCCAATTGGTCAGTAGGAGCAGTTCTAGAGAAAAAATTGAGCCCCCTGCCTTTTACTTTAGCGCTGAGCGGCCTGATGAATCACAATAAAAATCAATTTAGACTTGGCGTCGGTATACTTATTGGATAAAGACGCCAACGTAACTGCATGAAAGAGTCTAAAAATTCATTGTTGGACCTATCTGCAATTAAAGTTTTAGGAAGCAATTACTTGCGTTTTTTAATAGACTATTTAATTTGCACAGTTCCCCTGATCCATAAACCAGATTACAACTTTTTGTACATACTTTGTTTTTAACCTTGTAAGAATCTTTAAAATAAACAGTGTTCTTGATTTTTATCTGTAGAATTTTCTATGGATTTTGTTGAATTTTTTTAAACAAGAACATATGATCAGCACATGCACCAATTTTTTTTATATAGGTGCAATATTGAATAATTTTGTTCCAATATTTAAAATTGTGTTGAATATGTTTAATTTACAAAACAAATAAATTTTTGTTACTTTTTTTACAGTGTATTAGAAATTGTAAAATACTAGGAAAAATATATTGTTGAAAAAATGTACAGTTTATTATTCACGGTTTGAATTCGACAGGTTAATTTAAAAAAAGTCATTTTCTCGGCCGTCCAGCTCCTTTCTTACCGCCAGCCATTTGTTTATCCTTGTTAGATTTATTGCTTAATAAGGGGTGCACTTCTGTAAAAAGAATGTTTTCAAATTTTAATTACATCTTATGAAATGAAAATCACTTCGCATTCATAAGATAACAAAAGAGTAGAAAGAAAGTATATCAAATAAAATCAAAAAGCAAAGAATTATTTAAATAACAGTCATAATTTTATTTAAAAACATAACTCTAAAGCTTTAAATATACTATAACACAGTAAGGTTTAACGACTAACGTAGAATAAAACTCTAAAATAGCATAAATCTACATTGCAAATTATACAACAATATACTATTAACTGTTATTACCTCCATCGGATATATTTTCAAGCGCTATATCATAAGATTTATATTTCTTTTTTTTTGGAGGCGGTGGACCATTGCCTTGATTCATTGTTGTTATATTATTATCTGTTGGAGCCCAGTTATCTTCAGGATCTTCAATCTGGGAATAAACAACATATTCATTAGACAGATAGAAAGTGCTAAAAAAAATGCTGGTTGGGTCAGTGCTTCCATATGCTGGAAAATTGTCTCAATCAACCAGCGTAACATATCCTCTAAACAGCGGGAAAAGTGTATATAAGTAAAACGATCATGATTATTTAACCCCAGGGTTATATTTTAAAATTTTCTACGGCTTGTACCATGTACATAACAAAACCGAACACAAATGCAAGAAAAAAGAGTGAGCATTAATTTTACTGGTTTTGCTATTCTAATAGACCAGGCCTTTGAAAATGGTAAAAAGTGAAAAAAAATAATAGTAGAATGAAACCCATTCCGTGGTATTCTTTCAAAAGCGGCAATGACAGTTTGTGCTCATAATACATACAACATTTTTTCTACAATCGCTCAATACAGTGTGTTCTTGTATGTATTTGTCATATGTTTATATATGAACCGATTTTTAAAAGTTTTTTTTTTTTAGCTACATTTCTCATGTGTCATTTTTGACTAACAAGCGCCTGCTAAGGAATTTATAATAAAGAAGCGAGCGGGAATTGACACCATTGCCGCTTTAAAGCGACAATTATGTAGTCATCGGAAATGGCGTACTTTGCGTTGAGAATTGAAAGCGCAAAAGCCTACTATTGAGGCGATTGTAGAAAATAGTTATTTGTGTGTTAAGAGGGTAAAGTACTGCATTGCCGCTTGCGAAAGAATTTAGAAAATTTTTTTAATTATTATTTTAATCATTATGTACCGGGTACGTCTCTTAAGATTGACATCCCCCTTATCTCACTTATCCTTTGCCGATTTAACTCATTCAAAAAAGGAGTAGACACGGTTTTTGATAAATTTTTATAATCTGAGAACAGATATTAAAAATCTCGTAAAATATACAGGGTGGAAAATAAAACATGATTTTTTTTAAATGGAACACCCCATATATTTTTAGACCAAAATAATGTCCTTAATTTTCTGAATCCAAAAATGTGTAATTGTTATATAATCACTCCACCTGTTCGTGAGATATTACTAATAACTTATCACATTACGGGTGTCAATTATAAAATAAGAACATCAAGATACCTCTGGAAACAATGCATATTTGCATTGTTTATTTGTTGACAGATGTCATCCAGTTTTTTGTGAGATAGTAGTTCACTCTCTTAGATATTAGCGTAAAAAATACGTAGTGTTCGTAAAGAAGCAAGTTATTTTGAAAATGGTATATTCATTGGAAGAGCGAAAAGAGTTACTTGAAATTTATATTCAGTGCAACAAGAATAAGTCTCTTGCTCGGAGGGAGTATGTTAGGTTATTTCGAGAAAGGCTACCTCCTTCCAAAAATAGTTTTAAAAACATTTATGCAAAGTTGAGGAATACCGAATCTATGAGAGACAAGAAAAGGGAAAGGCGAAGAACAAAAACAGGAGAAGACACAGAACTCAACGCGTTATTATATTTTGCTGAAAATCCATCCAAATCATCCTATGCCGCAGCAATGGAATTGGATATATCACAAAGAAGTGTGATAAAAATATTACATTGCCATAATTTTAAACCATATAGTATTTTGCCCGTTCACTATTTAGACGACAACAACCTTCAAGACAGGTTAACCTTCTGCAGAGACATACTTGATAGAATAGAGGAAGATGATGAGTTTCTGTCATGTCTTTTGGACTGACGAAAGCAGTTTTTCTACTGCGGGAATTTTTAACAGAAAAAATGCACATTACTGGGCAGTGGAAAATCCACATATTGTAAAAAAAATAAAAAAACAAGGATACCAAACTGTAAACGTGTGGTGTGGCATCCACAAGGATGCTATTGTAGGTCCTGTATTTATAAATGGGCCCTTAAATGCATAACGTTATGTGGATATTCTTCGACATCCAGTTGAAAATTATTTAGATAATATTAATTTAGTGGACAACAGATCTGTTATTTGGCAGCAGGATGGAGCACCACCACACTCTGCAAGGAACGTCACCGAATACCTAAACAGAAAATATCCTATTTGGATAGGAAGCCACTGTGGTATACATTGGCCCGCTAAAAGTCCGGACTTAACACCTATGGATTTTTTTCTCTGGGGTACGATAAAACAAGATATATACGAAACTGGGGTTTTTAATAATATGAATGAGTTAAAAGAATATATACATACGTGTAAAAATTGAGGAATTAAACCAAAATGGTGATATATTTCAAAGGGTGAGAAGCAATTTTATAAAGCGATGCGAAATGTGTATTCAGAATGGTAGTGGTTACGTGGAAAATATTTAATTACGTTACGTGTAAATAAATAAAATTGTGTTACTCTATTGTGTTACTGTATTAATATTGACTTTTATTTGTTTTTATTAGGCTTATGTTGTTTATTGTTATTACTCGTTACTGTTATTGTCACCTATATATTATTTATTTATTATCTCAATAAATGGCATTGTTTCCAGAGGTATCTTGATATGTTTTTTGTTTTATAATTGACACCCATAATGTGATAAGTTTTTAGTAATATCTCACGAACAGGTGGACTGATTATATAACAATTAGATATTTTTTTATTCAGAAAATTAAGGACATAATTTTGGTATAAAAATATACGGGGTGTTTCATTTAAAAAAATCATGTTTTATTTTCCACCCTGTATATCTTACGAGATTTTTAATATCCGGGCTCAGATTATAAAAATTTATCAAAAACCGCGTCTACTCCATTTTTGAATGAGTTAAATCGGCAAAGGATAAGTGAGATGTGTCAATCTTAAGAGGCTTACCCTGTACATTAAGTCCAAATAAGGTGAAAAAATAAATATTTTAAATCAAAAAAAATTACAGTATGTTTTGGACATAAAAAGGTTTTCAGCAAATTTGATTAAAAAAATTTTTTTTTTTGGAAAAGAAAATTAAAAAACCAAAAACATGGTTATTTGAATTTTTCACATAAATTTAGAGGTTATGTGAAAAGAATGTAAATACCAAAGTTGTAGATCTTTTTATTACCTACACAACACCTACACAACTTTACCTACACAACTTTGCCATTTAACTTTTTCCATAGGACTTGTAACACTCGGAGTAGTTTCCACAAACACCAAAACACTTTCACTTCGCTCGACGCGCGTTTCGCCAACCAAGTTGGCATCATCCGGAGACGATTAAAACTGAGCAGAGCAGAAAACTGAGTTTTAATCGTCTCCGGATGATGCCAACTTGGTTGGCGAAACGCGCGTCGAGCGAAGTGAAAGTGTTTTGGTGTTTGTGGAAACTACTCCGAGGGGGCCATTCAAGTATTACGTAAGCACTATGTGGGGGTGGGCGGGTCTTTGTTTTGCTTATTTTGGATGACATGGGGGGTAGGGGAGTCTAGACGATGATTACGTCATCGGTAGTTATTTACTTTTTTACACGAATGGCAACCCTCACATTGTCTATGCTTGAAAACGAAACGCATTTTCGGGGATTCCCGCAAATAACGCATACGTTTAGGCACTCGCTTTAGAACCGATTAGGGGAATTACCACCACCTGTAAAAGTAAAACAAACAGTTGATGACTTGGTTTTGGATGAAGGAGGGTAATTTCTTGATCTTCCAGTCAATTTAGCTCTACGCTTAAGAGTTCAGTCTGCAAAGCACACAACAGGTGCAAGAGTAAATTCTTTTGAAATAACAGTAGCGGGAGGTGGAGTTTATTATCCGTTCGGTGTTCTGCTGTTGGTCAATGCCACTATGGTGATTTTACTCAGGGTTGAACTGAGCCTCGTGTATAGTAGGTATCTATTAAATTATTTGGAGGGTATTTAGTTACTGTGAGTGATTATTTGCGTTTACTAGCGAAAATAGTGAAACAACCATGGACTGACTATAAAAGAAGAAAAAAGCATAGACTGAGAATTAGTGTTCCTAGAAAAATTGGTTTTGCCAAGAAGGTAAATATAATATGAGGTGTGAATGTAACTTTCATTACAGCTTGAAAAGAATTACATATTTATTTACAAATTAGGCAAATGCCTACTTTACTACTAGCGTTGACTGAAATTCCTTCTATCAACAACTACTAGGGTTGATTGAAGGATTTTCCTTCAATCAACGCTACTAGTCTATTACTTTATAAATAATCAATCAATTGATTATATCGAATCGAATATGTTGAGAAAAGCCGATACAGTTGAAATAAAAAATATAGTTTGAGGAATGCATTTCCAATTTTTTATCCGACACATACCTATACGTTCGTAAATTAATTACGTTTTATTGATAAATTTGACATAATGTGCCTGAAATATTTTATTTAATTATTTAATAATTTCTAAATAGTTTATTTATTATTTAAGCTGTGTGGTATATTATACACAACATAATATAGGTACATTATTTATTATATGGTAATTACATTTGATAGCAATGTGATAATTTATTGATTTAGGTACATCATTGTACCTAAATTATTTTATTTTATTTTTATTATTTTACTAATGCCACGTTTAAAATACATACGGTGAATCCACAGATTCGATTGATCAAAGACACATAATAAGTAAATTATAAAACAAAGTAGAAATTACCACGATTTTTCCATGAAATTTTAATCTCACGAGCTAAAAATACGGCAAAGAAAAAATTTTTGTTCTTTGGCCGTGAATCTCTACCTATAGTTTTTTTCGCGAAATAATCATGACAGAAATTATTTCAAAAATAAAATATTACAGCAAATCTAAATTATACCATATCTATCTAGTATTTGCAAAACATTTATTTGTATATTGGCTGTATAATAATAACTTACTATTAGGTTCTGTGTATATTTTATAAGTTCGGGGAGTTCATTTCTGTGAGAATATTTTTAACCTAAATATGAATTTCTACTGCTGGCAATGGCCAATACTCTAATTTTTCTTTCAACAAAAGGCACTATTTGTATAAACTCACTATTCAAAGTCACTATTCACTCACTATTCAAAAGTCACTATTTGTATAAAGTAGTAGAATTTGTATAAATTCTACTTACCTTTAAACCTAACAAAAATTTAAATCAGAGGATAATACAGGTTGGTCGCCAAACTAATAAAAAATATGAAAATCTGTCTTCATGCCTTACTTAAAATATTTATAATGCTCATAATGTACCTTGCTGTGTTGTTGCGAAACTATATAATCTAAAATTTGGGCTAAAATCGCCGAGACTTTTTTTATAATATATCTAGTTTGTTATATTGTTTCAGTACCTAGCTATTGGCGTCACGATTCTACATTGAAAATAGTGTTTACATACCTTCACATATATAGGAAAATAAATAAAACAAAATATTATATTATATTATTTCCATGACTATGATTATCATGACTATGAAAGTTTTTCAAGATTGTATTGAAACTAACTTTATTTAAAATAATTTATAAAAATAATTAATTGTAATTCAATTTCTAAATAAAATCTGAAATAATACTGATTTTTTATTCCTTTGTCTGTTTCACTGAGTCAAAAATAAAATATATTAACAAATAAAAATAAACTATTTTCATGACAAAGGTTTTATGTGTTTTTATCAAATACTGCTGTATAAAATAGCCTTAATATGAATTACAATAATCAAACATTTGGTGTTGTATGTAATACCAATAATATCATGTAATACTGTTATTTAAATGCTGTCCATAATAATACACGTAAAACGGGGCCACAAATCACACTGAATACGCATACAGCGGACTCGCAAATTCATCGCAGATGCCGCCAGCTCCTAGGACGATAAAATCGGTAAAAGAGCCACATAATTAAATATACTTAGAATTTACATATTTAAACGAATTTTTTTGGTGGTATATGTAATCATAATCTATGTCGTAGCGTTTTTTGTTTTCCATTTTTTTTATTTTGAAATATCAAAAAATCGTACAAAAACTATTTACTTTTTTTAAAAATATCACACGCAGCAACACAGATTGTACTTTCTCTATATATGTTTAAAATTTCATAACCTAATCTTTTTTAATAATGCTACAGTTATATGGCTACGATTTCATGTTTTTCACAGCCGCAGACAGAACTCTTAAGTGCTTCACTCAAAGATTTCCTGCAAATGCCCTACGATTATTTTTGTCCGACGGTAAAATTGAGGCTATCAAGTCGAACATGCAAAACGTGTGGTCTTTATAATGCTTCCGTCAAGTCACTAAATCGTCACATCGAGAAGATCCATAAAAAAGTAAACACGCACACTGATAGGAAAGTTAGACCTGTAAGAGTCGCTGCTCGTCGTGCTAACGAACTGATGTGCATTATTCAAAATTTAGACCACGACGATGAGTTCTCGATGAGAACGACGTAGACATTCCAAAATCGAATGAAAGTGAGCAGACTCACAACACTGAGCAGCAATCCAAGCAATCCAATGTCATCGAAAACTTGGAATCATGGATTCGGGTTTCATGGACTGAAGACTGTTAATTTGAATTTAATATGTGTACCAAAAATTTAAAATAAGTTTGTTATGTTCGTAAGATTATAATATTTTTGTCCCTTACTCTATGTTGAATACTGTATCAGTAAAATCTAATCTCTATCCTAAATCTATTTTCTTATTTTTAAAATTATAAAATTATAACATTATAATTATAATATAAAAAAAATACATTTTTAATTGAAAAATGTTTACGTAAGCATGGGGGGAGCGAGTAAGAGCTTTGCTTACTTTTCCTGACAAGGGGGATGGGGGGGTAAATAATTGTAATAAATCTGCTTACGTAATATTTGAACGGCCCCAGTGTTATAGTTACATCAAAGGTTCCAGCCCTATCCAGTAATAGGACTTGCAGTTTGCCGAAATCTAGATAACCCGTTTCTTACCCTTAAAAACTCACCCCCTCCACTTCCCGACCTCAGATCGCCCGTAAATTATTTTTCCTTTCATTTTGGTTATATTCTCTTCCTTTTCCAATGGGTTTCATGCTACTATTATTTTTTTTGGTGTCAAAAATTATCAACTGGTCTATAAATGGAGTATGAACATTAATCAACAGACAAATTCCTTAAGGGGGGGATTTTGTAGCAAAGTGAAATAGCGAATCGGTGCTGGTGCTGGCCCCAGCAGGTGCCTGTGTTCTGTGAGTCTGTGTTCTGTGAGAAGTGTTTTTTTTTGCCAGAAAGGAGATCATGGATATTGTGTTTTACTTGAGCACACAGTGGATAATTATAGTTAATAATAGTAGTAATAGTACTTTATATGCGCAACAGGAAATCTCATTTACACAAAATTGTAATAAAAATAATAGTTATTAATTATATAAGTGGATTAACAAGCCAATTAATTAATTAACAATTAATCCACGAGAAAAAATGGACACTCGAAGCAAAGCCGAGAGTTACTTCATTACTATAATAAAATAAGGCGTGTTTAAGTCTTCAAAAATTATAATTGTCTCACCTAATATATGACGATGTATCATTTATAGTGTCTCAAAAAATAATTCATAACATTCCATGTTAGTATCGGGAGGAATATATATTACAAAAATATAAACAGTGAAACTGAATAGGTAACATATTTAAAACAAAAAATATCAAATTTTGGAATATTTTCTGACACTAATGCCAAATTAATGACCTCCGATTTAATATCCCTTTTGCATGGGATAGTTTTTTGCATTAGAGTTAATTCATACAATATCACTTCCCAAACCGACGAGTGTCAAGGAAAGTTTGATGTATCTCTATCTACTACCAGCCCTAACAACTATATGTTGGGACAAACTAATATTTCGGTAATAATACAACGGCTTTTCCAAACGACTGAATTATTTAGTTTTTACTTTTAAATACAAACCTAACAATATATCCTAGACCATTTAAAAATGTTTCTATGCTTTGGTAAAGTAATCTCTATTAATAATAGCGTAATTTGTCATTGGAAGGTCAAACTTGCTAACAACTAAAAGTTGGGACAAGCACAAATATTGCATTTAAAATGTTTAAATTAGTTATAGGCGGCGTTGGTATAAACACCAAAATTATTTTGTTTGTCCATTGACAGTTGGCCATTAACGTAAAACGTCAAGTAGTGATGTTAGTAATTGTTAACATACTTAAATTTCGTTAAATTAATTAAAATAATGGGTCGTGGAAAGGCTATGAAGCAGAAATTACGTGAAATTATTATTCAACAATACCATACGGGTAAAACAATGCGTAAAATTGCTAGTGATTTAACTATTTCAAAATCTACAGTGTATAATATAATTAAAAAATTCAGTGAAACTGCTAATGTGGATGTTCGGGGCAGAAGTTCAGGAAGACCGCAACTCGTTTCTGAAAGAGATTTGCGAAATTGAATCAAAATATGCAAGTCGTCAAGAAGAAGCACCCTTCGAGAAATAACTGCTAAATGGAACACGGCAACTGGATTAAATATATCTAGAGAATGTTGCCGAAAATACATGCGTAAATGCTATTTGGGATTTTACAAGGTAAGTTTACTTTTGAATGGTTCATACAGCATCAAAAGTCTCATCAAATGGCTTATTTAGGCCAAAGAAAAGCCGCTGTTAACGGAAGTTCAAAAGACAAAGCAATATAATTGGGCAAGATCTAAACTACTCTGGACAGAAAATGATTGGAATAAAATAATATTTAGTGATGAGGCTTAATTTGATGTTTGCGTTGGAGACAGTAAACGAGTAATACGGAATAAAGAGTGCCTGAAAAGGGTTGTCAAGTTCCCAAAGGGAATTATGGTGTGGGGCTGCATGTCGGCAAGGGGTTTAGGTTTTTTAAAATTTATAGAGGGCACTGTAAATGCCCAAAAATATCAAGACATACTTCAAACCACACTTTTGCCTAGTACTCAAAAATTGTTTCCAAACAATGATTTCATATTTTAACAAGATGGAGCATCATGCCATTCGGCAAAATCAACCAACAAATGATTTGGTGACAATAATATAAAGGTTTTATCCCATCTAGCCAGCAGTCCGGATCTAAATGTGATAGAAACCGTATGGCATAAAATGAAGCAGTATTTAAGAAACCACCTTCAACGTACAATATCTGATTTACGGACAAAACTATAAGAGATCTGGGACAATTTTTCTGTTCAAATGTGTCAATCTTTGGTCAATACAATGCCTGCAAGAGTCCAAGCAGTTGTTAAAGCTAAGGGTGATGTGACCCCATATTAAATTTAGCTTTCTTCTCAAGTTGTCCCAACATTTAGTTGTCAGTTAATTTGATCCTTAAGTGACAAAGTACTCCACTGCTAATATCGATTGCGTGACCAAAGCATAGAAACATTTTATAATGGTCTAAGGATATACTGTTGTTTGTATTTAAAAGTAAAAACTAAATAATTCGTTTGGAAAAGCCATTGTATTATTTCCGAAATACACTGCGCAACTTATTTAACGCACAACCAAAAAGTTAATTCAAATTTGACGTTATGGATTTTCGACAATTTTTGTTCGTTTTGGACGATTTTTTTTTCAAATTGTAGGTTTTTCTCTTAGGAATATCACTGTCTTAGTTGTTTTGGTAAAACGAATGATTTTGATATTATACCAGGTGCTATAAAAATGTTATGTTTTTTTCCGAAATTTCAAAACGTCCTGTGCTGTGTAAGGCTATACAAGGTATTGCAAGTTATTGCAATTATAGCCAATTTAAAGCCTCATGTTTTTTCTACATTTTTTATTCATTTGTTTATCTCTGTTACTTCATAAAATATCCAATTTTTGAGTTGACGTGATTTTTATTAAATTTATTAACTTTCTTTTTTGTCAAGTGCTCATTATTTATTACTCATTATACTGGTTCAATGCCTCATTTTGCGTTCTGTTTTCCTTGATATCTTATAATTTATTGAGAGACGCAAGGTGTTTTAGAAGAGAAAAAGGTCTTAAAAGGACAAAAACTCAAAAAACATACCTAGAAAAATGGATTGCTTTAATCAATAAAACAACGAATAACAGGAAACAAAACAAAAGTAAATAGAGAATTAGTATCTGGTGTTTCCACCCCTTCCGCGAATGACCTCCCGACATCTTTGGTTCATACTTAAAACCAAAGTTCTGATTAGGTTCTAATCTAGGCCATTCCATAATTCGACTAGGCGTCCTTCCAGTTCTTGTAAATTTTAGGGTTGTCGTCCCTCACTTCGTAACCGCCGACCGATAAAATCCCACACATGTTCAATGGGGTTAAGGTCGGGGCTACGGGCTGGCCAGTCTATGTGATCGATTCCTACTTCTTCAAGATAATTTCTCACGATAAGACTCGTGTGGGGACGCGCATTGTCTTGCATAAGTAAAAAATTGGGTCCTATATAGGGGGCATAAGGCAAAACATGTGCTTCAAGAATGTCTGTGATGTATCTGTCAGAATTGAGATTTCCATTTACAGTTACCAAGTCCGTTCGCCCAGTCAAAGATATTCCGCCCCACACCATGACGGATCCACCTCCATATAAAGTTGTGTGCAAAAAATTGCATTGACTGTATTGCTCATCGGGTCTTCGGTAGACGCGATTACGTCTGTCACAATTATACAAACTGTACCTTGACTCATCAGTCCAAAGAATACTTTCTCAATCTGCTTCCATCCAATTAACATGCTCATTGGCAAAATTCAATCTGGCTCTTCGATGATCTACTGTTAATGCGGGTCCTCGAGCAGAAATCCTGGGTCTTAAATTTGCCTCCCTCAGTCGTCGGCGTACAGTTTGAACGCATATGAGTGGACCACCTGCGTCTTGAAGTTGTGCTCTTAAATGTGTTGCAGTTATAAATCGTTGTCTTACAGCATTTACTCTTAAAAAGCGAGTCTGGATAGCAGAGGTAACACGAGATCTACCTTGACCGGCCCGTCTGGAATGTTCTCCTGTTTCCGCATACCTTTGAATTGCTCTCGTTATAGTTGTGTGAGACACTCCCAACCTTCCAGCTATGCGGTTGTAACTCCACCCTTCACCATGTAATGTAGCTGCCTCAACACATTCATCACGAGTTAAATTTCTGGTTTGGCGTTCCATTATTCACTAATTATTGCTGGACTGTCAACAAAAAACTAATGACACAGTTGTCAGTTTATGACGTGTAATCTTCGATTTCCATAGCTTGCTAGCTGTTTGAGTTGTCCGATAAATGCATTTCATGTGGATAAAAGCATATGGTGTTTCAAAACGGTGTATTTCATGAAGTAACAGAGATAAACAAATGAATAAAAAAAGAAAATGTAGAAAAAACATGAGGCTTTAAATTGGCTATAATTGCAATAACTTGCAATACCTTGTATAGCCCACAGGACGTTTTGAAATTTCGGAAAAAAACATAACATTTTTATAGCACCTGGTATAATATCAAAATCATTCGTTTTACCAAAACAACTAAGACAGTGATATTCCTAAGAGAAAAAGCTACAATTTGAAAAAAAAATCGACCAAAACGAACAAAAATTGTCGAAAATACATAACGTCAAATTTGAGTTAACTTTTTGGTTGTGCGTTAAATAAGTTGCGCAGTGTATTAGCTTGTCCCAACATATAGTTGTTAGGGCTTGTAGAATACCAAATATAACCTGCCATGGCGGGAAGGACAACATTAGTAGCCATATTTATATGTTATTTTATAGTCACATTTAGATAAAACCACATTTTTTTTATAGGTTTACTATTTTTTTTATTTAAAAAACAGTAAGATGTATTAAAACACTTTTAGTTAAATATGGTTATAAAAAACATATAAACGCAGCCGCAATGTTTGACATAATAATGTGTAATAATAACAGATATGAATTTTACAAATATTACTTATTTTTATATTATTAGCATTGGGGAACCCCCTGATGCAATAATATACTCACAATACTGGAATCGATAGACGGGCTGTATCCTTTTGAACACAATGAATTTCCTCATACAGTTTTTCTTTATATATATACCTGGTTTGGTCTGTCGCCTCCCACATTTTACCCCCGGGGGTTAATAGACCAAAAGCCAGCATTGTTATGAATATAACATCGACAAAATGCACATAAAACAATAAATAAGTGCAGACAACAATTATCAATTTTATAGAAAAATATAGTTTGTTGATAACAAAAACTAACTACTACTTTCTACCAATAAACTATAAACAAACTATACCCCTATCTAATGGAACGCTGTGAGAGCAAGATACATACCTCTGGAGCTATGGGTAAAAATTGTAAGCAACCCAAATTTTCATTTTCTTCATCAGAACTACAAAATGCGGCCACTGGATCTACAGAACATACATCTACCTACAAAAATTGGGTTCATTTAGCTATAAAATAAAAATAATGTAAACGTTAAATTGTAAATTTAAAGCCAAAGAACATTACAAGGGGCACTTTTAGCGCATAAATCTGTGTACATAAAACCATGTGCGCATAAAAGAGAGCCTTGAGCCCAAGAGAGGTAGTCTCCTCTAATTGAACCAGCTTTCAAATTGGACCATCGCATTCATTTCTATATAAATTGACTCTTAACGCTTGCTGTTGGCCGATAATTGTAGCTTATAAGTTGTTTAGTGGCAGCACCGGCAAGGCACCGGCTAGCCAAGTCTGTATTAATCTGTGTTCTTGTGTCGGCTGATGTTAATAATGTAGCTGTAATTTCATTAAGCTGTAAGGATTTATTAGCTTTTTCATATAAGGATATTTTAAGCAAGGTCTTATCTATTGTTTCCTCAAACACATTATATTTGATTTCCGAAATAGCAACCTGTTAATGGCGGAAATTTTAAATTACAAGTAGGTACCTATTGTTCATTGACTTTATTTTTATGTAGCTACTTACCATCCTAGATCACATAGTAATAATTTACATCAGTGGGCAAAATAAAAAATTAGTAGGTAGGTACCTACTTACACAATAAATATGACTGTATTTCAATTGCAAGTATATTTATTTTATTTTTCCGTTTTAAAGTTTATTTTTCACGGCTACTTAGCTGTTTTGTACATATTATTTTTGTTTCTTGTGGGAAATATGGCTTCTAGCGAGCAACCCACTAAAAAATGGTAACGCGCTGAAAGCAATACTTCATGAGTGGCAGTGGCGCAGCCAGGGGGGGGCAAGGGGCCAGGCCCCCCCCCAAGCCACAGCTAGTCAACGAGTTATCCGCCAACTAAAAAATCATGAGCCCTTTTAGTAAACAACCCTTTTGGGTTTGTTTATGTTAAGTAATATTTAACGAAATAAACAAGCGACTTTTTAACAAAGTATAAGTATTGAATAATCTCTATATTTCAATGGGTTAGTCATGTAACCCTAATTCCGTTGTGTTTATCGATTAAAAATAACTCGGATCCAATGATTGTCAAGCCCAAAAATCGTCTACAATAGCTTTATGCATTCCAATTCGCCTAGTAAAAACGGATTTTGTCTGTTACATTACTGAATAAATTATGAAGGTCATTTTTCGTCGTGTATAATGGGTTTAATTTTTTTTTCCAAGTAAAAAATGCCGCGCCGAGCAACCCGACAAAGGTTCCTCTGTCGGACCACTTTTGAGCTTTGTCGGAGCGGCATTTTTTATTTGGAAAATAATTTGAAACGCACTATATAAAAAGGCGACTTAATTTGAATGTTTAAAAATCACCACGTGCAGTTTGCTAAACGTATATTATATGTATAAAATATTTATTATTTCTCTGTTTGTACCTTTTTTGTTTAATGTTTTGTTGGTTATATGTCTGCATTTGTTAATATATTTTTTGTTTATATTTTAATAACACTGTTGTCAAAATATGACTTTTTTTTCTGTGATTATGACTGTGTTATGTATAGTACATACTTATTTTTTTATACATTTGTATGATTACCATACCTCAATAAACTGTATTTTAAAAATTCTGCATTTTATAAAATTGCATAAAAAATACGTCTTGGCGGCTGGGCCCCCCCCAAGAATATTTTCTAGCTGCGCCACTGATGAGTGGTGTGGAAACTTGCATTCATTATCAGCTGTAGTGTTGAAAATATGCATATAAAAACCTTCTACTTTCACCCCCCTAAGAAAAAAAAATGTCTATGCCAATGAAAAACATTGTGCAGGTCAGGGTTGCCGGTCATTCAACTACACATACATATTAGAAAGCCGTGTAGGTTTGATTTTATAAATTGAACCGCTCCCTAGTTTCCAAGTCGGACCAGCCCAAATTGAGCTACTTTTTCTTTCAGGAGAGGAAAGAGGCGTAACTGTCGTAATTCAAAATCCAGATAAAACTTATAATTTTCAACAATTCCACTGAATTCCTGAGAACAAATCACTTCAGATTACTATCTTAACCTTTTCGAAACCTTATTGGAAATAGTTGGCATTAAAAAAAGGACAAAATTGTAAATATCTCAAAACTAATAATTTGCAGATATGCCCATTAGCCGTAGCATGGCAGTATAACGATTTCCTCATTATTGCCAGGTAAATTTGGGTACACATTTTCGTTTTATAAAGGTATATTCTTAGGGTGCCCAATATAGGGACCTTTCTCCTATGTTTTTAACTATGATAAACGCTCTTTATTCCTTCAATTAATATTTTCATTCTGATTAGGAAACAAAATTTAATATGGGAGTCAGATGCACAAAGCATGAACTCCTTGCAGGAACTGAACACATCTGCTCAGGCATTTGGTCAAATGGGAGGTTTAAAAATCCCCCGTGATGGGAGGTTTAAAAATCTCGGAAGTTATACAAGTACGTCGAAACTCCAGCATGAAAGGGTTAAATATAGGTCAAACAATCGATAATATTGATGCAAAATAAATAATAAGATCAAATTTATAATCACAGTCTAGTAATATTACCTCCAAGTCCGTATCCTCTTTATAATCACCACCACTTGCTACAGATTTATCTTCGTCAGTCAAATCGAACTCACTTTCTCTCTCTTCATATTCTACATTTTCATCTAATTCCTTGAAGTCTGGAGCAAATGCCGACCAGTTTTCTACTTGATTTTGTGCCCAAACACTTACAACACCTATAATGAACACTGATTGAATAATTTTCAACATTGCCAATGTTATAATGTAAATATAGCTAGCCAAGCTGGTAAGTAATGTATTCTACTTGGAAGATGGCATTTGCTGCTAGAAGCTGAGCGCCATAATCTCTGGACGAATAAATTATTTTATCTTTAAAAAAGCAGATAAAATGTGTATATATAAAAAAATCATGTTGAGTATATGCAGATAGTTTTACACTTTTGGTTTTATCTAAATTTAACATTATAATAAATAACCTTTGTAAAAATGTCACTGATGAGTTCAGCCCAAGAGAAAATAAAGATAACGTGAATAGACCCCCTAGTGCAACATAATTATTATTAGCTATGTTCGCCGTAACGATTCCGAACTAATTCAGACATCAGATTCATGCGCAGTTTGAAGTTGAGCGTTCGCGGTGCCAAGAAGTGTAAGTTCAGGATTAGAAATTCTGTGTTCGCGGATCATAAACATTTAATTCTGAACTTGTTCCGAATGTGCCCAATGCATCCCGGGACTCGAGATATAATTTTTAATCCGACGCATGCGTATTGCAAACAGTGCATTATGTCGAACTGGATTCTGTTTGTGCCCTGGGAATGTGAGGTTATATATTTAGTTTATGTTTATGAAAGCCATAACAATGTTTAGTGTACCGGGTAAGTCTCTTAAGATTGACACCCCCCTTATCTCACTTATCCTTTGCCGATTTAACTCATTCAAAAAAGGAGTAGACACGGTTTTTGATGAATTTTTTTAATCTGAGATCAAAATAATGTCCTTAATTTTCTTAATCCAAAAAATGTGTAATTGTTAAATAATCAGTCCACCTGTTCGTGAGATATTACTAAAAACTTATCACATTACGGGTGTCAATTATAAAATAAGAACATCAAGATACCTCTGGAAACAATGCATATTTGCATTGTTTATTTGTTGACAGATGTCATCCAGTTTTTTGTGAGATAGTAGTTCACTCTCTTAGATATTAGCGTAAAAAATACGTAGTGTTCGTAAAGAAGCAAGTTATTTTGAAAATGGTATATTCATTGGAAGAGCGAAAAAAGTTACTTGAAATTTATATTCAGTGCCACAAGAATAAGTCTTGCTCGGAGGGAGTATGTTAGGTTATTTCGAGAAAGGCTACCTCCTTCCAAAAATAGTTTTAAAAACATTTATGCAAAGTTTAGGAATACCGAATCTCTGAGAGACAAGAAAAGGGAAAGGCGAAGAACAAAAACAGGAGAAGACACAGAACTCAACGCGTTATTATATTTTGCTGAAAATCCATCCAAATCATCCTATGCCGCGGCAATAGAATTGGATATATCACAAAGAAGTGTGATAAAAATATTAAATCGCCATAATTTTAAACCATATAGTATTTTGCCCGTTCAATATTTAGACGACAACAACCTTCAAGACAGGTTAACCTTCTGCAGAGACATACTTGATAGAATAGAGGAAGATGATGAGTTTCTAAGTCATGTCTTTTGGACTGTCGAAAGCAGTTTTTCTACTGCGGGAATTTTTAACAGAAAAAATGCACATTACTGGGCAGCGGATAATCCACATATTGTAAAAAAATAAAAAAACAAGGATACCAAACTGTAAATGTGTGGTGTGGCATCCACAAGGATGCTATTGTAGGTCCTGTATTTATAAATGGGCCCTTAAATGCACAACGTTATGTGGATATTCTTCAACATCCAGTTGAAAACTATTTAGATAATCTTAATTTAGTGGACAACAGATCTGTTATTTGGCAGCAGGATGGAGCACCACCACACTCTACAAGGAACGTCACCGAATACCTAAACAGAAAATATCATATTTGGATAGGAAGGCACGGTGTTATACATTGGCCTGCTAAAAGTCCTGACTTAACACCTATGGATTTTTTTCTCTGGGGTACGATAAAACAAGATATATACGAAACTGGGGTTTTTAATAATATGAATGAGTTAAAAGAATGCATACGTGTAAAAATTGAGGAATTAAACCAAAATGGTTATATATTTGAAAGGGTGAGAAGCAATTTTATAAAGCGATGCCAAATGTGTATTCAGAATGGTGGTGGTTACGTGGAAAATATTTAATTACGTTACGTGTAAATAAATAAAATTGTGTTACTCTATTGTGTTACTGTATTAATATTGACTTTTATTTGTTTTTATTAGGCTTATGTTGTTTATTGTTATTACTCGTTACTGTTATTGTCACCTATATATTATTTATTTATTATCTCAATAAATGGCATTGTTTCCAGAGGTATCTTGATATGTTTTTTGATTTATAATTGACACCCGTAATGTGATAAGTTTTTAGTTATTACTAAACGAACTCTCACGAACAGGTGGAGTGATTATATAACAATTAGATATTTTTTTATTCAGAAAATTAAGGACATTATTTTGGTATAAAAATATACGGGGTGTTCCATTTAAAAAAATCATGTTTTATTTTCCACCCTGTATATCTTACGAGATTTTTAATATCCGTGCTCAGATTATAAAAATTCATCAAAAACCGCGTCCACTCCTTTTTTGAATGAGTTAAATCGGCAAAGGATAAGAGAGATAAGGGGGGTGTCAATCTTAAGAGACTTACCCTGTACATAATTCCCTTCATTTAGTTCCTTTTATATTTCACACGTTACCACGGTTGCTTTGTAGGTACATGCACATTGATAAATACATTCTAAATTACGTACCTACATATTATAGCCATAGGTATATATACCTATAAGATGTCCGATCATTTTGAATCGTGTTATGACGATTTAGAGGAGGTTATCAGGGCTTTAAAAGTACCTAAACAAAATATTTCGAAGAAGTTGATTGACTATTCATACTATAAATAGGTATCACATTCGATTTTAAAAACGCAGTTTGTCTATTCATCCAACATCCCTTGGATTCCTAACCAAATAAAATCGCCACAGATCCCTGACAAAACGACGACTAAATTGCTAACTCTATGGAATGATACAGGACACCAAGAAAAAACTGTACAGGGAACACGTTCATAAAACGTTCGCGGACCACCAAAAATCTAGAGGTGATTCAGAATATGACATGCGCATTTGAAATGTTCGGGTTAAATTCAGTATTAATTCCGGATGTGCTCAGGATTTCTGTCGCGAACATAGCTATTATGACGTAACAAAATGAGATATATTGTAATAATTTTCTTGAATTGCTTCCAAACATAATTTTTATAACAAAAATTGTTATAATTATTTTACCTGATGATATACTGGCAATAATTGGCCGTACGGGGTGCCATGCGACATCTAGTAATAATTCCCCTTTTGTCCCATGCAAGATTTTCACAAGATTTCCAATTGCTTTCTCCCAGATATAAATAGCATGTTGCCTAGCAGAACCAGCACAAATGTATTCCCCATCGCCGGAAAAGCAACACTTTTTCCACATGGTTCTAAGATCGGACAAATACTTTTGTTAGTTGAAATACCAAAACAATATAATAATAATCATACAATCAGGTATCGCTACGAAACACATTTTTTGTTATTAATTAGAAGATTAATTAATTTTTAAGTATTAATTAGAAGCAAGTAATATACAGGGTGTTTCAGGACTATGTTTACAAACTTTAAGGACACATTGTCCAGGTAATAATAAACAAAAAATGTTATATAAACATAGGGCTGAAAACGCTTCATTTTCGAGATACAGGGTGATAAAGTTTCCAAAAAAAATATTGATATTTCTTAATATCTCGGAAACGGATAGTATTTAAGTAAAATTTGGTGTAATATATGACAAGATAATATGTTAGAATATGACTAAGTAATAAGTATTGCCAACCACCATTGGCGGAGATACGGGTAGGCAATACAATTAATTTAAAAAAAAGTATTACGGCCCTGCAAAAAATGAAAAATAGTGCCATTTTTGAGTGTAACAGTCTATTTTGGACAAATAAATCTCTTGGCATTTTCTCGTATTCGTAACCGTTTCGTGGCAAATTCATTTTTTCAAGTTCACTTAAAAATTGGTTAATGGATTTTAGTAAGGAAAACATGCTAAGTAGGCTGCTATCAAACAATGACAGGAAGTTTATAAATGAAAATTGTTGACTAGTGAAGTGTAGTACTTTCGAGTAGAATTTTGATAAAGGTATAAAACAAGAATGCCGCCGATATATTCAAATATTGAATATGCTGATATAGTTTTTGTATATGCATTTTGCAATGGAAATGCCACCGCTGCTCATCGTGAATATTTAAGAAAATATCCACGTAGATGGTTACCTGCAAAGAAAACATTTTCTGTAACATTCATCCGTTTAAGAGAGACTGGCTCTTTCAATATTATACCATATGCGGATGGATAATTTGCTCCGCTTCAGAATGAAGATAGAACTAACAGAATCCTAAACCATTTTGATGATAATCCATCTACAAGCATTCGAAGATCTAATCGGGAGTTAGGGATCTCATCAGGTTCAATTTGGAGAACCCTTAGAGCTGACGGTCGTCATCCATATCACATACAGCGTGTACAGCATCTATTGCCTCAAGATATGCGCTGCAGACGCATATTTTGAGAGTGGGTGTTAAATCACGCAGAAAATCATGTCACATTTACGAAAAACATATTGTGGACAAATGAAGCCACTTTCACTAGAAAAGGGATGTTAAACCAAAGAAATAGCCACATCTGGTCGCACGAGATTCCTCGGGCTGTAAGGGAATATAATTTCCAACACGAATTTCAGTGCAATGTATGTTTAGGTGTGTTGGATGATACTGTAATTGGTCCGTACTTTCTCCCTCATCGTCTAAATGCTGAACTATTTTTGACATTCCTTGAAAATGATTTTCACGATCTATCAGAAAATGTTCCTCTAAACACCCGAAGGGGTAGCTGGTTTCAGCTGGATGGGTGTCCTGCCCACTATGGCAGAGGACCCAGAAGATGGCTTGATATTAATTTTCCCGGGAGATGGATCGGTCGTGGTGGTCCTGTAGAGTGGCCTGCGCGTTCCCCCGACTTAAACGTCATGGACTATTTCATATGGGGCGTGATTAAACAAAAAGTATATGAAGTGCCAGTTGATATCCTGGAATCTCTAAGAGAAAGAATAACCCAAGCATGTCGAGAATTAACTCCACTTCAATGTCGGTCTTCCACTAACTGCATAATTAGGAGGTGCCTTGTCTGCAGACAGCAGGAAGCCATTTCGAACAAAATATTTTCTAGATTATTTATTATTGTTTTACGTTTAGTTTTTCACGTTCAACTTGTGCTATTAACTTATGGGTTGATTTAATTATTGTATTAACTTCTAATTACTATTGTATTAAGGTTGGGATTTTGTAAAGCGAGAGGAAAATAGATGCATTTA
Organism: Tetropium fuscum; assembly: GCA_964058915.1. NCBI lineage: Eukaryota > Metazoa > Arthropoda > Insecta > Coleoptera > Cerambycidae > Tetropium > Tetropium fuscum. Next base: position 937,420 of record CAXKVY010000133.1, read on the forward strand.
TTTTGATTAAGTATAAAGAATAAAAAAACTACATAATATCTGATTATCAAATTAGATGCATTCACTAGCTATTATCATAGTGATAATTATAATATAAGTTTGTTGTCCCAAAATATTCTTATAAGCCTGTTCTGTGCGCTAGAACTGAAAATTTGCATTTTTATTGTTAAAATCACATTATTTTCATTGCAAGCGCACAGAACAGATTTATAAGAAAATATTGGGACAAAAAACTTATATTATAATTATCACTATGATAATAGCTAGTGAATGCACCTAATTTGATAATCAGATATTATGTAGTTTTTTAATTATTAATATTTAACCAAAATAAATGCATCTATTTGCCTCTCACTCTACAAAATCCCAGCCAATGTGTCGTTAAAGTTTGTAAACATAATCCTGAAACACCCTGTATAATGACGCGATAATAGACTGGTACAATGCACCAAGTTATACGGTTGCCATGGTAACAGTCGCCCACGTGTCCCATCCCCTATGAACTAGCACATGCATTTTGGCAAGCAAGTTTCGGTTCTCTTCAGTATTGTCGGAGACTGGGAGAGGTACATTTTTCATTCTATATAAGTTCTATTGCATATAAGAGTACAGTAATAATGTTTCCTTTAAATTATATGGTGTATATTTTGATTGAGACGCCTTTTTCAAGATTTAAAGATGAGGACAAAAAGATATTTTATAGCAATTCTTTGAATTGCGGTAATTTTGAAGGATTAAATCTTATGTGAAAAAGAGCTCTATAGATATGCAAAATACAGTGCCACCTCAATAATCCGAACTAAATCGGTATAAGGGTTTGTCGGATTTAGCGTTTGTTCGGATTAACAAGATTTCATTAAAAAAGGGTTTTACATCTTAAAAACATCAAATATAAAAACATTTTCACTTAAAAAAATATCTGAAAAATTTCGCCTTTTAGCCTGGATAGTTTTATGATTGATTCATTATAGTTACATCCGGTCATGAACATGCATTAACAAAAAACGAATTAAGTTTATTCGGACTAGTGGAGTTAACTCTTGATTCGGATTATGGAGGTTACACTGTAACTATAGAAAAATGAAAGCCGTATTTTCTGGAGACAAAAACAATGCAAAATTGTGCAATGTATTTCTGATTATATTCAGGAAACTATTTCAAAAGAAATTAATGAAGCATATTTTTTAGTTCAAGTCGATGATACGACAGATATTGTACAAAAATTACAAAATTTCAATTCTAGCGAAAAATTGTTTCAGTTAAACTTTCATAATATAAATTATGATAAACACTCATCAATTGAAAGAACTTTGAAAATATTGAATGAATACCATGTGGAAGTTCTAGGTAACCTATACAGTAATTTTAGAAAGTTCATAGATATATTGATTAGGTACTGATCAGTAAAAATAATAATTAAAATTCCTATATATATGAACTGTTTATCTATTATTATTGAATTATGTGAAATCTGTTGTTATTTGAATACCATGTACCATTAATTCGTTTGTTGTTAATGTTGCAATTTTAAATTGTCTGTTTACTATTGTTACTTAATATTATTTGAAAATATTACAAACAATGTAATGTAATGCCATCCAGATTTTCAATAAAAAAGGAAAAGAAAAACAAATATAAATATCCAAAGCAATCTATATAATCATTGAAACTTACTTATTGACTAAATCTTGCAGCTTTTGAATTGGCTCGGGTTCTCCATCTTTTCCATAAGTAAGTACTTCTTTGCTGTCATAGACCCTTATTACTCTATCTGCTGTGTTTATTAAAAAGCAACTGAAAATTAACAAAAAACAGCGAATGATCATCCCGGCTCTGAATTTCAGCATACATGAGAATTTTTTATTTTTAAAATATTTTTGTTCCTAAAGTATGGCCTATTCTTTAGTAAACACCCTGTATAGTTGCTAATCTTATACAAAAATTTAAGTGTTTCTTTAAGTTCCCAAGTTTTGGTACTGCCTGGAACGTGTTAAGGCATTTGATTTGGCTGCCATAATGGAAGTCTATACGGGTGGTCCAGTTTATAATACATTAATTTTAGGAGGTGATAGACAATTGAAAATGAAGGGGACTTTCCCCAGAAAATTTATTTCCAATGGGACTAATAACGGAGATACAGCCCTTCAAAGTTGGGAAAAAATAATCGTTTTATTCGCATAACTTTTGAACCGTTCCACCGATTTTGTTCAAATTTTAAGCAAAGATTACTAAAATAAGTCTCCGTCGAATGGTTATAACGTGTTCTGTCAAAATTTTTCAGGAGCGTAGATAATGGAAGGTGCCACCTTTTTCCCCCACCTATTTTTAACACCACTGGTTATTTTTTTAAATTGCTCACATTTTTGGATTCCAGATATAATTTAGGAAAAAACGTTATACCTGCAAATTTTCGATCAGAGGCTTCGTTTTCGAGATATTTGTGAAAATTTGAAAACATGTACGAAAACGCCGATTTAAAATGAGGCAACACATTTTTAGAGTGCAATCCTTTGGGCTACACGTAATCAAGTAGCCTTGCATCACGCCTCGAAATGTTGACATTTCGGCATCTTTTGCACTTGTATTGTATCTTGTGTTCCATTGTTTGTGTAATATCTCCACGAAAACATGCCAAACTTATTCAATAATGCCGAGTCTGCAGACATACACTTTGTTTACGGATTCTGCGATGGAAATGCCGCAGCTGCTGTCAGGGAATATCGCAGAAGATATCCAGATCGGACACAACCAAATGCGCGTGTTTTTGTGACCATGCATCAACGTTTTCGTGACTTTGGCTTGAAAATCGTCATGGACTGGCAGCTTAGGGGACAAATTAATGAAGAAAATGCCATAATCAGAGCTTTTAATAACAATCCTCGGCTAAGTTCACGTAGAGCAGCCTTGCAGTTGAGAAAATCTAAATCTAAAATATTGTGTGTTCTTCATAAGGATAATCAAAGACCATATCATTTACAACCAGTGCAAAATTTACTTCCAGGTGATGAAAATCGTCGTCTTACCTTCTGCAACTGGATACTGAATTCTGTTCAAGAAAATCCAGTTCCTACATAAGATTTTATGGACCGATGAGTCCTGTTTCACAAGAACGGGAGTATTCAATCACCATAATTCTCACATTTGGGCTCAAGAAAACCCTAGAGGTATTCGAATTAGGTCCTTTCAACACGAATTTAGTGTTAACGTATGGCTTGGGCTAATCAACGGTTATATTTGTGGTCCATTTTTCTTACCACCTCGACTGAACTCTGTGCTTTTCCTTGACTTTTTAACAAATAACTTGTACGACCTGTTTGATGATATACCCATCGAAGTACGCCATAATAGTTGGTTCCAAATGGATGGTGCTCCAGCGCATTTTGAACGACAGGTGAGAGACTGGATGAATGAAAATTATCCGGAAAGATGGATAGGGTGTATCACGAATAACGATCCACCTGAAGTAGGAAGAGGGCCAGTGGCTTGGCCAGCAAGGTCACCTGATATAACCCCATTAGATTTTTTTGCATGGGGCTATTTAAAGGATGTTGTATACGCAACAACAATTGACACAAGGGAAGAGTTGATTGAACGAGTTCAACAAGCATGCCACCAATTGAGTCAAAATCGACTTCAAATATTGGCAGCAATCAATTCAATTACCAAAAGATGTCAAAAATGTATTGAGGCAGGAGGATTGCACTTTGAAAATATGTTGTAAATAATTATTGTTATTAATAGGTTATTGTATTATTATGGTTATTAAAAAACCTTTCGTTGTATTCTTTGAAAACTGTTGGTTCAGTAAAATGTTATAAATTGTGATACAAACGTAATAAAGTTAATCTAATCAGAATTCTACAGCAATAACTATTTTTTATTTTTTTTCTAAATTTAAAAATATAATTTATTTTCAAAACTAATTTGGGGAGTCAAAAATAAGGAGTTAAAGGGTAGCCATCTTCCATCTTCCATTATCTACGCCTCTGGACATTTTTAAATCAAATGCGTCCCAGCAAATTTCTAAAGACATGGTTTACTATAGGAAATGGTTTAAATGTATTAAAATCCGAAGTATTGCACCTTGAAAATGTGCTAGCTTCATTTCAAATCAAATTCAACCTGCCGAAAGTTTTAAAACTTAAAAACGACTTCAGCGTCATGTTTTCAAATTTTCACAAATATCTCGAAAACGAAGCCTCTAATCGAAAATTTGCAAGTATAACGTTTTCTCTTAAATTAAATCTGGAATCCAAAAATGTGAACAATTTAAAAAAATAACCAGTGGTGTACAAAATAGGTGGGGAAAAAAGATGGCACCTCCCATTATCTACGCTCCTGTAAAAATTTTGACGGAACGCGTTATTACCATTCGACAGAGACTTATTTATTTTAGTAATCTTTGGTTAAAATTTGCATAAAATCGGTTGAACGGTTCAAAAGTTATGCGAATAAAACGATTATTTTTTCCCAACTTTGAAGGGCTGTATCTCCGTTATTAGTCCCCTTGGAAATAAATTTGCTGGGGAGAGTCCCCTTCATTTTCGATTGTCTATCACCTCCTAAAATGAATAGGTATTATAAACTGGACCACCCTGTATATAAAAATGAAATTTTTAGCTATTTTTGTAAATAACTCGGCTTGGATACACTTAAGGGAAAATTGTCAAATAACAGAAAATAAAGGTAACGCAATTCTCTAAAAAAAGGTTATTGTTTAGGTTTGGTTCTTTAATTTTGTGGAGAAATGAAATAATTGCCCCTTTTCCAGAACCGTAATTAAATTTGTATGTTTATTTTGGTAAAAAAAAGTTTACAACTTTTGAAAAGAAAATGGGCACCAGAGGAAAATGCCAGGCCACTGGTCCTGTCTAGCTCGGGAGCACTTAGGGCGTGAATCCGAAGGCCTCGGATACAAACAAGTAGTTGTAGTTGTAAGAGTCAAAACTAAACAACACCAATCTTACCTACGCTGTATCTGCATACATGAAGGCTTGAATTGAAAACAAATTTTACTTTGTTTAAAGTATTTCGTCTGATGCGAAATGCGAATAAAATATAATTTTAAATGAAACACGTATTTAAGAAAATATTGCAGAAAAAATAATAACAATGCGATCTAGATATAACGAAAATAAAAGTATATTCCAAGTAATGAATGATGTAATAGAAGTAATGTATGATGATGATATATATATTTATATAGATTAATTAATAACAGTAATTTATGAAGTCAGATGTAGCACGCGGGACAAGTTTACAGTATCACCGCGCGGATGGCTCTGTTACCTTCCCTTAGGTACCAGGCACCTTCTTAGGCAGCCGCGAGCGTGGTTTTTTCCTTTCAGAAGCGCCGTATCAAGGGGCTCCGCCTACTGCACGTGGCAACTATCCGCGCTGCTGTGCCTGATGCACCCCTAGTACCTACAGAAATCATACACAGAAGAGCTTTTTCTATGCCTGCACATATCATTATATTCATTTACTTTGTACACCCATCAGTTGTGAAGTTATAAGAGTTACATTTAATTATGCAATAATTTTTCAGGATATTACAATTTTCTTCTTACTGCATTATGTAAATCCCAGAATAATGTTAACTTTTTAAAGCGAGAGGAAGGAAAAATAGGCAATACACTATATTCATGCATTGCATCAAACTTGGACCTGACTGCGAAAGAAAATATTTTACTTTCACATGCATTTAGTGGGTGCGCCACCATATCAGCAACATACAGACAAAGTAGAATGAAGTCCAAGCTTTTAAGAAATCAGCCGATTCGGCATTTAATGTTTTAAAGATTAATGAGTTAATGTTGGACAATAATATCAAGAAATGGACATTCAGCAAAAAACGGGCGATGAAGAGTTCCTTGATGAGCCAATGGATGAACCTTCCACGTTAAAAAAAAGAAGAAAATAAAAGTAATGACCGTATACCAAACGTGCAAAAATATACAAATTGAAACATTTGCAACGGTAAGAAAGTGATTAGGCCTATGGTGCAAACTACTTAAAACAAAGCAGTCCATGTGCTAAGTGGTGTGGAGAAGGACATAACAAAACACTAACAATTTCTGATGACATAGAGGATATGTCGTGTAGTTCGGCAACCGGTTTATATACCAATCCAATGAATAGACCCTTTTTTATAGAGAATTTTATGAGCATTACTTTTGCTTTTTTGAAGAATTCTTTTCCAAAAAGTTTTCTAAAATGGCGGTCAAATGCAGGATCGACAGACCGTACAAATTTAGTAGCTCACTAAAGACATCAAAATAGAGGGGATACATTTTATTACAGCTTGCCCTCATTTATTTCCACCTAAAAACCCTTGCCAACTAGCCTATAATATCTAGAATATATCGCACTACTTACTCTCCCCGTCTTGCAAATTCAATGCTTCTCACTGCTGTTGCACTTGAAGTACCCAATACTATCCGAAAACTAGCTTTCACTTCTAGGGTGTGTGAATCTAACACTAAAACTTTTCCTTTAGCATTTCCTGTATATACATAGTCACCTCTCCTATCAAATGAAGCAACGATACTTAAATCACCCTGAAAGCAATATATAATTTCATAAATAAAGGGTCATAATAACAATAAGGAACATTTCCATTTTTTGTTGCAAAAAATGTTCTAGCATACTGAAAAATAAGATATGCAAAATATGATTTTTATGAAATATGAAAATATTATATGAACATTTGTATTAGGACAATGACGACAGTTGTTGACTATTTAGGAACATTATAGGTACATCACAACAATATATTGTTATTACTATTTCCATTGCTTCACAGTAGGCCAAATTGTGTGCCATTATAATAACTTATAATAACACAGCCTGTAATAAGCTAATGACTTGAATTTTTAAAGTAGGGGTACTATTTAAATATTTAAGGCACCCAATACAAACAAAAAATAAGGTATTCCTGCATATTACTTATCCATAAATTCGCATGTGTAGTCAGAACGCTGTTTCACAGATTTTGTGGCTCATATTCCGTAGACAATTGCCAGTTCACCCGCACTGCACTTACTTCTGCAATTAGGTTATGATCTCAAATTGGCGGGAGTTCCTATTATTTTAAAAATTAATGTATTGTTGTCTTTTGGGGACTCAAGTTTAAGAATGTCTGTAGGCGTGATAGAGTATCTGTTAGTGAAATAAGCTGAATAAATAAATTTCTTAATATTTTAGTTGACTGAGAGACTGTTCAAAAATGAATTAAATACTATTAAAATAAAAAAATTACGACTTTTTGCAGGCATTGTTTGTATAACAAACGTATGTTGTTGCTTGATCCTATGGTTCAGAGTGGAAGGGGTTTGACATGGTCCTTGAATTTTGTGATATTGTCGGATGGTAAGTTATGACAATTATACACATAATGATTGTAAAATTTAGATAAAAATATATTTTAAAAAGAATGGAATTTCCAGAAAAGATTCTTTTCCTCGTTCTTTTCATAAAGGGTTAAATGGACAAAATTAATAAAATAGTACTCACATCCTCATCTATAGGTAACACTTGATGGATGCCATTAGTGTCTACCAAAACAGCTGCATGTTTCATGGGACAAACAAGTAACCGTTCAAGACTTCTAGGCTCAAATTGAACTTTCAATACAGGACAAGGAAAACGATATTTCTGTTCACATTCACCAGATAGAATATTCCAAATACACACTGTATTATCAGTTGATGCTGACGCAATCTTGTGACCATTTCTCGACCAGCTGATACTACAAACTGGATGCACATGGGCTGATATTATTTTTGCTATACCTCTCGTTAAAAAGTCCCAAATTACAATACGTCCATCATTGCAACCAACTGCTAAAAGTGTGCCTCTTTTATTAAATGCACAAGTTACTGCAATGGACAAGGAATCAAGTGTTCCATCAAATTCCTAGAACAGCCAAAATAAGAATAATATTAATTTAGCTATATTTATATATTCCTTAATAACCACATTTAGCTAAACGCGCTGTTATCTGTTATATACCGTAGGTAGAAGCTCCCTCTTCTGTGCCTTAAGCCTATGAGTGTTGAACAGGTTGAATAATGCTATACATAAAAGGTCTTTTAGCTAAATGTGGACACAAAATAACATAAATGCAACCATGGGAAAATTTTGATTATCTATTTAATAATCCGTTCTGTTCATATTTCTCTTTAAATAAATTATGTGAAAAGTATAAGAAAAAAGTATCATAAGTGTTAAGCAACATACACCTACCTCTGGGTAGTTTTGACCAAAAGATTCTGAAATAATAAAGAAAATTTATAAACAAATTTTATCCACAAATAATGTAAAACTTACCCAATAACTCCAAGTTCATGATTATAGAATAAGTGTCTTAATTAATATTTATAAACTACAATAATACAAAATAAATTGTTTTGTATACAAACACAAACACACAAACGAACGTGGACGAACCAAAAACCAAACCTCAAACTTGAAAAGAGCTACGTAATCCTCTATAATCTATGCTACGTACTATGATGTGTTTCGTGCAATGAGGTTTCGTGCTAACTAGAGACCCTTTGAAGGGCTCATTCAAGGGTCTCTAGTGCTAACATTTAACCATAGATAAGACATGGACATTTAACTTGATTTGTGATTTTGAAAAAAAAGGAGTCATCTGTCACTGTTATATTAGTAGAATAAAAAAAAGGAAAATTCAAGCGGTGTCATACGTCATACATTTTAATTTAATAGGATATGGAATGTTTTGTGATGAAAAGAATAAATGGTAGAGGTAGATGTTTTGTGGAGATGTGCCTGAGATATGGAGAGGGGTGAGCAGATAGGAGCATGAGTATGACACCCAACGATTATAGACTAACTATAATCGTTACATGACACCAGCGAGCAGAAACAGGATGTAGATTGTTTGCGGTGACAGGTGAGGTTGTCTCTGGTTTTTCTTTCTCTGCCGTCTGTGAGCTGTGTGTTTTGTTTTGTCACAGCACAGTGAGAGCTTACTCTCTTTTGTGGTCACAGTATAAATTGTGGTTTTGTCACAGTTATTCCTTGTGGTGTCTTGTCAATCTTCAAACTTGTCATTTTTATTTCACTTTTGTGCAATGGAGACGGAAGAAGTGTCTCTGGAGGAAGTGGATGAACATGTGGAGAGTCAGACAATAAAATCCGAACATGTTGATGATATTAAGCCATCTAATAGTGGATCAGTATTATTTCCTAATGAGACTAAATATTCTCACATAAAAAATAAAGCTGTTAGGAATCAACTGTTTCAGAAGAAAAAGCGAGAATTAAAAAAAGTAAGTGTGAATTTAGGTTAGATTTTTTACCTAATATTTGTATTTAATATTGTTAGGCTAAAAAGGAAGCAAAAAAAGTGAGGGAAAGAGATGGACTACCTAAAAAGGTCCCTCATACAATTGAAAGTCTAAGGGAAAATGATGAAACTACTATTATAGATTTAAATTCGGAAGAAAATGAATTAGTTCGTGAAGATTTAGAAAGTGATGAATTAAGCGCATTCTACAAGCATTCATATGAGCCCAAAGTTTTGATTACTTTTTCTGATAATCCAATGAGGGTATGTATTATATACCTAGGGACTCATTCCCTCTATTAAAATTATTTTGTTTTTTAGAAAACTAGAATCTTTGGTAGAGAGTTAACCAGAATAATTCCAAATTCAGTATCCCTTTATAGAAATAGGTCAGGGGTAAAGAAAATTGTAAAGAGTGCAATTAAAAAGGAATACACTGATATTTTAGTTATTAATGAAAATAGGAAGGAACCAGATGGTTTACTTGTTATACATTTACCAAATGGCCCAACGGCTCATTTTAAACTAAGCAATGTCAAAATAACAACAGAACTGAGAAAAAATCATAAAGACATTACAGCACATCGACCAGAAGTTGTCTTAAATAATTTTTCAACGAGACTAGGTTTGACAATTGGCCGAATGTTAGGAGCATTGTTTCATTATGATCCCGAATTTGTGGGTAAAAGAGCGGTTACGTTTCATAATCAAAGGGATTTTATATTTTTTAGACATTACAGGTAATAATGTTAATATTCAAGATTAAGCATTTAGTTAATATTAATATAGGTATTACATATATTTTTTTTAAGGTATTTATTTGATTCTGAAGGAAAGAAAGCAAGATTGAAGGAATTAGGACCTAGGTTTACTTTAAAATTAAGATCTTTGCAGAAAGGTAGTTTTGATAGCAAATATGGACAATATGAATGGATTATGGAAGGTAGACGTCATGCTATGGAAACTAGTAGACGGAAGTTTAATTTATAATGGTTTTATAAAGTAAAATAAAATGATCTTTCTTTAACCGTTATTTTTGTACTTTTAAAAGAAGTTTTAGACTTTTAGTTTTTTAGCTTTCAAAAGAAGAGTTGAAAAACAGCAACCCTGAATAACAATAAAATAATAAATATTTATGTTATCTCTCAAAAAATGATATACTTTTGACAGTGGTAGATTTTTATAAAAGTTTTCGCTATATTTGATCAGTAGTTATAGTGTATGCTTCAATTACTATATATTATGGTAATTTTTGACGGATTACCGTCTACCCAGATTTACCCCTTATTTAGGGTTTTGGAGAGCCAATTCTTACGGAGACGGAGCATTTTCTCGCTCACAAAATATGACCAAAACAGGACATAAAGTAAAGAGGTATCACAAGGAGATAAACGACAAAATATGCTCATCAATATCATCATGTTATATTATAATAGTGGACTAACTCTCATACCTCTCTTTCTACTTTTAGTTACCAAGTCCAAGTGGCAAGTACCAAACTACCAGAAGCAGAAAATATAAAGATAAACGGAATTGACGTCTTATATTTTTGACAGACTAGATACAGATTCCTGTTATAGAATAGATTACTGTTTCTAGCCTGCGCTAATTGTGCAAGAAGCCGAGAGAGGGCGCATCATTTCATTTTCAAATAAAAACAACATGGCGAGGTTATATGTAGATTTTCTGTCATTTCGTAGAGTTTTAAACAGTTTAAAATTTATTAAGTTTTAATAACCTTTGGTTATTTATGAAACGATGACAATAATTTTATAGTGCAGTGTTTCGGGACATCTCCAAGTGTATGTGTTAAAACAGTTTAATGGACATAATTCTTTGATTCCTCTGTCTGAGAAAAATCATATTTCTGTATAACGGTAAGTTTTTAAATATTGTTTTAATATAAAATGTTAGAATATGTAACAATCATTAGTTTATTGGAAGTACCTAATTGCATATTAAAGTATTTTACGTACTTTAACATTAGTTCCTCAATATACATATTCTTATAAGAATGTCATTTTTATACCTATAAAAGTGTAGGTAGGTACCCCGGTGTTTGATTAAAATAAGTTTTTATTGTCTATTTTTTCATAACAGCTTATACCTATATTCTATATAAATATAAGAAATGTGAGTAGTGGGTATTATTTATTTTTTTTAGCAAGTACGGATTACTTTCTGACATACCTAACCTTATAATTTTTCAATTCCCAAGTGCTCAAAGACATTGTTAGGTAAACACGTGTGTTTATTATTTATTTTATGATATAAGCAGTTACTCAACAGGTAGAGTTTAAGTTAACGGCACAATATTGTACTTATTAACTAATTCGTACATGTTGACAGGTTATGATGAGTAGGTATTCATTATTCATTATTTAGGTAATCTATCAGCAGAAAATACAAAGGGAGGTAGGTAGGTACCTAGATAGTGTAGGCAGTTAGCTATCTAAACAAAAACAAAATTTCACGTACAATAACCATACTTAGTTAAGTCACTGCATAATGTGGTTAAATATAAATATAGATGTAAATATTGTAAATGTAAATGACAGAGCTACAACACTGAATAGTACAGCAATATTATAGCTCTGTGTGCGTTCATCCAACATCCAACTACCAATACCTAATACAGCATATACCTAGTGTATTCATAGTCTGTTAAGAACCAAGAGTCACCAGTTGGTAATGATGCATCTCCCGATGAGAGTGAATGTTTAATTTAATGTTAGTTATATTACCAATAAATGAAAGCTATGTTTATTATCTATATTTTAGATTCGTTATTAGTGCGGTCCTGGAAATATTGCTGTTTACGTGCATGCCTTGTATATTTGTAATGTTGGTGACTCTTGCTTGTGAATACACTTTAGGTAGGTAACTAGTAGCAGTAGTAGCTATACAGGGTGTCCAAGAACAACTTCTAAAAAATACATGGGGTGGGTGATTCTACATAACAAAACATGAAACATTCCGATTTGAACATGTCCAGAAATGCTTCGTTACGGAGATACAGGGTGTTGAAATAGAAATTTTATTTTCGATTTTGTTAAACAACGCAAACAATAAAAAAATGCTCGCACAAAATTTGATTGATTTGACCGATGGTGTGTTTTGGGGTGATAAATCCTAGAATAAATCATAATTTGGTATTAGTTTTTATGTAGCTCTTAAGAGGGCGCTACTAGATATGTTTTTATGTAGCGCTATTATTTATTTCAATTTGCCTTAACTTTTTTAGCAGTAAATTTCTGGGATTTTTTATGAATTAATCTTATTTTTATGCTTACCTTTTCTACGGCAAAATTCGAAAATAAATTTCTATTTCAACACCCTGTATCTCCGTAAAGAAGCATTTTCGGACCTATGTTCATGTGAATACTTTGAAAAAGTTCTAAATTTGGTGAGAGTGGAAAAGTTTGGAGAGTGAAAATCCTTACGCGTACCAACACGCGTAAGGATTTTTCGAAATTAGTATGGATATCCTTGATTTGTTTCTCGATTTTGTGAAATTAATTTTTGAAAAACATTACAGCAATTAGTAATAGGTAGGTACTGCCGAAGGGAGACATAATGATACATAAATAATAAACATTTTACATAAATAAACTACATAAATAAACATTACATAAGTAAAGTGTTATTGATTAAAATTAAATTTGGTTTAAGTATTCGAAATCATCATCTGAAGCGACATTTGTACTGCTTCACGTCGAATGGAGTCATGGTTATTTGGAATTGTAGTTCACGTGTACGGATATCGTCAAATAGGATGTAAATTCTGTATTTAATGGAGGCATTATTTTGGAAATTTTTGTTGTTGTCATAGAAACAGCCGTAGCCATGACTTACCGTACCTAAGTCAGCCATGACTTAGGTACTATACGAGTAAAATATCATGTGGAAACATAAGCCCCGTGTTGGAGCACAGAATACTTATGCTGTGGTTGGAGTGATTTACCAAAAAAAAAATGATAATAGAGCTAAATTAATCACTCAATTGTAGTCCACACTTGTCTGTTAAAAGTATGATTTCCTTGCGGATTCATTTCCAAATGGAACGCATCTTATAAGGTTCTGGGTGGCGTTTTCTGACTTAAGAAACAATAAGTAATAATTATTAAACTGACACGCTTCAGATATATTCATTTACTTGGTCCATTAGACTAAAACAAAAGACAAACCGATGCTATGTTGCAGTCCATATAGCATGCTGTGGTTTCATGGCCTGATAGCGCCATGTTTGACGTAGGCACCGGCCATTTACATTATTTCGACACATCTGTCCCTCTAAAGCACTTATACAATATCAATCTGTAATCATTCATTTATATGGTTACGTTTTTGTGGAACATTAGCCAGCATGAAATCTATCGCCATCAGTTACCGATTAATCGTCAGGTAACACAGGCAGTAAATATAATTAGATACCTATGTGAAATTATGACAAAAATTGCAACACAATACCAATGTCATTTTCGTCCTATCCGTATTTTGCCTACTATTTAGAATATATTAGAACTATAATATAATAATATATTAAGAAGAATAATAATATATTAGACTTAACGTCTTATACTTGTAGACTATAGTATGGGTATAAATCAAAATTAACATTATCCATATTAACTTTAATTCTCAAGTAAGAATTAATTTTGTCTTCCGATACATATCCACAAATATCATTTTTACAGTGTACAAAATATGAGTTAGTATCATCATCTTTCTTCAGAGGAGTAGGAATGGTTACTTCTTTTCGATTAGGGAGGAGATATCTTCCAGTCTGGCGCTCAAGAATTCAGGAAATGATGGTCTTCTCTGCTTAGTCACCAGAGGAATTTATTCTCGGTCATCTCATCAAAGTATATAAGAAAAAAATACCAGTATCCGGTTTATCTTTACAATAAATTTGGAAGAAAAAATATGTATAAATTGCCGCTTGAACAAGATATCAAGCGCAAAATTTATAACTAAAGCGAAGTTAATAAAAATAACTAAATTAATAGTCTAATCTAATCTAATTAAAGCTCATAATTAGATATTAAGTCCAACTAAAAAAACAAAATATTCGGCCAAATGGCGAATAGTTAGTTAATATTCAAGTACTTAGGTTGATTGATAAATTATTTATTTAATAAAACATCTCAACAAAAGATATATTTATATATATGCAATATATAGATAATTCTGTAATATTAAAACTATTGAAAGTAATGACAAAACTACAGTGAATTTGATTTTATATTCCCAAAGATTGAAGATATACCTTTATAAAATTATCAGTAAAAAAATAGTAAAGACAGGAATATGCAATTTAAGACTACACGATAAAACGTATAGAAAAGTAAGGTAATGATGCTTTTTACCGATAGGTGGAATTTAAAGAAAATGTGGCTTGAGCTGTAGAAGTAATTTCTACGAAAAATATGAAAATATGCTATTATTCGGTATTATTGTAAGCTTTGCTTTCAGAACCTACAAGGTAGTACAAGATCGAACGGTAAGGTACGAAACAATATTAAATTAAATATTCATTTAATTTAATAAAAAAAATAATGCGATAATAATATATCAAAAACAATATAGATATATACTCGTGAGTATACGTGTCCACAGCCCACCCAGAGTATGCACCTTTGCTGGTGTTAAAACAATAAAATTAAATGTGGCCAGAAGCCTACTTCAAGGTCTAAACACAGCAGAAAATGAGTCGTATAAATCTACGTAATTTCCGTACGGAAATCTATATTCTAATTACTAGGGTATAGCTGTACAGGGTAAGTCTCCCTTATCTCACTTATCTTTTGCCGTTTTAACTCATTCAAAAAAGGAGTGGACGCGGTTTTTGATGAATTTTTATAATCTGAGGATATCACGGATATTAAAAATCTCGTAAGATATACAGGGTGGAAAATAAAACATGATTTTTTTAAATGGAACACCCCGTATATTTTTATACCAAAATAATGTCCTTAATTTTCTGAATAAAAAAATATCTAATTGTTATATAATCACTCCACCTGTTCGTGAGATATTACTAAAAACTTATCACATTACGGGTGTCAATTATAAAACAAAAAACATATCAAGATACCTCTGGAAACAATGCCATTTATTGAGATAATAAATAAATAATATATAGGTGACAATAACGAGTAATAACAAATAAGTAATAAGTAATAATAAGTAACGAGTAACAACAATAAACAACATAAGCCTAATAAAAACAAATAAAAGTCAATATTAATACAGTAACACAATAGAGTAACACAATTTTATTTATTTACACGTAACGTAATTAAATATTTTCCACGTAACCACCAACATTTTGAATACACATTTGGCATCGCTTTATAAAATTGTTTCTCACCCTTTGAAATATATCACCATTTTGGTTTAATTCCTCAATTTTTACACGTATGCATTCTTTTAACTCATTCATATTATTAAAAACCCCAGTTTCGTATATATCTTGTTTTATCGTACCCCAGAGAAAAAAATCCATAGGTGTTAAGTCCGGACTTTTAGCGGGCCAATGTATAACACCGTGCCTTCCTATCCAAATAGGAAATAGGATTTTCTGTTTAGGTATTCGGTGACGTTCCTTGCAGAGTGTGGTGGTGCTCCATCCTGCTGCCAAATAACAGATCTGTTGTCCACTAAATTAATATTATCTAAATAATTTTCAACTGGATGTTGAAGAATATCCACATAACGTTGTGCATTTAAGGGCCCATTTATAAATACAGGACCTACAATAGCATCCTTGTGGATGCCACACCACACGTTTACAGTTTGATATCCTTGTTTTTTTATTTTTTTTTACAATATGTGGATTTTCTGCTGCCCAGTAATGTGCATTTTTTCTGTTAAATTCCCGCAGTAGAAAAACTGCTTTCGTCAGTCCAAAAGACATGACTTAGAAACTCATCATCTTCCTCTATTCTATCAAGTATGTCTCTGCAGAAGGTTAACCTGTCTTGAAGGTTGTTGTCGTCTAAATATTGAACGGGCAAAATACTATACGGTTTAAAATTATGGCGATGTAATATTTTTATCACACTTCTTTGTGATATATCCAATTCTATTGCTGCGACATAGGATGATTTGGATGGATTTTCAGCAAAATATAATAACGCGTTGAGTTCTGTGTCTTCTCCAGTTTTTGTTATTCGCATTTCCCTTTTCTTGTCTCTCAGAGATTCGGTATTCCTAAACTTTGCATAAATGTTTTTAAAACTATTTTTGGAAGGAGGTAGCCTTTCTTGAAATAACCTAACATACTCCCTCCGAGCAAGAGACTTATTCTTGTTGCACTGAATATAAATTTCAAGTAACTCTTTTCGCTCTTCCAATGAATATACCATTTTCAAAATAACTGCTTCTTTACGAATACTACGTATTTTTTACGCTAATATCTAAGAGAGTGAACTACTATCTCACAAAAAACTGGATGACATCTGTCAACAAATAAACAATGCAAATATGCATTGTTTCCAGAGGTATCTTGATGTTCTTATTTTATAATTGACACCCGCAATGTGATAAGTTTTTAGTAATATCTCACGAACAGGTGGAGTGATTATATAACAATTACACATTTTTGGATTCAGAAAATTAAGGACATTTTGGTCTAAAAATATACGGGGTGTTCCATTTAAAAAAATCATGTTTTATTTTCCACCCTGTATATTTTACGAGATTTTTAATATCTGTTCTCAGATTATAAAAATTTATCAAAAACCGTGTCTACTCCTTTTTTGAATGAGTTAAGTCGGCAAAGGATAAGTGAGATAAGGGGGGTGTCAATCTTAAGAGACTTACCCGGTACAGTTTATTCAATATGTATGTATAGTTAACTGACCCCATATAAGATACCGCGCAGTTGCCACATGTAATTCTCAATTTTCTCAGTATTCAATTAAAATATCAAATTCCACAATACTATATTAAAGTTGTATATATTATTTATGAATGTTATTAAATAATAATTGTGCACACAATAATATATTATAGGCCAAGATGTTACGTTTTTACATTTATTTTCGTCTATTTTAAATATGACAATTACGTAAACATCTATTTTTATAGTTAAAAGCGGCAACTCCGATCCACGACCTTTCCAATAACGAATATTCGAGCAGTATATCTTTTTTTAACTTATTGGAATCGTATCTCTCGGATCGGGATCGGATTCTCGGATCGAATATGATCAGGTTCGCATATCTTACAGTGGCGTGTTCGCGGGAATTGCTAATATATTATTTATATACCAACCTATGTAGGTATACATCGCTATGAGATTTGAAATAAAAGAGTATGGCGGTTAGCAAACATGTTTGTTTGTTTCGTATGAAACCTGAAAAACGTAGATTTCCACCAGACATCGCTTTATTTACGAGATAGGATAGGCATGTTAAAAAAAATTAAGGAAAATATTATTTGACGGCAAAAATGGATAGTGGGTGTTAGAGCAGAGCCGACTTTAACAAAAAAAGTTGATTTATGGGCTGCTCGAAGTAGGTGCTGACGTGTACTGAGGTAGGTAGGTACCTATTACATCCTCCACTTAAGACATTTCTCAAATAATTCTAGCTCTGAGCTAATTGTACTAATTTCCACACAACTAGTAATGTTTATCAAATGAGTGAAACCTTTAATATTAACTTAGAAGCCATTTTTAACATATATAGGACTCGTTAAACTGAAAAAAATGACAACTTCACAATAATATATCGTGAATTATACCTACAATTTGTTCACAGGACATTACTTAATTAACTCTTCTCCCACATATTTCTTGATGTAAACATGTCCATTTCTACTTCAAATAAATTTACAACCTCGCTCCTTCAAAGTACGAACCTCTTTAAACAATATCTGAGTCGCTATGGGCGAGTCTTTTTTTAATATCATTTGTAATGGTTTATTATCGGTCTTGCGTCTTGCTGAAAAGAATTTTGACGTCTTCTTTAATATTTGCCGCTAATGTATCGAACACTACATATACAGCTTGCACTTGACTTGACTGTTGCTTTTGGACCAACCATAATAACATTTTTACTCCTTTGTGTAGCTTCTTCTTTGTTAATAACTGTATTTATCTGTGTTGGTTCCATTCTATAACATTGTTATTTATTATTCATAATAGACACCAGACCTCTATTACTAGTCCAGTCAATCTGTTAATCAATCTACATTAAATTATACAATTTGGGGCTAGTATTATTTGTTAAAGGGGTGAGTCTGAGTCTGAGCATAATTCCAGATTTGTGGGGTTCCCTGAGTGTCGGTGGCGCCCCTGTCTCAAAAAAGGGCGTTTAATTTGATATCTCTAGAACGGTTGGTTCATTTTACACAAAAAACTATGGAGACATTTTCTCTTGACTTAACCCTTTTATCCGAAACTTTTTTCTATACGGCGTACAATATGTTTGTATAGTTGAACGACCGACAACCCTGACCTACACAATGTTTTTCATTGGCATAGACATTTTTTTTTCTTAGGGGGTGAAAGTAGAAGGTGATCTAGGATGGTAAGTACCTACATAAAAATAAAGTCAATGAACAATAGGTACAAAAATAGGTAGAACAATAATTTTCTTTGCAGTTAATACAAATCACTGAGTTTGGTAATAAGTGACATTCAATAAAAGTGAACAGTTAGGATGAAAATAGGTAAGTTTGTGCATTTCGGACCAAATAACTCGGAAAATATTGATGCTACAGTCCATTCAATATGTATGTATAGTTAACTGACCCCATATAAGATACCGCGCAGTTGCCACATGTAATTCTACTACTACTTACGTACGTCTACTTTAAATATGACAATCACGTAAACATCTATTTTTATAGTTAAAAGCGGCAACGCCGATCCACGACATCTCCAATAACGAATATTCAAGCGGTATATCTCTTTTTAACTTATTGGAATCGTATCTCTCGGATCGGGATCGGATTCTCGGATCGAATAGGATCAGGTTCGCATATCTTACAAGGGGTTAAACTACTTACAGGGGGTTAAAGTAGTAGGTTTTTATATGTAGACTTTCAACACTACAGCTGATATTGAATGCAAGTTTCCACACCACTCATGAAGTATTGCTTTCAGCGCGTTACCATTTTTTAGTGGGTGGTTCGCCAGTAGCCATATTTCCCACAAGTAACAAAAATAAATATGTACAAAACAGCTAAGTAGTCGAGAAAAATAAACTTTAAAACGGAAAAATAAAATAAATATACTTGCGATTGAAATAAGGTCATGTTTATTGTGTAAGTAGGTACCTACCTACCAATTTTTTATTTTGCCCACTGATGTAAATTATTAATTTGTGATCTAGGATGGTAAGTACCTACATAAAAATAAAGTCAATGAACAATAGGTACCTACTTACAAGAGGTTAAGTAAAGGGGTTAAACTACTTACAGGGGGTTAAAGTAGTAGGTTTTTATATGTAGATTTTCAACACCACAGCTGATATTGAATGCAAGTTTCCACACCACTCATGAAGTATTGCTTTCAGCGCGTTACCATTTTTTAGTGGGTGGTTCGTCAGTAGCCATATTTCCCACAAGAAACAAAAATAATATTAAACGGCGACCTTTTCCAGACGGCATTTTTAAACCAGTTGTCCAGCCGTCAATCGCAGCTTGCCGTGCATTTTTCACTTTTCCATGCTGCCAGACTCTTCATAGTATGTCCTTCGTTGACCCACGTTTCGTCAGTGTAAAAAGTTTTCCGCCCCTCGTTTCGAAATTTTTTTATTTTTCGAAGATAATCCATCCGCCAAGCAACTATTTCATATCTTTCTATGAGAATACTCTTTCTGTCTACTTTTCCATACGTAAAATTCATGTCTTTCAAAATTTTTGCCAGACTACTCCTGCACATTTTAAGGTATAATTTCATTTAGGTATAATATCATTTTCACTTATACCTTGCAGCACCTTATCTAAAGTGGGCAATTAGTTATTTCTAAAGAAACCGTGGACCGTTCTACGTATCGCATTTTTTCCATCATCGTCCACTACAATCTTATTTCGTCCGCTTTTTGGTTTCGGTACACTTACATGTACCTTTTCTTCTCTTAAAAGTGTGTATATGCTTGCCTCTGATGCTTCTGTATAACCCGAACACATATCCACCGATTCATCCTTGTCGCGATGAGGGTGATCTCTCTGTATGCAGTAAAATACTCGTAAAATTATTCTTTTCTCACCTACCGATCGGTACTGCCTACGTTTTGGAATATTTTCCATCCTTCGCCGATATTATATTGTATCACAAATCACATTAAAACAGCACTATATATATACACGCGAATATCTTAACCAACGCACTACTCTATCGCGAATGACCGTTACAATTTACGCGCGTATAACACATGGATCCTATGTAAGAGAGGGGACATTTGCTACTCCGTTCACTAAACACAGACGGCGCGTCATTTCTTCGATGTATACATACATAGGTATAGGTATACCTACGTAGGTATATAAATAATATATTAGCAATTCCCGCGAACACACCCCTGTAAGATATGCGAACCTGATCCTATTCGATCCGAGAATCCGATCCCGATCCGAGAGATACGATTCCAATAAGTTAAAGAGAGATATACCGCTTGAATATTCGTTATTGGAGATGTCGTGAATCGGCGTTGCCGCTTTTAACTAAAATTAGATTTTAAAAATAGATGTTTACGTGATTGTCATATTTAAAGTAGACGTACGTAAGTAGTAGTAGAATTACATGTGGCAACTGCGCGGTATCTTATATGGGGTCAGTTAACTATACATACATATTGAATGAACTGTAGCATCAATATTTTCCGAGTTATTTGGTCCGAAATGCACAAACTTACCTATTTTCATCCTAACTTTTCACTTTTATTGAATGTCACTTATTACCAAACTAAACTCAGTGATTTGTATTAACTGCAAAGAAAATCGTGTTCTAATATAAGTACCTAATATTATTTATACCATCGACGAAGATGAATATGATCCCACAGGTGCGTCTTAAATTATAACAAACGTGTTTCTTATTAATAAACGTGTTGAATAATTTTAATTATTAATTTCCTTCCTTTTCTGACACTTAATTAGATTATTATTTAGTTGAATGCAATAAGAAATACCAACATCGGAGAAATATAATATTTAAACAATTGTGAAAAAAATGGCTGTCTCAGATCGAGGTATTCAATCAATTTACCTTTTTTATGCAGGTAAGTTCACTAATAAATAAACAATGTAAGATAAAACAAACTTACCTTAAGTGACGTTCGATCATAATTATACCTACCGATAATCTACATTAATTTTAAAGATCTCGCCCGAAATATGATAAGCAGGGTATAGGAACTATTAGTTCCGTTTGAGAAACAGGGTAGGGTGGGACTGACCGGTTCTTTTTTGAGATAACTCGAATATTTTGAGTTATTCGTCCAAAAACATGTTTTTTAACAAGTTTTCAATCGCGAATAACTCGAAAAATATCGACATATCGAAAAAACTTTATACAACATTTTTTACTTAAAATTTGTCCCTGTATCCATTTCCATGGTTAATTTGAGTGAAAACATTCCCATCCCCGAGAATGGGTGACATCCACCCTCAGGGTAAAAAATGTGACTGGTCCGATGGGCTCCCGTTCCGAATATGGTCCTTAGGTCCCTACTGACACGACAGAAAAGAGAAAGCACTTGCGCATAATTCTTACAGCAATACGCCGGGCGAATATAATTTATGAAACCATCCACCAGAATCACCAGCACACTTAAAGCTATACTGGGTTTTAGTGACATTTTAGGCACACACTTTACAAACATGTGGTTTCTTCCCCATCTTCACCATCTTCTTTAATTATCTCGATATTATTATAGTAATTAATTAATGGCTATATGAGTACGGACTACTTAGAATACAATGTTTCCATATTTTTACTGGCACAACCTACCTTAATTTGTTTGGCACAACCTACCTTAATTTGTTTCTGTGGGCAGTAATTTGTACTGGAAACTGCCACTAACCAGACTTTTTACTACAATTTACTTCTGCTTCGTGCGGTAGATATTTTGGGCAATTAAGAGATTAACACATTCGCAAATTATACGTCTCGTTATTGACCGGAAGGCCCGCGTTGACGCTAATTACTAGTTTACTGTTAAAATTCGATAAAATGACTTCATTAAAATTATCTATAGGCATTTTTTTCTCTTATCAAAATCACTTACAAATTTGCCCCCCTAGTTGCGTGGTAAATATTGTGCTTTAGCCATTGAGTGCGTGCATTTTCCCATGAACAGAGCAAAGACCTGGAAATCGTGCAAGCCCATGTTCACCCCTTTTAGTTTTTATCGTTGGTATACGTACGCAACGATATTATTTAGCGTTTCAACTGTAATTATGAGCGTGTTTCAAAATATGATTGGCGCGGTTTCCCATTTTATTATTATGCCGAATTGGGCATGGTTTTTTGCGCAGAAATCTTAAAATATATTGTATGTAGCCAAAGACCATAACTGGTCATCATGAAAGGTATGTATACAGGATGGATCATAGCGAATGGTACACATATAGGGTTGCCAAGTTTTCCACAAGCCATGGGAGGACACTCCTGAACGTGTTGAACTGTTGAACTGTTGTTGTGAACGTGTTGGAATAATACCACAAACATAATTATACACATATTATATTTGTATACTGCAAAATAAATGAATAAATATAAACCAAAATTTCTGTAAAAAGAAATATTAAATAGCACAAAACGAATATCAACTATAATCTGAGTGTACCTGATGATAACATATTTGCATACATACATTTGCCTACATACATTACATATGCACGCATATAATAACATATTTACATCGCTCTGCTCATGCCACAAACAAATAAAGAAAAAACATAATAAAATAACGACAAAACGAAAATAAATCACGATTTCTCTCTAAAAATCGTGGTATAATTACAATCTCAAAATTGTAATTATACCATGTTATAAAAAAATAAAAAAAGGAGTAATCATACAATGGAACAGTGTAACCGTGTTACTGATTTTTTTTGGCCTTTGTTAAATAACTACTGGTATAAATACTAAATTAGATAAATAATAAATTATTTAATGAGTACAAACATACACATATATACATATACATATCTATATATATACATATATACACATACATACACATATATATTTTTTTATTATGTTTTTTTCTTTTTTTATAGTTTAATTATTTTTTTTGGGTTTTCAAACAGTCACAGGAAATTCTCTCTAAAAACATAATAAGATTGCTCAAAAACATATTCTTAATAGTTTTAATCGAGTAACACTTATAACTACTGGCACTTTACTCAATTAAGAAAATAAAAATTTATACACTGCGCAACTTATTTAACGCACAACCAAAAAGTTAACTGAAATTTGACGTTATGTATTTTCGACAATTTTTGTTCGTTTTGGTAGATTTTTTTTTCAAATTGTAGGTTTTTCTCTTAGGAATATCACTGTCTTAGTTGTTTTGGTAAAACGAATGATTTTGATATTATACCAGGTGCTATAAAAATGTTATGTTTTTTTCCGAAATTTCAAAACGTCCTGTGGGCTATACAAGGTATTGCAAGTTATTGCAATTATAACCAATTTAAAGCCTCATGTTTTTTCTACATTTTCTTTTTTTATTCATTTGTTTATCTCTGTTACTTCATAAAATATCCAATTTTTGAGTTGACTTTTATTAAATTTATTAACTTTCTTTTTTGTCAAGTGCTCATTATTTATTACTCATTATACTGGTTCAATGCCTCATTTTGCGTTCTGTTTTCCTTGATATTTTATAATTTATTGAGAGATGCAAGGTGTTTTAGAAGAGAAAAAGGTCTTAAAAGGACAAAAACTCAAAAAATATACCTAGAAAAATGGATTGCTTTAATCAATAAAACAACGAATAACAGGAAACAAAACAAAAGTAAATAGAGAATTAGTATCTGGTGTTTCCACCCCTTCCGCGAATGACCTCCCGACATCTTTGGTTCATACTTAAAACCAAAGTTCTGATTAGGTTCTGATCTAGGCCATTCCATAATTCGCGTCCAATTCTTGTAAATTTTGGGGTTGTCGTCCCTCACTTCGTAACCGCCGACCGATAAAATCCCAAACATGTTCAATGGGGTTAAGGTCGGGGCTACGGGCTGGCCAGTCTATGTGATCAATTCCTACTTCTTCAAGATAATTTCTCACGATAAGACTCGTGTGGGGACGCGCATTGTCTTGCATAAGTAAAAAAATGGGTCCTATATAGGGGGCATAAGGCAAAACATGTGCTTCAAGAATCTCTGTGATGTATCTGTCAGAATTGAGATTTCCATTCATAGTTACCAGTCAAAGATATTCCGCCCCACACCATGACGGATACACCTCCATATAAAGTTGTGTGCAAAAAACCTTTGAATTGCTCTCGCTATAGTTGTGTAAGACACTCCCAACCTTCCAGCTATGCGGTTGTAACTCCACCCTTCACCATGTAATGTAGCTGCCTCAACACATTCATCACGAGTTAAATTTCTGGTTTGGCGTTCCATTATTCACTAATTATTGCTGGACTGTCAACAAAAAACTAATGACACAGTTGTCAATTTATGACGTGTAATCTTCGATTTCCATAGCTTGCTAGCTGTTTGAGTTGTCCGATAAATGCATTTCATGTGAATAAAAGCATATGGTGTTTCAAAACGGTGTATTTCATGAAGTAACAGAGATAAACAAATGAATAAAAAAAGAAAATGTAGAAAAAACATGAGGCTTTAAATTGGCTATAATTGCAATAACTTGCAATACCTTGTATAGCCCACAGGACGTTTTGAAATTTCGGAAAAAAACATAACATTTTTATAGCACCTGGTATAATATCAAAATCATTCGTTTTACCAAAACAACTAAGACAATGATATTCCTAAGAGAAAAACCTACAATTTGAAAAAAAATCGACCAAAACGAACAAAAATTATCGAAAATACATAACGTCAAATTTCAGTTAACTTTTTGGTTGTGCGTTAAATAAGTTGCGCAGTGTATTTTTTTTGGGATTTTGGTAAAATAACAATTTTTCATTGAGTTTAATTTTTTTGGTAAAATTCGACACATTTTTCGGGTTGATTAAAGAAAATGATTAGCTCGCTTTTAATAAGTTTTCTTGATGCTTTGTTTTTTTCTTCTCGCCATTTGGTGTTCGTAATAGAAAAAAACTCTTTCTGGACATGCTGGACTAGCGTGCATACTTAAATCATAACTTGTTTGTGAAGTTCGCAGGTCTAGGCGATGCCGACTCATAAATCATAGCTGAAATGGCGGACTTTTCTATTTATAAACCGATTTGTCTCATACTTGAAAGTTTGCGGTATTTAAGATTCACTCAAGGCAATTTTTGCGTCAAACTTAATAAAATCAAAATGGCGGACTATCCTATTTATGAACCGATTTGTCTCAAACTTGAAGAAACTATGAGTTGTTTAAATTCGCTCATTACAATTTTTAACTCAAACTTAAAAAATCAAAATAGCGAATCCAAAATGGCAGACTATCGAATTTATGAACCGATTTGTCTCAAACTTGGTACTTGAGGTTGTTTAAGGTTACGGGGCTCAATTGGGGTTGCTTTTAACGTTTTAAGTTGCATAGAAACGATATTTCAAATGCGGTCCACGTTTTTATTTTAGTCCATCCGACATGAGAAGACAGCACTGCCATTATTGCACAATTTCTTACCAGACGTCAGAATATCAGGTCCAAATATCTAGGCTCAAGGTCCAGGTTTGTGTCCTAATTATTTTGTAGTTTTTAGTACATTTGATGATTTAAAATTAAACCGTTTAGGTAAAATTTGCATTTTGTAGTTTTTAAAATTCCTTTGTCCACCTCCTGCCTCCATCCTCAAATCCTCGTCACCAAGTATAATGTATCGGACTTAAACAACCCCAAGTACCAAGAATAAATTCAATAGTCCGCCATTTTATATCCGCCATTTTGATTGTTTCATGTTTGAGTGAAAAATTGTATCGAGTGACTTTAAATACCACAAAGTTTCAAGTTTGAGTCAAATAGATTCATAAATAGGATAGTCCGCCATTTTGGTTCCACCATTTTGATTGTTTTAGGTTTCAGTCAAAAATTGTATCAAGGGACTTTAGACAAACATTTCCGCCACAAACATTTCCGCCACATTTCAAAGTCCGCCATTTTGGATCCGCAATTTTATTTTTTATAATAAAAAAATATTAAAATATATTGTCACTGGAACACTATACACCTACCAAATTTCAAGTCTCTAGCTCTGGCTCATCGGAAAGTAGATGAAAACGCTGTTGCAAGATTCGAAACAAACATTTATAAACAAACAAATATACGAAGTCGAGCTAAATAAAACCGGTTAATAATCAATGTATACGCGAGTAAACAGATTTCAATACAAATATTTAAAGTTAAAATATTTACAAATATTTAGTTAAGTAAATTGGCGAAATATCTAAATAAACCTTTAAAAAAAATCAAATTATCTCCTGTTAATTATAGCATTTTCAAAAAAAAACAAAGGAGTAACATTGATTGAGTTTGTCGTAAAATATAATAATTAAAACAAATGTAAGCTCACTTGGCTTCATATTTTGGACACCGGAAAAATGATAATCCACTTCCACGCTTTGTTGTGCAACCATCTACTGAACAATATACCGTAGGCATGTTAATATAATTTAATCTCGCTCCACGTTTCTGGTTCACTCCGTACAAATCACCACTAACTGTTTCCAGCGAGAACCTGGCGCACTATGTATGCGCTGGCGTCCTGGTCTTACACGGGCGGTCTGCGGTGACACAACTGTGTTTTGTAATTATAAACGAATAATTACGTTAATAATATCGTCATAAGTAGGTAAAACATATTTCTTTAAGTGACATTAAAACAAATATTGAAGTTGAATTTTATTCAAGTTCACACCTATTTCTACAATAGTTGACAGAAATATTGCTAATAAAATCGGACTAATTATTTTTATGTTCATGTTCGGGTAAATTCTTTAGTAATTCCATTACCTTAAATCCAAAAAAAAAATGTTGCCAGATCTATAGTTTTTTAGAAATGACTTCATTAATTAAAATATGTTATTTATATGTTTTATAAAACAGTTATTTGGTTTGATTCCAATTTTAACATATATTCTTGAAACATTTTAATGATATGGGTCAAAAAAATTAAATAAAAGAGTAAGTACTTTTCGGAGATTAATAGGGCAGATTTAAGTACCCTCTGTCAATAGCAGATGTAATTGACAGCCGTCGCGTTGTTATATGTCGTAAAATGTCTTTAAATTCAGTTTCTGTAAAATCACAAAACAGACAATTTTTCCTCGCGTTTTGCTGAATTTGAAAAATAAGAATAAACCTTTAATATTATATTATCTACATCTAAATTTAGATTAACTAATGATTTTTTAAACTGTTTGTATTAAATGCGCATGACAATTAGCTAATGTTTTTATTCAGTTATAAGTTATTAATTTAAATTTCCGGGATTTCAACTGTAACACCTTTCCTTAATATATACCCTCATAAAAAAATCGTTTAAAGACAAACATTAGAGACATATTACATGAAATGGAGCTATGGAACAGAACCTGAAAAACCATATAGCGATAGTTATGTAATTCGTAAAATCAATTGTACAATGCTAAATAAACAGCAAATACCAGGGAGACGCCCAGAAGTAAACTTCAGATTTCAATTAGTAGGATCTATAACGGTTTACAGAAAATTATAGCGTAACATTTTATTAGGAATGTTGGAATTAAGTCGCAGGCACACGTTGGCTTTAACATAGATACCAATCAACGAATTACTGTTTGTGTTGAATAGTTGGAATTGTTTTACTCAGAGGTATCTGAGCCTAAGTTCGCGAAAATATATAGATTTATTCATTTCATTTTCAGATATAGGTAAACGGAAAACTTTTCCAATAATTTTTAGAGCTGCTTGCATACCTAGATAGTGCCTTCGATAGTGCCAAAAATGCATCCACACTGATCTATATTAACTCCCTAATGCCCGAGTGCACCGATTGTACGTTATGTTGAGCTTAGTTAAGTCGACTTAAAATATTAAGTCAGGATTATTTTTAATTCAAATGCACCGTTAAAAAATCATAAAGACTTAACTAACTCCAGTTAAAATGTGGCAACGTTGCCTTTTAAGTCGAACGCCTAGTGTCTTTTGACGCTTTTGGGTTATTTTGTTGAAAAATTTTGTGAAAATTGACAGCAAAATAATTTCAATTTGAATATTCGAAGGTATTTAATTTTGCATCAATATATCTTCGCTCTGTATGGTCGAAGATCGTAATATCATTATACATTATAAAGATACAACTTTAATATCTACATTTATCCAGCAAATCATGGCAGATGAAAGTAAGAAACAAACTTATTGATCAAACTTTACTCCTGAGGAAAAATAACTCTTATATTTTCAATTGAATAAAAACACGAAATTGAAAATATAAAGATTGATGGGATTACATCTGAGGAGAAAAATAGGGCGTGGGTAGAAATCGTAACAGATACGAGGTCTCCAAATATGGTAAAAAAATCAAAAGGTCACTAAAAAACGGTTTAAAAAGCAAAAAAAATTGAGGCAAAGAATTGCCGATGAAGGGAAATCTAGATACATGACCAGTGGTGACCCTGCTCCTGAAGAGATTTTTCTGGAATTGACGATTTTCTAATTAATTTCATAATTAATACCAAAATGTATGTACCTATATATGGTCTATCAAATCCAAATGATGTTATGTCAGCCCAAAAACCCAGAGGAGTATGCATTGTCCTGTATATATATATATATATATATATATATATATATATATATATATATGTAAAATATGTTTACATTAATTAAATTCCCTCATTTTAAATCTTGCTTTAATTCTGCTATTATTGTAAAAGATGGTGGTGGGTATTATCACGAATCATGAGCTCTACCGGGCCCTCTTGCCACAATATTTCTTATTTTTAAATCACTGTCCCCTATGGCTTGGACATTTATTGAAAAAAATGTGCTATAGGAAAAGCCTAAAAGCGCATAAAATACCTAATAATGCCTAAAATTTTTGTAAAATAATGAAACATAACCTATTTGTGATTAGACTTAACGTTAAACTCCGTCTTAAGCCCTCGAAATTGTCGACTTTAATTAAAGTCGGTCTTAACACATTAATCCGGGCTTTAATACACGGTGCAAGGTAAATGTGTCAAAATAAGTCTGTCTTAAATTTAATCCAGGCACAAACAGACATTGATTGTCGGGCCATCCCATAAAACTATTTTATAATTTAATATTAGGATTATTCAAGAATATAGCGGCCATATTGGACGCCATCTTGAATTATTTTCTTCTTGAAGGCATTTTCGGACTAAGCGGAGTCGAGAATCTCTAGAAGTGGCGTAGCCAGAATTTTGATTTGGTGGGGGCCCAAGAGGGTTGGAGAACTAAAATATCAAGGAAAGTTTTGAAAAATTATATTTAACATTTGTAAGTAAACCAAATTCTGAGTTGATACAAATAGTTGCTAATTAACTAGTCACTTTTTTGCAATAAAAAAATATAGAAATACGCATATCTAGAAATATCGCAGATCTAGATCTATCGTATCCTACCGAAAGAAGTTTATTCGAATTATGGGTATAGTACTTATAATTTCGGGGGGGGGGGGGCTCCGGCTCCCGCTGACTACGCCACTGGAAGCACCGCGCCTGCCAACTTGCTATATAAAATGCTTCTCGCAAGCTTAAAAAAACGCTTTTCCTCAAAAATGTTCCTAGTCTAATGCGTCTTAATTTAAATGCACCTCTATATGACACATTAATTATTTGTTTTTTATTACAGAGGATCCGCAGCAGCCATGGCGCATTTAAATTGGCAAGAGGTAAGTGTTTAATTTAGTGTTCATTTTCTTGGTACATAATTTCAAAATATGTAATTTCAGGCTTGGGTAAAAAATATTACGTACGTATAGTGTACGTATACTACGAAGTAATGAGGTAGCACTAGCTTTTTATTATGCAGCGGAAATGATTATAATGGCGTGTAGAAAAAGCGGGATCGGTGTTATTTTTAAAACGCATTTATTTACCTCATGGTAGTTTTTATGTATAGCGGAAGTGTCACCATAAAAATAAAAGTAGATATATATATGATAAGGTAAGGTGGTTCAGATCTTTCGTTGTCTGAATTATCTTATCTGAATAGAAGTAGGTAAAAGAGGGTGCTTGTAATTTGTTCAATTAATTTGAGAAATCAATGCTTTTCTTGAATGTATGCATATTTGCAGCTCAGTGCCATTTGTTGTGCGTTTATATTAATAACATAGAACATAGGCGTAGTATGTGTGGGAGAGGATCGGATCTCTTCGAATATCCTCCCTCAGTTCCTACTGCTGAATAAAAATAATAATTTATTGTGTATTAGGAGTACCGATGTGCCATAAATAAATGTACTAGATGCAGCTTTGAAATGGGTTAGTTTAGGATCATAATCTCAAACTAGAAAAATTAATATTGTTATTGTTGCGGGTAGGTGTAGTATTTAAAATGGGTTTATACCTAATTGTGTTTTTTAAACGGTTTCATTTAAATTACTTCGTATATTTGTTTGTTAATATGTTTGTTTCAACAGCTTTTTTAACTACTTCCTTGTATAGTGTTCCGGTGACAATATAATTTACTATTTTTTATTACAAAAAAAATCAAAATGGCGAATCCGAAATGGCGCATTTCCCTATTTATATAAACCTATTTATCACAAACTTGAAACTTTGCGGTCTTTAAGGTCACTAATAATTACAATTTTTGAGTGAAACTTAAAAAAATCAAAATGGCGGACTGACTATCCTATTTCTGAACCGATTTGTCTCAAACTTGAAATTTTGCAGTTTTTAGGGCCACTCAATACAATTTTTAAACTTAATAAAATAAAAATCGTTGATCCAAAATGACGGACTATCCTATTTATGAACCAATTTGTCTCAAACTCAAAACTCTGCGGTGTTTTTTAAGGTCCCTCAATACAATACTTGACTTAAACTAAAAAAACAGAAAAGGCTGATCCGAAATGGCGGAATATCCTATTTATGAACCGATTTGTCTCAAACTTGGTACCTGGGGTTGTCTAAGGTTATTGGGGTCATTTGGTTGCTTTTAACGAGTCCCATACATTATACTTAGTGACGAGGGTTTGATGATGGAGGCAGGAGGTGGACAGTGGAACTTAACCTTCCGGCAGGCGCAGTCCTAACCTCAACAAAACCGGGCGCGGTGTATCAAAATGATCACGCGCTAGTTAGACTCTAATTCTTTGTAAATAACTACAATAAATTTTAATTTTAGGTATATTATATACGTATATATATATATATATATTTTGTAAGTACATTCTACCTTTACAAAATATTTAAAACAACATTTTTTCTGATTTAAAACAAAATTAAAATATTTTAAATAAACTACCTATATATATATATATATATATATATATATATATATTAAAAAATCAAAACAAAATTAAAATATTTTAAATAAACTACCTATATATATATATATATATATATATATATATATATATATATATATATATATATATATATATATATATATATATATATATATATATATATATATATATATGTATACTTTATATATATATGTATGACTTTACTGTAATATAAAAAATGCAAAAACTTCTAAATCATTACACCATTTCCTCATCTATGGATCTTGTGGTATTTCTGTCAATGTTCGACTGCAAACATTGCCAAAGCTTTCTATGTGCATGAGACAAATGGGGTTTTTGCATTTTTTGCAATTATATTTTGTTAATCGCCTTTGTCCTATGCATGTTGTTCTTGATCTACTGGCGTAATTCTTTTGAGGCGTTGTTGTAGGCTGGTATGAATCCCTGATATCTGTAAACTTCGTCGAGCCATATGAGGTGAAACTAATGCGTGTGATAAAGCTTTCAAAAATTTTCTACTTCGAATAATATCTTAACCATTGCCAAAATATAGTATCTGACCATTGATTCCGCTAATATTTAACATAGCAAAAAAGACTACCATGAGCCAACGGCGAGTATTTCTAGCCACGTTGAATGAGGCACACAATTTGTCTGTCGTGTCAACTCCACCTTTAGTACTATTGTAGAAGGTAATTATGGATGGTTTCTTTTTATCTCCGGTATCAAGATCGATAGAGTTATCTTCATGTAAACTTGAAGCCAATATCACATATTTTGCTTTTTTAGGAACATAAGATACCAAAGTGCACCCTTTCTTGAAACCAAACAAGCTACTATTAACAGCTCTCTTGTTATTTGGCAGAAACTCAGGTGGAAATTCGACCTTATTTTTTTTTACTGTACCAACATAAGAGAGGTTTTTACTTCGCAACTCATCTATCAATGGAATACTGGTAAACCAGTTATCTGCAGTTACATTTCGTCCGGTCTGATATATAGGTTGGCAAAGTCGTAGAACAACATCCGATGGTGAATTGCTCAATCGGAATGGGCCTTCAGGTTGTAATCCTGCATATATTTCTAAATTATATAGATAGTAAACTTGAGAATCAACCAGTGCGTATATCTTAATTCCATACTTATTGGGCTTATTCGAGATGTATTGTACAAAACCGCATCTTCCCCGGAATCCTTCTAGTTTCTCATCAATCGTTACATTTTGTCCCAGACTATAGGACTTCTGTGAATTTTGTACCAACATTGTAAATATTACTCGAATTGCTGCGATTTTATCGGTTTTTCTTCTTTCATCTCTCGTGGTCCGATCGTCAAATCGCATACAACGCATAATAAATTTAAATCTTTTCATGACGAAATGTTCATGACGAAAGTCGAAATTTTTCAATGCCGTCCCCGTCGGAGCCCCAAAGGTCTTCCAAACATTGTCTATTACCTCTCTAATCACCAGCTAAATATAAAAGACCTATAAATGCCTTCAGCTCAATAATATCTATAGGTTTGGCATCTCTATCGCGTTTCAATAATACTTTAATACTTTCAATATGTTGATTAGTTTGTTGTACAATTATTCTCAATATCTCGTCATCCATAATGCAGCTCCAACATTCTAACGGAGTTTTTGCCATTCTTGCAGTACCTATTACACCTGGTAACTTGCGAATGAGATTATGTGGTTTTGAACGAACTCTTTGCAATGGAACATTTTGATTCCATTTTGTTTTTTCTATAATCTTCTTTCCTTTATTTTTTTCTCTTCCAAAAAAAAATTGTTATCATCTAAGTTAGATCCATTCTCATCATAGTCATCGTCGTCACTAGCCTCCTGCTCCGTATCTGAATCGCCTTCACGAGAATCGACAGCATATTCACCATCTGTACCCTCTTCATCATCAATATCGTCCTGTAAGTCGGCTTCGTCATCTTCAAACATCATTCTTTGTAGCTCTTCAACATCTTTAGGATCCGTTAGATCATATTTTTTACTACAGCTTTCCATGATCAACGTATTTCTGACCTGAAACACATATAATTATATTAACATAAACAAAATCGGGCGCAGTGTATCAATTTGATATTTATAGAGTACGTATGTGAAAAATATAATACGTGAATAATAAAATGTAAACAGTAGTAGTATAAATCGATAGCGCTTAACAAAATAATTGACAAAGTAACAAATTCACAAAATTTATTTTATAATATACCCGTTACAAAATAATTTTTTTGGCGCGGTGTATCAATCTGAACAATATTCAGATACCTTCCTCGTACCAAAGATTATTTAGAACTAACCAGTCTCATTGCGTAGATGGGTGGGAGGTAGGAAGCTACTAGTGACGGTAACTGCCGACTGTTTACGAGTCCAAAGTACCGGCACAAAACATTTGCTTTGTATCAATCTGATCGGCCGCGCCCGACGGAAGGTTAAAAAACTAAAAACTACAAAATAAAATTAGGTATAAAAACATTTTTTTTAACTTACATGGTTTAATTAAAAATAATCAGTTGTACTTACTACAACTACAACGAAACTACAAAACAATTAAGCTGCAAACCTAGACCTTCCTGAGATTCTGACGTTTGGTAAGAAATAAAAACGCGGCGCGGATAAAAACCATATTTCAAATGCGTCCCACGTATTTAATTCTTACCAAACGTCAGAACCTGAAGGAGGTCCAGGTTTGTCTCCTAATTATTTTGTAGTTTTTAGCCAAACTGATGATTTTAAATAAAACCGTAAAGTTTAAAAAGTTTTTTTGCCTATTTTTATTTAATATACGCTTCGCTGCGAGAGTCTCAGAGAGTTTAATTAAGAATTGCATACAGTCGATCGGGTAAAAAATTAAAACGTCGTGAAATTTTAAACAACTCAAAATATCCGTTCGGCCGTCCGTCTGTCTATCCGTCCGGAGAACCCCATTGTTTTTGAGCCAAATCTTCCAAAACATACAAAAAAATATATATTTTCATGACACAAGGATATCTGAAGGAAATCTTACAGATCTCAAACTTGTCTAGTGAATAATAATAGTTTTTTATACTATATTAAGTGTTTTTTTTACAAAAAGGATGTTAAAACATTAAAATATCACATTGCAAATAAATTATTTATCCCACTGAAAAGCAAAGATCGAATTTTGATTTAATATAATACTTAATCCTACTAGGTATATATAATACCTAATAATTAACAATAACATTACAAGGTGTATAGTATCGCAATTACTCTACTTACTGTACAGTCGTTGGGGGTTTTAATTTGACCAATTTCCAGATCAATTTTTGGCAAGTCATAAAATATACAAATAT
Organism: Tetropium fuscum; assembly: GCA_964058915.1. Classification (NCBI taxonomy): domain Eukaryota; kingdom Metazoa; phylum Arthropoda; class Insecta; order Coleoptera; family Cerambycidae; genus Tetropium; species Tetropium fuscum. The sequence continues at coordinate 972,636 of CAXKVY010000133.1, forward strand.
ATTGCTTTAAAAAAACAAACTATAAATACATATGTCATAGTCAAAATGTAAAAAACAACAATTCACAAATTATAAAACAAGTGGTGTAAAACGTAAGAATTACACAAATATGTATTTAAAACAGGAATTGATGTGATGTCCATTACCCACATCATGATTAATAGCATCAAGCAAGTAGCATTAAATAAATTCTGATATTACAACACCACACACAATAAGGCATCCGCGGCACGTGACATTAATGGTCGTGGGTAGTTCGCGTGATGGTAAACCAAAGAGTTATAACGTGAGACTGACTTGATTTGGAGAAATTTGACAACTTTGACAGCCGACGAGATATAGAGAGATAGCAGTAAAATAAAGTTTACACAGCATTTTTACTGGAGATTGTTAAAAATGTAGAAATTGCAATTTTTCTACATTTTTAACAATGTCTCAAAAAGTTATAACCCCAACCAAGAGAATCCTACAAAAAGGAGTTGAATTATACGTAATTTGGCGTAAGAAATATAAACTGTTGCGTTTAACTTAAAAAAGTTATGGCGGTCTGCAGTGTGGAACTCGTATTGAAAAAAAGTTATAAATATTCTTACCAACTCATGCATGTCAATTTTTATATAAAATGTCATATCTCAGAAACGCTTTTACTTTTGGTATAGGGTACGTTACATATTTTTGGTTTACCTTTATATCAACTTTTTGAAAATTCAATAATATAATTATAAGATTTCATATAAAATAACAAAGTTGGCATCGACTTCCGTTGTAACCGGAAGTACCAAATGGTTAGAATTTCAATGGGACCACCCGCTGATGATACTCTATAGTATTCAGCATATTCAATCCAATATCATCCAATTTGCTTAAGCCGCTCCAGAGTAATGGATAAATATACATAAAAAATACACGAATTGAATTCAAAACCTCCTCCTTTGTGGAGATCGATTTAAAAAAAACAAAGCTAACAACATCGTTTGATTTTTAAGATAGGTCAATATTAAGAGAAAAAGAAAAAGTCCCCTGGCTCCCCCCTAGTCACCGATGATCTAGTTAGGTTGTAATTATAGCTCGAAAAAAAGCTGTCGATTGGTAAAAAAAATATTTCCCCCCACCCCCTTCCCTCATACCGGAAACACCCTTTGAAAAAAACAGGCAAATCGTTTTATTTTGCGCGCTAGGCGTTCGCCGCAACAAAAAAATATTCGCTAATACCATCGTATAGGGTATGAAGAAACGAAGAAAAAATTGGTTAATATTCAGAGATGTTATGGGCATTCTAAAAATTCTCATTCCCTCCCCTCTCGCCCCCTCTGCCCCACTCCCCCCGCTCCCTCTTCCCCCCTCTCCCTCTTCCCCCCCCCTCTCCCTCTTCCCCCCCCCTCTCCCTCTTCCCCCCCCGCTGCCCCACTCCCCCCTGACAAAATTTGAATTTAGTTAACAATTTTTACTGGTGACACACCGTCTTTAATAAAATTATAATTGTATTTGCATGTGTAAGATTGGAAAAAAAGTTATTTGTGCGTAAATAAAGGCCTCAAACTTAGGCCGCGGGCGTAATCTTCTTCTTTCGGCCCTTTACACGTAAATAATTATTACTGTATTTTACATTTAAGGCCAGGTAATAACTAATTAGTGGGTGGGTGTAGTGGGTTTAATAAGTGCGTGATTAAGTGATGCAATTATTATGAAAGAGTGCTTGCCATAACATTATTCAATGCAAATGCAAGTCAATGGTTGTACGGTTACATTAATAAATCTCTTTTTGGAGCACGTTGAAGGAAACCAAGAGGAGAGGGTATTGAAAACTTCTTCAATCAACGATTGTAGTACGTAGTTCGGAATTTGCGTGTATGTGGGCGAGTAAAAAAGTACGCGCCGCGCCGGTTGTACTTTACGGCGGTTATGAATGTGCATGGGTGTCTCCGGCCCAGTATGATGCACAATTGCACATGGTGACGACTCGCATGAATGACTCATTCACGGGCCGGTCTGTCGGCACGGCAGTGATGGTTGTTGCGGTGTCTGGAGGAAAGTGGGCTCCGCGCTCTCATCAGCAGTCCGGAGCACGACTCGCGAGGATATCCGCTGCCCAGGCCAACAGTCACGTGCTGACACTTTCAAAACGACACTTACTAGGTTATTACATATTATTTCTGCATTTCCTTTTTACACATCAGAGGATTTTGATGAATGAGCTACTTACTAGCTGTTACGAGTGTTACGGAAAGGAAAAGTTAAAAAGGAGCGTGTGGAATGGTAAATACGTACTGCCTTTTCGTCTTGTACTGTGATATATAAAGTTTATTTATGCGATCTAGGTATAAAAGTATATTAATTGTTAACACGTTGACGGACATCCGCGGCATATCGTCGCCCCAGAATCAGACTATTCCATGTCCATTTTTTAAAATTTTACAGGAGACGATTTTCAAAGTTTGAAAGCTAAGATATCATAATAGTAAATGTATTGTGGTATAATTTTATTTGTGTTGGTAACTATATGCTATGTACCTTTAAACAAATGCAGTTTGCAATAAATAGTGACAACGAATTTTGAGAAAAAAAAATATGCAAAAAAGTATATTTGGACATAGAATAATTTGGACTAATAATTGCGTTAGTAATTTCTTATGCAATGTATTCTATCCATATCTATATTAAAGAAAATTAATAAAAACAATGCAAGTTTAGTGGTATAATGTTTATAATAATAAAAAACAACTTAAACTTATTAGAATTATTGAAAAATAGTTGAATATTTTATTTCAAATAACAAACTAAAATAAACATTTTGACATCAAACTCAGAACGTCTAAAAATCTTTAATGATACATTTCCAGAATTGTAAATCCACTGCTGAAAAATGATTCGCTAAGGATCTGATATGTGAAATTTTGTCTTGCGAAAGAGGTTGAGGGGGAGGCTGAACCATGGGATCTTGAATCTCCTGCAGAAACGCCTTGGAAACATTTTGCCTGTCACTACCTTTTAAGAATGCCACTCGGTGCAAATCCACTTCGCTAAACCTCAGTTTATATTTTAAGATGTTCAAGTTATTTTCATAAGAAAGCTGGACAACATCTTTATATGGGACTTTAGAGAGAGTCATACTCCTTGCTAAAATTTTAAAATCCAAAAAATTTTGTTTTTGCATTTGAATTAGTGTATAAGGCTTCTTAGATCTTGCATTCTTAATAGCTTTAAAAATGGCGAGTGGACTATGCAATTCCAGTTTGTTCAAATGCCGGTCCAAAACACTATGCATGGCATCAACTTCTTGGACACAGCTGTGGCCAGGCACTTGAAATTTCTGCGTAATAGATTTCACTGTCGGGTGTTCTTTAAGAAAATACAATAAAGTTGCAGACATGTGAGAATTTTTATTTTGTGGCACACATGAATCTGACCACAAAATTATTGTTTTAAGGTTAGGCCTTTCTTCCAAAAGTTTTTTAAGTAACAGATACAATGCACTCGCAATGTCTATACCTTTTCTTCCGCCAAGTAATTCATGCCAAAATCCACAATATCCTTTCTTTTGTGCTACATCACATGCTGTTAAATTGTACACAGCAAATTTCTTTTTGTAATACGCTTTAGAAATTTGTGTCTGAGGGCAAGTTAACACGCTCTGCATATCGAAGCAAATGAGGGCTGAAGATTCATCTTCTTTACAGGTATTCACATCTTTTAACTTCTCCTCTCGGGCCGACAGCTTGGCTTCTATGTGCATCCTGTATTTTTCCTCTAGCTGATCACTAATTAAAGCATTTTCTTGCTTTTTTGAATCGTACTCAGAACATTTGTCACACAGATCTTTTTTTGGTTTATGGAAGCCAATATTATATTCTTCATTAAAAATATGGGAATACAACCATTTTTTTTCTGGAATCAAGTTGTTCTGTCTACAGTACTGTACATACAGATCATACATTTTACTTAAAGATAATGTTCTTTCCAAATATTTCCTTGAGGAACTACTCCTGCAATAATGAGCAGGAACGCAGGGAAACATGTCTATATGATCTCTTATTGTTTGTCTCTTCTTATCCTTAATTCGTAAGCTAGTTTTTGAGCCCCTATGATCTTTACTCGGCGTTGTTGTAATACCTGCACGTTTATGAGTATAGAAATAGGATATTCTGATTTGGCTTATAGCCAAAACGCCTAAATAAAAAGCCTTACACACGCGTATTTTTTTATCGTTTTTTATAAAATAATATTTAAACGAATACGTTTTTGTTTTTTTGCGCACTTCATGTCGATTTCTTTTCCTATCTACTAAACATCTTTCAGTTGTTGTGTCATAAAAAAAACTTTTTTCGCTGTCAGTATTGTTCCAAAATTCTTTGTGAATTAACGATACATCGTCTTCACTAAAATGGTCCAGGCATTTGAAACGACAATTTACACAGTTTCTTTTAGGATTTTTTTTGGGAACAATGCCACCCTTGCAGCTCTTATATTCCTGACCTGATTGACGCAGTCTTTTTCTTATATTTTTTTTCCATTTCCTAGAATCTCGTTTCCGTTTTCTTGTATTTTTATCATCAGACACTCTAGTAGTGCTGAAAATTAATATACGTTTTAATATTATGTACCTAACATTAAAAGTATTAAAAATACCTGGCCGCCTGAATATCTAAATTTGCCGGACTATTGGAATGATTCAAATTTACTGGACTAATTGTATCACGTCCATCTACGGGGGCATTTATGCTTCTTTGATTTTGATCGACATGTTCATTCTCCTTATCTAAGTTTATTTCAATATTTCTACATTCCAAATCGGATAAACTTTCATCAGTATCGTATCGACTAAAACGATTAAAATAGAAAACTTACCCTAACCTCAAAAGAAAAGTAAAGTAATAACTTACGGAGTTTCCCTTCCACGTATTGACGGCTGATATTCTGACCCAGAGTCTTGGTACGGCTCAGAAAGTTCTTCGTCACTCATATTAAACTATATTTCCGCAAAAGCAAAAATCAGCACTTAATTACAATCAAAACAAACAAGCACTAAACATCACTGCACAATAATAATAGTTTGGAGCCAACTTATTCTATGTCCACACGTGACGCGATTTCATTCATTCTTATTGGGCGAGGTCAGATGGTATATTTTGGTCCGGATTTTAATCAAGTTGAATGGACATAGAATAAAACGAACACGGCGTATCGCGATAAATATATGGGATAGACTCACTTGGAATATATTGGCATAAAGAGCTTTAAACATAGGCTATTTTGGAATTAAAACCTTAATATTAAAAAAAAATGGACATGGAATAGTCTGGTTCTGGGGCGACGATATGCCGTCAGAGGGTATAGAGGGAAGACACATTGATATCATAGTTAACTTTTAAGAAATGTCAAATTTGTACATAACATAATTTTGTACATTCTTGGATACGGTAATTTTTTATCATGTAAAAAAATAGCGACGTCATATGACGTCATGTCCCACCAAAAACCAAATTATTTTTCAGATAACTGACGTCAAATGACGCCAGCATATTTTCTAAAATAAAATAGCGATTTTATAATGATAAAGTTTATTATTACTGACCATAAACTACAAAGATATAATTCTAATAGGATAATAATAATAGGATAAGATTAGAAAAAAAGACTAATTATTGGGCATGCCATGTGTCAAAACATGTCCCAACACATAATGGCGGATGGAAAGAATTCCACATGGCAATATCCAACAAGTGAAATATTACTTTTTTGTACCATCTAATGCCCAAATTTAAGTCAATTACGAAAATGGGTGTCCGTTAAAGTGTTAAGGTCATTAGTCAGTTGGAACAAGGAAAGGAAGAAGAATTCGTCAATTGTCAATTGTGATGCGATTTTCTCTATTTGATAGATGGTAATTATGTCCACAATAATTACCATTACCATAATTACCTACACCCTACACCGGATGTAACAGCATCATGGTACACCTTTAGTTTTGAAGATAACTGATAAGACACGACACGGATACGGATAACGTATACGACACTAATTTTCGATTTTTAAATGGAACTATGGTATATTATTGCATTTTTGTATTCTGTATAATTTACTGAATCCAACGATACCACCTAATTGATATTTCAAACGTCAATTTTTGAAGTGAAAACTTCTGTAGGCGCGCTCAGCACTTTTATTTTTGTGGGTGTCGAATGAGACTGGGACGTCACGCGTCACGCTCGTCTATGTAACGCTCCTTCGGGTAAAGTCGGCTCGAGTCGCCTAAGTGGGGGAGGATCAGTCGGCAGAGCGAGACAGTAGAGAGAGTTTGTGGGTATTGAATGAGACTGGGCCGTCATGCGTCACGTTCGTCTATGTAACGCTCAGTCTAGTACAGTCCACTCGTTGACTAAGCGAGAGAGATATCAAGTTTTTCTAAAGTATTTACAGCATATTTTAGCTTCCATATGCCGATTGTTTCATCCTTAGAATATAATAGCAATGAAGAAGTCCAGGCAGAGGAAAATTCCACAATATAATTCACAAATATTATTGTTTATTTTGTAACTAATATTACTTCATGGCAGGGATGGGTAGTTAGAAAATTATACATAATCTACCGTATATTCTACGCGTAGAATATGTATTTTTTACACCAACATATTTTCTACATTTTCTACACCACCAAATGTAGAAAATTAATAATTTGTTTTACAAGCTCATGTAATAAAAATACATCAACAAAATACAAGTTTAAACACGAAATCTAAAATATGTAAAATAATAATTTAAGTAAAACAGAGTATCAGTTTTTCAATGTGCATGTAAAATATACAACGAAAAAATAAATTAATCAAATAAACAAATCCTCTTTAAATAATAAAAAAAATAATTGCCCTTCATTTTCCTATGATCGAAGTTCAATTGCGTCAATAATCATATACAGTAATGATTAAAAGAGACAGAATAAGTAAAAGCAGATATAGTAATAAATAATTAACTTGATGAAGTCCATCAGTTTTATTACTATCAGTTTTAATATTCATCAGTTTTATTACTATCTTTAGTCTTCAGGTTCTAATCCTTTAGCATCTAAATTTTCTAAAACGAATTCATCCACATCTATTATTTGATAATCAGTTAACAGTTTCCCTCGATACACAGGACGCAAAAAGTTAGCAGCAAGTGAAAATATACTCAAGGCATATTTTTGACGTTTTTTCAAGCATTGAATGTATTCATCGAAACCTTCGGGCAATTCTAATTTAATCCATTTTTCCGCTGCGTCCGAGATTGATGCATGAGTGCTTTGTAATAAATTAATCAGCTTGCAAACGGGATCAAACAATTTGACAGTGTCTTGGATTTGTTTTTTCAAATCTCGTCAAATGCAAGTTTTGTTATATTGGGTTTAAATAAGCAATTATGGTTGAGAAATTCGTCGCGATAAGAGCATCATCGTGTTTTTCTAGCTAGTATCACCGCTTTACCGCCTAATTTTAGTCCAAAATAAAGCAAAATGAAAAGAATTACCTACCCATAGATTAATAATTTTTCTATTTACCAACCTTATCATGTACTTCCAAATCTGGATATTCTTGTAAGTCATTATTGATTGTGGTCAAACTGGTAGAACTACCAGAGAAGGAAAATGGCAGATTTATATGAGCCAACTGTCAAGCAGCTAGGAGTGCTAGGGTTAGAACCGCTAGGACCAAAACTTTTGGATATTACTGGTACTGGTCGATTATGATCACCTTCGTCTTGCTCGTCTTCGTCCAAAAATGCAACCTTTTGGTGTTGATTTTTATTGATCTATTTTCAAGAATGGCTATTTTGGATAATGGAATTTCATCTTCATTCTTATACTCACTATCTTTGTCGTCTAAATCTGACAACATTGTATTTACATCACATTCCGATGTCTTAGAGTCTTTTCTTGTCAGTATTTTTTAAAATTTTGTTACAATAACTACATAGACTTGTATTTTTCTTCCAGCCCTAACCTGTTCAAAATTATATCTTTCCCAAAAATCGTGTTGCGGTCTTCGTCTTCCAGCCATTTTATACTAAGTAGATATTTTGGTCCGAATTAAACTACCAGAACCAAACCAGAACGGACAACCACTAACCACTGCACGACTGCAAGGGGCAAAGAGCGATGGTACCATTACTACCACTCGAGGGAGGTCACATCTCGAGCCAATGAATATTGGGGGAGAGTGAGAGAGAGATTATTTGTCCGGTTTTATTTTCTACATTTGATTTTCTACAAATTCTACATTTTCTTCGCAATTTTCTACATACATGTAGAAAAATAATTTCCTACGTGTCGTTACCCAACCCTGCTTCATAGGTACAGAGATAAGAATATATAATTTGATATAACAATATCGATATTATCTTTTGTGGATTCACCGAACTAATCCATTATATAATATAACTGTAATTATATAGGTATTATTACTGGATAGGGCTGGAACCTTTGATGTAACTATAACACTCGGAGTAGTTTCCACAAACACCAAAACACTTTCACTTCGCTCGACGCGCGTTTCGCCAACCAAGTTGGCATCATCCGGAGACGATTGAAACTAATCTTAAACCTTATTACCTTTATCTTATTACCTTTATCTGCTTTTAAATAAAAATAATCTTTCTCGCGCAATCTTTTTATAATCTTTCTAGGATTCTTTGAGCATAACTTTCTATTGTCTACGTTATTCATTATATTTTTAGAAATTTGGTTCCTGCAAGCCACTCTGACGAGACCCTTGGATGAATCAGGCACATATTTAATTGAACTTTCAATCCCTGCCACGACTTCCAATTCCTGCCAAAACTTCCATTTTTAGATGTATTAGTAATTAAAAATAGTGACAATAGGTTAGAATTTGATATATATAGAAAAGATACCAGTACGATCAGATATATCCCTAATGACTCTCACCACTGCTATCAACATAAAATGGCAAGTTTTAATTTTGTTATCCATCGTTTAATAAGTTTCCCTCTCAGTAATGAGAGGTTTGAAAAAGATAAAGTATTAATTAAAGATATAGCTGTGAGAAATGGTTATCCGAGAGATATAGTTGAAAAACTAATTAGGAAGCGTACATTTAAGGACACACTTCGTAATTCTACGACCTTTCAAAAGGATATAGAGACTCCAAAATATGTATCCATCCCTTACGAACCCCGGTTTACTCGTGGTTTGAGTAAGGTCTTCAAAAACGTGGGTATAACAGCGATTCATTCATCGAGTAATAAAGTACAACAACTTTTAGACAATCCAAAGGATAAAATTGTTCCAAATGAGAGGTCTGGGATTTACGAAATTAGTTGTAATGATTGTGATCAAAAATATGTTGGACAAACGAGACGATCAATTAACACCAGATTTAAAGAACATATGGCTCATCTAAAATATGGAAGAACAGATAAGTCTAGTGTTGCACAACATGCTTTTGACAACAATCATAGAATAGATATTAGTAATTTAAGATTAGTCAGAAATGTGACCAATAATAGACAATTGGATGCATTTGAGAGCATAGAAATTGTAAAATGTAAAAGTAGTATGAATAGCGACAAGGGACCTATACCGTATAGCCCGCTTTACGCGTTGCTTAGCAACTAATCATTGAAGCGTGACTAATGATTTCACCATAAATAGTATAAATAGGGTAGATTTTTAGTTTAAGATTAGTTTTAATCGTCTCCGGATGATGCCAACTTGGTTGGCGAAACGCGCGTCGAGCGAAGTGAAAGTGTTTCGGTGTTTGTGGTAACTACTCCGAGTGTTATATAGGTATTATAACAAGCGTATTTTTGAACTGAAAACTTTTTTAGGCGCCTCAGCACTTTTATTTAAAATAATAATACCTGTCAAGGGAGAAAACAATATATCAGGAGGTTCCGTCTGGTCGGGTTATCGTCCAATTATTTTCCTTGGAATTGGATTGAATCGAATCGACTGCCGAAGTGATGGTCCGTCGCAGTACTTACTGACTATGAGTAGATATTTTGGAGCGACATACTAGCTCTAGCGGCGGTTACCTAAAGCATCTGTATCACGGGCGTGTACGGTCAACGTGTATTAACGGATGCGGTGTATTCGGGGTTGTGGTAATAGTGGCGGATGGTTACAATATATATTTTAAAATTCACACCATGTTTTTTTTTATAATTTCATTTTTAATTTTACATTTAAGTGTGTCATGATGGTTCAGATTTATTCTAATTGACTCGTGTACTGCTACAAGAATTGAAATCCCGTCAAAAACACTGAATTACGTGATTATGAGCAAATAAAGTTCATCAAAATGGTTATTTTCTCCGTTGCTTGTTGGATTTCTTGTAAAAAATATATCCTTAAGCTCTCCTCTAAGTGTCAAAGTTGATGTAAAAATAGTTATTATAAATTCAATTTTTCCATGGCAACCTATTTTCCAAAACGACCAATAACGTGAGAACGGTTAAATTTCTGTAGTAGACTAAATTTCTCATAATGTATTTATTTTAGATAGATAATGTTAACATTTTTTATTGTAATTTTTACAAGGAATCCAATGATATTTAAAAAAAATAGGGTTGCTGTTTAAAAAAAGCTTTCAGGTATTTAATGGCAGTTTTATAAAAAAAAAATATGTCTGTAACATATTTCCGCATATTTCAGAACAAAAATGTATTTTCACTGGAAAGCTCATCTGCATGTCAAAAAATCATCCATTGACGTCCTTTCAAATGTGGAAAAGACTGTTTATTTGATATTCACAAACAGATATAAGTTATAAATATGGTTATATTATTTAAAATAACGAAGTTAGTGTCAACTTCCGCTATAACAGGAAATGTTAGAAATATGAAAATATTTTAGAAAGATAGACCATATTTGTCAAAACGCAGAAAATAAAATTCTACTTCGTTTACGAAATACATTTAATGGGTAACCTTTAGTGAAACACCCTGTATATACCATACTCTTCTACACTTCTTTATGTAACCATTGTGGGCATGCGTCAGAAATTTCGTACTGCACTAAAGGCAGCTGGAGGAATTATGCTAAACAGGATTAGCGAATAGGAAATTCTTTTGTGATCGTCATTAGCTCATATATGAACATATTTTTGCATTGTAGTTAGGAATAATCAAGGATATCCGTTAAATTTCATTTATTACGTTATTACTTATCATTAAAAAAGTGGCGGCAGAAAAATAAACAATAGCACTATCAATCATTAGACTTAATATGCAATGAATGGAGGTAGCTGCATTGACTCATACACGTTTCAGTCTGAATCAGAATTGAGCATTCAAGACTCTCATTGATGTTTGTCAATAAACCCGATAACATTCCATAGGAAGAGATGAAAACAGAACTGCAAGTGTATTGTATAATACTTTTGTAATGCATTTATTTATGTAAATTATTTATAACGAAGACCTTACCCCTAATACGTAAAATATTTTCAATGTTTTTCGTTGGTCACCATTCTCACCTAAGGTGTGACAGGCCTTACATATCAAGTCATTATTTGGAGGGGATTTCAGCAGATTACATTGTTTGGTATAGTGTTCTTCGTAGTTCGTAATAGTTCTTCTAAAAATAATCCTTGAGCTATCAGTTCAGTCAGCAGGAATTTTGGCCTTATATTTTTGAGAAAGTATCAGTGATAGAGGAACCAGTACCCAAGACCTTAATGGAATTAATCTGATTTAATTGTAAGAAAGGATGCGACGGATCATGTGGCTGTAGGAAAGCCGGGTTAAATTGCTCTATTATGTGTGGATTGTATCAATTATGCGAAAATGCTCGAGTTCTCAGCGACAGCGAGGACGAATCACTGGGTAGCTCGTAATAATAAATAAATGTTACAAAAGTCAGTGGACAGAACAGACAAGATGGATTAGAGATGGACGATTTTTTGAGAAAAATGTTTTTCTTTTCTCCGCTAACCTGTTACATATTAGACTTTAGAAACAAAATGCATAAACAAAAAAATGGAAGGAGTTTATCTGAACTCAGTTAACAACATTGATGTCGTTGGGTAAACCGTTGCCGAGTAATTTTTAGAAAGACAGTGTTTTGCACATTTTATTGAAGATGATGGATCTACTTTAACATCGAAAAGTAGGATTTACAGGGTCCAGAACTAAATAATATATTTGAAGATGAATTGAACATTAACACTGAACAATATTATTGCGTTATCGTTAGATCACATGATCTAATAATTATCTTAATTCATGGGTGGATTGGTAGAGATTGGAGGCTCGGTATTCGGGTAGTTCTAAGAGCTCTTTGTAGTTTATATAGGCTTTCCACATTTTGTTCTCATACTGTTTGCTTTTTTGGATGGCGATGTATTTCTATAAGTATTGTTTTGTTAACACGGATTATATCAATTAGATTATACAGTAGAACCGGATATAACGACCCTAAGGGATTGGTGACACTTAGTCACACTAACCGGACAACGCACAAAACGAACGAATACATTGGTTCACCAACTTTTAAACGGTGTATTAGAGTTTTCATTTGCGTCGCTAAAAACGGTTAGTCGTTATAAGCGAAGTCGTTATATCCAAATTCTATTGTAATTATTATTTTGATGCGATCCATCAATACTTCTTCAAGTTAACAGCCTTTCGTTGGAAGAATTTGGAATAGATAACTTTACCGTATAATCTACAAAATGACTTGCAAGTAACTAAAATTGTCTTCAGATTGAGAAACGACCCATCATCAGTATTCATAAACATTTTAGGTTTACATGCGAATGTATTTCAAATAATTTATAAAATAAATATAGAGCGAAATTATTCTCTTAGTATATTTTCTACACGTTTTTGTATTGATTTTGGTTTATGCATTTTATATATCAAAGTATTATTACGACTGGGCATAATTATGACATTTTTAAATTACAAACTTCTGAAAACTCACTGAATAAGTTATTATACCAGTAAAGTTAGTTAACGTGTAATTTGATGGATGGTTAATGTGGGAATCGTTAAAGCCACGACGCGTCGTGAACATTGAACGGATTGGATGATTCATCCTGTTTGACCCGCACGTAACATGCCCCACAGTACATCCTCTGAGATCTGAGAACCAGATATCAATGGAAACATTTTGCAAACTTAGGACTGTGGGCACCACTAACTAACCAGGGGCAATTGGACAACAGAGAAACTGTGACTATATAGTCTACAAATATCGGCAGAGTTGTACGTGCATCAGTATTGATAAATGGTGCAAACTCACTATATTTTCCAAAGTAGCAGGTACATAGGTTCCAAAGTAGGTATGGGACAGGAAAACACGGAGGAAAATCTTTGGAGAAAAAATAATTGAATATGGATGGGTTAGATTTACATTGTTCTATGTGGCCCTTGACCAGAAAAGTGTGACGTTTGTTAGATGAACAAACGAGGAAGTAATGTGCCAATATAAGGAGACAAACATAGTAGGAGCGATAAAAGCTCAAAAGTTACGGTATTTATAACACATTGAAAGAATGCCAGAAGTAAGGATACCATAAGAAGTAATGCTACTAACGAGAACAATTGGAGGTAAAGAAGTCGGGAAAGATGCTGGAATTTAACAGATGGAACGAAAATGTAAGATATAGAAGGAAATGGAGAAATATAATCAACCAAGGCATGGCCCTACTAGACTCGCAGAGCTAAACTATATTTGTAATAACACTCGGAGTAGTTTCCACAAACACCAAAACACTTTCACTTCGCTCGACGCGCGTTTCGCCAACCAAGTTGGCATCATCCGGAGACGATTAAAACTGATCAATATTAGATCAGGTGATGAACTAGCTGATATAGTGACTTAACATTCACTATCTGTTACACTCTTTTTCAACTATCTTGGCGTGTACGTCATTACAATCGTACGGATCAAATTAATGTGCTATAATATAGCAGTTCTCGATAGATTTTTAGGGTTTAGATATTCATTACACATCGAATTTATTTTCTCGATGTTATCGGTTAACATTGACGTTTTTCGTTTACATCAATGATTAACTTTATTCTATTGTCGACACGGTCAGCACCAAGTACTTCAATGAAGTACGAATTTTTATTGCTGCCTCCTATATGTTTAGTTTTCGTATGTTGAGTTTTCGTATATGTATAAACTGATGATGTCAACATTGAGATTTTAGAAAATTTGCGCATCCCTATATCTTAGGAAAGCGGCACGATAATATAGTGGTAAGGAATTGGCTCTTCACCACTATCGAGGACTCAGTAAAATTTGGAATCAGTCCACTTCCACTTCTTATCCACTTTCCACTTCTTAAAAGAATTTTGGTCCATTGAATCGTGGTAGTCCGACTTTGACATCGTAGAAAAAAGTAATGAAACATTTTATATAAATCCACGCCTAATTCCAGCATGTAGTACAACAAAACGCTTATATTTCCTGTGTGGCCTGTTTTACAATTTTTTACACTATTATCTTGCCACGTTCTTCTAAATCCTCCTTTCGCAAAAAAACATGTTTCGGAAAGGTACACAAATTGCATGGGATATCCATTTATGATTACGTCTGATATCCTCTTATATTCTCGTGAAAATGCTATTCTTTTACTTGCGATGAGGTTGGTCTGTTGTTTGGAAACGTTTTCCTCTGTAAAAGAAAAGCCAATATTCTTTAAAATACGCCACAGACTCGTATCCGTAACATCTAAGATAGCCCTTTGCTTCACTATTTCATTAGGTAACTGTTTTAATTCTTATAAACAGGTTCATTTCCACCATCCCATTGCTCTAAAACAATTTCTAGTAAGAACATTAATTTGCTTTACATTTTTTTTATAAATATCTACTACATAATAGCGCGTAAATCGTCAGGTGTGTCTTTTTCATAATACCTAGCATTCGCCGTCACATTGCGTTCAGAAGACATTCATTTCCAACAATTTTTATTGTGCCCCACGTGCTTACAAAAGGTGAATATATTCCGTGTATAATGTATGTTGAGTATCATGTTGGCGTATTGGATGGGGAATTAGGGTGTCCCGCAAACTAGGTTCTTAAGTACTGTTGTGGATTTTGAAAGCCGACGTTGTTCCTTTATACTAAGTATACGCCTCTTCCGGTTTCAATATAAATCAGCGTACTATCTTTATATAGCATTTCAATCTTGGTATAACGCGTCATATTAGATGGCATATTGGAGCAGATGTTTGGATTGCCTGCACATTAGAGAACACGTCGACATTCATTCCGCTCAAAGGAAAGGAGTGCGATATTTCTATTTCCCTTTTATTTTTAATTTTACTTTGCTTTACAATATATTGCTAATATATTTGCTAATATAAGTAGAGTCATATAATACAGACAGACATATACGTAGCAATAAATTATAAAAGGGGCATTAAATAAGGTGATTCACCACTTGGACATTTGATTGTACCGGGTGTAACAAGATCATGGTACATCCCCCTTTTCTCCCTTAGTTTTGAAGATAGTTGATTGAAATATGGGATATCCTGTACCTACACATAATAAGCGACACTTTTTGACATACAAGTGAATTTTTTTTCACTTCTGGTTTTGATTACTAACATGGAAACCATGGTTAAATGGAAACCATGTATGTTATTGCATATTTGAATGCTGGATAATATTCTGAATCCAATAATACATAATTTATTGACGTTTCAATCATCAATATTTTTTGGGGTGAATACTTCTCTGGTCAATTTTCAATATTTTTATAAAATTTTCGTCTCCCAAGTAAGATTAAAGCATAAAATGACATATATAATGGCAGGCCCGGATTTATTAATTTGACGCCCCTAAGCAAATGTATATTTGCCGCCCCGTTTCCCCTCCTCCACCCTGATGATTTATTACAAATTAAATTGTTTAAAAAATATACGATCATTAGCGAACAAATTGTTTATTGAGAGTAAAATCAATATTGTAATGTCAAAAATGACGTTTTTAAATAAATTTGCGAAGCAGGTTTTTTGAAATCTATTTGTTTATTGTTTTGCATACTGCGGTCGGCCCTTACTTACGCGGCGCGTGGTGGAGCGCATTGGCCACCAACATAAGAAAACTAAAGGTATTAGAAAACAAATACCTACGCCTCATCACGGACTCCAATAGATACATCTCAATCAGAAACTTACACAACCTCTGCCCCGATATAGCACCAATAGCGAACTACATCGTAAACATTTCACAGAATTTCTACGAATTTAAACTAAATGAATATGAATTGAATATATCATGAATGAATATATCAAAATCTACCCATATTTAATCAACCAATGTAATATTTTTTTCATTTTTAACCATAATTTTAAACTCTTTAAGGTCTTTTAAACTATTTTAACTTGATCAATTTACTCTTTCTGTATGTTTATTTGTTTTTTAGTCATTTTTCTTTCCAAATTCTACAAAATTCACCAATTTTATTGCATTACAAGAAATCAATAAATAGAAAAACATTTTTAACTCAATTTAAATGACAAAATCAGTCATTCCATTTTCATTATTTTTATTAAAATGTCTGGAAGAGAGACAACAAAACTATTTACGAAAATTCAACTTCCTATTTATTTCCAACTTTTTCGAAGTCCATTTGGTCTACTGAAAAACCCCTCGCCCCTCTGTCAATTTACTTCGCTTTCAATTCCCGTTTAACTTACTGCGCGTGGCTGTCTGGCTGGTTCCGGGCATGGCATTATCCTTGGACGTACTTTCGCTTGTACTATTTAATTTAAAATAAAATAAAATTTTCTTTTTTCTGTTTCTTAGTGTGTCATGCATTATAGAAATATAATTTTGCCGCCCCTTAAAATCTGCCGCTCTAGGCTGCAGCCTTCTCAGCCTATTGGGAAATATGGGCCTGTATAAGGGAGAGAGATAAACATATATAGCGAATGCAGCTTTGTCTTGGGCAACGATCCCCCACAAATGTTCTAAAGCGGAAAACAATTTTGATATAGTTTATAAACGATCGTTACAGAATCAGAATTAACCAGAATACAATATTACTTTTGCATAGCCTGCTGGATATATCTGCATTGAGATCTCTTTCGAATCTGATCCAAATGGATGATAATCTCACCTGTTCATCAGGAATAGTTTCAATAAAACTAAAAAGTAATTATATCATATTATAATTAGCTATTTTATTGAAGTGAAGACTTCTTTGGCCGCATGAGAGTGATTTTTCAAGTTCGCGTCACGACACAATTTATAAAATTTTCGTCTCGCAAGTGGGATAAGCATATGATAGATATGAGGGAGCATAGAATCATTAACATTTATGTGAACACTTCAGTTACCATAAAGCCATGATATCCGCTGCACCTATACCTACCTGCCCCAATTGATGATAATGTACAAATTGAAGAAATACATTAAATATTAAATTTGTATACCACATCTTATTATTGGATGTACAGTGCCGTTCAATTGCAAGTAAACGATTTTTTTAATTAATGTGAAACAGATAGAACTGAAAAACTGCTAGAAAAACTGATAGAACTCTTCGTTTTACCCCTGATTTAATGGAACAAATTCCAGATAAATTGCGAAAAGGAGAGTCAAAGCGATCCATTGCAAAAGACTTGGGTGTAGCAGAATCTTCATTACGAAAACGTTTAAAATCTAACACCATCCCAACGTCTCTTGGGCGTTTTAGATCCACTTTTTCTGCAGAAATGCAAGAAGCACTTGCTACTCATATAAAGAATATGAATAAAATGTTTTACGGCACAACTCTTTTAGGAAGTCGAGTGCGCACTTTTGGATCGCGAGCGCACTCTTGGATGATACCTGAGCGTACTCTTGGAACCCGTTGGTTCCAAGAGGGCGCATTTGTAGAGTTAACGTTTTTTGTTTTTCTTCACATAGTTTATGTATGTAATAGTTTTTTTTTTAAATTTTATAATTAAAAAATATATAAATAAAATATAACCAAATTTTGGTGTGTCTCTTTCAACACCATTGGGACACAATAGGGAGATTGTGTCCCAATAACTAAAAACTGCGCACTCTTAGGCAACCTTCCCCTATTAACACTCTGCCTTGGCCCTCTAAGTCTCCGGATTTAAATCCGATAGAAAATGTATGGGCACAAATGGAAAAAGACATGTATAGCAGAAATTTCCGACAGCGAACGTAGAAGAACTGTGGTTGGCGATTGAAAATGCCTGGGAAAATATTGGCGAGGATTACACCAGGACACTAATATTGTCTATGAGAAACAGGCTTCGAAAAGTTATAAACGCGATTGGTGCTTGGACCAAATATTAATTCATAGTAATTTTCTTAAGTTCTCAGTTAGTTTGTTAATTTAATGAATTTTTTTACAAGATACGTCCTTACCATATAGATTTTCCTTAATAAATACTGTATATAAAATGCCGTCACCCTATAACTGACAGATACTTCAACCTAAAATAATTTTGAATGTGATCTGTTTACAAAAGCCTGCTTTGCAATGGGAAAATTTCCAAAATATCTCTCTCAATATCGGTAAAGAAGTATTCACTTCTATCACGTGTAGGGGAGACCGGGGACAATTGTAACAATTTCAGTACGATACGGCACTACTTTTTATGCATTGAAATCTATGTTTTAAAATTTGGGTATATAATTGACTTGGCTATTTAATTTATTATACTAAAGACAAGAATATACCAATCAAACTATTTACCAAATAAATAAATAATTTGTATATGAATGTTATGTGTTACATTTGTACCATCACTGGAGACAAATGTAACAAACCACGGAACAATGGTAACAAAGCATTAATATATAGAAACTACAAAAATAACACAAAATATATTTTACTTTCTCATACAAAATGGGTAACATAAAGGCAACATAAACTTAACTAACATAAACATAACAAAATTATTCTCTACAATTTATACAATAAAAAAATAAATCATCTTCATCGTCCCTGCATTCGGCGTGAGCCCAGCCCTTGCAGAGTTGACATTTCACCCATTTTTCGCTATGCCTGTCGTTAGAATAGGGTTCTAAACAATACAAACACAGAGCGTCGTCACCTTCGGATGAGCTTGACTGAATCTCCTTCTTCTTTTTCTTCGAAATAGCCCTTTTTACTTTATTCGCGTTCTTTTTTCTTATTTTAGCTGCTTCTTCCTCAAGTGCTATCTTCTCTGGTGTTTCTGTCAATATGGCTGTTTTTCTTTTTCTTCTATTTATCGTATTTTTCTTAAGGATGATGGGAGCTTTTGGAAAGGGTCTAATTCCTTGGAAGTATTTATTTCATCTGCGTGCCTAGTTGTTGAAGACTGCGACCCCTCATTTGTCGAAACATTCTCGAACACTGTTCTGCCACCATCATTTTCATTGGATGTGGATGGTGCCGCTAGTTTTGATGTTTCCGGTTCTTTGGATGTGGATGGAATAGGTTCTCCACTCCTAGAGGATTCTGGTTGACCGTCAGTAGCGGGACAATTAATTTCTGTAGCTGTCCCATCTGTTAAATCAGCATCAGTGGGATCAAATGGCTTGTCAGTCGATATAGATGGAGCAAATTCGTGTTCTTGAAAGATATCCCGATTGTAAGGGTAGATCCCAGTAACTTTAAAACCACTTAATATATTGAATGGCGTCGTAGCTTTTGGTAGTGCTTCAGCGACTAACCCAGGTAAGTCATAAATGGTCATAGTTTGTCCTGGATTATTTTTCATCCAAGCGTCCATACTGTTGTTCAGATATGCTTTAAGTGATCCATAGACACCACGGTCTAAGGGCTGCAATTTGTGAGACGTATGGGGCGGGATTGACAGGAGAACAATCCCGTTTTCTCAGCAGAAATCAATTGTTTGCAAACCCAAATGCGATCTATGGTTATCCAGTATGAGAAAAATTTTATTTTCCAGAGAAGGTTTAGTATGCTTTGCAAAATGCTTTATATAAACGAAAAAGGTGTCGGGGTCCATCCATCCAGATCCATTAGCTTCGCCGATTGAACCAGCCTCGAACATATCCCTCTCCATTACTGTCGTTAAATTGTCGCAAAATTTACTGACATTTATTTTATTAAAGTTAACAGCTCTGGCGTGACTTGTAGCCTCTGGTTCTCTTATAGATAATGTGATATTTCTCTTCATAAAATTAGAGAACCAATCTCTTGATCCCATCTTTGTAACATGCCATTGCTCTGGAACTTTAACGTTTTTGCTTATACAACATTCATACGTTAGTGAACGAACATCAGTTGGTGTAAGCCCGAAATACATATCGGCAGAATGACGTATGTCTTCACAAAATATTAATTCGTCTTCTAAAGATAATATTTTGTTATGGGAATTATAACCAACACTGGGTTCTTTGATGCCACTTTTAACCTTTTTAACATATCTATGCAGCGTTACATGACAAATTTTAAATTGCTTTGCGGCTTCCCTTACGGAGATACCTTGGTCGAGAACCAGAGAAGTTGTCTGTTGTAAGTCTATGCGAGAAGAGCCTCTCTGAGTACTTCTCACTCTCGAACGTGGCATCTTCCTGCAAGATAATATATTGACATTAATAAAAATTCAACTTTTATTATTTCGAACTCGGGGGACTTGTAACATGTTACAATCGTCTCCCAGGTGAGTGTTACAAACGTACCCAGCTTCCATATTTTTTTAAAAAATTAATTGACAGAAGAAATACTGTTTTCATCGGTAAACTAATTTTTGCAACGAATGGCGCCATGTATAAATAAGATATACGCCAAATTTAAGTTCGGCTACTGCATATTTACTTCCGATTTTAATAAAATATATAAAGTTAACACCAATTACTTACAGTTCAGGAATGCGACCTTCGACACCTGGAGATAATTGTACCACAACTGATGCCCTTAAAGTCCAACGGTGGGTACTTCAAACGTCAACGGCACGAAACACATAAGCGGCGCGAAGTTTCAATCACGCTAGCGATGGATAGGGCCCCTGCTACAATTGTACCGCGTTACAATTGTCACCGGTCTCCCCTACTGTGCTGCACGCGTATTTTTTTTATAATTTAATTTTTAGTTTGCCATTCAAGTGTGCCATACGGTTTCGATTTATTTTAATTGACCCGTATAATACTAGAGAAATCGAAATCCCGTCAAAAATACTAATTTACTAGATTTATGAGCAAATAAAGTTAATCAAAATGGTTTTTGAGGCAATACTCATTTTCTTCAAATGAAACCATATTTGTACCGTGCCATTTATTAGTACTATTAATAAGAAATTTATTAATATGTCGTATTAAAATATGCGATAAATACAAACAAAATTATGGCTAAAATACAATAGGAAAATACAATTGTTCTATTCAAATGTGAAGAAGTTATTAACTAAGGTGGCTTTGAAAACAATGAAATATTTAGCTTGTCAAATATTTGTTGGTTTATCGGTATTTTTATTGTCTTTTTTTACATTTCTTCTTAATTTTGTTCAAATGCCGCAAATTTATAGAGGGTGTTTCAATAAGAGCGCAATATTTCAACGTTCAATACAACATGTGGTTTTCCGTAGCAAATTATTTAAATATTTATTGATTTATAATGTAGACATTTGGAAGTTATAAATGCAACATCAGATCTGGTAAATGGCTGTAATCACGGCTTTGCTGGCACATGGGTACTCATTTGGCGAAATTTGAAATAACGGTGTTTCATACATATGGCCGTATTTCATTGATTCAGCTTCTAATTTCGGCCTTCAATGCCTCGGTGCTCGCTTATTGGCACAAACCTGTGACTTCAGATAACCACATAGCCAGAGGTCAAGAGGTGTTAAATTGCAATAGCGTGGCGGCCAATTCTGGTCTCCAAACCGATTGATGACGCACGACCAGGAAAATACTCGTGCAAGACCGTCAATGTTTCACGTGCGGTTATTACACTCCAGAGCATTCCAACAGCGATTAAAGTAGGCAACAAAAGTTTGCCTAAGCTAGCTTAGCTTAATTATATACAATTTAGGATACTATATACTATTTATATAAAATTGTTTTAATGTTTTGTGTTCATTTTTTGTATTATAAATCCTTCTTAACATTTTATTAGAACAAAGTTGTATTTTCTTTTAGCTGTAACTTTTACTGTATTTATCGCACATTTTAATATGACATATCAAATTTTTTTTTACTAATACCACGGTAGCAATACTGGAATTATCGGAACCATTATGGCAAACTTAAATAGATAATTAAAAATGAAATTATAAAAAAAATTGCGTTTGAAATATCAATTATGTATCTAGTATCGTTGGATTCGGTAAATTATACAGAATTCAAAAATGCATAATATACAGGGTGTTCCATTTAAAAATCGAAAGTTAGTGTCACTTCCAGGAAAACAGGAATTAAAAAAAAATCACATTTTCGAAGTTGTACAAGTTCGTTCGCTCTACTGGATGTACGCTCTCAGTCGCAGTTGTACGTTTCCTCTGGACATTGCTAGATAATTTGTCACTGTCTCTTGGCTGTGGTGTCTTAGATTTCTATAGTAATCCGGCAGCTACTTGCTTCGTCCCACAACTTCTTAAATTTCTTGTGGGTGCTGTTTTCCTTCATTTGTGATATCGCTGCAATGGGTAGTGTACTGGAAGAACCAGGCCCAAAAATAATCAGGCTGGCCGCTTTCTTCGCCAATCAGCAGCTACCTTATTGTCACTGCACTGTGAGCCTTTAAACCAATATAGGGAGATGTTATTCCTCTCGGAGCCCTCCTTTAGTCATTTTATAATGTTTTAGGGCCAATAGTGATAGTCTACTATCTGATTAGGACCCCTCGTCCTAACAACAATAATTGACCAGAAATAATTGATATGGGAATGTGTTGAAAACAATTGTTTTCATCTGTTAGAAGTTGTTTTAAGTAGAATAAGCTGTTGTGGTTCCGCATAGCGGAACCTGGGGCAAGACGGGGACGCTAAGCATTTATGTTCATAAAAATAAAACCAAACATTAAATAAATAAAATTTATTCTAAAAACCGTTGAGTATACATTCGTAACTCTCTTGGTATAAAAATATTTGGCTTAACTCTTAACAAAGAAGTTTAAAAATAATATATCTAAAAACACACGAATACACCATCTTGCCCCGGGTAAGGGGCAAGATGGGGTAGCCTACGCGGTACGATGGTGTTACGGTTTTGTTTACAAACATCACATGTGTGACTGATTTCGGCATTGTCATCTTCGTCTATCCCAAAGCAAGAATTGTGGGACCACTTTTGACATATTTGACAGGCAATCCATCCTTCAGTGGACTCCAAATACATTTCACCACAGTATAAACATTATGTGTCATCATCGGCTGTATTTAAAGAAGTAGCATGTTCGACATTCGTTTTCGTTTGAGAGATTCTTTTCTTCTCAGTCACTATTTGTTTCTTTTTTTCCGTGAAGGCATTTTTTTTGGTACCTTCAAGTTCTCTTTTATACGGTGTAGAGAGAGGTAAGAATTGCTGTCTTGCCTCGGCGGTAATTTTTTTTTCTAGATTTTACTTCTGCATTGGGATGGGCATTACCTAAGCTGGAGAATAGTGTTCAAAGCTGCTAGTCAAATCACGGGAAGCTTTTTTTGCAGGAGAAGACAAGCGAACAGTTGCACGTGGGGAGTCACATGGCGATGGGATTTTTTCTAACGGCCTTTTCTGTAACGGACTTTGGCGAGATATTGCAAACATACTCAAAGGAAGATTGTCGTCATTGTCTGAATTTTGGAAACTTGTAGGCGGAACCACATTGATTATGTTAGGCTGAATATCTGTAGAGGTCTGACAACTGGTAGATGATAGGATATCTTCATTAACTAACACCTGTGGGTGGGGAGGATAAGACCAGCTGGTAGAAGAAATTACATTGTTGATTAAGTTTGGCCGCATGTCTATAGTCAGTGTGTCGTTTTAAAAATCCTTGGGCCCAGTCGACACCAGCGAGTTTGGTTGTTGTATTAAACCTATGTTTCTTACCATTTTTGACGGCAAGTTGGTAAGCTAAACTTCTCAGTTCCATTATAGTAAGTCCAAATAATCTTGCTTCCATTTCTTTCAAATATTTGACTAATTCGTTCCCTTCATCTTTCCTAAAAACTGTTCCAATTGGCCCTAACGGCAAATCCAAATTCATTTCACCTTTGGTTTTAATTGCTTTAACGTGTCTCTCCAAAGTCGTTTGTGGTACCGAGTACTGCAGTGCAGCTTTGCGGTAACCCATTTCTCTGCTTAATACTTTTTCAACCGCTTGTTTCATATTTTCGTTTGACCACTCTCCTCTCGTTGATCTTCTGTTAGTAAATATAAAAGAAGATATTCTGCAAGTAAAAAAAATATATACTTAAGTATACAAAAATATTTCTCCATAAAAAGGATTGGAGTAAGATGGGGTACCCAACAAATATGATACCCCATCATGCCCCGAACAGGTACCCCATCTTACCCCAAATGACAATTTTTGCAAAGTTATTTTCTTACCTTTTCTTAATAAATTTAACCATCCAATGTTTTTGCCAAAAGATACTTATATCCTGGCATACTGCAGAAAAAAAAAGCAGAGTTTCCCTTAGTTTGCTGAGCACGTTTTGAAACACCATGTAGGGTAGAGGTACCAGTAAATGAACACTTAAGCAAAATTACAACTTTGAATTAATGGTATTAGTGTACCATTTGGAATTAGTTTATACACAATGTTTCTACTTGATCTTTACACAGATAATTTTGAAAAGGAGTTAAAATGACATTTCTGATAATGGCATATTGAATAAAATAATACATAGATGTAGATATTGAAAAAAATACCAGTAATTGAACATTCGATACCATGAATAAACTACCCTGATCTAATAAAAGAACTAATTAAAGAAGGTAAATCAAAGTTGCAAAATTAAAACGTTTTTATTAGTAAGGAAATGTAGATGCTTACAAATATAAAAATATTTAAACATATTTCCATATTTCTGGGCATTCATAACAGCCACTCTTTATCTGTTTGGGCCCTTCCATTACTGCTTTAATAGCAGTCTTCTTATACCATATTTGGTCGGGTGGGTTTGGCCACTTAAAATAATTTGAGCCTGATGGACTCATGGCTCGAATTTCATACTCCTCATCCGCAATACTATGCCAGGAAAATACTGTTGTTCATATTTCAGTATAACATAAGATCCTACACTAATCGAAATTTCAAATTCGTTTTGTACCCCACTCTTATGTACCGACGTTTTGGTGTATTGTGTCATTTTAGGTTTGGGCGCTTCGGGTGTCTTAGAATCTACCGTAGCAGTTTCAGTGTCTGTTGCTTTATGTTTATCTTTTTGTACGTTCTTTCTCTTTCCCTTGTTCTTATTTTTTTATTGTAGTTTTTGGTCCCTAATATGTTTTTTTGCATCTTTAAATCTTCTTTTTCTAGTCGTTCAATTCCTGGAACCAGCTGCCTATGCCTGCTTCTGAAACTGAGGCTCTCGCTCTAGAAATAATTGCAGCACAACGTTGGGTTATTTTCGGATGTCTGTTTAAGAACAACTTTAATGGTTAATGTTGTTCTTAAACAGACATCCGAAAATCACCCAACGTAGCGCTGAAATTATTTCTACGTCCAGGTCTATCGTCAACAAATGAATTTGGGAGACGCTGAACAGAGTCTTAACACACGCTGAACAGAGTCTTTCAGCTCATCGGGGTGCATGGGAGAACCCAACAAAGCTTTTTCAATTATCCATTTTTCTAACTGCGATTCCTCAGCAACGGTTAAAACTGTGCCAGGACCCATCTTTCTTATTAAAGGTACTTTGCCTTTAATTTTATTGAAAAGAGTACCCTTAGGTATTCCATATTGTCTACTAACTGCAGAAAGAGACAATCTCTTTTGCCGTATCTCCTCTAAGGCATTTTGTAGGTCATCGTCCGAATATTGAAACCTTTTGTATTTTCTAGTTCGCTTTTCCATTGTATGTCTGTAGTGAAAAAACAATCCAATTGTTAGAACACTAAAACGTTATAGTTCCTGTAGAATTTGCATTCAAAACTGTCGGTCATTTACGGGTCCACAGTGAATGAACGAAACGTAATCAGCCGTTCATTTATTGGATAGAGGCACTTCTCAAATATTGTAAGCCGAAAATTTTGAACCGCACGTAAACACTATGTATTTAGGAGTTAAAATGCTGGATTTAACAAACTTAAATTAATTCCAGTAAATGAACGGACGTGTTCATTCATTGGGTTAGCACAGGACCCAGTAAATGAACACAATTAATTGCTCATTTTCGCGCCAATACTGACATTTTGAGGTTATATCAGTTATTAAATAGTATAGAACATGGCAATAAGTATGTATAACAAGACATCACAAAGCAGTAATACGTATTATTCTTATTATTATGGATTTTTACTTACATTGATCCTTACAAGATTCGTAGAAACTGCCGGAACTGCAAAAATCGAGCATACAACACCGCCACGTTCAATCACTGGATGAAAACTAATAACTGTTTCACCCAATAAGAAAAGAGAAATTGGAGACTGCGTATTAGCCCTTAACGATAGAAACGGATATAATCAGTGCTTATAATTATTATATTACGGCTCAGTTGTTCATTTGCTGGTACCGTCCATTCACTGGTGCCTCTACCCTACTAAGCCACAAAATAAGATCACTCACACGTAGAGCTGATACATCGAACACAACTCTCGAACGGCGTGCTTCAAACTGATGATTCAGCTACGCTCGATAATGTTGTTGTCTAGTGGACTCAGGGTCAGCCCTAAAGGTGTCCGCGCACGTTAGTTTTTAGTGTAGGGGGGGTACCCCATCATACCCCATGACCCCGTCTTGCCCCAAGTTCCCCTACATGGACCATAGCAGCATACAATGATGCGCTATCTCATCATCTCTTCATCTAAAAACTAAGATTGTTTAAATTAAGGCTCTCTTGGATAAACAAATAGAATTATCCATAAACTGTCACCGATCTACCTTAAATTTTGCACACTTATAAAGCCCCATAATGGGCTCGTCACCAATGTGTTACATATCATTTTTATGGCCATTGTGCAAAAGTTATTAACATTTTTAAAATAGTTATAAAAAGTGGCGCCATTATCTCGGTTATTTATTTATCTTTATAACGCATAAAAAATTAAAGGTCTTTTTAAAACCTACAACTTCTCTGGAATCGTAATGGGAAAATACCACATCCTGAAAACTGATTTTTCTGATTTTGGTTGTTGTTTGTAAAAAGATAGGGTTAGAAATACTTATTTATCACTTATTAACCCTTCCCTATATGACGTACAACCTTCAAATACCTGCAATAAATTAAAGCAATTTTTTTTATAATGACTCGTTTAATGATCCAGTGCCCCAGAGTGTTTTCAATTAATTATGACTGCCTGAATACCGGTCTCGGATACCGATGTCAGGTGCTGAGTGGCCCAGGAAGAGCCACAAAAAAGTAAGTGTACTATACTAGGTGTTATTGATGTACAATAGGTTGGAAAAATTCAAAATTTTTATGTAATTTTGGATGCATATCTTCTGAATAATATGGAATATCAAAATACGGGTTTCAGGACGTTTTCGGAAATTTCGTTGGTAATAAGTGCCCTGAATATCATGTTTCTATCCTGCTCAGGAAAGGAATATACACGGGGTGTAAACTGAACCCCTACAAAAAATCAAAATTTCATTCTTACAGAGAATATAGGAAAACCAAAATCGAGATAAAAATTTTATACCAGGGTAGCCTATGGAGCAATACGAAAAAACAAATTTGGTCGTTTTTTGATATCTCGCTTATTTTCGATTATACGGGTTTTTTTTATTGAAATTAGGACATTTTTTTTGAAAATGCAACTCTTACCGTTTAAAAACAAAGTTATGGATTTTTTTCTTATTTTCAAGTAAGCTTACATACCTCTTATTGTCTCAGTAGCTAGAATTGTAGCTCAGTAGCAGAATCAATTCTTATACAGGGTGCCTGGTAAAACATTTAATAAGCATGAGTCACAAAAAGTCTGTAAATTTAAAAAAGCTGTGTGCAAAATCCTTAGACAAATACCTCGTAAGTCTTTTTATTTTTCTTGATCGGATGAGTATTATCATAATTACAATTTCGTTGCAATTACACGGCAAATCCCCATATAAAACATTTAAAAAACGTGCTAATGAACTGGTGGGCTAAGTATCGTCGTAACAATCAAGTCACCACTGGAAACAAAAAATGTTTTGTTTGACATTTTTGGTAATGCAGCAGCAGAATATCTAAATATTGTGTTTGTACTGTTCGTGTCGATAGTTTCGATTGAAAAATATTGTACAATTTTCATATAAACAAGTATATAATGTCACAATTGACAATAAAGGAAAGGATAAATTGTATTCGCGTGTTAAATGAGGGTTTTACGCAACATACATACTGTTGGGATATACGCCGTTAGCCAAAGTATTGTTCACAAATTAAAAAAGACGTTTGATGAAACAGGTGATGTTAGCCTTTTGTACCATGGAGAGCGAAAAAATTGAAGCTGAAAAATTGAAGCTCGAGAAGAACGTATTTTGATAAGAAATGTTCGTAGAAGTAGGAGTTAAAGTTGTAATCAAATTATAATTATGAAAATACTCATCAAGAAAAATAAAAAACCGTTTCAATATTTGTGTAAGGTTTCCCTTCGCAGGTTTAAAATCTTAAAATGATGGTTCATTTTAATTACACAGGGTCTTGCACACAGCCTATTTAAATTTACAGCTTTTTGTGACACATGCTTGTGAAATGTTTTCCCATTCACCCTGTATAAGAAATGACAATTCTAGCTACTCAGACAATTAGAGGCATATGCAAGCTTACTTAATATGAAGAAAACAATACATTACTTACTTTGTCTTTAAACAGTAAGACCCCCGTATATTTGAAAATAATCGAGATATCATAAATCGGCCAAATTAGTTTTTTCGAATTGGTCCATAGTCCTGGTAAAAAAATGTTATCTCGATTTTGGTTTTCCTAAATAGTGAAGGCATTGAAGCGTTTTGGGTCCGTTTTTTTTTACTGTGCACCGAATTGCATGAAATTTTGGAATTAGGCTCATCTTACCCTGAACTTGAAAATGTCCCGAACTGAGCCGGCACCCTGGGGAGGGTTGCCACCCCTTCTCGGTGGTGTACATTTTTTTTTTCAAAAAAACCTCAGATATTGATAGAAGGCCTCATTTTAAGCAAACAATGTTCTATAAAGTTTTTCAAGAAACTCAATACTTTTCAAGTTATTGGAAATTGAAAATTCGAAATTTTTTCACGTTTTTCATTGGTTTTTTGCAAATATCTCCAAAAATATGCATTTTAACAAAAATTTTATGATAAACAAAATTGTTGTAGATTAAAAAATGAAAAATTGGTTTTTTATAAACTGTGCAAAATTAAGCGAGATATTGAAGGTCAAAGCCTTTTTTTATTTTTCCTGAAATTTTATCGATGTGTTCAATGCCATCTAGCGGCGAGCAGATATATTTTATGCATTCTATTGAAATAGGATTTTGTAGTGCTTGAAATAAGCTTTAAAATGAGCACTGTTAAAAGTCTTTTGCACCTAAAATGAGTGAGCTGTAATGAAAAAAAGGGGAATATCTAATGATTTTTTTTAAAAATCGATGGGTTTCATAAGTGCCATTTCCACCAAAATTAAAATTAATCGTATTCCGTCTAGAATTAACTTTAGTATAAAGAGTTTGATGAATTCTAGCAGTTTGACTGCTTTACAATACGTATTTTTCAAAAAAATTACGATTTTAGAAAAAAAGAATTTTTCGAATTTTTAAAAAAATCACCTTTTTTTCATAATATCTCAAAAATGATGAAAGATACGTGAAAAAGTGTGGTGATAAAAAATGTAGGTCTTTTTCTGACAAAAAATTTGGTTTATTTTTTTATTTCTGCCACCCAAAAATTGACGGAGATATGATTGTTTAAAGAGCGCGCGGTAGCGCAATCACAGCCCCTCTCAAGCCCTTTGACCCTTCACCGTTTCAAAATAAAAGGTTTTTCACTATACATTGTAATGAAAAAAGTTGTAGCTCTTTAAATTACCATTAAAATGCTTTTCTAGAAGTTGTGATAGGATCAAAATTGAAGGAGTTATGGTCCAAAAACTAATCGTATTTTGTTCTACCTATTAAACTGAAAATTTCGGAGTGTGAATTTTTAGAGCAAAGTGAAAGTACACAGTAATAGAGACCCAAAACTGTTGTCTTATGTATATATATATACATATTATGGCCTGTTTTGCAATACTACTTGTGGAACGTGCAGTGGAGATAGCTGCCAGAATAGCCCTCCAATTCAGCCAGAAGAAGATATCGATTCTGACAGCGACTCCGAAATTGAATCATAAAGGATAATGTTTTTTTTTATAAATTATATGAAAATTATGACTATGGAATTTTTACGTATCGTCATGCTTTTATTGTAAAATATTTTACTCACAATCGGTTAGTAATTTATGGATTTCTAACCTTTGAAGTAATCGGGAAGCGACTTATTACTTACCTTACTTTCCCAGCTAGCCGGGAAAGTACTTTCCCGGCTAGCATCTGTCACTTTTCTTACCTGGAAATGTCAATGTCATTTTTGATTAAAAGATAGTTTAGAAAGAATAGAATCCACTCAACATTTAATTAATTCAGAAACAACAACAACAATAACAAAAAGAAAACTATTTGGAATTATAAATATTAATAGTTACATTGGAATTATGATTACTATTAACGGTTAAAGTAAGACGTGTTGCTCAAAATTATGAGTTTCAGAAATAGATGAAGACGCCGACGTTTCTGGATTTTCTACATGAGACAACATATTAGCAATTTTTATTTGTCCATGTAATGAATTCTCCACATATCCCTCTGCTACGGTGTTGGATTTCCAACCCCCCAACTTTTTCAACTGTAGGATGTCTCCACCTGTATTTGCTAATAATGTTGCTGAAGTACGTCTAAAACAATGTCCTATAAACCTGTTAACATTTTCCAGCTTTAAATAAGTTGCTATTTTTTTGGGAAAACTTCCTATAGCATTATGCCCAAAAGGCTGTCGTGTAATTTTACCATATCTTATTTGTAAAAAAAATCTATCAGAGTCAATGTTATTACGAAGGTCACAGTATTGCTTTATTATATTTATCCATTCCGATTTTGTAATTACAAATGTACGGGAAGAGTAGGTTTTTGTGACAGGAATCACTATTATAATTCGATTTTCTAAAATATCCAGGTCACTTATTTTCATTTTTAAAAGTTCATCGCACCTACAGGCTCCGGAAATGCCAATAATTAAAGCAACCTAAAAAAATTTAATATAACATATATTTAATATGCACTAAATAAATTAAAATTACCTTTTGAGGAAGATATTCTATCGGGGCATTGTTTAAAAATGTATCGATGTCTGCTTCAGAAAAAACACTTGCCTTTTTAGCTTGATATCCCACATTCTTCCTTTTCAAAAATGCCTTCAATTTTGCGTAATTACTAATATCAACATTATGCCTAAAGTTTAATACTGCTCGCAACATCGAATATCTTGACCATAATGTGGAGGCTTTACTTTGTTTGCTTATTTCACAAAAATAAGCAAGAAGTACCGTCTCAGAGGTATGCTGCACACCTTTAGCCACGCACCATTTACTGTATAGTTCATAGGTGTTTTCATACCTCTCCCTGCTTTTTTCAGGAATTATTCCTTCAGTAGCTCTCTCTGCAGCTACCCGCACTTCTGGTGGCGTACATTCAAATTCACTATCAGACATTTTTGTAAAATAAACACAATTTGATTATATGTACAATTAATGGCGTCGTGTATCGCCTAAATGTCACATTCAACAAACTTGTTTTGTTACCTAGCAACGATCTCACAGGTTACTTAAAATAATTCATCTTATCACATAATGAAAATGGATACAGATATTTGAAACGAAATTATTATTGGTAGATTGTGAGTATTAGAAATCCATAAACTACTAACCGATTGTGAGTAAAATAGTATACAAACCTCGCGGGAACTCATTCTAGCCTCGCGTCTGTAGTTTACCTCGGTGCTTCGCACCTCGGTAAACTACCTTGCCGCTCAGCTAAAATAGAGTACTTTCCCGCTCGGTATGTAATGTACTATTAAAATGTATTACTAATTCAATCTGGTACAGTTTCAGACCACTTGTAAGTTTATGTTTTATTCAATAAATGGTGATTTTTTACTCTATAATTAAATTTTTTTTTAATGTGTAATTCAATGTTTTAATTTAGGGTCGTTTTAAGGGTTGAAAAGATTGAGAATATGATAGTCATTTTCGAGAACGTGGAATAACATTTAATTCCTTTTTATTTCATCAAAAGTAATTTTTTTAAACAATTTTTTATCAAGGGGTTGATTTGAAGGGTCGAAAGGGGGTTGACAATTCGATAATTAAAATAGAGAACATAAACTATCATTTACTCTATACTTAATCTTTTTATGTCATACCAAATTAATTTTTTGTGATTTTTTCAATTTAGGGGTTGTTCGCAAGGGTAGTAAGGTTTTCAAGGGGTTGGAAATGATTTTAATATGAAGTGATTACAATTTCACCCCTTAATATTAGATGCGTTTTCTAGCGATAAAATGGCTCAATGTGAATTTTTCCATTAAGGGGTTGTTTTTACCCCTTAAAAATCATAGGCGCAGTTCGGGTCATTTTCATTTTTGAAGTTAAGGGTAAGATGAGCTTAATTCCAAAATTTCATGCAAATCGGTGCACAGTAAAAAAATTCGGAGGTAAGACCCTATTTTACGCTTCAATGCCTCCACTAAAATCCTCGGTTAGAATGAAATTTTAATTTTTTGTGGGGTTTTGTTTACACCCCGTATATTCCTTTTTTGAGCACGAAACATGATAATCGCGCCATTTATTATCAATGAAATTTTCAAAAACAACCGTATATTGATATTCCATATTATTCAGAAGATATATGCATCCAAAATTACATTAAAATTTTGAATTATTTCAACCTATTGGCTAGCAGTGTAGTGTATTTAGAGGCCTAAAAATAAATTATGTGTAAATAATTTTTAAGTGTGAATACTGCATTTATATTCTATAGGAATTAGGTCAATTTATCGATTAGCACTCATGCGGGAAAAAACTATTTTATAATTTACGAGCCCGGGGCACGCTTCCTAGTTATATTTCTTATTAATTTATTGTCAAGGTTTCACCGGAATTCGTACTTTGTGTACGTTTACGTGTCATGTCTTTACGAAGTAATTATATTCCGTGTATTGACTTTTCATATTTTTTTCATCCAATATCCCCTAAAAGTTTTAGTAGGCACCTAGTTCATTAACGGCTGACTAAATAATTCACGTTTAAACAACGTTCATTTAATAATTGACCGCTGACTATTCGCATGAGTAATATAATTTAATTACTTTATAACATATTCTACATATGCGACCCATAGTTCCGTTAGTAATGCAAATATTAGCTATAAATCAAATAGTCAGCACCATAGATTTCTTTGGCATATACCTAAGTTTCTGAATTATGTATTTAAACAAAAACGAAGGCTGTGCAATACGGTACCCAACTTTTTTAATTTCTGGACAGATAAAAATACATTGATAACAGATATTTTAACTAAGTCCTATCAAGACCCAAACTTATCATCACAGCTCTATTTTTTGGAACACCACCGTTGAGTAGGTAACGACCATTGAAGGCTTTCCAATACCCACCGTTGAGTAATGACGACCGCACCGACATCGACACCTCGAATAGTTATTAGTATATAAATTTCAATTTATTGATGCCAATAATAGCCAGTTGGTTTACAATCCCATTATGTATACGTATAAGGACAAAACAACAATAAAAACACTGGACATTTTAACATAGAACATCTATCAGACAAAAAATTGCCAAATGAGCTCTTTTCTTCAGCTCTTTAACTAATTTAACAAATTTTATATTGTAGTGGTGATTTTGTGGGATCACCAGATAGTGGGTAAACCACCCATGAGTGGAGACACAGTCGGGCTACTTGGTATTAATTTATTTAACACAGTACATTATCACATAGTCAACGTTCAACGCTTAAGTGTTTACTTGCTTCGACGCATCAATGCCTCAACGCATCAATACATCAATTCTTCTTGTGACCTAATTACACTACTTTATATAATGATCGAACAGGTTAGTACAGTGTGTACGTGACCCAGTTAAAAAAAAACGCATTTCTTTCCTCGCATCCGCACAATCATATGTAGTCTTTTCATATATACTTGCATCAAACTTTCGCGTAAACCCCCCTCGATTTTTATAACCGGGTTGCACTTGACTTAAATTCAATATAGGCACAGGGTCACAAGCACAAAAAAACGTCCGTTTTTTTTAAGGTTTTCCTTGTCCGTCAAATTCAGAGAACTAATGTGTAAATTCATGAGATCACACGAGATCACATGAGATCACCCAGTTTTTTTTGACGTGTACGTCAAATGTTTGAGTGGTGTTAGTACGACTGTGAACGACGCAATATCTAGGTACTCAATATCTAAGCACGGACGAAATCTTTGCTCCCTGAATGATTAAATATTTTTTTAAAGAGATTTTCAAGTGTTTAAAAAACTCCGTGAAAATAAAAGACAATAGTTAATAACTGAATAACATACTACAGAAAGATATATAGTCATAGTTTAACAAAATTCGAGTACATTTTTATATTAGACATTTCGTACATGTTTTCTTCAGGCAATAATGGTCCTCCTACTGTAATCTGTTTCCGTAGTTTCATAAAACAGATAAATATACACTGCGCAACTTATTTAACGCACAACCAAAAAGTTAACTCAAATTTGACGTTATGTATTTCCGACAATTTTTGTTCGTTTTGGTCGATTTTTTTTCAAATTGTAGGTTTTTCTCTTAGGAATATCACTGTCTTAGTTGTTTTGGTAAAACGAATGATTTTGATATTATACCAGGTGCTATAAAAATGTTAGCCAATTTAAAGCCTCATGTTTTTTCTACATTTTCTTTTTTTATTCATTTGTTTATCTCTGTTACTTCATGAAATATCCAATTTTTGAGTTGACGTGATTTTTATTAAATTTATTAACTTTCTTTTTTGTCAAGTGCTTATTATTTATTACTCATTATACTGTTCGAAATACATTGTCGAAATTTAACCGACCATCTAATCCCAAACAAATTTTAATATCCACATTGTGATAAATATATAAACAAAACATATTCCACGATCTAAATAAAAAATATATAACGGTAGTAATGGTAAAACTGGAAATGTCTCCGAGAGCATAGCTTAATTTACAACAAAACGGCCTCCTCCTTCACGCAGTCCGGCTTCTCCTCCAACACTGTCCACCCCTCATCCTCGTCCACCTCCCCCATATCCATATGCCGCTTCCAGTGCTTTCGTATAGTTTGTTTCCACATGGTCTCTAATCCGCAAGAGGTACACTTAAACGCTGAGGACACTCTGGGACATTGCCGAATTGTCGAAAATACATAACGTCAAATTTGAGTTAACTTTTTGGTTGTGCGTTAAATAAGTTGCGCAGTGTATATTATACCGGGTGCCTACGATATTACTA
The DNA here is from genome assembly GCA_964058915.1 of Tetropium fuscum. Lineage (NCBI taxonomy): Eukaryota > Metazoa > Arthropoda > Insecta > Coleoptera > Cerambycidae > Tetropium > Tetropium fuscum. The sequence goes on from CAXKVY010000133.1 coordinate 1,008,256, forward strand.
GCCAGCCTAGAATATAAATTTAAGATTCAATACAGGGTGTTCCATTAAAAATATCGAAGTAATTTGAGCCTGAAAATCACTTTTGATAGTACTTCCGGTACAGCCGGAAATGAAATTTGTATGACTTTATCAAATTTTACTCCACAAAAAATTTAAATTACCGTATCAGATTTGTTCCTACATTCATTTGTTTTATGTCAAAATGAAGAAATTTATCATTGATATGACATTTTCAGCCGCCATTTTCTCGAAAACTGTCAAAGATAGATAGATATAGGGTATTCTACATGTTTTGGATCCAGAATTTTCTGGGCAATCTAAATGTCTAATAATATATAGGGTGTTCCATTAAAAATAACAAAGTTTATACTGTTTCCGGTTAAACCGGAAATGACAGTCAGATATTGAAGCAATCAAACTATGAGCCATTGTTAACCATACAACATACCAAAATTTTAAATTGATATCTTTTTTTACAAAGAAGTTATAGGCTGGCTAGTAATACCGTAGGCACCCGGTATACTTATATTTTTTAAACGGCCTTCAAATGATGATCGTCAAACTTAACCGTAATAGGTCCTGTAGGAGTCATAGGAGCAGTCCATAGTAAGACAGGAAATCCGTTAATTATAATAAGTTATACAATGAACGAAACATCTAATGGTCACATTTATATGATTTTATTATATCATAATTTATCATTGTATATCATCAGTAGTGACATACAGTATTATAAAGTAGCAATTTGCTAGATATTTTTGGGAATACTTTAAAAATATAAAATGTTAAAGAATTAGAATTATTGAAACAATGAATGATATTATGAATCTTAATCGTTTTTCGTACCGGTGCCTACCTAATCTATAGCAATAAATTCTGAAAAAAAATGTTAACAACATTGTTGCAATAATATTTTTTTTACCACCAAGTTGACAACAAATCTGTATAAAGTTGACTTTTATACGTTTTTCCCCCTGAAATAAATTGTTCACAGCCCTTAGTACTGCTGAAGAGAGACATCATTTTACTGTATTTTACATATAAAATTAATTAAATTTGAATAGCTACATATCTTTGAAAACATAATTCACTAAGACGGAAGGTCATAAAGATTTAGAATTGAAATTCACGTGAATAGAAATCCTTAAATCTGGATGTAACTTCTGTATCTTTTATTTATTTATTTATTTATTTATTTATTTATTTATTTATTTATTTATTTATTTATTTATTTATTTATTTATTTATTTATTTATTTATTTATTTATTTATTTATTTATTTATTTATTTATTTATTTATTTATTTATTTATTTATTTATTTATTTATTTATTTATTTATTTATTTATTTATTTATTTATTTATTTATTTATTTATTTATTTATTTATTTATTTATTTATTTATTTATTTATTTATTTATTTATTTATTTATTTATTTATTTATTTATTTATTTATTTATTTATTTATTTATTTATTTATTTATTTATTTATTTATTTATTTATTTATTTATTTATTTATTTATTTATTTATTTATTTATTTATTTATTTATTTATTTATTTATTTATTTATTTATTTATTTATTTATTTATTTATTTATTTATTTATTTATTTATTTATTTATTTATTTATTTATTTATTTATTTATTTATTTATTTATTTATTTATTTATTTATTTATTTATTTATTTATTTATTTATTTATTTATTTATTTATTTATTTATTTATTTATTTATTTATTTATTTATTTATTTATTTATTTATTTATTTATTTATTTATTTATTTATTTATTTATTTATTTATTTATTTATTTATTTATTTATTTATTTATTTATTTATTTATTTATTTATTTATTTATTTATTTATTTATTTATTTATTTATTTATTTATTTATTTATTTATTTATTTATTTATTTATTTATTTATTTATTTATTTATTTATTTATTTATTTATTTATTTATTTATTTATTTATTTATTTATTTATTTATTTATTTATTTATTTATTTATTTATTTATTTATTTATTTATTTATTTATTTATTTATTTATTTATTTATTTATTTATTTATTTATTTATTTATTTATTTATTTATTTATTTATTTATTTATTTATTTATTTATTTATTTATTTATTTATTTATTTATTTATTTATTTATTTATTTATTTATTTATTTATTTATTTATTTATTTATTTATTTATTTATTTATTTATTTATTTATTTATTTATTTATTTATTTATTTATTTATTTATTTATTTATTTATTTATTTATTTATTTATTTATTTATTTATTTATTTATTTATTTATTTATTTATTTATTTATTTATTTATTTATTTATTTATTTATTTATTTATTTATTTATTTATTTATTTATTTATTTATTTATTTATTTATTTATTTATTTATTTATTTATTTATTTATTTATTTATTTATTTATTTATTTATTTATTTATTTATTTATTTATTTATTTATTTATTTATTTATTTATTTATTTATTTATTTATTTATTTATTTATTTATTTATTTATTTATTTATTTATTTATTTATTTATTTATTTATTTATTTATTTATTTATTTATTTATTTATTTATTTATTTATTTATTTATTTATTTATTTATTTATTTATTTATTTATTTATTTATTTATTTATTTATTTATTTATTTATTTATTTATTTATTTATTTATTTATTTATTTATTTATTTATTTATTTATTTATTTATTTATTTATTTATTTATTTATTTATTTATTTATTTATTTATTTATTTATTTATTTATTTATTTATTTATTTATTTATTTATTTATTTATTTATTTATTTATTTATTTATTTATTTATTTATTTATTTATTTATTTATTTATTTATTTATTTATTTATTTATTTATTTATTTATTTATTTATTTATTTATTTATTTATTTATTTATTTATTTATTTATTTATTTATTTATTTATTTATTTATTTATTTATTTATTTATTTATTTATTTATTTATTTATTTATTTATTTATTTATTTATTTATTTATTTATTTATTTATTTATTTATTTATTTATTTATTTATTTATTTATTTATTTATTTATTTATTTATTTATTTATTTATTTATTTATTTATTTATTTATTTATTTATTTATTTATTTATTTATTATTTATTTATTTATTTATTTATTTATTTATTTATTTATTTATACGTAGCGGGCCATCCAAGAGACAAACAGTAATGTCCAGTTACAGGGTGACACTGCTGCAGGTTATATGGGAATAGTAACCAAACGAGGTCGTGACTAGACAGCGTTTTCATATTGCGCGATACGATATCGTCGTCGGATAGTAACGATATCCGACAGCAGAAATTTCATTTCTAACCATCCTCCCTAGTCCCACCGCCTGACGAGTCCTGGCGATGTGACCGCTTGGGCGGGTTCGTTGAGTTTATGTCACGTGACCGGAAATGTGCAGGTGAAATATAGTCATTTTATGCAAAAATGGGCAACGATTTCGACTGTTGAAAACCGCCAAATTTAAAATTTATAGTGCAAGTGGGATCCCTGAGGAACTCCTGATGATACGTTCTATAATGATAATTATAGATTTAAAATTATTTAATGCAACATATTGAGTTATACCAGATTAGTAACAATTTTTCAGACTTTCAGAAAAATAGGTACATATTTAAAATCTGTCTTTCATACAATTAAAGATGTCTTGAACAAAAAGTGCAAGATTAGTTACTACTACCAAGGATTTTTATAAAATCCATGCTGAAAAACAGTTACGTGATTTTTAACTGGAAAGAACAATTCCTCTGAAATAATAGCCTCAAAAACTATACCAAAAAGGCAAAGCAGTGAAAACGGTCTGTAATTACCTACATCACTCTTATCCCCAGATTTAAATGATTTAAATACTGGTACAACTTGTGCAATTTTCCATTTATGCGGAAATATGTTTTTAGTTAAAGATTTAAAAAACAATATATAGAAGTTCAACCAAACTATGACAGCAATACGTTAAGAAAATTGCGTGACTTCTTCTGGATAGCCCAACTTCTGCAAACTTTTCTACCTAAATAAAGAAAGAGAAAAACCTGTATTTTTTCTCGGCTAAAACACCTATTGACTGGACTATAATTTTTTTACCGGGATTCTGCAACCACAATGCATTCTGTAACTTATTCTGTTCCATCCTGTTTGACACATCTGATAAGGAAAAAAATAAGGCTGTATATTCTAATATGTATACTTTTGATATGTGATTAGAAACAACATTCATGGAAACTTCTCCATGAGCGACTTTTATTTTCTGCCATTGCAGACTTATGCAAACTTTTTTACGTAAATAACGAAAGGGAAAACTATATTTTTCCCGGATTACATACCTATTGACATTGACTGAACTATAAAAATGTGTACTTACACCGGAATGATGTAACCACATGGTATTCTGAAACTTATTCCTGTTTGACACATCTGATATGGAAGAAAATATCTGTCTCTTCTAATATGTATACTTTTGATCTCTGATTACAAACACTCGGATAGACGGTTACTACGTTTATTGTAGATCATTTTTGGGACACGTGTCTGTACTCCTGACCGGATGTGTACGCGCACCTTCCGAAATATCGGAATAGAAAAATAAAAAGGATGCGCGAACATGTGGAGGTTGTGGTTGATATATTATTGCGAGAAAGAGGCACATGTTAGTGTATTTCGAGTGCCTGAAAAGTACAGTAAGTTAAAGTATAGACAGATGCGACTCGGGTAACACATGTGCACGTGGCGGCGAAGCATCTTCCGCCTTCCTCTTCTTACACGGCGATGCTACCTGCTCATATGTACCAATATTATGTGGGTTGGCCCAGTTGTTTAACGATATATGGAAATGATGGATGGAGATTTAAAGACTTTATCTAATAAATCAATATTTTTTTGGATTAATAAGCGAATTTTCTTCAATATCCATCTAAACTATAGCCTGTTTTATTATCGTTCACTAGATTTTTTGAGTGCTGAATCCGGATCTGGAGTTATCCAACAAAATTTCCAGGTGCGGTTTTGAGATAATTGCAAAAACAGCGAAATGGTCGCACTTTTTTTAGGTTTTCGCTTATAATTTCTATTTTGTTTTTCAAATTAAAAAAAATTAAAAAAATATATGATGTGAAATATATGTGAAAAAATGACTTATACTTTTTAATGTAGAATAAATTTTCCACAATTTGAGCTCAAGAAGTAGCCTTATAGGTCTAGTAGTTCCTGATATACCGCACTTAAAATTTTGGCATTTTTTTATAAAAAGTGAATTTTAAATTTTAGATCAACTTCTGAGCCAAATATTTGGGGAAATGCTGATTCTACGAGGAAATTCGTTAGGAGTGGCGTTGTACCCAATCTGTTTAGCACCGAACTACGCCTGGAGACCCAATGGTTAGACTCATAATTTTCTAAAAATTGAAAAATTTATTTAAGACTTAAGAATGTGTGATCAATATTTCACCCAATATTTGGCTCAAAATTTGACCCAACAGAAAAAACACTTTGGAAAAAATTACCGATTCTTGAAGTGCTGTTTTTTTTGTTTTTTGCGATAACTCGACTCTCCCTCATGATACGAAAATTATAATTATACACTGTATTAGGTCCATTCCTATTTTTACTATGTTTAATACATACTTCTGACTTATTTCAATATACAAAATTTGCCGAAACCTTAGGTTATGCTGATGACACTGAATTATTATATTCTTTCTCCATAAAAGACATTCACAATTAATAAAAAAATATTAACAGTGAAAAATATTAACAGTTATTTACGATATAGATATCAACTATATCAAACTATGCTTCTAGTAAAACTTGAAACATGTCCTAGATAAATGTGCTTTAATTTTTTTTTGCTCCAATAAGAAGCGGGACTACATAGTAAACAACTTAAAACTTAAAATAAATGACCGATAGGCGTGTCCATCAAGGTCGGCGACTCCAGCGCTCGCTGTGGCACTTTTCCGAAACATTGAATTGAAATGTTCTCGTGATCCGTTAGCCCCGGATAAATCCTTAACGGTCGTCTATCCAAAGAGATTAAGAAACAAAATTTAGAAAAAAATAGCAAAAGCTGCGGGATTCGAACACACAACCCCCGGTACACGCTTTACCACTGTGAACTGCTTTGAAGCCCGTGCGAAGTACGATTTTCATCTGCGGAAATTCATGTTTTATTTAAATTTGGAGTTCAGATGATAAACATGTATAACAGTATCAACTATTATCTTACCTTGATGAATGGTAGGGGAAAAGAGCGATGGTACTGCTCGGCCTCCTCTTATCGAGGTCACATCTCTAGCCAATGATATTGGCGCGCCTTGTTGAACAATGAAAAATTATACGTTTTTATCAGTCTGATTAAACGCAGTTTATGAATAACTCGACAATTGCCATAAAAGCACGTGCTGCACAAGCACACGAATAGGGCACTAACCGGCCGCCAGACGGCGCTAGTAATCGATCTGCAAATAGGCTATACTAAGTTTTGTGAATAATGTATAGACATTAGTTTTACTCACTGCTGGCCAATAGGTTGGAATAATTCAAATTTTTAGGGTAAGTTTCGATACATATATCTTCTGAACGATATGGAATATCAAAATACGGATTTCAGGACGTTTTTGGAAATTTCATCGACAAAAACTGGTCTGAATATCAATTTTCCATTATGCTCAAAAAAGGAATATACGGGGGTGTAAACTAAACCCCTAAAAAAATCAAAATTTCATTCTTACCGAGAATTTAGGAAAACCAAAATCGAGTTAAATTTTTTATACCGGGGTAATCTATGGACCAATTCGAAAAAACAAATTTGGCCGATTTTTGATATCTCGCTTATTTTTGAATATACGGCGTTTTTATTGAAATTAGGACAATTTTTTGGAAATGTATCTCTTACTTTTTAAAAACAAAGTAAGTAATGGATTTTTTTCTTATTTTCAAGTAAGCTTACATGCCTCTAGCTGCCTCAGTAGCTAGAATTGACATTTCTTATACAGGGTGCCTGCGAAAACATTTAATAAGCATGTGTCACGAAAAATCTGTATATTTAAATAAACTGTGTGCAGAACCCTGTATGATTAAAATGAACGATAATTTTAAAATTTTAAAACTGTGAAGGGAAACCTTAGAAAAATATCTCGAAACGGTTTTTTATTTTTCTTGATCGGATGAGTATTATCATAATTTACAGTTTCGTTGTAATTACACGGTAAATCCCTATATAAAACATTTAAAAAACTTGCGGTAGTAACGATTAGCTGGTGGGCTAAGTATTGTAACAATCAAGTCACCACTGGAAACAAAAAATGCTGTGTTTGACATTTGGTAATGCAGCAGAATATCTACATATTGCGTTTATACTGTTCATGTCGATAGTTTCGATTGAAAAATATTGCATTTTCATATAAACAAGTGTATAATGGCACAATTAACAACAAGAGAAAGGAGAAATTGTATTCGCCTATTAAATGAGGGTTTCACGCAACATACTGTTGCTAGGATATACGGCGTTAGCCAAAGTATGGTTCACAAATTGAAAAAGAGATTTGATGAAACAGGAGATGTTAACCTTTTGTACCATGGAGGGCGAATAAAAAAGATTGGTGCTCGAGAAGAACGGATTTTGATAAGAGATGTTCGTAGGAATAGGAATCAAAGTTCGAGAAAAATTAGCGATACATTTAGAAACCAAACAAGAGTTTTAGTCTCAAATCGCACAATAAGAAGAACGATTAATCGCAACAACTTAAGGTAAGTCTACAACAGTGAATCGTGTTGTTATCCTACTTATGACATGAAACAAATTCTATAAATCTGAAAATGTAGAGGCTTGTACCGAAAAAAACTTAAATTTTTTTATCAATTTTCATTTAAAATTAAATTTACATACATGTTAAAAGAATCAAGGATTATTTTTGTTTTTATGCCACTGTGTAATCCTAATACCCTAATACCCAAATGTAATTTTTCTAGAGCCAGACGTCGAGCAAAATGCATACGCTTGCTTCCCCGCCATCGGACAGCTCGGTTGGCGTGGGTTCGTAATCGTTTGCATTGGAGTGAAGAGTGGAAAAATTGCCTTTTCACCGATGAAAGTAGATTTAACCTTATTTATTCTGATGGCAGAATTTTAGTGTGGCGGGAGCCTAACTGTAGATATGCCGAAAAAAATATGGTAGCTCAGGAGGCTTTTGGTGGAGGAGGTATTACTGTTTGGGCCGGAGTGAAATGGAATGGTAAAACAGAATTGTTTATTACCCGCGACACTGTTACAGCTCAACGCTACAGGGACAATATTTTAATTCCAATAGTTATTCCCTATGCGGATAATTATGGAGAAGAATTTGTTTTAATCGACGACAATGCCCGACCTCATCGGGCCCATATTGTTAACCAGATTTTGGAAGCAAACCAGGTGCATAGGATGGATTGGCCTGCAAAATCACCCGATCTAAATCTGATTGAGAATGTTTGGTCTTACTTAAAATTGTTGGTAGTTTCAAGGCCCAATTCACCTGAAACTTCTGTCTCAAGCCATTGAGGAGGAGTGGGAAAATGTCCCACAAAATTATATCAATAACCTAGTCTTAAGTATGCCAAACAGATGTCGGGAAGTTTATAATAACAGAGGAGGGCCTAGTCGATATTAAACTACCTCTTCTAGCTTGCTAAGATTTATATTAATTATTCTAATAAAATTAAGATAGGAACCTGCAAACCATTTTTCAAACTTCTCAAAGGTCAAATTGAAGAATTTCGATTACTAAATGTAATCCAGTGGTGACTTGATTGTTACAATACTTAGCCCACCAGCTAATCGTTACTACCGCAAGTTTTTTAAATGTTTTATATAGGGATTTACCGTGTAATTACAACGAAACTGTAAATTATGATAATACTCATCCGATCAAGAAAAATAAAAAACCGTTTCGAGATATTTTTCTAAGGTTTCCCTTCACAGTTTTAAAATTTTAAAATTATCGTTCATTTTAATCATACAGGGTTCTGCACACAGTTTATTTAAATATACAGATTTTTCGTGACACATGCTTATTAAATGTTTTCGCAGGCACCCTGTATAAGAAATGTCAATTCTAGCTACTGAGGCAGCTAGAGGCATGTAAGCTTACTTGAAAATAAGAAAAAAATCCATTACTTACTTTGTTTTTAAAAAGTAAGAGATACATTTCCAAAAAATTGTCCTAATTTCAATAAAAACGGCGTATATTCAAAAATAAGCGAGATATCAAAAATCGGCCAAATTTGTTTTTTCGAATTGGTCCATAGATTACCCCGGTATAAAAAATTTAACTCGATTTTGGTTTTCCTAAATTCTCGGTAAGAATGAAATTTTGATTTTTTTAGGGGTTTAGTTTACACCCCCGTATATTCCTTTTTTGAGCATAATGGAAAATTGATATTCAGACCAGTTTTTGTCGATGAAATTTCCAAAAACGTCGTGAAATCCGTATTTTGATATTCCATATCGTTCAGAAGATATATGTATCGAAACTTACCCTAAAAATTTGAATTATTCCAACCTATTGGCCAGCAGTGTATTTGATATTAATTTAATATTTTATGTCCATGTTTCATTTCTTTTTATTTTATATTAAAAATTAAAACAGTTATCAATATAGTTAATTTAACGTAAGATAAAAACAGAGAAAAACACTACTAAGGGGAAAAATGAAAACTAAATGAAAATGAAATTATAGGGAAATATTACGTATATAAAGCAAGATTTGTAATTTATCGGAATCGAAGCAATTAAACAGAATCGGAATTAACTAAATAAAATTAACACTTACTTTATTCGTTTCAGAAACTTTCGGGGTTTGGATTGTCACACTACAATGTGGACGATTTACAATGCGAAATTATTAATGAAATATTCATAACCTGGAAGGTGTGTATTTCATGCTGATACACATCGTGTTCGGAGGTGTCCCATCATCTACCTGTTTCGAAGATAAAATTTAAAATTATTTTTTCTGGCCGTTTTATTATATCTTAGGCGTGTCACTATTTTAACAAAAGGACAGAACCCGTGCATGATAAAATAATAATAGAGTTGTATTGATTCGTTTTTTAAGATAAGTATTTAGGTTCTACCTTATATCTAATTTATGTAAATCATATTTTTCATATGCGATTCTATATATAAATAAGGACAGGCCTGTGGTGCTATATTCGTTCATTTTTTTAGTATCTAATATATGTAGGTACCATGTACTACCCCTCCTTTCAGTTCGTGCTAGAAACCCCATTACCCACACTTGAACATATTTTTGTTTTTTTTATTGCTGGATCTACTTAGTACACCACCCTAGTTAGGCGGTTTTTTCGGAAGCGTATAGGCATCGTTTTTCAGGCCGACACGAGTAAAATGCACAGCTTTTTGTCAGTTTTGACAAATTTCTACGTATATGCCGGAGCAGGCCGCCTTTCCAATTTTAAGCTTCCTGCTGGGGCTGTCACCATAATTGAGTTACGACACGACTACTACTTATCAACTGGAGAAACTAAATAACTCGTTGGTCCGTACATAATATAAATAGTATGTGTATTTTTTTAAACACTATAACAATAATTTTTTTAAATAAAATTGCAGTAATAGGTATCAATACGCAAATTTAATAGTATTAATATACAGAGTAGATATTAGGCCGGCCTTCGGTATCGTCATAGAACTTTATGTAACGCGCATACAATATAAATATCCTTATCAGGTGTCATGACTACGATTTAAGTGGGCCGAGCGGGATTATTGCTCTTTCCACTAAGCATTTATTTATGCATGGAAAAAGATACCTATAAGGTAAATAAACATTTTTAAATGTTTGTTTTAAACTAAATAGAAGATTAACAGTCAGATATAGGGTCTTATTCTTGAAAATAACTACTGTATAACAAAAAAGGTATCAAGCTGAGTTTTGTCTACTCTAACCCCATACTGGGGTCAAAGTAGACCAAGTAATTATCGACTTATCATGCAGGGGTGACTATGAGACAATAATAAAATACAATTTATTTTTATGTTATTCTTTCATATGTAACTTGTTAGTAAACATCATAAATACATTGGAAAGTCTACATTAAATTTTAAATTATTTACTGTTTTTTGAGTCCCACGAACCGCAGCAGAAGGCGTTGGTTTCGAAATAATTTCATATAGTTCAATCTGAAATATATCTTCTATTTGGGGGCGACTAAAGTGATCCCCCTACACATTAAAAAAATTAATTCTTGCCATACCCAAAATGCAAGGTCAATGTAACATTTCAATGGATTAATGGATATTTGGCGGTCTAGTTTCCTGTATCTTTCCCGTTACTTTTCCGACGATGGTCTCCATCGTGCTGATCGAAGTGGACTATCGACTGTCGCTTCCTCGACTTCTAATTTACTTTCGATCTGGAGGAGTGCCTATATTTATTCCTCTGCAGGTTTTGTAGTCCCAGTTTCTGAAGTGATCGTTGTATATCTCTCGACTATTCGTATATCTCTCCGTAGTTCATTTCATGAGACGTCAGTGACTCTGCTGGGACTTCAGCGTGGTGTCTATGTCGTTGGGTTCTTTCGCGGCGCCTATCCTGGCCTATTTTTCCCTAGCATGTTTTTGAAAAATTAAATATGACTGTCTGTTCGAACTTCTATGTTGGCAGTATTCGTAGTCCAAGCTTTTTATTTTGGACTTTTGGTGCCAAGTTCGTGACATTCGAAAAAAGTTTTTGTATTGCGTTTATTTGGAGGTCTTGGTCCTAATAACTAGTTTAGTAAAAGAACAGGTTGCCGAGATACAGACGCTTAAATACAGAACATACATGTTCTGGTATACTGTATTTATAAAAATTAGTGTTTTTCTTGTGCTCGTTTCCACGCCACCTAGCGGTAGAGTATTCCTCTATAGACCTAATCCACTTTCTTGTCGTTACAACTGTTCTAATGTGTGTATTTACATAATATGCTTTGCTAATTTCACATTCGGTTTTTTTAAGGAATAAGATTGAGCAATTCCGGCTGATCAAACTGTCCGGCTGGTTCTTGTTCATTGTCTATTTCTTCGACATTTTCATCGGTCTTTAATTCTTCTAATCGATAAATAATCGATATCTTCGTCATCCCCTGGATCTTCTATAATAGTTTCAGAATTTGAAGACGCTCTTCCCTGGCGCAAACCACGCACTACTGAATAGTGTAATCCTGCTTTTCGCAGGCTTAGCTGCAGGCTCAGCTGCAGGCTGCGTTGCAAACTCTCCTACATTTACCAGAAATCATCTTCAATAAATCTTGGGGGCGTCTTGCAGCATAGGAATCGGCATAAGTCCATTGGGCGACTGCTTCCAACCTCAGTCAGTGGGTGATTTTTCGTTACCATACCATTTTAGACTTGTAGGTAGGTAAGAAATGAGTGCATGCGAGCTGCATCTTCTGTTGGAGAAAGATATGCAAGATTAAATAAGCTCTTTATTATAGACTGCGCAAAGAATTGGTGTCTATAGATGTGTAGTGATGTGTCGTCGCTCTTTGCCCCATAAAGTGCCATAAGAAATTTAATTCCAGCGTTGGTTATATTTTCTGTAGTTGCATGTTGGTCTTTATAGCAGTACATAGCGATTTTCAAGCTTGGCTGATTGCTTAAAGCCTTAAGGAACTTCATCTTACCCTGCCTGTAGACTGTTGAAGTGGTGTTGCACTCACTAAAAGGTTTTCTTTCACAGCCGGGTCCAAGTGTGATGCAGCGGGTAAATAGAGTGTAGCGGGTGAATAGTCATAACCAGGTGATTGACCCCATCCCGGGTACTATCTGATGCTATTGTCCAATAGAGAACAGTCCCATAATTTCCAATTCCGAACTTAATGAAAACGTTGGGGTGTTGTTTGTGGGTGTCCAATAGTGCTACACCCAATTTATCCAACAAAAAACCCTGTGGAATTTTGGAGGGGGACGAAAAACCTCAAAATTTTTGTACTTCTTTCAGTTTTTTCGAAATATTTCGAAAACGGTTGATTTAGCGGACAAATTCAAATTAGTAGATTGTAGAGGATTAAATTTCTTATAATTTCTACTATTAAAACGTAAAAAACGGCTAACAATGCTGGTGTTCAATTTGTATTTTCCGATTTGCAACATTTTTAAAGGAGTGGTATCTACTTCATTTATCGGACAACTCAAACAGCTAGCAAGCTATGGAAATCGAAGATTACACGTCATAAACTGACAACTGTGTCATTAGTTTTTGTTGACAGTCCAGCAATAATTAGTGAATAATGGAACGCCAAACCAGAAATTTAACTCGTGATGAATGTGTTGAGGCAGCTACATTACATGGTGAAGGGTGGAGTTACAACCGCATAGCTGGAAGGTTGGGAGTGTCTCACACAACTATAGCGAGCGCAATTCAAAGGTACGCGGAAACAGGAGAACATTCCAGACGGGCCGGTCAAGGTAGATCTCGTGTTACCTCTGCTATCCAGGATCGCTTTTTAAGAGTAAATGCTGTAAGACAACGATTTATAACTGCAACACATTTAAGAGCACAACTTCAAGACGCAGGTGGTCCACTCACATGCGTTCAAACTATACGCCGACGACTGAGGGAGGCAAATTTAAGACCCAGGATTGCTGCTCGAGGACCCGCATTAACAGTAGATCTTCGAAGAGCCAGATTGAATTTTGCCAATGAGCATGTTAATTAGATGGAAGCAGATTGGGAACGTATTCTTTGGACTGATGAGTCAAGGTTCAGTTTGTATAATTGTGACAGACGTAATCGCGTCTACCGAAGACCCGATGAGCGATACAGTCAATGCAATTTTTTGCACACAACTTTATATGGAGGTGGATCCGTCATGGTGTGGGGCGGAATATCTTTGACTGGGCGAACGGACTTGGTAACTGTGAATGGAAATCTCAATTCTGACAGATACATCACAGACATTCTTGAAGCACATGTTTTGCCTTATGCCCCCTATATATGACCCAATTTTTTACTTATGCAAGACAATGCGCGTCCCCACACGAGTCTTATCGTGAGAAATTATCTTGAAGAAGTAGGAATTGATCACATAGACTGGCCAGCCCGTAGCCCCGACCTTAACCCCATTGAACATGTTTGGGATTTTCTCGGTCGGCGGTGACGAAGTGAGGGACGACAACCCCAAAATTTACAAGAATTGGAAGGACGCCTAGTCGAATTATGGAATGGCCTAGATCAGAACCTAATCAGAACTTTGGTTTTAAGTATGAACCAAAGATGTCGGGAGGTCATTCGCGGAAGGGGTGGAAACACCAGATACTAATTCGCTATTTACTTTTGTTTTGCTTCCTGTTATTCGTTGTTTTATTGAGTTAAGTGGACGTATACAAATGGAAGTAGATACCACAACTCGATTAAAAATGTTGCAAAATGGAAAATAATTGTTGAGAACCATTGTAACATGATGCCATTAAATATTCAATAGGACTCAGGTTGGGAGAAGCTGCTGTCTACGGAATGGTAACGTAATTACCAATATCCACCTATTTTTAGTTACTATTTGGAAATCTCTAACAACGCTGTAGTTATTGACATTATTGTAATACAATATTAGATTTATGATCTTTATATATCGAGTAAAAACTATCTATGTTGTACACGAGTCTTGGTGGAGATGAACAACTTAATTTTATGTCTGCTATTTATGTCTGCCTTGCGCTTCTATACTCATAGAAAATGAAAGTGGGTAAAACCAAGTCAAGATCAGATAACGCAATACGGTGAGACTGATATTATCATATAATCTAGTCGCCAGATCCTGAAGAGTAGAGATCAGGATGACTACTTATTACCTCTTAGCAATCCTTGCGCGTGTCAGCTTAACGGTATATGAGCCTATACATTTCATTTTCATAACAGCCGTAACTAAAGAAGGATATTTTCCCAGAATTAATAAACCTGTTGAAGGTAAGAGCGGTATATTATTTTTAGGTGGAGAATATGGCTACATAGTACATAGGCGCTTATAGATTGCGAGGTTACCATGTTATAGGAATAGGAAGTACCTATATTTGAAGGATACAGGAATAAGAGAAGGATTGTGTCAAAGCAAACATTTTAAGAACATTTTAATACTTATTCTGTTTTAGTAAATTAGACAAAAATATTAATAAAAAATAGTTGAAACAGATATTTCACAGAAATATTTTTTTATTAATGAAGAACTGAAGACAAAATATGTCTGTTCTAATATGTTTCCCTTGCAAAAATATTAGTTACATTTTGTTCAAATATATGTTAAATTTTCAAAATTTCAGAAACTATTAAAGCTGAAGATGTTAACTATGAGTTTCTTGAAAATATTTTTAAACACAATATCCAGAAGTAACACAAATGCAAGGCTAAAGAAACGCCTGGTGAATTTCAAGAGTTAGTAAGTTAAGTTAGCACATTACTTGAACAATATCTAACACCTAAACGAGTAACTACTTATAAAAAAAACGTTAAAACAGTTATGGTAAGAAAATGAATGAAAATACATTATCTATATTGGTTTGAAAGTGCTGTCAATCAATCAGGTAAATCAGTTTTATAAAATGGATCCCAGGGTCCTGAAATACTGCTTGTGCGGCATTTCCCAAAGTTCTCTTAGTCTATGCGTTTGTCAAATATGATACATTTAAATAGGGGTAGCGGTTGTTATTATAAAGCTGATTTATTACCTCGGAAGAATTCAACCAAATGGGTTTAAAAGCTTCCTGCCAAATAAAATGTTATTCAGAAATTTCTGTATATGTATATATATATATATATATATATATATATATATATATATATATATATATATATATATATATATATATATATATATATATATATATATATATATATATATATATATATATATATATATATATATATATATATATATATATATATATATATATATATATATATATATATATATATATATATATATATATATATATATATATATATTATATACCTATATATTCATTACATAGAGGAAGACAGACTTACCAGTTGCATATCTGGACATATATACGGAATAAAAATAATACATACAACAAATCGTACATCACTCTGAAGATCCTCAATGAAGGTGAAAGAACTTGTACAACTTGGTAAGTGTCTAACAGTACGAGCATTCACAGCATGAACATTCACTTAACATAAACACAAAGTTTGTAACCAGTAGTGGATTTCAAAATATTTCCGATTTCAAATAAAATTACAAGATGGAAACATATATACTAGAGTCCACCAACGAGGAAGCGGATACATGAAGTTTGTTGAATATTTGCATCATTGACTGTAAAGATACTCATGTGTTGGTGCTTTTTAGTTACTTTGAAGATCGAATAGCCGACCGACGAAGTTTGGATGAAGGTCGATACAAAAAGGCTTACAAGTACACTATCAAACTGAAGTAGACCACCATATGGACTCACCAGACCTTAAACTTATCGAGCTCGTATGCGGTATAGGCCAGTCACTGAAGATATTCAAAGTCAATCTAAGTTCTCAAATTTTGACATAAGGTTGGAGATACATTACTAAAACTAAATCTGCTAAATCTTGCAACGCATTTGAAGGCCCGGAACAATATAAATAATTAAAAAAACAACAACTCGTTATAACTTTTTCAAAAAAAAGTAAAAGTGGTGCGAACTGAAAGACAAAGAGAGAGACTTCATTGAAAAAAAATCCCAAATTATGAAGCTCCTTCTTCTAATTTTGAAAATTAAGTAAATTTTGTAATAACTTTGCGAGATATTTTTGCGTAATGGTGTGAACCATTACAACCATTACAAATAATGGTCCAACACATGATAAGTATATTATAAGTGTGGATGCTTTGCCGTGCGTTTGGCTAGACCTAGACAAGTGAGATTAGTTTTGGAAATTATACAAAAAAAATTATTCACTGAAATTATAAACAAATGAAGGGGTTTAAGGAACTCTGGAACGGAAAACATGAGACTTGTGATTCATCCATATTAAAATAATTGCAAATTATACTCGGTGTTTTACTTCTATTTACTATATCAACCACAAGATGTAAGGCAAATATCAAATTAGGTGATAATTAAATGAATTGAGTAATTTACTACTTAACCCAAGTGCAATTTAACGTTTTACTTAATTTCCGTTTAATTCTTACTGAGCTATTTACGGTTTGGTTTGAGTAATAGACACATAATGCAATTATTTTGTTACATGTGTGACATTGTTTCTTTCACATACATATAACAAATGTCTCTTAAGTTAGCAGAACAAAGTTAGCAGCACACAATTATGTCATGGAAAATGAAATCCCAATTAATTAGGCAAGAATTTTTTTTATCTCATAGGGCTTTCATTTAATCCCGAAACCCACGTTATGTGCTGGTTAAGCAACCAGCAATACTTCGTTGATTGGTTGGTACCCTTTAAACAATAAATCCCTAGACAGTGTTATGATCTCAAATTGACACCAGTGGGGTAGATATTTAATTTTTACATGTGAAAATAATCATATTAAAATAAATAATGCCAGAAATAAATGATTTCACGTTAAAAGTTTTATGTAGGTTAGGTGTTTGGAAACATGAAGTCCTTAATAATATTTTACTTATAGGAAAGGTAAATTGCACAAAAAGAAAAATTATTATCTACACAAATTAATACTCAAAAATCAATTTGATAAAATGACGGTCATTTAAATTTGTGACGCGGTCACGGTCAAAATGACGGTCAAAAACTTAAATTGACGATCATTTTGAAAATCGCTTATTTTAGTTCGCAGCAACGTGTACGGTAGTGTCGGTAGTATATTGTCCAAATAAATCATTCTAAATTCTAATTCAAACTCAAAGGAAATATTTATGTTTATGTAATATATTTTATCGATAAACTCAAATACAAACTGCAAAACATAACGGTAAAATTTTTACAAAATAAAAAAATGAACATTCTTAGGTAAATTAAAGTATTCTTTTAAAACATTAAAAAACAACAAAACAAGAAATTAAACGTTCCTTTAATAAAATAACAGAAATTCTCCGAATTTATTCACTTACATTTATAATTTCAGGCAATAATTGCAATAATATTTATAGGTCGGGTAGGTATGTAAGTACCTATAAAAGTAATCGTATAAATTCTTCAATCTGTCAATCCTCGTCCTTTTCATCTTCAATTTCATCATCGTAATCGTAATCTGATTCCATTCGTTTCCATTCATTTCACGGTCCAATTCTTCATATAAATTTTCCTCAGTGTCTTCATCATCATCTTCGGTGCTTGATCTAGAAGAATTACCTGTTGTGGCTGCCATGGAACCAGAAGCAATGTCTAAAATGTCTTCATCGTCAATAAAAACGACATCTGCATTAATAATAGCAGAGACTGAGACACCATTCTCCAGTACTGGTTGCAACTGTGATGAAGATGAAGAAGAATTTTCTGGCATCTTCAATGATGATGATGACAATTTAGCTTCTCCCAACTTTAAATTTTGGTGAACATACGTGAGCATGCCAGCACGAGCAGTCGTTAGTCTGTTCCTTTTTTTGGTAAGAATGTTCCCGTAGGAGCTAAATGATCTCTCTGTAGCCGCAGAGGTAGCCGCAGAGGCATGCTTAAAATAGCTTCTGCTACATACCTCAAAGGGAGATCTATACATATTCCTTTCCAGAATGTAAGAATCGGAATATTGTTATTTTGTATGGAGTTTTGGACAAAAGGGATTGCCCAAAACCCAGAGCTAGCCCTATAGTCTGCAATATTTTCGAAAATAACATTTGGATCTACATTTGGTAGATGTATGGCCACTTTATGTATGTATTCCAGACCATCCAGCTTTCAGATTCACTCAGGTAGTCTCCTTTATATTTTGGGTCCAAAATATGAGCTGCAAAGTGAATTGATTTCATACACATTTTTGCCTATTTGTTACAAATTCAGCTGCAACATTCTCTTCTGATGTTAGAAGCGGTGATGAACGTAGCTCGTTCTGAAACGTATTGTTGATTTCATGAAATGCTAATGCAACTTCGTTAATTTTCGGACTGTCGCCCTCGAGTCGCGTTATCCATATTTTTATTGGTTTTAGAAGCTTCAGAAATCCTTCCATTCGCTTCCAAAACACGTCGTCATTCAAAATGTTCTGCACGTTTGGTCTTTCTAACATGTCTTTATACTCTTCGGAAATTGAGAGAGCTTTTAAAGTAGCTTTATTTTTTTTGTAAGCTTTCAAAACTTATCACAATAGAGGCCCATCTTGTGACAACAGGTAATTTCAATGAACAATTAGAGACATTAGGACCAGATGTGTTTTGAATTTGGTGTCTAGAAAATGCAGCCAGCAGAACCGATTTTCGTTTTATAGTTTTAATAATTGCAGTAGCCTGCTTTAAGACAGTATCCGTTGTTTTAAGTTTTATAATATCAGTTATTATTAAATTAAGCGTATGAGCTGCACAGCCAAAGAAACATATTGATTGTTGCGCTGTATTTTTGTTCTAGCAGATCCCAAGTTTTAGTCATGTTTCTGGCGTTATCGGAACAGAATCCAAGAACTTTCTTCACCCCGATTTCATTAAAAACTTCATCAACCTTCTCTGTTACATACTCTGCTGTATGGCGGTTTTCACCAGTTGAAATAGTTTTATAAAACACGGGTTCTGGAGTAGTAGCAATAAAGTTACTTATACTTTGATTTTTTGTATTAGTCCAAGAGTCGCACTGGACTCCGAAAACGGACGCATTAATCAGTTTGTTGTTAACGTCAATTTCAACTTCATTGTGAACTTTTTCTAGCAACTTTCCTGACAACATATATCGCGACGGAAGTTCAATGGATGGTCTTATATACTTTAAGTAATCTATCCAGTATGTATTACTAGTGATATTTAGTGGAGATGCTGAAGCAAATATTGCTTTTGCCAATTTCATCCAAGATGTTTTAATTTGTTCGTCAATAATTGTGCCAATATATTTACCAATAAAAGAATTATTTTCTTTTCTTGATTGACCTTGAGCTGTTGAACATGATGCCACACTTTCATTTTCCGGAGATTGGTCTGGGGATGGAAGTATTCTTGAGTTTATTTTTGAACATTTGTCACTAATTTTGTTTTTAGATTTAGATTTCACTTCTTTCTTTATATTATCCGGGCACTTTTTACAGTCGTTAACTATATGATTTGTCATACGAGTAGCATGCAAAGCATAACACTTTACAAAATTTGCACTCATAAGTTTTTACTTTTTTGGATCCCTGTGTAATAAGACGTGCAAAATATGCAAAAACAGCACTAGTTCACGTCGTGTGTATGATCTGTGGTTCTCATTTTAATTTTAAATCATCCAAAACCCGAAACAAAAACAACACCAACACCTTTATATGTCTATGTCTGAGAACAGTGAGAACTGACCGAAGACTGAACCAAATCAAATGCGTTTACTGATGATGCAACTAGACTTGTTAAGACAGGCATAAAACAGTAGTTTATTTTCAATTGGTCATTTTGAATTGTCAGATTTGTCCCCTCACATCACTAAAGGGCAATAATTGATTTGAGTATGTTATTTTGCACTAGTTCACGTCGTGTGTATGATCTGTGGTTCTCATTTTAATTTTAAATCATCCAAAACCCGAAACAAAAACAACACCAACACCTTTATATGTCTATGTCTGAGAACAGTGAGAACTGACCGAAGACTGAACCAAATCAAATGCGTTTACTGATGATGCAACTAGACTTGTTAAGACAGGCATACACAGGCATAAGACAGTAGTTTATTTTCAATTGGTCATTTTGAATTGTCAGATTTGTCCCCTCACATCACTAAAGGGCAATAATTGATTTGAGTATGTTATTTTGCAACGTAAATAAAATAATATTGTTTTGCACGACTAATTAAAACATAATTATTACATTCTTAGTAGGGGTGAGATACAAACCGTAGTGCTTTTTTTTCATGGATATGTCGATATAATGCAACGAAAGTTTTGCCATATTGCCTGGGGAGTACCTACCTAGTTGTTTTCTGCTTCTCCTTCAAATATTACATGCTTATTTCGATAGTGTCCATTAATAGGAAAAACAATAAAACATGTTTATTAAATATGTTACAGCTGTTATTTACAGCATGTAATAGTATATTATGTATCAAGAAGGATAAGGGTAACTTATCGTTCGAAGACAATGTTGCCAATGAAGACAATACCTCCAATTTTGTCTGAGAGGGGTTATACCGTAACCCTTAACGTTCATGATGATTATACTATTCTTTGTACGATCGCAATAAATTAAACGAATTTATATGTATTTAATTTTTTATGTAATGTCAACTATGACGTTACGTATGTATATGGGTCGGAGTGTAGTGGCTTCACATCCACTACAGCACGTAGGCCTCATTAGGCCCTTTGTGTATTCCTCCTTTTTACTTGAGTACTTTTTTCAAGCCATCCTATTTATTACGGGTGGCTTGGTGGCAAAGTCTCTTTACAATTTTTATGTATGATAGCATGATTCTGAGTTACCGAGAATTACTATTACTCTGAGAATAGTTATTACTCTGTCCTCGATACCATTTATCTGGGACCACGCGCCCGCGGCAGAAGTTGAGTGTTCCCAGGGCTCAGTTGGTCTGCCACAGCCCATCCCCAAGCCTGCCTAGGTCACCCATGCCAGTGCCACCAACGCCCGTCTTTCTTAACTTCGAGGATCGAAATCTTACCGGTCAAGTCTCGCGGCTAGGCGATCCCTCAAAATATGACTAGAAATAAGACTGACACCGAATAAAAATATCTATTTTCAGTTTTATTTACTTACCGGTAAGTGTTACTTACCGTTCCAGTAACAAGCACGGTAAGTGAACAAAAAAAGCTAGATAATACAAAATACACTGCGCAACTTATTTAACGCACAACCAAAAAGTTAACTCAAATTTGACGTTATGTATTTTCGACAATTTTTGTTCGTTTTGGTCGATTTTTTTTTCAAATTGTAGGTTTTTCTCTTAGGAATATCACTGTCTTAGTTGTTTTGTAAAACGAATGATTTTGATATTATACCAGGTGCTATAAAAATGTTATGATTTTTCCGAAATTTCAAAACGTCCTGTGGGCTATACAAGGTATTGCAAGTTATTGCAATTATAGCCAATTTAAAGCCTTATGTTTTTTCTACATTTTCTTTTTTTATTCATTTGTTTATCTCTGTTACTTCATGAAATACACCGTTTTGAAACACCATATGCTTTTATTCACATGAAATGCATTTATCGGACAACTCAAACAGCTTACACGTCATAAACTGACAACTGTGTCATTAGTTTTTTGTTGACAGTCCAGCAATAATTAGTGAATAATGGAACGCCAAACCAGAAATTTAACTCGTGATGAATGTGTTGAGGCAGCTACATTACATGGTGAAGGGTGGAGTTACAACCGCATAGCTGGAAAGTTGGGAGTGTCTCACACAACTATAGCGAGAGCAATTCAAAGGTACGCGGAAACCTGAACATTCCAGACGGGCCGGTCAAGGTAGATCTCGTGTTACCTCTGCTATCCAGGATCGCTTTTTAAGAGTAAATGCTGTAAGACAACGATTTATAACTGCAACACATTTAAGAGCACAACTTCAAGACGCAGGTGGTCCACTCATATGCGTTCAAACTGTACGCCGACGACTGAGGGAGGCAAATTTAAGACCCAGGATTGCTGCTCGAGGACCCGCATTAACAGTAGATCATCGAAGAGCCAGATTGAATTTTGCCAATGAGCATGTTAATTGGATGGAAGCAGATTGGGAACGTATTCTTTGGACTGATGAGTCAACGTTCAGTTTGAATAATTGTGACAGACGTAATCGCGTCTACCGAAGACCCGATGAGCGATACAGTCAATGCAATTTTTTGCACACAACTTTATATGGAGGTGGATCCGTCATGGTGTGGGGCGGAATATCTTTGACTGGGCGAACGGACTTGGTAACTGTGAATGGAAATCTCAATTCTGACAGATACATCACAGACATTCTTGAAGCACATGTTTTGCCTTATGCCCCCTATATAGGACCCAATTTTTTACTTATGCAAGACAATGCGCGTCCCCACAGGAGTCTTATCATGACAAATTATCTTGAAGAAGTAGGAATTGATCACATAGACTGGCCAGCCCGTAGCCCCGACCTTAACCCCATTGAACATGTTTGGGATTTTATCGGTCGGCGGTTACGAAGTGAGGGACGACAACCCCAAAATTTACAAGAATTGGAAGGACGCCTAGTCGAATTATGGAATGGCCTAGATCAGAACCTAATCAGAACTTTGGTTTTAAGTATGAACCAAAGATGTCGGGAGGTCATTCGCGGAAGGGGTGGAAACACCAGATACTAATTCTCTATTTACTTTTGTTTTGTTTCCTGTAATTCGTTGTTTTATTGATTAAAGCAATCCATTTTTCTAGGTATGTTTTTTGAGTTTTTGTCCTTTTAAGACCTTTTTCTCTTCTAAAACACCTTGCATCTCTCAATAAATTATACGATATCAAGGAAAACAGAACGCAAAATGAGGCATTGAACCAGTATAATGAGTAATAAATAATGAGCACTTGACAAAAAAGAAAGTTAATAAATTTAATAAAAATCACGTCAACTCAAAAATTGGATATTTTATGAAGTAACAGAGATAAACAAATGAATAAAAAAAGAAAATGTAGAAAAAAAATGAGGCTTTAAATTGGCTATAATTGCAATAATTTGCAATACCTTGTATAGCCCACAGGACGTTTTGAAATTTCGGAAAAAAACATAACATTTTTATAGCACCTGGTATAATATCAAAATCATTCGTTTTACCAAAACAACTAAGACAGTGATATTCCTAAGAGAAAAACCTACAATTTGAAAAAAAAATCGACCAAAACGAACAAAAATTGTCGAAAATACATAACGTCAAATTTGAGTTAACTTTTTGGTTGTGCGTTAAATAAGTTGCGCAGTGTAGTTTTTAATTTATTAGAAAAAATAATTCTGGAAACCATTTTATTTGTGAAATTAAACATATGAAAATAAATAATGTCAGAAATAAACAATTTCCTGAAATAAGCGCTCTGAAATTTTAAGATTGTTTTTGTATGGTGTGTGGAAACACGACGTCAATAATAATTATCATATTTACTTACCTGCAAGCTAAATTTCACAAAAAGAAAAACTAGTACGTACACAAATAAATGGTACTCCATAATTTGGGTATTTTATTATATTTCTAATTTGTACATAATTATTACATTCTTATTAATGTTGAAATAAGACATTTATAAGAAGTTCATTACTGTCAAAAAAATGCCAAACATATGTTTATAAAATATGTTCAAAATGAGCACCTCCGTTTTCTAAACACAAATTTACTCTGCGTTTCATGGAAGCAAAAACACGTTCAAGTTCATTCGGAGTTATGCTTTGTATCTCTTGCTGAATTGCTGCCTCCAACTCTTCAAGCGTATGGAGACGATTTTTAAAAATGTTATTTTGAATTCGTCCAACCAGATAGAAGTCTAGAGGTGTAAGATCAGGACTTCGTGCAGGCCACAAACCCCTACTCTAATTACACGTTCATCATAATATTTATGTAAATATCTTAGAGTCTGCATTGCAGTGTGTGCTGGGGCTCCGTCTTGCTGGAAATAGCCAAGTTGAAGTTCATCGACGTGCATGGTTTACAGGGCTTCTTGTAAAATAGCACGGTAGCGTTCGTTCTCCATTTATTATGTCCCAGAAAAAAAATGGTCCTATTATTCTTCGCCTTGAAATTGCTACCCATACACCAACTTCTGAGGATGTAAATACGTTTCAACGAAGTGATGTGGGTTTTTGTTAGCCCAGGTTCTATAGTTGTGATTATTAAGATAGCCCGCTAAGTGTACCAATCTATGGCCAAAAAAATGTATGGTCTAATTTTCTTGCTCATTTAATTAGCATTTAATTCTTTCTCCGTATGACATAATTATGTTCTGCTAACTTAAGAGACATCTACCCCGAGATCTCTAAACTGCTAAAAGCTTTATCTTCCCCAACAGCGCCATTAAAAATAATTTTTCTATCAACACCGCAGAACCACCATGAAATAGCACGTGTTATTTTTTACAGTAGTTTAATAGATGTGCAGGGTCATCATGTGCCTATCTGACCCCGTAGACGCCCAGCTAACATAACACAAGTTGAATATATATATAAAAAAAACTTAAAGATGTGTTGATAAGTTTTGGTTTACAGACATGCCATCAGCCTAAAAGGTGCGTTGGGTGATTAGGGGGCGTCGGGGCATAGTGTAGGTGTTTAGGGGATGAAATGCACGAGGCAGTGTGCGGATGTTGCACCGGCCAGCAGCTGCACGAGAACGCAGTTCAGGTTACTATATAATATAGTAGCCCATTCGCGTTCAATTTGCCACCAAGATTGTTAGAGTAGAAACACACTTATATTCTCATTTAGGGTTGTGAAATAGAGCGGCAATACGTCTGGTTAGATATTGTATGATTTTATATCATATTGGCATATCATGTTTGTTGAGGTTTAATTGTATGAGGCATATTTAAGTTAATATGGTAGGCGAGCGATAGGCGGCAAAGCTGTTGGTGCAAGCACCCGTGGTTTAAATTTAATTTTTAGCTGTGGCGTAAGGGCTATACAGCAGCGTGTTTCTAGATTTTAAGAGGTGAATTTTCAGCAAATATTGAGAAGTGTATTTTTTATATACAGTTAAATCTCTCTTGAGCGGACACCTTCGGGACCATTGAAATATGTCCGCCTAAGGGAAGTGTCTAGGAAAAATGAAAAAATACATATTATGTACATACATATTTTTTTTTTACATAATATGTACATAATAGGGTAGGATTTTATTGTTTTCTCATACACATAGCGATGCAAGAAATAAGAAACTTTTTAATGATTTGATGAAATTGATTTTCTACTCAATTTGTTACAGATTATATATTACTGATTTAAGTTTTGAGTTTATATTATATTCTTTTTGTGTAGATGTAAATATATCCATAAACTAGTTAAATATTCAGTGACTGTTCTGTACAAATGTGCCATACCTACCCTTCTTTTTATTTGTTCATCCAGAAAAGGTTTATATAAAGAGTAAGCTAGATGGAATATCTTGGGTTGCCGAACCACATAGATTTTTAAAATCTTCATTGGTAAACACTCCTGAAAACAAAAAAATATATTACAAATAAAAAGTATAACATATCACGGTAATATATTACAATAAAAAAATATGATAGTAACAAATTTTAACATTGGTCATTTTGGTATATACATAAATGTTACAGGGAACTTTGCCCCTGAAATGTGTCATCAAAGGCCAATGATTATAACATCTTTGTATAAAAAGCCTATTATTATTTCCAGAACCATCTTTGAAACAAAACCTATAGATTGAAATTTTTAATAATGATATTTTTTTAATTTTATTGTTACAAAATCCTGTCAACTTCAGTTTGCTAGATGCGTAAAAAATTGTGAGGTTAGTGAATCATTTTTATCGAGCCATATATAAAACACATTTCGTAGAATACCTAGGTACATTAAAGTCCCTGTCTACAAATATTTTTAAACTTAGTTGAAACTATTGTAACTTTACCATTACAAATGATGAACTACATGCAGTAAATACATGCAGATGTGAGTGATTTTACCTACTCTTTATCCGAAATTAAAGAATTCAGGACAATAAATAATAATTTTTATAACAATTTGTCAATGTGGATTTTCTAGGAAGTACCAGTGATCGACCCATACCGATATTTATATCGGTGTATCGGCAATACCGGCAGCAACGCCGATTATCGGTATCGGCCGATAGGGACACCGATATGGCCGATATAAAAAAAACTATGGATCTCTGTTTTATTAAAAATAATAAATGTTTCTGCATGAAAATAAATTAAAAGTCGTATTTATTTAGTCAGGTACAATAGCAGGTACAATATATTTAGCAGCAAATGCTCACAGAACACGATACGATATTAGACACTACCTATCTAGCATGTACAAAAATAAAATAATAATCGAAGAATAAGAATCGAAGTTTACATTTCCATTTTTATTAACTAATTCTTCATAAGACTGCCAAAACATCTCGTGGGATCTTTTAGACTACACTAATGACAAAGGAGCAAATTCTGATGCAGGCGCAGGGCATGTTAATGTAACTATAGAACATCGTCATCACTACTGTCATCGCTACTTACACAATCATACGATAAATTTTCATTATTCGTTTGCAGTGCCTTTTAATTCAAATATAAATCAGCACATACTTTTTTTGTTAAGAAATGTGTTTTAAAACGGGGATCGAGAAATGTCGCAAAAGTTAAATGATGTTTTGATAACATATTATTGTGAAAACGTTGGTTTTAAGTAGTTTTTTAAGCAGAAGTTTTTAAAGAGGATGAACATTTGTTCATCCTCTTTACTTAAATATGCTAAAAGTGTAGAAACAAACGGAATCGTTTCTGATATGCAGCTATCATTTCGACTAGCCATTTTTGTTACCTTTTCGAATGGAATGTAACAATGAGTCATGAGTCGTTTTGAAACTGAGGCAAAAGAAGAAAGAAGTGAAACGACTATTAAATTTGGAAATGAAGTTTTCTACATCCGCAATCTTAGTGTCAAACACGGCAAAAATGTCATCCACATACCTAAGCCAAATCCTAGGAAAATACTCGAAATTTTCCTAGGATTTGGCTTAGGTTGACATTTAGCTAGGATGACATTTTTGCCGTGTTTGACACTAAGATTGCGGATGTAGAAAACTTCATTTCCAAATTAAATAGTCGTTTCACTTCTGTAAAGTTTACATATGAACTAGGAAATAATGGAAAACTTTCATTTTTAGATGTATTAGTAATTAAAAATAGTGATAATAGGTTAGAATTTGATATATATAGAAAAGATACCAGTACGATCAGATATATATATATATGACTCTCACCACTGCTATCAACATAAAATGGCAAGTTTCAATTTTCTTGTCCATCGTTTACTAAGTTTCCCTCTCAGTAATGAGATATTTGAAAAAGAAAAAGCATTAATTAAAGATATAGCTGTGAGTAATGGTTATCCTAGAGATATAGTTGAAAAACTAATTCGGAAGCGTAAATTTAAGGACACACTTCGTAATTCTACGACCTTTCAAAAGGATATAGAGACTCCAAAATATGTATCCATCCCGTACGAACCACGGTTTACTCGTGGTTTGAGTAAGGTTTTCAAAAACGTAGGTATAACAGCGATTCATTCGTCGAGCAACAAATTACAACAACTTTTAGACAATCCAATGGATAAAATTGTTCCAAATGAAAGGTCTGGGATTTACGAAATTAGTTGTAATGATTGTGATCGAAAATATGTTGGACAAACGAGACGGTCAATTAACACCAGATTTAAAGAACATATGGCTCATCTAAAATATGGAAGAACAGATAAGTCTAGTGTTGCACAACATGCTTTTGACAACAATCATAGAATAGATATTAGTAATTTAAGATTAGTTAGAAATGTGACCAATAATAGACAGTTGGATGCATTTGAGAGCATAGAAATTGTAAAATGTAATAGTAATATGAATAGCGACAAGGGACCTATCCCGTGTAGCCCGCTTTACGCGTTGCTTAGCAACCGATGATTGAAGCGTGATTAGTCACGCGTAAATTTCACGGTGATATTATACCGTAGGCCGCTTTACGCGTTGCTTAGCAACCGATCATTGAAGCGTGATTAGTCACGCGTAAATTTCACGGTGATATCATTAGTGACGTCACTGGAAAAATAGTATAAATATGGTAGATTTTGTAGTTTAAGATTAGTTTTAATCGTCTCCGGATGATGCCAACTTGGTTGGCGAAACGCGCATCGAGCGAAGTGAAAGTGTTTTGGTGTTTGTGGAAACTACTCCGAGTGTTACAGTTACATCAAAGGTTCCAGCCCTATCCAGTGGAATGTAACAAATTCAAAATATTTTGAACATTGATGAAAGGTGAGATCTGTAAGGTCAGGATGTTCAATAGCATATAGATTAACAACTTTTTTTGTTCAAACAAGCGAAACAACATGTAATACGTCGAATTCCACCGCGTTTGGATATCTTGAAACAATTTCTTTGGGGCCATATTTAGTTCTTCTTGTATTTTTCGCAATTTATCACAAGCAATTTGTGAATGGTGGAAATGTGATACAATCTTTTTACATTTACCAATAACATCAATAACAGCTCGCTGTGGGTTCAAAGATTCTCGTATTACTAATTGTAATGAATGAATAATTGGGATTATTATCCCAATATATATATATATATATATATATATATATATATATATATATATATATATATATATATATATATATATATATATATATATATATATATATATATATATATATATAATATATATACATATATATACATATATACATATATATATATATACATATATATATATATATATATATATATATATATATATATATATATATATATATATATATATATATATATATATATATATATATATATATATATATATATATATATATATATATATATATATATACATATACATATATATATATATATATATATATATATATATATATATATATATATATATATATATATATATATATATATATATATATATCGGTATCGGCCAAAATTTTCATATCGGTCGATCACTACACATTAGTACTATAATATGTAGTTATAAAGCAAAAAATCAAACAGATATAAAAATATAACTTAATTAGGCTTTAAAAAAATCTATTATAGTAATTTGACGGGTGTTGGTTTTATTGGTATATGTTTACCAATAATGGTATTGCTTTATTTTTTGTTGGTAGTATGTCGTCTTGACAATGTCATTCTATGTAAGTCAGATAAAATCTGCATTGCTGTGGAATCTCCTTTATTTTTGGCAAATTCTTGAATCGTTTTCACCGTACCCATGGCCTGCTGATAACTTATAACATTAAATTGATCGGTTATGGTTATTTCTTCATCGGATTCGTCAGGCTCAATCAAAGTCACGTTGTCGCCTTTTTTTACAATTTTGTTAAAAGATGTGTCATGCGTCATCATCTTCGATTAATAAGTTACTATCGATGGTAATGCATTCACCTAAATAATTTTTTTTAATGCCTATTGCTTCTGCATTTAATCATATTTCGGATAAAACTGACAAAGGTAAGTTATCTTCTGAAAAATCATCATTTTCCAGATTATGGTTATCACCATCATTTAACGTAATTCCTGCCCTTTGAAAGCAGTTTTTCATTGTTGTGTCCGTAACTTTTTTCCATGCAGCATTTATAAAATAAATAGCATCTAGACTAACTGCTTTGGTAAGACCCTGAACAGTGTCAACATAATCTATTTTCATCAACAAATCCTTAATTAAAATGGGCCCGTAAGATGTTTTAAAATTTTGTATTATGCCTTGGTCTAGCGGTTGAATAACTGATGTGCAATTGGGCGGTAGAAAAATAAGTTGAATGTTTTTTAACTGACTGTCTTTAGGATGAGAGGCAGCATTATCAAAAATACTTTTCTTTTTCACATAACAGGCAGCTGATTTACACTAATGTTTTTAAATGCCCTTGTATGTTTTGACTTACCAATAACCAATAATTTTTCTTTATCTCCTGCCAGATGTATGCAATGCATCCGCCCACACATTTTTCAAGTTTAAGTGCTAACGTCTTGTCATGAAAGCTCAAAAAAATAAACCTGTTTCATCCGCGTTAAAAATGTGTTTTGGCAATTAACCTTTTACCAATGAAGATATTTTTTATTTAAAGTTGTCCACATCTTCCATATTAACACTTCCAGCTTTCTACAGATATGGCTTTAAAAGCGATGTTATGCCTTTTTCCAGCCACCCAGATTACGCACTGAAATTATCGTATTCCAGACCATTTGCGAAGTCCTTTGCTTTGACTCGAATTATTGGTCCTAGAATTTTAATAAATATAATATTTTTATAAATATTTTAAATTACTGCAATATGTACCTCTCTAATTCCCGTATTTCTTGCCTTTGTGAACCAATATATAACAAATTTCGTCAATTTGTAATCCCACTGGCTTTTAAAAACTTCGTTTTACACTTGAATTAACAGTGGAGTGAAATTTTTTTAAAAACGTCTTTATTTTTAATAATTCCTATGTTGCTTGTATTTGTTGCCTGTATTTTAATTAATTTTTATTAATTCCTATGGCTGCCTGTATATTTTAAAACGGTTGCCCAAAACTCTAACACTAAGTTTCTCTTTATTATAGATTTAATATCAATTTCTCTTTAAGACTTAATACACGACCCTTTTCAGACATGTTTTTCTCTATTTAAAAACAATACATACAAGACAAATCAACGAACTAACTCAACTAACCATAAAAATGACGTGTTATGTATTCGTTAATGCCCGCGGGGAATCACACACACACAACGGGGAGGGGAAGTCACATTTGTCGCCGCGCGCCGCGCTGGCTATTAGTGCAGCGTTGCAACATCCCGTTTAACATTGTTAACATGTCCGTTTAAGAGAAATTTTACCGGTTTTGTACTTAAATATTGTGTCCGCGTCCGCCCAAGAGAGAGTCCGCTCAAGAGAGATTAGGTCTCATTTAATTCTCTATACTTCATTCCGGACTATCAAGTAGTGTCCGCCTAATGGAGTTGTTCGCTCATCGGAGGTTATGAGAGGTTCTACTGTATTTGTTTTCCAATTTGGCCGAATATTATTGAAGAAGTTATTACTTTTTTGATTTATACGATCTTCAATGTCTTAAATTTCTCTTCAATCCTACTACCCTTCGGCAATTTGTTTCGCAGACCATGATTACTTTTAATTTATTTATTTAATAATTTCTAATAATTAATGTTTTCCATTAGGGATATGAAAAAGCAACGTAAGAAAAGGTTAAGTTTTCTCTACCGCGGAAATTGGATTGACACGCTACGCTCGTGAATCATGATAATTCCACTACCTGGAAAACTATCACTTTTCTTCAACCATCTACCGTTTAACTTCAATTAGACTTAATGGGATCTCCTGAATAGAGATAACAAAAATGTCTTCTGCTTCCTTTTTATTTTGATATACTTTGAAATAAGTCAATACCAAATTATTAATTTTACCCATATTTATTTACAAAAGAAATATACGCAAATATCTACAATATTGTAAAATATGTCATTTTAATTATTTGTCGGTCATTTTGATCACTTTGGATGACCAAAAGGTGACTGCCATCACTAGTTAATATTCATCGTGTTCAGGCATTTGTGAGGGTTCGACTAGATGGCACCACACAGCCCAATTTGTGACGTGACCACTGAACTTAATATGACGGCGACGAGACGTAAAGACGACACGACTATACAAGACCAGTTTCTGTAGCAATAGGAATAATAAACGGGTCTACCTTATTATAATAAAGTATATACATACTTATTATAATAAAGCCGAATAATTATATTGGACATATCAATTACAGCAAGCTTTGGTTATGTTTGACATTGCAGTGCGGTCCGTTTTCATTCTTATTGGTAGTCTTTTGTTGTTTTTATGTATTGTCTGTAACAGACATATATGAGAATGAAAACATGCAGCATAATGTAATTCTTTTGCTTTGGAAAGTAAATATTCTTATGAATTTCTGGTCAATATGACAACGTTTTGATGTCTAGATTATAATTTGGTATTAGAAAAAATTTTTGAATAAATACATAACAGGGTCCTGAAGAGGGTTGGAACCTTTGATTGAAACTGACACTGACGTGGTTTTCCACAAACACCAGAACACTGAACTCGAGGCGCGTTTCGCCAACCAAGTTGGCATCATAGGGCATGATTAACACTAAACTAATACTCAGAGCGTACCCTATTTATACCTAAATTATTGCCACGGTTAATGAACCATGACCGCGATTTATATATGTAATTCTTATTTATAAAATATAGGTAACACATGAATAAAATATAGGTAACACTGAAATTTCAAGCAAAATTTTGAAAATTTCGCAGCAAAAAAAATATTTCTCATCTAGCGAGAGAGGAAGGATTTAAAACTTTTTTTGAGAGAAAAGCACCGGGGTATTATTTTGTTTGCACTTTTTTTCGAGAAAATAGCCAATATCTTTATGGCATTTTATTGTAAATGATACCTACCTTAAGTAATGAAGTATATCTTTAATTAACACGTTTTTTATAACACAAGAAACATACTTTTAAAATTTACAGAAAACATTTAAAATTTACACAGAAACACTTCCACTACCGGCATTGGCCATTTGAAAGATAACAAGTCACACCACACAACAAAAACCACCTTCCGATGTCTATTTTGCGAATTATCACCAAGAACTAAATACATTTGAGGAGTCTTACACATTCAATTATTATTTTAACTTTACTACAACCTTGAAATAGAGCTTTTGACTAAGGAAAAACTGCGAAAAACGTGCAACGTTTTACAATTATAATCAACAAGCACTACAAGCAGCGGACGACGCCTTAACTAACTACTCTGTTGTGCTTATGCAGGATTCATGGAATTCACATCTGATCTCACTTCTCTATTTAACTTACACATTCTGTATATCTCTATCCTACCATATTGAGAAATACGTAGGGAATGATTTTTAGTATCCCGGGGTACGTACTTCATACACTGCGCAACTTATTTAACGCACAACCAAAAAGTTAACTCAAATTTGACGTTATGTATTTTCGACAATTTTTGTACGTTTTGGTCGATTTTTTTTTCAAATTGTAGGTTTTTCTCTTAGGAATATCACTGTCTTAGTTGTTTTGGTAAAACGAATGATTTTGATATTATACCTGGTGCTATAAAAATGTTATGTTTTTTTCCGAAATTTCAAAACGTCCTGTGGGCTATACAAGGTATTGCAAGTTATTGCAATTATAGCCAATTTAAAGCCTCATGTTTTTTCTACATATTCTTTTTTTATTCATTTGTTTATCTCTGTTACTTCATAAAATATCCAATTTTTGAGTTGACGTGATTTTTATTAAATTTATTAACTTTATTTTTTGTCAAGTGCTCATTATTTATTACTCATTATACTGATTCAATGCCTCAGTTTGCGTTCTGTTTTCCTTGATATCTTATAATTTTTTGAGAGATGCAAGGTGTTTTAGAAGAGAAAATGGTCTTAAAAGGACAAAAACTCAAAAAACATACCTAAGAAAAATGGATTGCTTTAATCAATAAAACAACGAATAACAGGAAACAAAAAAGTAAATAGATAATTAGTATATGGTGTTTCCACCCCTTCCGCGAATGACCTCCCGACATCTTTGGTTCATACTTAAAACCAAAGTTCTGATTAGGTTCTGATCTAGGCCATTCCATAATTCGACTAGGCGTCCTTCCAATTCTTGTAAATTTTGGGGTTGTCGTGCCTCACTTCGTAACCGCCGACCGATAAAATCCCAAACATGTTCAATGGGGTTAAGGTCGGGGCTACGGGCTGGCCAGTCTATGTGATCAATTCCTACTTCTTCAAGATAATTTGTCATGATAAGACTCCTGTGGGGACGCGCATTGTCTTGCATAAGTAAAAAATTGGGTCCTATATAGGGGGCATAAGGCAAAACATGTGCTTCAAGAATGTCTGTGATGTATCTGTCAGAATTGAGATTTCCATTCACAGTTACCAAGTCCGTTCGCCCAGTCAAAGATATTCCGCCCCACACCATGACGGATCCACCTCCATATAAAGTTGTGTGCAAAAAATTGCATTGACTGTATCGCTCATCGGGTCTTCGGTAGACGCGATTACGTCTGTCACAATTATTCAAACTGAACGTTGACTCATCAGTCCAAAGAATACGTTCCCAATCTGCTTCCATCCAATTAACATGCTCATTGGCAAAATTCAATCTGGCTCTTCGATGATCTACTGTTAATGCGGGTCCTCGAGCAGCAATCCTGGGTCTTAAATTTGCCTCCCTCAGTCGTCGGCGTACAGTTTGAACGCATATGAGTGGACCACCTGCGTCTTGAAGTTGTGCTCTTAAATGTGTTGCAGTTATAAATCGTTGTCTTACAGCATTTACTCTTAAAAAGCGATCCTGGATAGCAGAGGTAACACGAGATCTACCTTGACCGGCCCGTCTGGAATGTTCTGTTTCCGCGTACCTTTGAATTGCTCTCGCTATAGTTGTGTGAGACACTCCCAACCTTCCAGCTATGCGGTTGTAACTCCACCCTTCACCATGTAATGTAGCTGCCTCAACACATTCATCACGAGTTAAATTTCTGGTTTGGCGTTCCATTATTCACTAATTATTGCTGGACTGTCAACAAAAAACTAATGGCACAGTTGTCAGTTTATGACGTGTAATCTTCGATTTCCATAGCTTGCTAGCTGTTTGAGTTGTCCGATAAATGCATTTCATGTGAATAAAAGCATATGGTGTTTCAAAACGGTGTATTTCATGAAGTAACAGAGATAAACAAGTGAATAAAAAAAGAAAATGTAGAAAAAACATGAGGCTTTAAATTGGCTATAATTGCAATAACTTGCAATACCTTGTATAGCCCACAGGACGTTTTGAAATTTCGGAAGAAAACATAACATTTTTATAGCACCTGGTATAATATCAAAATCATTCGTTTTACCAAAACAACTAAGACAGTGATATTCCTAAGAGAAAAACCTACAATTTGAAAAAAAAATCGACCAAAACGAACAAAAATTGTCGAAAATACATAACGTCAAATTTGAGTTAACTTTTTGGTTGTGCGTTAAATAAGTTGCGCAGTGTAGATGACTTGATGTAAAATACAGTAAAATCACCAGCCTGGTCGTGTGACGTCATTCCCCTTCTAAAACGGATATTTTTTTAGTTAGTAGGAGAGTGTTATTTAGTATGTTATGGGACTCGAATAAACCAATAAACAAATTATGCTAGAGATTTACCGGAAAGATTATGACGAGGATTATGATCAATCACTATATTATCCTGTTTTTATATATTATATTTAACTTTATAATAATTTGAGTTGATAAAAACTTGATAATAATACTATAAAACACAAAGCCACCAAAAAATAAACAAACCGACGTCATCCACCACTGATCCAAAACTCAAAAACAACAAGGGTAGCGAGGAACCAGTTTCACAATGCCTTTGAACTGTCTTATTCTTTATCTATGTGTTTGCTGTCCTGCAAGGAAATGTTATTTTATGCAGGTCTTGAATCTCCGCATTGTAATTAGAGATACTCCTTTGTAGTTACCGGGCCTTCCTAAATTTACGCTCGTTAAATTTATCTCCTCCGTGTTGACAATATTTACAAAATCGTATTTCTCTTCCATCCGTGGTGTGGTATTTAAGTCACTATATACGAGCAACAATGAAATAAATAGCGTATAAAAGCGGAACAGCCGTAACATAACCACGGGGCACATTGTAAAATACTAAATAGATTGTAATGTTCTCATTTTCCCTGCCAACTTCAGCATCTGTCACCGTGCAAACATCGTAAAACGAAACCCAACACCGCCATATTATTCGGAAGTGGCACAAGGTGTCTGCCATAAAGTGTCTATCCTACTCAATTTTCAAACTGAGAATGAATTATATCAAGTTTATATATTATGGCCCGCAAATGCAATATGGTTAGAAAGCGTATGCCTGCATAGTCATGAGCGGAGAAGAAATTTTCCTGCTGCTGTAAGCGGAACTATAAACTAGAATTCCTAGTTTAGCGCAAGAAGGAAGGTAAAAATTATCAACTCATGGAACGTCGTTGACTTCATTGGATCATAGAAATGCCGCTTATGTCAAAAAATGTTAAAAAATAATCCATTTAAAGGATCATCCTTGAATTATAGGCACGTGGTAGTGTAAGAGCTCTATTACCTATGTTTAAATATTACTACCGATTCATTTAAACACAGAGCCTTCTCAAAATATAGTAAGCCAACTTAATTTATACAGTTAGCACTGATTTCAGCAGGATTCTTACCTAGATCAGAGATAAATTAGATAATTAGATTAGGATCAGATAAAGCAAAAATCAACTGTCTTAGTCTCAAATATGAGCATCTGACTGCTTATACAACTAACACGTAGCTTTTATGCTAATAATAATAATTATTATTATTCTTTTTATTATACTTTTTTGTGTCAATTTGATATAAA
The DNA here is from genome assembly GCA_964058915.1 of Tetropium fuscum. Taxonomy (NCBI): domain Eukaryota; kingdom Metazoa; phylum Arthropoda; class Insecta; order Coleoptera; family Cerambycidae; genus Tetropium; species Tetropium fuscum. The sequence goes on from CAXKVY010000133.1 coordinate 1,045,567, forward strand.
AGTTCAATTATACATGTAAAATGTACAGGGTAAGTCTCTTAAGATTGACACCCCCCTTATCTTACTTATCCTTTGCCGATTTAACTCATCAAAAAAGGAGTGGACGCGGTTTTTGATGAATTTTTATAATCTGAGCACGGATATTAAAAATCTCGTAAGATATACAGGGTGGAAAATAAAACATGATTTTTTTAAATGGAACACCCCGTATATTTTTATACCAAAATATTGTCCTTAATTTTCTGAATAAAAAAATATCTAATTGTTCCACCTGTTCGTGAGATATTACTAAAAACTTCACATTACGCATCACATTACGGGTGTCAATTATAAAACAAAAAACATATCAAGATACCTCTGGAAACAATGCCATTTATTGAGATAATAAATAAATAATATATAGGTGACAATAACAGTAACGAGTAATAACAATAAACAACATAAGTCTAATAAAAACAAATAAAAGTCAATATTAATACAGTAACACAATAGAGTAACACAATTTTATTTATTTACACGTAACGTAATTAAATATTTTCCACGTAACCACCACCATTCTGAATACACATTTGGCATCGCTTTATAAAATTGCTTCTCACCCTTTGAAATATATCACCATTTTGGTTTAATTCCTCAATTTTTACACGTATGCATTCTTTTAACTCATTCATATTATTAAAAACCCCAGTTTCGTATATATCTTGTTTTATCGTACCCCAGAGAAAAAAATCCATAGGTATGATAGTCCGGACTTTTAGCGGGCCAATGTATAACACCGTGCCTTCCTATCCAAATAGGATATTTTCTGTTTAGGTATTCGGTGACGTTCCTTGCACAGTGTGGTGGTGCTCCATCCTGCTGCCAAATAACAGATCTGTTGTCCACTAAATTAATATTATCTAAATAATTTTCAACTGGATGTTGAAGAATATCCACATAACGTTGTGCATTTAAGGGCCCATTTATAAATACAGGACCTACAATAGCATCCTTGTGGATGCCACACCACACGTTTACAGTTTGTTATCCTTGTTTTTTTTATTTTTTTTTACAATATGTGGATTTTCCGCTGCCCAGTAATGGGCATTTTTTCTGTTAAAAATTCCCGCAGTAGAAAAACTGCTTTCGACAGTCCAAAAGACATGACTTAGAAACTCATCATCTTCCTCTATTCTATCAAGTATGTCTCTGCAGAAGGTTAACCTGTCTTGAAGGTTGTTGTCGTCTAAATATTGAACGGGCAAAATACTGTATGGTTTAAAATTATGGCGATGTAATATTTTTATCACACTTCTTTGTGATATATCCAATTCTATTGCTGCGGCATAGGATGATTTGGATGAATTTTCAGCAAAATATAATAACGCGTTGAGTTCTGTGTCTTCTCCTGTTTTTGTTCTTCGCCTTTCCCTTTTCTTGTCTCTCAGAGATTCGATATTCCTGAACTTTGAATAAATGTTTTTAAAACTATTTTTGGAAGGAGGTAGCCTTTCTCGAAATAACCTAACATACTCCCTCCGAGCAAGAGACTTATTCTTGTTGCACTGAATATAAATTTCAAGTAACTCTTTTCGCTCTTCCAATGAATATACCATTTTCAAAATAACTTGCTTCTTTACGAACACTACGTATTTTTTACGCTAATATCTAAGAGAGTGAACTACTATCTCACAAAAAACTGGATGACATCTGTCAACAAATAAACAATGCAAATATGCATTGTTTCCAGAGGTATCTTGATGTTCTTATTTTATAATTGACACTCGTAATGTGAAAAGTTTTTAGTAATATCTCACGAACAGGTGGAGTGATTATATAACAATTAAACATTTTTGGATTCAGAAAATTAGGGACATTATTTTGTTCTAAAAATATACGGGGTGTTCCCCTTAAATAAATCATGTTTTATTTTCCACCCTGTATATTTTACGAGATTTTTAAAATCTGTTCTCAGATTATAAAAATTCATCAAAAACCGTGCCTACTCCTTTTTTGAATGAGTTAAATCGGCAAAGGATAAGTGAGATAAGGGGGGTGTCAATCTTAAGAGACTTACCCGGTACCTACAACAAAATCACAAATACAAAATATTAGATATAATAAAATGAAATAAAATATATACAATACAAATAAAATATTTTGGTATTATGCAAAGAACAAAAAAAATCCGAGAGAGAAGAGAAACACTAACTAGAACTTTTTTAAAACATAGGTATTTAAAGACATGCGAGTTATTACTACACTTTATAACATTATTTGGAAGTGCATCAAAATTTTCATAGCAATATAGTCAGGTGACTTGACAAAAGATACTTTTGCAAATGCTACACGGAACTGATGTTTTTGGTTCTAGTATTTATACATATATATAGAAATAATATCTTGGTTACGCGAGAATTTGTTTTTATTTTTAAATCTAAGTTTAACGATCCTAGCGCTCCGCTCGATTAAACGGTAGAGCGACGAAATTTTTATAGGTTAGTCTCGCATTACGTTTTTGTAGAAGTAGAATATCTCCTTTGCTACCCTAGATATTTGACTTATGTAGACTTCTGTTATGATGTTAAATAATTATCATCTTGATATTAAATAAAAGTAAACTCCTCTGAAAACTCTCTCTAAAAACCTCTGATACTGTATTCAGAGAGTCTCGATAGTAACATATTGTATGTATGTATGTATATGGGTCAAAGTGTAGTGGTTGCACTTCCACTACAGCACTAAGGCCCTCTGTGCATTCTTCCTTTTTACTTGAGTACTTTCCTTCAAACCATCCTATTTATTACAGGTGGCTTGATGGCAAAGTCTCTTTACAATTTTTATGTATGATAGCATGGTTCTGAGTTATTCATTTATTACCGATATTTATACCTCATTACCATTTATCTGGGACCACTCGTCCGCGGCAGATACTGAGCGTTCCCAGGTCTCAGTTGTACTGCCATAGCCCAACCCCAAGCCGGCCTAGGTCATCCATCCAAGTGCCACCAACGCCCGCCTTGGTTAACTTCGAAGAACGAAGTGTTACCGGTCAAGTCTCGCGGCTAGACGCTCCCCTAGTAACATATTATGATTGATGCAGTCGAATACCCTACTCAGATCACAAAATATCACAATAGGGCACTCGCCAGCCTCAATAAACCTAATCAAGTCATTATATAGAGAAAATACGGCAGACATTGTAGACCTTTTACCACAGAAACCAAATTGTTTAAAACTTAATACATACAATTTGTGTAAAAATAGATTCAAATGTTGAAAGAAAACCGTATTCAAAAACTCTCGAAAATTAAAATGAAATAGTGAGTGGTCTGTAATTTTTCACTGAAAATTGTCGCCTTTTTTATACAGTGGAATAACTTTACTTAATTTTAAATATTTTGGAAAACTGGCCGTCTAAAGAGGAGAGGCACTTTTCCTACCAATTCACACTTATTTTTTTAAAATAGTTTTTTGAAAATATCGCAAAATTTTAGATATTGATTCACCTTTTCGAAATTCATATTTTTCAATAAAAAATTATAATATATTTATTTAAATATAGTTATTTAATAACTATAAAAATATAACTATAAATTATAATTTTTTATTGAAAATTATGCATTTCGAAAATGGGAATCAAGAAGCTCGATGGAATGTTGATATAGAAACGAGTTTGTTTAATAATGACTTAATAATGCGTTATTATGATGCATTTTTGCGGGCAGGAATTTTTTTTCCGTAGGGAAAATCGGACTTTTCCTAATTCAATTTAGTTCCTAAATGTACAACTTTTCAAAACACTATTCAATTTTTTTTTTCTAATTCAATTATTGAAAACCATTAGGACACGTATACTCTCCAAAACAATTGCGGAAAAGTGAACAAATAAAAATCAACTTCGCCCCGGCGAATTTAACGTGCGTTCTGGGCCCGCGCGACAGGCAGCCTTTGTGATATTAAGTCGTTAAGGGGAAGCGGTGGCGGCGGCGGCTTGGACACTGCTACTTAAGTTTATTTTACTATTACTCGAAGATCGAACGGGAGATTTACGTTAATAATTATTAATGTTTGTATTGGATTATAAGGGATATATACGTCTCTATTTGAATCAGATTTTGTTCAAAATTTCATGGATTTTATTTTTTTTGCGCGGAACCCTAATTCTTTTTTAAAACTGAAAGTAGTCTAAGTTACTCCTTATATAACATCAGGGGTCTGTCAGTGAAAGTCCCTTCAAAATCGGTCCAACCGTTTCTGAGATTAGCCGAAACAGACAAAAATTTTTAAAATTGTTTTTTTGTTATTATAAGTATTTTATATACTTTCATGTTCATTTAGTAAATGCTGTTATTTTGACGTTACAAACATACTTCAATTTTATTTAAGTAATTGTGTAGAATGGATTTTAATTTTTTTGCGGGGAACCCTAATTCTTTCCCTGTTCGTTTTCTTAAGTAGCCTAAGTTACTCTTTATAACATTAGCTATCTGCCAGTGAAAGTCCCGTCAAAATCGGTCCAGCCGTTTCGGAGATTAGCCAGAATAAACAGACAATCAGACAGACAGAGACAAAAATTTTAAAAATTGTTTTTTGTTATAAGTACCGTATGTTATACTTTCATATGCATTTAGTAAAAAGCTGTTATTTGACATTACAAAAAGACACTTTTAAAAAGTTTTATTATCATTAAAAAGACAGTTTTATTTATTTTTAATTTTATCATCTGTCTTTTCGAAATTTGAAATTCTCATCTCGGCAAATTTACATGAAAACCGAAGTGGCAATATGATGCTAGTCACCACCGATCGCATCTCGCCTATATGTTATGTACAAATATATTTTCGTTTTCAAGTAATTCAATACCCCTCCTAAAATGCTACCAAAGTCTGAATACTTCAATATAGGCCAATTTCGATCGAATTCTATAGAGTATCATTTATTATCTCGATCGCAAATCTGCTGGTCACCTGCTCGCAACATATGGGACTAAACAGTGAACATGCCTCCTGTATAGGTTCGAAATATACTCGTAAGACGGTTGCCATATAGCACTAAACGACCCAAAAATTGGCCGGTATTAAACGGTAAAGAGAGAGCTGTTTAGCGATAACGTATGCCAGTTTGAAATACAACTCATGCATTGTGACGGGGCTTATGAGTGACCATTGAGGCATGCTGGACCTCAGTCCACCTATGTATCGGGTCGAAACTCCCGTAAACAGGTGATGGGCGGCTTGGTGCATTAAAGGATCAGTGATAATGCCAGCCTACCCGGTATTACCGAATTAACTCTGTTAGAATACTATGTCATTTGGATGTATTGTCTGCATTATCGGTGTGCAGGGGAACACTGCAGAGTAATTGGCAAATTTGTCAAATAGGAGACGTCTGCTTCAATTATTTATCGAATAGATTAATGTCCGCATTAAATAGCGGAGGGAAGTATCTTGATGTGTTTTTCATGTAGAATTTATTGACATGTATCAAGCCAAATTGCTTCCGGGAAACTAATGTGGATCTAAATTGTTGGTTGATGAGAAAAATATATATTATCCTTCAAAGTAAAAACTTTTATATAGAGAACGTGTATTTGATGCCGCCTATAATTTGTATTTGAAATTTTCCCGTTCGTGATCGCCGATCGTTGCATCAATCACCCTTTCAATATCTCCTGCGTAGTCTGATATAGGGGTAAAATCACACACATCACATTATTGCCTTCTTTATGAAAGCTGTAGGATTTAATTATTAAAATAGTAAATCAATAAATACCTAAATTGCCATAATGCATATTTTATTGTTTTCAGGGAGAAATGAAATGTATATATGTAGTATAATTATAAATACACTGCGCAACTTATTTAACGCAAAACCAAAAAGTTAACTCAAATTTGACGTTATGTATTTTCGACAATTTTTGTTCGTTTTGGCGATTTTTTTTTCAAATTGTAGGTTTTTCTCTTAGGAATATCACTGTCGTAGTTGTTTTGGTAAAACGAATGATTTTGATATTATATCAGGTGCTATAAAAATGTTATGTTTTTTTCCGAAATTTCAAAACGTCCTGTGGGCTATACAAGGTATTGCAAGTTATTGCAATTATAGCCAATTTAAAGCCTCATGGGCAACTCAAAAATTGGATATTTTATGAAGTAACAGAGATAAACAAATGAATAAAAAAAGAAAATGTAGAAAAAACATGAGGCTTTAAATTGGCTATAATTGCAAGTTATTGCAATTATAGCCAATTTAAAGCCTCATGTTTTTTCTACATTTTCTTTTTTTATTCATTTGTTTATCTCTGTTACTTCATGAAATACACCGTTTTGAAACACCATATGCTTTTATTCACATGAAATGCATTTATCGGACAACTCAAACAGCTAGCAAGCTATGGAAATCGAAGATTACACGTCATAAACTGACAACTGTGTCATTAGTTTTTTGTTGACAGTCCAGCAAGAATTAGTGAATAATGGAACGCCAAACCAGAAATTTAACTCGTGATGAATGTGTTGAGGCAGCTACATTACATGGTGAAGGGTGGAGTTACAACCGCATAGCTGGAAGGTTGGGAGTGTCTCACACAACTATAGCGAGAGCAATTCAAAGGTACGCGGAAACAGGAGAACATTCCAGACGGGCCGGTCAAGGTAGATCTCGTGTTACCTCTGCTATCCAGGATCGCTTTTTAAGAGTAAATGCCGTAAGACAACGATTTATAACTGCAACACATTTAAGAGCACAACTTCAAGACGCAGGTGGTCCACTCATATGCGTTCAAACTGTACGCCGACGACTGAGGGAGGCAAATTTAAGACCCAGGATTGCTGCTCGAGGACCCGCATTAACAGTAGATCATCGAAGAGCCAGATTGAATTTTGCCAATGAGCATGTTAATTGGATGAAAGCAGATTGGGAACGTATTCTTTGGACTGATGAGTCAAGGTTCAGTTTGTATAATTTTGACAGACGTAATCGCGTCTACCGAAGACCCGATGAGCGATACAGTCAATGCAATTTTTTGCACACAACTTTATATGGAGGTGGATCCGTCATGGTGTGGGGCGGAATATCTTTGACCGGGCGAACGGACTTGGTAACTGTGAATGGAAATCTCAATTCTGACAGATACATCACAGACATTCTTGAAGCACATGTTTTGCCTTATGCCCCCTATATAGGACCCAATTTTTTACTTATGCAAGACAATGCGCGTCCCCACACGAGTCTTTTCGTGAGAAATTATCTCGAAGAAGTAGGAATTGATCACATAGACTGGCCAGCCCGTAGCCCCGACCTTAACCCCATTGAACATGTTTGGGATTTTATCGGTCGGCGGTTACGAAGTGAGGGACGACAACCCCAAAATTTACAAGAATTGGAAGGACGCCTAGTCGAATTATGGAATGGCCTAGATCAGAACCTAATCAGAACTTTGGTTTTAAGTATGAACCAAATATGTCGGGAGGTCATTCGCGGAAGGGGTGGAAACACCAGATACTAATTCTCTATTTACTTTTGTTTTGTTTCCTGTTATTCGTTGTTTTATTGATTAAAGCAATCCATTTTTCTAGGTATGTTTTTTGAGTTTTTGTCCTTTTAAGACCTTTTTCTCTTCTAAAACACCTTGCATCTCTCAATAAATTATAAGATATCAAGGAAAACAGAACGCAAAATGAGGCATTGAACCAGTATAATGAGTAATAAATAATGAGCACTTGACAAAAAAGTAAGTTAATAAATTTAATAAAAATCACGTCAACTCAAAAATTGGATATTTTATGAAGTAACAGAGATAAACAAATGAATAAAAAAAGAAAATGTAGAAAAAACATGAGGCTTTAAATTGGCTATAATTGCAATAACTTGCAATACCTTGTATAGCCCACAGGACGTTTTGAAATTTCGGAAAAAAACATAACATTTTTATAGCACCTGGTATAATATCAAAATCATTCGTTTTACCAAAACAACTAAGACAGTGATATTCTTAAGAGAAAAACCTTCAATTTGAAAAAAAAATCGACCAAAACGAACAAAAATTGTCGAAAATACATAACGTCAAATTTGAGTTAACTTTTTGGTTGTGCGTTAAATAAGTTGCGTAGTGTATAATATAATTAAAAATATAACTTCCATCGAAGTTCAGGTTAATATACAAAGGGAAAGACACTGTTAATATTGCATATTATAATTTTCGAAAAGCTACTTTAGTTGACCTTTATACTAATTTAGCTAATACTAGCTATTACCCGCGAGTTCGTCCGCACAAATTTAACGCTCGTTCTGAGCAGCCCTTGTGATATTAAGTCGCAGGAAGGGGGAACTCGGAGGGAACTCTCTCATGGCCATATTCTTGTTTCTCAGGTTCGATATATAATAATAAGAATAACTATTTCTGACATCTATTCTCTCTATCTACACTGACGGACATAAAAAGTGGCGCACCTAGATTTTGTCCCAAATTTGACGTTCAATAACTTTTAAACCAGCCTATCGATTTTGATAATTTTTTTTTGTTTGAAAGGGCGATTCTTGCGGATGACTATTTGTAATTGGCTTTCCATAAAAAATGTATTTTTTAATATGTACAGCCTTTAAAAACCGATTATGATTTTGACACGAAATTTGATTGTCGCTGTGGAGTAGGGATTGCAATACCGGTATACCAAAAACCGGTATTTTAGCGATTTTTTCCAATACCGAAATACCGGTATTTATACTGGAAAATACCGATATTTCGGTATTTTTATTATTTTATTGCACATACTGTACTAGACTAGTCTACGGTTCATTGCGCAAGTGCGCGAGACGCTAAATTTATCTGCATTCGGCCACTTCGGCAGTCTGGTTTGACAAATTAAAACGTCGAGTCTCCTGTATGTGGCGTGTCTTGCTTTTCGGTTTTGTACACAAAGTGAAATTTATACTTTATAATTTGATCTGCACTTTGTGATTGATATTTTTACCTCCTGCTTAACACAAAATATAAATACTTATACACACATACATACTTGAGCGGCACGTAAAAGTAACGGGTAAGTTCACAGATCAAATACATAAATTAAAAATAAATAACGAATGCATGTGTAATAATTTCAGAATACTGCATAATAATAGCTTAAACGCCTCTAAATCGGCAAAAATAAACAATGGAATCGCAATTCAAAAACCATACCAAAAGTAATGATGAAACATCTCCATGGCATTATTTTCTCTACGGACAAAAGGACATGATAGGAAAATCAAATCAAAAATTATTAAAGCTGCCGGTGGATCTACCAGCGGACTGCACACACATTTAAAAAAACATAGCATTAATTTATTAAAGCGAAATATAGAAGGAGAATCACCATCGACCTCTACATCAACATCTGTTAATGACGAAGGCCCTAGTCGTGATCCTGCTACAAAAATGACGTCAAAGTTAAAATCGAAAATCACAAATTATTTTACTAGTACAGAATCTTTTCCAGCCGTTGTAGCACGGATGACCGCACTTGATGGTTTAACATTTAATGTATTTTGCACGTCAGTTGACTTAAGAAAAGCGTTAGCAGCAAGAGGCTTTGAAATTCCGAAATCCCCAAATACAATCAGGGAAATTGTTGTCAATTACGCGTCGAAAATTCGCAATTCTATAATTAAAGAATTTTCTAACGAAAAGAATGAAGGGAGGAGATTTAGTCTGACATTTGATGAATGGACAAGCATTAGAAACGGGCGTTACTTTAATATAAACGTCCATACCCGAAAAAAACATTGGAATTTAGGACTAGCTCGAGCATTGGGAAAAATGGCTGCAGAAAAATGTATCGATGTAGTCGAAAACAAACTTAAATTGTTCAAACTTTCGCTAAAGAATGATATAATATGTAGAACTACAGATGGTGCGGCAGTAATGGTCAAATTTGGAAAACTTGCCAATTTAAATCAACAATTGTGCTATGCATATGGAATTCATTTGGCTGTAGTAGACGTGTTATACCAAAAAACTAAATCCAGTACCGAAAAAGAAAATATTATAGAAGAGGAGGAATTGTCTGATTCTGATAGTGCATGCGAAGGTTCAGATGAAGAACACGAAAATTTTGATAATAATAACATCGCTACGATAAGTGTCGAGGACGAAGATAACATTGATTTTATACTTTCAAATACAGAGTTGCGTGTAGTTGTGACAAAAATTCTCAAAATTGTTACAATGTTCCGTCGTTCTCCTACCAAAAATGCAATTCTACAAAAGTATGTATATTTGGAGCATGGCAAAGAACTTATGTTTATTTTAGATACAAAAACGCGGTGGAATAGTTTGTTTCAAATGATGGAACGATTTTACAAACTGAAAAACTGCATTCAAAAAGCTTTGATTGATCTGGGTATGGGCATTAGTTTTTCAGAAGACGAATTTAATATTTCACATACAATAGCATTACTCCTCCCAGTAAAACTAGCTGTGAAAACTTTGTGCCGTGAAGATGCCAATCTGCTTACTGCGAATGCGACAATGGAATTCATGATGAACACGCTTAATAAACAAAGTTCAAGTCCTTCCAGAGATTTATATGCGGCACTTAAAATGCGGATCGAACAACGTCAGAACGACTTGGAGAAGACACAAGAAAATAAACTTAGTAAGGCATCGCTTACTAAAATAGCAGTTTCTTTATCTCAAAAATACATAGAAAACGAAGATCTAAATGACAGATCTGATGACGAATCTGAAGAGGAAGAGACTAACACTTTCTGACTCTGATGAAGATAATCAGAGTGGGAGTCAAGGTGTAGAAGATATGCTGTCATTGAAACAAAAATTGGAACTTGCTATAAGTAAGAAAATGTCAGCTCCAGTTCCTTCCTCTGCAAAAGGTAGAGATCGCTCAACTAATGTTTTAAAAGTTATAAAACAGGAAATAAATTTATTTCAAGACGGGGTAAATCGAGGAGAGTATCTGGAACGTATTTACAATGAGCTCTTAACAATTCCGCCAACCAGCGTCCAGTCTGACGGGGATTTTCAGCGGCAGGATCAGTTTGTACAAAAATACGCTCCAACCTAAACGATGACACCATAGATGCATTATGTTTTTTAAAATCACATTTTTTGAGCAAGTAGAAGTAATAAGTTAAATAGTATTTGCAAATTTTAGAACTCTTATATTATTTAAATATTCTTTTGAATTTAAAAGTACAGAGTGCAGCGATAATTATTTTAGTTTAATATATTGTTTTATTTTTATTAATATAATAATATTGTTATTCGTTTGTTTTGTTATTGTTTAGAGTTTTCATCATTTTGTTAGTTATTTTAATTAGAAACATTATTTTCTGTTGTGACATATTAAAGTCAACGTCAATAAATAGTTTAATTTCGTTGAAATGATTTATTTCATGGCTCGTTAAAATATCCGGTATAATACCGGTATACCGGTATTTTTTAAATAAATACTGAAATACCGGTATTCCCAATACCCTTCGGTATTGCAAACCCTACTGTGGAGTGAAATTTTATTTGTATTGAATTCTTAGGTTGGTCACGGCGTTTACCATTCTTTTCACCTCTCTAGCCCCTTCAGCAACGAAGATGCAACATTTTAGATGAAACGGTGTTATTAAGTTTGATATTCAAGAAGGAGGCCGTGGAGCTGAAAATGTCTAAAAAGTTCATCGTTTAAGAAATGTTTAGCCTTTTCGATTACGGACGCTGAAATAATTGTTACTTACAAGTACAAACAACATCAAAAAGAAATAACAAACAAAGAATTATTCGACATTTTAGTAAAACGACTGTAATTATTAATGATTAAAACAATAAACTTAAAAGGTAACTGAACAACAAATTAAACTAATAACGAGTATTCCTCCTCTGGCTGCTATAACAGCTTCCATACGCCTAGGCATGCTTTCAATCAAATTTGTGATAGTGATTTGAGGGATATTGTCCCATTCTTCTGTAAGAGCAATCCTCAATTCATTCAGATTCTCTGGGTTGCGTCTACTAACACGTTGTCCCAATTCATCTCATAAATGCTCGATGGGATTCATATCAGCGCTTTTAGCGGGCCACGGCATACGATTAATTCCGACATCGTTTAAAAATTGTGTTATCATCACTGCTGTATGTGGTCGTGCATTATCTTGCATTAAGAGGAATTCTTCGCCAATGTAAGGTGCAAATGGGACAACATGTTCATTCAAGATCTCTATGTATCTAACTGCATTTAGAGATTGCCGTGGTGGAAACACAAATAATTCTGTACGGGCATCGCTGGTAATTCCACCCCATACCATTAGTGAACCACCGCCAAAACTCTCCCTTTCACTGAACATACCATCCTCGTATCTTTCCCCACGCCTTCTCCAAACCCTCCGACGCCCGTCTACTGATCTCAACATGAATCTTGATTCGTCAGTGAATAAAACTTGAGACCATTGCAACTCATTCCAAACAAGATGAATTCGAGCAAAATCCAAACGAGCTACTCGATGTCGTCGAAGTAATCGCATTCCAATAGCAGGTCTTCTTGCGATTAAACCGAGACTCCTGAATCTCCGACAAATTGTTCGATCTGACACAACTGTTCCTCGTGCGTTTCTTAAATTTCGGTTTGTGATCACAGCTGTTTGATAGGGATTCCTCGATATTTGCAGACCAATAAATCGATCGTCAATATTTTGCATAATCCTGGAACTACCCGAACCTGGACGTCTGCTGTATTGGCCCGTTTCTCGGTAGCGCTGGATCGCTCTTCGGACAGTTGTTTCTGGTAGACCAACAATACGAGCTGCATATCTTTGACTCCATCCATCTTCTACCAAAGCCACAACTCTAGCTACTTGAATTAGACTAATTTGCAGTGGCATTTTCTTTCAAAACGTTAACTGAATAATTTTTTTTTCACGAGAATTTCAACTGAATCTTTTGACGTTTCAGTGTTAACCGTTACCATAGCCTCCTTGTTAAATATCAAACTTAATAACACCGTTTCATCTAAAATGTCGCATCTTCGTTGCTGAAGGGGCTAGAGAGGTGATTCAAAAAAGAGAATATTGAAAAAAGAATGGTAAACACCGTGACCAACCTAAGAATTCAATACAAATAAAATTTCACTCCACAGCGACAATCAAATTTCGTGTCAAAATCATAATCGGTTTGTGGGCTGTACATATTAAAAATACATTTTTGATGGAAAGCCAATTACAAAATAGTCATCCGCAAGAATCACCCTTTCAAACAAAAAAAAAATCAAAATCGATAGGCAGGTTTAAAAGTTATTGAACGTCAAATTTGGGACAAAATCTAGGTGCGCCACTTTTTATGCCCGATAGTTTATTATATAAGTGACCTCCTTACGGTACACATTTGTCGAATATATGTCTATGTCATAACCCGGTAACCTCAGATGTCAGTCGTCGAACTTCCGCTATGTTAAAGACAAGAACTCACCCCTCGGTCCTCGGTTAACTTTTCATTATTCGTCCCTGCTGAACCAACGCTGTCTTCCATCTTCACGTACGCTGATGTCTAGGGGGACTAATTCGACCACATGTTATTCTTATAAATATGATGGGTTTAGACAGTCATTTTTCCTCGAGGCACTTATGAGTTAAAATCTATTTAACACGTGCTATATGGCCTTCCAGGCTACCAAATTCAGAACAAATATATATGCAAATGAGTGCAAATAGATTTACTGAAACTATTTAACACATGTCACGCATATTGAGAATGTGTACCGTGTCTCCTAAAAGAATCTTATGTATATATAATGGCGACCCTAAACAAAAAACAATTCGGTAGCTGACAGTTTAGGGTTAGTAAAAATGAAGCGTTACACGACAGAACAACGTGTCTTGATTATTGAACAATATTTCAAAAATAATGAAAGCTTGGCGGCCGCAGTTCGAAAATTTCATACAAAATATGGTCGGAATAGTGTTTTAACCACAACGTGTCACTGTTTGGTGTGGATTTTGGGCTGGAGGCATAATTGCACCATATTTTTTTGAAAATGAGGCAGGTCAAGCAGTGACTATACTGGTGCTCGATATCGCGACATGATAACACAGTTCTTTCTGCCGAAATTGGATGATATTGATGTGGCCAATATGTGGTTTCAACAAGACGGTGCCACATGCCATACAGCCCGTGAAACAATTCAATTACTGCATGAGACATTTCCAGGCCGTGTACTGTCTCGTTTCGGTGATCAGACCCCTAGATCGTGTGATTTAACACCATTAGATTTCTTTTTATGGGGTTATTTGAAATCACAGGTGGCACAAATTGCCATTTTATTAGTGCAAGTTGTTCGCCAAATTTCAATCGTCTAAATTCTTCCATCGCACAGTGGGGCAATGTGCCCTAATAGCTGGCATTAACTGAAAAAATTAAATACATGTTTTTATGAAATTTTGTATTATTTAGATAGTACATACACTTGAGCATAACATGACACTACTGATTTTGCCCCCACCCCGCTGCAACTCTTCTGACGCTCTTTTGTTGCAGCGAATTGTCAATAGTGACATATTACGAATGATATTTTTACATGACTCGAATTTGTATTTTATTTAGTGAAAGACAGTTAATTTATCAAAAGTTAGTGATGGAGACTTCAACGTCAGGTATGCAGCGTCATCTTTTATGAAATATAAACTAGGTATAAGCTTTTACATAGCGTGTGTTACAATTAATTGTTACAAATGCTTTGATTTTTACGAACTTCGCGAAAATAGAGACACATTTAATTAGGTTCCTAGTCTTGCCCAACATTAATTATAAGAACTGATGAAGCTTATTTATTGCTCGTTACAGAACTAATTTTATTTTTTGCTCATATTTGCTCTTTTTTTTAATTAGGTAAATACCAATTTTTCGTTTGTATTCCTGATATTGAATTATGTGTTACAGGAATGAGTTCTGATAGCACATCTTTCACAAGAAAAGAACTTGTTAGTATAATGAGAAACTGTGACAGTAAAGGAACTGAAAAACAATTCAATTTTTTGAACGAAGAGGTCATAAAACGAGCACAATGTCAAAAAGGTATCCAAATGTATCAAAAAATGTAAGAATATGTTCTGGGCATTAAAAGTGTTCAATTTAAAATTTCAAAGTTGGGGTCGTTTTCGGGGAAACCGGAAGTGATGGAAAAGTATAAAATAATGAAAAATTGGCCGTTTTTGGTATATATCACCGCTGCCAAGTTTAATACATATCTTGAAAACTTTGGAAATTATGTCTTGTCTAATGATTATGTTGACACCCGGTAGATGTATGTATAAATATAGTGCATAATAGTATACATGACTTTTAATTATCAGAAACAACTTATATTTTTTAGTGTCACAGCCTATTTCATATTCGAAATAAATAATAAAATATTTATTGCCAACTTTTGAGGTCCCTTGCCCCACTGTGCATCGTGGAGAAAATGAAAACAATTTATATGAAATACCCACCTTAATTTTTGAAATATTTGATCTACTTACAGGATACTTACACTCTGTTTTATCTTTCCTTCTCTGTTTTATGGGCGCCAGTTCTATGAACACTAATTTCTATTTTACTAGAAGGATCACTTGAGGCATGAGCAGTCTTTTGTCGTAGAGGGGGTCCAATTAGGTCTATGATAAATTTATTTGCAAGATTATTTTGAAAATGAAGTTACTTTTTCAAAATAGTGAATTTTACGGTATTGTAATATTTTATTAAATTAATTAAATTTTAGATAAGTTCAAATGTAGTAGTCTTAAATTGTTTCCTAAAATTTTTTAAAAGGACAAGAAAGAAGAAGTTGATCGGATATAACTACGTTTATTGTCAAAATAAACAAATCTTGAAATCTTATTTCTACCGTACGACAAACCTGCGTAACTTATAGCTATTACATGGGACCAAGTCCTCTGTCACAATGTTTCTTAAAACTAGCAAAGTTTGAAATTGTTTATTACCTTCAAAATTATGTTAATTCTTTTTGTCACCACGCACAAAACATCACTTTTCTTGATATCACTGGTAAGGACACCAACTAACTAACACCAATGCTGCTGGGCTTTGGTGGTGTCATCTATCGGGATGTCGCCGTACTGCCTCTGGAATGCTGCTCCGTTGGAACTCTATTTTGGGATTTATTCACCCTCCAGCCTTTAACTTACTGCTTCTGTATTTGCAATCTCCTTATCACTTTAATTTATGGTGAAAATTATTTCCTTTTCTTTTCAAAACTCGCAATTACTCGCAAATCTCTTCTACGGCAGGGACGCTACCAAGCCTTCCACTTCTCACTTGTTAAATACGATGAAAACACTTATTTTTGCAGTTATTTCTGCTTCTATAACCTTTACACTGGTTTTCATGCGTATTTAGCACAAATTTAATATTATTATTTTAGATTTACTATTAATTTATAACAAGTTTTATGAAACTTAGGAGCGTGGCTGTTGCCTCATCGAACGCCTTAGCTCGACTCCTTTTTAGTTGTTGATTGTTACTACGGATGTGCCGCATTAAAAACATTTGCACTTCCTGGTTACCTTACTTCTTTCTTATCGTGATGTTATGATCTGGCAAATCAGATTGCTTCATAATGTATAATTTACTTCATTTTACTTAAAACTCTTACAATTTGATTTTCACTTTATATAATTTCGAATTCTAAACACTACTATACAATCAGATTCACTTTCTGTTTTGTAACTTCAATTTATGTGGGAGGCGTTGCCTCGGCATTTTTATTCTGATTCGAAGCTAGAAATCTCGAACCCTAAAATTGTTTTGCGATTTTCGTTTTGTTAAGCACAGATTATCCACCCTCCGTGACGTTTTAAAATTTCCTTTACTGCCGCCTGCGTTGGCAAAGAGAGTTGTGGACGTGCGACGAAAACATCGTCCCGAATAACGTGATGGTTCTGGCAAATGAAGATAGTTGGTAATTTTACTTGGTCCATACAAAAGTATAGATTCCAACTGGCTGGACTGTGCATTTATATTTTCTGTCGTCAGGAAAAATCGGTCGTGGGACGTCTGTTTAGGACGCAGAGCTAAATATTTGTTAAATAATTCTACAGATTTTACTTTTCCCTCAAACTCTGAAGTGATCATATTCAAATATTCGAGGCCTGTTGTCTTTGTTTCAGTTACATGAACAACAAGTATTGTTTCTTTGTATATCTTTGTTACTTTTCGTACGCATATTATTGTGAAAAGTGAAACTTTTGCGAACAAGTGCAAAAAGTAAATTATAGTGCGTAATTATAGTACATTTAACATTAGAAAAATTATCATTTACGGCTTCATCTGAAAAAAAATATAAAAGTCTCGAAAATTCTATTTAATTCTACATGAACTAGAAGTTATTACATGAACCAGAAAAAATATTGTATGTATTGTATTCACACGTGTATGTGAAAAGGGCACTTATATGAATTGCAGAACTCGCCTCGCTCGATCCGATGTATTTTTCACACCTGCAACATAAAGCATAGGGCGCTACTGTGATAAATATCTATTATCGAACTCGCCTGTTGCTCGCCTCTCTCGGTTGGCTCATAATCTCAGGCTCGGTCAATACAGAATCGCTTTGCACGACTTTCTTTTGCCACAGTAATTTTTCTCGTTTTTCGTTAATGTAAATCGGTTTTTGTGTTTTTTTGTTCTAAAATTGTTCAGCGACGTGCAATAAGGAAATTGGTAATTTGTTTATTGCTAGGCAAAAGTTTGGTAAATAAAAATATTACAAAAAAATAATATTTCATAACTGAACCGTTAGCTGCTCAGACACTTTCCAATCGCCTTGGCATTGACATAATTTATGACCTCATATCGTAACTATCCACAAGTTCTTCCCAAGCATCTTCAACTACAGTGCAACCTCCATTATCCGAACACGCGTTTATCCGAATATCCACTCAACCGAACGGAAAAAACCGCGCGACATTATCCGAACGAGCCTCGTTTATCCGCACTGGAAGGCCGCGGAGCTCGGGTGATATGCGAAATTTGCTGCCGCGCTTGCGTGTGCGACTGGCTTTTTGTCTTGGCCGGCCCGGTTGGAATCCAGATGATTAGTCTGGTGCATTTATTATGCGTGACCGGACGTCACTATATTGCGTAATTTGTAAAACTCTTACAATGCCGAAAAGAAAACGTCTTTGTTTAAAACTAACTGAAAAGTTGGAAATATTGAAGAGTTTAGATTCTGGCCAGACAATTACAAGTCTCGCTATAAAATATAATATTGGAAAATCCACAATTTGTGACATAAAAAAAGAATCGGGCGAAACTACTTGAATATGTTGCTGTTTCCGATTGTGGACCTGGTAATCGAAAAAGCCTTAAACTAAGTTCTTACCCTAATGTAGAAAAAGCTGTGTATACCTGGTTTCTACAGCAGAGATCTAGAGGTAATACATATAATATGCATAACCTAATTTCATAATGTTTACGTACGCCGATGTCTGGCGAGCTTATCTGCGAAAAAGCAAAGTTTTTTTACGCCCAAATGGTCGGAAATGAAGATTTCAAAGGTAGTGCAGGATGGCTGCAAAAGTTTAAAAAGCGATTTGGTATCCGACAATTATCGATATCTGGAGAAAAGTTGTCCAGTGACCTATTGGCAGTTGATCCCTTTAAAATTCAGCTGGTTAATAAGATTCGAGAATATAATTTGACTGCAGACCAGCTGTATAATGCTGACGAAAGTGGACTGTTTTGGAAAATGTTGCCACAAAAAACATTGACCCATTCAAAAGAGGATTCAGCTCCAGGGAGAAAACAAAGTAAAGAGCGGATTACATTCATGCCGTGCTCGAATGCTACAGGTAGTCATAAACTAAAGCTTCTTTTTTTGGGAAAATCAAACAAGCCACGTTCATTTGGAAGCAATGATATTCCTGTGATCTATAAAGGGCAAAAAAGGGCATGGGTTACCCGAGAAATCTTTACAGAATGGTTTCATGTAAGTTTTGTCCCTGCTGTGCGTCGAAAAATGAAAGAATTAAACTTACCACAAAAAGCACTTTTAATTTTGGACGCACCTGGTCATCCAGTATAACTCAGAAGTGACGATTCTCAAATATCAGTCTTCTTTTTGCCACCAAATTGTACACCTTTAATTCAACCGATGGATCAACATGTAATCCAAACCATAAAGCTGCATTATCGCAAAAGTCTCTTAAAAAAAATTGTGGAATGTCCCGGAAATATTTCTGAAGAGTTAAAAAAAATTACTTTGAAGGATGTCGTATTTGAATTAGCGGAAGCTTGGCATCACCTAAAGGCTGATTTAATCAAAAGTTCATGGCGCCCACTCTTGCCTTCAGATATGTTGAAATCAGAGGAAGATGAGGATTCACTTCCCCTTTCTGTCATAGCAGAGTCAATAAAAGCTGCGAGGGGTGACCACGAAATTAATGAAATTATTGATCTGACATCACAACTTCAAGACAATTTGCCAGAGGATGAAATTCGGAAATGGGCAGTGGGACAGGAAGATGTGATAGATTTAATGATTGACAATGATATCTTGCACAATATAGAGAATGTGGAAATATCCGAAGAAGAAATTGACAAATGTATAACGTGGGCCAATGATAATGGCGAAACGCCTCACCACATACTTCTTTTAAAGGAGATGCAGATTAGAGCCAGAAAATTAGAAAGTGAATCCCTTTCACAAAGAAAAATAACTGATTTTTTTAAATAAAATGTTTCAATATGTATTGTTTAATATGTAGTTTCAGTTTTTTTTGTACATACATATTATATGTATGTATATATAGTTGCATAGTTTAATAAGTGTTTGTTAATAAGTGTACATACTTGTATGTAAAAAAAAAAGTTTTTAGAACAATAACTGCTTTTTCATTTTAAATTCGATTATCCGAACAAATCGGTTAACTGAACAAGACCTTGCAATAATTAGTTCGGACAATCGAGGTTACACTGTACTTCCCAAAGCTGATTAGCGTTTTGAGGTCTGAAACGTTGTTTATAAATATGTTTAGTTACGTAACCCCAAACGTTTTCGATAGGATTCAAGTCTGGACTTTTTGCGGGCCAAGGTAAAAGATAAGGTCAAGGTAAAAAACAGAAAAAACATTATTCCAAGATTCAATGTTCTTTTGCCTCGAGGGGCAACAGCACAGTTCTTTAAATGAGACTTTTAACCGTTTTTGCACAATCCTGACAGACCCCGGAAACAATGTTTCTTCTCGTGCATTAGCAGCTGTTTCGAAAGGATGTTGTTGATATTCAATCAGAGCGTTATCTTGAATTTCATTGGAAACTTTACCAATTCTTATTCTTGCTGCCCTTTGTATTCTATGTTCCTGGTCCCATGTCTTTTTAATTTTAAATATGCAGCTTTTTGCTAACATTCGAATCATCAAGGGAACAATTTTCTCCAATTTTGGCTATAGCCCTCGCCCTTTGCACATAATTTAAATGTCTTGGCTTTTTCTATTAATATTCTGACAAGTTAATTTATTAATATGACTTAATGTTCAGAATTACATTATTTTGACGAATAAGTTGCCTAATTATGAGACGACTATGACTCAAAGTCACAATCAAAGTAGAAAAATATGTCATGCACTTTTGGGAGGCGGCGACTGTACGTATTGCGAATGTAAATGGTGCCAAAATTGAATAGGCACGCTTTCATTGCGCTTTTGATCATGAGGAACCCAACGTATGATCTCTAATTATCGCTGTTGGTTATTTCTTCGGCTTGTTTTTACGCCTAGGTGCTTTTACGCACCTGGTTTGATGGTCTAGTACGTTTGTCTCTGAAAATAATAAACAACTAAAGGTTGTTGAAAGATTTGTATCCACTAATATAGGATGGTAAAAGTAGTTACTACTGCAACAATTATTTATAATATATACCATAAAAGTTTGTATTCCATTTATAGTGCACATATGAGCATATATGTCTACTTCCTCGTGCGATATTTAATTATAGGCGGTATTTAATTGTTTAATCAGTTCTGGGTGTTGGATTCTTCCTTTCAAGTATGTAATTAATTGGCTGAATCGATGTAAGATGTGTCCTATAAAATCCAGTTCCCTAATTATTATTAACAAGCGGTAACTTACCAGATGGAAAGTCGTTATAAAAGTTCTAATTGTTGTACTTGTGACTTGATTCATTTGTTATATACATTTTCTGTATAGGCTATAGGTAATGTTTGCCTTTCGACATAATCTAATTTTTTAATTAAATGATCCAAAAAAATATATTTTCTTAACATTCCTCATTAAACACAAATCAAAACATCGGTTCTAAATAGACTCGTTTCTTATATACAAGTCTAAATGTACAAATTGTCACAAAATCAAAGTGCAGTGAGGACCAGCTTGACGATTACGGACCAGCTTGACGGAAAACAAGAAATTGGAAATGCGTCCAACATACCTTGGTAAAGGATACTTGAAACCACAAGTATTTGAGGGCGAGACATCCTGGACAATGTACAAATGATAATTTGAGGCCGCCGCAGCACTCAACAACAGATGGAATGTCCAACAAAAAGCCACTGTTTTGGTATTAGCCTTGAGAGAAAAGACGCTAGAAATTCTTCAGAATATTCCGGAGGATAAACAAGGAGATTACAACTCTGTGATGGGTACCCTCGAATTAAGGTACAGCAACAAATATCAACGGAGACATTACAAGAATTTGGAGCGGACATCGAACGAATTGTAAGATTTGATTACCCACAAGCTCCAGATGATTTCATCAACCAGATTTCCATACACAGTTTCAACGATGAGGTAAGAGATATTGAATTACAACAAGCCCGTCAAGCCCTACGACTAGGAAGATTTAAGACTATTGGCGAAGTTACAATTTATGGGCTTGAATTCGAGGCTGCGAAAAATGCTACTAGCCATCGAAGAAATAGGCTGCGAGAGGTAAAAGTGAGAGAGAAAGACGGACACGACGAAGATTTAGGAAAGAAGATGTTAGAATTTTATTACTCGAAAAGTATTTAAAGGCCAACGACGAAACGAAAAGAGATACCCCGAATAGTGACAGGAATGCTATGAGAGACCGGCCATAAGATGCTACAATTGTAAGGCAGGGCATATAAGCAGAAATTGCCACAATAAAACGAAGGCTTGAGAGGAAAACGAAATCGAAAAGAGGTCCCGAATAGGGACAAGAATACCGCCCGTCGCGCTCTGAAGAACGACTGTGTCAAGAGAAGTAATTAGAATCAGGGAAACGCCGTGACGTCAGTGTAAAGGGCATACATTGGCAACTCAGCTTCCAGCCCCCAGAATAAAGGTGTCCTTGATTAAACCACGAGAGCCTCGTAATCCCCGGACCGTCGGATGGTAGAGAATATAGTTTTACCATCGATACAGGAGCATACAGGTCAGTAATAGGTCCAGATGTGATAGCGAAGACATCCATAGTAAAACTGTAAAGGCCTTTGACACTAGAGACAGCAAACGAAGATTAAATTACCATTCATTAAACTTGGTATTGCCTATTCCTATATCGATGGTGGTCGCACCATCGATATAGGAATAGGCAATACCAAGTTTAAAGTGAAAGCTTTGGTTGCTGACATCATGGATGAATTTATCTTGGGACCGGACGTATCTATTAGAAGACTTCAACTACATATCAGTGGACTTCAAGAACAGGCTAATGAGAGTTGGTAACGAAGAAATATTTTTCATTGAAAGTCTGTCCAGAAACTCCCCAGTTAGGCTCATTGTCGCCAAAGACAGCCTAATCCCAGGAACTACCGAGATAAATATTTAATAATAATAATAAAACACTTAGTAACCAGACCTAAGGAAACATCCATCATGATGGTCCGGTGTGTCCGGCTTGACGACAGCGAGGCATGCTTCGAATGAGTTTTCTCAGAAATCCCTGGCCTAGAATCTGCCATTCTTCCAGAAGTATCTCCGTCAGTTTTTGAAGAGTAATATGCCCAATAGGCCGCTTTCTAACATGCCTATCCAACATACATGTTCGATCGGGTTCAGATAGGTGTGTTGGCCGGCAACTCCATGACGGGACCTCCGTGCTCTCCTCTGTAATTATCTTGTATAAAAAATCCACCACCAAAATTGTTGACAAAATGCTCTTGCAGGATTGCATCTACGTATATATCTCCATTTAGGAGTTGAGGAACGACCAGGTACGTCTATACTTAAGTATCATTCACATAAATTTAAATATACCTACATATTTTATACATATTTATATTATTTTGTTTTATTAATAAATACCGTAAAACAATATTATGAAAATCAAATCATAACAATTGTTTGTGTTCTTTCGGCAGTAGTAATTCTTTTACGCTCTCAATAGAGACAATCGCTGGACAGAATTCCATATTGCAGGGCAATTAAAAAGTATTTCTCACGATTTGTCGTCTATATTTTCAGTTTTGCATGGCACAATAATTTAATAAGCACCACAGACTCCAAAGTTTCCACATAACCTCCTTAAAAATATATATGTCAAAAACAAAACAATGAAGCTTTCAAACATTATTACAGAGCGCACAAGCGAAACAAATGAAACAAATGAATATAAGTGGCTCTTGTAAGAATTATAACTTTATAAACTTTCATAAAGACATTTAAATTTTTGTAAACGTGCATCTGTCCTCTACATAAAAGTATAAGAGTCGAAGTGTCTCCGCAAGGTCTTGCGACGACAAACAGACGAACAAATACCCTTATCCTGCATGTAAACGACCGCGCCGGATTCAATGACGACCTCAGATACAATGCCGAAACGTTCGTTTTCGAGTTGAAAAAGTTAAATTTATAATTTTCCATTTTAAAGACCTGTTAAAGCGTTTGAGATATCGAGCCGACGCACAGTGGGCCAGAATTTCGTAAAACATTGAAAAATATCGAACTCAATAAATGTATCAAATTTTGTCAAGTAATCATTAAAACAGAGAAAAATAAGTTCATTTTATTAATGGGTCAATGTTGAAAAAATTACAACAGGCATTATTTTTGCAATTTTTATAAAAATAGAATTTTGTCGGAATTATGCAAAATAATTCAATTTTCGTTTTATTTCAAATCGGAAGTAGATTTATGTATCATCAAATGTCGGATTCTGACAAAATATTAATTAATTCAATTCCAATTCCAATTCCCCGGAAGACAATTTAATTGTCTTCCAAGTATGAAAATGAAATGAAAAAAATAAAGAAAGAAAGAAAACTCACATTAATGATCCAATTTATTGTAACGTCTTTTGTTGTCTTGTAACGTTAATGTATTTTAATTTTAGTTATAATTTAATAAAAATTACAGAACTATAATAACAAAAAAAACCATTGTGGGATCTGCCTTGACAATTGCCAATACATTGATTTCCGATTCTTCAACGATAATAAAATTATTTCCAGGTACATTTGCTTCTCTACTGAATTGCTGTTCAACTCTTCCAAAATAGTTGTACGGTGGATGATTTCTTTCGGGAAATCTTCATATAACTGAGCAGCCTGTCTGCTATTTTTTTTACATTCGCCATAGATTAATAGCATATCTACTTTTTCATTTCTTGAATACATGATAAAAATACTATTTAAAACGCGCTAACTTAGGTATAATTTAACAATAAATACTTAAATCGTTGTCAAGTAAACAATTCTTAATTGTCAAACCAAAATGACGCGTCTTTTTTCATTTTATTTTCTTTCCATGGCCTGCCTAACTAAATATTTTTGTTACAGTAGGTAGTAACAATGTTCATTACTATGCAATAATTATCGATACTAATTTTAATGAACAAAGCAAAATGGGATAGGTACAGCACTTGTAATGGCCGAAAATAAAAGATAAGTAAGTATTTCTTAAGTAGGTCAAATAAAAAAATGGAGTTCCTATCTTAGTTTTTATAATATCGTTGGTTGTTTAGAGATTTTTTCTTTTAAATAAGAAAGATCTAGTTAGTCTGTTCAGCTACTGATTATGCCCAAAAAAATATGAGACACAAAGTTGCGTACCAGAAGTCTTTTGATATCACGGCACACCAAGCATCAATATCTGCCAAGGTTCATATCATGGCCACCTATGCTTAATACAATAAAATGATTATTAACTGTCAGTTTAAAAACAAATGCCATGGTGCGATACATGGTTGAAAAGAGAATTTAAAGACGAATCAGATGAGCAAAAAAAATATACAGGGTACTATTTAAAACAACAAAGTTTGCGTCACTTCCGCTTAAACCGGAAGTTTAAGGGCATGTTTGATATGCTCGAAAAAAGGACAATTATGTAATATGCAACTCTTCCAAAGTTGAAAATTTTAACTTTTTAAATAGTAAAGTTACAGAGCGTTACATGTCTCCTGTGTCACCCGGTATATATAAATTAAAAAAATAAATAGAAATAATATGGTATAAATAAGTAGGTAACTTTTAACGACAATTTTTCAGCCAACTTTTATCAAAGATACTTTTGTCGATCACCATTTTGACACACTTTTCGAACCAATGCCTATACCTAGATCCACTCAGGATGATGTTATAATGTTAAAAAAAAACAAAAAAAAATCGATTTTTAATAGTTTTTTTGACTGATTTTGTCGAAAAGAACTTTATAGACTTTATTTGCCTTTTGGATAGGAAATTAGATTCTCTACAAAAAATCATATTAAGTGTATAACTAAAAATGAGTTTTTCACTTACAGTTAAAAAGCTTAAAAGTAGACAAATTTACTGTTCTCAAAAATCCATGCCGATTAATAGCACTTTGTGGATTTATCATTTATAAGATACAATTAATTAGGATACAATTAAGGTACATAGTCAACATTGATTTAACGATTTTTTTTAATGTTATCTCTACTATCTATATTACTATATATATACTATAATATATTATATATACTATCACTAGACGGATATTTAGACAAGTGGCATATACACTCCGTTTATATTGTACATTTCCTTTATAAATATCAATCTGCCTGTCGTATGGGAATTATGTAGGATGTGCTAACTGTCGTAGATGACAATAGTCATTATCTACCAGTGCGCGCACGTCCCTAAATTATTAATAAACTTATTATGGGTTATGGCCATAATAATTTGATTCCTCAATCAATGGGTTACCTTGACGGTTTATTTACACTAGGCCGGTGCTCCGGAAGCTATGACATTGTCCGTGGTCAAATTAGGTATGAGTCTCGCCCGCGGTCATCCGGATTTATGTATGAACTTGGCACGCGTTAATCCGACTCATCCGCCGAAATAATTCCTCTGATCCGCCGCCGACTTATTATTGCACAATTTTTCGGTAATTAGTTCTAAAGTGATGTGCTTGTCACCGTTAAAATCTGCACCCATCGCTTCTTCGGAGACGAACATCAATGTAGATGAACTATCGAAATGAGGAGTCAAGGGACCGTAAAAGATAACCGTGGGATCGGTAATGTGTTTAGTTAGAGTCAATAAACTGTGTTTTTATCTGAACTACTTTTATAATTTAGCGAGGTCTCATTCCAACAGACACAAGTAAACGACAATGAATTCGTTATGAGGAATATACTCGTGGAAAGAAGAAAGGCTTGACGAAACGGCAAACGTTGCTCAACGGGAATTTTTCAATGAACATTGTAAAATGCATTACAGCCGAAAATGCCTAACAGCATTTGTTACTATTAGTGTAGATTATTTTCGATAGTTGTTTAAAATTCTTGATATTTTCGGCCATTCACAAGATAAAACATATATAGGATATTGGAAACAAACCGATGTACAGTCGCCGCCTCCCAAAAGTATACGGCACATTTTTCTACTTTGATTGTGACTTTGAATCATAATCGTCTCATAATTAGTCAATTTATACGTCAAAATAATTTAATTCTGAACATTATGTCATATTAATAAACTACTTTCTAATAGACTAATAGACTTAACTTGTCAGAATATTAATAGAAAATGCCATGCACACATTTAAATGATGTGCAACGGGTCTATAGCCAAAATTGAAGAAAATTATTCCCTGGCTGAAGTAGCCGCTGATTTGATTGTTAGCAAAAACATGGAACCATGAACATAGAATGCAAAGGGCAGCAAGAATAGGAATTGGTAGTTTCCAATGAAATTAAAGATAACGCTCTGATTGAATATATTCAACAACATCCTTTCGAAGCAGCTGCTAATGCACGAGAAGAAGCATTGTCTCCGGGGTCTGTCAGGACTGTGCAAAAATGGTTTAAACACTCTCATCTAAAGAACTGTGCTGCTGCCCCTAAAATTTTTCTTTCAAATGAGCACAAGCAAAGAGGGATGGAGTTTGCAAATAACTTGATCGATAATAACATTGAATTTTGGGCTAATGTGTTTTTTCTGATGAAAACAGCTTTATTGTTAATTTTTAATAAGCAACAATCATTATTCATTTATGATTTCACGTTTTTTCAAACGCTGGGAATTCCACACACAACTCACGCGATGGCCCAATTTTGCAATCGATAATACATTCTTAGATCTACTGCCGAACGTTTCAGATGACTTTTCGATAAATGATTTTGTTAAATATTTGAAGCACGTATTAACGAGATTTTTAATCGATGACGGTTAATCAGTTCCGCAGCAAGTACAGACGACGTTTAAATAATTCATAATATGCGGTTGCTCTATAAATAAATATGGAAAGTAATTGTTGTTTTAGGAGCATTATCGAATACAGGATTAATATATAGGTAATAATAAAACCACAAGAGATGCGGGTAGACTTTACATGCGTTATTATATACGGATATAATAGTATATTATAGGTAACTGATAGTAGGTATATCTATGTCACGTAAGAAGAGTTGTATAATAGTGCAAGATCCGGTATTAGAAGTCTATATATATATTTGTGAAAAGAAATGTTGGGTTTGTAGCAATTCATTACATAGAGAAATAAACAAATAGATGAATAATAAGGAAGACACACTTACCAGTTGTATATCTGGAAATATATACGGAAACGAACCACTTATATATAAGTTGTACAGGTTCTTTCACCTTCATTGAGGATCTTCAGAGTGATGTACGATTTGTTTTATTGATCATTTATACTTGAATTTAAAATATTAATATACTCAATCATTTTCAAGTATGTTTGGATAATATATTTTGTGAATACTACTCTTGTGATACCAAATAATATAAGACCGGAAATAATATTTTCATAAATTTTCAATTGGTTTGTGAAATAAAATAAGAAATTTAGCTTTTAGTAACAATAATTGTATATTTTAAAGTGTAACAATTATTAGTATAAACAGTAAAATTAATAGTAAAATTCTTATTTAAAAATTAACAACGAATCTATGGCATAGCCGAAGAAAATTATCTGTGGATAAAGGGACGACTGATTAAATTACAGTTATAGTTGTATATTTTATATACATAAGCTCTGGCAGGAAGAATAAAGATTACAAAGACCTGTCAGGCAAGGGTCCCAGTACAACAGAAAGTACAATACATCACCTATTGTGTCGGCGCATTCGCCCTTTTTTACGAAGAGAGCTACATTATCATAATTAGATATTTTAGGTGCTTCATTCAACAAATTGTATTTATAAGTATATATATTGAGATAATTGGAATATATTGTATTTATATTTTATGAGTTCCCGCGTTGGGTTAGCAAAATATGAGATAAAATGGGATATGTAAATTTATAAAAGCCCTACTAGACCAAGAGCCCGTGTCACTTCTCGAACGTATCATAAGTTTACGCAAACTGGCCATGGGAACTCGTGGTACCGATATCGACGATGCTACAGACATGCCCGCCATACATTTTTTCTAGGGCGAAGTGAGGGTAGGAGGGTTGCTGAACGGTTATAAAAAATAGGTGAAAAATATTGAAAGTTATAAAATATGTCAAGAAAACGGGCCCCAAAAAATTTGACAGTTTACGACTTACAATTGGGGGGGGGGGCTCTTACAAGTAGCCCGTGAACGACACAAATTCCGTCAGTCATATACTACATGGCAAAAAGGTACTGGGCCCTTGAAAAGGTACACAAACACCCAAATATACTTCAATAAGTTTATGTTTAAAAAAATTTAGAGAACGTTAGTTGTACCACATAAATCAAGAATTTGTCACCCGTCAATGTCACAATCATGTGAAGTGTGGAAGTGTGTGGAAGTGTGAAGAAAATTAAAAATATACGTCATTTGAGTGAGAATGCAATACAAGCATTTCTTCTCCTGCGTCCATGCGCGGTGCGCATGCGCACATGCATAGAACAAATGCTACCACTATTGCTGTCATTGCTGTACAGAACTGTTGTGTGTATCGCTTATACTTTTATTTGTAGCTTATAATATAAACGGTGATAAATCGTAATAAACACTTTCTAGTTTTGGAAAATAATAATACTCAAAATGGATGAAGAAGATAATAACCGAGGCGTAAAAAAAAGTGTTGCATTTGTGGAAAATGGTCCGGTGATTCAGTGAAACAATGTAACATTCAAACACTCGCAAAATGTAGTTTGAAAAATTTAAAAAAATTTGAAAAATTTAAAAATTAGACAAGTTCGTAGGTGGAAGTTCAGTGATATTACCCTACCTAACTCCATCGATGGTGTTCTACCGTTCTTTTAATCGCGTGCCTAGCAAGTTTGATCCAAATTTAAAAACTGCAACGCTAGCAACAAGTGCAAGAAACCAAAGGTACGTTTGAGTGCTCTACAGAGCCTCATTCCACGAATTTTTTTTTACGACTAACAAGATTTCCACCACATGTTGAACGACTGGTAATTGCATTTTCCGATGAGGTAGTTGGAATTGAACCTAATTTTGAAAAAGTCAGTCGTAAACTTATCATAAAAAAATATCTAAAATTTTTCCAAAATCGGAGGGCCCAGCTCCCTTCCGCCCTTTTGAAAGAGACTGGCGCTCGAAATTTGTATCGTTCAAAGGCTACTGGTAAGAACCCCCCATTGTCAGTCGTAAACTGTCAAATTTTTTGGGGCCCGTTTTCTTGACATATTTTGAACGTTGCAGCAGGTGAACGTCAAGTTGTAGACGACTAACAATCGGCGAACGTCGCTATATTTTGTTGAAAACTTTTGTTTCCCACTACCCTCAGTCTTGAACTTTAATATTTTTTACTTATTTTTTTATAACCGTTCAGCAACTCTCCTACCCCCACTTCGCCCCAGAAAAAATGTATGGCGAGCATGTCTGTAGCATCGTCGACATCGATACCACGAGTTCCCATGGTCATTGTGCGTAAACTTATGATACGATCGAGAAGTGACACGGGCTCTTGGTCTATACGTTGGTTGAGATAAATTCTGATATGTTTATTTTATGTTTATATGTAATTTTTGAAATAGTGAGATATTGTAATAGTAGTATTGTGGAGAAATATTTAATCTGTTTATAGGATACTTACTCTATTTACTTCCCTATTGAATCCTTCTCTTTTATTATGGACGCCAGTTCTATGAACACTGATTTTTATTTATTTAATTGCAGGTTCACTTTACTCATGAGCACTATATCGTCTTAGAGGGGGTCCAATTAGGCTTATTAATTTTTATATAGAATTTATTTAAGAGATTATTGGAGAAATGAAGTTAATGACTCATCATAAATGAGTTTAATTGCATGCAAAACTTTTGTTAATGTTAAATGTTTGCCGAAACTCTACGAGTTGTATTAATTTTTAAAATTATTCCTTGAAATTGCGAAACAAGGAAGAAGTTGTGACTGCATATGACATTTATGCTTTTGCATTAATCCTTTAATTTAGACACAGTTTGCTAGTGATTGATATGTGATAATTATTAGTACGACTTGTCTATTGTAATTAATTTCACTGGAAATAGATTTCTGTGGCGCTTACTTATTTAGTTATAACGGTATTATGTTTTAACGAATCATTCGAGTAGCTGGTCGGCGTTCAGCTATACTGTTTTTGTTGATTATAGGCAAGTGTTTGTTTGCGCTTATACTATAGTCTGTTCGTGAGTTGTAGGCTACTGAATTTAATTTAATTTCAATTTATTGATATAAATTCGTATAAACTTTGCTGCTTTACAAATCCGTCAGGAACAACATGCATTTTCAATACCACTGTATTTCGTAGTTCCTTGTTTGAATTGTCACTTATTTTATATGTCACTTATTTTATATACAATCTCATTCGACCTAATGTTTTGCGATATATGTTAAATATATCGACCTCTGACCTATTACAACCATAGGTTCCATATCCGTTAAAAAAAGTAAGCGGATACTAATCTCCCCTTCGGACTATTAATCACAGCCGTCTAAGATGGAGTGAGTTGCGTGCATGGTAGAACTAGGATATCGGGGGCACCACGAAGTAAATCCCGTTCAAGATCAACTCATCACCAAGATATCAATTTATTCTGGACTGATTATCCAATATGATTGATCTGTCAAATAGAACAATAATAAATAATAAAAAATCTTTTACGAATTGACATTGACAAATAAGTGATAAATCACACATAATGCCAAACAGCTACTTTTATGGCTATATGCATCTACAGATATTGAATGGAATTATGGATATACCTATGTATGTGCATATTCAGTACAACTGAGTGCAAATATGATTTATCACGTGTAGAAATCACAAATAAATAGTTATTTAACAAACTAGTGTATTAATGACAGCGATTAATAATCGAGATATTTTTTATGTAGATATTAATTATTGAGATTATTAATCGCGTTTTAATATACGAGTTAGCTACAACATTTTTCCGTCGACTGTACTTTGAATAAAGTGGAGAAAATCTTATTTTAAATTTTTATTTAAGAAAACTTAAGTACAAATTATTCATTAATTATTATAAAATATCACAAATATGATTTGTGTTTGTACAGATAAATGATCAGTTTTATGATATTCTGAATTTAAATTTACGTTTATGTCGTTATCTTGGATGATTATTTCGGCGCTGGTAGAACTAATAGTATGAGGAGTTTCTGTGAGTTTCACAGAAGATTTTTTTAGCTATGACAACTTTATTTTGTACTGAATGTTCAATATACCCTTCTGCAACAGCAGTGGATTTCCAACTACCCAATCGTTTAATGGCTGAAAAGTGTTACAAAATCATATTTCAAATATTTAGCGTGACATTACTGACAGTGACAGATTGATGACAAGGCATCTTGATTTGGAAATTTAAATTTATGCGTATGTTTCACTAAAATCGTTTATTAATAGAAAATCATGCATTAATAGGGGTCATTAATAAACGATTTTGTATACATTAATTAACCTCGTAAATACACGGTCGACGGAAAAAATATTTATTTTATTGTTTAACGTCTACCTGTTGCCGATATCAATATCGAGCCTTAACGAGCAAAAAAATCACGTTTGCTGTATGGGAACCCCCCTTAAATATATGTTTTATTTTAATTTAATTATTTATGTTTAAAGTGAATATATAACTAAATATTCTGTGAATATTTCAAGCGTCTACCTGTTGCCGTTATCAATATCGAGCACAAACGAGCAAAAAAATCACGTTTGTTGTATGGGAGTCCCCTTAAACATTTATTTTATTCTGTTGTTACTATTTCTTGTCATAGCGGCAACAGAAATACATCATCTGTGAAAATATCAACTGCCTAACTATCACGGTTCATGAGATACAGCCTGGTGACAATCGGACATACAGACGGACAGCGGAGTCTTAGTAATAGGGTCCCGTTTTACCCTTTGGGTACGGAACCCTAAAAATGAAAAGCACTCACTAAATATGCACCCAGGCACGTTTTGATATGTATAGGTATGTCTCCTCAGTCACGCATTTTCTCTCAAAGTTTCAAAACTTCAAAACCAAAATGCCAATATTGCAAATGCCAACAATTAAATATTATGTATGATTTAGTACTTATTTTAAATGTCCATTCGTAAAAGTTAAAACAATTTTATTATTTTTTATTGTTCTATTTGACATACCCAATATTTATACCTAGTATAGGAATAGGGTTTAATTAGTTGAGCTCATCTCAATTGCTTGATCTGTAGGACCTATGACACTGAATTTAAATAAAAAAAGTTTTGCCTAAATACCGGCGCGGCGGTGACAATTGTGTTGGTTTTTGTTTAGTGCATTCTTAATTCTCTGTGGACTACACCAACAACAACAGTATTTTCTCTTGCAAGGGATTGGAATGAAGCGTCCAAGAGCAAACTTAAGTTTCGCAGAGTTAAATATCTCGCTGGTTCCGTCCTTTTTTCCTGATTTCACATAAACATGCTAATATCGGCCGTGGTCGTCAGGAATATAAGCCGTCAGGATGAACAGATCACCTACAGTCGCAGCAGTGATTCCTGATGTCCTGGAAGTTTCGGCTGCTGTTGATACAAACAGCGTATCATATGTGGTATCAGCGTCATATTCTGCTTACTTAATCTTGATTCCTTGAACCTTGACGGTGGCTTGATAGGAGAGCGATGAAGCGCTTGTTCGCGTTGGATAGACATACTCCTTGTGGTACTGTGGCTGGGGTGGAGTTTTCGATAACTGCGTCGGTGTCGACCGGCCCGCCCGCCATCACCTTACCAGTTCTTCTGGCATGCTCTGCGTCCTTGGTTGTCGCGTTGCCATCAACGTCGAACACCACGGTGGTCTTCATGCCAAAGTGGTTTTCAATGTACAATTTACGTATTGCATAAATATTGGAGTAAGTATAGCTGGGCGTTACTATATATAATTCAAATATACGCGTGATATTAAGCAGTTTTTCTTAACACAAGTCAATGTCTTCTAAATTAAAGAGATATATTGTAATATAGTATATCCTTCTACAGAAATTCTTCTTTTTTTTGCCGACTTTTTTTGCCGACGTGGTAGGTTCAAACTTATCAAAATTAAGGTTTACGTACTGTTCGCGATAATAAATTAAATAAAATTTGCTGTAGAAGTGACCATCACTCATTTGATTTATATTTCCTTAATTCTGCGGTCGAACCGGTGAATTTTACACTTGAATTACCTCGCTAGAACAATTAATTCAAAAGATATAGCCAAAACCTGACAAGACGGCGGCGGTTTTTTCACGCTGGTGGCTTTTTCCCAACTCGGACTTTTTGCGAACTTTCGGATATAATTTAAGGCATCGTTCTGAACATTTCCAGGAATTTTCAGCTTGTTAAAAATTTTCTCCGGTCAGGAACAATTTTTGTCTAATTGCACTGACCAATAGGTAGCCTAGGTGACCAATAGGTGTAGCCTAGCGGTAACAAACGGAAGAGATTTTGTCACTGCATGTTTCCCGCAATTATATAATAATATGGCACACTAACGCATCTGGCGGATATTTATCTGAGAATATATAGCCAGGTTCTTATCCTATCCATATATTGAAATTTACGGATATGATGTGCGTCAAAAAAATCCTGGTTGCCGAAATAACCATATTAACGCTAATGTTAACTCTAACGCTGTTGGCCCGTCATCGTCAGTTTGACAGTTGTCTCTATTTCCAACGGTAAACTTGAAAGTTTTTGTATATGGCAGCACCGATTTCATTCAAAGATGAGTTTAGATGCAACAATTTCTCATGGAAATACGAGCATCACGACGTGTTTTATTTGCCCCAGTGGCAGACAAGTAATAAGATAGATTCACTGTACTTGTTTTATAAAATACTGACGTGTAGTTCGTATATCCTACTGTTTTTAATAGTTCTGTTTTATATGGAGCGTGAGACCCCTATTCCTGTAAAATTAAAATCTGCAGTATACTTCACATATTGGGTGTATTTTATAGTCCTGGTATCCTCAGCATTATCCTTGGTATCGGTGTCCCAGATGTATATCAAGCAAGTGAGAGGCAAAAGTATTCGTGAAGATTTAATGGTAAAAGCGTCGTGTTTCTTTAAAATGCAGTGGATAATACAGTCGTTGGCGATAGATAGCGCTGTGGCATTATTTGTGGGGTACTTTTCGTTAGTACACCCTTTAGAAGGTACATACGATCGGAGATCCGCTATAACGCACCTTTGGATCCCACTCCTGGTAATTATGGATTTTGCAATTTCAAGCATTCCTGTAAAATTATTACAAGGCTACGCGTCGTTAATATTGTCACTGCTGTATTCCCTTTTTACGTACGTCTATTATTTACTGGGCGGTTTGTCACCGGAAGGAAACGTTTATCTCTACAGAATTTTGAATTTCGATAGGAATCCAGAATTGGCATGTACAGGCTTAGCAATTAGCATCACGTGTATGTTGATGGGCAGAATTATAACTTACACCTTATTCAAGTTGAAGATGTCAATATTTTCGAAATATTACTTATTATGTACAGATAACAATGAAATTACTCGTTTTGTGTCGGCCGGTAATCATTAAATTTTAATCTTTAATAAATTATTAGTTACGGTCCCTATTTGTCTTCATATTTTATTAACAATTTATGCTGGTACAAAAATGTAGAAAACATCTCAAATAAATTAAGGAAACGATACGCCTACCTAAGTTGTAGTTTTATAAGTTGGTTGCCTACTTTTTATATTGCTATTTCCTTGCTTTTTCATTAAGAGCGACGCATTTGGTTTTTTCAATTAAAAGACTTGTGGGTTAGTTATGGAAATGAGCACACAAATCGGCTGAAATACCAGAAATTTCGCGTTCGATGTTGGCCTGCAGCTTTTCTAACATTGCTGGCTTGTTGGCATAGATCAGCGATTTAATGTAACGCCAAAGAAAAATACCTAAAGGGGTTAAATCGCACGAACGAGGCGGCCATTCCCAAGCACCGTTGCGTGAGATAACTCGCTCGCCGAACTTGGTCTTTTAATAATTCGATTGTGTCGTTCGCTGTATGGCACGTTGCGTCATCCTGTTCGAACCACATATCGTCCAAGTTCATAGCGTCGAGCTGGTTCCAAATATACTCCGATATCATGGTAGCGATCGCCGTTGACAGTTGCTGGCGCGCCGTTTTCGTCAAAAAAGAAAAATGGGCCGTGACGCCGCCGCCGCGCCGCGCCGGCGTGAAAACCGCACCAAACAGTTAATTTTTTTGGATAAAGCTGTGGCTCGTGCATCATTTCAGGCTGCTCCCTCGTCCAAATGCGACAATTTTGCTTGTTGACAAAACCATCGAGCCAGAAGTGAGCTTCATCTGAAAAGATTATTTTCTTGTGAAAGACGTCGTCAGCTTACATCTGGCCCAGAGCCCAATTACGAATGTTTGACGCTTAAAATGGTCGTTTGGTTTCAGTTCTTGAGTCAACGCAATCTTATATGGGCGATACCCAAATTCGCCACAAACTGGTCACACTGTTGTTCCTTGACTGCTCACGCACACTCTCTCGAACGGCCACGATATTTTCTTCACTTCGAGCATTACGTCGTCGCACAGGCACTGGGGCATTATGCAATGCATAAGTTTTTTCGAATTTTTGCAGCAAACGTCAATAGTCTGTCTTATTGGACGGTTTCGTCGACCGAAAATTGGCGTAAGGGCACGCTACATAGTCGCGATAGAACGCGAACTTTCATAAAAACCTAGTTGAATAATTTGTAAACGTTGTTGAAACGTTGTTGAATCTCTCCATGATTAAATATCATAGACTGACGTTTCAAAATGTCAAAGAATTGCGAAGACATCTTCACTCATATTCGAGAAATGTCAAAAACAAAATGCGTCATCCCTATTGAAAAGCCGATGGACCTAAAGGTACATCTCATATATGGAACGTTGAGCCACTTCTAGTACACGGAAATTAGTAAAAAAATGGCTACGTAGAAAAAAAAATATAAACTATGAATATTGTCAGGGTCGGTTGTTTATTTGGGTAGCGAAGATCTAAAAAGTTCCCACCTACCAGGGGGCTTCACTCCAGTTTCACCCTCAATAGTGACACGGTGCTGTTTTTTTTGCAATGTCTTTTAAGCGCCTCATTCTACGACAAATTTGTAAGTGTAAGGAAATGTTCCTTATAAAATATTAAATTAAAAATGTCAAATGAGTTATAAACGAATTTCTATTAGCTTTCGAGTTACTAATGCGTAATGTAGGAGGGTAGTTAAAAACAAATAAAGATGGCTAAAAGCTGAGTAGTGGAAAGCAGACTCCTGACTTATTATGTACAATAGGTGTGTCCACAAAAAAAAATAATATACATTAAAAGTAGTGAGGAATGAAGCTTTTGATCTAATAATAGCAATATTAGAACTGTTTTTATTATTATAGCAATATTAGAACCTGAACAAACGTCAATCCGAACCACAACAGCATCCGTAGAAAGTGCTTGCTTTATTTGAATCGGATAAACGCGTTGTCATTGGTTTGACGTCACATGCTTGCTAGGTCTGCAGGCGCCATAGATCAACCGTACTCCGTATTGTACAGCGTTAGGTTTGTTCCGTGATATTCTCGTTAGAACGAAGTCTGCATATCATGCACAGTATTATCTAGTAATGCCTTTATTATTTAGAACGTCAAATATAGTTTGTTTATTGCTTGCTGTCAAATACGGAGGAGGGTTTCCAAAAAGGAGATTCACATAATTTGCCGAATGTAGACGTGATTATGGTAGACGTGATTATGGTATTTTCTCGCGTCAAATACCGATTTCAACAAGCCCCAATCCAGTGGTGTGAAAGCTAGTCGGCATAACAACTATCGGCAATAACAATAACTATCGACACAAATAACCGACCCGTCCTAGCTCATAATAGTCACTAACCTTACTATAATATCCAGTCTGACGCATACAGCTGGCATGTGATGTCATCCGCCTAGTCTCGCTCGCGGGAGCATTTTCCTAGCCTCGCTGCGTTGGGGTAATTGCTATTACGAATAACGCGGAAAGTAAATAACTATTATTTTATTTACTTTATAGGGGTTTATAATATCCATAGATCTATCATTTTCAGTTGAAAGCAAAACATTGTGGATAGATCTATTGTCGTGACTTACAATTTTCAAGTGTTTGGAAAAACAGTAAAGAAACAAGTGCTCTTTGCATATGCTTTTAGCGGTAGTGATACTACATCAGCATTTTTTGGCAAAGGTGAACTTTACACAAAAAGTTTAATAAACATGAGAAAAGATTTAGAAGAAGTTATTAAAATATTTAACAATCCAGAATCCACAAAAGAGAAGATTACAAATGGCGTCGATAAATGTACCCTTGCATTATATAAATCGCCAAAAACTGCAACGTCTATAAACTCTCAAAGACTTGTTTCATTTAATAATCTAGTAGGTCAAATGAAGCAAATGAAGAAATGAAGTAGGTCATTTTATCAAGACTTCCACCAAAATTTGCGGCTTTGTAGAAAGCAACATCCGAGTTTTCTACCAAATTCAAACGTGG
Source organism: Tetropium fuscum (assembly GCA_964058915.1). Classification (NCBI taxonomy): domain Eukaryota; kingdom Metazoa; phylum Arthropoda; class Insecta; order Coleoptera; family Cerambycidae; genus Tetropium; species Tetropium fuscum. The sequence goes on from CAXKVY010000133.1 coordinate 1,083,907, forward strand.
CAAGGAAACAGTTTGCAACCTGAGGAATGGCGATGAAAGAAAAGAAGCAACATGTTGGTACCAATTTTGACAAGTGAAGCACCAGCTCTTATTTCTATTTTAAAATTAATATGTGTACATATTACACAATAAATAGTTGTGTACAAACTGTCACAGGCAATACTGACGAAATCGATATTGAATAATAAATACTGAAACTTTTAGTGGAATAAGCCTACAGGGTAGACCACTTAAAAAACGCACCGGGAACTCTACCTCTTAGGTGGGGTGGAAACGAGGATAAGTTGCGGTGTAATGATCGTAATTCTTTAGATAAAAAAACAACTAAAAGAAATACAATCACTATATTAAAATAATAAGTAGAAAGCAGACTGCCCTTTCTACTACTCAGTTTTTAGCCACTTCTATGAATAGTTTTAACTACTGTTTTACTTGTTAATAACTCGAAAGCGAATAGAAAATTGGTTACAATTCATTTGACATTTTTTATTGTCAAATATTTTATAAGGAACATTTTATTACACTTACAAATTTGTTGTTGTAGAAGAATGCGTTTAAAAGATATTGGCAAAAAGTCGTGTCATTATTTGGGGTGAAGCACACCCCTGGGCGGTGGGAACTTAAATATTTAATGTTACTCCCATGAACAATCGATCCTGAAAATATAATTTGGTTATAATTTTTTTCTCCATTATTCCTAGCTTGCGAGAACTATTCTTGGCCGGCTCAGACACGGGGCGTGCACCCCCTGCATCCCGTTAAAGGGTGAAATGACTGAAATCTCGGTATACGTTTAAGATAGACAGGCTATTCAAACGCCAACGTATATTTTTGTCCTCGGCCTTCTTGTACATATACTATAGTGCAGCTGGTAGTGTGGCGCTTTTGAAGTCGACGCGTGTGGCGGAAACTAAAAAGGTTTTTTTATTTATTATATATCCGAAGATGTACTGTAGGTATGTTCACGTCATATCGCAGGTTATTCCTCGTAAGAAGAGGTTTTGTTATTATACTACGCAGGAATTTTAGGCTAGGGCAGAATATTGACTAGAATGTATCTAGTCAAACAAATCGAGAATCAAATAAATATATTACGGTAATCAGTCGGTAATACCAAATAAATATATTAGGAAAATCGGTGGAAAAAAATCCTAGAGAGTTGATTTTTTTTTTATTCTTCCTTTACACTTGGGCAGACGTATATCAAAAGTCTCCAAGGGTGGGGGGTGAGCTCGAGGACGAGGGGGGGTTTAAAGGTACCATAGTTCAGTTTTTTGCTTAAATCTCAGACACGATTACTCCTATCGTTTTTTACCCTCTTACAAAATGAAAGCTAATAAGATTTCATATAAAAATGTTCCTTTTCATTTTTGTCGTAGGACTAACCGTAAGCGAGTTTATTAGGCTGCTAAAAGAAAAATCATTTCACAAAATGTGCTTTTAGAGTATTGTACTGTACAAGATTGATAATACTGACTTAATAGATGATTTGAATAAAACAATAAATTAAATTATTTATTGGGTCCAACACTTCATTAGACTGGAGAGGAGGTCACGAGGTTCTATAGCTATTCTATACTATCTTGTTTAGTACAATATCAATAGATAGTTGATTTAATATAAATGATTTGAGTAAAACACATTAAATTGAATGTATTGATTCCAAGTCGTCCTCATAAGTTGCATTTTCATCTTCATCCTAAACATTGAAAACCTAGTTACAATCTTGTTAATTACAATATTAATAGACATATAATTTAAATAAAACTTACAGTATCCTCATATGCCAGTTTGTCGACTTCAACTTTCGTACACGCGCAATCAGTAGGTTTGAGTTTGTTGTCCAGCCATTCTTGAACTTGCAAATAGACTCTGTATGAGTGTTGCAGTGCAGAACCCTTAGTTGGAGGTAGGGAGGAGAGGTCTGGCTTCACCCTTGTGGAGGATTTTAAGATTGCTGCGTAGCGCTGTTTATTCATATCTGTTATTCTAGCGTTGTACATTGCTAGAAAGATCTGCTCCCCGGCATTTGCAACTTCCTTAGGTGTTGAAGTCTTTGTGTAAAATACGTTGGAGAGTAAATGCAGGGCGCTGTTCCTTATGTATAATTTAGCAAATGTTGACCTTTTCGGAAAATCGCACAGGTGGTATCGCAGCCACAAAACGCGTGAGTGAACAAAATGCTCTTGGAAATATCAAGTGCTTGCAATTCCTTGGAAGAATAAGTTTTGCTTTCCTCCTTTCCCCTACCAGGTTTGAAAAAATGTATCTCTCGTTCCCTTGGAGCTAACGCGACCAGCAGAACTAGCAGATCCACATCCTCGCCGACGACAATCGTAGAACAACCACATTCTGACCGTTTCCGCGATATAAGCAAAAGACTGAACAATTTTAACTTTAACCCCCCCCTTTCTCGATATCACCCCCCACCTCGGGGGACTTTTGATATATGTCTACCTAAGTGTAAAGGAAGCGTTTTAAAAAGTTCCAGCTCTCTAGGAATTTTTTCCACCGATCGCCCTATTTTTGTTTAATTTGACTAGGCTAAAATTATTTTTCTTTTATCAGCCTAATAAACTCGCTTACGGTTAGTCCTACGACAAAAATGCAAAGGAACATTTTTATATGAAATCTTATCAGCTTTCACTGAACTATGGTACCTTTAAAACCCCCCCTTTTTGGAGCTCACCCCCCACCTTCGGGGACTTTTGATATATGTCTACCTAAGTGTAAAGAAAGCGTTTAAAAAAAGTTCCAACTCTCATTCGGAATTTTTTCCATCGATCGCCCTATTTTTGTTTAATTTGACTAGGCTATATTAAAAATTCTTTAAAATGATAGACCGACTATATTTTCTACATTAATACTAAATAAGTTAGGGGAGCTGTTACTTTAAACGTAATCATCTTATGTGTATAGGTATAGAAAGCGGTGGTTTCATGTTTGCCGATGTAGGTAGCATAGGAAGTGGCACATATAAGTATTTAAGGGTGGTTGGATAGGAACCAGACTTTCGCCAGGTGCAGGCTCAGACAGCCCGTCATAAGTCACGTTGCCCTTGTGCCCTCTGACCTATCCTACTACTCTTATCGAGGGTTAAAGAAGTGCTGAATTGGTCCAGCTGTCCTTTATATACCTAAACTTAGGCACGCGTTTCTTAATACTTCCTTTGAATTTTCACCCCACCTCATACCGATATTTAATTATTTGGAACGTTTCGATTAAAGCATGACTTCGCGATGGTCTGCCACGGCCAATATCAGCTACGACTATTAAATAATTCAGAAATCCTTGAATATCGTCTTTAAGACAACTAATATAAAATTAAACCAATTTCAGTAGAAATAAGTAGTAAAGAGTTTTCCAATAAGAACGATATTATTTTAAAATTATATAAAATAAAAATTATTTCAGATACAACCAAACTTTGTATATTATTTTGAAGTACAGTCGATGCCTTTGTGCAATAAATCAGGCATTATCCGATGAATGCAATGTTCAATCTTATGCATCAAATGTTTGTGGTCTGTTTGCATAAATCTTAGATTTCCAATAGCCCTACAAGAAGTAACCTAAAGGAGGTGAATCACATCTTGGAGGCCAGTGAACAGTTGCATTCCTTGAAATTATCCTTTCGTAAAACTTTTCTTGCAATACGTCGATAGTTTCATGGGCAGTGTGACATGTGGTAACGTGTTGTTGGAACCACATATCCTCCAAATCAAGTGCATCTAAATTTGGCCACAAAAAAATTCCTAACATCTGCCATTCACTGTAACTGAATCTCCTACCTCATTTTGAAAAACAAATGGTCCGATGATGCCATCCCACCATACCATGATCCACACTTTTGTCTACTGCAGACCGCCATAACTTTTTTAGGTTAAACATTTTATATTTATTACGCCAAATTACGTATAATTAAATTCCTTTTTGTTTGTTACTAGGATTCTGTTGGTTGAGGTTATAACTTTTTGAGATATCTGCAATTTTGTTAGATTTTTAACAATCTCCAGTAAAAAGCTGTGTAAACTTTATTTTACTTCTATCTCTATATCTAGTCGGCTGTCAAAGATGTCATATTTTTCCTAATGTCAGTCTCACATTATAACTCTTTGGTTTACCACCACGGCAACTATCCACGCCCATAAATGTCACGTGCCGCGGATGCCTTATTGTGTGTGGTGTTGTAATATCATAATTTTACAATTTATTTGATGCTACTTCATCATGATTTGGGGAATGGATATCACTTAATCTTTTCCTGTTTTAAATAAATGTTTGCGTAATTCTTACATTTTATACCACTTGTTTTTTAATATGTGAATTGTTGGTTTTTACATTAAGTCCCCTAGCTCCCCTCCTAATATCCGATTTTGATCTAGTTTGGCTATAATTAGAGGTAGAAAAAAAGGCGACTGTCGACTAGTCAAAAAGATATTTCGCCCACCCCCTTCGCTCATCACGGAACACCGTTTAAAAAAACAGGCAATTGGCTAACGCCATCGTATAGCGTATTAAGAAACGAAGAAAAAGCCGTTTTATTTTTTAAGATCGGTCGGAAAGTTTAATATTCAGAGAATATGGCCATTTTAAAAATTTTCATTTTCCCCCTCTCCATTCTCCTAATTATCCCACCACCCATAATTTCGTATTTCCTTCATAATAGCTCTTCCACAAAAAAAATTGATCCTCCAACTCCACGCCCCCTCGATGAAAAACTAATTATCCGATTTCGCTCAGTTTTAAATGAGCGTGTGTGTTTTATCTCACTCTTCATTTTTTATGCTTTTTTTTGTAAAGTCAAAAACCGCCGAGATATGCATTCAAAACAAATTTCCCATGCTTTTAATTTACCGTTCCCCCTTATCTGCACAAACCACGCGAAAAAGATGGCAGGACCCGATTTGATAGGGTTTAAATTTGATTTGTCTGTTTTCGACCCATATTAATCTCTAGAACCACTCCATAATATGGGTGTGAAATATTGCACGCATAATATATGAGTGTGAAAAATGATGCCTACTTATCGCACTAGTGCGATAAAAGTTACTTTTCGCGCTAGGGCGATAAAGTTTCACTCTTCACACTCATGTGCTTGTGAACTCTGAGAAGTATCAATTTTAAGACATTAGTGAGAAAAAGTATAGTACGTGAAAATCATGTTTAAAGGCACTCATATATGAGTTGCAGAACTCGCTTTGCTCGTTTCGCAAAATGTATGTACCTTAAATTCATATATGTACCTTAAAGATATACCTACTTTTCACACTTGTATCATAAATAGCTATTTTGTAACGTAAAATCAATATGTACGTATCTTACTGAAAAATATAATATAAAAGGGCGTATGCCACTTTGATTTGTACTAACAAGGCTAAAATTACACGAGTAATTTATTGTGCGGTTTTATAGAGCGGATGATGAGAGTGTTTGTGATGCGGCTGCAACAGTCACGGTGACAGCTGGCTGGCGGTCGCGTGGATCACTGCTTGCAAATACACCTGCCCAAACATGACGTGAGCGCACGGCCGCCTCCAATCTATACGTGTTGCATACGTCCCAAAAATACCGCCACACTCCTAAATTCGCTGCAGTCAGGTAGTCGGGACTCGGGACACCGAGATATTCATATATCATGTTTAGAGACCATGCTATGTAATAAATTGTAAAAACTAAATAGAAAAGCTTTTAAAGAGGCAGATTCCAACCTCAGCTTGAATAATATGGAATAATAACTTCGAGGAATATACTAGATGGTGGTGTATAATATGGTATGTATCATTAGTGCGTCATGTACACTCGCGAGCAGTTAAAAGTAAATACATCTTTAAAATATTTTTTGATGTGTAAACATCTATTACGGCGATATGAGGGTAAATTTTGGAAAATGGGACAGAAATGTGAAAGCGGATATGACATCATAACCCATCAATTATCATGCACAGTACCTACCTACTAAATTAATTCAGCTACTACCTGATAGATGGCGCTTACAGCGCCAACCTCCATGGTGTGTGTGTTGTGTTGCCTACCTTATTAAAAAAGTCCTGATGTGAGTATCAATTCAGCAATCCCTGGATTGGAAAGCGGGGCTTGAACCGCTGCACCATCATATGACTGCTATAATGCTTTGATAATCTCGTATACTTGGTGCTTTGTTAGGGCGGCGGTTAGCGTGCACATGATGCAAGTGCAAGTGCAATGGACTCAGGGCCCGTGTGGCAGTTAAAATATTAGGGTGTAGGTGGAATATTGTCATGACATATAGATATATATATATATATATATATATATATATATATATATATATATATATTACATTATTGCGACATTGTAATCTGCATCCACATATTCTCCCAAGCAGCGTTCTCAACGTCCATCAAAAGTTATTCCCTGTTTTTGCGGCGAAAATTTCTGACATGAATTTCCTTGACCAATCGTCTCTAAACATTTTCAATTGAATTGAGATCGGGACTTCTGGCCTTGAATGGCCTTGAATGTTGTTGTCCAAGAACTAGCCCCGCGGTAATCTGCAATTGTGAATGGAGCAATTGTCCTGTTGGAAGATAAAATTGTGTGAATACAATTGCTGCACCGATGGTAACATCAAATGTCTATAATGGTAACAGCAAATGTCTATGTTCGTTATTTAGTCTTCCTTCCATATACCAGCAGACTCCTGGACTGCCGCGCTTATCCAAGCCCACACATTAACAGAAAAACGACCGCTACTATTAACTGGCTTGGTACATCGTTCTTCGTATCGCGCATTTCTTGGTCTATACATACGAAATGACCCATCGTGGCATGACGTAAACCTTTTCCGTCGGAGAAAATGACATTTTACCAGAAATCTTCATCTTTGCCAACATATAATTATTGGCAAAGAGCAGACTTGCTTCTTTGTTGCGTTCAGATAACCAAGGCTTTTTAGCAGGTGCATAATAACTTATATCGCTCTGTTTATTTCGGCGTCTAGCTGTGCACAACGAAGCAGGAAACTACGCATCATGACAAGCTGTTGCGGCCGTATCAAAGCTGTTTCTTCTTAACCAATTTATCATTTCTTCATCATGAATCAAATTGCTTGTCCTTGTAGCTCCTCCCCCATGATGGTAGGATAAATCCTCACCTTGCAACCATTTTCGTTCAATTTAAATATGCAACTTCTGCGAACTTGAAAAAGGTTTGCAATAGCACCTAAAGACCACCCAACATGAAAATAATTTACGATGCGTGTCTTTGAAAAAAATCTACTAGTGAGCGAGATAATCGCTTTATAACGCTAGATGTTTTGCGGGACAGAATAATTACTTCTGTGCAAATGAAAAACCAATTAGCGGAGGCGAGGCAAGTTCAAGTAAGCGATGGAACAATAAGAAGGCGGCTCTTTGACTGCGAGCAAGGAGACCTGCGACGGGTCCAGAATTATTACGAAACCATCGGATTGAACGCCTTAGATATGCTAGGGAATGCGAATATTGGGGTAATGAAGAATGGAGCAATATCCTATTCACTGACGAGTCAAGGTTTTGTCTCAGATCACCGGATGGACGTGAAAGACTGGTGAGCGTTTGTTCCAAAACCATTTTTCGCCTAGAGTGAGTTATGGAGGGGGTTCGGTAATGGTGTGGGGTAGCGTGAGTATGGAAGCCCGGACGGACTTAATCATAGTGAATAGGGGAGCTATGAGAGCAGATAGGTATATAAGAGACGTTTTGGAACCATATGTTGCTCCTTTTGCGCCGTTCATCAGAGATGATTTTATGTTGATGCATGATAATGCCCGGCCGCTTATTGCACGAATGGTTAATGAGTATTTAGCCCAGATTTAATCCCAGTAATGAATTGGCGTTCTCGAAGCCCAGACCTAAACCCAATTGAACATGTTTGGGATGTTCTTGAAAGGAAAGTACAATCGCCTGTACTAGGTCCTGCAAGTTTACAGCAGCTTAGTGAAGGTTTAATTGAAAAATGGCAGCAAATCGATCAGGGTTACATTCAAAACCTAATTGAGGGCATGCCAAGATGAATTGCAGCAGTTATTCGTGCACGTGGGGGTAACACTTCGTACTAAGTTGATCAGTTTTTTCTGTTTATTTTCAGGTGGTTTTCGTTATGGTTAAATTTTTAAAATTGTTATAGAAATAAATGTAAAGTGTAACGTTTTTCTAGTCAAGATAAGTTTAGGATTTTTTTTAATTCTGGTGTAAATATGCATAAATCGTGTATACTAATAATCTTATCACTGCGTAACCGAATTACCATAATAATAACAACCCGCATACTGACGATGACGCAAATGAGTTGGCCCGGATGAAAAATTACTAATAAAAGCATAATTTCCAATCAATTAGATCCAGGAGGATAAGAGTGATTGCAACTGTTCGCGCAGACCATGTGCTCAATGACAAACATGGCTCACGAATAGGTAGACTGTCGCTTCGCATCGGCGGCACATCTCGCTACCCTGTAATGTTATATCATCTAGAAAGTGCGCTTGCCTGATGGAGTACATACAACTTTTTTTGAAATTTGTTCCATTCCAGTAAAAGCGTACTTTGGGGGAAGCATTTACATATGGTTTAAAACTTGTATGGTTTCAATAAAATGGACCCAGTAGGAATCAAGAGTTATTTTTATTAAGGCAATACAGACGAGAATTTATAAAAGGGGTGTTATTCAATTAGATAATATCTATTCCAGGATTCCTTGAACTTTTATTATATTTATGTCTTTGAAATAACTATTACCTATAGATATGAATATTTGGGATTAGTAAAGGCGACAGGTAAATTATAGTGACAATTCAACATCATTTTTCACCAATGCAATTCACTGACAATATTTACGTCAAATGAGAGACAACATAGTATTTATTCTAGGGACAATATTTATGTCAGATAAACGTCAAAAAAAGTATGAATTTTATTTTAACAAGAACAATCAAACTGATTCCAATTTCACTTATGGCATCTTTTTGCATTACTTGAAGTTGGATTTGCTACTTCTTCGCGATTGCAGGTAAATCATTGTTACCAAACCGGTTCATTTTGGAAATTACACAAAGCGCAAGAAATTACATTGCCAGATAAACGTCACATAAATTATCAGCACACTTGACATTTAACTATGTAGTATTTGATTTTCTCTCAAAAGTTAACATTCTTGTTTCATTGAATTCCTCCGAATATAACTCGTGCTCTCAGTTTTGCTCCAATATTTGTCACACTCGGAGTAGTTTCCACAAACACCAAAATACTTTCACTTCGCTCGACGCGCGTTTCGCCAACCAAATTGGCATCATCCGGAGACGATTAAAAATTTTATTTTTAGATAAAGGTAATAAGGTTGTTATTTTAGATAGAGAGGACTATTATGAACGGGTAAACAACCTAATTAGTAATGGACCTTATAAAGAACATACTAGAAACCCTTTACCAAGAATGACCACTGAAATAAAAAATGTCCTCAAATCATGTAACAACCTTATTACTCCACCTGTTAAGAATATGTTACGTGTATCTAACCCTACTGTACCTAGATTGTATTGTCTACCAAAAATTCATAAGCCAGGGAAGTCGGTGCGTCCAATAGTATCGTCTATTGGATCTCCGACTTACCACTTATCAAAATGGTTGACTAAGGAATTTGAAAGTTTGCCCATTGCACAGCCTAGTTTTTCAGTTAAAAATTCGAATGATTTCATTGATAAGGTCATGAATATTCTATTGCAAGAGGGTGAAATTTTGATTTCCTTTGATGTTTGTTCATTATTTCCGAGTGTACCAATTCCACAGACCTTGGACTATCTTGAGGATTTACTCGAATTAAACAACTATAGAAAAGAAGTAATAGAAGAATATATAAGCCTTACAAAACTTTGTATGAAACAAAATTGCTTCCGTTTCAATGACAAGTTCTATAAACAACATGAAGGAACCGCAATGGGTAACTGTTTATCGCCTTTCATTGCTAATGTCTTCATGAGTCGATTTGAAACTGAAGCAAAAGAAGAATTCGAGTATTTTCCTAGGATTTGGCTTAGGTATGTGGATGACATTTTTGCCGTGTTTGACACTAAAATTGCGGATGTAGAAAACTTCATTTCCAAATTAAATAGTCGTTTCACTTCTGTAAAGTCTACATATGAACTAGGAAATAATGGAAAACTTCCATTTTTAGATGTATTAGTAATTAAAAATAGTGACAATAGGTTATAATTTGATATATATAGAAAAGATACCAGTACGATCAGATATATCCCTAATGACTCTCACCACTGCTATCAACATAAAATGGCAAGTTTTTATTTTCTTGTCCATCGTTTACTAAGTTTCCCTCTCAGTAATGAGAGGTTTGAAAAAGAAAAAGTATTCATTAAAGATATAGCTGTGAGTAATGGTTATCCTAGAGATATAGTTGAAAAACTAATTAGGAAGCGTAAATTTAAGAACACACTTCGTAATTCTACGACCTTTCAAAAGGATATAGAGACTCCAAAATATGTATCCATCCCGTACGAACCCCGGTTTACTCGTGGTTTGAGTAAGGTTTTCAAAAACGTGGGTATAACAGCGATTCATTCGTCGAGTAATAAATTACAACAACTTTTAGACAATCCAAAGGATAAAATTGTTCCAAATGAAAGGTCTGGGATTTACGAAATTAGTTGTAATGATTGTGATCGAAAATATGTTGGACAAACGAGACGATCAATTAACACCAGATTTAAAGAGCATATGGCTCATCTAAAATATGGAAGAACAGATAAGTCTAGTGTTGCACAACATGCTTTTGACAACAATCATAGAATAGATAATAGATTTGTATCAGGATGTCAAGTCTTTTATAAAATATATGAGTTGCTACCTCTCTAGAGAGTTGGGCCAGTTTTCTAGCTTCATCATCCATAATTTTGAACTTTGTATGATTGGTTAATATTTTTCTCTTTGGAATTTCAATTTTTTTTCTAATAATGTGGTTGGTGCTGTTTTCCACGTCCACTGGTTGAGAATTTGAGTCATTTGAACCAACTATCTGAGATTCATTAAGTTGTGTCTCGCAATGCAGACTAGTCCACCTCGCCAAACAGAAGTTTATATCAAATAATGGCATTGAAAGTAGGGAGCGACATTTAAAAATATGTCTACAGGGAAGGCGTAGAGATTTTCTAAACAGTCACAACTTGTCGGTGATACCTGGAGTAAGCCTTCTGATGTAACTGCTAAATAATTCTCATTTCCAATGCTTTGAAAATCCTTATAAGACTTAGCTAATGCACCCGAATTGTGAAAGCGAATGTTGTTAAATGATGACTGTATAAACTCTCAGGTGAATTAAGCTCGTAAGCTTTCGCTGGTTGTCTACTAAGCATTTGTAAATTTTTCACATCTTTATCAATTCTAAAAGTATTTATCAAAATGAATAAATGCTTTAGAAAATCTTCTAAGGACTATATCGATTAATGATACTCTTTAGCTGAGCATTCATAGATTCTAAACGGTCATTAGTTTTATTGAAGAAACATAAATTCTTAAGTGTCAAATATTGAATCCACTGATCCTTGATTGGGGCCCAATTCAAGTCATAATATTTTTTTACTGATTCAGGGACATTAATACACATACTCTCGTATAATTCATTGTACTCGGTTTCAGAGGTATAAAAAGCCAGCTTTTGTAAATATTCTTTACTTATTTGAGCTTCTTGGGTTGTTATCCCTAACTTTTTAACAGAAACCTCCCTATTAAATATTTGCAGTACATGAAAAAGACAAATCATAAGAGATGCATTGGAAAGCTCCTTTTAAATATTTTTCTTTCCGTTTTGTCTATCTGACATGACTACTTCTATATTTGTCCATTTAGGATTAAATTTTTTAAAAGTTTCTATAAATAAATCTATGCACTTTTCATTTTCTTCAGCTAATAAGCATACAGCTATTATCTCACTTAAGCCGTTACTGTCCTCGATCATTATTATGTACGTTGCAGTTTTTAAATTTACTAAACAATAAGTCCCGTCAATGAAAACCATCTCCGGAAAGGCATCAAAATATCTTCTCATTCGTTCATCTTGAAAGTAGAGACCTTTAAAGTTATCATTTTCGTCCACAAAAGTCGCAACTTGACATTTATAAATGTCTTCAAGGATACAAACACATTCCTGGTAAGTTTTGTTGTCTTGTGATTTCCTACTGATGTTGGTCAAATCTTTTAGGGTAATTTTACAGCCTGTTTCGTTTCGCACCTTGTCAAGAACAACTTTTTTGTTAGCACCAGCGTTTAAATATTCCCGCGCCCTGTGTTTTACAACATCAGGTAGTCTTAGGCGCTGTTGAGCAAGAGAAGTAAAGAATGCTTTACTACTAGAATGGTTATGATTTTCGTTCACTTGAGTGATATAAAGAAATTGCTTACACGAACTTCATTTGAAAAAAAATCCAGCTTCACAATTCTGCTTACATCTACTTATTCTTATTACTACTACTAGATTTTTCTATCTTTGATTGGAAAACTCTACCTGCTTTAATACAACACACTTTCATAAAGTAATATTTTAATTTATGATTGACATTTTCAACCGTTTTCGGCCAATGAGATCGTTGATTTTCAATCGTTTTAGCATCGCGAAACCAATATTCATTGTTTACTTCCTTTTTATATTGTTCTAACTTCAGTTGAAACTCCTCAAATGAGGTAAACTTGTCACCAACTTTCATTGAGTACGACATAAATATAAAACTAAATAAGTAGCTACCAGTGAACACTAACGTTTGATACATACAATACTGAAATTTTTAGGTTAGTTTTACACTTTCGGCAACCGTGTTAGCTGCCGATAGCGGTAGTGATATCTTGTGATTGCCGCTTTCGGCAGCCGAAGTAAGTTCTTTACGGCTGCCGAAAGCGGCAATCTCTAGCGCTGCCGAGAGCGGCACCCGTAGAGCTAAAAATTAGATGCCGCTCTCGGCAGCAGAGGCACGTCCTTAACATAAACGCGATTTTCTCATTCGGTACCTACCTGTTTTCACGTATCTCTGATATACCAGTTCAGACATATTCCAAGTTTTATTTGCCTTGCTATGAATTATTATTTGGGTGTGTATTGTTGCGTGATGTTTTCATCCATCGAAATATTATATTACTATGAAAAAAAAACGTATTATCGGTTATTTAATCATACCTATTACTATACACCAAGTCTAGTATATTTTATTCCGTGGAATATCTGATGCCAATTTTTCATTTGGAATTATATTTATTGTTGAATAAAGTTTTTTGATTAATTATATAGATATAGATCGACTGCTGATATAGAAATGAGATATGATTCTATAAAAGTATATGGTGGTAGAATATTAAGAGTATTAATAATATTATAGAAATAATTTAATCCAAAATCTAAAATGTGAAATAATCATATTTATTATAAAGATGCATATTTCAGTGTTATGTTATAGAAACAATATACAACCTATGTTTCAAGAAGGCGTCCAAAGCCTACGTCAGATTTCAGAAGACATTTATTGGATTATCCAAAAGACCATCCCTATCAACTTGACAAAAATAATTTTCACGGTTTTTTCCTCATCTTTATCATCTAATGAAAGGTGACTGGTCCACTAGCGATATCCCAATCAATCCCGCATTTTTTTTGCTATCACACTGTTATTATCATTGTCTTCGTATTCAAAATAGTTTCTCTGCGTTCTTAAAGGTCGAATTAATTGAATTAAACGACACATATGCCTTTACAAATTTGAGAAAAAAGTTGAAATACATCAATAAACTAATAGAGTGCATTATCATTGAAACAATTTTGCATGTTAAATTATCATATACTTCGACAGATTATATTGTTTTTAGTATACAGGGTGAGTTTCAGTGCATATTTGCCGAGGGGTAAACCACCAAAAAAATGTACACCATACTTAAGAATTTATGTACTGAAGGTGTACTTATCGTACTAAATAATTACTAAAGCATACTTAAAATATTTAAGAGTAGGAGTAATTAGGGAATACTTAAGATACTGACAGAATATTTAAGGTACTAAAGAAATATTTCAATACTTAATATACTTAAATGAAGACTTAATGGTACTTGAAACTTTAAATAGTAACTTGAGGAATTTACTCGGAATTTTAAGATACTTAAAATTTTTATAGTACTTAAGATACTTAAAACATAAGTTACCAATTCAATATGAAACTCAATTATATTCAAAATTCAAAGTGATAAGGCAAATACCAATGCAGTAAGTATATTTTGTAACGCGAAATAGGTAACTCTTTTTTAGGCCTAGAATAAACACTAATATATTTCAGAAATATGGCACGGGCATTAATTTGCTAATTGAACAGTCAAGGCATGTTTTGAAAATATAAATATGTACGGGGGTGAAAGGTCGAGTGAAAATATGGGTACATTTAAAAAACTGCGATTCAAACACTAATTATCAATAGTAGATATAAGGTGCTGACAGTATTAAAGCATATTTATTAGGTACTATCTTTTATTAAGAATATTTTATTCTACATTGTGTTTTTAATAGTTTTATATTTTTTATCTACAAATAATTTCGTGCATCTCCGGATAGTAAATGGATCACAACCTTGAATATTAACTGGTTCATAAAAAATATATTTGTTGTCAACAATCTGTATATTCTCTCTTGCTGGCCAGATGAATATATCTAAATCAAATTTTAAAAACTTTATTGTTGAGGTATTTGTATTGAAGTCAATAACACGACCTAAATACCAGCCACTGTCATTAGCAACTGCATAATATTGTTCCGATCCTGGTAAAATTGCTGTAGTTTTGCTTTCTTCTGTGTCTGCCAGGGCTTCTTGATCGTCAGAAGATGAGGTAACATTAAAAGAGTCAGATGATTCAGATGAAGATTCACTGATTGAATATATGGGATGGGATAATTCTTTTTCCTTATTTTTAATACTTTTTGCGTTTAATGTCTTTTTTCAGCTTTTTTCGGGATTTATCTGCAGTTTCTGGGAAGGTTTTTGGCCCTCTTACCCTCTGGAGCCGATCAGAACTGAGCCTATTATCTTTGTTATCTAATAGCCAGCAAAGAGTACTTTTTCTGACTGTCATTTCCTTGGCCCCAGTTTTAATATGTATCGTACGATTTATTTTTGTAGTCTTAGAAGAATAATCGATTAAGTTTAAATCGATATTCTTGAAACTTTCAATTACACCCTCATCCTCACTGATTTAGGGAGCTGAAATAGACATGATTTTTACTTCAAACTTGACAAATCTTATTTAGATTATTAGGTATTTAGATTATTTAGATACAATACAAAAAAGGTTTTTATAATTATTGAATATAAATTCTAACCTTGCGAATTTAATTCGTGATCCTTGGAAAACTCAAATTCTCATTTTCCTCATTTTCTTGTTCTGCAAATAATGTGTGTTTATGTAGATATCCAAGTTAGTCGTTATTTTAATTTAAACAATAATTACCTACCATTTATATTAGATATGGTAGAGGGTATGGTTATTTGTATAAAAGAATCTGAATCATTTGAAGCGTTTTTATATGACCAAACTCTCAATTTATGTACATCAGCGGGTAATCTGCGTACCTATCTGGGAAATGTATAATAATTATAATTTTATTACAGAACACCGAATGCGAGATCAAATGTATATTTCACAACAAAATGTACAGCATAAATAAGACTAATACCTATTAAATATTATTCAGATAATATAAAAATATAATATTTTACTTACTTTCAGGATTAACCTCAGCACTCGCCTCAGCACCAACTGTCCCTAGATCACTTTCACTCGTTATCGTTGCCTCGATCTCTGTTAACGT
Organism: Tetropium fuscum; assembly: GCA_964058915.1. NCBI lineage: Eukaryota > Metazoa > Arthropoda > Insecta > Coleoptera > Cerambycidae > Tetropium > Tetropium fuscum. Next base: position 1,099,765 of record CAXKVY010000133.1, read on the forward strand.
CAAATCTCATATGACCTGTTGTAGGTTTTCTAATATAGAGTTAGAGCTAGTCACCACATTCGTGTATTTTCGCCGGGAATCGGAAATTATAGTCAAAACAGTAACAAATTTAGTACCATATTTAAGAGATTTTCAAGAATAATGATGATACTTAAGGTACTTAAAATGGTACTGGAGATACTGAAATGGTATTTAAGATACTGAAAGTGTACTTAACATACTGAAATGGTACTTAAGATACTGAAATGGTACTTAAGATACTGAAACGACGAATTAATACTTAATATAGGTACTTAATTGGTACTTAAGTTACTTAAGGACAACGCGTACACCATACTTAAGTAGTGGTTGACCCCTCGATATTTGCTCTGTAACGCCTTTGCTATTTATCAGAGGAAAATGTGTATTATTCCAGGTTGTTGGTATCCTTTTTTGGCGTTTGTAAAAATACCGGTGAATGTACAGGGTGCTCCATATCTCCTGGACAGCAACTAACTTTCTTATTTTAAATGGAACACCCTTTATATTTTTTGAAATTCCGAAAAAGCGAAAATTTTTTTTTCATAAACATGTGTCACACACTAGGCTAAACCCTCTAGGAGGTATTTACCATTTTAACAAAAATATGACGGATGAAAAGGTCTGGAAGGAACTTTTTTCATATGGTATATCTAAATTTAATTTTTGACACACCATAAGAACATAGAGTGGTCTAAGTGCTGCATTTGAAATAGAGTAGAAAATAATATACCAAGTGTTACATTTTCCATGCCACATTTAGCTAATTTCAAACTGCGGAAACTTTTTTTTTCAAATGGAACACCATGTATTTTTTTATGCCTACTTATGTAAAATTAAATTATCTTTCTTCTGGTATAGCCATTGCAGGGGCTAAAGTTAGCAGTTTTTGAGGTATTTGCAATTTTCTTTCCAGCGAACAGATTTCCCAGAATTTTGCTTAAAAATTACATATAAAATTAGTCTTGTTCTTAAAGAATTAACTGGAAAATTCTAAATTATTTATTTTTATTAATTATTTTTGCCAAAAAAGATATAAGCATTAATATATTTGAGATAGGTACTTCATAGAGGATCTCGAACACCCGAGTAGAGTCTAACTGGTACAAAGAAGACAAATTTAAGTAACCAAACAAAACTATCAGTTTCTCAGTAGTTTTGAAAATCTCATTTAGTGGCTTTTATTACTACCTGTGTTTGTTATACCATTAATATTACCTCGTATAAAACGTTAATATGAATTATTTTACTAAATAATTAGCTTATATGACTTATTTATTAGGAAAATGTCATACAACTTGTTTATTGGCGTCCAGAGTATATGATGCGCGATATCCTGATCGAAGAAAACCTAAAGCAAAATGTTTTTAAAAACTTAAGCCTTTTGAACTTAGGTACTGCTAATGCTAATTATAGGAAGAACACCCGGCAAGGAAAAATTAATGGTGCGGCTATGCAATTTGATATAGTTACTCCAGTAGTTGAAAATTCCAATATTAGTCCTAGACAAGTTGCTGTCTTGGATATCTCTCAGACTTCGGTAGTTAAAATATTACATAAACATAAGTTCCGTGACTATGTTCCTGAATATGAACAAAAACTTAGTGAACAGGATTATCAAAACCCTATAAATTTTTGTAACTGAGTGCTGACTAAAATACACGAAAAACAAATATTTCCAAGATATGTATTATTTACTGATGATATCTACTTTCTCTAACACATCTCAACCAAATCGTAGAAATTATCACTATTACGACAATGAAAACCCTTATTTTAAAATCTCGATACATAAGCAGCATCGTTCGGTCAATGTATGGACAGGTATTATTGGTCAATACATAATTGGTCCTTATTTCTTCGAAGTAAATTTGAATGGAGAGAGGTATTTACATTTTTTACAAAATAATCTAGATTTACTGGAAGATTGTATGTAATCAGGCGCATGTGCTTTATGCAAGGTGGGGCTCCACCACATTATCATGTAAATGTTCGCCGATTTTTGGATAACTTATGTCCTAACAAATTGATTGGACGGGGTGGTCAGCCACTTGGCCTCCGAGATCTTCCGATCTAGATTTCTTTCTTTGGGTACATTAAAAATCTAGTTTACCAAGAAATATCAGAAAATGTAGGAGATAAAAAAACCAAAATACGACATGCTTTCTCCCCCTCTGGGTTCGGGGCCACAATTGTAGAATAGACCCAGGGTACCTCCTACCTGTCGTAAGAGGCGACTAAGGTGACTGAATGGGACCGCCTAGCCGCCTAGACTTAACCGGTAAGATCTTCAAAGTTACATACATACATACGACATGCTTTTCGTCACAGTAGCCCTATTCCGAAAACCGGTCAAGTCTTTTTATTTCTGGTGTTGGATATCTCTTGGACGAGCTTCTACCCCAGAAATCCTCTTTTCTGGGATTCTACCCTTCTCTATTTCTATGATATTGCCAGAATAGAAAATGTATCTACCACGTGACGCCATGCGCGGAATCGTTGTATTTAGTCGGCTATGTAGCATGTATATCGTGATATAATCGATAAAATTATAATTACGCTCTTTATGAATATAGATTTTAATCCCATTTCTTATTATATTTTCTAATTTCAGTGCCTCCTTAATAAATAACTCTTAATAAAAAAAATGCTTATGTTGTTTTAATCATCAGCACATAGCATTAAGTTATTTTTATTACTTTCTGAAATTCTCTCCGCGATGCAGTTGGTATTTTAAATCTTATCAGCCCTTTTCTACGTGGATAATTTTCAGTCGGTTTAGGTAATGGTGCTTGAGCACACTGAATTAATAAAAAATGCGTCTATTTCTTACCTGTTGATAAGATTAGGTAGCACTAATTTGTTGTAGCATCGTTATTGTATATAAGCGTCACTAGGATATTTTGGTTTGCGGAATATTAAGTAATTAAGGAAGGAAAAACAGTAATAATTTAAATCTGGTGTTTTAATGCCAAAGGCGAACGCCACGCCGCGTGATGCTGGATAGTGCAGCTATAACGTATCGGCCGTTACGGTCTCTGGCCTTTTCATGCATGGTGGGATTTAATTAAAATTGAACTTGAACATCAGAACTGTAGATATCAGAAAACATAAACAAGATGATGTAGTATGTTTGCCATAGCAGTATTGTTTATTTTGTCTATTTTTTTATATTTTTCATATGTTGCTTTGGTAATTAAATGTTACCGTTACTAGAAAGTTCATCAGGATTATTAATGGAGCTGTTTTCCTTTCGAACCATATATAAAAAAATATTTTTTACAGCATAAATAACTCGCATCGTTATACACTTCAGTTGCAAAAAAAATACTCAACAACATGCTTGAGTTTTGAGAGAATGTGTATCCCCTTTGATAGCATCCCAACTAATTCTCGATGCAGTATATCATGATCTATTTGATTTGAACAAAAGAACAATTCGGTAAAAGAATATGGTCAAAAGTTATTGAAGATCAAAAACATTGGTAACCATTTTTAATCGCAATTTGTTGGCTAAGAATTTATCTTGCTTATACGTACTTGATATGATGGATACTAAACTATCGTACATAAAAAGTGGCGCACCTAGATTTTGTCCCAAATTTGATGTTCAATAACTTTTAAAGCAATTTTTTTTTGTTTGAAAGGGCGATTCTTGCGGATGACTATTTTGTAATTGGCTTTGCATAAAAAATGTATTTTTTAATATGTACAGCCTTTAAAAACCAATTATGATTTTGACACGAAATTTGATTGTCGCTGTGGAGTTAAATTTTATTTGTATTGAATTCTTAGGTTGGTCACGGTGTTTATCATTCTTTTTTTAATATTCTATTTTTTGAATCACCCCTCTAGCCCCTTCAGCAACGCAGATGCGAAATTTTAGATGAAACGGTGTTATTAAGTTTGATATTCAACAAGGAGGCCGTGGAGCTGAAAATGTCTAAAAAGTTCATCGTTTAAGAAATGTTTAGCGTTTTCGATTACGGACGCTGAAATAATTGCTACTTACAAGTACAAACAACATCAAAAAGAAATAAACACCAAAGAATTATTCGACATTTTAGTAAAACGACTAATTATTAATGATTAAAACAATAAACTTAAAAAATAACTGAACAACAAACTAACTAATAACGAATATTTTCTCCTCTGCCGATATAACAGCTTCCATACGCCTAGGCATGCTTTCAATCAAATTTGTGATAGTGATTTGAGGGATATTGTCCCATTCTTCTGCAAGAGCAATCCTCAATTCATTCAGATTCTCTGGGTTGCGTCTACTAACACGTTGTCCCAATTCATCTCATAAATGCTCAATGGGATTCATATCAGGGCTTTTAGCCGGCCACGGCATACGATTAATTCCGACATCGTTTAAAAATTGTGTTATCATCACTGCTGTATGCGGTCGTGCATTATCTTGCATCAAGAGTAATTCTTCGCCAATGTAAGGTGCAAATGGGACAACATGTTCATTCAAGATCTCTATGTATCTAACTGCATTTAGAGATTGACGTGGTGGAAACACAAATAATTCTGTACGGGCACCGCTGGTAATTCCACCCCATACCATTAGTGAACCACCGCCAAAACTCTCCCTTTCACTGACCATACCATCCTCGTATCTTTCCCCACGCCTTCTCCAAACCCTCCGACGCCCGTCTACTGATCTCAACATGAATCTTGATTCGTCAGTGAATAAAACTTGAGACCATTGCAACTCATTCCAAACAAGATGAATTCGAGCAAAATCCAAACGAGCTACTCGATGTCGTCGAAGTAATCGCATTCCAATAGCAGGTCTTCTTGCGATAAAACCGAGACTCCTGAATCTCCGACAAATTGTTCGATCTGACACAACTGTTCCTCGTGCGTTTCTTAAATTTCGGTTTGTGATCACAGCTGTTTGATGTATTCCTCGATATTTGCAGACCAATAAATCGATCATCAATATTTTGCATAATCCTGGAATTACCCGAACCTGGACGTCTGCTGTATTGGCCCGTTTCTCGGTAGCGCTGGATCGCTGTTCGGACAGTTGTTTCTGGTAGGTACACCAAAAATACGAGCTGCATATCTTTGACTCCTTCTATCTTCTACCAAAGCCACAACTCGGAAATACTATATACTATAACAATATGTACAATATATGTACATATTACTATATATGTACAATGGTGTAATATGTACACCTTGTACATATTAAAAAATACATTTTTTATGGAAACCCAATTACAAAATAGTCATCCGCAAGAATCGCCCTTTCAAACAAAAAAAAAATTTCAAAATCTATAGGCTGGTTTAAAAGTTATTGAACATCAAATTTGGTGCAACAAAATCTAGGTGCGCCACTTTTTATGTCCGTCAGTGTATAAAGGAAAAGCATCCTCAGTGAAAATGCAGCAATTTTATTTCCCTGCAGATATTATATCGATAAATATGAAATTTAACGTGTAATGTAACTTAATATGCTATTTATGATGTCATATAGAAAGGAACTAAGACGTTTGCGGGTTTTTATTGTAGGAATCGGTCAATGAGTTGTTAAAGAAGAAAAAGCTGGGGAGTGCTATTAAATTTTAGAGAACAAAATTTAAAAAAATGCCAAAATTTCGATTTTTTGCAAAATTTTGCTTTTTTGCCTGTAACTGTTTTTAGGCCAAAGATAAGTAGGTATAGGCATTTTTCATAAGAAAAAAGTAGACAAAATCTCCTTTAAAATGCTGAGTCGAAAAATTTTTTGGGTTAAAAATTGACCGAAATATGGCCTTCGAGTGGCCATATTTCGGCCATATCTTATTTTTTGGATTTTTTTACCTCTTATACAGATATTGTTTACTTTCTCATTTTGTTGAAAAAATTATTATTTTACTCAATAAAAACATTCTAAAGTACTCAGACTATTCAACAAAACTATTCACACAAATTTATGTTCAATAATATTTTCAAACTATATATCGATATCATCATCTATATCTTCGATAAAATCGTCTTCTGCAAAATCGGCTACTTGCACATTATCACAATTGATCCCCATACTATCTTTACAAAATATCAAAATATAATATATAAATAAGTAATTTTCAATTTTCTGCAACCACCTTTTCCATGGCAACCTGTAGCGCAACCACAAGCCACTTTTTTTAGCTAAATCTCTGGCACAGGACGTGCTGTTGTGCGAATGGCAACTAATCCATATTATATAGAATTTTTCCAACCCCAGTTCAGAGGGTTTAAGTGATTTTCTTGCCACTGCTGAATTTGGAAATAAGTTCTTAAGCCATGCTGTTTGATGGCATTACGTGTTGGTGGTAATTGCGACAGAAAAATTTTTTTACTTTTTGATTAAAAATTCTGGAAGCGACAGCTGCATAGGGTCATGTTTAACTTTGCCCCATACAAAGAAGCTGCAATATATTCTGATGCAGAACTTATTTCTTCTTCAGTTACATTGTCACGTAAAAACGTGGCCATATGTATTTATAAAATTTTAATTAAAACATTTTGATGAGAATTAAATTCTCTACAAAAAGTTTAATACAAAGTATATCGAAATTTTGCTTCATTTGCGAGATATATTGAAAAAACTTAAAAAGAGTGCATCTCCAATTTGCACCCTTTAATAGCACACCGCGGTTTTTTCTTAAATGACCCATTGACCCATTCCTGCGATAAAAACTTGTGAACGTCTTAGTTCCTTATTATCCTGTTTTTTAGTACATAATTAATAGGCTATTTTATCAATAATTTTTTTTCATTAGCTCCTCCACTATCCACCTCCATCCGACATAAGTAGTTCACATAAATTACAATTTATATAATGCGATAAAGTTGGTAATGGAGTTTTATAGACCTTTTCACAATTTGTGTTGCGTTTCATGAAATTGGCTTTTAATAGGTAGTTTTCTAATAAAATTCACGAGCACAGTACGCTTTATATTCGTATATACATCACAAAGTAGAACACTGACTCACAAGATTTATTTTCAGCTTAGGGTAGTCGGTAAATTGCACATAAAACAAAGTATAATGCTATAAAACGCTATTCATATTTGCATGGGTCGATATTTGCCTCACTTAGGGATGTACTTCTAACTACTATCATTGATTATATACTTACCTATATAATCAAAGCTACTACTCATATTAACACACATTTTACAATATCTACTTCAAATCAGAGGCGTGGAATTTGTGAAATATTTAAAAAAATATTTTTTTCTGGCTGTCCATCGAATAATGACCCCTAAGTGAATTTATTTCAAAAGGGATGTGTAATATTTTGTTTGAGAACAAACTACAAATATTACGAAAAAACAGGAGACAAAAAAGTTACAGCTTGAATAAAAAAAAAAGACTCATACCAAATTCTTAAATAAAAAAATGTCGACGCGTTAAAAATTTAATATAAAATATTACAGGGGTTGGTTTTTCCCCGCTATAACAATATCTCAGGCTGACAAAAATGTCACAAACTGACAATCTATTAGTTGTCCGCCCAATTTCATTCTTCTAAATTTTTCCATAGTGGAGAAAATAAATAAAAATCATTTCTGATTTCAACCTTAGACATCTGTAATTTGGAGGGGAAGCGGTTTTGGAAAAAAATATATATGAAAACCTCTTATAGCCTGATCAAATGGTAGTATTTCGCTAACACGAGTCCGATAGAAGGTTTCAAATTAGACCGATTTATAAGGTTGCCATCGTCAGTCGGAAAAAGGCAATTTGCAACTTTTGTGAAAACTGCAATAAACTCGCTTCGATGAACAACGACCTCGATAAGCAAGAAGACGACCCTCCGTTTGCTGCACCACTGTCAAAGGCAGGTGATACTCCAGAAGGTAATTTATGCTTTATTTTACAACATTAATAACTGGATGGCATTGCTTTCAGTTAAAGAACAGCCATCATAGTCTGCCACTGCGAGTGCTGGACCATCATCGTCCTTTGAACATCCTACGCCCGGACCTGCCACAGTCTCAGCCAAACGAAGGAGAGGAAAATCAAATGAACATTGCTATTTTGGACCGACTTTTGTCGACTGTATAAATTGGTCTAGTTTGGAAGTTAGGGTGGTCTTTCGACGCAGAATTTGCTCTTCAACTTTGAATACAGTGATATTTTCCGTACGAGGCGTCGTTTACGACATATGAGCGGAAAACCTGATAAACTTGAGAATCAAAAAAACATATAATTCCGTTGAGAAACCTTCGACCGTAGTTATGTTACAAGACAGGCACTTTTGAACACCATTTGATCAGACTTTATCAGGTTTATTTAAAAACAAATGAATGCCCCCTTATCGTCCCGTAACTACTCTCAAGGTACTGTATTTGTCTTTCTTCATCAATACATTTTTGACGTTATTTTGTTCATTTTTATTTTGAAGAAAACATACATTTATTGATGTTATGGCTATTTGTCATACATGTACTGGCTTATGTCAAAATATTAGAATATGATTATTAATATTAAGAAAATATCACCGTAGAACTTTTTTTTGTTAATAACTAAAAACCTACATTTTCAAAAAATATATAAAGGAAGGTATATTTAACAATTTATTAAACTCAACTTTATTGGTTAGTTTTGGAGAAATTAATTCTGAAATTGGCTATACCGAAAATGGAAATGAAAAAACACTATTATACAAAACCCTTGCCCCCAATACCTTTGAAACCTTTACCTTTTGAATACCTTTGATAGTAGATATTGTGTGGAAATTCAAAAACTCATCTACTTGGCATTTAATGCATAAGACCCAACGTAAAGTAGTTTTAAGGGTTAAATGTTTTATTATAATGCGATAAATAAATTATACGTTCCTAGAAAATATTTTAAAATGTGGCGTCACAGAAGACCCAGAAAATGAAAATCCAATGTTGGAGTTATTCTATTAGATAATCAAGAAAAGTATGCAAGAAAAATGTACGACTACCTATATTTACTACCAGAAGGCTCATTCCGTGTTGATTAAGTGTTCCTATAATAATAGTCATGGTGGGTGGCGAGTTTGTTTCCCTTTCTTACCGATCGTCAAAGTGTTTATTTTCAAATTGTGTAACTGATTATATCCATCTCCTTTGGTTTATTCTTATACTAGCTGTAAACAAGAAAAGCCACTTCTATGTTTAATACCACATTTTCAAAAGTTTCTGCAGAAGCCAACTCAATTTCGAAGAATCAAGTACAAATAATATTATAGTCCGGCGTATCAGAACCTAAATCACAAGCGGTTAAAAGTGATTTTTCTTTTCCGTCATGTCAGTAGCCTAACGACCATATACGGAACGGGACAATAACCCCTCTAATAAGGACAAAGTGCTTACTTTAAATAGCATGGTGACGTCACGCTCTGGGGGCTTAACCCAGATGGAGGCTAATATACTTTCTAAGCTAATTCAACAGGCTTGTCTAGGTCGGTCGAAGCGGCGATGCCAGAATGTGTTCCAGTGCGACGCTTCTCTGCCTATATGTTGTACTGTATTTAGAATGTAAACAAATTAGAATGTAAACAAAATAAAGTAGCTTTCTCATTAGTCAATTATCAAATCAAATTGGCCGCAAAAGTCATTAAGAAGCAAGCAACTAACAACTCTCGTGTCAATTGTAATTTGGTAACCCTGTTAACGATGTTTTCTTTTGGGTTTTAGTATAGGACGCCGCCACGTGCCAACAAAAACACCTCTAGTCTAGAGGGGATATTGTTATTACACGCGCGCTTGCCTAGTTCCTAATCGATTCTTGATCTTTTTTAACGGTTTATTTGTTGCGGTATTATATTATAATGCCCCAAAAGTGTTGTGTTCCCGGTTGTACAGGAAATTACGATACCAGTAGAAAAGTTCGGGTGTTTCGTTTTCCCAGAGACGAAGAGTATGGCAGAAAATGGCTCTCTGCAATTCCACGTGAAAGTTTTGTGCCGAGTGACAATTCCCGAGCGTGTGAGTGCCACTTTGAAAAGGAAGATTTTATTTACAAAATTTCCCAACAGGATACAAAACCTGGTGAGATCGTTACAGTTATTTTAGCTTTACCCCTATTAAAAGAAACCAGCGCACCAAGTAAATTTCCGAACTGTCCCAAATACTTGTCAATAAAAATATTGTATCGAAAAAGCAAACACGAAAAACTTACAGAATTACCTGAAATACATTTTCAGACATACATGTCAAAGCTTAACCATGTTTTGAACTTTATGTCCAATGTACTTAAAAATTTAAAAATAGAGGACGAAAACGTTTCACAAGGAATTGAATTTATTTCTGATCAACTTAAATTGCGAACATTATCAAAAGAACGTTATAGATATTCCACTACCACTATGGTTTTTTGTTCAATTTTATATACAATTAGTCCTCATGCATATGGATATTTACGAAATCGTGGACCTATAATTTTGCCCCATCCCGATACAATCAAAGGAGTCTGTAATGGTTTTCTAACTGATCCTCATGTTGATGAGAAGAAAACTTTTTTAACATATGCACAAAAAATCTTGAAATATTTAAAAGACCAAGACAAATATGTTAGTTTACTAATGGATGCTATTCACATTTATCCATATTTAGATTATAAATGTGGTAATGTTGTAGGAGCTGCAATAAATAACAACGATTCGTTAGCGACATCTGCGTATACATTTCTGATTACTAGCATTTGCTCAACTTTTAAAGAAGTTGTTCATATTGCTCCTGTGTCTAAAATTAATCACGAATTGCTTTTCAGTTTTCTTAAAACAATGGAGTATTTTCGCTCGATCGAAACAAAAATGGGCAATTGCATATTCAACAAGTACATTTTTTTCCATAATTTTTGACATAAAAAATATTCAGAAATACGTGTTTAATTGCAGCTTGAATTTCTATGACGTCATTAAGCGAAAATAGACAAATCACTAGATATATATGTTATATATGTATATATAAATACTAATATCAACAGCAATGGCCGACAGGAAGCAGTGAGGCGTCGCTGCCATCAATTTATAGACAGAACACCCTAAAAATCACTACATTTGCTGCACTATTTATACTTGCGCTTAGTGACGTCACATGATTTTATTTATTTATTTTACAGCTTGTTTTAGAGCTAAACAAAAAAATACAAAATACGGGTATCTTATTTTTCCATTTACTTTCTGCTCCCATTGTTAAAGAAACTGCGAAAATACCCCATTAACCATCTAGACTCTAACAATTAGACACATGTAATCTTGACTGTATTTCGAAACAGTTAACAGTTAACCATTTAAATTATTCTTTACCTGTGTTTTTCATAGACTCCGATAGATTTATGCCGTAATATCTTTGTTTAGTTTGATCTTTTTATTGATCTCCAAAACTACATTAAAACGATTTCAGACATACCTACCTAAATAACTACATAAAGCCCGTAATCTCGTATCTCGTAGGCCGTATCTCGTAGGCCTCCGGATGGTGACGTCACGAGGCAGCATTTTGTCCTTGTATTAGAGGTGTTGTTGAACGGGAGCCCGTCGGATCTATCACTTTTAACTTCTGTACAGCGCAGAGTATAGTTTGGGACCTAATGTTATTTAGGACTGTGACTTCCGTTTCAGTTGTCGTAGCGAGTTCATTTCTGGGTGTAGCTCTGTTTTTGGGGCGAGAAACCTGATTATAACTGTCTCGAGGCCCTGAGGCCAATTGTACATAGGCCATGATACATAGTACATAACCTTTAAAAAATAAAATCGGAAAAACCAAACTCGTTGTCAAACCATCGATTTTCATGAAAATTTAGAATTAAGCTCATCTTACCCTTGCCTTTAAAAGTGCCTTGTGCTTTTTGTTTTTAAGGGGTCAAAACTGCCCCTTCGTGAAAAGTTGAAAAAATGCAGGTTTAAGAATTTTTTGAATTCACATATTATGTAATTATGCGGAATAAAGCTTCTTTCGTGTTCTCGAACATAATTTACGATGTATTCCAAATTTCCAACCCTTAAAAACCACCCCTATGTCTAAATTAATTTAAAAAATGTAAAAGAAAATATTGTTAAGATTTTACATTTATGTATGTATAATATATACGATACACGCACATATGATTAATTATGAAACTCCGAAATTATGTGGAATGCAAAACTTATAATCCGAAAAAATGCGATTGTTTTTTTACCATTTTTACCAACTCCCTTAATTTTGAAGCTACAACGTCCATTCAACAACCATTTTACAGGTGATTTTAAGAACTACAAGCTCATATACAATATGCTAAAATCCATCATATTCAAAAGGTAACTGGTTGAAAGGCTCGGGATGGGTGGTCTGCCCACTATAATACAAACTTCTAATAGTTATATCTCCGTTAATTTTTATCCTGCATAAATAGAAAAAAATACAAAATTTTTGTTTAGAAAAACCTACATTCTTGTACTATGTCATTTCTTACGTATCTTTTTTAGTCCTATTTCTTAAAGAAAGGTGAAAAATACGTTTTTCATTCGCCTCATATTTTTTTCGAAAAATACCTACGCCTTCTAACCCGGCCAAACTTTTGGATTATATGAGTAATACTAAAGTAAAGTAATTTGTAAAGGGATAACGGCCAATATTCTTTCTGATTTCTGGTGGGAATGGCTGATGTGATGCTGGATAGTCGGGGTCGCCGTGTAATGCCCTAATGGCATTACACAGCCTACCATGGCCTATCATATCATTTGTATCATTACACGGCCTATCATATCAATTGTATCATGGCCTATGTACAATTGGCCTCAGGGCCTCGAGACAGTTATAATCAGGTTTCTCGCCCCAAAAACAGAGCTACACCCAGAAATGATCTCGCTACGACAACTGAAACGGAATTTAAAGTCCAAAATAACATTAGGTCCCAAACTATACTTTGCGCTGTACAGAAGTTAAAAGTGATAGATCCGACGGGCTCCCGTTCCGTATATGGTCGTTAGGCTACTGACATGACGGAAAAGAAAAATCACTTTTGACAACAACACCTCTAATACAAGGACAAAGTGCTGCCTCGTGACGTCACCCTCCGGAGGCCTACGAGATACTTATGTTATTACGGGCTTTATGTAGTTATTTAGGTAGGTATGTCTTAAATGGTTTTAATGTAGTTTTGAAGATCAATAAAAATATCAAACTAAACAAAGATATTACGGCATAAATCTATCGAAGTCTATGAAAAACGCAGGTAAAGAATAATTTAAATGGTTAACTGTTAACTGTTTAAAAAACTGTTTAACTGTTTAAATACAGTCAAGATTACAAGTGTCTAATTATTAGAGTCTGGATGGTTAACTGATGTCTATTTTTTTGCATTCTCAGATAACAAGATGTCATAACGTCAATAAATTATATCGAGTACGTAATGTATCATGCAATTCATCATTGAATTTTTGGATTGACTTTTTGGAAGTTTTACAATTACCTAGATAGGTAAATCTACATTCATTTTAAATAAGTATTAAGTTTTCTTTTATTACCTTTACCTAACCGGTCATTTTTTTTGCCACAGTAATTTTTAATAAGTATATTGGAAATACTACTCAGTAAAATACCAATAATGGTTTTTACGGAGTGTGTAATTTACCGGATTCAAAATCGTGCAATTTTTTTAATGTGGAAAACCATTCGCATTTCTCGTCGCCGGTAAAAAAGTCAGGATAAGTGAATGTCTGATTCGGTTTTGAATTGAGCCAGTTGCTAAAAATACACTTTAAGAGATGGACCGAATCAAATAAATAGAACAAAGGTCTTTCTGGATTTACAGGATGTGGATACACAATGCTAAGTTTCTTATTTGGTGAAAAATTAGTCATAGCTTTTCCATTTATTGAATGTTTTGTGCATATGTTAAAAAGGTATTCTTCTCATCAATATGAGGATCAGTTAGAAAACCATTACAGACTCCTTTGATTGTTTCGGGATGGGGCAAAATTATAGGTCCACGATTTCGTAAATATCTATATGCATGAGGACTAATTGTATATAAAATTGAACAAAAAACCATAGTGGTAGTGGAATATCTATAACGTTCTTTTGATATGATGTTCGCAATTTAAGTTGATCAGAAATAAATTCAATTCCTTGTGAAACATTCTCGTCCTCTATTTTTAACTTTTTAAGTACATTGGACATAAAGTTCAAAACATGGTTAAGCTTTGACATGTCTGTATTATTTTCTTGATGATTATCAAGATTGTCATAATCAGGAGAGTTGTCATGTTTGGTATCCTCGTTAGTGTCTAACGAAAGAGACATCATCGAACTGTCAATCGTATCAAGTAAATTTCTTATTTCGTCCAGATTACTCGACAAGAAAGGCGTTTTTGTATTATTTACTTCAACACTTAATAATTGTCCATATAAATATGTATTTACTTGTAAGTTATCGGCAATTACAACAGCCTAAGTAATTGAAGACCCCGGGGAGTGTTCTACTTTGAATATGGTTAAGCCATTTTGATCAGTAATGGTAAACCACCCCTTACCCAAATTAAAACCCTGAAATAATTGCTAGAGTTCCTCAAAAGTTGTATAACACGTGAGTTTCTTATGTCTTAAATATTCGTGTTTACTTTCCTCAATCGCTTGTTGAAAATGTATTTCATGTAATTGTGATGCTGGATAGTCGGGGTCGCCGTGTAGTGCCCTAATGGCATTTGAATGAAACTCGCCAGGAACTATTAACAACATTTATTTGGTATTGACATCGTATTTGATAGTAACACAGCACAGAATGTATAATGTGCAGAATGTCTTAGAATGAATGTATGCGAGTGACCTAGTTATCGCCTTATATAACGTTGACTAGGTCAGTATGTATATATCCACAATAGTTGCATTAAGTCGGCCTTGATCTAAAGAATGTCTTAGTTGGCAATTTTACTGAATATGTTTACAACGCGTGAACTAGTTTTACTTTAGAATAATAACAAATAATAAATATGATATTTAATAACAAATAAGATATTGAGAGCACGTGTGGCCGTTATGGCACTACACTGAAGTTTTAGCGCTCATTTTTTCTCAAAAATTTGAGCAGCCCACTGTTTGTAATCGTATTTCGCTTAGTTATAACGCAATATTAAATCAACTTTTTCTTATTGCTCATTTTAAAGGTCTTTCCAAGTATTACAAAAAAATGTGTTACCCGAAAATTTACCGTTATTTAACGTTGAATACCTCGAACCCATGTTGTTGCAAAACAAGAGTCTTCTTCGAGTCATAACTCCCTTTATTTTGGACCTAGTGCATTCATAAAAAAACGACCTCTTTGTTTTCTTATAAGCATAATTTTTGGTTATATCAACTTTGATGATAGAACCCGAAGTTTTAAATATCCATACATCGAAAAAACTTTTAAACATTTGTTACTTAAAATTAGTCCCTGTATCCCTGTATCCGACACGACAGAAAAGAGAAATGGCTTTTAACCTCTTGTGCATAATTCTTACACCAATACGCCGGACTATTATTTCAAAACCTTTATACGTCAGAAATGAAGTAGGTAATACTGTAATAACACTAATACTTACTGCAAAGTCTATTTATATTTCTAATAATCAAATTAATCATTTCTATTTTCTGCACTGAAATCTATGTCTATTTAAAACCAATAAGTCTAATTTACCTGCTGCGGCAACAGAGAAAACTCCTTTTCAAGTTAAAATTACCCAACAATAGCCGTATACGTATTAATATTTGAAATTTATACCGGTACATACATAATGGCATTATTACAGAATGTATTAGATATTATCCTAATCATGTCCCAATAAAAACCTGCCCTTGACATTAACTTTGAATGAAACTATAAATAATAATATAGGTTTACTTTGTGTTCGTTTGCTTTATTAATAATATTAGTATTAAATTTTATGCCTTATATATGGCACAGAATGGGAAGGCAAATTTAACAATTGGTACGAAGACTAGATATCACCTATATATTCTGCGTGTTGATAAATATTTCCCAATTAATTCACACCATCTTAGTGTCATAACAAGTTGTCAGAACGTAGCAGATAGCTGTGTGCATATGCTCCTACAAAGACCGAAAGCCAAGATGGCTAAAATATGATAATTCAAGAATGCGGACGCTATATAGGCCAGGCTTCAAGGAGTTCAGATGTGTAAATACCGTTTTAAATAGGGCAAAAGATTTTACTGTCGGATCCTTCGGTGAAGCACCCTCAACTTTGGGCCTTCAATTTTTTTTCAAATATCTTCTGAATGGTCCCACGAAAGAAAGGTGATTATTGAAATTAAAGATAAGTAAATTTTCTATCGAAATGGTTCAGACACATTTTTACCTAGTTTAATATCTGAGTACCATTTCTGAGTACCTACCTGCAGGAAATATTTTTCAGGAAAATTTGTGTTTCCTATCAAGAAACGAAGCTGCTTGCTCTACAAGAACTACTGAAAGCAATAAGCTGCAAGTATACATGACGCTTCAGTCGCATGTACTTGTAGAAAATCTGGACAGATGTCCCATTATCTGTTCTGATGAATGTCAAGGACAATCACAATCATGAATGAATCTCGAAATATATATGTAGACGACTTAGATCAAGCCGAAGAAACCGAAGATCAGGTAGGCATTAGCTATTTTGGAACCCGATAAACACGAGGAGGTTGAATCTGACAAAGACAATGCAGACGACGTGAAACGCGCAGTTTTATTGAACCAAGGAGCGAGCCCCTTTGGATCTTCAACATGAAAAATATCTAGACTAATGTACTGCATTCAGAGAACAATAATTAAAAGAAAGAACCAAATAAATAGAGAGTTGTAGAAATTTGTAATTTCAAAAGTGATAATAAATGTAATTACTATTTACTTAAACTTTTTTGTAATTTAAATTATTGCAATTTTTGTAATGTAAATTAAATATGTAATTTTAAAATTGATAATAACTTAAACTAAAAACGCGAAAATTAAACATAATAGCAAGTAGAAAGCGCGGAAATACATATAGGAAAGTGTCCGTATATAGAGCGAACGCGATACTACGCTTGAATTCCCCAGCTCCAAAAATTTTGACATTACGTAAACATGTGTCTGAACCTTTTTGATAGACAATTTGCTTAACTTGAATTTCGATAATCGCCTTTTAGTCACAGTAAATTCGGTTTTTTGGGAGAAAAGTTGTGAAAATTTGGGTACCTTAGATACATGTCAATACAGATCATAAGAGTTCTCACCTCTCAGGAGGGTGTTTCATGCCCTCTAATGTGACCTGGATCTCTTTTTTTTTATTTTTATAAAAAAATGTTACTCTGACGGGGAAAATGAATAGAACTTAAAATATTCGGCACAAAATTCTACGTCATTTATGTTCCATTAACTTTTTTCTAACTTGAATTCAACTCTCACAAATATGGTTAGAAAAATATGTTGCTAGGTTAAGAATATGTTGCTAAGTTAGGTAAAAACGAATAAAGTTACAAATATCTGGAAATACGTGGAAAGATATTACATGCAAAGTAGATCCCTGGCACATCCAGGTATGTGTAGATTCCACATACCTGACTAAAGCGACAAAATAATATGACTACAGAAAATGTTGTTATTACTACTATGTCCCCGTTTCCACACCACCGCTGAATATAAGCTGCCGGCGCGTTTTTTAAAGCAGTTTCCCCTTGAGGCCTAATCCACTGAAAACTAACTACTTTTTATTCTATAACTGGATTATCTTCAGGTTAACAAACTAATTGATTTTGTTATTAATAACAAAATTCTTTCCCTACCACTGAATTAAGATATCCTTGACCAAGACAATTTGACCACATTATTCAACACTTCAATCCAACCGCATCGTTTCCCGCAACCATTTTTACCACCCCAAGATATTAAATGAAGAATAAAAGTAGGAGCTGGTATTTCAAAGGTACTTTGTTTCGGCCAAATCACTCGATGAATTAAAACACCACTTTCAAAAAAATCCGCGTGCATCACAGTACACGTGATAGAAATGAATACTTCTTTACCGATTCGTTGAGAGTGTGCATGAGAGAGGGGGGAGAGAATCTACACCTAAATGGTGTAGATTTCTCGAGAATATAGCATCAATCGTTGTTCCTGATTTAGTCGTGGCAATGTTCCGGTCGTTATTCATATCTAAACCGAATTTATCACGAAGAAAGTGAAGTAATGGTAAAAGCGCATCCTCCGCAAAAATATCATCATCCATTTGGATCAGATTTGAAAGCCCAATCCAGATATACCCAGCAGGATATGCATAAGTAATATTGTATTCTGGTTAATTCCGATTCTGTCACGATCGTTTATAAATTATATCAAAATACTTTCCGCTTTAGAACACTTGTGGGGGATCGTTGCCCAAGTCAAAGCTGGATTCGATATCTCTGTTTCTCTCTCTCCCTCATATCTGCCATATGCTTGATCTCACTTGCGGGACGAAAATAAAATGTGTCGTGACGCGACCTTGAAAAATCACTTCAAAAATGCGCCGGGAGTTCTACCTCAGCGGTGGTATTGAAACGCGCTCGAATATAGTAGTTATATTAAGAAAAGACATAGTAGTAATTTTTTTTTTCTGTAGTCATATTTTCTTGTCTTTTTAGCACGCTTTATGTAGGAAAATCTGCTTTGCATTAAAATTTTTCTATGGCCAATGTATTACCAGATATTTGTCACTTACTCGTTTTTGCCTCACTTTAGCAACATAATTTGCCTAACTTTAGCCTAACAAATTTTTCAAATAATATTTGTGAGAGTTGAGTTACAGATAGAAAAAAGTAAATGTAGAATACTTATCTATTTACTAATGTTTTAAAATCGGTTTAAAAATCTGTTTACTAATTAGCAGTTACCTGTTTATTTGAACGAGTGAAGCTTCTCATCATTCAGGAAAATTAATGCTTGTAATACATAATTATTATTACTGAACTAACCTCACATATTTCAGACTTCCAACAAACTGTTAAACTAATGCCAGATTAGATTTTCGTCTTTTCTTTTTTTTTAATCATAAACCTAAAATTAAAGGCAACGGAAATATCTATTCCTATAATAAGTTATTAATTGATGACCTCTAGGGAGATTTGGAACCTTTGGGTTTCGATTCGGTTCTAAAACACGCTGGATCGGTTAATGTTCCATTTGTTGGGGCATTTATTTGATGTCTGGCAACAAGAACATTGGAATACTATGGGTGAGATTTTGTAGAAAAGTGAAATGGCGAAAAAATAGCTTTCCTATGGTAACCGGTAGATTGATGCTCTGTGAGTCAGCCGTTGAACCTGTGACATTTTTAGTCAACCGTTATATAGAGGAGTTTTCTCCCCGCTGGGTTCGGGGCCACAATAGATCTGTCCACAAAATTTTGCTTTCAACTGAAAATGATAGATCTATGGATATTATAAACCCCTACCAAGTAAAAAAGATAATAGTTATTTAGTTTCTGCGTTATTCGTAATAGCAATTACCCCAACCCAGCGAGGCTAGGAAAATGCTCCCGTGAGCGAGACTAGGTGGATGACATCACATGCCAGCTGTATACGTCAGACTGGATCTTATAGCACAGAAGAGAGAGCTTATAAGTTTATAAACTCTCTTCTGTGGTTATAGTAAGGTTAGTGACTATTATGAGCTAGGACGGTTATTTGTGCCGATAGTTCTTGTTATTGGGCAATAACAATAATTATCAATAGTTATGCCGACTAGCTTTCACACCACTGGATTGGGGCTGGTTGAAGTCGCTATTTGTCGCGAGAGAAAACGGATACCCTGATCACGTCTACGTTCGGCAAATTATGTGAATCTTCTTTCTGCAAACCCTCCTCCATATTTGACAACAAGCTATAAACGAACTATATTTGACGTTCTAAATAATAAAGGCACTACTAGATAATACTGTGAATAATAATATGCAGACTTCGTTCTAACGAGAACGTCACGGAATAAACCTAACGCTGTACAGTACAGAGTACGGTTGATCTATCGCGCCTGCAGACCTAGCAAGCATGTGACGTCAAATCAATGACGACGCGTTTATCCGATTCAAATAAAGCAAGCACTTTCTACGGGCGCTGTTGTGGTTCGGATTGATTTTTTTTCAGGCACAGTTCTAATATTGCTATTATTAGGTCAAAAGCTTCATTCCTCACTACTTTTAATGTATATTATTTTTTTTGTGGGCACACCTATTGTAGAATAGACCCAGGGTACCTCCTACCTGTCGTAAGAGGCGACTAAAGTGACTGAATGGGACCGCCTAGCCGATTAGACTTGACCGGTAAGATCTTCAAAGTTATGCTGGGCGGGCGTTGGTGGCACTTGGATGGGTGAGCTAGGCAGGCTTGGGCCCGGACTGTGGCGTCTGCCCGAGACCTGGGAACACTCAACACATCTGCCGCGGACGCGTGGTCCCAGATAAATGGTAATGAGGACCAGAGTAATTAATCTCGGTAACTCAGAACCATACTATCATACATACAAATTGTAGAGACTTTGCCACCAGGCCACCCGTAATAAATAGGATGGTTTGAAGAAAAGTAGTCAAGTAAAAAGGAGGAATGCACAAAGGGCCTAATGAGGCCTAAGTGCTGTGGTGGAATGGGAGTGTAACACTACCTTCCACTACACTCCGACCCATATACATACATACATAGAGGAGTTTTTTAGACAAAATGGAGGTCGTGCTGCGTATATTGTAATTTACTTGAGTACACCACAGTGGACAATTAATTATTAATAAATATTAATCTGAAAGTTAAGTAGAAGTGATCCTAGATGTCCGGGCTAGTGAGTGAAATAGTTTTAGTTATTGTTCCTGACCTAGTTCAGTCGTAAATGCAGCATATTTACCCGCTAAAAGTGTGTCTCTTCTGGCATTGAAAAATATTTCACTAGAACCATTGCGAATACGTTGATATATAATAATGTCCGATTATATTGATTTCTCCTGGTGAGATCACCTCTGAACGTCTGAACCTCTGTTAGACGATAAAAATAGACATACGAAATCTTTACCTTAATATATTTATCTCTAATGTACCGATAACATTTTATGTCCCCATTATGGAATGGTTTAAGTTTCTGAATTGAATTGAGGTTTCAACCTATACCCGCCCCTGGCAACCCAAACAAATTTAAAATACACAGTCCACGATATATTGCGTGCACGCCGTGAATTGGCTCGAATAAAAATCCATTATGTATCTTTCTCTGTTGTAGTCATGTGTCGGCTCTAATAAATCTTTGGAACATTAAATATTCATGGCGAGGGTGGAATATTGCAAAGTTGTTACATATTTCATATACGACATTCGAAGTAGGGAACGACGAGGTTTTATCATAGTATTGTTTCGCGCAGTTGTTTCATCAGTATCAGTGCCCCTATCCAGTCAAGCAATATAGAATGTTCGCGAATTCGTATTATATCGTCATGATTAAGTTCCTTTATAGGCTATTGATTATGTCATATAGAAAGGAACTAAGACGTACACCGGTTTTTATTGCAGGAATCGGTCAATGGGTCACTTAAGAAGAACAAACCGCCGAGTGCTATTAAATTAGAGGGTGGAAATTGGAGATAGGGAATGCACCTCTTTGAATTTTTTCCATATATCTCGCAAACGAATCAAAATTTCGATATTCTTTATATGAAGCTTTATGTAGAGAATTGAATTTCTCATCGAAATGGTTAAAACAGTTTTTTATGCCGAAAATGTTGAAGCAAAAAGATAAAAAAATCGATTTTTGATTTTTTGCCTATAACTTTTCAGAGATAGGTAATGGCATTGCTTTATACTTTATAGGATAAAAAGTAGACAAAAATGCCTTTAAAATACTGGATCGAAAAATATTTTTTTCAAAGTTGGTCGAAATATGGCCACTCGTACATAGCCTTTTTTTATTTTTATCCATCTTATACAGATATTATTTTCATTCTCATTTTATTGAAAAAATTATGATTTTACTCAATAAAAATTTTAAGTTTATTAGTTGATAATAAAGAACTATTCAAACAAATGTATGTAACTATGGTGTTTTTTAAACAAAATTGTAATTAAATATGCCTGCTGAATATTCTTTTGCTTATATATAAAAGATGGAGACTTATAAAAGTGCATTGGAATTTAATATAAATTTAAAGTTAATTTGTAAAATTAATTTGAAATTTCTGATTTGAAATATATTTCATTTCCCTTACAGGTCAGTAACGTCTACGATTCCAGTCTGTCACCGATTCCAGTACAGGACCGTTACCTTTTCACATACCTACATTGTGTAAGTTTCAAAACATCTACTCCGAAAGGGGAAGAGTACTCATACAAGAGCGAGAGAGATAGCATGAGTGATCCGACTACTGTCACATTTCGAGCATTCACATAATTATTTTATATATAATTCACGTAATAGCCATAATATTATCAAACAATAAACTTAAAATACCTTTTTTATTGAGTAAGATAATAATTTTTTCAATAAAATGAGAATGAAAACAATATCCGTATGACGGATAAAAATCTTTAAAAAAAGTTCGAGTGGCCATATTTCGGTCCATTTATTTCGATTCAATTCTAGGTAGACTTGTATATTTTATAAAATATTGGCTGGATGATTATCCAGAAATATTGACTTATTGCATTTGAGCACTTTTCTGCAACTTCCCTTCTAGTGAAGTTAAGCTTTTACCGAATTATATAGCTAATATAATATTTTTTTTCTCTGGTTACTTCCGCTATGAGTTAGTTCTGTTATCGAGCATCTAATTTTCCTACCTAATTATGCAAAGAATCATTACTTTATAATATCGAGTATAATAAAGTTTCGGAAAAATAGCGTGAAAGAAATGCATACCATTGCATGAGCATTGAAGAGCCGAAACACGTGCAAAGAATAACTTTATGAAACATTTGAACGTAAATGTTGCGTTGTTAATTCATAAAATTAATAATGTGACACTTTATATGTGACGTAGAGATTGGTTTAATCATGTAGAATTATTACCTTCTTTGTTGTTGAAGTTATTTCATTCATATGCATTCATTATATTAACAAGTTATACCATGATCCCTATCTACATTTTTTAGTGTGGCAGAATGTATTGTTTAGTAGTTGCTTAACGATTTTTAAATAGTTCCACACCGTAGATGCTGGATTCTTATGATACTGCGGTCAATATGTACATTAAAGTTTAGCTCAAAAAACCTTATTATATATATATATAATTGCGATTCATATACAACATTTATTTAAGGTCGTCTATCGCATCCTAGTTTCCAGAGTTTACGGTTATTCCAATCACCCTCCTCTAGATTTCCTTGTGTCATGGCGTTCCGTATACCATCTCTCCAAGTTCTTCGTGGTCTACCTCTCTTTCTTCTTTCACGAGGGGTCCATTCTAGTAGTCTCTTCGGCCATCTTTTATCTTCCATTCTACATACGTGTCCATACCATCTTAGCCTTTTTGCATCAATTGTGCATGTTTTACTGATTCCTATATTCATTCTATCACGTATTTCCTCACTTCGAACTCTATCCTGCAACGTAAGCCTACAACATCGTCTCCAGTATCCCATTTTCATGGCTCGTACTTTTTCCTCATTTGTTCCGTGGTTTCCCATACTTCAGCTCCATAAGTAGCAATACTTTCTACTATTTTCTTATACATTCTAATTTTTGTTTCTGGTCTTATTTGCGTACTCCATAGCGTAGAATTTAATTTTCTCGTCACCTGCGTTCCTTGTCTAATCCGATTTTGAATTTCTTTTCCACTCGCGCCCTCCTTCATAATCGTAATACCAAGATATTTGTATATGAGTCAACCCTTTTCACCACTTTTCGCATTAGTATTAAATTTCTGCTTACACCTCCGACAACAATATATTGAGTCTTATCTGTATTTTTTGATATTCCTCGTCTAGTTTTCTAAGCATGTAATAATGTATGTCATCTTCATCTGCTATAATCAATTGGTCATCAGCAAAGTGTAACGTAAATAGCTTTTCATTTCCAATTTATACTCCCATATTGCGACACGTGCATCTCCAGCGTTCTAATGCTGAATTCAAATATTTTTTAAATAGAGTGCTATGGTACAACCTTGCCGCTTGGAACTGGAAAATCATCGGATAATCTTGATCCTATCTTAACACTACTGGAGATATTCGTCTATAATAGCTGTAACATATATGGCACTGACACCATTAACTATCTGTTAACGCTTGCCACAATTTATTTAAAGGTATACAGTATCATATGCCTTCTTGAAGTCTATAAACACTAAATGGATTTCCAGATTCCATTCTTTTTTCTAGAAGTTGTTTTATACAGAAAATATTATCAATGCAAGATCGTCCTGCCCGAAAACCGTTTTGTTCTTCTACATCCTCGATATGACATTCAATTCTTCCCTTAATCACTTTTCCATATAGTCTTGAGACAGAATTGGTTACACTTAAACCTCGAATCTCTTATAGAGATTCGAGATCTATGCTGTCTTCCATTCGGAAGAGAGATGTTCTCATTTTAAAAAGCAGTTAAATTCATATGCGAGAAGTCCAAAAAGTAAGTCCGTCCCATTTTTAGTAGTTCTATGTGGACTCCATTTGGGCCCGGTGCTCGTCCATTTATCATTATTTTAAGAGCACTCTTGATTTCAGAAACAGAAATTTCACCTTCCTCGTCAAAAGACACATCTGAGAGATCAGTCTCATCGTCAATATCTAAAATAAACTCTGGACGATTTTCGTTGAGCAATTCTTCATGGTATTCCTCCCATTGTCTAAAAGATATTGAGTTTGTGGGAGCTGTTTCTCTTCTATCTTAATGATTTTAATGTTCGCCATGCTACAGTGGCCATACTACAACATTTCATATTTTGATCGATCGACCTGCATCTGGTCTCCGATGCCCCGTTTTTTGATTTTGTTACAGCTTTCTTTAATTCCCTGTAACAGCGCATGTAATATCTTCGATCATCGCTATCATCTTCTGAGAGCCATTTTTCGTACGCTCTCATTATCTCTTTTATTACATTTTCCATCTCTTCAGTCATCCACCAATTTTTGTTTCTGCTATTATTCTCTCTTTTTTTTCCCTACTGCTTCTATTGCTGCTTTTTCTACACAGTCCATTATGTTATAATACATATTTAGCCCACTTGAGTATGTTATATTCCTTAGTTTAGAGTTAACTCTTTGTTGATATAAGAAAATTGTTGAATCGTTCTTTAAGCTCTCTAGGTTTAACCTCAAGTCACGTATTTCTTGAGTATCCTCATTCTCTGTATTGTGCTCCGAACAAGTGGTCCACGGAAAATATACATTTGCTCTCCCGAGATAGTGGTCAGTACCACATCCTGCACCTCTATGGACCCTAACGTCGTTGTATTGTAGTCTGGTTTTTCGTTTGCTGATAACAAAATCAATTATTGATTTTTGTTGGAGAGTAGGCTGGATCCAAGTATATTTATGTATATTTACAACACTATTAGGGAACTAAAAATAAAGGGCTCAACCTCTTTAAAAACAACCCAAAGCCGCCCCAAGTGTAAAGGTTTTTTCAATGTTTTCGGAAAATGTTGATTTTCGAGAAAGAAAACGGAAACCATTTAGCAAGTTTACTCCCGGAAACTACTTGCCGTCAGGAAACTTGTCTTGTGTAAATCAGAGGAACGCGTAACTTTTTACTTGCCGGTAACTATCAAGTAATGTGAGGAGCAGGCTACTTTACTAGCAGCAAGTACTTTCCGTCATTAAACTCTCCAAATGTAAATGACGCTTAAGTGATATATTCAAATGAATACGGTAGAATTTACGATAATTATATTATGCAGACATATTTACAGATGGTCAAAATATACGATGAAAGTTTGGGACAAATCCTTGGCTTCAAGATAGATGATGTGTGCCCATTTATAATCAATACCCCTGTATACATTAATTTCGTCAGTGCGCGAAATGAGGCAGCTATAAATTCAGAATCTCTTACTTGTCGATTGTGGGTGATCTTAAGTTGTTGCGATGCTCCCTATCAATCTCATCAATTACAAGTGGTCCCCTCGTACTTCTCAGCGCGAAAGGCTAAATAACGGGCACGTGCAGGACCACCCGCACAATTACGTGCTCTTCCCGCTCACTGCGGGCCCTGACGGAATTGCAGGAGTACAGTAATAGCAGGGGCAGATTCTAATATGACCGTACTACACCATTAATAACGAGTGGGATTAAATTGCTGAAGTTTTATGTTCAGGAGAATTTTTTCAAACGTCGTCCCCTAAAGTGATGCCTTGTCAAATCGCTGAATCTAGAAACTTGAGCAGAAGGTATGACATATAGGCTAAGAAGGGATTTTTTAAAGTCCCCCTTGAGACAATATGTTATTTTATTTTTCTTCATTTCTAGGTATTTTTTATGTTTTAGAACCTCACCCGCTGAACCTTCCCAAAAAAATATTCCTGAAGTGAATACAAAGGCAAATTCATAATTTGCCTTTGTATAAAATGTGTTATTTAATGAATCGTTGGTTGTACGGAAAATATACTTAGGTATAACCGTTTTTGTAGAGAATTTCCTGTTCTTTATTTTTTGTAGTAACGCAAAAGTGGTACGACTCACGAAAAGCGAGATATATGAGAAAATAGGAGTTTTATGACCCTCGATCTTATATAACAGAAAACGAACGCGCGATATTGATGGGGACATTTTAGACATTGCTTCCAAAGTTGCAATAAAGATGTAAGCAAAATTTAGGCCCACTTGGATTTTTTTAACAGGTGCTCCTTTTCCCGGCGTAATATAACTGGAATATTATTAAAGGGAGCAACGTCTTCCAGGCAGTAAACTCCGTGTTCTCTGAAAGTTACCAAATCCATTGATGTGTAGAGAAATGGGAACAAATTACAGCATTCTGATTTGAGCTTTGATTGGAAAATATAGCATCCAGCGTGTCATAATCATAATCTAAGCATTAACATGTACGGCACCGTAGAATAAACGTCGTGCCAATTGAAGCATTGCGGACCACCTGCCCTCTCGCGTAGACACCTGCCACGATGTCGACAATCTTACTTTGCACGCAGGGTTTGCGACGTTTTGGTCCAGAGATAACGCGGCCTCTGATATGGAAAGCCATCAGCTTACCTCTGATAACGATTTAGTATGCATTTGTTTTCAGTATTTGATCACGTGCATTTTTTCTACTGCGGTTTATAAGCTTACGAACTGTTATCTTGCGATCCGTTTATATTCATCGCAATATGTTTTCTCTGTCATTACTTTCATTAATTTCTACATGAATAATGGAATACTTGTCAAATATTATGTGTTCAATGACTCTACTTTGTGAGAAAAATAAAAAAAGGATTATTAAAATCCTAAAAATCTGCACCCCCCATTTTAAACATTTCTCCATAGACGTAACTGAGAGGGGCTTGGGGGGGATAGCATTTAAAAAACCTACATTAAAAGGATATTATATACGTTTTTCATGATGACAATACATGTTTCATGATGAACGTTTAACATAAACGTTTATATACTTAATATACAAAACCAAAAATATACCTTCGTTGTGTTTCTTACGTCAGGTTTATTATAGGTATTATACACTCCAAATCTTAAAAGAAGTCGCTCGTGTCACTGATTTATTTTTATTCTGTAACACACACTGTTCAAGGGTTCTTTGCTAAAAAATAATAAAACGAGAGAGACAACAGAAAGAAGTCCATTATATCTGACTGTTGATATATCCGACTAACGTTGTTGTAAGATACTGTACCGTTGTTGTAAGATGAATGATCGATTTCTATTGAGCAGGGGCGTACCCGCGGTAGCGCCGCACCGTTTCAAATTTCTGACAGAATTTGGTTATGTTTCACTGTACGGGCACCCGCACTAGGCAGCCATTTTGTCGACAGAAGACGTCCCACTGCTTCTGGACTTCTGGAATTTGTCCGGAGTGCGGATCAGAGATCCGCATTGGGCCCCTTGTGCTTCCTCCGTGAATGAAATCCCTAGGCCATCGACTCTAGGCTAGTCTCCCTAGGCCATCGACCAGCCTAATGTTGTACAAAAGGTGATTATGTTGCCCAGGGGCATTTCCCTCAAATTGGCCATAGAAGGCCAACGTTCCCCCAATATGGATTCTCTGGTCGATGACACGGCGGGACATTCACAAAGTACATGCTCGATCGTTGCATCTCCTTGTTCACATCCTCTGCAGATGGGTGTGTCACTTTGTCTCATGTTATAGAGGTGTTTCCTTACCCGGCAGCGTCCGGTTAGGATTTCTGTAACAAATCGCAGTTTACCCCTGGACATTGCCAGATAGTTCCTCGCCGTCTCTTCGCTGGGATATCTCAAGAGATTTCTGGCCAGCTGACAGCTACTTGTTTCATCCCATAACGTCTTAAGTTTCTTGTGGGTGTTTTCCTTTATTAATTGGAGTTTCGCTGCAACTGGCAGTATACTTGAAGGACCAGGGCCAAGGATGCTCAGGCTGGTTGCCTTCTTGGCCAGTTTGTCAGCTATATTGCCGTTGCATTCTGAGTATCCTTTGACCCAGCACAGGCAGATGTTATTCATCTGACATGCTCTCACAAGTGCTTGGTGACATTCCCATGTTGACCCTTTAGTTAGCTTATAATTTTTCAGGGTCAGTAGTGATTGTCTACTACCTGTGCAGATTCTTATTGTCTTGCCCGTTATTTCTCTGCGAGCAATCTCTTGTGCGGCTATAGTTATACCAGCGAGTTCTGTTTGTACTACACTGGCATTTTTTTCCATAGTCCAGTTGCATCGGAGTCGCAGATTTCTGGAATATATACCACATCCTGCTCCATCCTTTTTCTTTGATCCGTCCGTGAAGACATAGTTTACACCTTCAACGCCGGCCTCGTCTTCACCAGTCGTATGTATGGTGTAAGATTTATCAAAGACAAGCCGAGGCGGAATACCATCTGCACATGCCTGTAAAAGGGGTATCTGTCTGACAGCCTCAGTCCACAGGCGGCTTCTGGTTTGGCCACAGCTTGCGTTTGGTAGTATGCCAACGGATTTGAGGCGAGTCATGGTAGTCAAAGCCACTTCTTCTAGATGTAGGTCTAGCGGTGGAAGACACACAGCATTATCTCCATTGCTCTCGTTGGTGGTTCGCATAGCTCCGGTTATGCTCAGACAGGCAACTCTTTGTACCTGGCATAGCTTGAGTTTTGCTGTTATTTGTTGACTCTTGGGCCACCAAGCAACAGCTCCATAGGCCAACATTGGTCTTATGATAGCAGTGTAGATCCACAGGACCACCCTGGGTTTCATTCCCCAGGTTTTCCCTACGGTCCTGTTACACTGCTCGTATGATATGTAGGCCTTATTTATTCTTCTTTCGAGGTGAAGATTCCAGTTTAATTTAAAAAATCCAAAGCACTATCCAAAATTTAGTGCTGTGTTTAGGAGAACAGGTGGTCTCATTGGCTCCAGTTTTCTTTTCCTTGTAAAGAGTACCATTTCCGTCTTCCTGGGGTTGACGGATAGGGCATGCTCCTCACATCAATTTTCGATTATTCTTAGGGCCATCTGCATTCTCTGACAGAGGGCTCCTTCGAATTTTCCATTAAGCAGTATCGTTAAGTCATCTGCGTATGCAATTGTGTAGAATCCTTCCACGTTGAGGTGGTTTAGAAGACTGTCAAGAACCAGATTCCATAGCAGTGGTGATAAAACACCTCCCTGCGGACAGCCTTTCGCAACCAGTCCTCTTATGATAGTGTCTCATGCACTGATTTGTACTGCTCTTTTAGAAAGCATGTAGGATATCCAGCTGCTCACAATATGAGTAACGTTCCTATGTGATAGGGCCGCTGTAATTTTAGGAAAGGTGGTTTTCTCAAACGCACCTTCTATATCTATGAAGACACCCAGGGTGGATTCCTTATGATCCAAGGATTTCTCAATCCGACTTGCTACTACATGGAGGGCAGTATCGGTGGATTTTCCTGGCGTGTATGCATGTTGGTTGGGGTGCACGGGATTGTTAGTCACACTGCTTAAACCAACCTCGGTCTCTAGTATGTACATACAAATTTTAGGTTGTGTTATGTTTACGTTTTTCATCTGACAACGAATAAAGTTTCAAAAAACATAAAATGCTAAGAAAATTACCACTATGGCAAAACTTTCCCTTATTTGCCTTTCCTTTTCTTAGTATGCTTAGCCTATTTGTGGATTTATCATTTTTATGGTTCAATTGAAACAATAAAACGAATTAGTTTCTTTTACGCGTTTTTTTTCGACATTGTCAATATAATTCAGGCAAATTAAACATGAAAAGGGGCTGAACGTTGCATGAAATCAGACATTTTTGTTTTTTTGGTACGTTATTTATAATGAAAGAGAAATGTTAAATCCAAGTTTTCGGTCGCGGCAGACGATCGGGTCATTGTCAAAAATCAAGAAAATCTCGAATTTTTTTTATTTTTTTTTATTTTTTATCGAATTAGTCCCGGAATGACTGGCATTAAAGACATACCGTTATAATCATTATTGAAGTATATTAAATTTGCAATAATATGAGACCTGACCGGTTATTGTCGGTCTAATAGTTTCGGATACAGCTTTTTAAAATTTGTCCAAATTGTTACAATACATAATTTTCAGCAAAATATCAGCATCTGTATCAAAACAAAATTTGTAACAAAATATCAACTTTATTTATAATACCTGCTAATTCGTCGAGTTAAGTTTTTCCATCGTTTCTGCCGTTTGAGGCTACAGAGAAGAACACGAAGAGCTCTAAATTCGCAGATCCAATGCTGCTATATCCCATCAAATTTTATATGACGCCAGTATAATTGCTCAAGAATAGTTCCTATTCAATGAGACCAATAAAATTTGGTTCATAGACTTACTGAAGACACAAATGGGGAAACAATATTTCAACAACGCAGGCTACAGAAGATGCCGACAGAATAACAACAGCGATCTCTTTATCCACTATTCATAGTATCGTAATTTTTGGTGAGGACATGGACTTGCTAGTCTTGGTCGCAGGCACTAAACCGTCAACGCGATGTGACCTACACCAACATATTTTTCAAATGTGACTGCGTTAACCACCAACACCTTCTTGTCATCCACGTCTTCATTCTTTGGGCAAGGGAAAACAAAAATCATCACCACATTTCAAAAACATCGAGGCCATGATCACAATGCTGCGATATTCTTGGACAGCAACTCCAACCCAGTTGATACCGCAGCTGCAGGCGAGCGTATCATAATTGCTCTTTATGTGAGACTGCACAGCACGCAGAACCGGGGCGATCTGAGGTAAAATTTGTTCGCAAAGGCTGCGGCAAAAACAAACTTCAACCTAGCGAGATTTCCTCTCACCCAGAATCAAATCGGATTTCACTCGCTGCGCACATACCACCAGGTAAAATTGTCTTTGAATACCATTTAGCTACCTGCATATTTGCTCTTTTATTGCTTTGGTAAGAAATTGATGATTTAACTTGATTTGTACGCGTTTGGAAGTGGTTGGGAGTTGACAAGGAGGCTCTTGACTGTGAGTGGCTGCGCACTTCCCAAGGTTTCAGCCATCAGATCATGACAAGAGACGCGGCGTCACAACATCTCCTGGAGCTCATCTCCAGCGGCTGCAGCAGTGTCTTCAGCTGCAGGAAGGCTGGACTAATCCTGGATTACTCATCCAGAGATGACCTACCAGACGAAGATGAACTAAACGAAGAATTTATGCCCGTCTCGGATATTCTTGAAAAACCTCCTGACATCTCAGAAAACGGCGTATTGGAGCAACCAGGGCCATCAAAGAGGGCAAATTTGATTAAAATAAACACAACCTCAAAATTGAGGTCCAATTTTCAGATATTTTTCATCGATGCATCTACATGTTTTTTTTGTATAATAATAATTATAATGTCAAGTCTTTAATTTTTTTACTTACCCACGCCTGTAAGTAAAAATACGAAGATCTCATTTTCTTGCGGAAGTGGTTGAGGGGAGAGGATCACTTTGGAGTCCCCTGAGACCTCAGGAGAGTCCACTGAGAGGGTGGAAGAGGGTTTCAAGCAATAGACTAGGCCTTCAGAAACTTTAATGGTACTAAAAATGATGAAGTTTTGCTAAAAATCGCGAAACTTGAAAAGCTCTATCTCAGAAACTATTGGACCTTTAATGAAGAACCAGTCCGTCGGGGTCAAATAAAATCTACAAAAACTGAAAAAAGGTCAAACAATTCGAGATTTTCTTGATTTTTGACAGTGATCCGGTCGTCTACCGCGGTTGAAGACTTGTTGAAAAAGGATGTAGCATTGCCTTTCTATCATAAACAATCTGTAGTAATATGGCAAAACCTAGTAACTAGCTTTTGGGAAGGTTTTAAGGAGAGACGTATTTATAAATTTGTATGGCGTTTTTCTAATACTTCGTGAATTAAATTGATTTGAGGCATCTACTATGTTTTTTGACCTGCAAATGTTAATGCAATCAAATTCGTTTACATAAAATTGCCGGAAGAACAAAAAAGTAACTTACTTTCTTTTGCTTCCGGTTTTGCTGATGATATTAATGAAAAAAATATTGAAAAACTAACAGCTTCACTTACTAGTTTTTAAAGAAGGCAAACTTATATCAAACACACAAACTCATAACAGTAAGTTTATTTACTAAATACAGTTTGTACGAAACAGATGTTAAAAAATATGCAAAAAATACCAAGGTGACTTGGTAAATTATTTTATAAATATATATATTATTTGTAAATCAACAGTTGTTAGCAAGTTTACTTAACTAAACAGAATATTCTATTAACATTTGACAATTAAGGCGATTTGGCCTACATTAAACATCTGAAAAATTAAACATTGTTGCTGTATTAATAATTTACATTTCGGATACTTGACACAAATCGACCGAATTATCACTTGAAGGTAAAAATTGCCAAAATAGCTTTTTCCTTTCATCCTGGAAGGACGGCAAAAGCGTTTTTAAAATCTTTGTTTTTTCCGAGGTGTTAATACCGAGAGGTTCTGAAAAAGTTTCCGGAAATTTCGCTTCATTTTTTTTTTCAAAAAGTCTACTTCTGCAAAATTTTCTTCAAAATGACCTTTTTTAAAAAACAAACAGCGTGACCCCTTTCGAAACTCTGCAATTTTTATACTTTCTAAAAGAGGAATGTTGTTGTTTTTTCTTTGCTTTGCACCATCTTCAAATGAAAAAAAGTCAAATATATTAAGCAACAAGCACTTGGTTTTTTTAGAAGAATGTTCAATGATTTCCAGTAATTGTTGGAAATCATAAATATTTGGGTATTTTTTCATTTCACTGCTTATGCGACCATGAACCGAATCAGCAGCCATAAATGAATGTCCGGGTTCAAAATATTTCAGTGTGATTTTCCTTGGGCCCCATTCAGCATTGACGAAACACACAAATGCAGAATACAACGTCCAGTTCTTATTCTGAGCGGAGCAATTAATTATCCACCCAGAATATAAATTCTTTTATTTCAATATTAGAATTTTTAATAAAGTTATAATAAGCTGATGTAACGTCACTGGCAGATCTTCCACGAATTGCTTCATGCCACATTACACATGTATTACCATCTTGATGTAAAGATGCAAAAGTCTCATTAAAAACAACTAACCTAAAATAAAGCAAAAAGTACGGCTTTTAGAAAATGATTTATGTCATTGTTAGCAGCAAGTCTAATTACCTTGGAATAAAAAATGATTGCTTAGTTGACATTTTGGGAAGCAGCAAGACTTTCTGCATGTCTACGGCGTATATTTTTTCATTACTGGTTCTTTGTTTTTTTTGAATCGGCTTCATAACTCTGTCTTGCTTCAGTATAGTACCTATGATGATTATTAAAGTTGCTACACATGGCACAATTATTTTCTTGGCAGTCTTCTTTTACGGTGAGTCTTGTATTTTATACAAAGGACACATTCATCTTGGGACGGTTTGTTAAATCCAATGTTTTGTTGTTCAAAGACTTTTCTATAGGCATCATAGGAAATTTTTTTAGTCTCACAAAAATCTTTCCATAAACACCTAATTGTTAACTCTAGGGGCAAATAGCGTCTATTTGGACAATTAACCAAATTATAATGAGAAACTGCGGGATCATAAGAATTTATATGTTGTACTATCAATTCAGTTGTTTCTATACGTTGATTTTGCAAAATTCCACGTGAAACCAAGCCCCTATCGTCTATAGTTTTTGCCATTCCATCAGAACTTTGTCTTTTGGCTTGAAGATGACATCATTCCATCTGTTTTTAAACCTAGAGTATGTAAAAACATTGTTTTGCAAACTTGTAACTTTTCAAAGTTATTTTCCGAATCAACAGCTGGTCTTGATAAAAAATATTGCAAAGAAACGGTTCTGTTAGACGTTTGAGCTTCTTGGCGGCGTATTTTAATCCCACACTCTTTTACATAACTGTCCAAAAACAGTCTTCGTTCGCCGAAACTAATCCGCCAAAATTTGTTTCTTATAGTTTCTCTAACACATTCTTGAAATTTCAGTGAGCATTTCCTTCGACAGCTTTCGTTACAAGCAGGTAACAGGTTATATTTTTGAATTGCAGTTATCGAAGATATCCCACATACCTTATTTAAAATATCAGCTAAAACATTTTTGCAGATATCGTTGATATTTTCTGGTATACTCGTGTTGTTATTCTCGATAGTCTTTAAATTTTTTGGACTATTTTTTTCTGCCCGTATTTGATTATGGCTGTTCTCTGACAATAAATTATCCAGATTCAAGAACCTTTTTCGTTTTTTGTTAGTTAAACTTTTAGGATCAAAATCTGGGTCGGTATCACTGTCATCAAAACCAGAAAAATCATGTTCGTCAACAGTTTCATGGCCGTCTGGTATATTTTCTGTATCAGAGTGTCTATAAAAATATTTTATATTTAGTAATTAGTACACTCGTACGTGTTGTCACTAAGCCTGTCACAACACGACTAACTTAATATTACTGCATCTGGGCAGAACAAAGTTGACCTACTCATTTTCAACTTTGCGATATTTAAAAAAAATAATGTAAAACCTAGCAAGTAGACATACTGTGTTTTCAAATCATTTTATAGCTAAATTGGTAGACTTACTAAAAATGTAAGGAAAAAATATACTATTTCTGTGTGTTAAAGAGAGATGCAAAGATGCCCAGTAGGTAACTTTTCGCGCCTATTTCAAAAATTGAATAATTTAGTTAAACCTAGTACGTTGACTTGCTAGGTTTTGCCATATTACTACAGCAATACTCATTATACTAATAGACTATTTCAGAATATATTAAATCATCAAAAATCATGTCCTCTACCCACTACTTTTTTGAATGAGTTACAGAGGCAGAGGATAAGTTATTTAAGGGATGTCAATTTTTAAGACCCTCTACAGAAATCAATGAATGATTATTTTTATATATTATGATTATTGTTACACGACTTCTGCATGAGTATAGGTAGTAGGTAATCCTATATACTTAGCAATTCCATATAAAACAAGACAACATCATGAACACCCTTAAATCTACTTTGGGTAGGGTGTAATATTTTTCTAGGTTAAAGGAGGTGCATTTTACAGTCCTTGGGGTGTACAAAAAATTTAAAATTACGTGAAAGCGGTAAACTATTTGTTATTCTCAAGATCGTTCTCGAAAGTAATCCAAAATTTTATTCTATTCCACTGTGTTCTGCAGTTTGCTAATACTCTTCACCTATTTCAGATCACGTACAAAACCCTTAACAGAAATATCGCCACCTCACAGGTCCATTGTATTTATTGACCAGGTGAGAAGCTTGAATGACTTATATGGCCACCAAAGAATTTCTTGCTATCTTACCTGTGATGTTTTTGTACAATAAAGTTTGTTGTAATTAATCGGCAAGTGAACCCGGCCAATGAATTATTTTAGGGTACCATATATTTCTCTAAAATAATGTGTATTGCTTACCGCCATTTGTATTAAATATTATGTAAGGCAAAATATTGTTTATGCTTATAATATAAGCATAATGTCTGATATAAATTGCTACACTGTAATTATTTAATCAACTTTTTCCTCGTCGGTATAGGATAAAAATAAAATTAGGGATTTCCCACTACGTCGACGTTTCGCTTTATTTCAAAAGCTTCTTCAGGACTACAAACGATAACGTATTATTACAATGTCTAAATCTGAATCGAAACCTGGGGTTCTACCAAATTTATAGCAGGTTCGTTTTCAATATCAGGATCCACATTTTCCCAATAATTCTTCTCCAATGGCCTCGAAACAGTAAAATTATTCTCCCACGGTCGAAACATTGTTTACTATAAACTATTATAACAGTCTGGTTAACAGTGAAACTCTGCGGGCAATACGAAGCACGAAATATTTAATTTAGCATGTGCATGGTTGCTACTATACTTGCACTCCTCAGAAAAATCAATCAAGCCCGACCGTGCCTCGATTTTGTCTTAGGAAGAGGCAATAATCCGATGCTTTTTATACGAACTTTTACGACTTTTTCCTTACACGACTTTTTATACGAAAATGAATTGTATCTGACGGGTACTATACACACCATTTCACTTTATTGTGTCTTTTATTGTAGTTAGTTTCATTGTCTAATTAATATATTTACTTCGAAGTTGAAATTATGGTTTTCTTTGAAATGATGTGTAGGCAGCGCTGTTTGTTCTTTTTTGTGATTTATGTTTTTCATTGCATAAATATTTATGTTCATTCAGACGTGCCCTTAGATTTTGTTTTGTTTGCCCTATGTATGTTTTATTACAATCGTTACATGGAATTTTGTACACCACATTTGAATGATATTCCAAAAGATCTTATTGTTATTGCTAAAAGAGCTAAAAGATCTTTCATTATTGCTGATAATCTCGGATTATTACCAAGGTCTAGTTTAACTTTTTAATTAGTATTAAAAACTCTTTTTTTTAGAACTAATTGGTAATATGTTTGCCACCAAATTATGTTCTAGTAAGTTTAGATGTTATACTAAATCTAACGAATGTTAGGTGTTGCGTCATCACTGGTAATGGCGTGGTTCAACTTATTTCGACGTACGCATTACTACGGTTACATAAACACAGTGCGAATGCAGTCACTGAAAACGGGAAATTTTTAAAAATTAAGTTATTCAGTGGAAATTTTTACGGAAATAATTAGTATCTGTTTTGACACTAGTTATTTCTGTTTTCAGAATACTTTTTACAGACAGATTCATGGCACTGCTATGGGCAACCCAGATATCCCCATAATGCCTAATTTGGTAACGGAGTACCTAATTAATAATGTTATTGAACTGGCTTAGCCTGAAAATTGGTGGGAAAAAAATTTGTGTTGTTTCTATATACAGGCAGCCCAAGTCTAATGTTCCGGACTGTATAAATGCTCTAGAAAATATATTAACTACTATTATTCCAGACTTTGATTATATTATTTTCGTTGGGGACTTTAACATAGATTTCCAGAATGGCAATAGTCCCGCCTTAAAACTTTTAAATAGCTTTTTAAATAATTACGGCTTTGAGCAAATTATTACTGAAACAACTCGCGTTACTGCAACTTCTTCGACTTTAATTGACATTATTGTTACAACATCAAATGAATTGTGTTCTAATATTAATGTTATTAGAATGAACAATATATCTGATCATCGATTAGTTACTTGCAAGTTGAAAATCAAGAAAGAACGCCAACCTGTATTATATAAAACGTACAGAGACTTTTCTCAATTTGATTACTATTTGTTTTTGCGTGACTTACAAGCTTTCAACTGGGACCATGTATATACCTTAGCTAATATTGATCAAATCGTTGATTTTTTGTGACGGCTGTGACGAAAATTAATACTGACTTAGACACTATTTCTGAAGTATCTTTAGCTCACAAGCTTGTGTTAAATCAATCTAAAACTGAAATGTTAGTTTTCGGAAGCAAGAAAGATCTTGTTATTAACGACCCTGTCTTCAATATTATGTTAAATGGCCATCGCATTGTTCCCAGTGAAAGCTGTAAGAGTCATCTTATACAAAAATCATTTGCCAAACTTAAGGTGTTATACATGCACAGAGACTACCTTAGTACCGAGGTTAAGCTAAAATTGTGTGAGTCCTTAATATTATCCACTTTATCATACTGTGATATTGTATATTGGCCTGCCTTACTGTGTAAAGACAAAGAAAGCCTGCAGAAGATTCAAAATGCATGTTTGAGGTACAGTTATAATTTGCAAGAATTTGATCATATCTCACCGAGTTTTCAGTCTTCCAAGTGGTTAAACCTGAGCGAAAGATTTAAATTGCATTTATCTTGTATGTTATTTAAAATTTTTAATAACAATAAACCTAAATATTTAGACTCCAAGTTAGTAAAACATTCTGATATACATAGACGCTCAACACGTTATCGCGATCAACTTTGTATCCCTAAGCATAGAACTACTCAGTTCCAGCGGTCTTTTAGTTATAATGGTAGTAAGATTTTCAATTTAGTACCTAATGATAATGTTTAATTGTAAGAATATTATTATTTTTTTTTTTGGTGCTGGTAAGTTCCCCCTGGCCTCCGACTAGTCCAGAGAGTCCCTCCAGCCTCGTTACTCAACGACCACTCCCCACGTCCGCGGGGTAAGCGGTCATTGAGGTCGCAATTCGTGTGTCCTGAGTAGACGCAACGAGCCAAGTATGACGGCCTTCTGCATCTTCCCAGCGATGACTTCTGCCGATTGACGGCATGCTGGGATGGTTCTTAATTCTGAGAGCAATGATTGTCGCATACCTCCTAGAGAGCCAATAATAAGAACCACAATTTTAACAGAATAACCCGGGTACAGCCTGCGGAGTTCAGAGAGTAAATCTCGATATTTTGTCCGTTTCCCCTCCTCTTTCAAGACAATGTTCTTTTCGGCCGGAGCCGAAAACTCAATAACGAACATCGTCTTGAGTTGGTGGTCGAGGAGGACTATGTCAGGCTTATTGGCTTGTATCCGCCTGAAGGTGGGGAACGAATAGTTCCAGTATAACCGGGACCTCTCATTCCCCACAACGGACTCAATATCCCCCGGAACATAGGGCAACACCGGTGTCTGATCTATATCGTACGAGTGCCGTAGGTGGTAATACAGCACTCGTAATGCCGCGTTATGTCGATGGATATAGGCAGAGACCGCATATGCTGGACAAGCTGACAGCAAATGCATAATGGTCTCTGGGGCCCGACGACATGCTCTGCAGCTGACGTCAGGCACTTCTATACCCATCACGCGGCTTCGGTAGACCAGGGTGTTTAATACACCATCTTGGCAGGCTAATATAAAACCTTCGGTCTCTGACTTCAGCCCAGCTGACCTCAAAAAGCTAAAGGTCAGCTTTTGGGATAAGCCTAAGTCTTCTATATTTCTATAGTAGACTCCGTGCAATGGCTTATCCCTGTGCTGCTGAAAACGAAGTGTATTTCCAGCAGCCCGAAGGTGGGCTTTCAACCGAGCAGGGTCCAACTCGGTGACAGAGTTTGGATTATTCTACTCGGTGTCGAAGTCGAGACCTAGGCTATTAGCTGCTCTGTGTGCTGCCCTATATATAAAAGCTCCTACGCCAGCTCCTTCATGGTCTTTGACCATGAGGAGTAGGGGATCCGAACTCCTGATAATTTTACAGGCTGTGTCCAGGGTTACTCTGTTGTGGAGACACTCCAATCCCAAGAGTCCACGGCCTCCCTGTTGTCGTGGGAGATATAACCGCGGAACGGACGATCTCGGATGCAAACTCCGACAGAGATGCATCATTTTGCGGGTACCTACGTCGAGTTGCTGCAGCTCCTCCTGTGTCCATTTGATTACTCCAAAGGAGTAGAGTAGAACCGGAACGGCAAGCATATTTGTCGCCGCCACCTTGTTGGTCCCCGACAGCTCTGAGGACCAGATCTGTCGAAGCAGGTGGCGGTACTTGCCGCGGAGAGCGTCTTTTGTAATATTTACCTCCTGGATGTGACTTTGTGGCACACCCAGGTAGGTATACGTCTCTCCGGCATCAAGGTGGTGTAAGATGCCTCCGTCTACTAGCTGCGCATCATCTCCGTAGTCCCCACATCGTCCTCTCTTGAGATGAATCAGTGCACATTTATCCAACCCAAACTCCATACCAATATCCGCTGTGTACTCTTACGCCACTCGGAGGGACTGTTGTAAATCCCTTTCCCCGGAGGCATATATCTTAAGGTCATCCATATAAAATAAATGAGTGACCTTATGCCTCCTGTTTCCGGGTGGGCCGCAGTTGTAGCCACGGGTTCTCCTAAGTGCAACAGATAACGGCAGGAGTGAGATGCAGAAAAGGAGGGGACTCAGGGAATCCCCCTGGAATACACCCCGCCTAAAGATAACCGGCTCCGTTTGAACCCTGCTATCACCAGATGTAATGGTGAAGCGGGTTCTCCAGAGCGGCATCAGTTGTTCTATACATCTCACTATTGGATCTGGCACCGCAAGGCATTGGAGCAAGTGAATTATTAGCTCATGTGATGTTGTATCAAATGCCTTGCGATAATCGATCCAGGCCATAGAAAGGTTTCGCTTGTACTGCCTGGAGTCCTGCGTGATACATCTGTCGATCAGCAGGTTCTCCTTGCAGCCAGCTGCGCCTCTCTTAGAACCTCTCTGCTCGTATATCTGTTGGTAGACCCCGTCAACTGCCATGAGTACACGCATGTTCAAGATGCGTGTAAACATCTTGTAACATGCGTTCAGACAGGTTATTGGTCTGTAGTTTTTTGGGTCAGACAAATCTCCGTTCTTTGGGATGAGCACTGTTCGCCCCTCGACGAACCAGGCCGGAATCTGCTGCTCTCCATTCAGCCAGTCGTTAAAAATCCTGGCTAAATGGTGGTGGATCTGAATAAATTTCTTCCACCAATAAGTGGGGATCCTATCAGGACCCGGAGCAGCAAAGTTCTTTGAGCCCTCAAGAGCCCTCCGAACTTCTTCCGGGGTTATCGGTTGGTGCAGTTCTTGGAGCTCTGGCTGTTGATTATTATTATTATTTTTTTTTTTTTTTTTTTTTTTTGTGCTGGTCGGTCCCCCCCGGCCTCCGACTAGTCCAGAGAGTCCCTCCAGCCTCGTTACTCAACGACCACTCCCCACGTCCGCGGGGTAAGTGGTCATTGAGGTCGCAACTCATGTGTCCTGAGTAGACGCAACGAGCCAAGTATGACGGCCTTCTGCATCTTCCCAGCGATGACTTCTGCCGATTGACGGCATGCTGGGATGGTTCTTAATTCTGAGAGCAATGATTGTCGCATACCTCCGAGAGAGCCAATAATAAGAACCACCATTTTAACAGAATAACCCGGGTACAGCCTGCGGATTTCGGAGAGTAAATCTCGATATTTTGTCCGTTTCTCCTCCTCTTTCAAGACGATGTTCTTTTCAGCCGGAGCCGAAAACTCTATAACAAACATCGTCTTGAGTTGGTGATCGAGAAGGACTATGTCAGGCTTATTGGCTTGTATCCGCCTGACGGTGGGGAATGAATAGTTCCAGTATATCCGGGACCTCTCATTCCCCACAACGGACTCAATATCCCCCGGAGCATAGGGCAACACCGGTGTCTGATCTATACCGTACGAGTGCCGTAGGTGATAATACAGCACTCGTAATGCCGCGTTATGTCGATGGATATAGGCAGAGACCGCATATGCTGGACAAGCTGACAGCAAATGCATAATGGTCTCTGGGGCCTGACGACAAGCTCTGCAGCAAACGTCAGGCACTTCTATACCCATCACGCGGCTTCGGTAGACCAGGGTGTTCAGTACACCATCTTGGCAAGCTAATATAAAACCTTCAGTCTCTGACTTCAGCCCAGCTGACCTCAAAAAGCTAAAGGTCAGCTTTCGAGATAAGCCTAAGTCTTCTATATTTCTATAGTAGACTCCGTGCAATGGCTTATCCCTGTGCTGCTGAAAACGAAGTATATTTCCAGCAGCCCGAAGGTGGGCTTTCAACCGAGCAGGGTCCAACTCGGTGACAGAGTTTGGATTATTCCGCTCGGTGTCGAAGTCGAGACCTAGGCTATTAGCTGCTCTTTGTGCTGCCCTATATATAAAAGCTCCTACGCCAGCTCCTTCATGGTCTTTGACCATGAGGAGTAGGGGATCCGAACTCCTGATAATCTTACAGGCCGTGTTCAGAGTTACTCTGTTGTGGAGACACTCCAATCCCAAGAGTCCACGGCCTCCCTGTTGTCGTGGGAGATATAACCGCGGAACGGACGATCTCGGATGCAAACTCCGACAGAGATGCATCATTTTGCGGGTACCTACGTCGAGTTGCTGCAGCTCCTCCTGTGTCCATTTTATTACTCCAAAGGAGTAGAGTAGAATCGGAACGGCAAGCATATTTGTCGCCGACACCTTGTTGGACCCCGACAGCTCTGAGGACCAGATCTGTCGGAGCAAGTGTCGGTACTTGCCGCGGAGAGCGTCTTTTGTAATATTTACCTCCTGGATGTGACTTTGTGGCACACCCAGGTAGGTATACGTCTCTCCGGCATCAAGGTGGTGTAAGATGCCTCCGTCTACTAGCTGCGCATCATCTCCGTAGTCCCCACATCGTCCTCTCTTGAGATGAATCAGTGCACATTTATCCAACCCAAACTCCATACCAATATCCGCTGTGTACTCTTGCGCCACTCGGAGGGACTGTTGTAAATCCCTTTCCCCGGAGGCATATATCTTAAGGTCATCCATATAAAATAAATGAGTGACCTTATGCCTCCTGTTTCCGGGTGGGCCGCAGTTGTAGCCACGGGTTCTTCTAAGTGCAACAGATAACGGCAGGAGTGAGATGCAGAAAAGGAGGGGACTCAGGGAATCCCCCTGGAATACACCCCGCCTAAAGATAACCGGCTCCGTTTGAACCCTGCTATCACCAGATGTAATGGTGAAGCGGGTTCTCCAGAGCGGCATCAGTTGTTCTATACATCTCACTATTGGATCTGGCACCGCAAGGCATTGGAGCAAGTGAATTATTAGCTCATGTGATGTTGTATCAAATGCCTTGCGATAATCGATCCAGGCCATAGAAAGGTTTCGCTTGTACTGCCTGGAGTCCTGCGTGATACATCTGTCGATCAGCAGGTTCTCCTTGCAGCCAGCTGCGCCTCTCTTAGAACCTCTCTGCTCGTATATCTGTTGGTAGACCCCGTCAACTGCCATGAGTACACGCATGTTCAAGATGCGTGTAAACATCTTGTAACATGCGTTCAGACAGGTTATTGGTCTGTAGTTTTTTGGGTCAGACAAATCTCCGTTCTTTGGGATGAGCACTGTTCGCCCCTCGATGAACCAGGCCGGAATCTGCTGCTCTCCATTCAGCCAGTCGTTAAAAATCCTGGCTAAATGGTGGTGGATCTGAATAAATTTCTTCCACCAATAAGTGGGGATCCTATCAGGACCCGGAGCAGCAAAGTTCTTTGAGCCCTCAAGAGCCCTCCGAACTTCTTCCGGGGTTATCGGTTGGTGCAGTTCTTGGAGCTCTGGCTGTTGATGTCTTCCACAGAAGACCTCAAACTGCGCCAGGGC
The DNA here is from genome assembly GCA_964058915.1 of Tetropium fuscum. NCBI lineage: Eukaryota > Metazoa > Arthropoda > Insecta > Coleoptera > Cerambycidae > Tetropium > Tetropium fuscum. Next base: position 1,143,373 of record CAXKVY010000133.1, read on the forward strand.
TGGAGTGTCTCTAATTAGTGGATGAGAAACCTCATATATTCCCTTCCAGAAGTTTTCAACCCGTTCTACCGTCGGCGGATTTTCGACTACACGCGGAGGCGGTTTGAATAAGCTAGAAGGTTTCTCGCGGAATTGTTGGTTTTCCGCGAGACTTCTAGCTCGCCTCACTAGTGACTTTTTCGTAGCCACTAGCGCCCGTATTTTGTCAAGCCAGTGCTGTTTGGTAGTTAACAGCACCGCTCTATTTAGTGTGTGGTGGAGTCGTCTTAAATATGCGGCCCAACGCCGTACTTTAGTAGTATAAGGCCTATTGGCCAAGATGTAATCCATCACACACTGGATACGGGACGCGTGTTGTCTTGCCGAATGGATCTTCGCTTCAATCTGGCGCACCCGCCCAAGGATTCTGTCATTCGGAGACACGCGTATGTTACGTCTCTCCGACTGACATAGCCCCAAGGCAGCATTGTAAACTGCACAATTGATGCACCAGATATCCGCGTCTTCTGGAAGAGTTTCCCGAAGCTCTGCATCCACTCTCACCAGTTCTTGTGGTGGCAGGGGCTTGTATAGGCGTAGCGCCCTGCGGGTTCTTAAGCTCTCTATGTCCAGAGGTATGTAGGCAACCTCCTCCGCCAAGGATTCCGGTTCTAAAACCAGTTGCTCCCGCATTGGAGGCGCCCTAACATGGCCCCTGCGTCTTAAGTAGGATACATAGTCCCTTAGGTGTTGGGCGGAAAAGGCGCGATGCTCTGGGTGCATATCACACCACAGAGCATGCATCCGCCCCATGTATCCCCTGCGTAGGGGCTCACTACTCTCATAAACGTGCAGAAGGTCATCCCTTAGCTCGTCTGAATATCTTATTATTATTATTATTATTATTATTATTTATATTTGTATTCACCTATGTTGACTTTTTTGTTTTTGTATATTTCGTATAGTACGCTAATTCTTATTTAGTTTACTTGAGATGGATGTACGGAAGAGCATCAATGTTCAATATCGCCATCTCTCATATATATATATATATATATATATATATATATATATATATATATATATATATATATATATATATATATATATATATATATATATATATATATATATATATATATATATATTTATTTTTCTTTTAGCAAGAAATAACGACATATTATTATTATTATTATTATTATTGAGGGAATCCCTTTTGATATACCGTTATAAAAACTTTATATTGATGAAACAATTTTGGCTATACCATAACACAAAATTGAACATTTTGTAGATCATTTTAACAGTGTTCATGAAAATATTAGATTTACTATAGAAAAAGAAAACAATAATAATATTTCTATTCTGCGCCGAACGCATCATAATAATAGATCGCTCTCGCAAATCCATCCCCACCTACACTGCTAGCATTAATAGAATTATTATTTATTAATTAAGATCTATTAATAAGAAACTAATCATGTACGTGCTCTCGATACCTACCGAAAAATTGTGCCCCGAGTAAAGCTGTGAACAGTGAACGACCCGTTTCATACTTCCTTGCCGTTTCGTTAATTCATAATTTTAATAAAAATAAATTATTTTATTAAAAATAAATGAAGAATTTTAGTAAAAATAAAACATGGAAATATTATCTAACTCAAACATGAAGATACACACTACATGCATACTTCGAAAATATTCACTTGACATATTTCTAAATCTGATATTCCGAAACCGAGCAAATAGCAAGTAAGTTATCGGGTTATAAGAGGCCAAGGGAAGGGAAGAATAGTCAGATAAAATTCAAATTTGACACCCGATATAAATGAGTTACTATATGACACGGTAACATTCTATGTATTCTATATTACAGACAGCTGAGACTTCTGTAAATTCTGTAAATTATCCCTCAGTGGTCTCCGAAACAGAAATGTAAACAAATCTGTAAGCAGACTAAGGTATGGACATGTACGGATAGATATATGTAGTACCCAAAACTTTGAAACTGTAATAGATGAAATAAATTATTAAAACCATATAAATCATATTACTGTAGAAGCTAATATCACTTTGTGGCCACACGTGACCTATGGCTACTCTGATCTCCACTGCAGTTATCCGAGGCCGTACACGATAAATCACAGGCTGGCGCCCGAGCAAATATCACACCGAGGCAAGGTAAGAGCATTCCAGTCTTATATACTACGAGTATAATATATTATGCTATAGCGGCGTACAAAATATCCGGAATTTTAATTATATCCTATGCCGTTATTTTTCACAAATCTTCAGGAAAATACATTTTTTTTTATTAAGAATGTACTGCTACTAATCTTTGCTACAAAGTCTCAAAGAGATTTTCTAGCTAACTATTTTAGAAAAAGTTCTTTTCACGACTTTAAGAAACAGTCTCGACCATTTATGGTAAAGACCAATTACTATGATAAAATAAACCGTCTAGGAATGCTAGGAATAGGAAAATTCTAGCAGTTCTTAAAAGTTTAAATAGGTCTGCCTTGGCATATATGGAAATCAAGGCAGGAATTTTATCTTTCAATGTCAAAAACGTTGAACATCTTTAAAAATTACAATTAAATTAAATTTGTGGAAAAAGATGTAACTTTCGATTTTTATTTGACATAATAATTATTACTAATTATTATGAAAAAGACATAAATTCAGGTAGGTTATTAAATTATTTTTCATGTCATCCTTTAAAACAAAAATGTACAACCATGAAATCTCTAGAAAATAAAATAGTAAAATTAAGACATCCAAGTTTTCAAAATACTAATTTAACTGACTTTAAAATAAAATTAATAAATATAATTAATTAATGTCGCAAATAATGATTACCCACCTGAATTCTGTAATATAATTATCAACAATAATACGAATACAGTTAATGTCAATATAACTAGTGGTGACAAAAAAATATTATAAAATTCCCTACGTATGTATGTATGTATGTATATGGGTCGGAGTGTAGTGGAAGGTAGTGTTACACTCCCATTCCACCACAGCACTTAGGCCTCAATAGGCCCTTTGTGCATTCCTCCTTTTTACTCGAGTACTTTTCTTCAAATCATCCTATTTATTACGGGTGGCCTGGTGGCAAAGTCTCTACAATTTGTATGTATGATAGTATGGTTCTGAGTTACCGAGATTAATTACTCTGGTCCTCATTACCATTTATCTGGGACCACGCGTCCGCGGCAGATGTGTTGAGTGTTCCCAGGTCTCGGGCAGACGCCACAGTCCGGGCCCAAGCCTGCCTAGGTCACCCATCCAAGTGCCACCAACGCCCAGCATAACTTTGAACATCTTACCGGTCAAGGCTAAGCGGCTAGGCGGTCCCATTCAGTCACCTTAGTCGCCTCTTACGACAGGTAGGAGGTACCCTGGGTCTATTCTACAATTGTGGCCCCGAACCCAGAGGGGAAAATTCCCTACGGTTAAGGATTAACAGAAAAACTAAAATTCAAGTAACCAATAACACAACAAAAATTGTGTACTACCATTTTAAAACTGTTGGTAACTTGTACAATTATATGAAAGATTCTTTAGAGTTGGAATATCATTCAAATGTAGTGTACAAAATTCCATGTAACGATTGTAATAAAACATACATAGGGCAAACAAAACAGAATCTGAAGGCCCGTCTAAATGAACATAAATATTCATGTAATGAAAAATATAAATCACAAAAAAGAACAAACATTGCAGACCGCACAACATTTCACAGAAAACCTGATGATGTAAGTATATTAGATAATGAAACTAACTACAATAATAGACTTATAATTGAAATTGTGTGTATACAGACACACATCCCTTTAACAGTTAATATAAGGACCGACACTGGTAATTTAAGTATTATTTATAATCATTTAATAAAAAAACACATAACAGTGAGAAAATCTTAGATAGCAGTTGTTCTTATTAAATACCTTCATTGCATACTTTGCACAATAACCTGATTTGAAACATTTTTGTATTGTATTAATATAATTTATAACAATTATTAATATTTGAATTTTAAATTGTTTAATTTGACAATTTTTATTTGGGCACCAAGTATTTTATAAAAATAATAATATACTGTATACATAGTGGGTAAAGTCTTTTATAAGCGGACTCTTTCGTTGTTCTATAGACGTTTACAGAGAACCTCTTTTTATCTTCTTGAACAAATTTGCTCTGTAACTACTTTATAATGTCGCCATTTTTCACTTTCACTATATATCAATACTTGTTCTTCCCAAATTTTATGGTGTTGTTTTATCCTTTGAACAATTACTTGAATTTCTAATAATTGCGAATAAACTGAGAACAATGGTGCCGCTGCCCGCGTGCGCACCGACTTTTATTCATACGAGGGGCAGAAAATAAGTAGCTACATGTATTTTCAGACCCGCCTGTTGCGTATTTTATTGTAATTTTATAATACTCAAATTTCTAAATATGTAAATTAAAATGGTTAAAAAATAGACATGAACGATAATAATAAAAATGTATACAGTACATCTCTTTCATATAAGAAATAAAAAAAATATCACAGGACGCCGACAGTATTCGCATGTTAGATAAAGATAAACAGGGCTCCAGAGGTGTTCAACGAAGGAGCGGTTTTGTTTTGAGTAGCCTGTCGGCGCGCGTGATGAAAAACTTAAACTTTGTTTTATTTCTTATTTATCTGAGATGTACTGTGCCTACCGTATACTAAGCAAAAAAAACATAATTTTTTTAATTGACAAATGATTTTTTATTTATTTTTAATATACATGAAGCATTTCTCAACTGTGATTGAAATTATAAATTTCTTGCCAAAAGCCGATACTTACCAAGCATTTATATAAAACTTCATCGGTATCAGTATTCAGTACATCAGTATTATCAGTAAAAACATACTCAAAGGCAGGTCTTCGACATACAGTTAAACCGTTGATCGAAAGATTTAACGGTGAAATAATATGAAGCTAAAATAATATAAACCATGGTTGAGAAGGCTGTTATTATAGTCACACTCTCTCAAATACAGCATCATGCACCTCAATAGGGCAGCTCGACAATAAAAATACTTCCTTCAGAGCTTGGATATAATTATTATTATTATTTATTTTTAATTTTAAAGCACGTTAGGAATGTCCAGGTCTTTATTATCCAAACGGCTTAGACCATTATAAGGACTAGTTACTCTCATTACTCTAGGGGTGTAATAAATAAGTAGAAAGTTTATCCTTGAAGTGCAACTGAGCTGTCAATTATTATCTGTGACAAAGTAAATATATCTTAGTTTACCGGAAGGTAAAAGCCGCATTGTTAACATTTTTGTAGTGTTTATTATAATTTACCTCCCTAGTCCCGTGGAGATTTTGTTGCGTTAATCCCTTTGCTCTTGCCGTCGCTCATTCAAAAATATTCCCATAGACTGGGCAGATATTATAGAAAAGTGTTGACCGAGTGAGTATTCGTGGTAGTTAGTAGTAACAAGGTGTTTAAATCCTTTTAAAATTCTGTGTTAAATAAACAGATCAAAGATGCTTTGAATATGTATTTTATTTACGGACAATCTCTCATATAAATAGGCTCGAGTAATTCTTTTATGTCTTGTATACGAATGATCTTTTGAGGTAAATTGACATTTATAATATAGAGATAGCGTGTTAATTTATTTTTATAATGTTAACTATGTAGTATAATTCTCTATCCTAGTAAATGTTTGTTGAAATATTCTACAGGGCGAGTAGAAAGTGTGAAACTTATTCGAAAAGAAATCCCCGTTAGGTTGTGACAAAGAACCTCCGACAGATACTTTTTTAATGACATTTCGTATCTGTCGTTGATATCTATCTAAGCATGTTACGAAGAAAACTACTAAATAATAATGTATGTGGGTATTGTGGATAATCCAAATACAAAATTATTACCTTATGACTCTTGTCTTTAATCGCAAAACGTAGTTAAAATGTATGCTAAACGCTTAAAGCTGAGCACTGATTTCTCAATTCGCATGGTATAAAACAAACAGCATAAATGCGACCAAGTCTCCAGTCACGATGACCACAATTACCCGGTTTCCTAGTGGCTACTGCAAGCAAGAACCATAATATGGTCTACTGCAAAGGTCGTGGCGCATGCATCTAGCGTGCGGCTGTTGGCTTCTGCCGTGGCGTAGTACGAAACCGGCTGTTGCAATTGGTTACACACTCGGTCGAATGTTTGGGCCACATCTAGAAATTGTCGTTGCACAGTTCTTTTTTCTTCTAGTGATCTCTCAATTATATCGGTAATTCGATGCACTTGATCCATGGTTGAATGCTTATTGCGGAATCGAAACTGGTAGGATGGAATGAGCCGCATTTCTTCACTGATTAGTTTGAGTCTCTGCAAAAAGAGCTTTACTAAGAGCTTGGATATAATCGGCAATTAAGGAAATTGGTCGGATGATGTTTTATTTTCAGTACTTCAGCAATCTTCCACTGTATTTTCACGTATTGGAGTCGTAGTGCTGTATTGAAGAGATGCAGCGTTAGTTTCATGATGCCTTTGCGGGGCAACTCCTTTAGGATTTATGCAGGTATTAGATCCTAACCTGCAGCTTTCTTTGTACTGAGATTGTTTCTGATAGTGTTGGTGATCTCAGCATGTGTTATTGGCTTAATTATCGTGCCATCTCTGCTAGTAATTTGCGGTATCTCTTCTATACCCGTAGGCTGATATGGCTGGAATGTATTTGCTAAGGGATCAGCAAATATTTCTGGCTTTTCGTCATCTCGTAGAGCCCAGTTGCCATCATCTTTTCGAATGGTAGGATTATGATTCTTTGGCCTAATCCAGGATTTTTTACCTTCCAGAGGGTGCTTTCGTCAGCCGATAGCTCCATAAGGAAATTTTCAAAATGTTCATTCTTGATAGCTTTAATTTCATCATATACCTACGTATAAAAAATAAACTAAAAATATATGTCAACCTGAGTAACGTAAATTAAACGTATATTATAGAATTTGTTGTTGCCCGGGAAGTAACTGGATGGCGACGCCTTGTTTAAGTAGCATATCCTCGTTAGACTAAGGCAACCCGTGGGGACATTCTCATCCTTTTGTCGGACTCAACGAGTGGATTTACCCAATTCTATGGTTGATAAACCATTAACGCAATTTTTCAGGTTTTGTTATAATTGCAGTTCTGATAAATTTTACTTCGGTATGTTTTTATAGGTCTGAATTTTAACCCGACAACATTTATAATCATTATTTCAGCCGGTTGCGTTTGTCTCCGGTCTCTCCAACTTATATTTACATTGCTATAGTATACAAAATTAATATTCAGTTCTTGGACGTGGACAAAAACCAATTACACCTTTAGTACTCTCTGCAACATAAATCTAATTGCATTATGTCCCATAAAATAAGAAAATTATTTATGGGAATACGTCTGTAATGTTGCTGGTAAACCTCGAAGGCATATATATGGGCTTATACCTAGTGTGTATGTGTATTGTATTATAGCATACTTGTAAAGTGAAATCTTTCAATTTTCATATCTGCAAAAACCTTTTATCAACAATAATCGCTTTTCTCTAGATGTTTCTTAAATGGCGAAGCTTTTTCCAAGGAAATTAGTTTTGAAATAATTATAGGTAATTAAGGGCTCTCAGAGTGTCCTAAAATCATAAAAATCATAAAATTGGCCATTTTGTCCTAAAAACGTCCTAAAACGGAAAATCTGTCCTAAATTCGGTAAAATGAAACAAAGCAATTGCTAGTTCTTAGTTTATTTCATATCTTATAATAAGTATGTACATGTACACGAGCATTCGAAGAAGAAGACCAGACTACTTTCTCTGTAGTCTGTGGTATAACTGACTGACATAAACATGATATAAACACAGTTTACTAGCTGTGATCTGTGATCATATATATCATCTATGATCATAACCTAGCTATGTTTTGTTGACACTTGGCAGGTATTTTGGCCGCGATTTAATTGGTTAGTCATTTTGTTATGTTTTGTTTTGTACTGTTAATTTGGAAGGAATTAAATGGAATTCAATTAATACATGCAAATGTAAGGGACATCGCGTAAGTAAGTATAACTGTTACTTCTATCTGTCGAATAATATTTTTAATGTCTGATCTGTGATCTGATCTGTTTAATGTCTGTAATCTGTAGGTACCAACAACCTTAACCTAGTTCAAATAATTATGGCACCAAGGCGTACACAGTACAATACAGCATGGGAAACTGAATTTTCGTGGTTGTCGAGTAACATTAATGGAAAGAGTTTTGAGGAAAAACAACATACAGCGTATTTCAAGTTATGCAAGCAAAGCTTTCGAATAGATGGAAGCGGTTTAGCACAGGTGCGAAGTCATGGCAAGTCAAAGGGTCATTGTGATATCGAACAACTTGTGGCATCCAATAATACTACGCAGTCAACGTTTAGTATTGATTCAAATAACCGCCAAATAAGTTTGGTGAGAGGGAAACTTCACCTTAACAAATGAAGAAAAGATTGTTAAGGCAGAGATTCTCTGGGCATTGAAGTGTGTTCACGGAAATTTTCCATTTTCTTCCTGCACAGGATTGCCATCTTTGTTTGGTACCATGTTTTCCGACTCTGCTACTGCACAGAGTTTTAAAATGTCGGAGATTAAGTGCAGATACATCATTCAGTTCGGAATTGCACCATATCTACGAGAATGTCTCTTAGATGAATCACGAATACAACATTCACCTTCTTATTTGATGAAACCACCACGGTGCAAGTAAAAAAACAATACGATGCTTATATACAGTATTATTCAAAGAGGCAGATGAAAGATGTCAATTCATATTTAACTTCTCTCTTTTTGGGTCACTGTACGGCTGTAGATTTGAAGGATCATTTTTTTCAAATTCACGGAAAAATGAATTTTGATCTTAAGTTCTTAATTAATATAAGTATGGACGGACCGAATGTAAATTTATTATTTTTTAAAGAACTGCAAAAGCAACTCCAAGATGAACATGACACAAAATTGTTGGATGTTGGCACATGTTGGATGTTGGCACATGTTGGCAATTTACATCCCGTTCATGCGGGATTTATGAAGGGGCTGGGTGAAGTACCATTTGATTATGACAGTTTCGTACAGTCAGTACATTTTTTTTTTCAAATACAGCTCGGCTCGAAGGCAGGATTTTTATGTATCTAATCTAAGTATCTAATTTGACTGATGTAGATACTAAGAATATGCTCCGACATGTGCCAAGCCGCTGGTTATCTTTAAAGAAAAGTTTGATTAGAATTACGGAGCAGTGGGAAAACTTAAAAGAATATTTTTTAAAAAAGCTACCAAAGGAAACAAATTTTAAATATTCCATACAGAATACCGATCGCTATAAGAGTATTTGTGAAAAACTAAAAAGTGAATTGACACTTGTTTATTTGCATTTTGCTATTCAACTTGCAGAAAGTGTGGAGTTTTTTTTACTTCGGTTTCAATCTGAATCGCCAATTATTCACATGTTGTACGTATCATGTGGTGAGCTTCTTTGCAGTATTATGAATAAATTTATAATAAAAGACAAGTTGGTGAACAAGAAAAATCAAACTTTAGAAGCGGATAGATTAACATCAATAGATATTTGTGCAGATGAAAATTTGTTGAAGATTGATCAAATGAATATTGGAGTGGATGCCCAAAAATGTATTCATAAACTTAATGCCAAAGATGGCGCATGTACTCTGCTCAAATTTAGAAAATGTTACCAAACTTTTGTTTCATATTTAATAAAAAAATTGCCCATTGGCAATACATTTATAAAGGATGTTCAGTACATTCATCCTGATCCTAAGTATAGGTTGAACGACAAAAGTGTTTATGCAATTAAACGTTTGACATTATTAATTGCAAATACCTTGAGCGGAAAAATAAAAAAGGTTTTTCAAGTTAATGAAGAAATGACCGCTGATCAGTTTTGTGATAAAATAGTAAGTCAATGGTACCAATATCAAAATGAAACAATGAAGAAACTTGGTTTAAGGAGGACAATAAATATGGTCGTATTGATTCATATTGGAACAAAATCTTGAATGTACGTACTATCGAGGGACACGCCAAATATACACAGCTGTGTATTTTAGTTTTCACTGCTCTTACAATAAGTCATGGTAATGCAATTCCGGAAAGGGGTTTCAGTTTAAATAAATACATTCTGAATGACAGACACTGTCTGTCTGAGGATGTCGTTGTGGCATTAAGAACAATAATTAAAGATCACTTAAAAATTGGCACAGATTTGACGAATTTTGCTATTACTCCAAAATTAATACAATTAGTGAAAAATTCATCTCAACAATATGACACCTATTTGAGAGAAAAGAAAAGGGTAGAGTTGGAAAATGAAATGGCGAAAACAGATGAAAAGCTTAGACGAGATAAGAGAAAACACCAAGAGGAAAGATTAAATAAAATAAAAGAGGACATTACTCAAAAAGAAATAGAATTAAAAGTAGCACTTACGCTTATTGAAAAAGGAAATGAAAAATTGTCATGTAGTATTGTGACATGTATTGGTATGGGTATAGAGAAATCAGCCCAGATCAAAAAAGATATAGAAGAATTAAATAGACAGTTGGAGAAGCGCCGCAAAGAGAAAAACATATAGTTATAGATCTCATACAGTGCATTATATTTTCTAAGCCCAAAGAGACTGTAACTGTTTTATAAGTGTGACTGTTGTGTGTGAAGTTTTATAATTTATCTATGTCAACATTCATAGGTATCTAACCTAACCTGCCTATTTTTTTTGAATTATCAGTATAATTTTACATATTGTATCTATATTTATACTCATCTATTCAGGTGTTCTTTTTGAAAATGTTTATTGTTTTGTTAAGTGGATAGGATTACCAGACTTTATTTTCATTTGTTTTGCATATACGTATAATATAGGTATATATTGCTATTATTATATTACACATAATATAGTTACGTATTACATTATTACTGGTAAAAAAATAAATATTAATATTTATTACACCCTGTTTTTTTCTCCTGTGCTGGTGTTTATTATCATCTATCAGATGGTGGAAATTTACACAATATACGATAACATTGATTGAGAGTCAAGCTTAATTTTCATTAAAATGTCCTAAAATCGTCCTAAAATTCGACTAAATTTTGTCCTAAAATCATTAAAAAAAATATGTATTTTGCTGTGAGAGCCCTGGTAATATAAGTTGCATGAGTTGCAAAAAATTAGCAAAATAAAAATGATAGTAATGCATATGATGCATTAATGCAAAAAGTAGTTCTAGATACGTCAGCAATCCGCACCAATTTTTGTACGCAATTTTCTAAAATAAAATAAGTTTCTAATGGCTTAAAGCTTCTATTTGTAATAGGGCCCTGAACCGGAAGAGATGTAAAAGGAAACTTGTATCCAGAAAACCAATCTAGGACAGTAGAGTCAGCAGTCTTTCATTGAGCAACTGTCTTCCAGGTGGTCAATTTTTTTTTACAATGGGCCTTTTTACAATGAGTGGAAACGCACCTGAGTTAACGTTTGTATCGACGTTGCCGTTGTATGGTGTTGTCCCGCCTCCTCTCCTCTTTTGGATTCAGATGACCTCCGGGATGGGGGCGCCTGAAGGTTAAAGCCGAACGGGATATCACCGATGGTCCAGCCTTATTGACAATGTTTCCCGTAGCCGACTTTGAGGAAGAAGCTGCAGAGAGAAATGACGTGAAATGAATCGATCAATACTCGGAGCGGATGACCCAACTCTTCCAGTTGTAATTTGTTATCCTCGGTGGGCTCGGCCGATGTAGAGCCGAACTGTGCATCTAGTGTAAGAGCCAGTGTGCTAATCACAGCTGCTAGTTGACGTTGGATCGTCGACAGAAAATTATCATGTTTAAGAGCAACCAGGCAATATTTGATCTGTGGATTCAATTCAGGTGGTTGTAAAACTTTGCAATTTTTAAATTTGGGCACGCATCCATTGTAGAATTGCGAAGATCTCGCTCCAATACAAGCGAGAGCAGATAGGACAGAAGAAATACCATCCGAAATTTATGGGCCCGCTATCATCGGAGTAGATATATTGCCGATTCGCGAAAGAAGGCTTTGAAGTTCTAGAGATTTGCTGACGGTAGCCTGGTAGTAAGGTGTACCCAACACCTTACTCGCGGGGGGTGAGTAATATCAGGGTCATCATCTGAATCTGCATCAGAATGTACTGAGATTTCGGAGATTTGAATTCGGGATCGACTAAAAGGAATAATGGAGGAAACCGTGTCCTGGCGGTAGCCAGAAACAGCAGCGCTTACGCAGTACACCGTAAAATAGCTAAATAACTACTACTGATAGGTAGTGTTATTGTGCAATGAAATGCACTACGCCCAAAAAGCTGAACAGCAACGCTTACGCATTAACACTGTCAGCAAAGATTCCATATATATTCCAGAAATCTGCGACTGCGATGCAACTGGACTATGGATAAAAATGCCAGTGTAGTTATGCCAAACAGAACTCGCAGGTATACCTAACCATAGCCGCGCCAAGAGATTGCTCGCAGAGAAATAACGGGCATGGCAATCAGAATCTGCACATATAGTAGACAATCACTACTGGCCCTGAAAAACTACAAAATAACCAAAAGGTCAACATGGGAATGTCACCAAGCACTCGTGAGAGCCTGTCAGATGAATAACATCTGCCTATGTTGGGTCAAAGGACACTCACAATGCAACGGCAATAAAGAAGCAGAGAAACTGGCCAAGAAGGCAGCCAGCCTGAGAATCCTTGGGCATGATCCTTCAAGCACCCTACCAATTGCAGCGAAACTCCAAATAATAAAGGAAAACACCCATAAGAAATTTAAGACGTTGTGGGATGAAACAAGTAGCTGTCAGCTGGCCAGAAATCTCCTGAGATATCCCAGCGAAGAGACGGCGAGGAACTATCTGGCAACGTCTAGGGGAAAATTACGACTTGTAACAGGAATCCTAACCGGACACTGCCGGATAAGGAAGCAGCTCTATAACATGAGACAAAGTGACACACCCATCTGCAGAGGATGTGAACAAGAAGATGAAACGGTCGCGCATGTAGTTTGTGAATGTCCCGCCGCCTCATCGAGCATAGAATCCATATTGGGGGACGTTGGCCTTCTATGGCCAATTTGAGGGAAATCCCCTATGCAACATCATCACCTTTTGTACAACACTAGACTGGTCGATGGCCTAGGGAGTGAGGGAAATGTCCCTCGCTGAGGAAACACAAGAGGCCTAAGTGCAGCGGATCTCTGATCCGCACTCCGGTCAAATTACATATAAGGTACATATTTCAACCGTGTTTTTTTAAGGTCAAAATTATAACAAACTTTGGTCATTGATATCCCAAATTAAATCGTACGATTCCGAAGTTGCCACATCCTCCTACTAGAAAAAATCATTAAGTATCTATGCAATTGCATTATTTCACTGTTTACGTATATAACACAACAACTTAATATTGGTTATGATTAATAATTTGATTATTAATTATGCACACAAGGTGGGTCATTACAGTTGTAAATCACTGATTTACCTCGGTGTATTGCTAAGTCCATATTACAAATATTTGTCTATGTTATATCTATATATATCATAATATGTAACTTTAGTCACTTAACCGCGTAAATCAATTTCTAGTAAACATAAACTGGGAAAATACCCATTACAATGGCATCAAAAACTATCAATAATTTATTGAGGACAATATTTTTCGAAACGTCACCTTGGTAACAATAAAATCGTAGATAAACTCTAATATTAGAATGTTATTCAAATGTGAGGTGAGTCAGACATTAGAGCAATTGCACAATTTAAAGTGGCGCCCAAATCATTGTATTTATCCTGGCACGTTTGACGCCATGACTAATATGATAATAAGGCTGTTATCACTGAACATCAGCATCCTAGAGGATATCGCCAATTATCGAGTTTAATGTTATTTGTCCCACGCGGTATTCTCTCTGCTCCAATTTGTAAAATTAGTGTTCTGGTTATCGATAAAGTTAACTTCGTAGTTGCAACACCTATGCATGCATTCTGAATTACATGGCGTTATTGGGGTAGTAACGTATGGTCCTAAACTTTTCGGAAAATAATTAGATGCTGATATATGTTTTGAAAACTCTTTTACTTTTCAAGCTTAATATTAGAACTACCTAACAATAAATACAACTATTAATACTTAATATTCAAATTACTGATAATGGAGCATTGACTTGCATGGCCACACTTTTCTTCTGACTTGTATTCCATCATCCCCTGGACAACCGCAGGATCGATTATAATTCGATCGAATTATATTTATAGATAATGTGCTCCAAAAAGGTTATCAAGGAATGTAATTATTTACTTTATTAAAGGTACGAAATTAATCATAAGAGTAAATAAATAAAACAAAACCAAATTAATAAGTGCTCCATTGCTGGCAATTCTAAACGTTTTGACACATAAAGAACTATCGTCTCACAGTAATCTCTATCAATGTTTTCCCAAGCGTTCTCTATAGCCTTCAAAAGCTCTTCCCTGTTGTGAGTGCGAAAATTTCGTTCCCAAATATTCTCAATTGGATTGAGATATGGGCTTCTGGATGGCTAAGGCAACACCTCAATATTGTCATCTTGTAACCAGTCACGTACTACCATGCACGTTTTAATCGGGCAATTATCCTGCAGCACAAATTTTAATTATTTATGTAAAAATAAATTCAACTAATACTAACTTGTTGGGAGGTAACGTTTTTTGGATACAATTGCTGCACTGATGGCAACCTAATGTTTTGCAGCAAATCTCTGTAACGCTCGCCGTTGAGACCCGCAGCGCTAATCCAAAGCGTCCGCGATCATTGATTGGAATACCTTCTCGTCACAAAAAATAACATTCGACCAGAAGTCGTTATCCCCAGCAATAAAATTGTTGATAAAGAGCAGCCTTGTGGCTCCTTGTGGCGGTCATAGAGCCCAGGCTTTTTGTAGCTGAATAATTCCTTATATGATATGAATAATTTATATAATTACTTATATGTAAATCTCTTTAATTCGCCGCCTATATAGCCGTCCACGATGAGGCAGCATATTACGTACGTCTCATGGGAATCTGTTACAGCCGAGTCAAAGGTATTTCTTTTTCCAGTTCACCATCTCTTCATCTTGAGTTACGTTGCTTTTCCGAGCATCTCCTCCGCCATGATGATAGGCTAAACTGTGCTCTTTCCGTTTCAGCAAGCTTTATCATCGTCGCCATCGGTCAAATGATTATAAATTAAATAGAAGTCAGCTAACGATACTGCTTACTGGAAAATTCGAAGGAGCTCTCTGTCAGAGAATGCAGATGGCCCTAAGAATAATCGAAAATTGGTGTGAGGAGTATGCCCTATCCGTCAACCCCAGGAAGACGGAAATGGTACTCTTTACAAGGAAAAGAAAACTGGAGCCAATGAGAGCACCTGTTCTTCTAAACACAGCACTAAATTTTGCACCACAGGTGAAATACTTGAGGGTAACTTTCGATGCTAAATTAAACTGGAATCTTCACCTCGAAAGAAGAATAAATAAGGCCTACATATCATACGAGCAGTGTCGCAGGACCGTAGGGAAAACCTGGGGAATGAAACCCATGGTGGTCCTGTGGATTTACACTGTTATTATAAGACCAATGTTGGCCTATGGAGCTGTTGTCTGGTGGCCCAAGAGTCAACAAATAACAGCAAAACTCAAGCTAGGCCATGTACAAAGAGTTGCCTGTCTGAGCATAACCGGAGCCATGCGAACAACACCAACGAGAGCAATGGAGATAATGCTGTGTCTTCCACCACTAGACCTACATCTAGAAGAAGTGGCTCTGACTACCATGACTCGCCTTAAATCTGTTGGCACACTACCAAATGCAAGCTGTGGCCAAACCAGAAGCCGCCTGTGGACTGAGGCTGTCAGAAAGATACCACTTTTACAGGCATGTGCAGATGGTATTCCGCCTCGGCTTGTCTTTGATAAACCTTACACCATACATACTACTGGTGAAGACGAGGCCGGCGTTGAAGGCCGGCGTAAACTATGTCTTCATGGACGGATCAAAGAAAAAGGATGGAGCAGGCTGCGGTATATATTCCAGGAATCTGCGACTCCGATGCAGCTGGACTATGGATAAAAATGCCAGTGTAGTACAAACAGAACTCGCTGGTATAACCATAGCCGCACAAGAGATTGCTCGCAGAGAAATAACGGGCAAGACAATAAGAATCTGCACAGATAGTAGACAATCACTACTGGCCCTGAAAAATTATAAAATAACTAAAGGATCAACATGGGAATGTCACCAAGCACTTGTGAGAGCATGTCAGATGAATAACATCTGCCTGTGCTGGGTCAAAGGACACTCACAATGCAACGGCAATATAGAAGCTGACAAACTGGCCAAGAAGGCAGCCAACCTGAGTATCCTTGGGCCTGGTCCTTCAAGTACGCTACCAGTTGCAGCGAAACTTGAATTAATAAAGGAAAACACCCACATAAAATTTAAGACGTTATGGGATGAAACAAGTAGCTGTCAGCTGGCCAGAAATCTATTGAGATATCCCAGCGAAGAGACGGCGAGGAACTATCTGGCAATGTCCAGGGGTAAACTGCGATTTGTTACAGGAATCCTAACCGGACACTGCCGGGTAAGGAAACACCTCTATAACATGAGACAAAGTGACAGACCCATCTGCAGAGGATGTGAACAAGAAGATGAAACGATCGAGCATGTACTTTGCGAATGTCCCGCCGTGTCATCGATCAGAGAATCCATATTGGGGGAACGTTGGCCTTCTATGGCCAATTTGAGGGAAATGCCCCTGGGCAACATCATCACCTTTTGTACAACATTGGGCTGGTCGATGACCTAGGGTGACATTTCCCTCACGGAGGAAGCACAAGGGGCCCAATGGGGCCTAAGTGCAGCGGATCTCGATCCGCACTCCAGACATAGTCAAGATTCCAGATTCCCAGAATAGAAGTCAGCTTGCTAGTGCACTATAACTATGGAGTTAACATGGAGTTACTCTATGGTGAACGTGTTACAATACTCGCGAACTGTTACAATAAAAATATGTTTTGGCCAGCGTTTTCCTATAGAAACTCGCAATTATGTTGTGTTGAGATTTTGAGCACTTAAAAAGCTCCATTTCCATACTAAAAGTTTATCAATTCCAAAGATAAGTATGTGCTCAAATTATATTAAAACGAGAATAGGAATATTAAAACATAGTATGTATCTCAAAAGACAGATGCTATATTTAATTGTTAGGTACTGTGTGATCGTTTTATATCGGCGATATAAGATACTAAAACACGGTTGTGAGGACACGAACATTTAACTGTATTATTTCAAATAACAGTGTTTCGTTAATATTTAAAAGGCGAGCTTAGCCAGTCATAACAATTATAGACCGTAACATAGGGAAAATAGTTCTTGCAGTTCTGAAACCTATTATTTAGGATTATGTAGGTATATTCTTTAATTGCAGTTCTACCGTAGATATTGCTGTATACTAATATACTATATCGGAAAGCAATTATAGTAAACTTTTCCATATGATGTATCTATTTATAATACCTATAAATTTATTGATTAGCAATATTAGAATTTATGATATATACCTACGTATGTACGAAGGTAACACATATATAGAGGTTATTCTGTTGTAATGTAAAAAAGTCCTTGCCTGTATAGCCATAAGGTTTATCTACTTGTTGCATAATTATAATTCAAGCCCCGGTATTTTTACTTATACCTACTATATAAGAAACAAGATTTAAACGTCGAACGCAGTAAGTCCTTGCTAAGCAATTTCTTTTGTATGAGAATTATACGATATTTTTATATATATTTATTGGTATATAAATCTGAAAAAAATGCATAGTATTTCACATAATAAATTCATATACTATCGTTTAGGGCTAGTACCTTTTTAAATGATATTTAAACGCATCATTTGTAGGAGGCAATTCTGAGACCAATCGAATCGACTCTTTTGTTAAATGTACTCTGAGTTCATTAATAGTTTACTTCTGCTAATTTATTATTACTCTGTAACATCATAAAATGCCAAATGTAATGATTTTCTTCAATTTGGTCAACGTAAGGACAAACATGTTTTACCTATAAACAATATTGTTATTAATTTGGGAGAAGAAGTTTGTAAAAAACTATTAAGTATTCATTATTTAACCGGATGTGATAGAACTTGTGCACTATTTAACATAGGTTTACTTAAATAGGATAGGATAGAATTTGTGCACTATTTAAACAGCATTCAATACAATTGATTGATTTTATACAAAAACATCCACAATTTAAAGGGGCTCGATATCTGCCATTTTTACCTGAAAATGACACAATTAATTTAATCCAATTGTATTTGTTGTATCTAAGGTACTAGTACTAACCGATACTGTGAATTTGTTATGTTAAATATTAATGATGCATTATTTCAGATGAATATACCAATTAAAAATATCGTATAATTATCATGTAAAAGAAATTGTTTAGGTAGATCTCGGAGTCTGAAGAATTCTAAATCTTTTAAATTTCTGTTTTTTTGTAATTCGTGTTTTAACTATTTATATTAAAAATATAAATGGCAATACCATGCAAATTTGTGTTCTTGATAGAAAATAATTGTCGAATCTTATGAAATTAGATAAATATATATTATATTAGAACATTAAATATTTTTTTAATACAAAATTTTCTTTGAATATTTTATAATGGTCAGGAAATCACCCACATAGTCACTCAAAACTCATCGAGAGTGCGATGCCATCATAATTTGATGGCTTAGACAAGCACGTCGCGCCGCGCGCCTCTGTGTTATTAATTTTAAATGGCGATAACTCGAAAACTGTTTGTCACAGAAGGTTGGTTTTTGTTGTAAAAACTTTTGTAGTATCTCTTCTTTAATTTATACGCAGATACTATAGCAAAATTCCTTTGAATAAATAAGTTTCTCGCTTACCGAAAATCATGTAGCAATAAAAGTAAAATTTCGGGTCTACTCCATTTTCCAAGAAAAAATACGCTAACCAGGGGATTTAAATTCATACAGTTATGTCCGCCTATATATATCGTCAATCTATTAAAGAAAACCTCATGTTTATAAGTTAATTCGTTTCGAAGTTATCGCGTGGTATATGTAAAAAACATAAATATAACAGTTATTATTGAACAGAGAAATTATTGAAATTTTTTGGGATAAAAAATGTCTGACCCCCCAAGAAATGTAATTAGTCATTTTACATGCACAAGGACCTAACCTATGATCCTATATAGGTTTCATTTGGTTGTACCTCAAAGAAAAAAGGAACGAAGCCACTTTTTCCCTTGTTTTTACTTGACTACATATAGGTATATTGCTGGATTGAACACGCATCCAATTTCCAAATCATAGTATATTAAATAATTGCAATTTATGTAACCAGTTGGGAAAAAGTAAAAGCATGAAATATAGGTACCAAAAATGGTCAAAATTGGAAAAAATCTTGTATAAAACGCGTTGGGAAACACTATTTTGTGTAACGAGAAGATGTCATGCTGGTGCTCTTTCCGCAAAAGGATGCGAGTGTTTCGTACAAGATTTTTTCTAATTTTAACCAACGTAATACCTATTTTATGAGTAGAAAACTCGGAATTTTATACGTTTAAAAACAATCCAGTAGCTTGTCAGGTGGAAAGAACAACCTACTATTGAATGAACTTTTATATGCGTATGAACTATAAGTAAAAGCAGATAAAGGTACTATAAAATGGTGAATGATGATGATGATACAATGAACAATAAGTAAAAGCAGATAAAGATAAAAATTTAAAAGCAGATAAAGGTAATAAGGTTGTTACTTTAGATAAAGAGGACTATTATGAACGGGTAAACATCCTAATTAGTAATGGTCCTTGTAAAGAACTTACCAAGAATGACCACTGAAATAAAAAATGTCCTCAAATCATGTCACAACCTTATTACTCCACCTGTTAAGAATAGGTTACGTGTATCTAACCCCACTGTACCTAGATTGTATTGTCTACTAAAAATTCATAAGCCAGGGAAGTCGGTGCGTCCAATAGTATCGTCTATTGGATCTCCGACTTACCACTTATCAAAATGGTTGACTAAGGAATTTGAAAGTTTGCCCATTGCACAGCCTAGTTTTTCAGTTAAAAATTCGAATGATTTCATTGATAAGGTCAAGAATATTCAATTGCAAGAGGGTGAAATTTTGATTTCCTTTGATGTTTGTTCATTATTTCCGAGTGTACCAATTCCACAGACCTTGGACTATCTTGAGGATTTACTCGAATTAAACAACTATAGAAAAGAAGTAATAGAAGAATATATAAACCTTACAAAACTTTGTATGAAACAAAATTGCTTCCGTTTCAATGACAAGTTCTATGAACAACATGAAGGAACCGCAATGGGTAACTGTTTATCGCCTTTCATTGCTAATGTCTTCATGAGTCGATTTGAAACTGAAGCAAAAGGAGAATTCGAGTATTTTCCTAGGATTTGGTATGTGGATGACATTTTTGCCGTGTTTGACACTAAGATTGCGGATGTAGAAAACTTCATTTCAAAATTAAATAGTCGTTTCACTTCTGTAAAGTTTACATATGAACTAGGAAATAATGGAAAACTTCCATTTTTAGATGTATTAGTAATTAAAAATACTGACAATAGGTTATAATTTGATATATATAGAAAAGATACCAATACGATCAGATATATCCCTAATGACTCTCACCACTGCTATCAACATAAAATGGCAAGTTTTAATTTTCTTGTCCATCGTTTACTAGGTTTTCCTCTCAGTAATGAGAGGTTTGAGAAAGAAAAAGTATTAATCAAATATATAGCTGTGAGTAATGGTTATCCTAGAGATATAGTTGAAAAACTAATTAGGAAGCGTAAATTTAAGGACACACTTCGTAATTCTACGACCTTTGAAAAGGATATAGAGACTCCAAAATATGTATCCATTCCGTACGAACCCCGGCTTACTCGTGTTTTGAGTAAGGTCTTCAAAAACGTGGGTATAACAGCGATTCATTAGTCGAGTAATAAATTACAACAATTTTTAGACAATCCAAAGGATAAAATTGTTCCAAATGAAAGGTCTGGGATTTACGAAATTAGTTGTAATGATTGTGATCGAAAATATGTTGGACAAACGAGACGATCAATTAAAACCAGATTTAAAGAGCATATGGCTCATCTAAAATATGGAAGAACAGATAAGTCTAGTGTTGCACAACATGCTTTTGACAACAATCATGGAATAGATATTAGTAATTTAAGATTAGTTAGAAATGTGACCAATAATGGACAGTTGGATGAATTTGAGAGCATAGAAATTGTAAAATGTAAAAGTAGTATGAATAGCGACAAGGGACCTATACCGTATAACCCGCTTTACGCGTTGCTTAGCAACCGATCATTGAAGCGTGATTAGTCACGCATAAATTTCACGGTGATATCATTAGTGACGTCACCATGAAAATAGTATAAGTATGGTAGATTTTGAAGTTTAACATTAGTTTTAATCATCTCCGGATGATGCCAACTTGGTTGGCGAAACGCGCGTCGAGCGAAGTGAAAGTGTTTTGGTGTTTGTGGAAACTACTCCGAGTGTTAACTATAAGTAAAGCCAGTAAATCGCCGGCTTGTTCATCCATGTGTCTTCTAAATGAGCGAGAAGGGAAATGGGATTTATAGAGATGAAGAGGGATAGCGACCGATATGGTCTGGAGCCGCGGACTGGAGGCCGTAGTTCTATTCACAAGAAATGGTGGCGGTGTACAATTTTACACTAAATATCCTTTTGTATTACATAGTGGTGTGATTTGCCGCTTCTGTAGTAATTGGTACGGGTTGCATTTTTCCGTTTGCTATAAGAGTAGCGCTACAAGGAGCGCTGGTGGCATAGGATACGCAGAATATAAAAATGTTTCGAAATAAATTTCTTTTTCGTTTAGAACATCCCTTTAAAGTTTCCAGGCTGGAAGGTCTGTCAGCAGTTATCGCTCTGGTTCCTGCGTGTAAATTTTTCTTTGTACGACGTGACACTGACGTAGGTTGGACTTTAATACGTCTACCCCGTTTCATATTTATGATAGATGAGCATATATTATAAAATGCATCTTCATTTTCGATATGTCCTAATTTTGCGTTTAACTCTTTGGCGTTTTTATGAATTTAAGCATGTATTTGGATGAATGAGATGCAGAAACTTGTGAAATTTCTTCGTGAAATTGTCTACAAGACAATTAACTTCTCTTTCGTTTTCAGCTTCAAAACTTCCTGCTGTGTTATTAACAACATTGTGCTTATTTGGGCGATTTTTTCTGTGACATTTATAGTCTCGTTGTCGACTAAAGAATTATAAAAACACATGGGCAGTTTAAATAAATCTTCGCTTGATGGTTGATCTTCTTCAAAATTCATAGAAAGAAAGAAATTTTCATCGACATCATCACCAATTGCTAACTTTGCAAGATCTTACGATCCTGAAACAACAAAATTTTTGCGATAATCTGGTCTTTGTAATTCAGTATATTGTTTAAAAACAATCCACTGCGTACATGTTTCCGTGGAAAATTGTTCCACGAATGTATCGCATTGTTATCGCAGGTTGAGCTCAAGCGTTAATCGCATACTGAGTGAAACTCTCCAATTCCGATATCATTGGCGCTCCTTGATGCAATACTCGCAAAATGTGCGGCAATCGCATAGGCAATGTAATATTTTTTTATTTTCTGTGTATCCTATGCCACCAGCGCTCTTTGTAGCGCTACTCGTATATCAAACGGAAAAATGCGTATGGGTTTTCTTTGTAAAATGCCGCACAATTTTAACATTGGAAATGTTTATGTTTAGACAAGAGTATATGGGGACCAAGTTAGAAGTTTTCGTTCAAGGCCAAAAGACAGCGGTGTCGCGATCGAGTGACGCAATACATGTAGATATCGCAGCGCTCGGCCTTCTAACGGAGTGAAGAGTACTGGGAAGTGCGGAGTATTCAGTGCAGCTATATTGGAAGAGGTGGCGCATTGCTAGTAGTGATGGGAATAATCGGGATATTTTCATAATCATAATTTTCATAAATTTAATAATTCGAGT
This sequence comes from Tetropium fuscum, assembly GCA_964058915.1. Lineage (NCBI taxonomy): Eukaryota > Metazoa > Arthropoda > Insecta > Coleoptera > Cerambycidae > Tetropium > Tetropium fuscum. The sequence continues at coordinate 1,166,554 of CAXKVY010000133.1, forward strand.
GTAAACGAATGCCCAACGATAATTAAAATAAAAGAACAAGTGTAGGCTACAAACGTATATTATTCTAAACTAACTAACAAAACCTCTACATATTATTCCTTTCATAGGGCCGTCAAAGCAGCCCATAAATACTTTACAGTTATCGAAACTGTCTCGCCCTGAAGGCAATTAAATACGTTTACCGCAATCTCGATAACATAAACAATAAACATATCGCTCAGCCGGTACGGTCCTATCCTAAAAGAGTCGACACCGGGCGTTAGTGTTTACACGAGATATATAATCGAATTTATTTAGGATGAACTTATAAAAATTCGAATTGTTTAATCGAATTTGTAGTATATACAGCATGAGTAGGTTCCCATTGTGAATTATGATAGCAAAAATGAAATCATAAATTACTAAATAAGAGATTCTGATTTAGCTAAGGAGCGGCCGCGTTTTAAGAATATACATTCAGCAGCATACACATTTAAAAGAGTAGACTGATGAATTTGAATAATGAATTTATTATTTGAATTGTTTCTTATTTATAATTTTTTAAATAAAAAAATAGTGCCTGACAGCATTCACTGCATCATTCCCGATCGTGAAAGCTGCCTGGGTCACGTGGCCGCTAGTGTTTATTAATTATTCATCTTATGAATATTAGTTTTACCTGTAATATTAAAACTGTTCAAGTATAAGTAGTAATTTCGTTAATTTTACTTGCCCAAAAAATAGTAATGACGTCGACAAAAATCATATTTTTTATACGGGGTGGTCACAAATTATAAAATCTCAAAAAAAATTTAGTTTTCGGGAAAACGCTATTATTTATAAAAGTTTTAACTTGTCCAAAAAATAGTAACGACGACGACAAAAATCATATTTTTTATACGGGGTGATCACAAATTACAAAATCTCAAAAAATTTTTACTTTTCGGGAAAAGCTATTATTTATAAAAGTTTTTGCTTGCCTAAAGCAATGTCTACAAAAATTATGTTTATTATACGGGGTAGTCAAAAATTACAAAATCTTAAAATTCGGTAAGAGTAAAGTTTGTACTTTTTAATCACCACGTATAAAATTATACATTGTCGAGAAAATTTTATTGTTTATAAAAGCTTATACTTGCTCAAAAAAATAGTAATGACGTCGACAAAAATCATATTTTTATAAGGGGTGGTCACAAATTACAAAATATCAAAAAATGTTTAGTTTTCGGGAAAACGCTATTATTTATAAAAGTTTTTGCTTGCTTAAAGTAATGTCGACAAAAATTTTGTTTATTATACGGGGTGGTCAAAAATTACAAAATCAATTCAAGAGTAAAGTTTGTACTTTTTGATCACCACGTATAAAAAACTAATGATGATTTAGCCACAATTGTTTTTATACTGGGTGATCAAAAATCACAGTTTCCTCTTTTCAAATTTTAAGATTTTGTAATTCTTAACCACCCTGTGTATACAACACAATTTTTGACAGTCATCACTATTTTTAGGCAAACAAAAACTTTTTTAAAGAATAGCATTCATTCGAAAACAAAAAAAATGAGACTGTAATTTATGACCACCCCATGCAAGATAACCTGTTTAAAACGACAAGACCTTCAGGGTCAAACGAACAAAAAAATCGTAACACAACTGAGTTTTATTTTTATTCAATTCACTTGAGAAAATTTTACCAGTTGTGTCTGGTATTTTCAATACGCCTGCGATACTTGCGTAATATGTAAGATCTGTGATTGTTTTTTTAAGTTTAACTGCAAATCCAATATAAGTTGGTTAATTAAAAATTATGTTTATTATTTCTTACTACATACCTAACTCGTAATTGAGATGTGTATTATATTAGTAATACTTAAGTTTTTCAAAAATAAAATGCTAAAAAATGATGTTTATATTTATATATAACCTTGTGTGTATAATAAACAGTTAATAGACCTATCCTGTTAGACAATAACTCGGTGCGTAGTACGTTCTGCGCATTCTTGTGGCAAATTGTGACAGTATCCATACTCAATATTATATTAAATTATTAACTAACGTGTTATTCTAAATTTATAAAATGCTAGGGACCCAATCGTACGTCAAACATTACTAATAAACACTTAATAAACATAAGCATTCTAAAGCCAATCTGGAAATTGCCACAAGCATGCACGCGCACCATAGTATTTGACGTATTCGAAACAACTCAAAAGGATCGGTATATTATGTTTCATATATTTTTTTATCATTTCCAATGTCTCCGATAGTTGCAAGTATTGCGAAATCTGTGTATTTTTTGCTTTAGTTTGTATATCAAACGAAAACACTATAGAGAAGACTGTTTTGTATTTATCTGTACTAAACACGCCACAATTGAATGAGATCTGCAGATTCATTTTATTTGATTCGACTGGGGGCACACGTAGATTATGTAGGTATAATATACCTGAAGTACTACCTAAATTTCTGGCGGTTCTAGCTGTAAAAACGAATTTATTACTAATGAATTATCTTAGCGGCCCGTGAATTCTGTATTACCAGGATGGGTAATCCATGGCGGCCGTCGCCGTCATTATTACGGTTAATATACATGCCCACAGGTAGAAATATCATTACTTCTTGGGTTAAGTCTCCCTCAGGTGACGGACGAGACAATTGCACTTTCTTTTCGAGACTACGGCCCGAGTACCAACGCACCTTCGTCGGTAGTGTTCGTGTTTCCGTAATGGCATGCTGTTCTCTCGTCCGTCAGTTGATGTACACGGTTGGCTGTTGTTAGTACGTTGGGGCTCCGTAACTCATTTCATAAAACGAATTTATCGCAATTCGAACTGCAATTCGCATGCTTCACAATACACGACCGCGATTTTTAATTTCTCGACTACACTGTATAAAACGTACGAAATAGTGTTGGTTTTTTATTGAAACAAATTATTATTTTAGGAAGTGTTGTGGTGTGAATTTCCGTGTTGGTTCGGTGGATATATATTTTTTTCTCCAATAATTATGGTTTGTGGTACTAACTTTGAAGTCAGATAGATTACTCCTTGTGTGATGTTTTTCACAAAAAGACGAAGTGCTATGGAATTTTTATTTAATGTGAACATCGGACCACCTTCATGTTTCTGAAGTCTCTTCAATGTATGTATAATCGTGGGTGTTTCAAATATGTAGTTTGTTTTCACTGCCTTAGCCGACTTGAATTTTGTTACAGACTCCAAACATCGTTTAATATATTCTATTTTAATTTATAGACCTGTTTCTGTATGCTTTAGTTAATTGTTTTTACACAATAACGTATTAATGTGTTAACCATTTAAGATTAACGGCATTAGCGTGTATAATTTACACAGATTTTGACACTTGCGTAATGTCATTTAATATGGGAAATGGATGGGTTCGTAATTATTCTAAAAGAACCGACATGGTGACAGGACAGATGGTTTCACTTTTTCAATAATTATTTCGTAACAAGATATTTCGAATTGTAAATATCACCAGTTTTGCTATCGGCATAAAAAATTATATAATGCGCAATTATAATTACCTGCAGTAATTTTATTTAGGTATACCGTATACCCATGTAATGTATTTATTATTCGTGTGAATTTAATGGGATAGAAATATTTCAGAATAGCTACTACAATAACTGACCACAAAAAGGCATTTATATTTTTTACAGACACCGTATTACATCTACTAATGTACCTACCTACCCGTAAAAAAGCGAATAGATACGTACTATAATAGCCAGTTTTTACGATAATATTTACTTAACTTTTTTACATAAATAGTATCAGGCTTCCTTCAATAGGTCTTTGCTAAATAACCTAAAACTGAATACCTACCTAAGTACACAGTTACACACGTATTTTTAAGACCAAAACTAATCATGGCTTGCATAAATCTATTATTTATCCAAATATAATTTGCTACTTTGTTAATTACCTACATAAAAGTAACATTTTTTGTGGTAGACGGTCAGTAGTTATAATACTTATTACCTATCTGGTAAATATAGGTAGGTAGATATAATTTTGCCATTTAGTATTTTTGTCGTTAATTAAGTAGCTCATCATTGACGTTCATCAGTTTAATTTCGGCACCATTCAGTCATCTTATAAGATGATAAATAAATATATGTAGACCTAGGAAAAACCATAAAAATGTCCCGAGGATCTATAAATAGTTGGCAAATTGTTAGCGGACATTACTATTCAGCAAACTATTTTTTATTCCTACCTCATACACCGTATCTTTATTAAGAAATACCTATAATTAGTCATTGATTATTTGGCGTAGATAGAGGTATATCATTAACTTCACAGCATTGCGTAGGCCAGAAAGTGAATGTCCGTAAAAATGCCCATGTTCTCATGCGTACCTAGTACCTAGGTAACAACCTGTTTACAATAGTTGCTGTTTATATTTTTGCTGATAAATGATAAAAAACAATTGTATTAACTGTAATGCGAGCTGTGGAATGTATACATACGGATAATTGTTTTAAGATACCTAATTATTAATTAATTATTGTGATAAGGAAAGTATAAAAATACACACATATTGTGTATAACTGTGTGTATTTTGATAGCGAACAATAAACGGATTTTTTAAAAACGTATTTACAAAAATATAGAAAGCTGTTCAGTAAAATAAAGCAATGCAAACATAAACATACATATTTAAACAATACTGTAACTACACTGCGCAACTTATTTAACGCACAACCAAAAAGTTAACTCAAATTTGACGTTATGTATTTTCGACAATTTTTGTTCGTTTTGGTCGATTTTTTTTTTCAAATTGTAGGTTTTTCTCTTAGGAATATCACTGTCATATTTGTTTTGGTAAACCGAATGATTTTGATATTATACCAGGTGCTATAAAAATGTTATGTTTTTTTCCGAAATTTCAAAACGTCCTGTGGGTTATACAAGGTATTGCAAGTTCTTGCAATTATAGCCAATTTAAAGCCTCATGTTTTTTCTACATTTTCTTTTTTTATTCATTTGTTTATCTCTGTTACTTCATAAAATATCCAATTTTTGAGTCGACGTGATTTTTATTTAATTTATTAACTTTCTTTTTTGTCAAGTGCTCATTATTTATTACTCATTATACTGGTTCAATGCCTCATTTTGCGTTCTGTTTTCCTTGATATCTTATAATTTATTGAGAGATGCAAGGTGTTTTAGAAGAGAAAAAGGTCTTAAAAGGACAAAAACTCAAAAAACATACCTAGAAAAATGGATTGCTTTAATCAATAAAACAACGAATAACAGGAAACAAAACAAAAGTAAATAGAGAATTAGTATCTGGTGTTTCCACCCCCTTCCGCGAATGACCTCCCGACATCTTTGGTTCATACTTAAAACTAAAGTTCTGATTAGGTTCTGATCTAGGCCATTCCCTAATTCGACTAGGCGTCCTTCCAATTCTTGTAAATTTTGGGGTTGTCGTCCCTCACTTCGTAACCGCCGACCGATAAAATCCCAAACATGTTCAATGGGGTTAAGGTCGGGGCTACGGGCTGGCCAGTCTATGTGATCAATTCCTACTTCTTCAAGATAATTTCTCACGATAAGACTCGTGTGAGGACGCGCATTGTCTTGCATAAGTAAAATATTGGGTCCTATATAGGGGGCATAAGGCAAAATAGGTGCTTCAAGAATGTGTGTGATGTATCTGTCAGAATTGAGATTTCCATTCACAGTTACCAAGTCCGTTCGCCCAGTCAAAGATATTCCGCCCCACACCATGGCGGATCCACCTCCATATAAAGTTGTGTGCAAAAAATTGCATTGACTGTATCGCTCATCGGGTCTTCGGTAGACGCGATTACGTCTGTCACAATTATACAAACTGAACTTTGACTCATCAGTCCAAAGAATACGTTCCCAATCTGCTTCCATCCAATTAACATGCTCATTGGTAAAATTCAATCTGGCTCTTCGATGATCTACTGTTAATGCGGGTCCTCGAGCAGCAATCCTGGGTCTTAAATTTGCCTCCCTCAGTCGTCGGCGTACAGTTTGAACGCATATGAGTGGACCACCTGCGTCTTGAAGTTGTGCTCTTAGATGTGTTGCAGTTATAAATCGTTGTCTTACAGCATTTACTCTTAAAAAGCGATCCTGGATAGCAGAGGTAACACGAGATCTACCTTGACCGGCCCGTCTGGAATGTTCTCCTATTTCCGCGTACCTTTAAATTGCTCTCGCTATAGTTGTGTGAGACACTCCCAACCTTCCAGCTATGCGGTTGTAACTCCACCCTTCACCATGTAATGTAGCTGCCTCAACACATTCATCACGAGTTAAATTTCTGGTTTGGCGTTCCATTATTCACTAATTATTGCTGGACTGTCAACAAAAAACTAATGACACAGTTGTCAGTTTATGACGTGTAATCTTCGATTTCCATAGCTTGCTAGCTGTTTGAGTGGTCCGATAAATGCATTTCATGTGAATAAAAGCATATGGTGTTTCAAAACGGTGTATTTCATGAAGTAACAGAGATAAACAAATGAATAAAAAAAGAAAATGTAGAAAAAACATGAGGCTTTAATTGGCTATAATTGCAATAACTTGCAATACCTTGTATAGCCCACAGGACGTTTTGAAATTTCGGAAAAAAACATAACATTTTTATAGCACCTGGTATAATATCAAAATCATTCGTTTTACCAAAACAACTATGACAGTAATATTCCTAAGAGAAAAACCTACAATTTGAAAAAAAAATCGACCAAAACGAACAAAAATTGTCGAAAATACATAACGTCAAATTTGAGTTAACTTTTTGGTTGTGCGTTAAATAAGTTGCGCAGTCTATATACCTACATTAAATACCTAGGTAGATAAACTTTAAATCACCATTTACTAGCGAGGGGAACCACCTTAGAATTCTGGTGTGCAAGCTGTTAGAATGTTATAATTTTGTACCATTTTTTTAGAATCCATTAGCATTTCTTGGAATTACCTAGGTGTCAGCATTTTTTTGAATTTTTTAGCATCTTTAGTATTTTTTTAGAATTGCTTTTAGACTGCTTCGAGAATTTCTTAGAATTTAATTAAGTGTAATTAAATTTTTTAGAATTTATGTAGAATTTTTACCTATTGCCGCAGTGCAGGGTAATCACGGATCGACTAAAAAATTTTCGTCAAATAAGAAGCGTAAAAATGATATAGAAAATATCCGACCATCCACTTGACAATTAAGAAAAAATTGTAAAAATTCAAAAAGTACCAAACAAACAGAGAACTAGAATAAAAAGAGAAAACAACGAATCTGACACGGTTCTGATTCTTCCGATGAAGATGTTGTTTTGATGGAATCTGATGAATCTCCCTATTTTGAAGTCGCAGAAAATCCATCTGAAGATAATATCTCGGAAGATATTAAGGAGTATGTATGTATATGGGTCGGAGTGTAGTGGAAGGTAGTGTTACACTCCCATTCCACCTTTCATTAGGCCCTTTGTGCATTCCTCCATTTTACTTGAGTACTTTTCTTCAAACCATCCTATTTATTACGGGTGGCCTGGTGGCAAAGTCTCTACAATTTGTATGTATGATGGTATGGTTCTGAGTTACCGAGATTAAATACTCTGGTCCTCATTACCATTTATCTGGGACCACGCGTCCGCGGCAGATGTGTTGAGTGTTCCCAGGTCTCGGGCAGACGCCACAGTCCGGGCCCAAGCCTGCCTAGGTCACCCATCCAAGTGCCACCAACGCCCGCCCAGCATAACTTTGAAGATCTTACCGGTCATGTCTAAGCGGCTAGGCAGTCCCATTCAGTCACCTTAGTCGCCTCTTACGACAGGTAGGAGGTACCCTGGGTATATTCTACAATTGTGGCCCCGAACCCAAAGGGGGAGATATTAAAGAGTATTGGGCAGATTAAACAGGGAGACTTATTTGTAGGAGGGAAGAGAAACACAAAAGTTTAATTATATATGTATTGTGCAAGATATTATTGAAGATGATGTCAAAGTTATGGCACTTAACAGTGCAGACTGTACAATGAAAAGCATATATACAGCCAATAAAAAAGATGTTCCATTTGTAAAATTTAATCAAATAATTGGATTACATACACTTGATATTGTTCCTACTGGAGAGAGATTTAGATATGTTTAGAAGCAGCACAGAAGAAATGTCAGAAATTTAGTAGTTTCCTCATGTCAGCCCGCTTAACAATATAACTATATTTCATCCCATTTACAAAATTACAGACATCATAAAACACTACAGGCATCAGAAAAAATACTACTTACCAACAATTTACTACTTACTTGTTCAAGAAGAAAACCGTTTATACACTGCTGGTCAATAGGTTGGAATAATTCAAAATTTTAATGTAATCATGGATGCATATCTTTTGAATGGTATGGAATGTCAAAATACGGTTTTGAGGACGTTTCTGGAAATTTCATCAGTAATAAATGGCCTGAATATCGTGTTCCTGTCGTGCTCAAAAAAGGAATATTCGGGGTGTAAAATAAACCTCTACAATAAGCCAAAATTTCATTCTCACCGCGAGAATTAATGAAAATCAAAATGGAGCTAAAATTTTTATACTGGGTAGCCTAGTTTATTTTCGAATATACGGGGTTTGTATTGAAATTATGAAATTTTTTTGAAGATACATCTCTTAGGCACTGTGTAAAAACAAAGCACTTAAGTAAAGTTTTTTATTTCTCATTTACAAGTAATCTTGCATGCTTCTAACTGTCTCAGTAGCTATAATTCTCATTTCTGATACAGGGAGCCTGGGAAAATAATAAATAAGCATGTTTCACAAAAAGTCTGTAAATTTAAACAATCTGTGTGCAGAACGCTGTAAGTACAATTAAAATGAACTATAATTTTAAGATTTTAAATCTGTGAACGGAAACCTTAGACCAAGTCGAAACGGTTTTTTATTTTTCTTAATCGGATTAGTATTATCATAATTACAAATTCGTTGTATAAATTACACGGCAAATCCCTATGTAAGACATTTAAAAAACCAGCGGTACTAACTAATGAACCGGGGTTTAAGTATTGTAACAATCAAGTCACCACTTAAAAACCAGCGGTGGTAACTAATGAACTATGGCCTAAGTATTGTAACAATCCGCATTACCTTTAGAAATCGAAATTCTTCAATTTGATCTAAGATTTCTAGAAAACGTTTCAGATAGAGAAAAATGGTTTGCAAGTTCCTATCTTAATTTTATTAGTATAATTAATATAAATCTTAGCAGGCTGGAAGAGGGCGACTAGGCCCTCCTCTGTAATTATAAACTTCCCGGCATCTGTTTGGCATACTAAGACTAAGATCGATGTAATTTTGTGGTACGTTTTCCCATTCCTCCTCAATGGCTTGAGTCAGACCCTCTAAGAGTTTCAGGTGAATTCTAATTGGGCGTTGAAACTACCAATAGTATTAAGTGAGATCAAACGTTCTCTATCAGATTTAGATCGGGTGATTTTGCATGGCAATCCATCCTGTGCGCGTGGTTTTCTTCCAAAATCTGGTTAACAATATGGGCGCTATGAGGCCGGGCATTTTCGTCGATTAACACAAATTCTTCTCCATAAGCATTGTCCTTATAGCGTTGGGCTGTGACGGTGTCGCGGGTAATAAACAATTCTGTTCTACCATTTGAAAAGACAGTTTTTCCACTCTTCTCTCCAATAACGCAAGCGATTGCGAGGCCACGCTAATCGACCCCAGTAGCACAAGATTATTGGCCCAATATTGGTTTGGTGATATTGGGCCGAGAAATCTTTCATCGGATTTTTTCTAGCATGGCCCATTATTGTAAGTTAACATTGGGCACGTATAGCACAAGCATATTGGCACAATATTGTCTGGTGATATTGGACCAACAATTTTTTTGTCAAATTTTTTCAAACATGGCCCATTATTGTAAGTTCACATTGGGCGCATCTAGCACAAGCACATTGGCCTAATATTGGTTTGGTGTTATTGGGCCATTATTGTAAGTTAACATTGGGTACATATGAACGTCATAAATATATAGGACCAGTGTTGCTCCACATTATACCACCGACATTGCGTATTTAGCTGGATCCAATATTGTATCTTACTTGTAGGACAAAACTTGTTAGGTTATACGGCACCAATAAGGGCAAAGTGTATAGGACCTACATCAAATTCCTACACTTGTAATATACAGGGTGGTGCACGAAAAAGTCCACCCATTAATTTGGTTATACAAGACATTTTAAAAAATTTCAAAATATTGTCCACCATGCAATACATAGATGTTAGGTAGTGGCATCTTATGTCGGCCTTATGTCACTACATATGCTACCAATATTGATAAAAATGTTACATGTTGGACCAATATTGGATGGACACAAGATTGGATGGACGCAAGATATATTGGCATATTATTTTCGCTATATATGCTACCCGTATTGGTTGAAAATGTTATTTGAACTACATATGCTACCTAGATCACCAATATCGACAAAGATATATTGAAAAACGACTTTAAGCCAACATTGGGCCAACGTCGGCTACATCAGTCCAATATTGGCCCCGGATACTATATTGGGCCCATATCTGTGCAATATAGGAGCAATATTTTGTGCTACTGGGGGAGCTGTCCGAGGACAGGGAAGGAAGCGTAAGCATTTTGCTCGACGTCTGGCTCTAGAAAAATTGTACATTTAAGGTATTATGATTACAAAGTGACATAAAAACAAAAATAATCCTTGTTTCTTTTAAAACGTAAATTTAATTTCAAATAAAAATTGAGAAAAACATTTCTACAATTTAAACTTTTTCGTGCCATTTACGCTTTCACACAGCCCAAACATTTTCATGTCATAAGCAGGATAATGAGTCACTCTTGTAGACAACTAACTTACCTTAAGTTGTTGCGATTAATAGTTCTTCTTATCGCATGATTTGAGACTAAAACTCTTGTATTGGTTTTGTTGTAATTTTGCTGATTTTGGTTTTACCGAGGGTTTTCCTAAATTCTCGGTAAGAATGAAATTTGATTTTTGTAGGGGCTTAGTTTGCACCCTGCATATTCATTTTTTGAGCACGATAGAAACATGATTTGAACATGAAATGAAATTTCCTAAACGCCCTGAAACCCGTATTTTGATACTCCATATTATTCAGAAGATATATATGCATAAAAAATTACATTAAAATTTTAAATTCTTCCAACCTATTGGCCAGCAGTGAGTTGGCATATTGGCGTAAATATTATTCAGTACAAAAGTGGGATATAACTGATGACAATGATGACATCCTTTATCTACTCAATCTTGTCTATGTGTAAGCCTCTGTGTAAACTTAAATGAAGTACCTATACGACTCCTTAAAATTTGATTACTCCATGACGGAAAAGAAAGTGCAAACACAGACCAGATAAATATATTTTTGAAACCTATACGACTCCTTAAAATTTTATTACTCCAGGAGGGAAAAGAAAGTGCAAACACAGACCAGATAAATATATTTTTGAAAATTATGAACGTTAAAATACTAAAACTGATCCAAAAAATAAAAATGCAGATAATAAATTAGTGTTTTAGAACAAAAAATAATCAGAATTCTTATAGTTTTAGAATTAGTTAATACCTTTTTAGAATTTTTTGGAATTTTTTATGATTGTTATTTTTTTTTAAATTATTAGAATATTTTGAAACAATTAAGTACCTACAGAAAATTAGCATTTTTAGAATTTTAGAGCCCTCGACTATTAGGTACTGCAACGAAATCCTATTTAACTACATTATTTTATGTTCAGTTTTCTGTTGTTAAATTTTCTAAGAATATTAAACAATTAGTATTAGCAGTGTAGGTACCTTTCCTAATTTTGTTTTACCGTTTTAAGAACTGTAGAAATTAATTAATGGTTGTGTTCCGATTTATAATTAAATAAATCTGTACGCTTTTTAAATTTCAGTTGTATCTCAACGGTTGTATATTAAAAGGCACGGTTTACATACATTTTAGATTCCGTAATATAATCTAATTTATGTGGATATCAACTTGCCCAGTTCTACTTTGATTTGTGGTTTTGTTGTATAATTACAGTGGAGAGAAACGTTTGTAAGTAAGTACTGTCGGATGACCTGCTTCTAAAGTTTTTACTAGTTTTATTCTATAATTTTAAATTTATTTAAAACATTTTCGCTACATCTTTTTTCCTTGACTTTGTTGATTAGAAACTTTGCGTAAAAATGTCGACGTATTTAACTTACCTTATATTATGCTTTTTTCTCGATACTGACAAGTAAGGATCAATAGTTAATGCAAATAGGTAGGTACTCTTTTTATTTGAAAGGTCATTTATTAATCAAAATACGACCTTAATAATTTCCCCCTTAATAAATCGACACATTAGAAAAGTTTTTCAAGTATCACAGCTGCGAAATACCATATTTAAAGATTCTAATTTTTGTTAAGCAACCCTGAATAGCCATTCCATTGATCACCGCCAAATTAAATTAATAGTGCCATAGATTTGCAAAAAAAAACATTTTTGCACCATTTGTGCAATGTTCTTATTAGCTAATTAAACTCTTCATACTGTAAAACAAAAGAGCAAGCTAGTCTGATAAGTTATCTTAAAAAATTGTACATTTAGTGTAGTTTTTAAAATGGCATCTAATATTTTTTGTTTCACTTTAGAAAAAAATGTATTGGCATTTTGCTCATTGTAAAATTACTTAAATAAAAAGGAATTCGGATGAAAACACTTGTTAAATTAAAGTTATTTATAAAAATTATATATAATTATAAAAAAAAACATAAAAATAAATCAAAGAATGTGTACAAATTGCCTGCCACGAGGTCGCAAGTCGAGGTCTTCCTGTGACATTTGTTTCTCGCATGGCTTCATTTATACGGTGTCTCAATTGATTTACATTATTTATTGGTTTTACATAGAGCCTCTCCTTTAGTAGAAATAACTAATGGATTTAAATCCGGAGGCCGGGAGGGCCAGTATATGGAACCAAGACGTATATGGACGTATATGGAACCAAGACGTATATGGACGTATATGGAACCAAGAATAAGTTCTTGCTCCTCGTGAATAATGAGCTGGACACGTGGACAGGAGTCATTTTGAAACCACACTGCCCTGCGTGTGGCCAAGTTACATTTTACAAAGGATTTGGCAGTGCTTATCTTCTAAAAAATCGGGAATAATTCAAAGGTGCCAATTATTTGACCCTTCAAGATGGCGGTTAACAGATTTACTTACTTTACTTTACAGAACACCAAGAAGCAATACTTGCTAATGATACCGTCGTGTTATTTTGTTTACAGTGGATTTCGATATCCTTGTACGGCTTTCAAGTGCTCGTGCCAAAGTTGAAGAATCATTTTCAATATATTCTAATCTACCTTCCGAATATACTCGGTGAACGTTTATCAACACTAGATGATAAGGATGTCTCAAAGCACGCGGGTATCTAAAGCGATAGATAACTGCAGCAGCACCATTTCCTCTGCATTCCCCATAAATGTAATATATGACAGCGTAGACCTGGGAAGTATAAGTGCTGGTACAGCATAATGTACTATTGAACATTTTAAACGTAACACGAATATACGTCAGTTCACACGCAAACATACGTCAGTTCGTTATTATCTCCAATAGAATAAGTTAAAATCAATAGGCAACACACAACTGCAAAATATTAATAAACTTAATTTCACAATAGCTCATTCTGCAGTAAAATAGCAATATAAAACAGAAAATATACCATTTTATAAACGATACACTAAACGAGCAATTTTTAAAAATAACTTGCCAGGCTTGGGTGCAATTTTTTTTATAGTGTGAAATTTGTTAGCTAATAAAAGAAAATGCACTTGTATAGGCACAATTAATTTTATTTTGTAGCGTGATCAATAGAAGGACTATTCAGGGTTGCGTATCAAAAATTAGAAAAAAAATATGAAATTTTGTAGCTGTGGCACTTGTGGTCATATTTTGATATTATGGTCAGTCATGAGCTGGCCCATCAGCTCCCCAAGGCGTGACTTTGAGTTTTAGGACACCCTGTATGTTTATCTTTGTGGTGCCCATAGCTAAATAATTTAATTGCAGTAGGTATTCAGCGCGGTATACAATCTGCTGTTGGGTGATTTGTAATTTTTTGTTTATATTCGGAGTTTTCGCGTGTTGCGGATATTTCAGATGTTTCGCCAAGAATTTCATTCTAAAATAGATTCGTTAATGGAATGAATCATTCAAGATCGGCCTTAAAAGTAGTTGTATAATCATTTATAATATTTTAAAGCAGGCTTTTCAAAGAAGGTTGATATTATTATTCTTATGTTTATTCTAAATTATAACAAATATACCTAGTTTATAATATTGTAGCATACCATTATTATTTATGTATTATAATTATTATTCTAAGATAATTGTAATAATATCCGCAATACCTAATTATTAGTTAGTTACGAGGTTAGGTAGGTACGATGGTACCATTATGTTAGGTAGTCCTTCCTAAGTCCATATTAATATTATCCTGCTGGGCTAATATTATTCATGAATTAGGTAGGTACGTACCTAGGTATATTGTTCTGATAATTTTTCTGATTTATTATTATTTTTTTACGGTTCTTTTCGGGTTTTCTCTGGGGTTTTCTCGTTACTGTCAAATAAATATAATCAAATTCTAATTAAGTATCGGGTATTATAGAAGTATTTCAGTGTCTCTCGTTCACTACTCTATTCCGATTTCCGATTCCTTAAAATAATTTGTCGAAATCCTCAAATGCAAATGCAGTGTAATATAAAATTGTTTCGACTTCAGAATAACTTTTTATACCTCAAGTTATGTTTCCTAGACTCGCAAATGTGGGCACACGTGATATAATGTTGTGGAAGTGTGTGTGACAGCTGACAGACGTAGTTCAGTGGTTTGCTCCTATTTATATCGATTTATAGAACAAAAATTTTTGCCGCACTCCTGTTTAAGTTTTTAGGTACTTTTCTTAGCTTTTACTGGGAAGGCGTAAATCGGTTGCTGCGTGAATTTAGTTGAGAAGCATGAAAATCCCGGATATTTAAGAATGTTCTGATCTTATTAAAGCAAAAACTATCACGTATATACGGACCCCTGTTTATTACTTTCTAGTAATTTCCGAGACGGAATACTGTGCACGCGTTCATTATTCACCCTAATTTCGGAGTTTGGAACCCCTGAAGTCGTGCCATTCATCTTTTTATATCTGTTCATTCCAGAAAAAAAGATTTATCAGTTTTACGGAAATATTATTAACCATCCTTTGCGCGTTATAACTGAATGAATTATTTGGAAGAAACGAAATTAAAAAAAAATAAGTTTTCAGGTTAGTGCAAGTTGTCTGTCAAATTTGATTCTTTCAAATTCTTTCATAGGGAGTGGAGAAATTTAATAAAAAACTACTTTTTCATCCCGCAAGTTATGTGGGCCAATCTGGCGAGGAAGTGGTTCTTGAAAAAAATTAAAACAAACTCTTATTTTTGCTCAAAATTCCCTTCTTTAAATATGTTTGGACTTTTTATATGTTTGTGTGATGAAACGTTTCAGATAGAGAAAAATGGTTTGCAAGTTCCTATCTTAATTTTATTAGTATAATTAATATAAATCTTATCAGGCTGGAAGGGTTCCCCTCTGGGTTCGGGGCCACAATTGTAGAATAGACCCAGGGTACCTCCTACCTGTCGTAAGAGGCGACTAAGGTGACTGAATGGGACCGCCTAGCCGCTTAGACATGACCGGTAAGATCTTCAAAGTTATGCTGGGCGGGCGTTGGTGGCACTTGGATGGGTGACCTAGGCAGGCTTGGGCCCGGACTGTGGCGTCTGCCCGAGACCTGGGAACACTCAACACATCTGCCGCGGACGCGTGGTCCCAGATAAATGGTAATGAGGACCAGAGTAATTAATCTCGGTAACTCAGAACCAGGCCACCCGTAATAAATAGGATGGTTTGAAGAAAAGTACTCAAGTAAAAAGGAGGAATGCATAAAGGGCCTAATGAGGCCTAAGTGCTGTGGTGGAATGGGAGTGTAACACTACCTTCCACTACACTCCGACCCATATACATACATACATACATACATCAGGCTGGAAGAGGTAGTTTAATATCGACTAGGGCGACTAGGCCCTCCTCTGTTATTATAAACTTCCCGGCATCTGTTTGGCATACTTAAAACTAGGATTGATGTAATTTTGTGGCACGTTTTCCCATTCCTCCTCAGTGGCTTGAGTCAGATCCTCTAGAAGAGTTTCAGGTGAATTCCAATTGGGCGTTGAAACTACCAATAATTTTAAGTAAGATCAAACGTTCTCTCTCCGATTTAGATCTAGTGATTTTGCATGACAATCCATCTTATGCACGTGGTTTTCTTCCAAAATCTGATTAAGAATATGGGTCCGATGAGGCCGGGCATTGTCGTCGATTAACACAAATTCTTCCCCATAATCATTCGCATAGGGAATAACTATTTGGAACCAAAACATTTTGGAACCAAAACATTGTCCCTATAGCGTTGAGCTGTGACAGTGTCGCGGGTAATAAACAATTATGTTCTACCATTCCACTTCACTCCAGCCCAAACAGTAATACCATCTCCACCAAAAGCTTACTTAGTACTTAGACCTTATTTTTTTCGGCATATCTAGAATTAAATTAAAAACTATATAAATTAAAAACTACTTTTTCACCCCGCAAGTTTACTGGGCCAACCTGCAGAGAAAGTGGTTCTGGAAAAAAATTAAAACAAACTTATTTTTGCTCAAAATTCCCTCATTAAATATGTTTTGATTTTTTATATGTTTGTGTGATGTCATAAAATTCATGTCGAGACGACGAGGACTGAGTTAATTTTCCGTCGTTTTCAATGGTATACCAAGTACACAAGCATCCTATTCTCTTTGCTTCTCTTCCGATTCTACTGAAGTATTTTTTTGACCAGAGCCTTTAAAATAGAGAATGAACCACAAAAATGCAATGAGTCTGGATTTGTCGCAATCGAGGTCGCAATTCGTTTTTTGATTGAACATTTTACTCCTGGTAGCGATGGAAATGTACTATCACATATAAATCTTCTTAATCGATCTGAACTTACTTGTTGGTTTTCTGTGCTCAACAACCAACACAGTGAACTTTTTTGACCTTTTTCCTTGATAAAAACGCGTACACATGACCCCTTAACGTAAAAGTTACCTCCTTTGCCTCTGTATAGTCTTTCAATAGCAATGATTCCCCTGCATTTTTTAAAGTTACAAATACATTGTCAGATGTATCACTACCTACGATTTCGTCATCGATTGCGTCGAAAGGCAAGCCATGGTCATCATCTTCATATATAACTGCCTTTTCATTGTCGATATATTCTTCGTCTTCCTCGTTCGCTTCTTCGTCAGATCCTTGACCTGAATTTGCATCTGTTGTGCTACGATTCTTATCTGCTAGAGTTTCTTGAGTTAAGTTTGTGCCTTTTTGCCTTCTATTTCATTCCGTTTCTCCTGCTTCTTTGAAACAATAACTTTATTCCAAGATCCATTCGTAACCCTCATTCTAAGTCCCCTAATATGGCATTGAGTCTTTTATAGCAGAATTCGCAATCTGTTCTATTTTGTTTTTGAAATCTTCGGAATTGGCTGTTACAAATATATACATCTCACATCTTGATTTACATCATTCAAGCTTTCAGATACTTCCACTAATTTTCAGCAAACTTCCACGCACTTCCACATACTTCCACCTACTTCAACATGCTTCCATCAAACAGTGGGTTGTGCACCTACTTCCACTGGCGGTTACCCCTCGGAAAAAGCTTTTTTAATGAAAGTTAAATGTTTCGGAAATACTACTTAAGTACCAGAAACAAAAACAAATTGTCACATGCAGTTAAATTAACAACAAAAACATAATAGCCAGACATGCACTTTGCTTAGTAGTACATCGCAAGTTTACAACATCCGTTTGCTGCAACGATATAAGCTGAAGCAAATATGGGGGGAAATTATTAGTTTCAGTCGGTAAGACAAGTAACTTTTAAATGGTATTTATTGCAATCATCAGAGATGGATCTGGAAATGTAAGAACCAATCCAAATTTAACTAAATCCTTATTTATAAATTAAATATGTACACCATGTATGACTTGCGCTCAGCGTCTGTATTTTGAACATCCTTGCTATCTCACTTTGTCTACCTTACTATCATTTCGTCAATCTCTTCACATTAACGAGACTGATCATCCAGATCAGTCTCGTATCGCCGACAGTTCCAGACACGTGTACGTATGTCTCCACTGATCTTATTAATCTTGTTGCTACTTATCCCTAATAATTATATGCTTATATTGCTGTTCCATCATTTCATCGGAGTAAAATGTGCAAACATTTTTTACCGCGTCGGATTTGATGCGAAACTGACGGATGTATAATGAAGGATCACCCACACGGCGCCTACCGCTAGATCATTAAATCGACATCAGATTTTCATTTTATTACAGCCTCAAATTAATAATAAGAAAAATTCTCGCGTAGACAGCGTCACAGCCGTGGCAAGAAAGAACAGCCGCACGAAGGTTCCAACAGCTATGGTACCCGTCAAGGCTGTGGGAAAGTTTACAGTTCAATGATAATCAAAACGGTGATTCAATTCACCACAGAACACATCGGCGGTCGCAATAATTATTTGTATAAAACTGTGAAACTATTTGTCCACCTGAAATATTGTTATAATTAATATTATGTGAGAGACAGAGATGTATATACTAACATCCTCGGTAATATCAGACTGGTAACATGTTTAAGCTGGTACCTAATTATATTTTACGAAATAATAACTGCTGCTACTGACTGCCATCGCATAGCCTTGTCAAAACTTGTTTTTAAATGTCAGTTTAAAGAAATAACATGCATTTTAAAGAGATGTTGGGATTTTTCGTACTTTTGGACATTATCTATCGATAAATATTTGTTACCTGGTCCAACATTCTTGGACTGAATTCTTAAGAAATTTTAAATGTACGACACATTCGTGCAAATAATACCGATGTGATTGATGCTAAAGACCTCAGTAAAGACGGTGAGAAAAATTAATTTTGTTATGAAAACTACTTATTTCAGTTTCTGTTATTGCATTGTTTGTTAAGTTACATTATTAAGCTAAGAGCGTTCTATAGTATGGGCCGCCACAATTAAATTAGTAAATTCAGTAAATTTCTAATTTTGGGCTCCATACTTAACTTTTATCATACTTAAGTATTGATAAAATTATGAATTATTTAATAAAAATAATGAAGTTGTCATTCAATGTAACTGCCTCCAGCATCCACACAATTTTCAGTTCTTATAAACTCGCCGTACACTGCGAATTACAATAGGTCTATTTATTTCTCTGATTACGTCGCTTATTTGTTTCAAAACATCTAAATTGTGTGGGACGCCGCCAGCGTACACTTTTTGTGTCAAAATGCCCCATAGGTGACAGGTCAAGTGACCTAGCAGACCATTCAATTGGACCATATCCATAACCTTCACAGATTTTTTTTTTTAATGATAAACCAACATTTTTTTAAAATGACTGTCCTAAAATCCTAGCATAAGAGTTCGAAAGAGAAGCCAGTTCTACAAAAAAATAAATGTATGGTGTGGCATTTTTCATAATCAGCTTATTGGCCCATACTTCATAGAAGAAAATTTAGACCAACGCGTATATGTTAGAATGTTGCAAACCTTTGTACTACCTTGAATACACTTAATTCCGAACAACGACAACTAATGCACTGGCAGCAAGATGGTTGCCCAGCACATTCAACGACTGGTAAGGCAGTGGGTGAATGGGCACTTAGGAGACAGGTGGGTTGGAAAATACGGTCCAGTTGAATAGCCTGCTAGGTCACCTGAGAATGACCTATGGACATCTTTTTATGGGACATTTTCACACATCTTAATGTTTATAAAAAAAATATTAATAAAAAAATTATGAAGTCTCTCGTTTTCACTCATCTAATTTGATTTAAATAACTACCTTCGTATATGAAACATTTAAAATGAATAACAACAAGGTGTTTAGCTGAATTTTACGGTAAAAAGTTCTCATCAAGTTATCTCATTAGTAGTGACGGACACCCTGTATATGTAAACCAAAATTAAAGTACATTTTTATCAGTTTAATCACAAGCAGAATGTTTTGTGAAGATTTCTTTTTTTTCGTAAAATGACAAATTCTTCTGACAAAGTTTTCTCTCATTTCAACCACATCCGTGGACACACAGTATATCTACCGAATTGAATTTTGTTGTTCTAATATTATGTAGTTTTGCAGCTAACGCTTGGCGATTTTTACACTAGATATCTCAGAACTTATAGATAAGTATATACAACCGATTTGAACATAATTTTGTTTCAAATTAAGCGTCTTTATGAAAACTATATTAGTACTTTAACATATTTTAACGTATATAACATGTAGTGCTTCTAGCCAATATACCGAGGCAACTGAATGTTGGTAGGTGGTTAAGGACTTATTCTTCCACGTATTCATCTAGACTAATTCAATTTGATAAGCTGGAATTTTTTTAGAAAATTTTAGAACATTGGACTTACTTATGTTTAATTATAATGTGGTTAAATTACACCATTTCAACTATATCTAATATCATTAATGAAAATGTTAGAAAGTAACGGTCCTAGCACCGAGCCTTGTGGTACCCGATGTAGATATAAATTCTACAGACTGTTGATCACAGTACACAATATGGTGGTATTTAGTCTCGAGTTAAATAATACCAACAAATTTCCTGAGAAACCATTTTTTTTATTTTGAAGATAAAATACTGTAATCGAGTCGGTCAAATGCCTTAGAGAAATCAGTGTATATAAAGTCAAATTGGGAATTAGTGTTATCTTAACTATTAAAAGTGAATAATCTATAAAAGAGAAAAATCTGAATAAAACCAGGATTTTCCACCAAGAGACGGATATTGTTGCTATTCATTTATCATTTATCAGGCAGGTTATTGCATTACCTACATTGCAATTAATAATTATAGATTAAGTAAGCCGGGGGAATTGTCTGCTGCTTTAATGACATTCTCTTTTTCCCATTCTAATCAGTTTACATTATACGGATAATATGTTATATATAGGTATAGAAAAATCAATCTACTTTTTAATTGCTTATGGGTAAAAATCGACGTGACAATGTAAGTTTGTGTTTTTTAAAATTATTAAAAGAGTTAAAAAGATAAATTTGCAAATGATTTGATAGCAAATTCGACACATTCTCGGAAAAAACAAAACAGTTGTCTATATAGAAAAAATAGAAGTACAATTTAATGAATCGTGTCATCCGATTTGCTTTTTGTTTTCGAGACACACATAGTATCCTTTAATGACGTACTTAATATTGACGTAATATTTCAGGATGTGATTCCTTAAGTAATTTTTATGATGGAAAGTCTATATGAACATATTAATCCGCAACGGCTTAAATTTTTTGCTGTGGTGTGTTGAATGTTTCATTTTTAAATCGTTATAGGTATTTTTTAATATCTCAGAAAGAAATGCAGATATAAAATATTTTCAATGTGTTAATAGAATGTTGAACCACATATTTAAGCTAAAAGTTATGCAGACAAGTTATTTTATCTCCCCACCAGTGGCGTCTCTGCAAATGTCGTCTGATATTTTTAACAAAAAAGTGGTACGCCACTGACATTCTTCCAAGTGGATATTTATTTCTGATTAGCCTGGTCCATTGAGATCTTTTTCTTGACAATTCTTAATTGAAACTAATTATTATTAACATCGATAAAAATAAATTTTATTTTATTAGAATTTTTGAAAATGGGTACGCCACTGGTGGAACGATAAAACAACTTTTATAACTAATATATGTTATTTATTATCCTATTAACGCATACCAAAATGGAAAATAATAAATAAATTAGGTACCTACCTTTCTAGGAGATTTATTAAAAAATAACAATTTAAAATAATTCAATGCCCTGTAGCAAAAAAATTATGCCGTTACGGGCTTATGTTCATCTTTATAAAGTTACCTAAAGAATTACAACCTAAAATATTAACACGCTATTAAGGAACACCCTGTATGTCAATACATACCCATTCCTAGTATCATTTAGATTTTAATACATATATTTTTGTCATTGTGGCAGACTGATAACGCGGCGTCTTGAGTTTATGTATTGTTTCACTAAAATCGTTTCTTAATGAAGAAATAAATCATGCATAATAGGGGGTAATTAATGAACGATTTCGGATACATTAATCAAACTCGTAAATACACAGTCGACGGAAAATATCTATTATTGAATGCGCTAGATTAGTTTTCTAATAAATATAAAATATTAATAGCTGTATAATTGTCATAAACTCATTTACAATATCGCTTATGTATTAACTGAATAATAGTATTACTGATTTGGAGTTGACGGTTCTTGTAGAAAACCGAAACTGTGACATGTGTATCAGAGATGTTGTGGAATAAGTTTTTAAAAAAATACTATTCCACAAACCAAAACATAAAAATATGTGATACGGGAAATTTCAAAGTTATAAATAACACTTTTTCTGGATACAGAAATTTTATGCCTAACCTGCAAAATTAATAGATAGTAGTCACCCTCGGAAGACTTCCGACGGTCTCATATTTTATGTTATTCATAGCATATCTTATGAATCTTTAAAAAAATTGGCATCATTTAACGCCCCAATGATTAGGTACATATTGCCTGGACTATTATTTGCATGTGATTTAGCAGTTGTTGCATGTTGACTAGTTTAGTTGTTTGCTGAACAGATTGTTTATTTACATTTTATGTTTGTTTCAGTGGCTCACGTGATGTGGCCGTCAAGGGGCTGGGGGCGGTGTTTTACCCTACCTCTCGTCCTCCGGTGCCTAGCGCAAGCTCTCGCCACCGGTTTCCACCGTTTCCTAGCAAGATTCTCAGGTCAGTAACCTCTATTCTAAGTCCTACTTTAATCTAGATAATCACGGGTTGTGGATATATTATTTTAAATCATCAGCTGTATAAATAATAATTCAAGTGTCATCCCCTACAAGGGATTTGTATTTAATTGTATTTAGGGTAGTACTAGTATCACGTGCGTTCAACAATGTATCACATTATTAACAAGTAATTTATACTTACTGATGAGCTCGCTAAAAGGTGACTAGCAAAAAACAATGTTGATCATACGTTGGTTATGCCAAATTGTATGTACTTATGAAATTTTAAATTTCCCACGTTGGTGAGCTAAATTATTATATTTTATATATTTTAAGGCTTTTGAAATAAATATATTTTATATTGAAATAATATGATGGAGAAATATTTATTCTAATTTTAGGATACTTACTCTATTTACTTCCCTATTCAATCCTTCTCTTGTATTATGGGCGCCAGTTCTATGAACACTAATTTTTAATTTAATTGAAGGATCACTTTAGTCATGAGCACTCTTATAGTCTTAGAGGGGGTCCAATTAGGTCTATTATATAAATTTCTTTAAAAGATTCTTTGTAAGATGAAGTTAATGACTCATCATAATTGAATTTTATTGTATGCAAAATTTTATTAAATTTATTAAATTTTAGTGAAGCTAAAATTGTATTAGTTTTTAAATTTTTTCCTGAAATTTTCAAAACCTAAGAAGGAATAAGTTGATTGCATATTACTCCGTTTATTATCAGATATGGTTAGTAAAAATAAACAAAATCCTAGAACCTTATTCCTAGCCTGCGACAAAACCTACGTAACTTAAATCTATTACATGGGACCAAGTCCTCTGACACAATATTTCTTAATATTACCAAATTTTGAAATGTTTATTACCTTGTATAAATATGTTAATACGTTTATCAACTTGCACGAAACTTATCACTTTTTGGTTTCACTGGTACACGAACTAGCAAATGCTGCTGGGCTGGGGTGGTGGTGTCATCTAGTGGGATGTCGCTGCACTGCCTCTGGAATGCTGACTGCCTTCGCTAGGATCTCGCATTGGGATTTATTTACCCTGAAATTTATTATTACTTGCTGCTGCTGTAGTTTTAATCTCCTTTGACTTTAATCACTGTGAAAGATTGTTTTCTTTTCTTATTTGATATTGACTACAAATTTTCTTCCACTTGGCTGGGACGCTACCAAGCTTTTCCGCTTCTTGTAAAAAACGAGAAAAACACTTGTTCATGTAGATTTTTATGGTTCTAGACCATTTACACTGGTATTATTGCTTACTTAGCACAAATTAATACTTATAATTTTAAATTTACAATTATTTTCTAACAAATTTTTATGAAATTGAGGAGCGTGGCTGTTGCTTTCTTGAGCGCCGTAACTAGACTCTCTTTATTGTTTGTAGTGTATACGGATGTACCGTATTAAAAAACAAATGCAACTTCCTGATTACCTACTTCTTTCTTGTTCTGTTATTTTGATCTGGCCAATCAGATTAATTCATAATATTTTATTTATTTAATTTTACTTGAAACTATTACACTTTTATTATCATATTATATAATTTTGAAATCTGGATACTATCATACAGTTAAATTCAATTTATGTCGTGTAACTTCACTTTCTATGTGGCGCGTTCCCTATACTTTTTCATTTTTCATCCTTTAATTTAGGCACAGTTTATTAGTTATTGATATTTTATAATTATTATTATTACTTGTCTATTGTAATTTCACCTGAAACAGATTTTTGTGGCGATTAATTATTTAGTTATAACGATATTATGTTTTGACCAATCATGGGCTTAGCTGGTCAGCTATACTCCGTTCGTTGGTCATAGACTAGACAAGTGTTTGTTTGCGCTTATACTATAGTCTGTTCGTTAGTTGCAGGCTATTGAATGTAATTTCATGTTAATTTGTCGTATTTTTTGTATTTGATTGCCTTTAGTCCATATAAGCTGGCTATATATTTTTATAGGTATTCGCATTAAAATTATACTAATAGTACCAATAAAAATTGTCAACAATTTCAAAGTTGAGCGAACCGACAAACTAACTGATATTTTTCTTTTATTTTTACGTTTATTCCTCGGTATTGATGCCTTGAGAAATTTTCCTTGAAAAAAAAATATAAACTGATAAAATAAACGTTACACTGCTAAATTTGCTCTAATTTTGGAACAGAATAAGTCTGGATTGCCGCCGCCTATTTAGTTTCTGTTTGAAGTGTTAGCTAGTACAATGTTTTGTCTGTCGGTCCTTGTTTGTACCAAGGATATATGTTTCATATAAAGTTTCTACAGGGCGGAAAATAAAACAGTGCTAAATTTCTGAAATTTCGGCATTGTCCCATTTCAACAAATTTTATTTTCTGGATTTCAACAAGAATGTCATAAATTAGAACCTCATATCTCGAAACGGTTTTTGCGATTTTCGTTGATTTGCCTTATTTACACAGTGACCGCAAAAACATCCATTTTTGGCCTTGCATTGATAACTTTTTTACTCGTGAACCGACTCTCAAAATCCAGGCCTCATGTTGAAGCTAAAACTGCAGTTAATAAAGCACGATAAAGATAATCGACTCCAGGCAAAGTTTCAATATACAGGGTTGCATCAAAGTTGAACCAAATCTGCATAACTCGCAAAACCTAGTATTCTGAGAGACTTTAATTAAAGACAACTTGCTTTCGAACAAATTGTATAATCTGAACACTTTAATGTTTTTCTTACTTGCATGAGTTAGGAATTGTTGGCGTAGGAACAATTTAACAATATAAAAAAACAATAAACATATAAAATAACAACTAAAAACAATGACCACTTTTGGGAACATTTCAATATTCTGTCGGGCCTCCCCTCGCACGTAGTACTGCTTCAACCCTTCTGGGCATTCCTTCCACTAAGTTGCGCAGAAACTGCTGGGGAATAGCTTCCCATTCTTCCTGAACCGCATTCACCAAATCATCCAAATTGTTCATTTGTCCTTCCCTTTCTTTCATATTTATTTTCATTGTACTCCAGACATGCTCGATCGGATACATATCCGGAGACAAGGGTGGCCACTCCATTCTTTCAATATTGTGGGCCTCCAGAAACACGGTGACGAGTCTAGCGCGATGAGGGTCTTGCATTGTCATCGACTAAAATTAAATCGCGACCGATATTTTCAGCATAGGGCACCACAATATCCCTAATACACAAATCTCTATACCGTTCACCATTCAGGCTTTCCCCTCTCAATATCACTAATTCTTCACATTCATTCCTATTCCACCCCAAACAGTCACTCCTCCACCTCCAAAAGCCACCCTTGCCTCCATGTGTTCTTCCATAAATCTTTCATTTATTCTTCTCCATACCAAAACTCGCCCATCCGACCTAAACAAACAAAACCTACTTTCATCTGTAAACAAACACCTACTCCACTCGGCTATTCCCCAGTGTTGGTGACCTCTGGCCCATTGCAGTCGAGCAGCCCGGTGTTAAGGTCCTAACAAAGGGCAAGCTGCTCGTCTTCTGGCATGAAGTCCGCTTTCATGGAGCCTTCGTCTTACTGTTTGGTTGGAAAGATGAATTCCAGTAGTGTTCCTGAGAATATTGCTTACTGCACTTGCAGTTGCGGTACGGTTATGTCGCAAAACGTTTCTCCTGATGAGTCTGTCTTGTGCTGCTGTGGTTTTTCGCCTTCTGCCTCCCCGTCTGTTATAATTAATATCGCCAGCTAGGCGCCGACGTAGAGCTCGATAAATACTTTGCCTTGAAGTGTTAAAAAATCGGCGATTACTGTAACTGCAAAGCCTTCATCACGCATTCTGCCTACTATGGCCAATTGGTCGTCATTTAAAGTTGGCATTTTTCGATAGAGGCACTAACTTAGCAATCAACTAACTTTGCTATCAAGAAAACTTGATTGCACTCACTAACTTTGCAATCAAGAAAACAACAAAAAAGTGACACAAATTAACAGTGAATAATTAGTGACAAGTAGTGACAGTTGTCGTTGCAAGGCAACAAAAATATCAGATAAGCAAGAGCTATGATTCTTCTTCAAAAGCAGGCAATCATTAATTCCTTCCTACACCAACAATTCCTAACTCATGCAAGTAAGAAAAACATTAAAGTGTTCATATTATACAATTGGTCGAAAGCAAGTTGTCTTTAATTGAAGTCTCTCAGAATACTAGGTTTTGCGAGTTATGCATATTTGGTTCAACTTTGATGCAACCCTGTATATTGAAACTTTGCCTGAAGTCGATTATCTTTATCGTGCTTTATTAACTACAGTTTTAGCTTCAACATGAGGCCTGGATTTTGAGAGTCCGTTCACGAGTAAAAAAGTTATCAATGCAAGGCCAAAAATGGATGTTTTTGCGGTCACTGTGTAAATAAGGCAAATAAACGAAAATTGCAAAAACTGTTTCGAGATATGAGGTTCTAATTTATGACATTCATGTTGAAATCCAGAAAAATTTTTTTTTGTTGAAATGGGACGGTCCCGAAATTTCAGAAATTTAGCACTGTTTTATTTTCCGCCCTGTAGAAACTTTATATGAAACACATATCCTTGGTACAAAAAAGGACCGGCAGACAAATATTGTACTAGCTAACACTTCAAACAGAAACTAAATAGGCGGCGGCAATCCAGATTTATTCTGTTCCAAAATCAGAGCAAATTTGGCAGTGTAACGTTTATTTTGTTGATCAGTTTATATATATATATATTGTTTTTTTTATTTTTTATATTGATTGTGTTTTTCCATCGAAATTTTAAACGCCCTGTGGGTTGCAGCAGCTAGAACATTTGTGCTTTTTACAATGAAACTGCAGGCTCATCTTTCCTGAATAATTTGTTGTTTGATTCACGTCGTTATTTCTGTTTTCTAATGAGATACACAGTTAAACATTAAAGAATTCAAGTTTAATGTAAAGAGTTTTCGATACCGAGGAATAAACCTGACTGAACCTGTGACATACGAAGGAATATACGAACGGATTTACCAGCGATATCGAGGGGGATATCGCTGGTAAAATTTGTGTACAATTGTGTATGCACTGAAATTTCAACATAAACCAGAAACTCAAAAAATTATGGAAACATTCCAGATAATAATTCCAAATGTTTAACAATTTTTGCTTATGTATTTATTAGCAATAAATATTTTTTTTTAAAAATATTCAATAGTGACGTTTGTAGACAATTAAATTCTCAAGACATTTTTTTACTTAATACTTACATTTTTTATCGACAAATGCAAAAAGCATATTTTGCATTTCAACTCGACTTTGCAAATCGACAAAAACACAAAATCCAAGATGGTGGAAAATATGATTTCGTCATCTACTCCGCGGGTATGATTATGATTTCGTCATCTACTTAAAAAAATTTAACCCAACAGTTTTTTTATGAAAAAATCTAAAATTATTGGGATATAATGGCTGCCGCCCCTACAAGAATTACCAGTAAAATTACAAGGTGATTTTTGCAGCTATCATTATTTGTTTATATACCGTAACCTCGAGCAAAACCATAAATGATGCATAATTCGATTTATTATTTTCTCCAAACCCAACGGTACAACGGGTTATTATAGGACTTTTTATGCGGCTAGACTTGTAGAATCCATATTGAATAAGTACAAAATCACTTCCCTGGATATAATTGAGATACACACTTTAATTAGCTGCCTGACCAAATCTCAAATTAATGCAGTAGTTTACATTAGCCCTGGTTTATTTTTGTTTTGTTTTCTTAGTTACTGCGAGGCGGTGAGCTTTTAAATTTTATATAAATAGATCTTGTCTTTTTATTTAATGGGAAGAAACTGTGGCGCCTCTTGTCTTTTCATTTGCCGGGCTTAACGAATGCTACAAATTAAATCAAAGCTGAATGAAATATTAGAAAGTTAAAAAAATATATATTTGATCGTGACTTCCGGCGAAGGTACTCAACAACACACCAACATCCGTTAGTTTAGTAGGTATAAGTATTGGATACCTCATCAGCCGTTAAATATAAGCTCGCATGAGGCACAAGTCCCATTTCTTTCACAAGTTATTGCTTTATATATTTATTCTCGTCACAAATACCTTTATTTACCTAGATATATAAAATTTACACAGTATATTTATATATTTTATAACAAGTAGGTGTATATGTTTGTTCCCTCTGGTTTAGTTTTAAGTTTTATGATTTAATTTTGTTTTTTTATACCTACCTACATAATAATATCACCATAGTAATAATAATTAATGTATGGCAGATATTACATAAATCATTAAAAAATTAACGGCTTTTGCGGAAGAATGGAACTGCTTTTTCTACTTCATGTACTACTAGCTCGGATCTGTTCGCTATTTTTCGTAAATATCAGCGGCATTTTCCATACGTCTTTGCAATAAAATTTTATCGATACTTCTGCAATTCTCTCTTATGCAATTTAAAAATACATACTTCATGTAAATGTTCGTTTGTCTTAAACTTTTTTCTTGTATATTCGTAAAGGAGTCCTTCAATATTCAATGAAGTGTACGGCTTTTATAGCTGTCATTATAGTTTAATGCTTATCTTGCCTGTCGCTTCAATTTACGAGTAAAATACAATTTGCCTCAATGTTAATAAAACAGCCATCGCCGTTCAAGTCATGTTACATTTATTTGTTCTACTTTTATGACATACTCTTACGTAACGACACAGCATTATGTAGTTCCCTTGATGTAGAAAAAATAGATTATAGGGAAGTAGGAAAGGAGACGGGAAATTAGAAGGAGACGGGCATGAATAATTCATCCAATCCATCTGTTATACCGATTAGAATGTAATTAATTCGCTTTAATCTGGTAACCCGTTTGTGTTACTTCGCTGAACCATCAAATTTGCTCACCAGTTTTTAGTTTAAATATGTATGCATAGTGCGAAATATTCTAGGTCAATTTTGGATAAGCGATTCTCAAGATAACGTGTTCTTATTTATGTTCGTAAAGAATTTAGTTAAGTAATTAAGGGTCTGAGAAATGAGCGACAATAATGGACTAGTTAATTTATGTCATTAACGATTACTGTATATACAGGGTGAGTCAGTTTTTTGTAGACAAACTTTAACAGGGGATAGAACGCACGTTTTTAAAAAGAAAAGTGCCTATAAATATATGGCCGATCTAGCTTCCTAAGGAAGATACAGGGTGTTAAAATTTAATTTTTTTTTACATTAATGTGTAATATTTTCTGAACGGAATGATATATTCACTAAATATTTTACACATATCTTAACCTGCATAGGATCAATATGTTGTATTGTGCCTGTCGAAAATACTATAGTGGATGTTACTTTTTTCGGGTACTTCGACTATTCTGCATAATAGAACTTTTTTTTCGTACGCCACTGACATTATCTGATACATATTTCTAAAATAACGGCCCCTTAGTAACAATTTTGATCTCTTGTAATTTTGCTCTAACTATGACAGTTTTCGAGATATTGGCCGTTGTTTCTCTGACAGTGTAATGTCGTTATTATAATTTTTTTTTCTCGAATTTTCTTTATGACTTATAAACGAACGCTTAGATTTTTTCATGTTTGGGGGATAATGCCTATTAATTAAAACAAGCGGTAAGAATGTTCAAAAACTTGCACAGTGGCGGGGTGGAAGGGGTGCTCCACCCCTTTCGTAAACAGAACTTCTACGCCAAAGACTATTTAAAAAAAACTGTTATTTTTATTATCTACATACAGTTTAACAAAAATAATGTCCCTTCTTCTGTTTCGAAATTCCTGTGCGGTTCCTAGTTATTTTGATTTTTAGTGTTTGATGTGGTACTAAATTAAGTAATTTATTTATTAGCAATAATAATTATCGGCTAAATATTTAATTCTTTCAACGAAACCTACCTAAATATGGTTTGTTAAGGATTCTAAAAAGCCGAAATCTCTTTATCTCTTTCCAAGTAATTACAATTACAAAAAAAAACATTAGATGAACATTGATGTTAATGTTTATGGAGATATAAACATTTTTGAATTTATAGCAATATTTAATTAACAATAATAATTGTGGAATAAATAACAATTGTTAGCAATAATGATTTATAAATAACAATTACAAGAATTAATAACAATAACACTAGTACATACATACATAAAATTAAATACTTTGTTCAAAATGTAAACCGTTCTTCTCAATACACATTTCACTGCGACGTATCATAGAGCGTCTTAAGTTAACTAAATGATGCACCCTTATTTCATTGCAAGCATCTCTAATGCGATTTTGAAGTTCCTCAAGTGTATTAACCGGAGTGGTATACACTATTTCCTTAATGAATCCCCACACAAAAAAGTCAAGTGGTGTTAAATCGGGGGATCTGGGAGGCCACGCCACTGGACCTCCACGACCTATCCACCTCCCTGGATAGTTATTGTTTAGCCAATTTCTTACATTTCTGCCATAATGGGCCGGGCACCCATCAAGTTGAATCCAAGACTGTCTTCTTAAATTCAAAGGAATGACTTCCCATATATTACCATGGTGTTCTTCTCAAAATTGTAGGAAATTTTCTGAATTTACACGTTGTGGCAAGAAATAAGGTCCAAACACGTGGTTGCCGTAAATTCCAATCCAGACATTTGTACTAAATTCATGTTGAAAACTTCGTGGTCGAATGGCATGTGGGTTTTCATGTGCCCATACATGCAGATTGTGAAAATTTACTATACCACGACGAGTAAAACAAGATTCATCAGTCCACAGTATATTGGATAAGAAATCCCTATTATTTTGAATGGAGTTAAGAACCCACCTACAATAATAAGTCTTCGTTCAGCGTCACCTGGACATAAACCTTGAACAGGTTGAAAATGATATGGGCGTCTGTGATCCCGTTTTAATACCCGGGAAATTTTACTTTGGGAAATACCAAGAGCAATAGCAGCACGTCGAGTACTTGTCGTTGGGTTCCTATTAAATTCCCGCAATATACGGTCTCTATCTCGTCCACGGTTGTTCTGTCTGCCCCCGGGTACATTTTTCAAACCCTGGTTAACAAATCGACGGTGGATACTCACAAAAACGGAATGATGAGGTTGTCGTCTATTTCGAAATCTTCTTCGATACTCCCTAGCTGCGTATCTTGAATTCCCATTTGCGAACCCATAAATAAAATGAATGTCGGCTTGTTCGCTATTTGTAAATGTAAACGGCATGTTACACTAATTAAAATCTGGCAAATCACATAAAATAACTTTTTAATCTTAAAAATAATAATTAATAACAGTGAAAATATTCAAGATGAAGCAAAATTGTTTGTAGATAAACTTGTAATACGTCAAACTGTCGTTTCAAAATATGACCTAATGCTTACTTGTTTTCCAAGGAGTATAATATTTTGTTGCAATTATTACGTACAGTTACAAATACGCTAGTTTTAAATGGAAATTATTTAGCAAACAACAACAAAAATTGAAACAGAAATTGGTACATGCACAAGTTTAATAAAACTTAAAGGAAATTTTTAAGACTTTTGGCAACTGCACAATAATCTATTGTATTGTAAGTACATTTGTAATTTAACAGATTTCAACATATAAAAGTATTGTATTTGAGTAAGGCTTGATATAACAAATATTTATTATATTTTTTTTCTCGAATTTTCTTTATGACTTATAAACGAACGCTTAGATTTTTTCATGTTTGGGGGATAATGCCTATTAATTAAGGCGCATAAAACAAGCGGTAAGAATGTTCAAAAACTTGCACAGTGGCGGGGTGGAAGGGGTGCTCCACCCCTTTCGTAAACAGAACATCTACGCCAAAGACTATTTGAAAAAAAACTGTTATTTTCATTATCTACATACAGTTTAACAAAAATAATGTCCCTTCTTCTGTTTCGAAATTCCTGTGCGGTTATTTTGATTTTTAGTGTTTGATGTGGTACTAAATTAAGTTATTTATTTATTAGCAATAATAATTATCGGCTAAATATTTAATTCTATCAACGAAACCTACCTAAATCTCTTATTCTTTATCTTTTTCCAATGTAGTCAAAACATTGGAAAAAGATAAAGAATAAGAGATTTAGGTAGGTTTCGTTGATAGAATTAAATATTTAGCCGATAATTATTATTGCTAATAAATAAATAACTTAATTTAGTACCACATCAAACACTAAAAATCAAAATAACCGCACAGGAATTTCGAAACAGAAGAAGGGACATTATTTTTGTTAAACTGTATGTAGATAATGAAAATAACAGTTTTTTTTCAAATAGTCTTTGGCGTAGATGTTCTGTTTACGAAAGGGGTGGAGCACCCCTTCCACCCCGCCACTGTGCAAGTTTTTGAACATTCTTACCGCTTGTTTTATGCGCCTTAATTAATAGGCATTATCCCCCAAACATGAAAAAATCTAAGCGTTCGTTTATAAGTCATAAAGAAAATTCGAGAAAAAAAATATAATAACGACATTACACTGTTAGAGAAACAACGCCCAATATCTCTAAAACTGTCGTAGTTAGAGCAAAATTACAATAGATCAAAATTGTTACTAAGGGGCCGTTATTTTAGAAATATGTATCAGATAATGTCAGTGGCGTACGAAAAAAAAGTTCCATTATGCAGAATATCCGAAGTACCCGAAAAAAGAAACATCCACTATAGTATTTTCGACAGGAACAATACAACATGTTGATCCTATGCAGGTTAAGATATGTGTAAAATATTTAGTGAATATATCATTCCGTTCAGAAAATATTACACATTAATGTAAAAAAAAATGAAACTTTAACACCTTGTATCTTCCTTAGGAAGCTAGATCGGCCATATATTTATAGGCACTTTTCTTTTAAAAAACGTGCGTTCTATCCCCTGTTAAAGTTTGTCTACAAAAAACTGACTCACCCTGTATAATAATAGATAAATACGGATTTTGTACCTAAGAAATGTTAGGGAACCACAATAGCAAATCATTGCGGTATTTTATTACCATGCCAGAAATAGTTATTCTTATTATATCGAATATGAGGCACCCAAGGAACTTATCGAACATGAGGAACTTCAGGCATATGGCCTTGAGAAATTTCCCTCCGAGTCGCTTTGCAGCTCGCTCCTTTACTGTCATGAAATGAAGAAGAGTTGCTATGGACATACCTTCTATCACCTGAGTTGTGAATCACTACATTTTTGCAACACAAGGAATACTATAATATTATTGTCAGAAACATTAGAGGCGGACATATTTTTTTCACTATTTTTTTGCTACATGGGGAATACCAAAATATCACTGCCAAAAATTCGTCACTCGTGGGTGGGTGGGCGTTAGACGAGAAAAATGTAAAAGACAAAGAATAAGACTAAATTTTTCTTATTTTTAAATAGTTTTCTTTGGTTTATTTTGTTAACAAAAGTTTTTTGGATCTAATTTGCCATTACGATGGGAAATTTTACTCTCTAAAAAAATCGTATTATGTATATATATCTACTAAAATTGCATAGTTTTTGAGTATGTATAGTTAAAAGTAGTGTTCGACTGATAGATTTTTTTTGTCGATACCGATATATCGGTATCGGCTTATATAAGATGCCGATACCGATATATATATATTTTACCATATCTATTTTACGAAAATCGAAATACTATACCTAACCTTACTATATTTTACTAATACCAGAATTCGTAAATATCGTCAGTCAAGACACCTAGGATCCAGAATTAGATCGTAACAAACACGATTGTCATAATTTCTGCTCATGATTGAGATGATTTAGGTAAATCGGTTGATTAAAATCACCATCAAAATAATGATTTTAATCAATCTGATTATTTTTTTTAATTTAGACACTTTAAAATGTATTTATTCATAAAAGAAACCTAGACGAATTTTTATGGTCCCACTTTTTGGTACCTTTTAAAAACTCTTTTTAACACGAATAAATGGTCTAGTTTTGTTTCGTATGGAGGTCTAGTTTTGCTTCGTATCTGTAGTATTTATGCCTGAAAATATTTGTTTGCTTGAATAAACAAGATACAAGCAGTTAGAAGTGTTAGAAAATAGGTATATATTAATAAAAACTAGCCACAATTAGATTTACCAAAATAATCATGATTTAAACAATCGGTTTTTGATTTTTTAGAAAAAAATCATGATTTTTATTAAACCTGTTTTACCGATTGGATCACTGATATGTTTCTGGGTATTTTTAAAAAAAATATTAACCATCTATATTCTGTTTGTTTTTTTATTTTTTGTGCTAAAGAATATTTTTTGTTTTTTTATGGTCAGTTAATTGTAGTTTGTTGTACTTTTTATGTTTTTCTTTTAATAGACATGTTAACCTGTTAACAATTTTTATCAAATTATTTCGGTAAAAATGTCGGCTTTAAATCGGCACATATCAGCACAAAATATCTTGAAAGAATTAGTTTTTAATATATTTATTACCAAATATATTTTTTGTGGTTATTTCGATGGTTTCTATTTATTTATCATGCAAATGTTTCTTGTGGGTAATAATGTCCGAATATCGTCAAAGTAAATAATATGTTATTTGGTTTACGGAAACGATACTTATTACTGTCCCGATTATTTCCTCTATGGCAACAGTTTAGCGTTAAAGGCGTACATTAATAGGGAACATGACTAAAATTTTAAATACAAAAATAATAGGTACTAAAAAACAGCGTAACGTAATAAAACGTGTACTTTACAAAAAAACAAGATTTCTAATTCCGTTCGATCAGTATGAAGGATCTAAACAACGATAAAATTGTAGCGGCCTGAAACGAGCTGTGACGTCATTTCTCTCTCCTCGTCGTTTGTAAATTGTAGGATGTCGCGTCACTACTTTGAACCTGTTTAAAATGGTTCGCTAGCGTGCGCGACTAATAATTTATAACAAATTTATTATTGTAAATTAACGTAATAGGGAACATTCTCTTTTTTTTATTGCATAATATTTTAACCATTTGTGACGATAAATGTTTATCAACTTCCTTCATAGTGTTTTTTTGCACGTATGAATCGTGTAATTAGTTGAAAGTCGAATTTTTATTCACGCAGCGTTAAAATAATTTGCTGGTTTTAGATTTGTATATTTTAATCATGGAACTGCACGTAATATATATATATATATATATATATATATATATATATATATATATATATATATATATATATATATATATATATATATATATATGGTCCGCCAATAGGGACGCTCGATCTTTGACAGCTCATGGCGGCCATGTTGTTTGTGGTAGAGTTGGCAAACGTAGTTGTTATTATTCAGTGTATCTTCACAAATCACCATGAACCAATTCAGCCGCGAGCAACATGTGCAAATCGTTAAAACTTATTACGAAAATCATTCATCGGTTCGAGCAACGTTCCGCGCGCTCCGCCAATTTTACGGTGCAATTGATCGTCCTGCTGAGTCGACTATCCGTCGTTTGATTAACAAATTTGAGGCAACCGGTTCGGTGAACAATCAGCCAACACCGACGCGTCGTCGAAACGTCCGATCTGCCCAGAATGTCGCCGCTGTGCGCGATAGTGTGCGTGAAAATCCGCGACAGTCAATTTCACGTCGCGCACAGGAACTCCGCGAACGGCGAACGATACAGATCCATGATAACGAACTTTTTCTGGCATGAAATCGACAATATGGATGTCGAGGATATGTGGTTTCAGCAGGACGGCGCTACGAGCCACACAGCGCGCGCCACAATGGATCTTCTGCACGAGCGCTTCGGAGAAATGGTTATCTCGCGCGGAGGCGACATCAACTGGCCACCGAGATCGTGCGATTTAACCCCACTAGACTATTTCTTGTGGGGTTTTCTTAAATCACAGGTCTACGCAAACCAACCACAAAACACTGATGCCCTCAAAGTCAACATACGCCACGCCATCGATGAAATACAGCCCGATTTGTGCGCCAGAGTCATTGAAAATTGGACTTCTCGTATGCGCGCCACCCAGCGAAGCCGAGGTGGACATTTGACCGATATTATTTTCCATACATAATGCCTTCGAATACTCTTTCAAACAAAAAATAAATTTCATTTATACCTCTCACACAACTTGCTTTATTTCATTTTAAAGATCGAGCGCGCTTATTGGTGGACCCTTTACATAACTGCTCGTAGCATACTAGTTACTACTTATATAACAATTTATTGAAGTAAAGTTTTACACTAGAAAACTGCTGAGGCATGTTCATGTTCATCCATCATTATAAATCCCTAATCATTATTTGTCATATTTAGACTATTCTGGATAGTTTAATTCATAATGAGTTAAATGTCATTAAAGAATGTCTAGATTAAGAAGAATTGATTTCACGTAAAAAGTATATAAGTATAGCAAAGTATTTTTACGGAACAAATAGTAAAATTTAGTTTTTTTTACAAAAATAATACAGATTTTGAAATATAAGCAATTATTTAAATCAGTTAAGTAAACTTCATAACTTTAAAATAATGACCAAAATGGTCATTTTAAAAATATTATATATATATATATATATATATATATATATATATATATATATATATATATATATATATATATATATATATATATATATATATATATATATATATATATATATATATATATATATATATATATATATATATATTAGCTTTGAAATTCTTTGCTATTCATATTTATTTTGTGAAAAGTAATCTTGGGTTTGTAGCATTTCATTACATAGAAATAAGCAACTAGACGAATAAGAAAGAAAACACACTTACCAGTACTATATCTGGACACACATACGGAAATGAATCACTATGCATATGAAAACGAACCACTTAGAAGTTGTACAAGTTCTTTCACCTTTCTTGAGGATCTTCAGAGCAGTATACGATTTATTTCATTGATCATTCATACTTGAATTTAAATTACCAATACACCAACATTTGCAGTCACGTTTTATGACATTAGTTTTTGACGGAACTCATTCTTAGAATACACAAACCTAGTCTACTATTTATATTTGTTCTATTTGAACATATATGTTCAAATAGAACAAATATAAATAGTAGACTAGGTTTGTGTATTCTAAGAATGAGTTCCGTCAAAAACTAATGTCATAAAACGTCACTGCAAATGTTGGTGTATTGGTAATTTAAATTCAAGTATGAATGATCAATGAAATAAATCGTATACTGCTCTGAAGATCCTCAAGAAAGGTGAAAGAACTTGTACAACTTCTAAGTGGTTCGTTTTCATATGCATAGTGATTCATTTCCGTATGTGTGTCCAGATATAGTACTGGTAAGTGTGTTTTCTTTCTTATTCGTCTAGTTGCTTATTTCTATGTAATGAAATGCTACAAACCCAAGATTACTTTTCACAAAATATATATATATATATATATATATATATATATATATATATATATATATATATATATATATATATATATATATATATATATATATATATATATATATATATATATATATATATATATTATATATATATTATATATATATATATATAAATATTATATATATATATATATATATATAAATATAAAAAAATATATATATATATATATATATATATATATATATATATATATATATATATATATATATATATATATATATATATATATATATATATATATATATATATATTATTTTTAAGTATTTATATAAATATTTAGTTTCACGTCTTTGGAAAATGTAATGTACAAACTGGCACGCGTGAGTAGCGCGCGCCCACATGAATTTAGGACTGCAATTGGACACTTCCTTTCCGAATTTAACGCATGCCTCTTTGCGCCAGCTCATTACATTGTTATTTAGCTCTTATCTTAAATAGTAAAACGGGAGAGACGGATAATTTGCAAAATAGTGCCC
The DNA here is from genome assembly GCA_964058915.1 of Tetropium fuscum. Taxonomy (NCBI): domain Eukaryota; kingdom Metazoa; phylum Arthropoda; class Insecta; order Coleoptera; family Cerambycidae; genus Tetropium; species Tetropium fuscum. The sequence goes on from CAXKVY010000133.1 coordinate 1,205,397, forward strand.
ATTTAGAGACTCAATTAAGAAAATGAGGAAGTCTATAAATAACAGAATAATATAATTTCAGGTATGATTTATATGAGCATCAATTTCTTAAGTATATTTCACACGTTCCATATGGAAAATGGATACTATATTGTGTAAGTAAGTACTGAGAAAAACTTAATAGCCCGGGAAAGTTAAGGTCTAATGTTGCAATTCGTTGGTTCAAAAAATGTTTTTCTTCCATCAAAAGTGCACCATATAGAAAACAAATCCGAGTTTTCCCCTTGAAGAGAATACGAAAGCTACTTTTTAATAGGGTTGGCGTGGTTAAAACAATAGAGGTTTAAACCAGATTTTAACCTGGTCCTGGATACAACCTTGGCTTTTGGTTGAAACCAGACAAAAATAAAGTTACTGTTTTTTATTTATTGGTATTGTCAGAAACATTTTAATAAACATACTTTAATTTAAAATACATAAATCATGACACAATCTTCACAAGACAAAAATAAAGTATCTGTGCTATGCTACAACATTATGTTTGTATTGTTTGTCAAAAAACTTATTTAACCCGTGAACAACTGATTTGTAGTAATAGACATTCACAAAACACAAATCTAAAAAAAACACATTTTAAGTTTTCAACATATATTTTTTTAAATAAACGAACATTTCAAGAAAAAATGACAAAACAAAATAAAATCTCAAAGAAAAACATGTACACACCTATTCTTTGGTAGGTTTAACCATAAAAAGTAAATAAAATAATAGTAAACGTTTCACCAAGAGAAATAAAAAACAAAGTATAATCTATAAAAACAACCAAATTTTAATTTTACAATGTATGTATGTATGTATGTATGTTCGGGGCAAATCTTGCAACTGAATTTTAGACCGCCATGCATGGTTAGCTAAGTGACGTCATTCTAAATCCAATATTGCGGACCGCCCAAGATGGCGGATCATGTTTTTTTATGCACCCATGATATAGATATCAAATGAAAGGGTGCAAGGGAAATTTCGGAAACAAGATGGCCGCTATACCATTTTTGGAGTGTTATTACTCGGCAAAGGTTAGGGATAGTTTGGTGGTGCTCATCAACTATCTCCAGGGTCAACTGCTGGCGATAAAAAGTTTTCAAAGTGGCCATCAAATCTAAGATGGTCTACAAAAACTTAGTTGCTCCAATTCGTCTGAAATTTTGTTATCCCGGGGTTTTTGAAGTCCCCTATTACGATTTTGGGGTCGAATTGTTCGGGTCAAATCTTGCAACTGAATTTTATAAGTACGTCTTGGTTATCTTCATACTATGACTGGTGTGATTTGGCGAGATGGCCGTCAATAGCATTGGTTTGCAACCTATGTGGGAGAAGGAAAGCTCCAAAATCAAAACCGGAACTGTGTTTCGTTGCACAAGTCTGTTCAAGTTCCGGCAAAATATAGTCACGGTACTGCTGAACGAAGGATGTTGTCAATTATATTATGCTGGCCTTGCACAGTACACAAAATGCAGGGTAGTACTGTTGACCATGCCGTTGTCTATTTAAAAGCTTGTTTTTAAAAATGTTTTTTTACTGTTAATTTATTTTAAACCTAGTCGATTTCGTAGTTTAATAATCACAAATGAATAATTAAAAAAATATACATTCAATGGAAACAAAAAGACCTAGCCGGGCATAACATTAGATGACGGATTGAATAAATCTGTGATCAATGTCAGTCTTTGAACTCGAGCACTTACTATTGCACTGCAATATTTTTTTCTATATTATAATAATGTGACCAAAAACTTCTTATATCTGCCGCCTTTATCCATCTGAGCACTTTAATTAAACAACACAGCAGTTTCAGTTAAACTTAAATTCGTACAAATCAAACCATTTAGGTTGAGTTAAGGTTTAGCCCCTCTAAAAATAGTGAGCTTATCTACAGGTTTGAGGTTATCCAATTTTATGCATTAAATAAAACAGAAAACGGTAATCTATGCGTAAATTGTGTATATAGCGCCGTCTAGGACCCTTTGACAAATAAAATAAATGAAAATTAAACACTTAAAATAAAGTACATTTTTACACGTGCTCCAATCGCTCAAACCATTCTATTCTATTCCTTTCTATTCTATTTCCTTTTCTGTTGTTCGCTGCAATTACAATTTGTTTTCCCGTACTCATCTCTCAACGATTTTATTCCAGATGTCGAAAAAGTTGTTACTAGCACAAAATCAGGAAATAATAACTGTATTTCCGATCTGAGCCAGGATCATTGTGATTTATTATTAACTACTATGGTGCCTGCCTTATAACCTCACTCACTTTTATCTCTAAATGCAAAGACGTCTCATATAAATTATTAATTATTTCCTATTTCATAATTCATATAAGTGGCATTGATATGAATTATTAATTAAAATATATTTTATTGCGTTATAAAATTTGTAAAAGTTATGTCCAAGCTAGCTGCGGTAGCGGTACGGTCATAATTCTTGAGACGAGATTAAAAATTACATTTAAAAATAGGCTAGTTTGTATGTTATTTTTAGTTTTAATTTCTTATTTCAAGAGCTTTAAAAACGAGGGAAACGACCTTATGCATTTTTTAATTGATGGAACACGCTGCATCAACGACGAATGTGTCCTTTGAATATAATGTGCTGCCTGCATAATAAGGTATTTCCTTTGTAAGTGAAATTGAATACAATAATTGCTCGAAAATATATAGGTAATAGTTGTTCGTCGCGGTAATGAAGCGTCAAAATCCTTAAAACTTCTTAGTCCTCAGGGACAGGTCCAGGTCCGATTTTGATAATTTATTTAAAATGTATATTTTTATATATTATTTGAAGCCAGAAACATTTGCGTAAATAAATGTGCGGAATTAAATATTTATATTGTTTAAATAATGTAAATATAATTTATGCAGAAATTTAATTTTTTATGAAATTTATCTCAGTTTTTCACATTGAAACTATATACCATAAAAAATATTAAATTGAAATTTATGGAAAAATTTAAATGGAAAAATAAAAATGGATTTTTATAGCATAAAAATACGGTATTATATTAAGAGTAGCAAAATATATATGCGCTATGTATAATTATATATTACACGTGCATGTCTTTTGTTTATGAATTGGCTCCTATCCTCTTTCTCGTTTTGATAAGGCTGGAATGAGAATATCAAAGAAATCATCGATCAATGATATTTTTGAACAAGTTTTACTACATAATTCATGGAGGTATGCGTTGCTTTACAGATTAAAAATGGAACATAATCAAACATTTTCCCATCTTTGTAAACAATACATCAAATATCAGCGTACTAGTGTTAAATGGCACTAATGTTAAAATTGTATTTGATGGGTACAGTAATGATGGAACTAAAGAAATCGTTAATATATTGGTGATACTTTCATTAATTATTTATTTAAGAGCCACGCATAGCAAGAATATAAGCCATCTGCAGGGGTATGTTTTATGTTTTATGTTTTACGTTTTATGGCGTTATTTATTAACATTTTGATTTGAGCTCCGCACAGAATATATACCTATTATTAAACCCTATGTATTTTCCCTATTTCATTGATTTTGAAAAAAATAAATCGCAAATACAGCGTTTATCTACTGAGAATATCACCATATTTTGTATCATAACTCAGTAAATAATAAGTAATTTGACAATTCATTGGAATATAGAAATTTTCACGCTTCTTTTCATTTCTTTTCTTAAAAAAAAAAGAAATTTAAAATCGGTAAAAAATAGTTGTGGTAATAAGTTAAATTGTAGACCATTGCAAGCGCATTTTGCGACCCTCTTTGTGGCCTCCCTGCCGGAAAGAATGATGAACGTACAGAAACTTGTAAGGACCGATTCAGTATTATTTGCTCAGAGCACATTTAAAAACTTTCTGGGAAATAATTATAGTTATTTGCACGAAATTAATTTTGGTATTACGTAGATGGGGTATTATATTGCAGACATCATTACGGAATACAAGAAGCAAGATTTATTAAATCACAGGCATCTATCTGCATCTATACATTACTTCAAAAATTAAAGTCACAATTACATGAAGTAAAAAAAATCTAAAAATAATGCACGTCAATTTGTAACAAAAACACAAAGTGATGCCTCACAGTTAGTCCAGTCAAAATATCACATAAAAATGGAAATCTACATGAAATTATACAATTTGGGGGCTATTATTATTTATTAAAGATTAAAGGAAAGTATTTTGAGCATAATTCCAGATTTGAGCGGTTCCACTAGTGTCGGTGGCGCCCATGACGTAAGAAACGCGTTTAATTTCGAGAACGGTGCATTTTACACAAAAAACTATGGAGACCTTTTCTTTTGTGAATTAAGACTTAACTTTTTCATTCAAAACTTTTTTTCTAGAATACATTTTTTCCGAGTTATTTTGTAAAATCTATCCTATCAATAATGGTCATACTCTCCTACCTTACGTGGGACAGACGGAACAATTTCGAGTTTCAGTTTCTTAATTTTGTTATACCAACGATGTGTTTCTGTTTTAACTACATGAAAGGAATGCCAAAGTTTATATTATTTTCCTATATTTTTATATTTCTTTTTACTTTTAAATAAAGAAGGTATTTTATGTTTTGTGCCAAAACGCGTGCCATCTCTCCTCGCTTTACCCTCAATGAAGGAGAGCTTTATAACGCAGATTTTCACTGCATTCTTATACTATATTGTGCCCGAGCGGTGAAAAGCTTAAATTAATTAAGATATAAACGTTGTATAACACTAGTGTCGAAATATAAAAGCGTCCATTACCTACAACAGAAGATGCAGCGAGACAACAGCACATCAAAAGAGTTTAACTTTCAGTTCAACAATAGAAAAATACTTCTTAAAACATCTCCCGAACATTGGGGTTGGCAGAAAGAAAATTATTTAACACCAATAAAAATGACACAACCAGTAGCAACAAATAACATCTTAAAAATTATATTTTGAAACTGGATGTGGTGCAGCTTGTGGGTGCGTGAAAAGGTGTCTGCATTGCTCACCTGAAAGCATTAATTACAGTGGAACGGATTACGATAACGTGCCACAACCTGAATAGGATGGATAGAATAGGTTGGAAGTCCCCAACGCTCCATATGAGAACGAAAATTAAATACTATTGTGTTTTGTATCAATGATTAAATTATTCATATATGTATAAAAAAATGTTCTTAAATATATAAATTATATATATTTATATTTTATTTAAATGTAAAATAAATAAAATATCAATTATAATTGTTTCTACTTTTTTCTGACAATTTTCATATAATTTGAAGCTTTTATTAAGCATAATATTGTTTAAGCAATATCAATATTTACTTCCACACATTGAAATGTATCTGATTTCAAATAATAACAAACCTTTAAAAAATCATCCAAATCGTACCAGTCCCTGATGACGAAGAAGTAAAAACCCTCATTGACTCGACTAGGAAAAGGAAAATATGCGCGATTATTTTAAGAAATGCCGTCACACACACATACACGTTACAAATTGAGCAATATGCCTTGTAGGTTGACATTGACATTAAATTATTTACCTACAGGTATCTCCCACACTCCTAAACTCGCCGTTGCTAGTCGATCCATATTACTTTGATAATGTATAACAGTTTCAGAGCCATTGCACAACATATGATTAGCGTAAAATTATCGTTGCTAACATGCGTATGCGAGTAAGATAGACAGACCTAGTTAGGTACATGCCAGGACATAATAGCTGTGATGTCATTGCGTGAATTATATCGTGCATGTCTATATTATCTGAAGCTAGGAATTTGGAAATTTTAGACTATGCTGGTAGTTCACGTGCAGACATTTCCTAAAATTACTTAAAAAAAAGCTCCAACTTGGCAACAAAATAATTTTGTCCTGTAATTCTTTCAGTCATTACATATGTACGTACGTAGTGGCGAGCAGTTTAAAGTAAACGATTTTATTTACTTCGGGTAATTGTAGCTCTAAATTTTCGAAGTAATGTGTAGATAGATGCCTGTGAATTTATTAATTTGATATGTCAAAAGTGCCTTCCTGTTAAATTTATTTCTATCTCATAATTTTAAACCATGGTGAAGCTTATATATGCGAAAAAGACACGCATTTTATGCACAAGATGCTCAAGACACGTAAATTATTTTAATGCTGGGTGGTCTTTAAGTGCTATTGCCACCCTTTTCCGCAGGATCTTAAAATAATGTTACTTATAGTCTGAGACTTAATAAGTATACCTACTCTCGCTACTTATATACTATAAGTAAGATTATGTTTTTTTTCTTTCGATCTTTAAAGCGTCTGGCGGTAATTACCGCCGACAGAAACAGTCTGGCAAAAATTGCGACTCAAAGATCTTAAAGTAGTGATTCCAAGCTTTTAAAAGCCGTTTAATCTTTTTTCTACGACAATTCTTGCCCGAGATATGATGATTTGATTTAAGAATAAAGTTAAATTTTGAGGCTTAAGTTCTGAGGGTTTTGAGGGTTAGGAAATGAGCGCGCCTGACGAGCATCTCACGAGTCTGACGCAAGGCATTGATAGTCTTCCATTATTGCCTGATTATATTTGTTTTATTATATTGCCCGATAACGCAAACTGTCATCGGATTGAGTTTTCAGGACTACCAAAATGAGGGCCGTTATTTTATAAATATTCTTAAATTTTTTACCGTCGGCGAGACATATTTTCCATTCTTATAGGTCAGACAGGCTGTCTATATCTGTATCTCTGATTTGATCGGAGTGTAGATCAGATCCGATAGGCCCCATTGGGTCCCTTGTGCTTCCTCCGTGAGTGAGATGTCTCCCTAGGCCCTAGGCCATCGACCAGCCTAGTGTTGTAAAAAAGGTGATGATGTTGCCTAGGGGCATCTCCCTCAAATTAGCCATAGATGGCCAACGTTCCCCCAATATGGATCTCTGGTCAATGACGCGGCGGGATATTCACAAGTTTGTCAGCTTCTTTATTATAGTTGCATTGTCAGTGTCCTTTGACCCAACATAGGCAGATGTTATTCATCTGACAGGCTCTCACAAGTGCTGAGTGACATTCCCATGTTGACCCTTTGGTTATTTTGTAGTTTCTCAGGGCTAGTAGTGATTTTCTACTATCTGTGCAGATTCTGATTGTCTTGTCCGTTATTTCTCTACGAGCAATCTCTTGTGCGAATATGGTTATACCTGCGAGTTATGTTTGTGCTACACTGGGAGTTTGATCCATAGTCCAGTTGCATCGGAGTCGCAGATTTCTGGAATATATACCACAGCCTGCTCCTTCGTTCTTCTTTGATCCGATTTTTGATCCGATCTCCTTTGATTTATGTCGTGAAGACATAGTTTACACCATCAACGCCGGTCTCATCTTCACCAGTAGTTTGTATGGTGTAAGGTTTATCAACGACAAGCCGAAGGAATACCATCTCAGACTGTCGATCAGACTTAATTTTAGTATACGACCTATTACTAAAACAATTTTCATTAGTGGAAAAAAAGTGAATCGCAATTGTATTTTCAGAGGCATTTTCTGTCTCAACCCATCGGAAAACCCCTCCTGTTAAATATACAAATTGTTGCTGAGAATCACTAACTGAACAATACTGTCGATGTCACTTGCTCCCATACTATTACAGTACACCTTGTATAGTTAGAAACCGGAAATTATTACATATCATTTAACTGACATATATTTCCTCGTATTTAAGACCATAAGAATTCATTAAATAAAAGAATATATGGGATAATTATTATCAATGCTTTTAGCTTTACTTCCTTGGAAAATTGATTCTATATTAACGAGTTGCGGTAGCATGAAATACTAATGTTTTTCGAGATTATCTGCGGGATACTTATGTAAGTATATGAATAGTTGAAGATACCTTGCTAAAATATTCACCCACCCCTGATTTCAATTAGTTTATCTAACCATCCAACAATTCATCCATCAAGTTATTAGTAGTAGTAGGATGTTGCAATAAAAATATGTGTTTGTAAAACATTGGCTTGCTCTATGTTCCAAATGTATTCAAGACAAGTTATATTGTTATACTTAAACTTACAACACTTAACAACAACTTACCTACCTATACGCCTCACACACAACACCGTTATTTATATTGCATTTTGCAGCGACGATATGAATAGGAAAATCGGTTTCGTTCCGTAACTTTCTGTTTAATTTGAGGTATTTTAACTAGTTCGTGCTCCTACAGTTTCTCTTGGTGTTGCAATCGGTGAGATTTCTTATTTATAGCTCGATTTAAAAGTATCATAATTTAATTAAAACCGCAAAATTATTCTACGGACAACTAGATTGATTAAGTGGCCAATTCTCGTAAAGGTTTTAAGAGTCGTATCATACCTGTTCCTGTATCATACCTTTTGGGTATTTTCACCGAGAGATAGAGTGAGGGGGAATGTAGTTAGTGTTGAATTATTCGCATTTACAAAAAAATCATTAGATTATTAATCGTTATTGTCTTTTGCTCTTTATTAGAAAAGTAACGGTTTAATGAAAAAATGGTAAATTGGGTGTATAAAAAACATATTTTTTTTTTTATACATGTCACTATCATGTTACATACTTTTATTTATACATACATGTTACATATTTTTATTTGTATTATTGTTTATCTACACAGTTAAATCCCGCGACAAGCTTTTATATCATATAAATTGTGTAATGTAAATTGATAGATTTAATTTAATTTAAATTTATTTTCTTCTTTTTAGAGCATTTAAATAAAAGCTGTTTTTACAAATGTTTTTGTACTATTAATTTATTTTTAATTTTTATATTATTGCTGGACATGTTTCTAAGTATTGCTTAATACCCAAAAAAAAATTCGGCTCAGCATTTTCAAAGAAATTTTGTCTACTTTTTTTCTATAAAGCAGTGCCTACATCTCTGACCCAAAAAAAGTTATAGCCAAAAAATTAAAAAAAATAAAAACCGAAATTTTGGCTTTTTTTACTTTTTATTTCAACATTTTCGACATAAAATTTTTTTAATTTTTTTTAAATTAGCTGTTTCAATGGGAAATTCATTTCTCTACAAAAAGTTTCATACCAAGTACATAAATATATCGAACTTTTGTTTCGTTTGCGAGATATAAATATTGAAAAAACTGAAAATGGCGCATTTTCACCCATATATCTAATTTAATAGCACTCCGCGGTTTTTCCTTCTTAAATAACCCATTAACTGATTCCTGCAATCAAAAACCGTGAACGTATTAGTTCTTTTCGATATGACATAATCAATAGCCTATAGTGTTAGCGGCTGTGTTGTGTTTTACTAGAAAATATATTTGCTTAGACTTATTTTAATCTAGAGAATGCTATTTTATTTACTTCGATAGTTTTAATAAGTCTACCAATCATGCAGAAATATAGCGCTATTTTATTCAACTCAAGGGGCAAGAGTAAACGGAAGAGCTAGCTAATAACTATGTTGCTTTTGTGCAATAAATCATGAAATCGATCAGTAATAGGTTTACCGTTATACTATTACAATTAATTATAGGTTAATTAATAAGCCTATGATTGAGCTCGACCATTATCCATCTATAAATCTATCGTGATCATTAAATTTATGTCTTGCATCTTCTGTATATTAATATACGTATATTATATAATAATCGCATAATATATAAGCTTATGCATACATGATATATACATACATTATTCTATCGTCAAGTCTCTGCAAATTCTGAAAGAACTGCAGTTCCTGATTGAACATTGTCATATTCCTGAAACTCTTCTGATACTAAAAAATGCGATTTTCCCATCACGATGTATTTTTCGAACCAAAATGTCTGATGATGCAGTGCATTTCGGTAGATTTCATGCAGATTAAATTTATCAAAATGATCAAGATTTTTTTTCCGGAAAATATAGATACATTTCCGATCGGATAAACAAATATTAGGTCCTAGAAAAGGATGATAATTTATTAATTTCAATGATAGCATTTTGTAGGTGTTTTTGTCCACTTTTAATTTTGTATAGTGATCGCCTTCAAATAAACATAGTTTTCGAGATAAAAGCGAAAAAGTGAGAACGTTTTCAGGAAAAAATGCGTTTCCTTTGCGAAACCTTAGGAGGTATGGCAGCAAACTTGAAATTGGGATTCAGCAGCTCAAAAAAATGAGCCTCTGAGAAAAAACGTCCTCAATTTTGTTTCGAAAACGTCAGGTTTGAACACCGATTGACTCATTTGTAAACCTTTTATTTTAAGTGACCCCACAATGAAAAAGGTCTTAGGGTGTTAGATCGGGCGAAGTAGCAGGTCATTCTGGACCATATCGCCTTATACACTTAGATATTAATTTTCAACATACCCCGTCTATCTGGTTTCTCTGCAACTCAACAATTCTTTTAATCCTCTCCCCTCTTATTTCTATCTGCAATCTGCTTCTAAATTTCTATCTGCAATCTCCATTTCTTATTTTCTCCCTGGCATCCGCTTTCCTTTTTGAATTATTATTTTCTTGCTTGGTTTCCTTTTTGTTTTTCTGATCTCTTGATTTCTTTTTATAAGAAAGTCTATGCCATATACCATTCTCTATCTATACTATATGTCTATGCCATGCACTATCTCACTCTAGTTATCGAGTTTATTTATGCTTAGCATCTTTACACATTCACTCTGTCTACTATACCTACATTTTACATTCCTAATTCTTATTTAATATATAGGTACTATCATTTTATTTTCTGTGTGATATATTTTAATTCATATATATATATTTTTGCATTCGTAAGCATTTCCAATAATATATTATTTGATACCTACTAAATTATCTTCCACAATACTTACACTTACTTACTTACACAATACAACGAAATCTCTACGCTAAGTGATTTATACTCTGAGTGATATTATAACTCAATTATAGTTCATATATATATATATATATATATATATATATATATATATATATATATATATATATATATATATATATATATATATATATATATATATATATATATATATATATATATATATATATATATATATATATATATATATATATATATATATATATATATATATATATATATATATATATATATATATATATATATATATATATATATATATATATATATATAATATACATATATATATATATATATACATATATATATATATATATATATATATATATATATACATATATATATATATATATATATATATATATATATATATATATATATATATATATATATATATATATATATATATATATATATATATATATATATATATATATATATATATATATATATATATATATATATATATATATATATATATATATATATATATATATATATATATATATATATATATATATATATATATATATATATATATATATATATATATACATATATATATATATATATATATATATATATATATATATAATATAACATATATATATATATATATATATATATATATATATATATATATATATATATATATATATATATATATATATATATATATATATATATATATATATATATATATATATATATATATATATATATATATATATATATATATATATTATATATATATATATATATATATATATATATATATATATATATATATATATATATATATATATATATATATATATATATATATATATATATATATATATATATATATATATATATATATATATATATATATATATATATATATATATATATATATATATATATATATATATATATATATAATATATATATATATATATATATATATATATATATATATATATATATATATATATATATATATATATATATATATATATATATATATACGGCGTACAATATGTATGTATAGTTCAACGACCGGCAACCCTGACCTACACAATGTTTTTCATTGGCGTAGACATTTTTTTTTCTTAGGGGGGTGAAAGTAGAAGGTGATCTAGGATGGTAAGTACCTACATAAAAATAAAGTCATTGAACAATAGGTACCTACTTACAAGGGGTTAAACTACTTACAGGGGGTTAAAGTAGTAGGTTTTTATATGTAGATTTTCAACACTACAGCTGATATTGAATGCAAGTTTCCACACCACTCATGAAGTATTGCTTTCAGCGCGTTACCATTTTTCAGTGGGTGGTTCGCCAGTAGCCATATTTCCCACAAGAAACAAAAATAATATGTACAAAACATTATCCATAACCACGACACTTCCTGATTCCAAATGCTTAAGTACGCCGGCAAACCATTTCTCATATACTTCGGAATTCATTTCCTCGTGGTAGTCTCCGGTCTTCTTAGATTGAAATATCAGTTCTCCATTACGCAAAAATCCTCTATCACTTCCAATATGCGTTATGATTAAACGACGACCTTTTCCAGACGGCATTTTTAAACCAGTTGTCCAGCCTTCAATCGCAGCTTGCCGTGCATTTTTCACTTTTCCATCCTGCCAGACCCTCTTCATAGTATGTCCTTCGTTGACCCACGTTTCGTCAGTGTAAAAAATTTTCCGCCCCTCGTTTCGAAACTTTTTTATTTTTCGAAGATAATCCATCCGCCAAGCAACTATTTCATATCTTTCTATGAGAATACTTTTTCTGTCTACTTTTCCATACTTAAAATTCATGTCTTTCAAAATTTTTGCCAGACTACTCCTGCACATTTTAGGTATAATATCATTTTCACTTATACCTTGCAGCACCTTATCTAAAGTGGGCAATTCGTTATTTCTAAAGAAACCGTGGACCGTTCTACGTATCGCATTTTTTGCATCATCGTCCACTACAATCTTATTTCGACCGCTTTTTGGTTTCGGTGGCTGTACACTTCCATGTATCTTTTCTTCTCTTAAAAGTGTGTATATGCTTGCCTTTGATGCTTCTGTATAATCCGAACACATATCCACCAATTCATCCTTGTCGCGATGAGGGTGATCTCTCTGTATGCAGTAAAATACTCGTAAAATTATTCTTTTCTCACCTACCGATCGGTACTGCCTACGTTTTGGAATATTTTCCATCCTTCGCCTATATTATATTGTATCACAAATCACATTAAAACAGCACTATATATATATACACGCGAATATCTTAACCAACGCACTACACTATCGCGAATGACCGTTACAATTTACGTGCGTATAACCCATGGATCCTATGTAAGAGAGGGGACATTTGCTACTCCGTTCACTAAACACAGACGGCGCGTCATTTCGATGTATACCTACATAGGTAGGTATATAAATAATATATTAGCAATACCCGCAAACCCGCCACTGTAAGAGATCCGAACGTTCCGAGAGTCCATAGGGACTGTCAAACTAACACAGACGGCGCGTCATTCCAATAAGTTAAAAAGAGATATACCGCTTGAATATTCGTTATTGGAGAGGTCGTGGATCGGCGTTGCCGCTTTTAACTATAAAAATAAATGTTTACCTGATTGTCATATTTAAAGTAGACGTACGTAAGTAGTAGAATAATTACATGTGGCAACTGTGCGGTATCTTATATGGGGTCAGTTAACTATAAGTACATATTGAATGAAGTATATATATATATATATATATATATATATATATATATATATATATATATATATATATATATATATATATATATATATATATATATATATATATATATATATACAATTAAAAAAAATAAATGAAAAATTATGTACCAAAATGTGGTACCAAATATTTTCTTTTCTGTTTCTTTGATTTATTTCTTAGTTATAAACACATTGTTTTAATATGCCTAATATTGATTTGCATGTGATTATGGTATATGTATTAGATTTTAGAATTAAGTGTTCGATATGAATCAACCACGATTAATGTTATATTTACACACATTTATATAATCGTGATAATTATAATATTTTATATACTACCTACCTACTGATATTAATTTAATGTCTTGGCACACGGCTGTTAGTTTATAACACTCTTTCCCAATGACGAGGTCACCTAGGAATGAAAATGAAACAAGCACATCGTAAAGTACAAAAAATCTAGCTTATAATATATACTTCCTAATACTTTTCACCGAATGATAGGAATATAAACTGACTTGGGAAGCCGATAAACTGACCTGATTTTATGACGCTAAGTATTATTTGTAACATAAACTACGGTTGAGGGGGCGGGGAGTTGCGCTAATGAAGCATGGTCCATAAATAGAAAGATAGTTGTATTTTTTACACTTTTATTATTACTTATTAATAGTTTTATTATTACAAGATTTTCGAATTACATAATTGATTAATGTTTCGTGTATAAATAACCTAGGTAATTTTTTTCTTCTAATTTTCTAACGTATAAAATACATTTTCTACTCATAAAATATAAAATTGGTCATCATTGGAAATAATTACACAAAATAGTACTTTTCCCAACTGGTTACATAAATAGCTATTATTTTCCTGAAGATAATAAATAGTTCAGTTTCTTTAATGGTACTTTAATTAACCTAATTACTTAATTAACCAAACGTCCGAGGTGCGCAACCTGCAATACTGCTGACGTCATAGTAGAGAAAATGAAGTACTCACAAACGCCGCTAGATGTCTAAGGCTTAACTTAACTCCCCAGTTCTACTAAATACCTATCTTGTGCTTGTGTAATTTGTGTCCGTTCCAAAAAAAATCAAAATTCTTCCAGTGTAATCATAAATAGATATACACGTATTTTTCTTTGGTCTGTCAATAATAAAATTGCAGTTTGACAAGGAAAATACATGCGAACTTGGAATTAATGATTAGTTTCAGCTGCAGCTTTTCTTTTACAAACCTCAAACAAATCCAATTGGTGGTTTATCATGCTGTTACGGCAGATAGTGCAGTTTTAATCATAGCAAAATGACATTAATTTAAATTTTCTTTACAAAATTAAGGTCATTACACAGTATATCAAAATATAAGTCAATAGTCACATACAACATAAATTGTAAATAAATAAAGCACATAAACATAAATAATTTACATTTACACATAATAAATATGAATCCATTAAAAAAATTCTATCAATATATCTTTAAAAAAAAACTTATTGTCTAGAATTGTTCTCCATGTTCAAGGGTTACATACCCTTGAATATAAAGAATATCTTGAATATCTCGTGTTGAATATAAAGGCATGTTAAAAGTACGAAATTCAGTAACTGGTCGAGCACGAAAATTCATTAACGAAAAACGTCATTTTGAACATATTTTGAAATAAAATTTATTAAAAATAAAAAATATTAGTAACTAGTTATTTGTTAATTTAAGTCGGTGGCAATAAAAAACTAAGTAAAATCGCTGGCACTTATAATTTCTATGAATTTAACCAATAATATTCATATTAGATTATGGTATCGTTTAAAAGCCTATTAAATAGGCTTTGAAATTGTTCATTCACCTACAGGGTGTTCCATTTGAAAAAAGAAGTAGTTTTAGACATTTAAAATGGTAACATCGGGTGGTTGATTCTGAACACCTATTATTGTTGATTCTAACTATTATATTATATTTTAAACTATTGCGAATACTACACAAATTTTCGTACATACCTTAGATACTTGCATACTGAACTTTTTTTATGATGCTCTAGCAATACAATTTGTATGATTCTTTTTAGTATAGATGATTCTTCACTGATTTTCCAACTTGGCAACGTCGCATCTGACGCATAAAAACCAAATATCCTTGTGAAGCCCTTATAGGGCAGATTCTAAAAATGAAAAAATATAAGGGATGTTCCATTTAAAAATTACCCGAAAACGTGACCTCCGACATGCTTATGGTAGATCCTGTATACTTAAAAACAATTTTAAAGGGTGGCTCATTATAACAAAACTACTTCGCAGAATATTTTCCCATATATATATATATATATATATATATATATATATATATATATATATATATATATATATATATATATATATATATATATATATATATATATATATATATATATATATATATATATATATATATATATATATGCTCCCATATCTGCAGTATCGCTTGTTCAGTGTATTTACTTTTTTTTTTAGTTAGTTATAATAATGCATATCGTTTTAGCTGTAGCATGTTCCGCTATGGCTATGCCACTGCACAAACATTTTTATTATTTCAAAGCCCATTTTCAGTGGTTTTATTTATGTAAAAGTTGTGTAATTGGTATTTAATCGTGCTTATTAACGCAAATTATATAAGGTATGCAAATTTTGCGGACACGCTGTCTTACTTCGCTCGATGTTAATTAATTAGTATAGATTTTATGGAGCGATACACGTATGGGCTAAAATCTCATTAATTTGGTATTATCGCCTCATAGATTGAACCCCATCGAATATCCTGTTTTGTTTTATACTAACGCGAAATCTTGGCATTCCAACAGGTGTTCGCTAGGTCTTAATAAGTAAGCCGCATTTCTTAAATTATGATTCACATTCTATTGGAATCGCTCCAGATCTTAATATAGCGAATCAAGTAAAAAGCTGCTCTCGGTTCACATGTGCGAAATACAGCTGATTCTATTATGTGCGAACTCTTGCTACAGCCTGTTAATATCATTGTGAGCGATTTGCTTGATTTCGAGGTATGTTATTTACGACATCCTAGTTCTAGGGCAGGTCATTGTTTCCTATTTTAACGGGATCAGTTCAAAAACTGCAGCTAATTAACAACCATGTGTAGTTTAATGATAGCTGGTATTGGATGTTTGTTGTTTTGCATTATATGCGCTCGTAATTCAGTGGTTACGATATATATTTCAACTAAAGCCCATTCATAAATACGAGATATTGGCCAGGGTCATTCCGGGTTGGAGCTCAACAAATTAGTGGCAATCTAAAATCTGGTATAGTGCTTTGTTCTCAAATACTAAATATACCATAAAACCCCATCGGCGAAACGCTGAGCCTTCACCCACCAATATCAACTCCCAGATGGGGTAGAATTTATTTTCTATAACTCCAAAACGAAGCATTGTATAAAAAAATGCCAAGAGGGAAGAGTTGAAGAGCTGAAGGTTTCCTATCAAACGAGTCTACTTTGATTAATTTTTTGTGCTAGTAGTGGCGGAGCTATGAATTTTTCAATTTAGTGTATTTTTCTGAATATTCCGAATATGTTATGTGCTAAATAATGGGTTTTTGCTTTGTTCTCAAGTGCTGAATTCCCTAAAACCCCATTGTGGAAACGCTGAGCCCGCCCGTCCAAAGCAACCCCCAGAAGGTGTAGAATTCCCGCTTTTTTGTTTTTTTCTCGTTAACACCAAAACGAAGCATTGTAGGAAAAAACACCAAAAGGGAAGAATTGAAGAGCTGAAGATTTCCAAACGAGTCTACTTTTTTTGAGTTAGCAGTGACGGAGCTATGGAGTTTTGAATTCTGGGAATTTTTCTGAATATGTTTGTACCTATGCTATACCTATGCAGAACGTCAAACCGTCTTTATTGTCCCATTTCTTCTATTCCTCACATCTGTTTAAGTATTTTGGTGTGTCTTTGGCCTACATAGTTTCGGGAAAAAATATATCTAATCAATATAATTTTAATCTAGCTAAAACTTTCGCACTGTTGCGGCATTCATGTCGCAATTGTTATTGTTTCATACTATTTGCCAAGCACAAGGCCGGCCACCTCAGCACGCAACTTACTACTTAGAATATCTGGCATTTATTTACCTATGCTCTATGACATATCCGGCTGGACGAATGGAGAAAATTGATTGGCCTCTATTATCAGCAAGCTAATGTTGATAATGTATGGATGTTGGCAAATAATAGTAACATCTTACCCTTTGATAATTCTGTAGCAGTTACTGGTTTAATTATCCCATGGCGATTTGGTGAGCTTTGTAAATGGATGTAATAAAGCCGCGTGAATTCCATGCACCCGAAGAAGCCTGTGATGTTTACCTGGTAGAGTGGAGATATCTTCTCTCTCAGGTCGTCCTTGCCGCTAGCTTTGGACTCCATCGACGACGACCACCCACTTCTAGCGGCATCAACATTACTTCAGATCATTACCACCAGTGAGTGCCATCTTCTCTATCTCGGCAGTGGTGATCATTTCGCTGTCTACAAAGCCTTGTATTTACTTTCGTTTCGTTACCTCTGTTATACCACGGATCACCATATGAATTTAACGTGACATTTTATTCATCCTGATAACCTCAACCAGCACTATTTTAAATAATTATTGCGGGAATAACCACGTAGGTGTATGTTTATGTTTTATGTAATTGTGATTGTGCTCAAGTTGACAGCAATATTATGCTTTAATTCGGCATGAGCGCTATTATATGTCTAGTAATATTTTCCTTGATTTCACGCCATCGATATCTTTAATAAAATATTAACTTTACATCGCATCATTGATGCTTGTGTTTGACGTAGGTAATTGATTATTTCCATCGAACTTACCATTAAGTGTGATAATTATACAAATATGATCATAATACATTGTATGATCATATATGTAGATTCTGTTTCTAGTCATATCAACGAGAACCGATTGTTAAATAATAATTATATAAATATACGATGCATAACAAAGGACGATATTTCAAAAAGCAGAAAGAAGCTGAATAATTAAATGACAGCAGGCGTCGTTATTGACCCCACTTTTGGAATCAAAGACTGCGCTACAGTATTTATTCAACCCTTGCTGACTTTAATCTCACTCTTTAGTTCCTTTGTTTAATCTCGCTAAGCACTTCAAAATATCCAAATCAAGAAATTGTCCCATACTTAAATCTGGTGACCCTTCTCATATAAATAATTATAGAGCAATAGCAATCCTTTGTAATTTTCATGGAGAAACAAACGGTTTACACTTACCTACCAACTCAATATGTATCACATTTAACATTTAAATTCACAAGGTCAAATTGATGAAAGATTTCGACCAAATATATCACTATTGCTGTATTATCTAAACTAAAAGAAATTGTTTTTTCTGATTTATTGATTTTTCTATTCCAGTCATATTTACTTCGTAGACAGCAATTTGATGAGTATGGAGGCTTTAGTACAAAATTACACATTGCAAAATCTGTAGTTTCACAAGGGTCAAATCTGGGACCGCTTTTATTTTTATTAGTAGCCTTACAACAGTTATCAATTCTTCTCATTTATTACTTGCAGATTACCTATTTTTTTATGGAAATGGACTCCACACAAGGCTGCATCTCCTTGCGTGGTGTTCCTCCTTGGTGTGCAGGTTTTTTTTTAATTAAATATTTCTAAATGTAGGGTTATGTTTTATAGTAGAACAGAAAATCCATTTATTTTTGATTATCACATAGACAATAACTTGTTTGATCGTTGTGTATCTTATAAAGATCTAGAGGAATTATATTTGGCACAAAACTCAGTTTCACTAGTAATATTAATTATATGGTCAGATCATCATGTAAAGTATTATATCTCCTAGTCAGAAATTACGGTGGGTTTGTAAATATGGATACAATAAAACCGTTATATGTATCATTTAATAACAAGTAAATTGGAATGGTTTAATAATATGGTTTTTCCCTATATCAAAACTCAATAACACTTATTGGGTCGCTACATGGGAATATGTAAATCACAATATGTACAATAAATATGTGAATAAAGTGTGGTATCATATTTATCAGCTATTATTCAATACTATTGTATAATGGTTCCATTATACAAACACATTTCAAATATATTATTGAGTTATTATCAAATGGTCGTTTACAAAATATATTTTATTATGAGGAATATTATGAAATATGTAATATAATAAATCATCAAGTTATAGTATCCACCAGAAATAATTCATATTCGAAAAAAAACTATTCGTATAAAAATATACTGCCAGTACTAATTCCAAATAGCAGCCCTTGTTTTCGCATTTCAAAAAACTGTTTTTTAACGTAACTTAAAAAATACTTTACTCATTTTTCTTTGAGAAATAATAACAATTAATAAAAATTACATACAAATTTTAATAATTTATATAGGTAGCATCTTCAATTGAAACTTTCATCTGAACAAAACATCTGTATCATAATCCGATTCTAACCAGATTAATAATAAATCTTTCACCAGCATTGATAAGAATTTGTCCTATATCATTTTCTATATTCTTCTACATATTTACTTACTTTTATAATTGCCTTCGACCAGTCTTCTTGTGTAATATTTAAAAGTTCTTCTTTAATATCTATGTTCCACGACTTTTTTTTTATCGAATATTGGAAACGTTGAAATTCTTGAATCACCTGTGTTTTAGAGGACATATTGGGGATTATGGGATCTTGCCTTGAATGGTTGCATTATCTAATACAATGACACTTTCAGGAATTGTGTGTGGAACTTTTTTCAAACCACTGCTCAAAATATTTGAGTCCATATTTTTGTGGTAATCCACATTACATTCTTCCAGCTTCTTACCACACAATTTAGGGTCATTTTGAACCATCCAACCATTCGTAGATCCACAATGCAAAGTGACCATACGGAATTCTCTGCTTACTGATGGTACATCTTTTAGCTGACATATGCTAGACTCATCAGTCCAACCTTTTTTCGCAGTATCGTGGGTGTCATACCAGGTTTCGTCCAAATAATAAATTTGTTTTCCTGTAT
The DNA here is from genome assembly GCA_964058915.1 of Tetropium fuscum. Taxonomy (NCBI): domain Eukaryota; kingdom Metazoa; phylum Arthropoda; class Insecta; order Coleoptera; family Cerambycidae; genus Tetropium; species Tetropium fuscum. Next base: position 1,226,040 of record CAXKVY010000133.1, read on the forward strand.
CTCTGAATTCTTTAATTTTCTCTAAATATTATATACGCCAATTTACGATTCTTTGACTTTCCATTACGACAGCACGCTTATGAACATTTTTAAATTTGAAACTCACTTTTTTAAGCCTCTGTCGTAAAGTGCCTTCGGAACAAGGTGTTTGAAGGTTCTTTAAAATTATTTCTGTGGTGGGAACTTCATTGTTTTTCGTAAATTAAATTTCTTAAAAGTTTGCTTGTGGCCAAGTCCAAATCTGGATATTCCTGCATCAGATCTCCTTTTTCTTGTTTTGTTTCCTTTCTTTACAAGCTGACATGTAATAATGTAAGGAACCTCTGTTAGCTTTGACACTTTTCTCACGACTGTAAATTTTCTATCTCCTATGTGCACAGGTTGTTGTTTTAAGTTGTTATACACATTTAGACAAATTTGTTTTACTTGGTAGTCCAAAAATAAATGTTGCTTTTTTTGTGAAGGTCCTTCTTCTAAATCCTCCTAAATCTGAATCGTCGGATTCAACATTGGGTTCTACCAAATTCATAGCAGGTTAGTTTTCAATATCAGGATCCACAATAATCTTCTCCAATGTCCGCGAAACAGTAGAATTGTTCTCCCACGGTCGAAACATTGTTTACTATAAACTATTACAAGAGTCTGGTTAACTGAAACTGCGGGCAATACGAAGCACGAAATAGTTAATTTAGCGTGTGGTTGCTACTATACTCACACTCCTCACATAAAGCAAGCCCGACCTTGCCTCGGTTTTCACTTAGGACGAGGTAATAATCCGATGCTTTTACGAACTTTTCCTATAGAGTAGAGTCGGGGATTATGAAATATATCCGGTAATATGGAATACCACATTTTTGACAAAACTATTAGTGCCATCTATGCTCCGTTCCTATAATCTGAAGCCAATGAGTTGAAACGTCTTCCACAAGAGTGCGTAGTCTATGTTCAATAAGCGTTTGGTTGTTCTAACAGTTAATGTGATTTCGGTGCGCACGATATTTTTAGGTAAGTACATTAAAATATTATATCAAACATTTGTAAATGTGATCTTATTTAATATTATTGTTTAATTAAGTAGATGAATGATATATGAAAGCTTTAATGTAGGGATACCGGTCATTTTAGATACCTTGTATTTATTTTTCGGCGTAACCTCAAAATTAATATAGGCGGCAATTATGGAATAGTATTCCATATTACCCGACTTAAAAATTAATATTTAAAAATTGGTTTCTCTTACAGACATGCCCCAAATGACGAAAAAACGAAACAAAATGCCACTACACCGCCACAACGTAAGAATGAGTGGAATGAGGAAGACATGAAAAACGCAGTGATAGCAGTTAGAAGCAAAAGAATGGGTTATTTGATGGCATGCAAAACATTTAATGTGCCTCGTGCCACTCTTTTCAGGCTCTGTAAGAAGGATGGTGATGCTGGTGAGGTATGCCAAACAAAACTAGGAAGGAAACCTATTTTGCCAGATCATCTGGAAAAGGAGTTAGTGAAGTATTGCCTGGTAATGGAGAAAACCTTTTATGGATTAACCAGACGGGATGTCTGTAATCTCGCATTCCAGTTAGCTAGGAGAAACAACATCCCAAATTGCTTCTCATTACTTAAAAAAACGGCTGGAAAGGATTGGTTAAAACGTTTTAGATTAAGGCACAAAGACGTGTTAAGCCTACGAAAACCAACGGGAACGTCGTTTTCACGAGCACTAGGCTTTACCAAAAAAAACGTTGACGAATTTTTTGATTTGTTAGAAAAAGAAATGGAAGAAAAAAACTTTTCAGCTAACCAAATATTTAACGTCGATGAGAGTGGTCTTAGCATAGTTCAATCAAAATGCCCTGAGGTTTTTTCTCAAAGAGGAAAGCGGCAAATAGGAGCGCTGACATCTGCAGAGCGTGGGTCTCTGGTCACTTGCGTTTTGTGTATGTGCCACAACGTAAGAAGTGGAATGAGGAAAACATGAAAAAAGCAGTGATAGCAGTTAGAAACAAAAGAATGGGTTATTTGATGGCATGCAAAACATTTAATTTGCCTCGTGCCACTCTTTTCAGGCTCTGTAAGAGGGATGGTGCTGCTGGTGAGGTATGCCAAACAAAACTAGGAAGGAAACCTATTTTGCCAGATCATCTGGAAAAGGAGTTAGTAAAGTATTGCCTGGTAATGGAGAAAACATTTTATGGATTAACCAGACGGGATGTCTGTAATCTCGCATTCCAGTTAGCTAGGAGAAACAACATCCCAAATTGCTTCTCATTACTTAAAAAAACGGCTGGAAAGGATTGGTTAAAACGTTTTAGATTAAGGCACAAAGACGTGTTAAGCCTACGAAAACCAACGGGAACGTCGTTTTCACGAGCACTAGGCTTTACCAAAAAAAACGTTGACGAATTTTTTGATTTGTTAGAAAAAGAAATGGAAGAAAAAAACTTTTCAGCTAACCAAATATTTAACGTCGATGAGAGTGGTCTTAGCATAGTTCCATCAAAATGCCCTGAGGTTTTTTCTCAAAGAGGAAAGCGGCAAATAGGAGCGCTGACATCCGCAGAGCGTGGGTCTCTGGTCACTTGCGTTTTGTGTATGTGCCACAACGTAAGAAGTGGAATGAGGAAAACATGAAAAAAGCAGTGATAGCAGTTAGAAACAAAAGAATGGGTTATTTGATGGCATGCAAAACATTTAATTTGCCTCGTGCCACTCTTTTCAGGCTCTGTAAGAGGGATGGTGCTGCTGGTGAGGTATGCCAAACAAAACTAGGAAGGAAACCTATTTTGCCAGATCATCTGGAAAAGGAGTTAGTAAAGTATTGCCTGGTAATGGAGAAAACATTTTATGGATTAACCAGACGGGATGTCTGTAATCTCGCATTCCAGTTAGCTAGGAGAAACAACATCCCAAATTGCTTCTCATTACTTAAAAAAACGGCTGGAAAGGATTGGTTAAAACGTTTTAGATTAAGGCACAAAGACGTGTTAAGCCTACGAAAACCAACGGGAACGTCGTTTTCACGAGCACTAGGCTTTACCAAAAAAACGTTGACGAATTTTTTGATTTGTTAGAAAAAGAAATGGAAGAAAAAAACTTTTCAGCTAACCAAATATTTAACATCGATGAGAGTGGTCTTAGCATAGTTCAATCAAAATGCCCTGAGGTTTTTTCTCAAAGAGGAAAGCGGCAAATAGGAGCGCTGACATCTGCAGAGCGTGGGTCTCTGGTCACTTGCGTTTTGTGTATGTGCCACAACGTAAGAAGTGGAATGAGGAAAACATGAAAAAAGCAGTGATAGCAGTTAGAAACAAAAGAATGGGTTATTTGATGGCATGCAAAACATTTAATTTGCCTCGTGCCACTCTTTTCAGGCTCTGTAAGAGGGATGGTGCTGCTGGTGAGGTATGCCAAACAAAACTAGGAAGGAAACCTATTTTGCCAGATCATCTGGAAAAGGAGTTAGTAAAGTATTGCCTGGTAATGGAGAAAACATTTTATGGATTAACCAGACGGGATGTCTGTAATCTCGCATTCCAGTTAGCTAGGAGAAACAACATCCCAAATTGCTTGTCATTACTTAAAAAAACGGCTGGAAAGGATTGGTTAAAACGTTTTAGATTAAGGCACAAAGACGTGTTAAGCCTACGAAAACCAACGGGAACGTCGTTTTCACGAGCACTAGGCTTTACCAAAAAAGACGTTGACGAATTTTTTGTTTTGTTAGAAAAAGAAATGGAAGAAAAAAACTTTTCAGCTAACCAAATATTTAACGTCGATGAGAGTGGTCTTAGCATAGTTCAATCAAAATGCCCTGAGGTTTTTTCTCAAAGAGGAAAGCGGCAAATAGGAGCGCTGACATCTGCAGAGCGTGGGTCTCTGGTCACTTGCGTTTTGTGTATGTGCCACAACGTAAGAAGTGGAATGAGGAAAACATGAAAAAAGCAGTGATAGCAGTTAGAAACAAAAGAATGGGTTATTTGATGGCATGCAAAACATTTAATTTGCCTCGTGCCACTCTTTTCAGGCTCTGTAAGAGGGATGGTGCTGCTGGTGAGGTATGCCAAACAAAACTAGGAAGGAAACCTATTTTGCCAGATCATCTGGAAAAGGAGTTAGTAAAGTATTGCCTGGTAATGGAGAAAACATTTTATGGATTAACCAGACGGGATGTCTGTAATCTCGCATTCCAGTTAGCTAGGAGAAACAACATCCCAAATTGCTTGTCACTACTTAAAAAAACGGCTGGAAAGGATTGGTTAAAACGTTTTAGATTAAGGCACAAAGACGTGTTAAGCCTACGAAAACCAACGGGAACGTCGTTTTCACGAGCACTAGGCTTTACCAAAAAAAACGTTGACGAATTTTTTGATTTGTTAGAAAAAGAAATGGAAGAAAAAAACTTTTCAGCTAACCAAATATTTAACGTCGATGAGAGTGGTCTTAGCATAGTTCAATCAAAATGCCCTGAGGTTTTTTCTCAAAGAGGAAAGCGGCAAATAGGAGCGCTGACATCTGCAAAGCGTGGGTCTCTGGTCACTTGCGTTTTGTGTATGAGCGCAAGTGGTAATTATGTGCCCCCTTTGCTTATATTCCCTCGTAAGAATTCCAGCGAATTGATAAAAAAGGGAGCTCCACCTGGATGTATTTTTGCCTTCCATCCATCGGGTTGGATTCAAACTGACATATTCACACAATGGTTCAATCATTTCGTAGATTATGTAAGACCAAGTGCTGAAGAAACTTAGATGTTATTGTGGCTGTTAGAAAAAATCACGTAACTTTATTGTGCTTACCGCCACACACAACGTACAAGATGCAGCCGCTCGTTTTTAAGGCAAAATAATCGTCCAATATCTCATTTTGACATGAGTGACCGGCTTGGTAAAGCTTATTTAAAGATCCAAACTGGCGAAAGGGCAGTCAATGGATTCCGACAAACGGGCCTCTTTTCAGTAAATAGAAATATTTTTAATGAAGAGGATTTTCTAGCAGAAGAACGCAAAAATGAGGAAGCGCTTATCGAACATGAAAATCAGTTAAACCCGCCACGTGACCAGGAAGATGCCGATGAAGGGGCAAATGGACAAACAGTTTTACCACAACACATTGCTCCTATTCCTATTCTTAAAAAACGAGAAGGCACAAGACTACAACCCCAAACAAAAATGAACTGGAAGAGTCAATTCTATCGAAAAATGAAAAAGATAAAGTTAAAAAAAGTTAGTTTCGACGGAAAGAAAATGCCAACTGGAGTTGTAAAAGCTGGAAGCAGTAAAAGGGATATTGACGCCAAAGCAACTTCAAGTTGTGTTAGGAAAAAAAATGAGAAAACAACTGGTGATAAAAGATGACACATCAGATGATTCAAATGGGAGTATCTCACTACTGGATGACCCACCCGACTAATGAGGAAGAATTCCCGAATATCGACAGTAACCCAAGAGATGATGCAGAATGTATTTTCTGTTCCGGGCGTTTTACAGCAGACTTAAGGAGATAAATGTGGATACAGTGCCTAGTATGCCAGCTTTGGGCACACGAATTGTGCGCCGATGCCGAACGCGACTGTTATATTTGCGATTTTTGTCGTTAGTAGATATATTTCATAGTGTTCCATATTACCTCATATAGGTATTTCATATTACCCGACCATTTTTTCGGCAAACAGAAATGTAGTTTTTTAAATAACACGAAACGTATTTTATTTTTGTTATTTTTTAAAGTTTTTTACCTTAATTTTGTCAAATAAACCTTTTGGCCATGCCATTAGCGTTTATTTTATTTACATTTTTTAAATACTTTTCGAAAAAATTCCATAAATAAAAGTGGTATTCCATAATCCCCGACTCTACTCTACGACTTTTTATACGAATATGAATTATTTTTTACGGGTACTATATACAGTTATATAAAACAGTTCTAATGATATGCTTATTGCTTTTTATCGTGTTACCCCTTCTCTCTATCTGTAAATAGACATTGCACATGCAAGCAGGTGAGTACACCTTATACGCATAAATAAAACTTTTAATGTAATCGGGTAGATATGGGTGCTTGACTGGCTTAAGTAGAAGACCCGGCATCGTGAGTATGACAGAGTATGTATGTAACGAGCTTCGAATAAAAGTTTATATTGGTAAATATGCCTTTATATACCTAGAAAATCTATAATATGTACTTTCTAAAATAATTCTGATTGTTTTAATCAATTGCGATTTATAACCTAATATATAAAATACACTGCGCAACTTATTTAACGCACCACCAAAAAGTTAACTCAAATTTGACGTTATGTATTTTCGACAATTTTTGTTCGTTTTGGTCGACTTTTTTTTTCAAATTGTAGGTTTTTCTCTTAGGAATATCACTGTCTTAGTTGTTTTGGTAAAACGAATGATTTTGATATTATACCAGGTGCTATAAAAATGTTATGTTTTTTTCCGAAATTTCAAAACGTCCTGTGGGCTATACAAGGTATTGCAAGTTATTGCAATTATAGCCAATTTAAAGCCTCATGTTTTTTCTACATTTTCTTTTTTTATTCATTTGTTTATCTCTGTTACTTCATAAAATATCCAATTTTTGAGTTGACGTGATTTTTATTAAATTTATTAACTTTCTTTTTTGTCAAGTGCTCATTATTTATTACTCATTATACTGGTTCAATGCCTCATTTTGCGTTCTGTTTTCCTTGATATCTTATAATTTATTGAGAGATGCAAGGTGTTTTAGAAGAGAAAAAGGTCTTAAAAGGACAAAAACCCAAAAAAACATACCTAGAAAAATGGATTGCTTTAATCAATAAAACAACGAATAACAGGAAACAAAATAAAAGTAAATAGAGAATTAGTATCTGGTGTTTCCACCCCTTCCGCGAATGACCTCCCGACATCTTTGGTTCATACTTAAAACCAAAGTTCTGATTAGGTTCTGATCTAGGCCATTCCATAATTCGACTAGGCTTCCTTCCAATTCTTGTAAATTTTGGGGTTGTCCGATAAAATCCCAAACATGTTCAATGGGGTTAAGGTCGGGGCTACGGGCTGGCCAGTCTATGTGATCAATTCCTACTTCTTCAAGATAATTTCTCACGATAAGACTCGTGTGGGGACGCGCATTGTCTTGCATAAGTAAAAAATTGGGTCCTATATAGGGGGCATAAGGCAAAACATGTGCTTCAAGAATGTCTGTGATGTATCTGTCAGAATTGAGATTTCCATTCACAGTTACCAAGTCCGTTCGCCCAATCAAAGATATTTCGCCCCACACCATGACGGATCCACCTCCATTTAAAGTTGTGTGCAAAAAATTGCATTGACTGTATCGCTTATCGGGTCTTCGGTAGACGCGATTACGTCACAATTATACAAACTGAACTTGACTCATCAGTCCAAAGAATACGTTCCCAATCTGCTTCCACCCAATTAACATGCTCATTGGCAAAATTCAATCTGGCTCTTCGATGATCTACTGTTAATGCGGGTCCTCGAGCAGCAATCCTGGGTCTTAAATTTGCCTCCCTCAGTCGTCGGCGTACAGTTTGAACGCATATGAGTGGACCACCTGCGTCTTGAAGTTGTGCTCTTAAATGTGTTGCAGTTATAAATCGTTGTCTTACAGCATTTACTCTTAAAAAGCGATTCTGGATAGCAGAGTTAACACGAGATCTACCTTGACCGACCTGTCTGGAATGTTCTCCTGTTTCCGCGTACCTTTGAATTGCTCTCGCTATAGTTGTGTGAGACACTCCCAACCTTCCAGGTATGCGGTTGTAACTCCACCCTTCCCCATGTAATGTAGCTGCCTCAACACATTCATCACGAGTTAAATATCTGGTTTGGCGTTCCATTATTCACTAATTATTGCTGGACTGTCAACAAAAAACTAATGACACAGTTGTCAGTTTATGACGTGTAATCTTCGATTTCCATAGCTTGCTAGTTGTTTGAGTTGTCCGATAAATGCATTTCATGTGAATAAAAGCATATGGTGTTTCAAAACGGTGTATTTCATGAAGTAACAGAGATAAACAAATGAATAAAAAAAGAAAATGTAGAAAAAACATGAGGCTTTAAATTGGCTATAATTGCAATAACTTGCAATACCTTGTATAGCCCACAGGACGTTTTGAAATTTCGGAAAAAAACATAACATTTTTATAGCACCTGGTATAATATCAAAATCATTCGTTTTACCAAAACAACTAAGACAGTGATATTCCTAAGAGAAAAACCTACAATTTGAAAAAAAAATCGACCAAAACGAACAAAAATTGTCGAAAATACATAACGTCAAATTTGAGTTAACTTTTTGGTTGTGCGTTAAATAAGTTGCGCAGTGTATATACATCATATATTCATTCCCGACTAATTTCAATGAGAATAAAAATGAGTTGGCGATTCCGTAAATAAAGTATAATGCAGGTAAATTTCGCTAACAATAGATTACCAATAATAAACCAAACTAGTCGAGCATATCTCGGAGGTGTCTCTTTATAATTCTCACTTCTCGTTTACAAATAACCCGCTATTTTTTTATGCCCCAAGATCACACCAAGAATGATTGTGTCTTTCGCGGTCTAGTAATTAATTGGAATTGCTTTGATGAGAACGCCGATTTCTATTCATAATTTACTATAAACCTATGTATTATTTATTTGATTTGTGTCGGTTGGGAACTTCTTTGTAGAAATAAATAATTTACCTAAAAAAATTAGTTAATTCCCATCTATCGGAGAGACTGAGACTATGAACCCATTAGGAGTCACACAAAAATTCTGTAGCTTTTCCCGGTCACACTCTATTATAATCTGTTATACTGTATACGGACTCGAAGAGTGATATTTGTGCTGTCTGACGTCTGACCTATTACAGCCGTCGCGTCGGTCTATTATTATATTAGAGTATTATTAGTTATTGTTATAAATAAATAATACGAGTAGCCGCAAAAGTTTTTATGAGCAATGCAACTAGCAATGCAACTAGCGATTACATTATTGAGTGAAATATTTATGGATTTTTTTTCTCTTTGGCGGTAATTCGCGTGCACGTAAAATAAATCATTATAAACAGGATTTGCTATCCTGATCACGTGTTGACACATTTGTGTATAAAGTAAAAGTTGGTACCGCTGAAATATGGAATTTTTGTAATGCTTCAACGCTTCAACTATACACAAGAGTGTTCCAAAATTGATTATTTTTTGAAGTCAATGATCAACAAAAATGAATCCTTCGTGGGGTAAAAAAATTGTTTTTATTTAGAAGAATAAAATTTGGCGGACAACTTGTACGGATAAAATGAGAGTTGTGTCAGTTTTTGTAACCCTGAGATATTTTTACAAATGCGCAAAACACCTATAAAAATTTTCAGCAGAACTTTTTAACGCGTTGACATTTCGTTATTTAAAAGTTTGATAAGCAAAGACTGTTTATATGACTTTTTTGTATCAACAAAAGTTGTGCTATACAGGGTGATCTTTTTCAGGCAGAATTGGAATATTTGGGTCGAGTGGGTTTCCGGAAAAGATCTACATTTTCGAATTTCTATCACTTTTGGTTATACCGGAAGTTGACATCAACTTTATTATTTTAAATGGAATCACCCCATTTTTTTAAATTTTTTGGATTATTCAGCAATATTAAGGGTTAGTTTGATAATATAAATATAACCCTATCTTGATTCTCATCTGCTTTGGAGTTATGATTTTTTTTAAAAATTTTTGTATTACGTCGTGCCTTTATAATACCTTAAAACGGCGCTTACAGGTTTACAAATACAGGTTTTTGGTATATTTGGTACTGTGGAGGGGAAACTATGACCTTCAGAACCTTGATTTATGTGCGATCGTAACAATTGAAGCCTTGGCTATCTATTGGCGAAAAAAATACACGTCCTTCACCCTTTTTTTAATTTTATTTTTGGTGACGAAGGTACCCCGACTTGGGGGTAACTTCGGCACACTGCGTATTTACGTATGAAATCGAAGTTGCACTACACCAAGGTTACTTCGACACCAAAAAAACTAAAAATTGTTATAAATAATCAATCGGAAGTAATAGTAAACCTAACAGGCCTAAATAATAAGGAAATAAAAAAAATACTTGCATAAACTCGTTTATTTAATTCCTTTGGTAAGAAATATTAGTATAAACTAAAAAAACATTCTTTTACATAAACCAAAACTCTTTAAACAATGTAAAACAAATAAAAAAATATTAAAATACACTAAGAACTAACAACACCAGTTAGGAACACATTTGTAATCGTTTTAAAAACTTGTTTAAGGCATCATCTGATATTAAACTAAAATAATTTCTTTTAAACAAACAAAACAAATAAACAATGTAACACAAATAGAAAATATTAAAAAGCACTGAGAAGATAGGAACAATTTTTTGAGCACACTTTTAATCGTCATAGAAACATGAGGCACATTTGTAGGTCGCTTGTTTGGAGCCCCGTTGCAATGTCCACAAACCCATTTGTTACAAGTGACACACTTGATCCAAGCTTTTCGGTATAAACAATATATAATGTATATATGTATAAAATATAAACAACACCACTAGACCTACATCTAGAAGAAGTGGCTCTGACTACCATGACTCGCCTTAAATCTGTTGGCATACTACCAAATGCAAGCTGTGGCCAAACCAGAAGCCGCATGTGGACTGAGGCTGTCAGAAAGATCAGTCCCCTGAGGCTGTCAGACCCCTTTTACAGGCATGTGCAGATGGTATTCCACCTCGGCTTGTCTTTGATAAACCTTACACCATACATACTACTGGTGAAGACGAGGCCGGCGTTGAAGGTGTAAACTATGTCTTCACGGACGGATCAAAGAAAATTGATGGAGCAGGCTGTGGTATATATTGCAGGAATCTGCGACTCCGATGCAGCTGGACTATGGATAAAAATGCCAGTGTAGTACAAACAGAACTCGCTGGTATAACCATAGCCGCACAAGAGATTGCTCGCAGAGAAATAACGGGCAAGACAATAAGAATCTGCACAGATAGTAGACAATCACTACTGGCCCTGAAAAATTATAAAATAACTAAAGGATCAACATGGGAATGTCACCAAGCACTTGTGAGAGCATGTCAGATGAATAACATCTGCCTGTGCTGGGTCAAAGGACACTCACAATGCAACCGCAATATAGAAGCTGACAAACTGGCCAAGAAGGCAGCCAACCTGAGTATCCTTGGCCCTGGTCCTTCAAGTACGCTACCAGTTGCAGGGAAACTTCAATTAATAAAGGAAAACACCCACATAAAATTTAAGACGTTATGGGATGAAACAAGTAGCTGTCAGCTGGCCAGAAATCTCTTGAGATATCCCAGCGAAGAGACGGCGAGGAACTATCTGGCAATGTCCAGGGGTAAACTGCGATTTGTTACAGGAATCCTAACCGGACACTGCCGGGTAAGGAAACACCTCTATAACATGAGACAAAGTGACGCACCCATCTGCAGAGGATGTGAACAAGAAGATGAAACGATGGAGCATGTACTTTGCGAATGTCCCGCCGTGTCATCGACCAGAGAATCCATATTGGGGGAACGTTGGCCTTCTATGGCCAATTTGAGGGAAATGCCCCTTGGCAACATCATCACCTTTTGTACAACATTGGGCTGGTCGATGACCTAGGGAGACATTTCCCTCACGGAGGAAGCACAAGGGGCCCAATGGGGCCTAAGTGCAGCGGATCTCGATCCGCACTCCGGACATATTCCAGATTCCAGAAAATATAAACAATAACAATGGATAATCTAAACAACGAGAAAAAACGAACTCAATCTAAAAGGATTAATAAAAACGATAAAAAAACAAAACAAAAAGGATATTAATAATAATAATTATATCATAAAATATAACAAACAAACAATAACAATAATAAAAAACCAATGGATAATCAAAGAAGCATTTTTATAGGCGTCAAAATAGACGTGTCGAAGTTAGCCCCGATGTCGAGGAAGCCCCGTTTTACGGTATATCTTCAAAAATAAATCATAATATAAGTTAATTATTTTTTTATAACTTAATATTTTATATTATCAACCAGTCAGAAATTTTTAAACAATATATTAAAATTACGGTAAAATCATCTCTTCTATATCACAAATTTAAAAATATTTTTTTTAAATGGCAGCCGATATTTTTATATCTACATTTATCGTTCAGTCCTTAGTAGTAAAAAAAATGTGACTATTTTACTTATTGAAAATGGGACTATTTTACTTATTTAACAAATGTTTTTATTTAATTCAACACAAGAAGCAAAATTCGAAACAAAAAATTACAGAACATAAATTGTTATCCATTTACTTCGAGACATTTCAATGTTCTTTTCTCGACGGACAAAACAACTTCTAGGATTTGTTTATGACGAATCCCCAATTGCTGTAGATATTTATTTGTTGCTGTAAATCTTCAATAGTCTGCACTCTTTGTTGAACCATAGTTTATAAACACGGGATTTTAAATTTTCCCGGTGAAACTTAATTTGTCCGTTTTCAGCAAGCGGAACATATTAATTTGAAATTTTTGCAGGAAATTGCGCTCACGCTTCAGGTCCGGATTGTCGAAGAAAAATTGTGGTTTTCTTGACTTTTAACCAACAAACATGATTTGAGTAGAAGTTTGGGAAATTCCTAACGCTTCAATGGTACTTGGAATTGAAGCTCGAGGATACGCAAGAGCAAGGATACATGACATTAGTCTCACCCCCCAGTCACTATTTATCTCGCGTTGGTGTTGTTGTAAACGGACCAGTTAAAAGAATATTGCCATGGATCTTGCGAAAATTTCTTAGCGTAATTTTTGGTAAATTAGATAAAGTAAATCCAGCAAAACCTCATTTGAATACATTCTTGCAATAAACGTTTAAATTTTTATAAATAGTCAAACTAAAGTATGGAAATTTCAATTTCCACAAATCACGCACTACATAGCAACAAAATTAATCATGTCACTTGTCACTGCTTGTCACTTAGGACCAGCAGCTTGTACTATTTGTTTGGATTTAAATGGATGTTTGGATGTAACTAAATATTGAAATGTCTCGAGATAAATGGGCCTTTTGTCAAATTAATTAAATAAAGACATTTCTAAAATAAAAAAAATATTACTTCTCTTCCGGGAACCTCCTCGGAACGTACCCCAAGAGGGTTCAAGAAGACGAGGCAGGGCCCTAGTCCAAAGACTGCCCCCTTGACCGGTTACAAGGACGCCGCCCTGAGTCATCTCAGGGTGGCAATAATAGACAAAGATAACCCCTATGGGAAAATTCCTAAGGATAAGGAGGTCCTTGTCAAAAATGCACTGAAGGGAGAACTGGATAGGGTAATCTTCTCCACCCCCAACAGCAACTCATCTACGCCACCAGCATTTCGCTCGTGGACATATTCTGGTGAGATCATCAGAATTGTCTGCGAGGACGATCAAACGCTGGGATGGCTTAAAGAAGCCGTGGCTAGTCTAAAGCCTTGGGAGAACGCTGCGCTGACCGTCGTGCGTACTGACCAACTGCCAAGGCTGACAAAGGCTACACTCTGGATCCCCGTGGAAGCAGAATGCGACCATGAGGAAAAGGAGGTCGTAGTCAGTCGCCTAGCAGGGCAGAACCCGATGGTTAGCGTGCGTCGGTGGTGTCTCTTCCACCACCAGGCCAAAGACAACCCACGAGGAGAACTACTCGTCTTTGGAATAGGAGATGAGGACATCAAAACCCGGACATATTCCAGATTCCAGATCCAGAATCAGTTTTTACAATTTTAATTTTCCGGAGATACGCCTATGGGGTTATATATGCAAACATGCACATGCGTATAATCCGACGTCTATAGGGATGACTATATCCTGTAAATATACAGGATCTTATGTGATTAAAAGGTTCCCGCATTTCCTTATATGGTCAAGGGATATCTTGGTCAAATGGAATGGCATTTAACCTTGAAAACTATGAACCTGAAAATGTAGGTGAAACATTTATTGAAGGCAGCGATAAGATCTTCTTTATGAACACCGAGAGCAAGATGTACAACTGAAGGATAATTATAATGAAGAACCAGATGGTAAAATCAACTAAAACAAACTAATGAAATATAGTATACACTATTTCAAGTTTATTTTATCGTATTGCGGTTCTGTTAACTGACGAATCAGGGCAATTTAACAAATTTATGTCACTGGAGATACCAGTAGAATTTACAATGCTTTTCTATTTTAGCGAGAACGCGACAATACCGATAAATAATTGCGTGAGAATTGAGAATGGAATAAGTTGAAATTGATTGAAAGATGGTGCAACTTTCCAATCATCACTATAGCCGATATTTATAGAGTAGTCCGCGTAAAAAGTAACACCCCCTATAGAACGGAAGCTTGAGGTGTTCCAGCTTTGAAGCATGAAATGTTTATTAATACCTTTGACAGGATTGAATATTTTGATTGTGGAATAATTTCCTTGACCCTAGAGAACCAATTTTCAGAAGCCCGTGCCATAATTTTCCTCGTACACGCCACCGTGTAGCACTGATATATATCTTGTCGTTTTTCATTGCACGTACTAGTGCCGTATTACGTTAGGTTCGCGTGTCTGTGACCCATACAATCAGGCCAGATTACGGGTAGATATTATTTAGACACTGCTGCAGTGGTGGATGGGTTCCTTCCTACAGGGTAAACGGTTTTAACGACCGATCGGAGCGGTGGGATTCCTAGAAAAAAATAAGGCCGTCTTATCAGATTACCTAATTAAAGTAAATGAAGGATGAAGAAGGTAACGTGTTAATTTAATCCTGGTCCCTCTGTTTTGTGATTACATGGTGTTATAGTTTAGGATTTCGCTCTCCTAAATTGCTTAAGCGTGTTAAAGCGTTTATTTGCACATTTATATGTCTTCGTATAATAATTGAGTAGGTAATAATTTATCACATTTGGGTCACAAGAAATACCGACTCATGTATCGATGTTAATAAGACGTTTAATTTACTACTTGTAACGTAAACACAACTTGTTAATATTTTATTGCATCATTGACTTCTTTATATAATAGTCTAGTCGCTATCTATCGCAGATATCAATTAAATTGCATTAATTAAGGACACGATTTTCTTTTTTTTTTGTCGTTTTGTCGTTGGGTGTAAATCCAGACTTCGGCATTATAACCCTGTTGCGTTAAACGCCATTGGATTTAAGGGCTAGTTACATATTCATTGATTAAACCTGAAGGATTACAAAAAGAAAAATGCATCCTGTAATTACATTTCCTATAAAGATCCTGTAAAGATTAAGAACGTGTTGAGCAAAGACTATCATATATATCTGAAAAATAAGACTTTAGTAAGTTAGTTATAGAAGTAATTTCACATATAGGTAGATATCAGTTTCCTTTTATGTAATTAATTGACCCTAAGATTTTATAGATGATATTACATGAAGGAAGTTTCTATATTTTATAAACGTATGTAGGTATTCTCTATGGTGGCAAGAAAACATATTTGGAACTATTGTGTAACTCCTAAATAACGCAACAATTCTAACTTAAAATCTCGTCATAAAATGAAAGCTCTGTGCAATATATCAAAAGTCATCGGGTTGTATAATATACTTAAGTAGTTGCTACTACATTCGTCTTTAGTCATCTCGCGAAAATTAAACAAACACATTCGTTTTCTCACATCAAAAACCAAACATAATGCGCGATGATATCATTCGTTTTACTCGTTATTATTTGTTTGGGTTTAAGTAGCGGTAGCTAATGAAATTTATCGTTAAAAAAACAATTACGGTATGACGTTTGGTTATGTTACTTAGAGGTCCAGTTAGTGTTTATGCAATTCATATTTAAATTTCTCTCCCACCGCATCGTAACTTCTTACCAACATTTTAATATAACTTCATGGGTTGCATTTACGTGATTTTTTTAAAATGACCTAATGTTTACCGAATGTGTAGGTACCTATATAGCATATATGGGCAGCCCCCGGGCCGGATGCGGCCCTCCACCAGCTTTAATCCGACCCGCGAGAGATTCAGAAAATTCAATTAACGATATCAATTCAAATCGATAAATAATCTTATTAGGTGTACGCAGGGGAACGCCACAGATCGAGTCAGAAATAGTCGTTAGAAAGAGACAAACAGATAAACATTCGGGAAGCCGCTCGTGCACTTGAAGCACTCTCCTACAATCGAGAGTATTCTAGTTGCTTATTGGGGAATATATAAACCGCTCAGCGCGCATGTCATCTCATTACTTCTTAATAACCGATAAAGTTCGCATCGCATATTCGCGTACGGTTAAGGGTACGACGCGGGAAATATTCAAGCTAATTCTATCAGCTTGTATGTTTTAAGAAAGCGGAAAGTGGACACAGAATGAAAGAAACAACCGCTATGAATGTGCAAGAATGTCAGTTAATAATTCTGCATTGCATTATTCACCAACAAAACTTGTGCTCTAAGTCCATTCGACTGAAGAATATTATGAATATGGTAGTAAATACCATTAATTTTATTAGATCCCGCGGTCTTAACCATCGGCAGTTCAAAGCATTTTCGGATGAACTCTACAGAACACGATGATGTGACATATTATTGCGAAGTAAGATGGCTAAGCAAAGGTAAAATGCTAGACAGGTTTTATGACCTTAGAAATGAAATAGCTGCTTTTATGGAAATGAAAGAGAAAAAAAACATTGCCGCAAATTTGTGTTCCTACTTGGCTTTGTGACTTGGCATTCCTGGTAGACATCACAGGACACTTAAACGACCCATTTGAACTTGAAGCTTCAAAAACAAGGGAATTGGTAAATCAGCTGTTCAGCCATCTTAAAGTTTTCAAAACAAAATTCACTTGTGGGAAACACAAATGAAAAGTAAAAACTTTTTTAATTTTTTAACATTATCCAGTCACGGACACATTGAATACGGTCGCTATGTTGATGAACTGCAACTACTGTCAGAGCAATTCACTGATCGATTTTCCGATTTTAAGAATATAGAAGCACTTTCAATATTTTTGCAAATTCTTGTAAGTGTAATGTGGAAGATGCTCCGCTTCAGCTACAAATGGAGTGTATCGAGCTTCAAGAAGACTCATAATTGCAGTATTTGCAACATATCTTTCCGAAGAAAAATATCCACACCTGAGAGTTTTCTCTACTGCCTACTTAATTCTTGCCTACGGCTCGCGACCTGTTTAAGTCCCGAAATTACGCCCTCAGCTAAGCAAATGTTGCCCATACCCTACTATATAGTATAATATACACTCACTATAGTTCTGCTGAATTTCAAATTTCTCCCGAACCAGTGAATCGATTTTAACATTTTTTTTTTCAATTGAAGCTATTCATGAGGAATGACACTGAGGTAAGAAAATCAATCTGATTTTGAATTTTATAAAGATATACAGGGTACAGATATACAGGGTTGAATTGAAACATGTTTTATACTAATTGTGTTTTTTTTTGTTCACCATTTTGCAGCCTTAAATGAAATACAGAATTTAAGTTACCTATACCTTTATTTGGAACAAGAAGTTAAATGGAAAATGGAACGAAAAAACGTAATGAAATTCAATATCTAGTGTTTCTGCCTCTATTCCTAATAACAGCTTGGTATCGACGCCTCATACTTGAAATCAGGTGTCTAATGGAGTAATGGTCGAGATTGTTCCATATTTGCCTTATGACTCGTTCTATGTCATACAATGAGGCCAAAGGTTTCCGAAGTTCCCTTCCCATGTGGTTCCATCAGTGTTTTATGGGATTTAGATCTGGACTCCGTGGAGGCCAGTCCAGTTTCTTAATATTAACTCCATTTAAATAATTTTGCGAAGTTTACCCCAATGTAACCAAAGAAAGGGACAACATGTACTGACAAAATGTCCTACAAAAGTAGTAGAAAAAATATATAGAAATACGGACGAAAATTGTCTCCGCGATAGATAAAATCTACACGAAAAATTAGAACTCACTGAACTTCAAATTCACACATTCATAACGCGACAAATTTCTACTTTCACGTTCCTGGATAACATTTATTTAAATTGCTGCTCATCAACAATGACAGTGATTAGTCCTTTCCGCCCATGCTTTTTTTTTCATGGCCTACATTGCCTTATAATATATGACTGCAGGTTTGTTCGATTTTCATATGAATTGGAAGGGTTTTACATTAATTTCTGTATTACATTTAATAATGCAGACAAAATTGTGAAAAAAAAAACAAAATGTTCAGAAAATAAGAGGCTATATTCTGGTTTGGATATTAGACACCGGCTGGCGTATGTGTTGTTCCATACAGAGTGCGACAAAAATGAAGTATAAAACATGCAACCACCCTGCATATATCTATAAAACTTTAAATGAGATTGATTTTCTTACTTCGATGTTATTCCTCAAGAATCGAGCTACTATTGAAAAGAAATATTAAAATCGGTACACAGGTTCGGGAGAAAATTGAATTTTGAAATTCAGCAAAACTTTGTTAATTATGATGCGAGTGTGTAATAGATACATATTTTTAGAAGATATAATTTAATAGTATATTATATACCGCGGGACTGAAGTAATACTCATAATCCCAAAGGTAAAGTTTATGCATAATTTAGCTGAGGGATTAAAAGTACTTCAGTCGCAAGGTATATACGATATTTTTCTTACTTAATATAAAAAAGCACATAGAAATCTTTATAGAAACACATATAATTATTAAGCATAAAGCGAGGCAAATAATGGAAGTCACTGATTGACTAGTTACCATGGTAATGTTGCATTGTGACAAGATTAATGTGGAGAAATATTCATTGCTAGTGTCATGAGCTCGATTATGAGCGAAGGTGAATCTGATTTTGAAAATGCAGCCGAAGTAGGTCAAGGATCTGCTGCATTCACCCAGGAAAGACGACTGGTCAATATGACGAATTGTAACAACATTAATTTAAATATTTAATCGATAAAGCACCTATTACATTCTTTTGTTTGTAATTTTATACTTCCGTGATTTCCTTCAATATTTAATCCCGGAAGTACGACAAGTGCATTATCTGATGGATAAACGTTAGTACCTGGAAAATAAATGTTGGAAAAATTTTTCTGTTGAATTTAAATTTGTATGAAATACGTGACGTAAAAAATGTAAAGCTGATCTTGCACAAGATATAATTTATAAAACGAATGCTACGAAAATATACCTACCAGGTTAAAATAATGATCCCATACTCATTTGCTTTAACAATAAGTTAGCAGCAAACAGTTAAATATTGCACCACGACATCCACACATCTAAATGAAGGAATTGTACTCTACAATCAGTGCAATTATAAAATATGCCCCGATTTCAATCCTAATTATTTTTACGTAATAAGACACAATCTACCAAAAAACAAACGAAAGTCGATGGTGCAATAGCTAAAAATCCGTTTTTATTGCGATCTCAATGGAACACGATCGTCTGTTAGATATACTAGTAGATTAACAACTACTTTCATCGTCTTTGTACCCTGAGAAGTATTTAAGGATTTTTAAAACAGACGAGTTTTAAGCGTTTATTGTTTGTACACTCGTCGTTACGGTTCGTACTCGATATAATTGGGACTTCAAGAAAATTGGCTCGTGCAAATGCAAATTATTTACGTACGCAAATTATGTAAATCACAAAAAGCCGCTCACCATCTTTCAGGTCCAGCGAATGCAGATTTCTAATTGCTCTTAGAAGCGAGAAGAAAGTACGCACTAAGGCGCATTTATTTAAAAAAATATAATTAGGCGATAATGTGAACTTGAGTTACTCAGCGAAAGAGGAATTTTGAAGGTGATAAAATGGCCTCTTTTTTAAATTTGTCTATACCGAGTATTCGGTCTCTTACTTTCCTATTCGTGTTCAGCGACCCCCAAAAAGCCCCGAGTATCAAAACTGGAGTCATTTCCATCAATATTTACAAAGTTCTAAATTTTTTATTTATCATCTCTTCGAGATGCACTTCTAAAATGCATATTTTTTATGCCAAAATGCATTTCTTTCAGAATGCATCAGATCAATTTCATTCACAAAGTTTGTAGACGCTCTCACGAATCGAACGCACAAAACCGCAGCGAAGAAGCCTAGTCGGTGTGACGTCACAGGCCAGACGCTCCCAACTTAAAATCACTACATATATCTGTTAGGGTTTGCCGTAGGAAAGTGCAGTTCGAATATCTGTTCTTAGAATATTCCCTACTAAAACTTTATTTTTTCGGCCACACCCACCCCCTTTAATCCTCCTCGACTATAATGCGAAACATTCAAACTGAGCACGCATATTTATAAAACATGCAGTTATATTAAAACTCCAATTAATATACATATTCTCTGATGATGGTTTACCGTAATGTATGTGAAAAAAAATGTTTAATTTAGCTTCACCGATAATCTTAAGAAAACACTCAGATATTTATTAAATGACCAGGAAAAATAAATATATAGTTTACAATATATGAACTATTCATGCACTAAAATGTAAAAAATAATTAGAGGTTATTCTACTACTATTACTACTTAGAAGACAATGTCCGTGTGTTGTCATTGAACTCCACCTAACCGGCTGGACTGATTTTTATGATGATTAAGTTGATTCGAGAATGGTTTTCAGCTTCAAAATTTGATCCGTTAGAAAATATTTTCGAATTTAATAATTTTTTATAAATCTCTAAATTAGGGTTGTGTCAGGCGCATTCGCCATTTCTTCTGGTACATCGGTATATCTGGTGAGTTCCCTATGTCTTCGGAATCCAAGGTCCGATGCCAATAAAATTAAACTGGGACCCTCAAAAAATACCACTTTTCCAATAAAGAAATAATTCTTAAAATTCAAACATGATTGACGGAGTGCTGGGGTGACGAACATACAAAAAAACATACAGTCGAATTGCGAACCTCCTTTTTTTAATAAATCGGTTAAAAATTAGCATAAATTTATAAGAGCTAACTAACATGCAAATTTTTATGCATGTTCTGATAAGGACTATATAAGTACGCCGCAGCGCTTACCTTACGATATTTTATTGCAGTTGTAGTAATTCTCATTCATATGAAAACAACAATCATGAGAAATTTTCAAATCTACGACCAAAACAAAACTTTATAAATATATACACAAAGGCAAAGTGTTTATTTAAAATATGTTACATTACATTATTCATTATAAAATGATATCTCATACACGCCCAAGCCTCATAATTTAAGTACCTTCCTGCTACTTCCTTTGTTTTTATATAACGTATTACTTTACTCTAATTTTTCCTGTTTTTTAAATTGGATTTTTTAAATTTAAATAAAAAATTTTTGTCATTTATTTAGGTAGGATGTTTTATTTCAGTTGGATTTCTGCATTTACCTACATCGGCATTGGCTATTTTTTAATAAATATATTCAAAAAATGATACAAAGAATAAACAGTTTTAGTATAAAAAAACGTACACTGCGCAACTTATTTAACGCACAACCAAAAAGTTAACTCAAATTTGACGTTATGTATTTTCGACAATTTTTGTTCGTTTTGGTCGATTTTTTTTTCAAATTGTAGGTTTTTCTCTTAGGAATATCACTGTCTTAGTTGTTTTGGTAAAACGAATGATTTTGATATTATACCAGGTGCTATAAAAATGTTATGTTTTTTTCCGAAATTTCAAAACGTCCTGTGGGCTATACAAGGTATTGCAAGTTATTGCAATTATAGCCAATTTAAAGCCTGATATTTTTTCTACATTTTCTTTTTTTATTCATTTGTTTATCTCTTACTTCATAAAATATCCAATTTTTGAGTTGACGTGATTTTTTTAAAATTTATTAACTTTCTTTTTTGTCAAGTGCTCATTATTTATTACTCATTATACTGGTTCAATGTCTCATTTTGCGTTCTGGTCTCCTTGATATCTTATAATTTATTGAGAGATGCAAGGTGTTTTAGAAGAGAAAAAGGTCTTAAAAGGACAAAAACTCAAAAAACATACCTAGAAAAATGGATTGCTTTAATCAATAAAACAACGAATAACAGGAAACAAAACAAAAGTAAATAGAGAATTAGTATCTGGTGTTTCCACCCCTTCCGCGAAAGACCTCCCGACATCTTTGGTTTATACTTAAAACCAAAGTTCTGATTAGGTTCTGATCTAGGCCATTCCATAATTCGACTAGGCGTCCTTCCAATTCTTGTAAATTTTGGGGTTGTCGTCCCTCACTTCGTAACCGCTGACCGATAAAATCCCAAAACAGTGCAAACAAATGCTATACCACATCTGTTGAGAATAGAATTATAAATATCACATATTACAACACACAAGAATTACAATCAAAACAAAAGTTGTAAAAGTAGTGGCAAAAAAATATAAATGGCCGTTGTAGTTAAAAAAGAATTGACCATTTCAAAATACAACTCTGCGATTTTTACGAAATAGTTTCTAATCCTCGCTGTCAGTTATAACTTATTGATATGTTTGCAGAAGCTATACATGAATTTATATCCGTTGTCCGTTGTAGAAACTATTTGTTCCTATTTTCCTTGGTCCGCAGGAATGTTAGGTATCATATCTGTATGTAGTGAAAGTAACGAGCATGCACATATACTTGTAGTATAAGAGAGATCATTGTACCCATATGGTTCATATTATGTTGTACGAAGATTATTGTTTTGTTAACCCCGATTTTAGGCAGCATTTGAATTTTATACTGAATTGAAAAGAAATACCTCCGAAACGGCTGTACATAGATATAAGGAAAACTGCTGAAAGTTCCTCTAAAATAATGTTTAAAATTCAAAAATGCAAAAAATATACCTCACTCCATTTGAAATAAAAAAATTGATATATATTTTCGGTATTTACGGAAGTGTCTCAATCTTGGAATTATGTGTAGAATGTATATAGGTACTCATTCATGTCTCTCATGAAGGATTCTTGAACATATTTCTAATTACGACCATCTTCAACGAGCAACAGCTTTCCGCACTTAAAGCCATGGAAGTACAGGTCTTGCGCAAAAAAGAACTGTTAAACTGACATTAGCTCAACAACGAGCAAAGCCACCCCATCAAAAAGTAAAATTTTTAGAAGAAAATTGTTGGTGACAAAGAATTTGCTCTGAAAAATTAACTAATACACCTAGAGACATGAACTAAAAAACTTAATGTAGGAAAAGCATGTTTTTTCACAAAAATTGATATTTTCCAAGAATTTGGTTATGAAATTATTCCAGTTTTTTTTAAATTAGGGTTCTACAACATTTTAATTAACTCTATATAATGAATAAAACGTAAGCATTTAACAAAAGATTGGACATGCAAGTTGAAATTAATCATTTTATTACCGTTTTCAATTTTTTTTGAAAGTTGAACTTGAGACCTTAAATTTTACCAAATATTATCTTTCGTTTTTTTGCACCTTTTAAAAAAAATCTAACATAATATAGGAGTTATAGACCACCGCGGCCTTATTAATAACTCGCCCTGTATATGAGACAATGAGCCCAACGGTTATCCATGTTGAAGTAAAGCAATAAGGCTATTCACTCGGATAGCGAGTTATCTTCTGGAACCGTTAATTAAACATTCACACCAGTGCAAAGATGCGTCAGCTGAGCTGATAAGATAAGTCGCAATTTGCCGATTGTTGTGAGTATTAGTCGATTGGAGGAGATAATGTTGAGGAATTTCATGAGTTTATCCCTTGACCAACTCACTTTTCTCCGCCCACAATATAAATATGTACGCATTCGCACACGTAAATGGAATATTAAATGAATGATATCTTCAGTACAGAAGCTTGAACTGTTGGTCACTTAACAAACTAATAAATAATCAAATGGTACCTAAAACGGTTCACCAACAAAATATTTTGTGTAAATACACTAAATACACAGTATTATTTCCAATCATACTTTTTTTATTTACATAAAATTTACATATATCGGGCAGACAATAATGCAAAAAATACCTAATATATTGTTACTCCAGAGACCACACAAATATCGTTTATTACTAAGGATTGTAATTTAATAAATTCTATATCAATAAAACATTTGCAGGAATCCTACAATTTGTTGTGCCCAGCTATGTACCTATATAACATTAATCACAAGACAGTCTAATAGTAACGATATATCTAAATATATATCTCCCTCTAGTGGCCAATTTCTTGCTACCTATCTAACATCCGATATAATATAGGTATATATACAATGTGTGATATAAGTATATATACAATGTGTCCCACTTTTCATGGAGCCATCATCATATCTCGCTCACCTGATATGCGAATATTTTGAAATTTTGTCTGTGAATAATATACGAGTATACCTAGAAAGTGAGTCTTTCGACGTAACCACATTCGACTGTAGTTAGAGGCATTCGATTCTATGATGGGAAAAGAGGGTCGATTTGAATAAAAAGTTTTAGCGATTTTTTAGAGATAAACTATAAATAAAAGTGTATCATTAACCGCATTTATATACGTATTTCATACCGTATTTCATACGGATCAGCCGCAGTGAAATACGGCCTTTACTCCAAAATTAGGTTTTGTGTTTTCTCATTTTAATTCTACGTTTCTAGTTCTATTTTTTTACGTTGGTTTGATACAATGATGTTGTATGAATTTTTTACTGTTCTTCCGATTTTCCCGGTCTTTTCATCACTTACGTAATTGTGTCTGTAATTACGGATTTTTTTTAGCGACGCGACGCTTAGTTTTTGATTTATTCCTTTAAGGGTGCCTTCGGTGCCGCTTTACTGTACATTTCGCGCTGCTTTTATTCAATAGTCCCTCCCTTCTTTTATGAATACACTAATGGAAAAAATGGGCTCAAATGTGGATTTCTCCATATAAATAATAATCCGGTAAGTACCTACCTATTACCGGATTATTATTTATATGTTATATAGACATTTTTGTTATGTAAGATTTTTCATTAACTAACTAAACAGATACCGCACAGCAAACTTGATGATATTAATGTAAAAGCCTTGGAAAAACAACGGTATTGTGCTTTATACCTTTCGATCGAATATATGTTCTGTACTTATTCCTATCATAGGCATACTCTGTTCAGGTCGGGGCAACCAAGAACAAGATACATCAGTTGATGCTCATACTGAATAATGTACTTTTGATAAATTTAATTATCATTTATAAATTTAATTATTTAGTCATCAAATTGAAAAGATTTTTAAGTTAACTGAATCTACATATTCTGGCCTTTAGGAAAAAATCACTTATGGTTCCGAGTTTGATTAGGTAGGTACTCTATTTTCACCCATTTTCTAACCAACACTCAAAATCAATTACTTGCAATCAGAAAAAAAAACAGATAAGTCTGTGATGAAAACTGCAAAACGTGAAATAGGTAAATTTATAAATTTAATTATCATTTATAAATTTAATTATTTAGTCATCAAATTGAAAAGATTTTAAGTTAACTGAATCTACATATTCTGGCCTTTAGGAAAAAATCACTTATGGTTCCGAGTTTGATTAGGTAGGTACTCTATTTTCACCCATTTTCTAACCAACACTCAAAATCAATTACTTGCAATCAGAAAAAAAAACAGATAAGTCTGTGATGAAAACTGCAAAACGTGAAATAGGTAAATCAAAATAAAATGAGATTAGAAGTTACCTAGGAACAAATATAATACAAATTCAGCGATGTCGCCACAAATATAGCCGGTTTTTAAATTAACACAATGAAATTATAATTTTTTATGTGAGAAACTCTTATTAAATATTAAATATTTTTATCCAAAACCTTGCAAACCTTACAAAATGATACGCAATTATTCGAGATGCCAAAATCAAGTAAATTGCGAAAAAACATTCCGGGGGTGCAATATTGGCCAACTTTATGGATTTTACCACCCCTATGATGGAGTCCAAGTAAATCTGATGTCGTATTTGGGTTCAGCGACCCAAAAAACCTCCTAGGTGCACTCGAAATGCCAAAATACTTTTATATTTTAATAATTTGGGGGGGATTTTCAGCCATTTGCCCCCCCCCCAAAGGGTGGGATTTGGGTTCCCAAGTGGTTTTAAGGTGTATGAATGATTCTGTGGACCCCCTGATGCGAAATCCTCAAAAATTTTTCGATTCGAGGCTACATGTTTTTTTTTATTATAGCATAAATCCCGGTTCACAGCCTGGACTAATATTTATGTCAAACCCCTTCCTCTCTAAACCATTGGATCAAGCCAGAACATACGTTTTTCATACAAACATCGCCTTCTAAAATTTGTAATATTTTTATTTTGATAATGTTTAATAAATATTTTAATACTCTCTCAGTCAAATAAAATTTCAAACAATGTATTTATTCGACTTTTTTCACTAAGATACTTTCCATATCACGTCTACATCGCCCTGAACTTGAGTCCCCATAAGACATCAATACACTAATTTTTAAACCAGGAACCCGCTGCAATTTGAGATCATAACCTAACTAATATGGTCAATTAAATATATATAAAGATAGCAAAGAAATTAGAAGATCACCCCTTGACAGGGGGAGGGGGTGACTTTTGGTTTTTTAAATGGGAGCCCCCATTTTTTATGGTCGCATATTGTTTTTTGTGAAAACAATATGTTATGGTCGCATATTGTTTTTATAGCCGCATATTGATTGAGTTTGTTTTCGATATAACATATCCCCCACCCCCTCGCCCGGGACAAGAGGATATTTTCTTAATTTGGCTTTTTTTTTAGAAAGCCGAAATAAAAAAAGTTCAGACAAAAGATGTTTATTTTTTCACAAAAAAATATGCGATCATAAAAAATTGAGGTTTCCATTTAAAAAACAAAAGTCACCCCCTCCCCCTGCCAAGGGGTTGGGGTGGATATTGTGTCCAAATAATTTTCCTCTCGGAACCCTGCAACTTTTGTTTGAACTTTTTTTGGTTTACCCTCTTGTGTTTTAGAGAAATCCGTGCAAAGTTTTAAAAAATACACCCGGGATATATATAGAAGATTTTGTATTAAAACGTCTTTTAACAAGACGTGAATTTGCTGTAAAACGCTCGGTTTTATATATTTATTTTTTAATAATTTCTCTAAGCAAGTAATGGTTAAATGAGGCAAATAATTGCTCTGAATAATACCGAAAATCACTAAAAATAAAAGACACTGACATTACTGAGGCCGGTTCAAAGGTTAAAAAAAATTACTATAAAAATCCGCGTGTCTGTCCATCTTTTTGATCACGTTTGCATAGAGCTGTATCAAAAATATCCAGCATATGGTTACTCGATTATTAAATTGGTTATGCGACCAAACGGTTAGATAGGTAATTATTTCTAACTGTCACCTTGAACTGGCTTGATAAATCTTATTAATGTACCTATTAGATTAGGTAAGTGCCTGGACAAAAATATCCCCATTCAAGACGGTTATAGATTCCGTGGGATATTTTTGTCTCAACTCTCCCGACGTACAAAACTGTTGTTTTGCAATTTCCATTAGCTTCTAGCACTAAGTCATTGTAATAAATATGAGATCAAACACTGTTTTGCTGCAAAATAATAATTTATAGTGATTAGTGATTGTGCCCTTTTTTTGCTTTTTCGCTTATATCTCGTAAACTATACGTCCTAGCGATATAGCCATTCTACGCAAAATTAAAGCTGACAAAATGTGCCACTTGTTTGACTTCGTTAATTTTTTTCGCCATCTCGCATAGTTTGCGAGATATCCTGGCTCGACATTCGCTAATTTTGAAAAAAATAGTTTGCTTCATTTTTTACCTTATTTGACTAGCTAATTCGTCGGCCGTTCATCATACGATAAATTTTGACCGCAGTGCAGGTTTGGGTGGGGTGGCCCGTAGGAGGTACTGTTTTTTACAAAGAAACTCAAAAAATTATGAAATTTTGTCATATTGTACTTTATATTAAAAGAAATAATTTTATCTCTAAAAGAAAGTCCTAAGTATACAGGGTGTATATGAAGAGTTATGTTAAAAATGGTGATTTTAAGATATCGCATATTTATTACTGGCGTCAGAAAATCTAGTAAATATTTCAATTATTTATTTTAATTATACAAAGTGTAGTACAGATTAAAACATGTACAGTTACTATACCATACAGAGTGTTCCAAAATTATTGTCATCATAGGTATTTAGTATTCTTATAACAGAAAAATTTAAAATATTTTAGTTACTATTTAATTCATGATATTTAGCTGGATTTGGGTCCTATCTATGCAGTGTGTTTTATGTTGTGTGTTTAAATATAACGATTAATAAGCACGTTTAGAAAAATATTTTTATTAGAGATGCAACGGATAGTTGTTTGGCAGGATATCGGATACCGGATGTCCGGCGAGCTGCGAGGCCGAATATACGGCGGCCGGATATCCGTCCAACACAGGCGTTCGAGTCGCACAGGCGAGGCGCAGCAAACGCGATCGGATCGATTCGGGCGGTTTCGGGTATCAGTATCAGTTGTTTACTCGCTGCTTGCTGCATGATTTGCGTCTTAAAAACTAAAAACAATTAAAACAAAACATGTTTTAAAACATTTTAGTTTTTTAGAAGGTTCTTTTATTTTCTTTGTGACTTTGTAACTTTTTCTACTTTAAATAAAAGCAGTCATAATTATAAGCCATTTGATTATTATTTACCACACAAAGATTTATGTATTAAAGTTAGGAATTGTGATAAAGTTGGGATTTTAGGGAATTGTGTCGCAGTTTTTGAATATCCGGTATTTGGCCGGATATTCAGCTACTATCCGGAATCCGGCCGGACATTAAATTTAGGCCGGATACCGGATAGTCTCCGGATATCCGTTTCATCTCTAATTTGTATCCAAGCAACATTCTGAGGATGAAAAACAATGCAAAATAGTCCAGAAAAGTAATATGTTGGATCTCACTGGATTTTCGTGGCTTCATATTATAATTTCCTCTGTTATAAGAATACTAAAATCCTATGATGTTAATAATTTAAGAACACTGTGTGGTATAGCAACTATACATGTTTTAATATGTATTACACGTTGTTGTATAATGAAAATAAATTACTAACTGAATAAAAATTGAAATATTTTCTTATCTTAAAAATCACTACTTTTAACATAACTTTTCAGATACACCAGACTTTCTTTCAGTGACAAAATTATTTCCTAATATAACTACAATATGCTAAAATTTCATAATTTTCTACTGAGGGCAAAAATACCTTAAAATCAAATTTATCGTAGATTGAAGGGCCGATTTGTTGTAAAAATTAGCGAATTTTGAGCGATGATATTTCGGAAACTATGCGAGATAGCGAAAAAACGAGGGGCTCAAAAAAACTGATACAATTAATTCCAATTTCAAATTAATTCCAAAGAAATCCAATAATTCCACAAATTCCAATAATCCAAATTAATCCAGGCAATTCCAAAATAATCCAAACAATTTTGAATTAATCCACATAATTCCAAGTGAATCAAGATAATTCCACACAATTCCAGATTGATTTCAAAAATCATTCAATACCGAGTTCAATACATAAACTGATGATTAAGAAATTGTATTTACTTTATAATGACATTGCCATATGGACAAGATGGTTAATAAACTAATTCTAATATTGATTAGCATAGATAAGTGTGTACTCGGAGGTGCATGAAAACGAAATGGCATGATATTTCAATTATCTTTTTCATTAACTACTTATTACAATAATAAAAAACAGGAAACATAAAAATAAATATAAAACTTCCAAAATAAAGTTCAGAAGCCATAGTCCTTGTTTCCCCAGTCGTTTCCATTGCACTGCAGTCATCATTACAAGCTCGACGTCTTGTGACTGGTATCAGATCGTTGCTTCACTTTTGCTTGGCATTTTGCCCTCAATTTTTCTAAAACAACTAAATGCCCTGGAGGGAACTTGAAATTGACCGATTTACTTACAAAGGGTCCCCAGTACTTTCAACATTTCTGGAGATGCGCCTTCTAAAGCTGTTTTTATATAGTTCTCCATGTGTCTAAGTCAAGTTGAGGGGGAGTCAGCTATTATTAATAGGTTTTTGTACCCGCACATTTCTAGAGTTGTTCTAATAAAACATACCGGATATTCTCAAAAACATCTAGAAATTAAAATATGTATAAAAAATAAGTAAAAAAATTCAAAAAAGCTTTTAAATATACTAAAAAGAAAAAAATTATATTTTTTCAAATTTAGGCTCATCTCACTTTAATGGTACAAGATCAACCATACTTTAGAAAAAATATTTTTTTAAATTTTTAGTCATTAGCGTAAGTATAATTTCTAATCTAGATACTTGAAAACCCAGAATTATCGATTTTGAGCGAATCGGATCATTAATGGAAAAATTTGTGTCATCTTGTATTTTAAATTTTTGACCAAATATTCGTAATTCGCGGTCTTAAAACCCCCACATACCGATTTTGAGAATCGCATCATACCCATCAAATTAGTCCGCCATCTTGGAGCCGCCATCTTGAATTTTCTACTTTTGACTAAAAATTCGTAATTTCCAGTCCTAAAAAGTCAAATAAAAGCATTGAAAAATACAAGCTGCGCTGCAAGGGCCTAATTATAACACACAAGCTGCTAGGCTCTAACTATTATAACATACCTGCTGTCTCCTCGGTGTTTTGAGTACAGGTTTGACCATTACTTTTACTAGAACTACCAGAAGTTTCGCCTTCACTATTTATATCGCTATTTATGTTAACCCGAGTGTTATCCATAATTATTTAAATCCAATACAGAAATTCCAAACTCGAAAATTAAACAAGTAACTATCTATTCATTATGGACATATTTAATATTTATTCACTGATGTTTGAGAGATAAAATCACTGAGAGTTGGCGAGGATCTAGACGTATTTCGAACGTATTTGCGGTACTTAATAAAAGTAAACAATAACGGCGAAAAGCGGCACTAGGCCGAGAACTCCGCCGAGAATACACGATATAGAGTCTATGCGTCAGATATAACCGCATATATAACGCATTCTAAGAGCTCGATTCTAAGATTGTCAAGGTCCATGTTGAGTTAATTCATCCAATTCTAAAGTAATTCCAATAATTTCTTAAATTTACAGACAATTCCAAGAATTCCATTTAATTCCAGTAATCTAAATAATTCTACAAATTCCAATAATTCCAAAATAATTCTAGTAATTCCGATTAAATTCTAAATATTTGTACAACTAATTCCACAAGCTGGCGGCCCCTCGCGAAAAAATGAATGCAATCAATCTTATGACACATTTTGTCAGATTTAATTTTGTATACATTGGCCTTATCGTTAGGATGGACGGGATGCATAGTTTCCGAGATATAAACGAGGTCAAAAAATTTGTTCCTCCATATCCCTCTACAATGTTTGGTTGACTGGACTATAATGGCGAAATCAAAATGAGCATAAACAAGGGAGACATCTCAATGCTGAATAGCAATGGATTCTTATTCGATACTTCCATTTTCGTATTTCATTTCGCTTCCCGTTCCTTTGCTGTTTTTTCTATTTTCTTACGCTATTCGGGTAGCGGGGTTGTTTTGAAGGGTTTCCGTTCGACTAAGATTTACTATTTGGGTCAATGAACCCCTTTGGATCGTGGCTCTAATAGCTGCCCCTATTCAGCGTTATCGTAACGCATAAATCACAGTAAACGTTTTAATCGCCATGATACGTTACTTTCGTGGTTGATTGATAATATCGGTTTTTATAAAATGTATTCACTGACTTAGTGAATAGTGAAGCGTTCGATGGAAAATTTGATATGTACTAAAATAATGTATGTAAGGTCCTGTGCGTTAGAAGATCGTGTTTAGTGCTTTTGCCCCATATCCATTATCTGTTAGTATAATTTCAGGAGTACCTATTTGTTTATATACAGTAAAACCTCGATTATCAGGGCCGGCCGGGACCGAACCGTTATTAAACATACCTATTACTGGATATGTTATGTATGTATGTAGTCCATACATAAGCTATATACATACATGCAAGTTACGATCCCACATAGTAAGCTATTCTTATAATAATATAATGCATAGTGCAGACTGCAAAGTCAGGGATAGATAACACCGACGTTATAAATAAGCTTCCATGCCTTTGTAAATCACTTTTTGCTCAAACTTGTAACTGTTAGTTTGTCTCCGGAAATAAAATTTTTCTTTTTTAAAAATTTGTTTCGCTCGACCCGAATCGAAACTTGCATATTATTATGTACTGTTATGCAAATACATATGTAGGTACATTAAAAAATAATTGCACTCCAATGCGTATTGTCATTCCAAACAATTTGCAAACAAAATCGTATGCGTTGGGATCGCCAGTCTCCGTCCACTGACAGGGATTATAAGAACGTAATAGGCAGACTTTAGAATGTGGTGTAAACATAGCTATCCCAATTGATTGAAATTAACAATTAAAATAATTAATAGGAAATAAAAATATTTGTTTGGAATTATATGTAATTTGGAATCGTATGTGCAAGATCCGTTAAGTGACATCTGGTGTCAGTAATGGGCGAACCCAGTGACATTTTTTAGCTTACAATTTATAGATAACATCGTTTTATTTTTGAAAATAATTGAGCAATCGATATCATTTTTGGCCCGCAAATATGGGCGCTTTTATTTTATTAAATTTGTATTGTTGCCAAATATTAAAATTTATTTATTTATATAATAATTAAATTACCTAGCCATTTCGATAATAATATATCTTCAGCAAGCGACAAACTTTATTTTTAAAAAAATATTAAATTCTGCGACAAAATTGAAGTCAATACATAAATAAAGTTTTTAAAACATCCATTTTTGAAGTATAGGTATTTTACTAGGGAGGGACTACTGCACTGTCCAGACAGTACACCTAAGAAGATAAGTACATTGTATAGACGGAGGTGTCAGCATTTTCCACGCGACAATCCTAAAAATATTCTTGGGAAACCTCTTTTACCTCCTTGGCGGACTATACCATGTACACGTATATGTATGTGGTTGAATAAAGAAAAAAAAAGCAAAACTGCTGGCGGGGTTCGAACGCGCAACCCTCGGTACTCCAAATAATCAAATTATTTACCTCATTCTATACCTAAAAAACACATGGTTACACTATACTATGGTTACTATAATAAATAATAGATATCC
The DNA here is from genome assembly GCA_964058915.1 of Tetropium fuscum. NCBI lineage: Eukaryota > Metazoa > Arthropoda > Insecta > Coleoptera > Cerambycidae > Tetropium > Tetropium fuscum. Next base: position 1,259,196 of record CAXKVY010000133.1, read on the forward strand.
ATCATGTATGTGCCGATATGCTCTCCACCCCGCACATCTTTACCTACTAACTGTAATTATTATAATGTTCTAAACCATTCTGCAATCTGATTTTTCTGCCAACCACATAAAGGATTACATGAAGATAGTCAAAATCTTCGTGGCTGAGAAAGTGGAAAGTGGACATCAGTGCTATCACGACCGTGTTATAATTTTTGTAAATGTTTCGGGCTCCCTACGACCGACCCCCTGAATCCCTTTGCAAGTCGATAATATTTGGCACAGTTATTGAATACAACATTAAAAACATTCCCAGAACGCAAATTTATGGGCCGAGGCTTACTTTCCTAGTTATAATTTTTTTTTTAATGTTTCGGGCTCCCATAACACCCTGAATTCCTTTGCATGTCGATGAAATTTGCTAGGCAAGTGCTAGGCGAGAAGATAGGTAACCGGAGCTAGTTCCTGGACATCGCCAAAGCATTTGACAGAACCTGGCAAGGTGGACTGATCATCAAAATGCACGCTGGTTTCAATTCTGTGACATGAAGATATATAAGGGCGGTCCATTCGAGACAAAGTGGACGGAGAGCTTTTCACCGACATACACATGCACGTCCACTGCTTGGTATACGCAACGAACACGCACTTCAAGGTGATCCAGTGAAAAACATCGCTCTGTGGATTGTAGTATTGTAGTCCCAATAATACGTGACCAACGAGTTTGGCCATATCAGGGATCTTTGCCTTGGAGTATAGAACAGATAGCCGCAGTGTGTATTCTGATCAACAGGTGAAGAAGCTCTATAAATCTATATATCATCTCAGAGGATGCTAATCCGCCAGGACTGCGAACTACAATCCAGAAGAGCCTAGAACACACGAGGCCAAAGCTCCAGATTCTGGATAGCGACTAATAAATAATTGGTCCCTCGGGGCGATTGATGCGACAAGTAGCAGAAGACACAGAAGAAAAGAATAATATGACCAAAGAAACATCGAGAAGATCGCTCATGCGTAGACAATCCAAATCAGCGAGTCCGATCACGCTTCCTAGCGTGTAGCCTAGGGTGGCCCATCTTTTTCGAAATCGAAATTTTTTCTTTCTCACCCCAGCAAATGGTTCCATTTGAAGAAAAAACAGTCCGCTTAAAATATTATTGAGGCAAATTTAAGGCAAGGGGTGCCGCAGAACACATTATTATGCAATAGTAGAAGTAAATGGAATTATTTACATTCTTTAGTTGATGCATTGTTTATTTTTTTAAATCAGCAATATTTATCTTTAGAATGACTAATCAAGTCATACAAATATCAAAGACATCATCGGTTGTGATTATGACATGTGTCATACTACTGTAAATCCGTAGTCTAAGACAACTAGACTAGAAGTTTTTAAAATAAAACTCGTTTTATCTTTCTGTATTTTATTATGAACCTTTTTTTTTCATACATAGTACCAAATATTATCCTAAATCTACAAGATATATAGTAATAAAAACAATATTTTTTGTACTAGTCCAAAGCATACGAGAAGGTTTTTTTTTTACATTTGGAAACCGTGATTTATAATCTTTTACAACTTGTAAAAGATGTGAGTAAAAACTGTTTTTGGTCTTCATTTTTTGTTAAAATGTCATTATAAGTCACCAATAAGTTTGATTCCCCTCTCAGCGGCATCATTTACAACTCTAATTTTATTTACAATATTGAAACATCGAGTATAACAATCATTTTCACTCCATGTTGTTGGATCATTTTCCAAAAATTCCATGGACAAACCAAATTTTTGAAAAAACTGTGTTCTCGCATATGAAGTCCTGAATTTCCTTGTTTTCAACGTCAGTAATGTCACTAATCATAAGTCGTTTAATACCCTCCTGATTTGGTGATTTCCTATTTAAAGCTTTAACCATTTCTCTTTTAGTGGTAACTGAAATATCGTCATCAAAAAAAGATAAACCGATATTAACTGAATTAGAGTACCACAAATGGTTCACTATTTTACTACTTGCGGCTTGAGATATTTCTTTCTCAATATTTTGATAATTAATGAGTTCTTTACAAAAGTCTAAGTCATGAAGGTGCTTTACTAGTAAATGACGCTTTACTAGTAAATGACGCTTTAAACCTTTACTACTTACCTTTACAATAAAGAGACATATATCTTCAATAGCTATTTTTTCTTTTTTAGTTAGTTGGAACTGATCTTGAAAAAAAATATTTTTTTACAGTAAATGGCTTTGGCCATCCAACGTGCATGATGAAATGCCCCTTAGCGATAGAATGTCGTGTGAGTGGGCTCTTCTTCAACAAAAAGTTTAGAAAGCATTAAAAGTTGTTGCATAGTTAAAGCTGCATTTAGAAAATGTTTTTAATTTTTGATACCTGAAATCCAGTTTTTAGTTTATTTTGTTCTATTTTGGGCCGAAATTCCCTAAAATGTTTAAATAGTGGCACATTTGGATCAGATTCAAAAATATGATGTCTACAAGGAAAATATAGAGTATCTCTTTCTAACTTTTGTTGCAATAGTGTGGCTGCCCCATTTAATTAACCCATATTTGATGCTGTCGTATCACAACACAAAGCTATTACCTTGTTGATGATGGACAGGTGACTGTTTCCTCTAATCTAGCTTTTTCTTGTTGACTTCTTTGCATTCGTTAGGATAATTTCTGTAATTTCTCCTCAGCTGATTTTTCTTGAGAAGCAAGTTGGTAATCAATACCATGCATAAATCCAGGACGTCCCTTTTTTCTTTGGTTAATTAAAAACTGTTTATCTTCATCTATTTTCATCAACTCAACGCGTTTGCATGAGCAATATCAAAGAGATCGTCCAATTTTCCAACGAAAATTTTTTCTTTTCCTTCCGCATTGGGAATTTTTTGGCCGATTCGTAAAGGTCTAACATCAGTCATCGTTAAATACTTTTTCAAAAAGGAACGTACACTAGAAGTTATATTATATTCCCAAACTTATAAATATTCCAAAACAAATAATTTCTAGGAAATAATTACACCAATAAAACATTATGAGAAAAGAGGTAAACGGGTCCAGGTGGATATTTGTATTGTAATTACAATTCAAGTGTATTGCCCTAATAACATCTTACATACAAATTTCTACCGGGATGCGGCACGGGTTACCGTTCACCGAATTATCTGAAACTTTGACATAAATTATTCCTAGTATAATAGTATATTTTCGTGGGGTGAGACTTAAAAAATACGCAAAAAAAAATTCACCTCCTATAGAAATGGGCCACCCTAGACTGTAGCCCTCCACTAATATATGTACCTGGTTCGCTTGTTTTAGACAGTAATACATTTTGACCCCCTGACACATCGCACATTGCAGTGATTTTTCATCGACACCAATAATATTTTACGGTGTCATTTATTGATTTGTGCAAAAACGTAATGTACGAGTATGTTGACACAGGCATTGTATTTATAATTGTTTCACATTAATCAATCAATTTAACATTTACGCCAAATGGTGATATAGAAAAAAAATGCATTTCCTTATTGGTATTTTTTCAAATACATTTTTTTTTCAGGTAGAAGACGATTGCACCTTTACCACCACAAATATCCGCCGCCCTGGGCCTTCCTATTCTTAGTTTTAGTATCATCTTTAATTAGTATAGTAGGTAAGTGAATTTATGTTATTTTATACATTATTTTTTTAGACGAAATTATGGATCATTATATCATATATCATGAAGTCGAAATGCGTCTAGGACGTTATTTTATGATTTGCAGGAAGTTATTTTGTTTCATAATTTATAAGGATTTATAGTTTTCATGTAGCTAGATAAATATTTGCACATAACAAGTACATTGTTGTTGCAATCACAATGGGCGTTAAACCGTTTCTCACATTATGGCAAATTGTTGCTTATACGCGGAATATATGAGCTCATGCTTATTTACGCTGCAACGTTGGTACGTTGCAAATTTTAATTACGCAATTTTAGTTATACAGATACAACTAAGTATAATATGATATACAGCGTGTCCTGTCACTATCCCTTACTAATATTGTCACTTTCCCTTACTAGTATTTCCACATTTTAGTGCGTTTTTTTTAATTAAATTATCACCAGAAGTTTTATATACCTACTTGGCATAGGCTTTTAGACAATCAAGTCAAAAGTGTTGGGTTACAATCAATTTTTATACAAAAATATGCATTACTTTGGGTGTTTCACAAGAACTTAAGGATTTCCAGTTTGTCCAGATTGTCAATTTTATTACCATTTGACTGAAATTCATATTAGGGGTAGGCGGAAAAGGTGCGGTTCTTCAGATGTTCTTCGTCGATTTTTGGGTTAACTTCAAGAAGCCATATCTCGGGTCCTCGGGTCCATCTCTGTATCGTACAGAGATGGGTATCAGATCAACTTACGCGTAGTTTAAGAGGGAGATAATAGATACTTATAGAAGTAATTTGAACGTTAATTCAATTATCATAATATTATAAAAACAAAAAAACAAAACCAACTTTAATAAAATCTATTCTAAAAAAATGCGCTGAAAAGTAAAAAATAATCACAGTATTCTACTGCTATTACTACTTAGAATACAGTCAATTTATTATACAATTATTGTTATTTTTGGAGTCGGTACCAGCCGATGCGACGCTACTTCCTTGTACGTTTGTCAACCTTGGCTTGGCTGACACATAATTTCTTATGTCCGTGTGTTGTCATTGGACTCCACCTAAACGGCGAGACTGATTTTTTTTATGATTAGGTTGATTCGAGAATGATTTTCAGCCTCACAATTGGATCCGAGAGAAAATATTTTTTTAATTAATTTAAATATCTACAAATTAGGGTTGTGACCGGCGCATTCGCCACATATTCTGGTAGATCCGGTTAGTTCCCCAGTATATATTCGGAATCCAAGTTCCAATGCCAATAAAACTAAAATGGGACCCTCTCGAAAACACCCCTTTTCCAATAAAAAAAGAATTTTTAAAATTGATTTATAAATGACGGAGTTCTGAGGTAACGAACATACAAAAAAAACTTAGTCGATTTGAGAACCTCCTTCTTTCTTGAGGTCTGTTGAAAAATGACGCTGAAATATGGCACCGGTCGCGCTTAATAATAGAACTTCTTCCGAGTATATTTGTTTTCGCTATTGTCTGTTGACTTAGTTTTAAAGTTCTATTGACCCCACTCCAGTTAATGTAAAAAACAACTGTTAGCAATTTTGACGAAGTTCTTTCCTGAATACTACATCATAACTCGACTCTTTCATCTACCCTTGTAGATTGAAGCACAAAAAGTCACTGTTAATTCATGAGGTATTAAAGAGGTGTCTCAGCTTGTCATACTTGGCGCCCATTACTTTTTTTATGAAGACATTGTTCTTTTTATTAAGTATATTCGCTGTGCATAGCAGATAGCACATCAGCAGAAGGTTCCTCATTCTATACTATGAAAATGATTTAAAAGTACTTGATATACATCCTATACATTGTTAATATTGTTAATTAGGCAAGGCAATTTCACACTAGCATAATAGATTCCCGTTAGACCGCACGCGTTTGAAATACATTATTAATATCATTAAGTTATTCCTTACTACAATTTTGAAATATCGATTAGAGAAAAGCGGTTTATTGGGAATTTATGCTTTTTAATTTCGATTTGGTTTCGTTTGCCTGATGGCTGATTTGTAATTTTAATTGCGGCCAAGTTACTTCCTTGTAAGTATCCATTATTTAAATGATTACACACAATAAGCGAAGCGTTAATCGAATATCGGTTGATATAAATTTCTTTAAATTATAAAGACACTGCAAACATTATATCTTGTTTTAATGACGACTCCCTATATTTATTCTAGGGAAAAACAATTTTGGGATTATGTACTGATACGCAATGGAGAATTAATTAGCTCACTATACATGCACTATCTGCCTCATGTGACCTCAAAAAATATCGCAGGGGTTTAAGTCAGGAGGTCTAGCTGGCCAATATATGGGACCATTTCTTCCAAACCATCGGTTACGGGAGAAATGTAAAAATTTGTGTGGCATAATGTGATATTGCGCCTTCGTGTAAATACCACATTTGTCGCCACGTAGCCAATGGCATTACTGCATCTATTAAACAACATCAAAAAATTGCGGTTCTATGAGGAAAAAGCGGGTTGGGTTCGCCTTCTATTTGCGGTTGGTGTACATGTGGTAGTTTCTTAGTTTAAGATTAGTGTTTGTCGCCTCCGGATGATGCCAACTTGATTGAAGAAACACCAAATCATCCATTATCATTTAACACATTGTCCATCATATGTGGATGTCCGTAATATTTCTGGGGAGGGGGCATGACACTCATATTATATGGGTGGCAGTCATGACACGCATTTTTGGATATGTCGCCCAAGACTAAAATCACCCTGACAATCGCCGGGAAAATTTCCGGTGGGTCGCGACGGAAAATAAAATTACGGAACTTAAAAATGTTAATTTATTTTTGGTGGCCTCCGACAAACCTTTCATGGAATGGGCTTGGCACGCAATGTGTTTAATATCGATCGATACACTAATAGAATACACGCACAAAAATAACACAATTATAACAATAATAATACTACCAACAGTCCGTATTTCAATACACTTAATATTAATCCTTCAATGCTCGGCAACAATGAAATGCAAACAGCCAGGCAAACACCTGCTAACACAAGGTCAACAAATCATCCTCTGGTGGCCAAGTTTTTAGCTAATTCTTAAATCATTTATCTGCTTTTTATTTTTGAAATATTTTTAAAATGACCATTTTGGTCATTATTTTAAAGTTATGAAGTTTACTTAACTGATTTAAATAATCGCTTATATTTCAAAATCTGTATTATTTTTGTAAAAAAACTAAATTTTACTATTTGTTCCGTAAAAATACTTTGCTATACTTATATACTTGCTTACGTGAAATCAATTCTTCTTAATCTAGACATTCTTTAATGACATTTAACTCATTATGAATTAAACTATCCAGAATAGTCTAAATATGACAAATAATGATTAGGGATTTATAATGATGGATAAACATGAACATGCCTCAGCAGTTTTCTAGTGTAAAACTTTACTTCAATAAATTGTTATATAAGTAGTAACTAGTATGCTACGAGCAGTTATGTAGTTTTGCGTTGGTTTATACCATTAGTCATTAGTTTAATTCTACGCGTTTGATAAGTTTCTTGGCTTTCCCAACTGGCATGTTCGGTTTGTATCAGACCACTATCAAAGTAAAAAGTATTGAGTTTGAAAGCTCCTATCTCTAAAAATACCCAACGAATATCAGTCGCACAAACTACAGTCTATAGAAATTTTTTTTCTATCCGTATAATTTCATAATTTTCCAACAACCCGTTCATTTATTAGCCTAAGTGTATATTTGAATAATACTTATTTTTAGGCACAATTTAGAAATTTCAATGCGCAGTTAAAAAAATTCATAACTATTATACCTACTTCAAATAAATTAATAGTAAAAAACATTTTTAAAAACAAGCTTTTATTTGAATGTTCTAAAAAGAAGAAAATAAACTTCAAATTAAATTAAACCCATCAATTTATTACATTACACAATTTATATGATATAAAATCTTGTCGCGAGACTCACCAATTTTATAAAAAACATTTTTTTTTCTTAGAATTACTTATGTCGATATCAAGTTACCTAATTATCTATTCAATCGTGGATTTCGGCATAATCATATCATCAGCGATTTTTCACCCGCGTATTACGTAATTATTATTTCACGCACACTTTTTTAGGGGTTGCTAAGAGCCGCGCAACATTTTTAACAATACCTTACTTAATTGTTAACAAAACGTCAAAAACACTGACAAGCCTACAAATTCTAAAAACGTGCATGTCATTTTCAGCGCATACTTGTTTTTGAGAGTAGAAAAGTGCCGTTTCCGAACATTTAGTTGGCGGCAAATTATGCTATCCTATCTAAATGGTACAACAAAAATTATTTGTAAATAGTCATTGACACACTGCCTAAAATGAGGACGCTCAAGTAAAATATTTTTATTTTAAGCTTGTATTTTATTTGTACTGGTTCTATTAATTATTATTTCTAAAATTTACGGCCGTCCGAACATTTAGTTGTTAGGGCTCGTAATGTATTAAAGTTATCCAAAATATCCAAAACGGCTGTACATAAATAAATAAATTTTGTGCATTGTAACAATAAATAGCTCATCAATGAGCTGTAAAAATTTCAGAACATTTGGCTCCTCAGTTTTAGGAATATGAGCTTTCAAAGTCAGGGCATTATTTTTACTTTGATAGTAGGTCAGTGTTTCTCCACCAGACAGGTTACATTTAAGCAACCAAGCCGCTTTGCCGCTGAACCAGTTTCATTAGTTTATGATTATTATAGATAAACGTCTTCCCAAAATTTAGCACGTGCTTAATTGTTAAAAAAAACTACTAACTAAATAAATTGTAGCCAGATTAGTGTCGGTAAAAATAGAGTACCAAAGTGGATATATTCTCGGTCAACGACTTGTTACGTGCGCCTTCTCTTACGTGCAAGCTTCCCGGCTGACACATCGAAAGCAAAAAGCCGGCACGAGAAAAACGCATAATATAATGAATGATGCACTGGGTAGCCTATCAACGACACTAGGACTGACTCCACGAGCAGCGTTTTCAAGGGGGCCCCTGCTTCTGTAATTAGTTAGCAGGAAGGCAGCGCTGCTGGCCTCATCTAGTTCATAGGAAGGAATAACCGAATCGGAAATGCATAAATAGTTAGCGATGCCCAAGACGCCCCTTTGGCATCCATCCAGGGTCGTATCCGTGCGTGCGTGCAGGCTAGACACAATAAGTTGGGCGAATGTGATGGGATTCCGTCAGTGTTGAACGATAAAGTTATCCGACAGACCAAGTGGAATGCTGAAAATTTTGCAGTTAAAGATAACCCTCTCCAGCAGACACATTTAAGCCAGCAACGACTCACTTTAAGTGCCGCGAAGCAAGTTTCAACTTTCCAAAAAGGAGGTTCCCAGAAATGTGTCCAAAGAAAGTGGAAAAAGTAACACCATCAATACATAAATTCTACACAAATGTATGTCGCCCATCCAGACATGTTAAAAATATCTCAATTCATTCATTCATTATGTGCCAACATAGTATGACATGAACAACAAAATATAACTACCTAAAATATCTCTTACTGTTTCTCATGTGCTTTTTTGGAGAATTTCTTGAATATGTATTATAAATCTAATATTTTATTTTTGATATTATTTTTTTGCTAATAACGAGACATTACAATTATATAATTTATTTATCTAATGAGAAGTAATATACAGTGAGCTCGTAAAGTTTGGAATAAATTCAATTAATCGTTATTGAAGGATTTTCACAGGAAATCCTCGGACACGTCAACTTTATTTTATAAAATGTCACTTTTTTCAGCCATCGATTTTTTTTTGTTTTGTTCGTTTTTGAGCTATGACGTCATCGACAATTTTTTTAAATGACAACCCATATTTGATATGGGATATTGGATGGGATATTGCCAGGAAGTGAATGGAGGTCACTTTGAAAATTTACTCTGATTTTATTTTTTACTTTAATTATTTATCATTTATTTGTTAAAATATTTTTTTATTTGTTTAAATTGTTGTTAAAAAATTAAACATTCATTCTTAAAACTTATAATTCATTCTTAAAACTTTGCAACCGAATATCTCGAACACTTTAATGTTAAAGGTACTATGTTTTTGACATATTCGCACTCAGAAAAATGTGCTCTATCGAAATCCGTGAAAAAAAATATGGGTATATATATATATATATATATATATATATATATATATATATATATATATATATATATATATATATATATATATATATATATATATATATGTATGTATAACTATTGAACTATGTATTTATTTATGAAACCCCTACGCTGGCGTTGGTTAAGCCAAATGTAAAGTTTTGTTATATGATTTTAAAATCCCCACGTTGATGAGATAAATCGTTATATTTTATATATTTTAAAGTTTTTGAAATAAAGATATTTCATATCGAAATAATATGATGGAGGATGCCCCTTTTATCATGTGCGCCAGTTCTTTGAACACTAATTTTTAGTTTAATTAATTGAAGGATCACTTTAGTCATACACTCTATAGTCCTAACACTCTATAGTCCTAGAAGGGGTCCAATTAGGTCTATTATATTTTAAAATATTATTTGTAAGATGAAGTTCATGAAATGAAGTTAAGCTCAAATTCTATTAGTTTTTAAATTATTTCCTGAAATTTTCAAAACGAGGAAGAAGTTGTTTGCATATGACTGTTTATTATTAAGTATGGTTAATAAAAATAAACAAAATCTTAGAACTTTATTCTTATCCTGCGACAAAAAGCCTACGTAACTTAAATATATTACATGGGACCAAGTCCTCTGACACAATATTTCTTAATATTAGCAAATTTTAAATTATTTATTGCCTTTTAAAAATATGTTAATCCTTTTATCAACTTGCACAGAACTTATCACTTTTTAATTTCACTGGTACACGAACTAACAAATGCTGCTGGGCTCTGGTGATGGTGTCATCTAGCGGGATGTCGCTGCACTGCCTCTGGAATGCTGACTGCTTGGGATTTATTTACTCTCAAATTTATTATCACTTGCTGTTGCTGTAGTTTTTAAAATCTGCTATCACTTAAATCACTATGAAAGATTGTTTCCTTTTCTTGTTTGATTGAATTTTCTTCCACTGGGTTGGGACGCTACCAAGCTTTTTCCTTCTTGACTCGTAAAAACGACGAAAACCCTTACTCATGCAGTTTGTCTGCTTCTAGACCATTCACACTGGTATTATTGCTTATTTAGCACAAAATTAACAATTATTATTTTAAATTTACAATTATTTTCTACTAAATTTTCTTGATATTCAGGAGCGTGGCTGTTGCTTCTTTGAACGCCGTAACTGGACTGGACTGGTCATAGGCAAGTGTTTGTTTGCGCTTATACTATAGTCTGTTCGTTAGTTGCAGGCTACTGAATTTAATTTAATTTCAATTTAAAATTGGACCCCAACTAAAACTAATAGTATATTATCATATTAGGAGAATAAGTAAGTGATACTTTATGTGCTAAGCGTGGAAAATAATTACAGAGCAACAGTCATCTAACCCGGTGGTCCATCTATACCGGAATTACCCTAATTTTGACTTCCCATAAACATATTCTATCAACTGGTGGAGGGTATTTGCGTTTGTCCATTCCAAGGTTGTGAAGTTCACAACAACAAACGTGCGACAATCTATAGTTTACCACAAAAAAGTCACAACCATTCCCTCGCTACACTGTCCACATTGAGCAGAATTTCCTTTTCATTTATTTTTTTTCCGATAGGTGTTTGAACACGAATGAGTTCGTTCATTCCTACTTTTACTTTGTTTAAGGTACGAGGGCTTACCCAAACAATTTCCTAAAAAAGCAGAAAAATGGAAAATTTCCAAACTGTGCAATTTCCAATCGCTTCGCGACCTCGAAAATATGTTTTGGGAGGTGTTTTTAAGTAACAATTCATCGTATGTTTCCATGTTACGATGTGTTGAATTCAGCGCACTCGTTCTCTGACTAATATCCATTCTGGTGGGAATGTCTGGGGTTTTAGCGCTCATTTTTTTCTCAAAGATTTGAGCGGCCCACCGTTTTTGATCGTATCTCGCTTAGTTATAACGCAATGTTAAAGTAACAGTGCTTGTTTTAAAGGTCTTTCAAGTACTACAAAAATTGTTCTATAAGTTTTTCCTTAAAAATGGTAACGTCATAAATAACTCCCTTTATTTTTGTGACGCGACGTGGAGAATATTATTGAGGTATGTCTATATTCCATTAAAACAACGGTGACGTCTGTATTTAAAGTCTGATGATATAACCTATTTAATGCATCTATTTAGAATTTCACACTCGGTGGTGACCATTGACCGTAGTTAACCTCTGCATAACGTTGTTTAATCTACATTTAGTAAATAAAGTAGAAGGCTCCTGCTAGCAAAGTTTCCTGCTTACTGCACTTTCTGTCATCGCATCCATCTTCATTACTCCACGGCCACTGTGAGAAAACATTGACAGAAACTAGACCTGCACTTAAATGCGATTTTCTTATTTGAATAAAATAAATATAGGTCCAATATAGAATAGGTATAGGTACGTAAGCAAGTCACTCGACCGTTGATAATATGCATTGTGACGGTCATGCATTAATTTAATGCCTTGGAAGATTATAACACTGAACGTCGTAATATGTATTAGTGTGCATTAAATTAATGCCCATAATTATGTCGATTTTATGACGCGATTTTTAATAGTGCAGGCGTATAGCGTAAAGAGATTTTTTGAATCAACTTTTAGACATTATAGTGTTTTTTTTAATACGACCAGTGTTTATGAAAATTCGTCCGGAAATTAAAGCATCACAGTTTAAGTAAGCGTAAAAGTTCCTGAAGAGGGTTGCAACTCGATGCGCGTTTCGCCAGCGAAGTTGGTTTGGCCAATTTTTTTTAAATAATTTTATTATAATTTTAATTAAATTTAAAAAATCAGAAAACCATGCAAATTCATGTAGATTTTATGCAAAATTCTAAGAACTTTTCGTCTCTTCTCAGAAACTCACCATTCGCGAGAGAAATTTTTTTTTCGTGAGAGAAAATAGTTTGAAAATTTAAATTTTGGAAGCCAAATGTCCAACTAATTTGCGTTGTCAAAAATAAAGTTTCAGGCAAAATTGTAGTGCCATATTACCAAAATTAATCAATTCTTATTCTGTTTATCATTTCGACATAAGCGGATAAACAATGTCAGGTATATAAAACAATAATATGCTGATTAGGATATTTAAGGTCTATGTCGACCTAATAAACAACTATTATTATAACAACTAAATGAAACTGGGTCACGTACACATTGTACTGGCCTGGGCGCTTATTCTTGAAGTTGTAGGAGTAGAAAAAGGTAGAGAAAAGTGGGCGTGGTTCTCTTAAAAATGCGGGAACCGTATTCTTCAAAGATAGGAATGTTCATATTTTACGTTTTTCGAGAGAAGAGACTTCTACTAGTCTTTTGTAGTAGAACTGCCACAATTTTGAGAGAAACAAATGATTTAATGATTACCTCTTATGAATATCAAATAATTCGTATAGAATGGAACCAAAGGAAGCATTAATTGTTAATCAAATAATCTTATTAATTTCATTTTATTAAATAATAATTTGATTAAATAATAAAGACTCAGTCACGACATTTAAGAAAAATTATTGTTATTTATTACCTTGAGTTCCAGATTAAACTGACAGAACTGACACCAGTCACCACACCCGCGTTGTACGTTGTATATTGTAAGCACAGACAACTACAACTGTTTTTGTCTAGAGTTGTAAGGTAAAGATACATAACCTCAAAGGTAGGCACCACGTACTACAAAAGCAGATAAAAATGACAAGAGTAATTTGACAACCAAGCTATGTAGAAATGCATGTGGCATCCGTTCCACACCAATAAACTAAGCCACTAACATTCAAGAATACGGAAAATATTTTGTGTGAGAAAAACCAGAGGATGTGTATAATTTATTCTCTCGGGTGATTGTTCGCTTCCTATGACCTCAAGAATAATCGCCCTGGTCGAACATTATATAAAGTAGTGTAATTAGGTCACAAGAAGAATTGATGTATTGATGCGTTGAAGCAAGTAAGGCCTTAAGCATAGAACGTTATACGTCTCGCTGTGCCTATGTGATAATGTACTGAGTTAAATAAGTTAATACCACGTAGCCGGACTGTGTCTCCATTCATGGGTGGCTTACCCACTACCTGGTGATCCCACAAAATCACCACCATAAAATTTCCGACGTGAAAAATAGGGGGTTCTATTAAAACAAACATTGGCCTTGAATGACCTTGAACCCTCGGCTCACGGTCAAAAGTGGCTTCGAATGTCATTCGCGGTTTTTATTCAGCCTGAAATTAAAATGGGACACCCTGTATATTATAGAAGTTGCTGTTATAGATCTACTCGAATATACCGAGTATTTACTAGTGTAGTCCAGTGGTTTCAGATTTCTGCAAGTGAATTCGTTGGTATATGCAAGGAGAATTCTGGTGAGCTGGTGATATTCCAGAGCCGATTTTAGCCGTAAACTGCAACAGATTCATTTGACGGTATGGAAGATGCAGTACGACGTCATATAGGCATAATATTGGTCAGCATAATGGTCATTATGACGACAGTAAGGTCATCTTACGTGATTTAAGGGAATGTCTTCAGATTGTGACATTTTGACGTCAAATTAAGGTACGCCAGACGTCAGTATGACGGCCCTATATTACCTACTCAAAGAATTATGACAAGAAAGTAACAAATATATTTTTTTAACTACCCACTTGAGAGCAGATCTCCAAAACGGTGCATTACCAAAAGTTAAACACATGGTAATGAAACCCGGTAGATAATAACGACTTACTAATAATGAATAAAATGGAGAAAATTGCTAATTTTGTAATTTATACCCCTCGGAGAATAATATATTGGTTTGGGTAAATAATGTCATTCAGCATCGGCAGTTGTGCATAGCGACAATGTAGCGCTGGGTTTAAATTTGGATTTTGTAATTGCGTTTGCGGATCAAATATTACAAGTAAATTTATGTGTCTAGTCCGCTCTATCCGATTAGCCTTCGCTAGCAACAGCCAATCTTGGCACGGTTTTGGTGAAAACAAGTGAGTTCCAGACGTTCGGAATGAGTTTGTTGAAATTCGGGTAATTCGCATTGGCCGTCGATTTTATCTGCCAAATAACTACCTACCTTAGAAATCACGCAGGCCCGTCGCTAAAAAGGTTAAAACGAGCGAAATGCCGTTGAACCCGCATAAATCTTGGGGAAAAATTGCATGACAATTTACTATACATATTTTAAACGCCTAAGTATTCTACCACGCGAACGTATAACTTTCCTGCTGCTGGATGAGACTTAATTACAACCTATTTAAATAACAAGAGTGGATATTTTATAGTATATTATGCGAGTAAATGTTCATCGGAAATTAAAGGACAATTCGTCGAGAATTTATAATGAGAAAATTCAAAGAATGTCCACGTTACAATGGGTACTATATAGTAAGATAATAGTGTATTATGCAATGCATTTTTACACAACCGCTTTACGCTGTTGAACAGTGGTAAGCATATTTACAAGTTTGCCATATGAAATCTAGCTACTTAAAGGAATGTGAATAATGCGGTGGATGTCACTAGATTAAAGTATTCAGAATTTGCCCCTATTTTCATAGTTATTAGCATAAACAATAAGACTGTTTTATGTCTTACCTTCAACTAGACAGATCAAGTCAAAGATTACTCGCACGATATTCATAACAGAATCATAAAATATATTTTTTCTACAAACTTTTTCCTCTTTCTACGAACTCTGATGTCACACCACAATTGTGACATTAGACTTGTGACTTATATACTGACAGAGAATTTGCAGTTGCCGCAAAAAAATCGCCATATTCAGAGTTGAAATACCCATTGGGAACTAATTTATATTGACTGAGATTATCATTACAATCGTGGTTAATTATCAAAATTAAATTATCAGAAAGGATATGAAAAGTTAGAAGAAACAGAAAATAGTTCTATGAGAAATAGATTTTTTCACCAAAAACCATCGTATAAACCATCGTCGCCCGGTAGGGACGGAATTTACCCGGCCCTACTACAACATGGATTAAGCACGCTAGCGCTGTTCCTCGTCAGGAGATTCAGATCCTGCTTGGCGCGGAGCTACGTTCCCTCGTTATGGAGGGAAGTGAAAGTTGTGTTTATCCCAAAAACGGGACGATCTAAACTCAAAGAAAGCTCAGCTCATGCTGTTCAGCAAAAAGAGGAGCCAAGAAAATCAACCAGAGATTACTCTCTAGTATGGTCCTCAATTACCACCAGACGGTGAAATATCTGGGTGTTCACCTTGATGGTAAACTGTCTTGGCATGGTCATATATCATGCAAGATTACGATAGCAACGTGTACACTGTGGACGTGTAGGAGGGCCTTTGGTGGAAGCTGGGGTCTTAATCCCAAGGTTCTCCACTGGCTCTACTGCACCATTGTCAGACCTATTTTAACTTACGGAGCCATTGTGTGGTGGCCCTGTGTTGAAAGAAATTCGACGAACAGGCAACTGGACAGGGTCCAGAGACTTGCGTGTTTGGGGATGACTGGGGCATTGAGAACGGCTCCCACCAGAGCTCTGGAAGTGCTATTAAATCTCATGCCACTACAAATCTTTATTAAATTGGAAGCCATGCGTGTTGTATATAGACTGCGTACGCTGGACCAACTAGCTAGTTGGTCTAGCTAGTTAGTCTAGTTGGCTTCATTGAGTCAACTGCACTAATATAGCTCTCGAAAGGCAGGACGTGACGGGCCCATAGTGAGGCCTATACGTCATAAGGGCATAGCCCCCGCCAATCTAAATCTAATCTAAACCATCGTATAATACAAATTATATTTATGCCCATTTGCACCATATTATTAAAGACTGGATTTAATTTAAATCTAGGATTAGTTATATACATATTGTGTTTGCACCGCAAAATTAGACATCCTTAAGTCAGGATTTCTTATAGCCTCCAAAATGGGTGGCTTAAAGTTGACTGAGTATTGTCTGGATAGTGCAGTTCCATATAATATTAAGGTTCGATATAAATTATGGATTATTTTTAATTGGAAGATATTATTGATCTATTTATTATAAATATATTATATAGTAGAGCGGATTAGCTAACATATTGTGCACTTTTTGTTAAAAGCAATTTGGCACAGAGGTAGACCGATGTAATATGAACAATTTTGGATATGGAGCCATCGGCCAACTGCCCCCTGGCGACCGTGGCACTCGAAAGATAACAGAAGTGAGATAAAGTTGGAAAAGGGATGAGAAGACGAGTGGTGGTTGGTTCAACTATACCTGGGAACTGGGCCAGCTTCCTCAGGGTCGACGAAAACAAGACAGAGATGTTCATCTTCCTCTTTGACGTCTGCTATGACTCATTCCAGCTTGCAGACAAGGAGCTGCTCATCACTAAGGGAGATGGTGTCTTGAGAAAGCCACCGCTTCTGGATACTTCAGCACTGGCTCCTTGCAATCACGAGGAAGTCGACATCCGCATTATGTTGCATGTCGCCGTCGCTGCTCACAATGGCCACAAGAAGATCCTCATCTGCACAGTCGACACTGATGTTGTTGTCCTGGCAGTGGCTCTGGCACGCACCTTGAATGAGGCAACTGAAGTGTGAGTGTCCTTCGTCTCCGGAAAGACCTTCCGCTTCTTGGCAGCCCATGAGATTGCTCGAGCTATTCGCCCTGAAAAAGTTCAGGCATTACTGATGTTTCATGCTTTGATGCTTTGACGGACTGCAACACGGTCTCCTGCTTCGGCGGACGTGGAAAGAGGACAGCATAGGCGGTGTTGACTGTGTCCTGAGCTGACTCAGACACTCATTCTTCTCTCCACTGCACCAGATCGTGCATGAGTAATGAAGACGCCATTGAACATTGAACGATATCGACAAGGCACGTCGCAATTGCAAAGAAAAGCAACGTTCAGCGGATCCCACGGACAAGGGCAGTCTTGGAGCAGCACGTCCGATGAGCAGCATATTAGGGCGAATATGTCTGGGGTCAAGCCCTGGTTGCTGCGTCAACACTGCCATTGCCAACCGACTGGGTTAGATCGTGACCAGCGGCGTGTATGAACCGCTCTGGACAACGCTACCCGAAACATCCAAGATCTGCAGGGAGCTCGTCTTTTGCAAATGCAAAGACCATTATGAAAAAGTGCAAGTGCAAGAGGGCCGGTCTGGAATGCACACCACTGGGTGCTTGCGACGAGGAGTGCTCTGAGATATGATGTCGCATTCTTAAAACGAATGTTCTGAACGGGCAGTATACTGGGACTGTAAAAAAGATTTTTAATGTTTTGTCTTTTATAGTCTGCTGTCAAATGTACATCCGTGGGCTCCTTGATGATGCAAGTGTGGAAGTGGTCTCAATCTCTTCGTTTGGCCTCGAAGAAACATAATTTCGATCATGGCGCTCTCAAAAACGGTGCGTTTGGGTATTACCCTTCAGAAACACTTTTTCCCTTTACGTAACCGTCTATGTTTACCAATTTTAACAATTTTCTTTATGTCCAACTTGGTTAGGATTTAGGTAAAATCTGTGCAATCAATCATTAGTCTTTAAATTATATTGGTACTAATTCTACATATTTATTGTCGGATTTTAGTAATTCTTTTGTGCGGATATTATACTGAACAAACTGTTGAATCATTTTCTGTGGCGCTATACAAAATATCCAAAGTCTTTGTTTGGCTATATCTGGCCCAAATAGGAGGATTTCAAACTCTAATCCAGTTCAATCTTCGTCATACAACCCGTTATTAAATCGCGCAGAAAAAAGGGTCTTTTTACGCAATAATGAAGAGGCACAATAGAGCGAATAAAGGCAATTTGGATTGGCCATTGTTCCGAGTTGAGTGCCGAATTATTACAAGCAGACCGAAACAACAAACAAACTCTTGATTCTGTCGTGGAGTAATTATTATTGTTCGATCACCCCTACATATTTGTGCGCTCTGGTCCGGTCCGTAGGAAACATAATGCTCTGGAATCCATAGAAATCCACCACCGGGTACACCGTTGCACGCGATCGAAATGCCGTAAGTAGTGTTGTTTAAACCTATAAACCGGTAGTATATAGTACGGCGTGTGGATTTTTATTTTTATCCCCTTGGCGTTGCGGTTTGTGCTCGTATACGAGATGTACGATTTTACGCTGGATTTTGTAACACGTCAGCTGTCCCTTGGGGGTAACGTGAAACGGGGATATGGTTGAATTTAGTCGGGCATCTCGCTGTGTTCATTCCTGTTCGGAAATCACCAGTTTTTTAATGCATTTGATAAATAATAATATTATGTGTATATATACTCGAAAGAGAGTCAGTCTTTTAATCGGTAAATTTCCGTAGATCAATTAAAATACTCCTGTATATTGGATCTTTATTTTTTTTTTGGATTATAAACTGCATTGCGAGGTTTGTCGAAAAAATGAGGAGGAACATTGACAAGCGCTTGTCAATTTGTTAAAGTTGAATGTAAAATTTCATAAAAAGCCGTACTTGTCTGCCTATACTTATTAAAAGTGCTCTCAAGCTAAACTTATATGTGGCTTTTTAATTGTTCTTTAAAATTAAATAAACGTCAATAAAATAGTATACATACCAAAAAAAGGTCATTGTGGGCCTGTTGACATAGACCTGTGATTTCAAATAACCCCATAAAAAGAAATCTAATGGTGTTAAATCACACGAATAGGAGGCCAATTCTGATCACCGAAACGAGAGAGTACACGGCCTGGAAATGTCTCATGCAGTAATTGAATTGCTTCACGGGCTGTATGGCATGTGGCACCGTCTTGTTGAAACCACATATTGGCCACATGAATATCATCCAATTTCGGCAGAAAGAACTGTGTTATCATGTCGCGGTATCGAGCACCAGTAACAGTCACTGCTTGACCAGCCTCATTTTCAAAAAAATATGGTCCAATTATACCTCCAGCCCAAAATCCACACCAAACAGTGACACGTTGTGGATGTCATTTATGTAATTTATGGTAAATCTTGGGGGACTGATTTATAAAGGGACTGAGCGCTAAGGTGTAGCTGCGAATTTTCAAATATTTTGCGGTTTTTCAATTACAGGGGGTGGTACGTTTTCTTGCACTTCGAATAATTTTGTAAAATCTCAACCGATTTCCAAAAATGATGCACTGCTGAATTCGCCATGAAAAGGGCTATGTAACACGTGGGGTAGTTCCATTTAAGATTTTAAAATTGGGGTTTACTAGGGGTTAGGGGGATGAACATATCAAGACCCCCAAGCTTGAAAAAGCATATTTGAGCTTTTTCAATTGCAGGGGGTGGTACATTTTAAAATGAACACTTGTCTAGGGTATACAAATTAATATAATATAAAACAAAAATATGAAAATAACGAAACAGAAATCAAGTATAAACGAAGATGATAATATAAATAAAGATAATAATACAGCATAAAGTAGAATAAATATACCGCCTGATACAATTTAAACAGAGATATTTAAAAATTTTGCTATTAAAACTTCTTCTTTAGTCTAAAAAAAATCCTATTTCCAATAGCGTCAAGAAAATATGTGTATTAAAAGAATAAACTGGCTTTTTGAATTTTCAAAGAAATTGTGTACCTTAATAATAGTACATGACATACCGAGCGGGAAAGTACTCTATTTCAGCCGAGCGGCAAGGTAGTTTACCGAGGTGCGAAGCACCGAGGTAAACTACAGACGCGAGGCTAGAATGAGTTCCCGCGAGGTTTGTATACTATTTTACTCACAATCGGTTAGTAGTTTATGGATTTCTAATACTCACAATCTACCAATAATAATTTCGTTTCAAATATCTGTATCCATTTTCATTATGTGATAAGATGAATTATTTTAAGTAACCTGTGAGATCGTTGCTAGGTAACAAAACAAGTTTGTTGAATGTGACATTTAGGCGATACACGACGCCATTAATTGTACATATAATCAAATTGTGTTTATTTTACAAAAATGTCTGATAGTGAATTTGAATGTACGCCACCAGAAGTGCGGGTAGCTGCAGAGAGAGCTACTGAAGGAATAATTCCTGAAAAAAGCAGGGAGAGGTATGAAAACACCTATGAACTATACAGTAAATGGTGCGTGGCTAAAGGTGTGCAGCATACCTCTGAGACGGTACTTCTTGCTTATTTTTGTGAAATAAGCAAACAAAGTAAAGCCTCCACATTATGGTCAAGATATTCGATGTTGCGAGCAGTATTAAACTTTAGGCATAATGTTGATATTAGTAATTACGCAAAATTGAAGGCATTTTTGAAAAGGAAGAATGTGGGATATCAAGCTAAAAAGGCAAGTGTTTTTTCTGAAGCAGACATCGATACATTTTTAAACAATGCCCCGATAGAATATCTTCCTCAAAAGGTAATTTTAATTTATTTAGTGCATATTAAATATATGTTATATTAAATTTTTTTAGGTTGCTTTAATTATTGGCATTTCCGGAGCCTGTAGGTGCGATGAACTTTTAAAAATGAAAATAAGTGACCTGGATATTTTAGAAAATCGAATTATAATAGTGATTCCTGTCACAAAAACCTACTCTTCCCGTACATTTGTAATTACAAAATCGGAATGGATAAATATAATAAAGCAATACTGTGACCTTCGTAATAACATTGACTCTGATAGATTTTTTTTACAAATAAGATTTGGTAAAATTACACGACAGCCTTTTAGGCATAATGCTATAGGAAGTTTTCCCAAAAAAATAGCAACTTATTTAAAGCTGGAAAATGTTAACAGGTTTACAGGACATTGTTTTAGACGTACTTCAGCAACATTATTAGCAAAGACAGGTGGAGACATCCTACAGTTGAAAAAGTTGGGGGGTTGGAAATCCAACACCGTAGCAGAGGGATATGTGGAGAATTCATTACATGGACAAATAAAAATTGCTAATATGTTGTCTCATGTAGAAAATCCAGAAACGTCGGCGTCTTCATCTATTTCTGAAACTCATAATTTTGAGCAACACGGTCTTACTTTAACCGTTAATAGTAATCATAATTCCAATGTAACTATTAATATTTATAATTCCAAATAGTTTTCTTTTTGTTATTGTTGTTGTTGTTTCTGAATTAAATAAATGTTGAGTGGATTCTATTCTTTCTAAACCATCTTTTAATCAAAAATGACATTGACATTTCCAGGTAAGAAAAGTGACAGATGCTAGCCGGGAAAGTACTTTCCCGGCTAGCTGGGAAAGTAAAGTAAGTAATAAGTCGCTTCCCGATTACTTCAAAGGTTAGAAATCCATAAATTACTAACCGATTGTGAGTAAAATATATTATATTTCCACTTCTTTGAAGAAAGTAGATGTTTCTCACTTTCAAAATAATATTGTTAATTGGCACAAAATACCTATTAATTAGATTCAATGATTTATATCATTGTTTTTGCTGAATATTTCTTTGATTTATGCAAACATGCAAAATGTTTGTTTTTGCTCCTGTGAAGTGTATAGTTTGTAACATCGAAATATGAGACATAAAAACCCGAGCAAAAAACCGTCATTATATCGATCCCTTCACACCTGCTACCGCATTTTTAACAGCGTTGTCAAGTATAACCGATTTCCAGGAATTAAAGGAAAAAAATCATTTTATATGCATCGCCCATCACATTATGACATTATAATGTAGTATAACAAAATATTGATCACACTATATACCTTTCGTCATATCATAAAACAATTGGATGGTGAATGTAATGCAGAATAAGAATGTTTCCCATTGGCATTCATTGGATGCAATAATTCTTGAAATATAAATAATACAGTTATTCTTTAATTTAGGGTCATATTTTGATGGGTTTTGTGTTAAAATTGATTAATATTCTATCAAAACATAACAACTTGTTGAATGAAAGCGCCTTACTAGTGACGATTTTATCTTGCTTTAAGAAAAGTTATACTTTCCCGATCTCCCATTGCGGCAATTGTAGGTATCTTTTGAAATTTTTTTGTCTCATATTTCGATGTTACAAACAGTATATATCTATTGACCTTTTCGCATCAAGATCCTCAATAATCGGAATCCAACTTAACAGGCATGGTTTTTAAAAATGTAGCTGATATAGAGGATTTTGCCAACAAAATTACGTAGACTATGCACGTCACGGTGAAGAACGCTTCGTACATTACGCGTTGCATACGCTGATATATTAATAGGATAATTAATTATGTATGATTTTGATACGGTCAGCGGGTACGGAAAGTAGATATATAGACGGCTCCTCTAGAACTATGGTGCGTTTCTTCTTGTACTCGCCATGTAAATGCACAAGTTTAATATAATTGACTTGTCGTGATAATTAAATTTGACAACGACGATGTGCGGTTATCTAGAAATCTCTCGTCGTAAAATTAATTCGGTGTTAAACAGCATTTAAGTTTTGCATGTTTATTTTGGTGGTAATTAGAATTTTAACAAGACGACAGCGCTGGAAACACGAATCTTTGATGCATGCGGGAATGTAGGTATAATGATTTGAGAAACCTCCGAGGAATTTTTAATACAGAAAGTTAATTTGCATTATTAAAATGGAATATGGGTAGGTACCTAGGTACGTACCTACTCGTATACGAAAGTCATGGTGTTCATGAATATGCTTAAACAGAGAAACATTTTTCTTTGACTCAAGGAATTATTTGTATTTGTGTATCTTCTGTGTTATCTTCAAAGGAGTCGATAAGTATTAATGCGTATGTGTATTTAGTATTCCTATGCACTGCGTTATTTAAACTGAGGGATCAGCTTTAATCGTCAGCGGGTGGTACCGGCTTAGAAGTTTAAGGGTTTCAATGTTTTTAAAATGATGGGAATTACATGTAAAACCTAAAGTTTTAAACGCGTCTCTGGAAATATTTTGAACGTGTACTGAAAATGACATTTGCTGTAAAAAATGACACCAAGGTCTCGAAAATTACTGCATCTAGAAACAGTAAGTTGTCTAAAACATAACTGAATATTATAGAGGACTGTTTTAAGGAATATGTCATTATAAAACACTTTTAATTGCAGATTGTATGCTTTATACCACAATAATATTTTACTGATTGCTGATCGAAGAGCCGAGAAAGTGTGAGTTTGAAGAGCAGTTTATGATGGATTCTGTCGAACGCCTGGGTGAAATCCATATACAGGGTGTCTCAAAATTAACGCAAGATTTGAATTTGCCGCCATTTGTGCAGTAAAGTGTTGGCAACCCTAAACAAAAAATAATTCGATAGCCGACAGTTTAGGGTTAGTAAAAATGGAGCGTTACACGATAGAACAACGTGTCTTCATTATTGAACAATATTTCAAAAATAATGAAAGCTTGGCGGCCGCAGATCGAAAATTTCATTCAAAATATGGTCGGAATAGCGGTTTAACTTCGTCAACTGTGAAGAGATTAATTGAAAAATTCAGGGAGACTGGATCCGTTGGAGACGCCTAACACACTGGTCGTTCAAATGTCAATATCGAAGCAGTGCGTGAGAGTGTCGGTGACAATCAAGGAACCTCAATTCGGCGTCGTGGACGCGTATACTCACTAAAGATCTGTGTCTGCCTGCTTACAAAATTCAATTACCGCAACAACTGAAGTCTAATGACCATGCACAGCGAAGAGAGTTCGTTGAATGGATTATTGAACATCAACAAATGGATGCTCATTTCCCGAGCAACATCATCCTAAGCGATGAAGCACATTTTCACGTTGATGGCTTTGATATTCGCCAAAATTGCCGCTTTTGGGGTTCTGAGAACCCATATGTGATTGTCGAAAAACAACACATTGTGACATACATCCACAACGTGTCACTGTTTGGTGTGGATTTTGGGCTGGAGGCATAGTTGGACCATATTTTTTTTAAAATGAGGCTGGTCAAGCAGTGACTGTTACTGGTGCTCGATATCGCGACATGATAACACATTTCTTTCTGCCGAAATTGGATGATATTGATGTGGCCAATATGATGTTTCAACAAGACGGTGCCACATGCCATACAGCCCGTGAAACAATTCAATTACTGCATGAGACATTTCCAGGCCGTGTACTCTCTCGTTTCGGTGATCAGAATTGGCCCCCTAGATCGTGTGATTTAACACCATTAGATTTCTTTTCATGGGGTTATTTGAAATCACAGGTCTATGTCAACAGGCCCATAACCACCCGTGCATTAAAGGAGGAGATTCAACGCTGCATCAACGAAATTCAGCCACATTTATGCAGAATGGCCACTGGAAATTTCGACAAACGAGTGCGTATGTGCATGCAAATCCGTGGAGGCCACCTGCCCGATGTGTTATTTCATAAATAACCCTATCCTATGTACTTTATGATTCAATAAAAAAATAACAATCAAAAGACTAAAAACTGAGTTTTCTATTTAATTCAAATCTGGTGTAATTTTGAGACACTCATTATCCATCAACTTGTTATCAAAGGCAGAGTAATGTATTGTGTACGCTTTTGGTAGAGTTTTGGGTTATTTACATACAACAGACAAGGAATACTCAAATTATACACAATGTCATTTATAATGATGTAAAAAAATAATGGACCCAAGACGGAACCTTGCGGTACTCCAGATTTTGTTATAAACTGTAAGACTTTACTCCGCAGCATTCCACATACGATGATCCATTTTTGAGATATGTTGAAACGAATATCAGAATGCCCAAACTGAGCAAGTATGAGTTTGATGAGCAGATTATGATGGATTCTGTCGAACGCCTGGGTGAAATCCACATATTATCCATCAACTTGTTATCAAAGGCACAGTAATGTATTGCGTAATGCTAAATAGATTTGTCTAATTTGACCTTCCCCTCATTAGTTTTGATGTTAATTGATATATTGTTCTCTATCATTCTTGGTAGAAGAAATATTATAGATGGCAGAACCTATTCACATTTTCACTTCTTTGAGGAAAGTTTAATTTCTTTCAATGTAATTAGTATGCTCTTCAGTAAAAGAAAAATATCAATTAGGTTCAATAATTTGTAAATTTTTGTGAATATATTTTTATTTTAGATCCTATGAATATAAGTCAGTAAAAAACGCCCTTCTTTAAATCAAGAAAACATTTGACACACCTACAAACTACAGTGACTTTATGCAAGACAGTGGCGACAATAGCATATAAGCCCCGCCCACCCGCCATGTTGCATCAAATTCAAAGCAACAAGACCTTAAAATTTATATGAATGTAAACTTTTGCCGTTTTGTTAATTAAGTTAGTAATAAATGAAGGTGAGGAGGATTTATGTAACATTAAGGGAATTTAGAAAAAGAACAGATTTACCCACTACCTAAATGACTGCAAATTGATTGTAAATAGATCCCAAAGAGCACATTATTTACTGTAAAAAAATTGATCTAAAGAACTATACTCTATCCAACGAGAGAATGGACTTGCTTTGCGCATCGGCGACTAAAGAGGAGGTGCTCTGTAACGAGCTACGCACGACCGTCATTCGATGAAATAAATTCGTAAGTAAAAATAAATCATCGACCACGGTTACTGGTGGTGAATAGTATGCATATTAAATAAAACATATTTATTATTATATTTCTTTACCTGGCCTCTTTTATTCTTCTTAATTGGCGATAATGGTGGATTTATCTCGTCTCTGGCTGCTGCCATTCTTATAATAGATTTAAAACTTATTTCACAACCGTAAACAACACAACTAAAATAACCGTACTTGCGAGACTACAAATACAACTTTGAATAGGTAGGCAGTAGTAGGTACTTTATATAATTAGGTACCAGGTAGGTATCGGACCCAGGCGCCGGCCCTGGCTACCTGCTGAGCCAATTAAGACGTTGAGAGCGTTGAACTAATGTTCTAAGGGGCGGAGATCTGACCAAAAGAGACGAATTTTCGCTCGAGTACAAGTCCATTCTCTCGTTGGATACAGTATAGGTACGTATTGTATATATTTGATAATACCTACTTGTATGCCCCAGATGTATTTTTTATGTTCCGTTAAAAGTTCAACCAGAAATAAACACATAAAAAAGGAAACAACAATGTATTTTTAAAGGGTTTACAATAACAATGTATTTCTAAAAAATGAAGAAAAAATATAATAATTCGGATGAGAGGTTGAATTTCAGCAGAAAATATTTGGAGTCCTTTCTTTTTTTCCCGGGTTTTCTCCCACATATCAGCAGCAAAGTGAGTCTACAAATAAAGAACAAACAGTATCGTACAACTATCGTATCCAATAATTAATACTCGTAATATAATAAATACACAGTATGAAACAAGTATTACAAGCATACCTCACATAAATATGATTTATTTGTGGGAGTCCAATTATCCCAGCTAGTTTTAATTTTCCATTGCCTCCTTCTATCAGGATCCCTTAGAAAACGTTTCATTAAAAACCCCTTTTCATTGAAAACCCCTCAATTACCTTGAACATTTCTAGTGAATTTATTTCAATATAGGTATGTACATACCTGTCTTTCTTTTTGCTAAATGTACGATAATTTGTAGTAAGATATTATGACTGTTTTAATAATGTGGCGCTTGAAAATTTCAGTAGAAATCTGGTAATGTAAGCAATACTTACAGTTTGAATTTCGAAGATCTGCAACAATAACAATAATTCCAGATAGCCAAGTCACAACTTTTCTTAATCACTGATCACACAGTCAATTATTATTAGGTACTAGAACTACCAAAAGTTAAATAAAATAACAGAAATACTTATAAACTACACAAATATAGAAACCTTCAATAAAAGTCGATGGTAAATACAAATGTCATAAACTAATTTTGAAGCAACATGGCGGCAAAAACCATGTGATCTCTATATCCAATTAAAAATTGAACACTCTATTGTCGCCACTGTCTTGTATAAAGTCACTGTACTACAAACGAACTTGAGCATGCACAAAGATTAGGATTTTTAAGAGTAGAATGTACTTCAAAGCGACATTTAATATTTTTACAATTCAACCTGTTTTTCTCGGGTTTTCGCGGTAATATAAAAGTGGCATAGGCTTGAAACCCTTTGATGAATTACAAGTTACATGGCCCCGTTCCAGCAGTAGTGCCGCCACTGGGAGAGAACATAAGATACAAAAATGACATTTATGACCGAAGATAGATGCTCATTTCTTATAAATCAAGAACCTGTCCGAGGATTTTTGACACAAATCAGAGACATAATATTAAAGATTTGTTCTAATAAAATCCATTATAATACGTACTACTTTTAAGTAGGCTATTACATTATTCAATTGTTCAGGGTTAACTGTTGTCAAGTAATGTAAAACGTTTCAATTATCAAACAATTATCTATACGGATGCAATTGTGTTTCTCTCCTGAGAATAATCTTAAAATAGTCTATGAAGGCTTGTTTTTTCTTTTATTATTCCAGAGAGGATGTAGTCGCTACCTGATCACTATGAATGCGATAGACAGAATCCATGCCGGATGCTGTGCGAGAAGCATTTCGGTTTCTATCACGTAAAAACGAAAGTTTGGCGTTTCCCATGTGAAAACATAGATGCTTTACCTGCGACGCGTCGCAAATATTTGCCGTGTCGTCATGGGACGTCAAAGTATTTTTCAGTATATTATGATGATTGCGATTCAGTTCATAAAATGGTTTAAAAAATCATACCAAATGATTTTTAAACAAATGCCGTATTTGGCTTTGAAAAGAAACTAGTTGACCGAAACCGACTTGGTATATTTAACTGAAATCATTGCACATCATATTTATATTCAAGACATGTTCATTCGTGGTCGTGTTTACTCGGACATGAAGGACGTCAAGCGTTGTCGGGATATATACGGCTTTTCATAAATTATGATGTGATGATGTGAGGTTGCCATTTAAAAATAATGGTAATAAAACTAGGTCCAGTTTTTGTCTAGTGACAAAACCTGGTTTTAAATAATTCAGTTTAATATACAATAAATTTAAGTATGTATGTACTTTAAGGGAAGCAATGCTTCCCTTGCTTACATGGCCCACACGCCCCTGATATAATATAAATAATAATACATAATAATAATTTAACAAGAATATCTAGATAATATAATATAAATAAAGTGTATTTAAGAAAACTGCAACCATTAGGTAGTATTGAAGTGGCGTGAAATCATGTGTAATCACAATCACGTGTCCTGGTATTGAATTTATTCAGAATATAATCATATAACCAAATAGAATATTATTTAGAGCGTGGCGCACCCTTCTAGTTAGGATTTACCCCCTTGATTTTCAATGCGCTTTTTATAATATTTACATAAACTCCCTTCTGTGGGTACTATATCTCATAATTAAGGGTAAGAGTATCAATTTTCCACAGCTGGGTATTACTTAAATATTTATGTTGAGCTGGTATTAAGTAAGCCCTTTGTAAGTGTCTACTACTTTCTATTTGTACAGGTACCTATTTATTAACGTTTGAACGACATGAGTTATATAAAAAGTATCTAACTTTTTTTTGTAACTTTTGATCACCACCAAGGGCCGATTTTATAGGTTGCGTCTATCTGAGTTTTACTGGGAGCCGTTTTTAGTATTGAAAATACTATTAAGCGCGTGTATATGGGACCCGTCTCACGAAAAATATATCGACATGCGAGAATCTGTTAAGGCCTCGTACCTGAGTGTGAGCGAGCGTGGTTAATAGACCAGTCGACAGATCATATAAAATAGCGGATAATAATAATTTAATAATTAATAATAAGATAGATGGATTTGGCAGAGGACTTTCAAACTACTTGCAACGAATACTGATATTTCCTTTACATCTGTATCTGCGTAAATAGTCGGAATACCTATATACAAATGCAATATCAAGAAGAAGAAGATAAATGAAAATATTTATGTTCATTCATCTATTTAACGTTACATTTCATATGGCAATCGTAAAACTCAAATACGCGCGATAGCGGCACAAAAGCATATCAGTTGAATATTCACATTATCATATCTCAAAATTATTATATTGATGTAGTTTTAGTACATTTGATAAGTTTTTATCACTTTTTTTTTTTATTTTTTATTATCACTAATCGCTAATGGTACCTAATGCAAATGCTGAAAATACCTATCTTCCTAGCCAAATAATTAAAATTGGACTCCAAGAGCATTACAGTTGCATCATGTAGGGTCAACTAGCCGGTCGTTGACCATAAGCTAGTAGTTGTCCATTTAGTTTTTAAATCCCAATTATAACGTTCTCAAAAACGGCCCAAAAAGTCCGTTTGCGTCAATGCGCCTGCTCGGGATTCGTTTACCCATAATCCCATTCAAACATGTGCCTTCTGTTATCAGTTAGTGGTAAAATATGGTTGAGATTGAGATTTGAGATTGGCGGGGGCTGTGCCCTTTGACGTATAGGCCTCAGTATGGGCCCGTCACGTCCCGCCTTTCGAGAGCTATACCAGTCCAGTTGCCTTAATAAAGCCAACGAGGCGGCTGGGACATAGCTCTCTAAAGTCCCTGGGCATCAGCATCAGTTGTCCCAGGTATTGCATACGTGTATGCAGGAAAGCAGGGCAATTCATCAGAACATGCCCTGCTGTCTCCTCATCTTCCAAGCATCCCTACACTCAGGGTCTTCCACAAGACCCATTATGTAAAGGTGTCGTCTTAGGTGGCAGTAACCGGTCAGTAGGCCTGTCACTGTTCTTAAGTTACATCTGCTTAATTTCAGCAGCTGTCTGGTCCTCCCAGCGTCGGGACCAGATATGAGTGAGAGAAACATTTGTTGGGCTAAAGTCTTCATTGAGAGAACCGCTGTGCTTCTGGAGATCCCTACGAAGGGTTCAGGCCCAGTAGGTGTCTCTAAAGTGCCTAATTTGGCTAGTTGATCGGCCTTCTCGTTTCCCGGTACACCAGCATGTCCTGGGACCCAGACAAGGCGTAAATTATTCCTCTGAGAGAGCGTCTCGAGGACGGTCTTGCATTCCAGAACCAGTTTTGAGCGTACTTCAACGGCACTAAGTGCCAAGATGGCAGCTCTACTGTCGGAGCATATATTGATTCTACCAGTTCTTTGTGGGCCAGCTAGCAGCTCCAGCCCACAGGATAGAATCGCAAATACCTCGGCCTGGAAGACAGTAGCATGTGCACCCAGAGCAAAGTATTTACTTATTTGTTCCGAGTCAGAAAAGACTCCGGCACCCGACATTCCATCCGCCCTGGATCCATCCGTATACCAGTTGGTTCCGTTGCGGATTGCCATCGAGGTGTTCTCTATCCCCCACTCCTCGCGGTCAGGGATTACGACCTCCAGGAAGTTCGAGGGATATAGTTTAGTGGGAATATGATCACCACTCATGAGTAGAACCGGACATCGTTCGGTGGCCCAGTTCCACATGCGAGAGTGCCCGAATGAGCACACCTGTAACTGGTCTAGCGTGCGCAGTCCATATACCGCACGCATGGCTTCCAATTTAATGAATATTTGTAGTGGCATGAGATTTAATAGCACCTCCAGAGCTCTGGTGGGAGCCGTTCTCAATGCTCCAGTCATCCCTAAACACGCTATTACTATGAAAGATCATAAATAAATTAAAAATAAATCTTTATCGAAGAATAAAGACATTGTAAAACCCAATAAGCCAACAGTAAGAAAACGCAAAACTAAGAAAGATTTGGAGACAGACTCTGAGAGCGAGGAAAGTGAATGGGTAGAGAGTGGATCGAGTATGGATGACATATCTGATGAATTTGAGAGGAGTGATAATGATTATATGGCAGATGATAGAAACCATAAGAAAGGAGATTTCATATTGGTATCTTTCCCTGGTAAAAAGATCATGCATTATTATGTTTGTATTGTACAAAATACTTTCAGTGGTAGTGAAATAGAAGTGATGGCACTGAACTCTTGCAATTCAGAAAAGACGGTATTTAAAACAATCGATAATGATATGTGTTGTAAAAATAAGCCAAGTAGTCCGAAAACAACCATCTTCATCAATTACTTCTGCAGGTGATCGCCTTAAATATAAATTTACAGACTTACACGTAAAATTTATATGAATGTAAACTTTTGCCGTTTTGTTAATTAAGTTAGTAATAAATGAAGGTGAGGAGGATTTATGTAACATTAAGGGAAAAATAAATCTTTATCGAAGAATAAAGACATTGTAAAACCCAATAAGCCAACAGTAAGAAAACGCAAAACTAAGAAAGATTTGGAGACAGACTCTGAGAGCGAGGAAAGTGAATGGGTAGAGAGTGGATCGAGTATGGATGACATATCTGATGAATTTGAGAGGAGTGATAATGATTATATGGCAGATGATAGAAACCATAAGAAAGGAGATTTCATATTGGTATCTTTCCCTGGTAAAAAGATCATGCATTATTATGTTTGTATTGTACAAAATACTTTCAGTGGTAGTGAAATAGAAGTGATGGCACTGAACTCTTGCAATTCGGAAAAGACGGTATTTAAAACAATCGATAATGATATGTGTTGTAAAAATAAGCCAAGTAGTCCGAAAACTACCATCTCCATCAATTACTTCTGCAGGTGATCGCCTTAAATATAAATTTACAGATACTATTAAAGAGGTTTTGTCAAATTATTTTATTGTTTTATTTGGTCAACTACTGGTAAATAGGTGGTCAATTATTAGTGTAATAATGGACAACTACTAGGGTAAGTGGGGGTGGTAATTAATTTAATTTTTTAGACACAATTAAAACCAAATTCATGCAAGTCTATTTATGTCCACTTAAAGTTAATAGTGTAAGGTTGTTAAAATATAATGAGATTTTGTGAATATCTGCTTTTCAATTATTATATATAGTTTTAAAGTGAAACAAATTCTTAAATGGTCAACTATTGGCTAGTTAACCCAACGATTTTTTCTGATATTGTAATGCGATCTTTTTATATTTCATTTTGACACTTATTTGAAACTTCAAACAAATGTCAGTAATTAACTCCGTAATTTACAAACCACAAACCACTTTATTAGTTTTCAAGTTTTAAAATGCCGCGGCTAATTGAACCTGAAAAAATGCGAGCTGTTACATTGCTTGTAAATGATTGGTCATTACAGGCAGTTGCAGATGAGCTAAATGTGAGTAAGAGTTGTATAAGTATTCAAACTCAAACAAACATGGAATGCAGTAGGAAACGTTCGCTACGTCCACGGCGGAGGGCGTCGTAAAATAAGCACTGTGGAGCAAGACAACCTCTTCCTAGACCATCTTAGAAGGAATCCCTTTGAAGCATCAGTGACGGCCTGTTTCGAAACAGTTTCCTTGATCTGTGAGGTCTGCAAGGCAGCGGGTGAAGGGTTCAGAGTTACGAAATTATGCGGCAGCAATTATTTTTGGAGCCAAGGCATAAAGAACAACGTCTTAATTTTGCGAACCAGTTTGTCGGTAGGCCCGACGACTTTGGAATGTCATATTTTCCGACGAAAAGGTCTTTCAGTCATGTCATACAGTGGCGGCTATTCAGGTGAAGTAGGTGAAGTGCCTCTTCGCCAAAAATTCAGCCAATGATCGAAATAAATCTTTCGTTGTGCACCTAGCCGATTTATTTAATCATTCGTTGTAAGATATATTGCCTATTTCGATAATTCTATTGCTATTACAAACGTAATATGTCACATATCACACGCGACTGTATCGCTCCGGCCCGTTCGTTTCCTTGTGAATCTTGTAGATCTCGGCCGGCTGAAGTGAATACTTTAAGACTCCTTGCATTCAAGTCTGCACCTATATAGTGCGTTGCCATGGTAACGGTGACGTCACGGCCCATGCTTGTCTCTACTGTCCGGCTTCGATGAAGACATCGATCGGATTTAGTCTGTTCTCTTCACTTGCAGTCATTGCACTTGTTCTCGCACTTGGTGCACTCGACAGAGCAAATGATATCACGGAAAAAAACTATGCTAAACGGGAATTTGCTGGTCTTACTCAGGAAGCAATTAGTACAAAATACAAAGCACTTCTTTATGAAATACTGGACCACATTTTAATGGAAATGGACGTAAGATTTCAAGATTGTGAAAAGCTACAATTTGTTAGTCTTGCTGACACCACAAAATTTGAACAATATGATGCACATTTTCCTTCTAATGCATTTGAAAATTTGCTTCAATTTTACGGAAAAATATTTGCAAAAACACAACGACTTAAAAATGAACTTTGTCTTTTATACGCCGATGAAAGCTACAGAAATATATCGCTACAGGGATTGCTCAAAAAATTGTATGAAAACAAAGACATTTTTACGGAGGCTTATAAACTATTTGGTCTCATTTTAACTGTTCCATCAACAAGTGCATCGGTGGAGAGGAGTTTTTCTTGCCTCAAGCGCATAAAAACGTATTCAAGAAATACCATATCTCAAGAAAGACTCTCTTCCTTGGCTAATATTTCCATACAAAAGGAACTTTTACTGTAACTAACGCGGAAACTACGATTTTATGAAGATATAATTGATAAATTTGCGGCTCTAAAGGACAGAAGAATCAACTTGGTGTACAAAAATTAGGTTAGTAAATGTACGGTTTTTACTATAACGCTTAATTCCGAAAAGTATCCTTCCGCAATGATATGATATTTTTTGTATACATGGATTTTTCATTGAAATTCTGAACCGTCAGGAGAACGCGTGACCTTGAAAATGTTAAAAATTTTCGCCCCCGGTTATTCTCAGCTCTTCACCTACTTTTTTGCCCACAAGCCGCCACTGATATCATGATGATTCCATCCGCGTCTACCGACCTCGGAATTCGAGGTATGAAGAGAGGTATATTAAACCTACCGGACGTTTTTCCATCAATGTTTGGGCATGGATACGTTCCCTAGGTCCCGGTGTTTGCTGGAGGATAGGAGAGCGCCTTACCGGACAGAGTTACATACGCATATTGGACAATATTATGCTGCCGTCCGTCACTATGTTGTATCCTCAGAATTTTATTTTCCAGCAATTGCTCAATTCATACATCAATAATTGTAACTAACTGGATTAATGAACACAACATAAAGGTGCTTGGCCCTCAAAGTCGCCCGACCTAAACCTAATTGAAAATGCATGGTCGATGATTGTTAAGAATATTTATAATAGACCTGGTAGTAGACATTTCCGCCCAGCAGATGCCGAAGAATTGTGAGGAGCAATTGAAAATGCTTGGGACAATATCAACGTAGATTACACGAGGACATTTGTTTCATCAATGAGACGTCGATTGCAGGGTCTAACAGACTTAAATGGCGCCTGGACGAAATATTAATTTTATACAGACCTACTCGCGTTGGAGTTTTGTAGTTTTAAGTTACTTAATTTTTATAATTTAGTTTATTTTGAACATTTTTGGGACGTTCTTTGGGACAACTGTGAATGTCATAATGACACATCGCATGAACCTCAAATTTGAAAGTCAGTTTTACAAAGATCAAATATAACGAAATCTGATATAAGAGTCGTGCACTTTCAAATGGCCGCCAGAGTACCTATATATGACCAATCTTGTTCGAAATTTAATGTAGATCATATTCATATAGAATGACAGTTGCGGTAGACCTCGTAGTTTTCGTGATATTTGCGGAAAACTGAAAAATTACCGACGCTTCACTAAAAACCCAACACTCGTAGTCGTGTAACTTTATACAATTTGCTACGGGTAGGGTGTGATACCATTTGGCGCTGGAGATAACCTTTTTTGGAATATTGTGGTTTGGCCGATTTTTGTGTTCGTTTTATTGCACTACTTGTCAAGATGGCGACCTTTTTCATTTATGAATTTCTCAAATATTTTTTGGTATTAGTCAGCTTGCCATCCTCAATAATTTTCTCTGACAGCTTCATGTTTTCAAGATGGCTGTTACGCATGACCTAATTTGAAAGGTCTCAACAAAAAAATCCGCACGTCCTGTCAAGACGTTAAATTTATAACTGGCTCAGTTAACTGTAATAATTTTGGGAGTGTTTGTGGGATGTCTTAATATCAAAACACACACAGCAGCATGATTTATGTTCATAGTCTAAGTTTAGAGGTGTGCCATCTTAAATTAGAAAGGTCGCCATCTTGATTTGCCACCTTCGAATGATCTGAAATTTGGGATGTGTGTTCTGGTTGCCGGGACCTTTGAGGTGGGGCGTGAAGTGTTAAAAAACAAAATACTTGATTTTTTTTCTAGTTACTATAGTGTTTTCGTTTGATATACAAACTAGAGCAAAAAAATTGTCCGGCTTTTTACAAAGAAAACCCTTACCAATTACTACAGAAGCGGTAAATCACATCACTATGCAATACAAAAGGATATTTAGCGTAAAATTGTATACCGCCACAATTTCTTGTGAATAGAACTAGGGTCTCCAGTCCGCGGCTTACCATATCGGTCGCTATCCCTCCAACTCATATAAATCCCATTTCTCTTCTCGCAGTGGCGTATCATCATGCGCAACCAAGGTGAAGTAGCTTCAAAAGATGTTTTATTATATCATATTCATCAGAAATTCTCATTAAATGTGAGTTAATGCTCTTCTCTTTAAATGTGAGATTTTTTCGGGGCTTTGTTGTATAAGACCTCTATAACCTATAAACGCCTTTTACACTTCAGGTACATGTTCGATGTCGCGTTGTAAGGACACAATAACTCATCGAACACCTACAACTGCCACTGAGACAATAATAAAAAATATCCGTTAATACAACGCGCGAAATTATAGCTATATGCGTTCGCCACCACCCTATAGATGCCTTTCAGGCGATACCAACAGATGAAATGTTCGCTCGAAAAAAATAAAAACAAATACACTTGCAGTTCGCATCCATTTGCAATTTGTTTTTGATATATTATAAATTAAATAGAGTTAACATTATTGTTTTTTATTTTATGTCGTATATTGGGACAATTGCGCGCGTCACTGAGCACCGCATTCCATTAGTTTACATATCAAACGAAAGCACTATAGTAAGTAAATAATATCTCTTGCATTTATATTTTTGCGGATTGGTTGTCTAGTATTTATATATAACTATGGAAGGTAAGGGCGATTGTAGTGTTATTTATTTCAGTCCGTTGGATAAGTACCTACTTATAACTGTAGTGTACATTGTACAACCAAATACATATTAATTATATCTAATAAACTATGTGTGCATTTGGATTTGGTGTACTTTGTACTGAAATACATTGAGCATGTACTTACACGAGCTGTGCAATGTTCTAATCATAGCTTTTGCCGAATAATTTATCTCCAGCGGGGAGCTGAACAACAGGATTTTCCTTGTCCTCAAATTGGAGCAAACTGCATTTTTTGGTGTTGCATTTCGAGTGCATCACACTCCCGGCAAGGCGTCGTTGGCATGACGGCGGTCTAGACGTCTGTGACCTTGCTTGAAATAGCGTAGACGCCGGAAGACTCTGTCGGGCATTCCCGGCCCGAACTGTTTTTAGCCATTCTACGTAGCCGTTCGCCAAACGATCGCTCCTCCAGCTCAAAGTCAAGTATACGCTCCTAGGTCTCTCTGTAGAGATGCGTATGCGCGCGTCTCGTCCACCACGGACCGCCACGCGCAGCGGTTCCGTCGAGAACCGTGCATCGCGGTTTTCTAATTGACTAAGATTTATAGTCAAAATGATTTCGTTCAAAATGCAAATGACTTCCGACTTGGCTGCATAACTTACTGAGTTGCATGGGTAGTTCCTAGTCTTTACTATGACGCAAGTGACTATTGTTTCTGCTGGGATGCAATATTTCTCAAAGAATGTACA
The DNA here is from genome assembly GCA_964058915.1 of Tetropium fuscum. Taxonomy (NCBI): domain Eukaryota; kingdom Metazoa; phylum Arthropoda; class Insecta; order Coleoptera; family Cerambycidae; genus Tetropium; species Tetropium fuscum. The sequence goes on from CAXKVY010000133.1 coordinate 1,296,677, forward strand.
ATTAAGCGATAACTACCTACATTTCGTGAAAAGGCAGTAAATTTTCTACGTTATTGTAATCACAATTATGGAGGTATAATATACAGGCTGTTTCAAACTCGATGGCCTATTAGAGGTATCTGGAGAACAAAACATTTTTTCTTTTTGAAAATTCGTTAATAATATTATTATGTGCTATGTGCAGCTATTGACAATATAATAATATAATAATAATAATACGTTTATTTGTAAACACAATTATATAAATACATAAAACTTGAAATGGTGACAAATCATAGGGTAATTCGAGGATAGATGGGCCAGCTTTTGATATTTCATGTTAATATTTTTATGCATCGAATTATAATTGCCGTTTATTTTTAAAAAGAATCTTTATTCAGTTGGGAACATGTATTAAGTAACTAAAATGAATAAAACTTACAATTCCGGAAAAAAATAAAAATAGTTAACAAAACCATCTCCCCCACAGTGCTGAGGTGAGATGGCGCAGCTAAAAAAAAAGGTATTTTGACCAAAATGTCACTTTGTTTTGCACATAACAATACCACAGTCGTGACAAAATTTAACAAACTCGGAGCAGGAATCGTGAAACCATTTGAAGCAACGTAAACATTGAACCCAGTCGTCAGATTTTGTGGAAGAATTTTTTTTTCATATATTTAAACCTGAAAAGTATAGTTCTTAGGGTGCTACATATACTTGTGACGTATGTATTCCACCTCAGATTTCGATCTATAGTGATACCAAGATATTTTAACTTTTCTGCCTGTTCTATCGGTATGTATGGGTATATATTTATTGAGGAAAAATGTGGACGATAATTTTTATCACATCCAAAAGGTAAGTACTTTGTTTTTAAATAATCGATTGACAATAATGTATGATCAAACCACTCCTTAATATTAGGTAAATCTTCCTCAGCTAGCCTTTTCAGATCCAGCCAAGTTTCTGCCTCATATAAAATTGCAGTGTCATCTGCGAAGCTTACAATTGTTCCTTGAGAATTAAGTAAATCGTTTATATAGACAATGAAGAGTAGCGGCCCTAATACGGTGCCCTGGGGAACACCGTACAGTACCACGTGTTCCTCACTGAGCACTGAATTTATTTTAACTACTTGTTGCCTATGGCTCATGACAATAATAATAATAATTAAGAAGACAATTTATTATTTGTAGAATGAAACTGAAATTTATTAAAAATTATATCTCAAAAAAGTTATTATATTGTTACATTAAATGCATGATGAATCCTATACAAATACATGTTGTACCTAATGTCTTAATGGAAAATAAATTATTAAGTACTATTAAACATTTTTAGAGGTAATTTACGGGTTATATTATTTATTAGGCCAAATGCGGTTTTCAAATATAATAATATTGTTTTTGAATAAGAGGATTTATTCAAAAACAATATTATTATATTTGAAAACCGCATTTGGCTTAAACAATTTCTTGCTTTACACAAAGAGAACTCGAAGATAAAAACGCAGTGCATTACGCAGTAATTTTTCCCACAAAGTTCAGAAAAGAAGCGTTTAGAATATTCTTGAAATACTACACCACGTACCGTATAATTTATATACATATACAGGGTGAGTCAGTTTTTTGTAGACAAACTTTAACAGGGGATAGAACGCACGTTTTTAAAAAGAAAAGTGCCTATAAATATATGGCCGATGTAGCTTCCTAAGGAAGATACAAGGTGTTAAAGTTTCATTTTTTTTTACATTAATGTGTAATATTTTCTGAACGGAATGATATATTCACTAAATATTTTACACATATCTTAACCTGCATAGGATCAACATGTTGTATTGTTCCTGTCGAAAATACTATAGTGGATGTTACTTTTTTCGGGTACTTCGGATATTCTGCATAATGGAACTTTTTTTTCGTACGCCACTGACATTATCTGATACATATTTCTAAAATAGTAACAATTTTGGTCCCCTTACGGCCCCTTAGTAACAATTTTGATCTCTTGTAATTTTGCTCTAACTACGACAGTTTTAGAGATATTGGCCGTTGTTTCTCTGACAGTGTAATGTCGTTATTATATTTTTTTTCTCGAATTTTCTTTATGACTTATAAACGAACGCTTAGATTTTTTCATGTTTGGGGGATAATGCCTATTAGTTAAGGCGCATAAAACAAGCGGTAAGAATGTTCAAAAACTTGCACAGTGGCGGGGTGGAAGGGGTGCTCCACCCCTTTCGTAAACAGAACATCTACGCCAAAGACTATTTAAAAAAAAATGTTATTTTCATTATCTACATACAGTTTAACAAAAATAATGTCCCTTCTTCTGTTTCGAAATTCCTGTGCGATTCCTAGTTATTTTGATTTTTAGTGTTTGATGTGGTACTAAATTAAGTAATTTATTTATTAGCAATAATAATTATCGGCTAAATATTTAATTCTTTCAACGAAACCTACCTAAATATGGTGTGTTAAGGATTCTAAAAAGCCGAAATCTCTTATTCTTTATCTTTTTCCAATGTAGTCAAAATAAATATTTGTTATATCAAGCCTTACTCAAATACAATACTTTTATATGTTGAAATCTGTTAAATTACAAATGTACTTACAATACAATAGATTATTGTGCAGTTGCCAAAAGTCTTAAAAATTTCCTTTAAGTTTTATTAAACTTGTGCATGTACCAATTTCTGTTTCAATTTTTGTTGTTGTTTGCTAAATAATTTCCATTTAAAACTAGCGTATTTGTAACTGTACGTAATAATTGCAACAAAATATTATACTCCTTGGAAAACAAGTAAGCATTATGTCATATTTTGAAACGACAGTTTGACGTATTACAAGTTTATCTACAAACAATTTTGCTTCATCTTGAATATTTTCACTGTTATTAATTATTATTTTTAAGATTAAAAAGTTATTTTATGTGATTTGCCAGATTTTAATTAGTGTAACATGCCGTTTACATTTACAAATAGCGAACAAGCCGACATTCATTTTATTTATGGGTTCGCAAATGGGAATTCAAGATACGCAGCTAGGGAGTATCGAAGAAGATTTCAAAATAGACGACAACCTCATCATTCCGTTTTTGTGAGTATCCACCGTCGATTTGTTAACCAGGGTTTGAAAAATGTACCCGGGGGCCGACAGAACAACCGTGGACGAGATAGAGACCGTATATTGCGGGAATTTAATAGGAACCCAACGACAAATACTCGACGTGCTGCTATTGCTCTTGGTATTTCCCAAAGTAAAATTTCCCGGGTTTTAAAACGGGATCATAGACGCCCATATCATTTTCAACCTGTTCAAGGTTTATGTCCAGGTGACGCTGAACGAAGACTTACTTATTGTAGGTGGGTTCTTAACTCCATTCAAAATAATAGGGATTTCTTATCCAATATACTGTGGACTGATGAATCTTGTTTTACTCGTCGTGGTATAGTAAATTTTCACAATCTGCATGTATGGGCACATGAAAACCCACATGCCAATCGACCACGAAGTTTTCAACATGAATTTAGTACAAATGTCTGGATTGGAATTTACGGCAACCACCTGTTTGGACCTTATTTCTTGCCACAACGTGTAAATTCAGAAAATTTCCTACAATTTTTAGAAGAACACCATGGTAATATATGGGAAGTCATTCCTTTGAATTTAAGAAGACAGTCTTGGATTCAACTTGATGGGTGCCCGGCCCATTATGGCAGAAATGTAAGAAATTGACTAAACAATAACTATCCAGGGAGGTGGATAGGTCGTGGAGGTCCAGTGGCGTGGCCTCCCAGATCCCCCGATTTAACACCACTTGACTTTTTTGTGTGGGGATTCATTAAGGAAATAGTGTATACCACTCCGGTTAATACGCTTGAGGAACTTCAAAATCGCATTAGAGATGCTTGCAATGAAATAAGGGTGCATCATTTAGTTAACTTAAGACGTTCTATGATACGTCGCAGTGAAATGTGTATTGAGAAGAACGGTTTACATTTTGAACAAAGTATCTAATTTTATGTATGTAGGTACTAGTGTTATTGTTATTAATTCTTGTAATTGTTATTTATAAATCATTATTGCTAACAATTGTTATTTATTCCACAATTATTATTGTTAATTAAATATTGCTATAAATTCAAAAATGTTTATATCTCCATAAACATTAACATCAATGCTCATCTAATGTTTTTTTTTTGTAATTGTAATTACTTGGAAAGAGATAAAGAGATTTCGGCTTTTTAGAATCCTTAACAAACCATATTTAGGTAGGTTTCGTTGAAAGAATTAAATATTTAGCCGATAATTATTATTGCTAATAAATAAATTACTTAATTTAGTACCACATCAAACAGTAAAAATCAAAATAACTAGGAAACGCACAGGAATTTCGAAACAGAAGAAGGGACATTATTTTTGTTAAACTGTATGTAGATAATGAAAATAACAGTTTTTTTTAAATAGTCTTTGGCGTAGAAGTTCTGTTTACGAAAGGGGTGGAGCACCCCTTCCACTCCGCCACTGTGCAAGTTTTTGAACATTCTTACCGCTTGTTTTATGCGCCTTAATTAATAGGCATTATCCCCCAAACATGAAAAAATCTTAGCGTTCGTTTATAAGTCATAAAGAAAATTCGAGAAAAAAAAATTATAATAACGACATTACACTGTCAGAGAAACAACGGCCAATATCTCGAAAACTGACATAGTTAGAGCAAAATTACAAGAGATCAAAATTGTTACTAAGGGGCCGTTATTTTAGAAATATGTATCAGATAATGTCAGTGGCGTACGAAAAAAAAGTTCTATTATGCAGAATAGTCGAAGTACCCGAAAAAAGTAACATCCACTATAGTATTTTCGACAGGCACAATACAACATGTTGATCCTATGCAGGTTAAGATATGTGTAAAATATTTAGTGAATATATCATTCCGTTCAGAAAATATTACACATTAATGTAAAAAAAAATTAAATTTTAACACCCTGTATCTTCCTTAGGAAGCTAGATCGGCCATATCTTTATAGGCACTTTTCTTTTTAAAAACGTGCGTTCTATTCCCTGTTAAAGTTTGTCTACAAAAAACTGACTCACCCTGTATAACGTAATTTATTACTCTGTGAATGTAAACATTTAATAGTAAGTGCATTTTTATCGCGAATCAAATCTTACTTCCTAAACCGCAATTACATTAATGCAGTTTATGCATTTTTACGTGCAGAGTACAAAACAGCGACCCCGTTACTTTGATTTATTGCAGTTTAACGTGCTATTTAATTTGTGCGCTGATAAAATGCGCACCGCAATGTTTGTCAAATGTAAGGCATGTACAGTAGTAGTCCCAGTTTGTTGATTTTTATTTTCTATTGGTACATTGCTTTATTTATAAGTGTACATAGTGTAGCTGCTATCGTTGATAGAATCTTCATACACAAATGTTATTCTTAATTTATTTATTCAGAGTAAATCTAGTGACTTTGATATGTATTTATGTAGGTATAATACTTGAAGCTATTGTACGTATACCTATATATCGTAGAGATAGATAATATACGATGTACGGGTTATTTACTTTGGAAACCACACGTATGATGTTTACACACGAGCACTTGACATCACTGCTTCACCTCGTAACACCCTCTTAACCTCCTATCGTCTAATATTGTAACTAAAATATATTTATTGATGAATGTTGACCCTTGGCAGAGTTCTATAAATTAAGACGTGTTCGGCCGCGGCGTTGCAGCTAATCAAGAATTAAGATTAAATGCAGGGCCTACACCACGAAATTCCTGTCTATTAATCTTGTTTTGTATATTGCCAACGATCTCTTAAGTAGTTGACAGTATTTGTGGCGAATGATCGGAATGATTAATGGCATTACAGCCGATAAAGCACTTATCTTCATTCAATAGAAAGGGGTTGGCTGCTAATGAAAATCTGCTCTCACGCTTTTCCATAAAGTGTTAAATAGAAAACGAGGCTCTTCTAATATAATTAATAACTGCTCGAACACTGATTGGCCTTGTAGGATGTTACCAAGATTAATGCTATTGTTTGTCGCTTTATGACACTGATGAGGGAGGGATTGACTAGTCTATCGTATAATAAGGAACTACTTTGTTAGAGCTCTTTTTATTGGTAACTGTCAATAATAATTCATTGAAGTCAATAATAATTCATTCCTGCGAAAATGTTTTGAGTGTAATGTATTTATGTTTTTGCGGGAGACTATGTGCCCTTTTTATTCGGTAGAGTAAATAAACAATTTAGATATTTATATAAAATATTTAAAGTGTAGAACTTCGACAGGTTTTTGGTATATTTGGTACTATGGAGGGGAACTATGATCTTCAGAACCTTGATTCATGCGTACCATCGTAGGAATTGAAGCCTTGGTTATCGATTGTCGAAAAAATTAAACACCCCCTCCCCACCCGTCCTTCGCCTTTTTATTTAATTTCTTTTTGGTGACGAAGTTTTACCCTGACTTGGGGGTAACTTCGACACTCTCCGTATTTACGTATAAAATCAAAGTTGAACTATACCAAGATTACTTCAACACCAAAACAACAAAAAATTGTTTTAATAATCAAACAGAAGTAATAATAAACAGTCTTGAGGCCTAAATAATAAGGAAATAAAAAAAATACTTAAGATAACTCGTTTATTTAATTCCTTTGGTAGGAAATATTAATATAAACCCAAAAACATTCTTTTACATAAACCATAAAGTGTGTCCTTAAATTTACGCTTCCTAATTAGTTTTTCAACTATATCTCTAGTCTAGTCTAGTCTAGTATATCTAGTCTATCTCTATTATTAATTAAAGACATAGCTGTGAGTAATGGTTATCCTAGAGATATAGTTGAAAAACTAATTAGGAAGCGTAAATTTAAGGACACACTTCGTAATTCTACGACCTTTCAAAAGGATATAGAGACTCCAAAATATATATCCATCCCGTTTTCAAAACGGGATTTTTCAAAAACGTGGGTATAACAGCGATTCATTCGTCGAGCAACAAATTACAACAACTTTTAGACAATCCAAAGGATAAAATTGTTCCAAATGAAAGGTCTGAGATTTACGAAATTAGTTGTAATGATTGTGATCGAAAATATGTTGGACAAACGAGACGATCAATTAACACCAGATTTAAAGAGCATATGGTTCATCTAAAATATGGAAGAACAGATAAGTCTAGTGTTGCACAACATGCTTTTGACAACAATCATAGAATAGATATTAGTAATTTAAGATTAGTTAGAAATGTGACCAATAATAGACAGTTGGATGCATTTGAGAGCATAGAAATTGTAAAATGTAATAATAGTATGAATAGCGACAAGGGACCTATACCGTATAGCCCGCTTTACGCGTTGCTTAGCAACCGATGATTGAAGCGTGATTAGTCACGCGTAAATTTCACGGTGATATCATTAGTGACGTCACCATGAAAATAGTATAAATATGAAATAATAGAAAATAGTATAGGTTTTGTAGTTTAAGATTGGTTTTAATCGTCTCCGGATGATGCCAACTTGGTTGGCGTAACGCGCGTCGAGCGAAGTGAAAGTGTTTTGGTGTTTGTGGAAACTACTCCGAGTGTTAACTCCAGTTAGGAACACATTTGTAATCGCCTTAAAAACAGCGCACTATCTTGTTTTAAGGCATTATTTGGCATTAAACTAAAATAATTTCTTTTTAATAACAAAACAAATAAACAATGTAACACAAATAGAAAATATGAAAAAACACTGAGAAGATAGGAACAAACTTTTGAGCACACTTTTAATCGTCATTGAAACATGAGGCACACTCGTAGGTCGCTTGCTTGGAGCCCCCGTTGCGTTGTCTCCAAACCCATTGCAATGTCCCAAACAAAATTTAAAAAAATCTTGAAGTGATGCGAGCGAAATATTGACCTAAATATAATATTTTCTTACAATTGCAAGTTTTTTTTATCAAATAATGAAAATAATTTTGTCGGAAAAATATATTCGGTTATTTATTTGACCAGAAATTCGTCATTGATCCTGAAAAATTCAGCTGCGAGTGCTAAATTTTATGAAGTCCTATAAGTTTCCATGTTAGGGAAGTCCGACGCGTCAAATGACGCGAATAATATATTATTATTCCGACAAAATGTTTTTTTTCTATAAAAAAATCAGTTAAAAGTAAAAAAAAATATGTTTAGGTCGTTAACTTCAAGCACATTCATAACGTCGGAATGTTTATCATTGACTCCTTCTGTGGTACATACATGCATGCAGTAATGTTGTTGTTTCATTTTTTTTGTAAAGAAATTTAAATGGGATATTTTTAGTATGATACTTTGATAAAAAAAATCATTTTTTTTTCAAGTAAATAAATGACTATTCATATAAATAAAATGAATATTCTTGCTAATAATCGATTGTTTTTTTTACAGGTGAGTGGTAGTATTTTTACCTATAGGTAAGTTATAGCATGTATGTAAAGGATTTCAGTACATATTTCGAAGTGTGTTAGTATACTTCCTATTTGATCGAGGTTATAGTTTCTATTGGAAATTTCACACGTCACTTTTTTAGCCATCAGAGATTTGTTTTCGATTTCGTTACCTTGGCAACCCAAAAAAATCGGAAATGTTCATCCTCCAGCCCAAATAGGTAATACACACGTGTTTATAACGGTTAGGGTACATACTCGTACATTGCTACATGACAATGTGTAATAAATTTTGAAAAGTATAATTTTAAAACCATTTTTTAAACTCTTATGACGCCTATAAACACGGAAAATGCCTAGGTTTATAAAATTATTTTATTTATTAAAAGTTATATTAGGACCGTATATACCTAGTAATCACGAAACACTTTTACTTATTTTATAAAACCTTTATATATCAGTTTTATAAGTAAAGCGATCGATATATCTATAACTATTATAAAGTTACGTGTTATGTAAGACTATTTTAAAACTGTTTTATAAACATTATTTTAATTTTTTGTTCTGAATTGGGAAATATTTATTAGATATTGATAAAATATTAAATATTAATGGAAGTGTTTTATAACAGCCTTAAGAATAAAATATTCTTAAGGCTATTATAAAACAATTCGGAATTTCATAAACGTATTTTTTCAATACATGTTTTTTTTACAAATTACAAACACATACATACATACATACATACATCGAAAATACATAACTTAAATCAGTAATTAAATTCAGCTGACGAACGTATATACTATACGTACCGCCAACCAGCTACGCGCCTGATTGGTCAGAACGTAATATCATTATATCTAAACTATTTTTCGGCACAAAAATCTATCTACAGCATAATCACAATAGACGAGTTCCAATAAGAATTATGGATGAATATCGAGCATTATTAAACTATGTCTGGATTAAAAGATTAAAGCGAAAGCATCAATGCAAATAAGAGGTTCAAGAATTTATAGCCTCGACGCAAAGTGCAATGTTGAGATGACGCCTCGAAAATAAATCGAAGTTATACAACGAAAAGTGAATCATATTATATTATAGTGTTTAGAATTCAAAGTAGATCAATTGAAGTTCAGATTCAAATTGTCAGATTGTTATGTAAAATTAAAGAAATTAAATAACTGGCATCAATCTGATTAGTCAAATTGTATCATAATAACAAGAAAGAAGGATCGTAACCAGGAAATGCAGATGTTTTTCCATACGGCATATCCGTAGAGAGACTAGCTAAGGCGTTCGTTGAGGTAACAGTCACGCTTATAATTTTTATAAAAATTTGTTAAATTAATAGTAAAACTAAACTTAAAAATATTTTAGTGTGAATAGTGAAAGTTTGTGAAAATAATTAAGAACGCCCCAACCGCAGAAGAGTTTGATGACCAATATAATATAAAAGGAAAGAATTTCCTAAGAAATTTCCAGTAAAAAGAAAATAATAAGTGTAGAAGTCGAAAATTAAAGGTTTAAGGATGCAGATATCCCATAATAAAGTCCCAGCGATTAATAACAGCATCCCTAGTACGGAGACATCCGCTAGATCACACCACCTGAGCCCAGCAGCATCTAGTAGTTCGTGTTCCAACCAGTTTTCTAGACTAGTGATAAGTGTTTGTGCTTCGTAATTAAAAAGGATTAACATAACAACAATTTCAAACTTTGCTAGTTTTCAAGATACATTGTGACAGAGGACTTGGTCCCATGTAGTAGAAATGAGTTATGTAGATTTGCGTAGGGTAGTAATAAGGTTTCAGTTTATGTTTATTTATTATCATATTATATGACAATAAAAATAGTCATTTATAATCACTTCTTCTTTCTTGTTCTCTTGCTTTTCAGCAAGAGAACATCTTAAATCATACAATTTGAGATTAAACAAGATTCAATAGAATAAATAAAATATTATTAATAATAGTCTCATAAAATTCACTATTTAGAAAGTAACTAAAATGTTAATCTTGAAAAAATATTTTACTGACCTAATTGAACCCCTATTGGACAGTAGAGTACTCATGTTTAAGAGATCCAGTAAATTACAAATTAGTGTTCATAGAACTGGCGCCATAAACAAGATGGATTCAATAGGGAAGAAATAGTGTAAGTAGTATCCTGTAAGCTAATCAGATATTTCTTCGCCATACTATTACGTTACATTATCTCAATTTTATTCAAATCCTAAAACAACAACGTATATAGAGCATTCACATATACAGCTTTATTTTTAAGAGCATTCACATCTTTTCAATTATCAACCAACATAGGGATATTTAAAATTTTCATAAGTTTCCTAACTACAATTGCCGCCCAACGGGGAGCATTAATATCCTAACAACTACAATATATATGCATATATATATATATATATATATATATATATATATATATATATATATATATATATATATATATATATATATATATATATATATATATATATGTATATATATATATATATATATATATATATATATATATATATATATATATATATATATATATATATATATATATATATTGTGGTTGGGAGGAGAGACGAAGAATAAATACCAATACGAAGGCATTGTTGTATTTTGCGGTGAAGAAAAATCGGAAAATGTATCTAAGTAGTAGCATACTAAATATTTGCTGAATTGGATCCAATGCGGTCCGGTCCGGTGGAATACGGAGAATTTATCATGTGTGCTATACGCGAGGCTGATCGCAAACCATTCGATCTCTCAATGACATTCTCTCTCGTCTATATTGCGATGTCGCAAGTCATTCATAAATGAAACTTGCCTCGACTAGTCGTGCATTGTGTCATGGGTATGATGCCCTGCAGCGAACACATGTGTTGGGGCCCGTTATACCCTATTGGACATGTTGTCGAAGGCCTTTCTCACTTTCTTTCGTATTTATTGCGAAATGAAAATCATTCACCTCTGCGGCACCGTTATTATAGTAGGTAATTAATTATGTTGCATAGTAGATCCAAACAGGTGGGACAAAGGCCGACTCAAATTGGTGGCATTTATTTTATGGAATCTTATTTGCATTATCTGCTTGAGATTTCGCAATCTAACCAGGTTTACGGGTACCCTTGCATAGCAGGTGTGTACGGGAGGGTCGTGAAGAGCATGTGGTGGCCGGAAAGGGAAATGACGTTATATGGCGCCGCCACCGTGACCGTATAGAAGGAAGTTCATGCTTTTTTTCCTGTGATTTACCTTGTCTCCAGTCCAGAGCTACTCTGACCAGTGCTGCTGAGTACGCATGCACTTTTATATTTTTATGATGATTACGCGCGTTCACCTCTTAAAAGTAATATACACGCGAAACAGGAACTATACAATTTTCCGGCGGTGGGTCAGAACCTTAATTGGGTTGCCCTTTAACCATAATATAATGAATCATACGTAAATATTATAACCTGATACTAAATATATCTGATGGATGCCCGGTGAAAAATATCTAAGATGTAACATAGTGTTGATATAGTGTAAATGATCATCAAACATTAAAAATAGCCTGTTGCTAGAGTCTCGAAGCGGGACCCGTGTCGCTCCCGAGTGACGTCGATATTATGTCATGTACACGTATTTTTATTATTTAGTCAGTCGTCGGCTCTGTGACAAAAGAAATTGTGACAAGACTCGTCCTCCTTAGCAGACCTTATGCCATGTACCTACACGTATATTTAATTAAAAAAATTACAGATCTGCCATCTTTCGCAAGTATCTTAACCGTATTGAAAATACTAGATGCAACTATAATGCTCTTGGAGTCCAATTTTAATTACTTGTGGCTAGGATGATAGGTATTTTTAGCATTTGCATTAGGTACCATTAGTGATTAAAACAAAACTTTTATCAAATGTAATAATACCACATCAATATAATTATTTTGAGATATGATAATGTGAATATTCAACTGATATGCTTTTGTGCCGCTATCGCTCGTAATTGAATTTTGCGATTGCCATATGAAATGTAGCGTGAAATACATGAATGAACATAAATAATATTATCATTTTTCTTCTTCTTGATATTGCATTTATAGATATTTAGACTCTTTATGCAGATGTTTAGAGGAAATATCAGTATTCGTTGCAAGTAGTTTGAAAGTGGAGTGGAGAAAGACGCAAAAACAGAAAAAAATAATATATCGAGTTGCAGACAAATTAAAATATTTCTTTTATGAATATCTACCTGCTTAAACAGGGTGGTCCGGTTTACAACAACAGGACTTTACCAGACGATAGTTTATCGAAAAATAATGGTAGTTTCTTACATAAAGTATAGTCGAATTCGGCTACCTTTACTAAAAAACACATTTCATCGAAATATTGCAAAGTACAAAACGTTTGTAAACTATAAGCGAGGCATTCCTTTTGTAAGTATATTATGCGTATATTATATCTGTGTTGTGGGAATTCCAGGGGCACACGATTTTTAAAATACAATACGCTTGAATACCCCATGCGCACGCACTGTATATTTGACAAACAATTGTCAACCACTATTCAATAGAAAATATAAAAGTACTTATCTATACCAAATTTCAGAATGCTAATAGTATTTTCAATACTAAAAAATTGGCGGGAAGCTGCGGGATTCAAACTTGATACCTATAGAATGCTAGCCGTCCGCTCTACCATTTGCGCTACCGATCGCTCTAGAAAACTGATGAACTAAATACTTGAATGATACGTTGAAGCATGCCTATAGCTGTGTATAGCCGGGACGACGAGTGGCTCCCACCTCGGGACTCCAGCAACCTCCTATGAAATATCCTAAGTTATAATATCCTTGATTAACACCACTTCTTGTTCGTTGGCATAGGAGAGTGAATGTGGTGACCTTAACGAAAAGTCGGGTAAGGTATGTTCGGGTAGACCTAACTAAGCCTTATAATATCACATGAAGATAACTGAAATAGGTCAAGTTTAGTGCATTGGGGGACACGTGCCTTAACTGAAACATGATTTTTCGTGAACTTATCGGTAAAAAATTATTATCCCACGGTTAAATTCGCCATAAATCTAAGCAGTGGCAGTGCGTAAAAGGTTCGAAGATTTTCGTACATATTGAAAATCTTTAAAAGATAGCTTTTATTATATACCTTATGAATTGCAGGTAGGTCTATGCACCGTAAAGACCCACCTGCGACGAGTAGTGCAATTATTATCATAGTATGAAAGTGGAATTTATGACCAGGTCATAAAAATGTTCCATATACTTTACGTTCAGTTCATTCATGAGAAGAGTAGTTATTTTAAAGTGGTTAAAATGTATTTTAAATATGTCTACTATTACAGCCTCGCCTAGATGGATACATCACTGGAAATATTATTTTGACCACCTCATTAACGTACGATGAAAACACGACAGAAATAGTTTGCTCATAAAAATTAAAATTATACACATCCCCTTTCAAATATTCACTGCGGGGTTATTATTCTGTGAAACAGTCATGTAGGCTGTTAAAATCCTGATAACAAACAAGTATTGCCATTCTCAACTAACATTATTACTTAAAAATATTAGAGCAATTTTGTTGTATTACAGCTGTGTTGTTGCTCTTCGAATATAATTTTGTTCTATAAGTACTGTCAAAGCGCAATTGAGTGCTAACATTAAGTGAACAAAATCAGCGAAAAAGTAAGCGCGGCCTTTCCGGCTCCCAATCGAACAGTATAAGTAAAAAAAAACAAAATCGGCAGTTAAGTACAGGAAGCAGTGGTCTAGCGAAAGGAACTTCGAATATTTCGCTTTTGATAGCATTTTAGCACATGCGACCAAGGGGTAAATTTTAGTACATTTTTTTAATATATGCCATATTGCGTCCATCATAATTTCAATAACTTTGACGCTAGGACTCCGAACAAAACACCTTTTGAAAGCTCAATTACTCAGTAACATGATGCTTTTTAAATAATCGTAATCAGAGCTAGCTCTGGTTCAGCCTAAGACGCTCGAAATGTTTGAACGCAGCCAAAACTGGATGTGCGTAACCTTGAGCGAAAAACGATAAATCCTAGATATTGCCGATTCCAGAAATGAGTACGCCCCCTTGCGGAATAAATTGGAACCGAGGAAAGCGAGTAACAATTTGAAGTTAAACGTTCTGTGAGCTGTGAGTTTAAACCGTCTAACCGTCACGATTCCTCGTTTACGACGTTACTGTTGTGGTTACTGTGGTTTTATTACTCTTTAGTTTTACTGTTGGCTGTGCTTTTTTGCGAAACATTTTCGACCCCCAGGAAAGCACCCCAAATGCACTGGGAATCGAGGAAGAGATTGATAAGAGGAAAGCTTGGGAGAAGATTTTATTAATGGGCAAGCCAGTGACAAACAATATGCGTGTTTGCTCTATCATTTTAAAACGGAAGATTACTGTCAAAAATTGTGTTGTATACACAGGGTGGTTAAGAATTACAAAATCTTAAAATTTGAAAAGAGGCAACTGTTATTTTTGATCACCCCGTATAAAAACAAATGTGGCTAAATCATCATTAGTTTTTTATACGTGGTGATCAAAAAGTACAAACTTTATTCTTGAATTGATTTTGTAATTTTTGACCACCCCGTATTATAAACATAATTTTTGTCGACATTACTTTAAGCAAGCAAAAACTTTTATAAATAATAGCGTTTTCCCGAAAACTAAACATTTTTTGATATTTTGTAATTTGTGACCACCCCGTATAAAAAATATGATTTTTGTCGACATTACTTTAGTCAAGCAAAAACTTTTAAAAATAATAGCGTTTTCCTGAAAACTAAACATTTTTTGAGATTTTGTATTGTGCGACCACCCCGTAAAAAAAATATGATTCTTATCGAAGAGTAAACTGTGATTTTTGATTACCCCGTATAAAAACAATTGTGGCAAAATCATCATTAGTTTTTTATACGTGGTGATCAAAAAGTACAAACTTTACTCTTACCGAATTTTAAGATTTTGTAATTTTTGACCACCCCGTAAAATAAACATAATTTTTTTCGACATTACTTTAGGCAAGCAAAAACTTTTAAAAATAATAGCGTTTTCCTGAAAACTAAACATTTTTTGAGATTTTGTACTGTGCGACCACCCCGTATAAAAAATATCATTTTTGTCGACGTCATTACTATTTTTTGGGCAAGTAAAAACTTTTAAGTACTACTTTTTTAAGTAATATATTTTATTTTTTTAATTTTTGACCACCCCGTATAATAAACATAATTTTTGTCGACATTACTTTAGGCAAGCAAAAACTTTTAAAAATAATAGCGTTTTCCTGAAAACTAAAAATTTTTTGGCATTTTGTAATGTGCGACCACCCCGTATAAAAAATATGATTTTTGCGGATTTTTATCGAAGATAACTGTGATTTTTGATCACCTGATATAAAAACATAATTGTGGCAAAATCATCATAAATTTTTAATACGTGGTGATCAAAAGGTACAAACTTTAAAACATTTTAAAACATTACAAAAATTTTACTATTTTTTACTTCCGAATTTTAAAATTTTGTAATTTTTGACCACTGTGTATAATAAACATAATTTTTGTCGACATTACTTTAGGCAAGCAAAAACTTTTGTAAGTAATAGCGTGTTCCCGAAAACTAAACACTTTTTGAGATTTTGTAATTTGTGACCACCCCTTATAAAAATATGATTTTTGTCGACGTCATTACTATTTTTTGAGCAAGTATAAGCTTTTATAAACAATAAAATTTTCTCGACAATATATAATTTTATACGTGGTGATCACAAAAGTACAAACTTTACTCTTACCGAATTTTAAGATTTTGTAATTTTTGACCACCCCGTATAATAAACATAATTTTTGTCGACATTGCTTTAGGCAAGCAAAAACTTTTATAAATAATAGCTTTTCCCGAAAAGTAAACAAAAGATTTTGTAATTTGTGATCACCCCGTATAAAAAATATGATTTTTGTCGTCGTCGTTACTATTTTTTGGACAAGTAAAAACTTTTATAAATAATAGCGTTTTCCCGAAAACTATTTTTTTTGAGGTTTTGTAATTTGTGACCACCCCGTATATAAAATATGATTTTTTCGACGTCATTACTATTTTTTGGGCAAGTAAAATTAACCGAATTACTACTTATACTTGAACAGTTTTGATATTACAGGTAAAACTAATATTCATAAGATTAATAATTAATAAACACTAGCGGCCAAGTGACCCAGGCAGCTTTCACGATGGGGAATTATGCAGTGAATGCTGTCAGGCATTCTTTTTTATTTAAAAAATTATAAATAAGAAACAATTCAAATAATTCATTCATTATTCAAATTCATCAGTTTACTCATTCATCAGTTTACTTTAAATGTGTATGCTGCTGAATGTATATTCTTAAAACGCGGCCGCTCATTATCTAAATCAGAATCTCTTATTTAGTGATTTATGATTTCATTTTTGCTATCATAATTGACAATGGGAACCTACTCATGTTGTATATACTACAAATTCGTGTAAAGACTAACGCCCGGTGTCGACTCTTTTAGGATAGGACCGTACCAGCTGAGCGATATGTTTGTTGTTTATGTTAGGTAGACGTATTTAATTGCCTTCAGGGTGAGACAGTTTCAATAACTGTAAAGTATTTATGGGCTGCTTTGACGGCCCTATGAAAGGAATAATATGTAGAGGTTTTGTTAGTTAGTTTAGAATAATATACGTTTGTAGCCTACACTTGTTCTTTTATTTTAATTATCGTCGGGCATTCGTTTACACGCGAATTATTAAATTTATGAAAATTATGATTATGAAAATATCCCGATTATTCCCATCACTACTAGCAATGCGCCACCTCTCCCAATATAGCTGCACTGAATACTCCCCACTCCCCAGTACTCTTCACGAGCCGAGCGCTGCGATATCTACATGTATTGCGTCACTCGATCGTGACACCGCTGTCTTTTGGCCTTGAACGAAAACTTCTAACTTGGTACCCATATACTCTTGTCTAAACATAAACATTTCCAATGTTAAAAGTTATAAAATTAATTTAATTAACACACGCGATGAAAGTTTTTAACGATAGTTTTAACCTCCAAACAGGGCACATACAAAACGAAACAGTTTATTAGTCTCTTCACATCGACACAATCAATTATTTTTGCCGTAGATGGTTTTATTAAATTTATGGGATCGAGATTTTTGTCCACTGCCACTTTGTTTTATAATATTTAAATCAGTCGTTGGTCGTTCTCACTCGTTAACTTTAAGTTTTTCTTCCAGTGAAAAGTTACTAAAAGTTTTTAAATCGCCGATCTTATTCATGATTAATTTATTAAATACCTACTAAAAACTAAACACGAATATAAGTTTTTATCACACACAGAACACAGACACACTAATCAAATATCCAAGAAAATTTAACTACAACAAAAAATCTGTTCATCAAAAATAGAAATTGTTCTAGAAAAACACACTACACGTGATGTCTGACATAACAGGGAAGCGCGATACAACAAAAACCGACGATGTCAAGAGACTGAGCCCGGCACAGAATATTCTTTCCTTTTACAATTTATCCCGTGTAAAATTTTATAGAATACGTTTATATTTGTCGATCACACACTCTTAACACACAAATAACTATTAAATGAAAGATACAGTTAATATTTATGTATTTTTACGAATAAATAAGGTGATGTCAAGCTCCATGGCACTACCTCACCAGCCGCCACTGCCCTGGGGTAGTTTGTGCTCCACTCGGAGAGGGTTGTAAATTTAGGAAAACAAATCTGCCATATGGAGGTACACATTTCCGCAGGTTTTTTCCTGGTCAGACCTTCTGCAGGAAAATGTGTTATTTTAAATACTTCATGACTGTGGACTATAAGTAACGGGTTTTATTTGTAAGTGTAGCCACTAATACGCTAAATTGCTGAGGAAGGGTGTTAACCCGACGGGATAAATATATTCTATAGATGGAAGCCATTTTTAATAAGGGATTTTGATGAGTTAAATGGAATCGATTTTGCAGAATCTGAGAAATATTTTGTAATAATTAGAAAATATCATTCACAGATATAAAATCGTTCTACAGATTGTATCTGTAAATATATTCGCTTGATGCAACGAATGACTAAAACGATTATTATGACGATCGGTTCAGAATCGATTAGAATGATTGAACTCAAACGTATGATCAGTTTTTCGTGTTGCGTTAATTTTTAGAGTTTATTTAGATTTGGCAGGTATTTTCAAAGTTTACTTTATGAATTTAGTAAACTGGTATTACGCGTATAAACAATGAGGTGTTACGCGTATAAACAATGATTTCTTCAATATCATTGAAACATTGTAAAGCTGTGGAGGCGTGATAACAAACTAATGGATAATTCTTAGTGAATGTGTGAGGTATAATACAGTTCTTTGTTTATTCAAGCATTTTTTAAATATACTTTGTATATTTAGTATTTCTTCGTTTACAATTAATTGTAAATATTTGACTTCAGATCATAAGGAAATAATCTTATGAGTAATATCTGTCTTTCTGTTAAAAATATTTACAGCAAATTTAAACCTCAATTGTTAGAAAATTTAAAGACTGTTGTGCAAATAATTTCATGACAAAAAAATATCTGGAATCGTGAAAACAAAGTTTCATATGGATAGGGTTATGTCTATTCAGAATAATATGGTGCTTCTTACTGTGTATATTTTTATTAGAGGGCATGCAAGTGACACACCGCTGGAAACAATAATTACAATAGAGAATTGAAGCAGACAATAATACGAATCTGGGGCAAGCCTTATTTGTATTCTCCCAACATATCGGATTGGGCTTAAAGGAATTAAGAATTGAATATTGGCGGCAACTTCTAATAAGTAGCCAAGTAAGTAAGTGACTGCGTCACCGCCCGTCATTCGTTATATGCGATAACATCAACTGGGCCGGTCAGTCGGTGTCTGTTGACATATCGAAGGTGTTCTTCTTTTTCTATAACTACTGTCTATTCCCAGATTTATTGGATCTCCCACGTTACCATAAATGCCCCTTGGGTCGGCCACTTTGAGTAACGCATTTCTTAGATAGTCACTAAGAGACGACATCTCTAGAGTCCTTGATAAGGAACATGACATCTCTAAATACAATGATAATCAAATCGGTCTTTAATTAACAAAGTTATTGACGAGCAAACCTCATCAATATTTTGAGTGGATCGATTACTTTGGTGAATGTATTTCCTTTGCATTCTTAAGATATTTCTGCAGTAAGTTTAAATAATTCTATAATATGGTCTGCATATCGGAATATTCTAGGTTCTAGAAGATTCTATTGTTGCACGTAATTAGTGACAAAAGGAGACATTATCCTAAAAAAGTAAAAAGACTGAATTTTTCGTGAAATTTTTCACATCACAAATATATATATATATATATATATATATATATATATATATATATATATATATATATATATATATATATATATATATATATATATATATATGTTCATGATTTATGTGAATTCATATATGCTTGGCATTTCTATGGAACGCATATAGCATCTAAATGAGAATGGCCTTTAACTATGCTTTGTGTTCTCAACAATGTGTCTTGTTATTAGATGAATATTTTTGTCATATTTCAATGTTTTGGCACTGTGTAACTCTCTTCTTAAACACAAAATGTAAAACGTGTTTGTATAGCTGAGGATATAGGTAGGAATTATTGTTTTAATGGAGGCCCAAGTTCCCATAACATAAAAATGACGTGCGTGAAATGAAAACATTGCGTCACAATATTTCTGACAAGGCTAGAAGCGAATTATGCAGGTAATTGTAAAGATAATTATTACTTGAAATAATTATAATCTTCAATTTATCTTTTTTGCGTTGATAATTTATTCAAATATGTTGCACAAGAATGTTTCAAATGATATATGTGAAAAAATCCCAAGAGGATCTTTCTTATCTCAAATTAAATGAGGGACATGGAACTGATTTTTATTTTATGAAAGAAAAGTGTGGTAGGTACCACTTTTTCATTAAAAATTTTCAATCATTTCATTCATTTTCATTAAAATTTTTCATTATACAGTGATGTGCTACTACGGACGCCACTGGCAAAACAAGAAATATATTTTTCATTTCAAATCGTCTGCAATATTTCATTATAACATCTAAAGCCGTTTCGCAACAATTGATACATTTGATTTTTTTTTAACCAAACTTGTATGCACCCTGTATCGGTATATTTCAGAAATGTGTTACAGACACATTTGAATTTCCTTGTAATACTGACAAGATAATGTATATAATACTAAGTGATTGTTTATTTATTTAAACGCTAACGTCCAGCCATTTGACAAATTACATAAAATTACCCATAGACTATAGCGTGCCAGACAAAATTCTAATGGCATAGCCTTTAATATCTGCTTATTAGAGAGTGTTTGTTGTGATCCAAAAATCACCTTAAAGGCAAATATCAATTAATCAATTCCACCCAAGAAAATAATGTGAAACGTAAACATATCTCTATAATGAAATAAATATATTACAGAAAATGGGTTTCTAAAAATGATTTGCCGTCTTCCATATTAAATAATAAACTAACCACATATGGTAAAATGTATTGTACTGCAATATTGCTAATACGTCTTTCTTTTATGTAATCGTATCGAATGTTTTTTTGAAAACTAAAAATTATACGGCTCTGGATACTATGGATACTTGCCGGGGAAGAAAACAAGATATCAGATTTTTTAACAAATAAAGTAAAACATTTTAAACAATTAATTTATTTGTTTTAGAAAGTTATTTTTTTCCTAAAATATTTTCATTTTGTGGCAAATATTTTCGTTTCATAGCAAATATTAAGTTAAATGTACCGTTTCTATGGCAATACGTCAGCCAAAGGTTCGACGTCGTTATGGATGTCAGATATGTGCAACTGAGACTTATCCGGCATTTGCATTTTTTTGGCAGCCGGATTTGCAGTTGCAGGATATGATACATATGTAACATCTTCAGTTGGGTTGGGTTTTAGCTGACCTGCATGCACCATCCATCCCAATTCTTTTTCCGCCACGTGATTTTCCATCCATACTTGAATCTAAGTTCAAATATACGGGAGTAGCGTATTAAGAGCTTTTAAACCAGATGAAATAACGGAATTTTCCCCTTACCTGGTTCGGTACGAATGTCTTTTTGAATGCATTTTCTGGGAGGGGCAGGGGTATCGCATCTTGTTGCTGCATGGAAAAGCAAAAGGTGGTATCTCCAAGGACGGCGAGCAACATCTCACTGCTGAAAAGCCGGGGTTCTTTATTATTTTTTTCCTGTTTCAACATTTAGGCGTCACTTTCAGGATATATAGGCATTATGTCATAGCCATTAGAACGAGAAGATCGATCCCTCGCCAACTATTACCGATTACGTTCCGCGCCGTTGTCGGCAGCTTGCACAGCTGTCCTCACTACCACAGTATCAGCATCATCGGGTGCTTGAATGATTTTGACTGCAGCTCCAGAATGATTTCCGGAATGATTTTGACATGAGCTCCGGGTTGATTTTGACATTTGCTAAGAACGCTCCCTGAGGTGTCGTTGAAGGTGTGGCATCGTCCTTTATAGCCTCCCCCGCTGCTTCACTGACGTTTCTTCTGGAATGTACATCCTTAGTGTTCGGAGAGTTGTAACCGTCGAAGACCACAGTGACGTCCCGACCAAGGTGATTATGCACGTAGAGGCAGATTTGGTGGAAACCTTACGACCCTATGTAGTAGGAACCCACCGTCAACTGTGAACGCTGCGTTGCTTGGCTGGAAATGTATTCTTGGGCGGTGCCATCTCTTCAAGAACGTCGATCAATCCGGACTTTCGTTGAAATATGCAGGAGGCCTTGCGGTAGGTTCGTATGCCAGGTACTCTCCAAAGTCATTATCGTCACGTACAGCAGGCAGAATTTGACGAAAACGTTGGTTGGGGTTGATATCAACGACAGTGTCTATGATTTTGGTCGTTGGACCCATCTTTTTGGTTTTTTTTCAAACACATTTTAACACAATGTAACCTGTATCGCTGTTTTTAAATCATTTAATATCATAATATGGGGCAGAAAATACAATTTGACGCAAAGACGAACACAATCGGACGTTTGGTTCGGTCCTCTAAAACATCCAAGATGTCAGCGGTTTTTCCAAGATAGCGGATTTTCCCCAGGTAGGATTGGTTAGGAGTTTTCGGATTCGAGCTAGGGACATCATTCTCAACGTTTGTAATGTCCAGTTTAAGGCGATTTTGTTGTCTAATTTCACTAATCTATTATTCCAATGACCTTAATGCCAGCTAATAACTCGCGTGCCAGCTCTCAAAATGGTTAACACAGGAGACAAATGACTTATATTACACCAAATTTTTCACTAGTTCATTCTGTTACTATATTAATAAAGTCAAGAACATACGAGTTGCAATAAACTGACATGAAGGGGAAATTTTGAACTCTGTCATTCATTGTTTAGAAATATACCGATTTTGCAAACACTGGACTATCTTGGGGCCTTCAACAAAAATTGGTATAAATTCCATGCAGGATGGACAGCATAAGGCTTAATCAACCCTCTAAGAAACATTATTAATAAGTCTGCTGTTAGGCATTTTTTAGACTGGGAGATGATAACAGTTTATTTTCTCCGACTTCACCCAGATGCCTTTTGGAGGAGAAAACGAAAGACGGCGGCGAATTCGGCCACACTTCTCCTTGGCCCCGGCCATGCCAAACAGCCAAAGATAGTAGCTCACCTTGAAAATACTTACCGATGAAAAGTAACATTTTCCGGACTTAAATGATTCACCCTTTTACAAACTATACAAGAATGCACCATAATTACATACGTATTGTTCACCTAAATCGCAATAAATACAAAGATTCATAGAACACAGTAAATAAAACACAAGTACACGACGGAATTTCGACAACTTCTCAACATCCACTTTCATTCATAAATCGACCATTACGTAAAACCCGAGTAAAACGCATCAAGCGACGTTGCCGTTGTTGGGAATTATATCTGAAGGCACTGTACATTTTCGGTTCTCACCAGATATTATTAACGCAATAAGGCAATACAATAGATAACTTTTACCGAGAAGCTGTTAAAAAACATTTTTGTATTGAAATGAATCAGATTCGTTGCAATTGTAAAATTATTTGAATATCTCTTAAGGTAATCAAAGACTTCAAGTAAATTTGACAGTAAGCCTGGCAAATGTGCCGTTCGGTTCGGGAGAAGAAGACGGACGACAAGGATGGAACGATCTTGGATCGGCCAAAAACGTAAGCAATTCTGTCTTCTGTATTAAAATGTCTCTGACCTTATCACAACAAAGAAAAGTTGGTACTAGCCCGCTGGACGCTTTCTGGTAATTTTTTTTGTTTACTCTGATGTAAAATGCTTGCCCTTTTGCCAAAAGGAAGTTAGAACAAATCTAAAGTCTTATAATAATAGGCCACGTGATAGGTATAATAATAGGTTACGTGAACCTGCATTAAAAAAATATTTTCAGCGTTATCATGCTGTATGTCGATGAAAACAATGATATGTGTCGTAGAACCAATATAAGTTCATTGGTTCATTCTAATATCAGATAAAAACACAAAAGTTTTGTGCAAGTGTAAAAAAGTACGCGGTTTTCTTTTTTGTCATAAGATGCGCTTTCCTCCAAAAGGCATACTGGGTGAAATCAGAAAATAAACTTATCATCCCGCGGTGTATTTTAAGATATTAGAAAAATCAGTTGTTTTCGAAGCTGATGTAGTTCGAAAAATAGTGACGTGGTTAAATGTTTTGAGTGGAATTCAAAATCCAGGACTTTTATTTAATAATGTCCAGAAAACCATCTCCTAAGGAACCTATTATTAATTATTTGCACCATAGAGCGAGACAGTCGTCATATTTGAATTGAGAGTTGTTATAATTTTATCGGCCTAGCCTTGAAATACCCCACTCTTATTGACTTGAATAGATTTCTGTTTTATAATAAGCACGTTTTTATCACTTTGTTAATACGGTAAAGTTTTAATAAAATGCAGTGCTATAACAATGGTCTATAAAACGACATATTCCACGTATTACAATTATTCAGTTGTTGCGCCTATAAAAAATCATTGAATTAAAACTTTTCTATTTTGACATTAACGACACTAGAATATGGTGGGAAAAGGGAGTAATACTCCATAAATTTTATTCGGTGACATTAAGTGTATTTTTAGACAATATATGGAGTACATAAAAGTGTACATCAACAACTTATTTTAACCGTATTAGCAGTAAAAGAGATTAACGTGAAACCGCTTCAATTGATGTTTAAATTTTGCTACATTTAGAAAATGCTTAATTATATTCTGCTCTTACACGTTCCATAGTTTTAATAGTCGCGAGTCTTATAAAAAACAACTAAATATTAAATTATAAATTTAGTAGGTACGCTCACTTATATTGGAAACCCTACTTTTACTTGCTATTGCTTACTAAGACCATAGATTAAGTGGATAGATAGTGTTATATTTTCTCGCTCCTAAATGGGACCAGAACCTCAAAGCGTTGGGACTTTGGGACGTAAGCCAGAAAGAGAGGTCTAAAACTGAGATGCAGTACATACGTCCCCGTTTAGGAGCCGCCCCAAGGAGTGGATCGCATATTCTGAACTAGTTTTTGGGGCAGTGATGCCAGTTTTATTGAAATGAAATAGAAAATAACGGATAGATATAGAATGTAGATATTCATAGATGTTTGATATTTTCTTCAATCCTTCATATAAATGTTTGTAAATAAATCCAATTTCTCGTTAACTAGACTGTCTACTCAATAAATAAAATTGTGGACACTGCGTGTAGTTGGGAGTCGTTCTAATATTCATTATAAATTACACTGTACTGTACAGTTGTTTTGGTTATTACTAGAAAACGCCCAGAAAAGCTTCTTTTTTCTGCCACAACTTATTTTGTTTGACAAATATTAAGTATCCAAAAATGCCCATCAGGTAGCCTGGTTTATTTTGAAACTTTAACTTTGTGATTTTTTTACTCTAACACTAACCGTTTATTAACAAAAACATATAAATCATGGCCATTCTCATTACAACACACGATTGCTGCTAAAAAAATATTTAAGTAGGCGGCTATTAAGGTTGCTGATACAATTTGTGTAAAATTTGACATGTCTTTTTTGGTTTTCAAATTACAGCCGCGATTCCATATTTTTGGAAACTTTGAAGGGCTGTATCTCATAAGGGGTCAACATTTTACTAAGGTTTTTATGCAAAACGTGTTCTTTTTAATTGTAGATTAACTGGTACCATTTGCGCTATTTATTTGGAAAACACCCTGTATATGGTCCAAACAAGTAGATCGTTTGGAAAACGCATTTCTTATGAACATAAAAAATCTTATTTAAACAGATTCAATGTTTTCTAACCGTTTAGAAACTAATCTCTCAATTAATGGCGACTTAAAGATTTTACAGCAAGCAGGTAAATGGTTAAAGTTGACATTACTAGAGTTTGGAAATTAATAAACAAAAAACTCGTTTATTTTTTAATGATCAAATATACCTCGTCAAATACATATTAATAAATAATTCTCCACTACTAAATTTATTTGAGGTCTACTGGTTTCTCCATTCAATCAACGATTTTAGTTTATATTCGTAGTGCTTTCCCCCTACATTACGTTAAATGTTCCTAGTATTTCATTAATTGTATTTTAATCATCTTTCATAGAATAATGACTCCAAATGTCATACCACCTATTATTTAAAAAACTGGATTATTGCTATCACGATATTATATTGTTATAGTAGTTATATTTATAGATGAAAATCTTATAACACTGAAGTATTTTCTGTTGTGAGTTATCGTGAGTTTTCACCAACTAAGGGGTAGTGTATTTTGTAGACTAACTAAAGCAGGATGAGTGAAACTCGGCCTTACATCAATGAGCCGATATAGTCAATCTGAGGCCACTTAAAAAGTTAACCCGTGATATCCCCGACTAAGATATCTTGTCGTCTCACTATCTGGCATCGTATTTGTCTGGATTAACTTGTTAAGATGACATGGAACGGGTGAAGGGTGGAATGTCGGAAAGAGATAGATAGCAGTTGATGGTTAATAGAATCGCTTCGTCAACAGTTAAAACACAATTACAGACCCGGGTGGTAATTGCCCCGACACCGGGTGGCGTGAGAATACCAGTGTCGGCCTCTTGGACACGGCGATGGAGTAATTTAAGGCGAGCTGTCAATTCTTGCTCCCCGATTGCTGCGGCCTTCTTCATTTTTATTACCTGGTACTGTAAATTATCTACTAAATGATTAGGAAATTAAGGAGCGTATCTTTTCGTCAGTATTTTAATTCATTTTCTTAGCAGGATATTATTTAACTTTTTAATTTGGGGATATGCATTAGGGTGTTCCGAAAATGGCTTCAAAAAAAAAGAATTGGAGCAACGGATCACAATACCCGCCAAAAGTTGCCTTTTGATATGCATAATCACTGTAATTTTTTTCAAAATTTTAAAATAATATCTTCAGCCCTCTACCACCCCTATAACGACGGATTTTTTTAATCGAAGTCATAATGACTTCTATGTTACCTGTCAGTTTTTAAAATGACTGTAAATATTTTTTAGACTTCCAAAGGCAGGTCTTTTGCCCCCCTACTGCTATTTTAAGCATGTCTCGGATTGTAATAGTATGGATTTTCAAATATTTAAGAACCATTATGCGAGATAGCAAACTAATACATAATAAAAACACTTATAACCAAACAAATAATACCCATATATTGTAAAAACAGACCTATATTAATTATTAAACAAATGTTGAATTTAACAATGAATAAAAAAATATAAAACAAATAAACAAATTTGCTTTTTTATATGTCTTTAAACTTTAAATTGTCCCTTGTTTTCAAAAGTTGGGATGATCTCCTTTGATTTTATTCTGGAGCGGATGAAACCATCTCTAGATTCTTGACCTACAACTGATGATGATGACTCTGTTACCAATTTTACACATCTTTCCACTGATTGAGTGTGACATGGAAATTTATAAAAGTCAAATTCTGGTATTACGCCTTCATTAATGATTTTTTTTATCTCGTCATTTGATACGTAAGTCACAACTGGTGGACTAGTTACCTCGCACTCGGACCAGTTGATCAAGTCAAAGTACTCAACAGCAGTGAAGCTAAGTTTTGGTATGACAAAGGATCTTATTTTATCAGAGTGCTGTTGTATTTCTCTAGCCTTAAGGATTCTTCTCAAACTGAGTTCACGTACCCATTTGCGATTATCTGCCAACATACATAGAAGCATATTTTCGGGATGAACAAAATATGCATTTCGTTGAATCACTGCGTCTACAACATTTTTTAGATCTTGTCTTAAGTACCGCGATAATTTAATTGTTTGAAATACATGTAGTGCGCCTTGCGTTGAATTAGGATTGAGTTTGATGCGAAACCACATCGGTACATAAACTTTCACAATAAACTCGACCAAATCCTGTAGATTTGATGTTGGTTTTTCGGTTGCTGCGTACAGGCGAAGTACTCGATTAGCCATTGTGAGCCATCTCGAATGAGCTAGTTTGCCAGGATTGCGGTTCGCTAAAGATAAACTAAAGTCACCACTTGAAATAGCTTTACAAATATCGTAAAGATATGACTGATCTGTACTTAATTCGCTAGAAGTTATTGTCAATTCTGGCAATTCACATTCTATTCTGCTAAAGTTTACAATTGGCAAAAGTTCGCAATTTTCTAATGATTTTCCAATTTCCCCAGAGAATTGACGGGGTCCTGCTGTGCTGCCATCTAAATGTTCAAATAAATGTCGTAATGGTAGCTCGTTGGCATGTAACTGGCAAATGAACCATTGTAAAGGACGTTTAAGTTCACTTTCAATGTATCTTATTACACCATTTTTGTGGCCAGTGTTTACAACGGTACCATCACTGCCGATCGCCACTAAACTCGTTAAATCTAGATTGTTTTTCGAAAAAAAGTCTAATATTGCCTTACCAATCGACTTAGCTTTGCCTGTGACTGGAATAACGTGGCCTATATAAAGAGAATTGGGTTCTTCAATGAGGGATATGTGTTCTTCTACAATGGTTTTTCTATAAAATCGATCGCCTTTTTTCTCGACCACTAGTGTTTTATCTTTTCTTCCGTCAAAGTACAGGCCTTCGATGTTTTTATTAGCAGATTGAAACTCCCTAATTAAGTCATTTCTATTTTTTTGTCGTACCCTTCTCACTTTGTTTTTGTCGATTATTTTTGAGGAATCCTCTGCAGTAATTATTCCCACATCCTTTAAAACTGCACTTGCAACAGCAGCAGCCGATCTATCAGATAAGCCGTATTTATCGCAGACAATACCTAATGTGGGTAACTTCAACCTCATCTGAGTGCACTTTGAAGTTGAAGGCAAGTTAACAGCAAATTCGTCATCATCACTCGATGATGGCTTAGAGGTTCCATCTGTATTCAGCGACTGTACATTTAGTGTATTTACCTTATCCTGAGTAGAACATTCTGGTATAGGTAACAAATCGTAGAATCCAGATTTGTATTTTTCCACCCGTTTCGTATCTACTGATTTTCGACCGTTTTTGATAGTTAACCTTCTGGTTTCTATACGATCAATATTTCCGATAACCATTTTCCTTGTTGATCTTTGATCAGTAAGGAACATTTGTTCCTGGTAAGGTACTTTTCTTGCCTTCTCACATCGACATCTAGAGAAGTCACATTTGCAAGAAGCAATATCAAACAGTTTCTCTGATGACTCTCTTTTAAAATCACTTACTTTTAATTCATATTGTTTGTTCCGTTTGCTTTTAGGATATCTTATTATGCTTAAATATTTGTCGTGGTGTTTGCGTATCAACTGAACGATACGATCCTTAGATACAATTGGAATTGACGCGGATTTCCATATATTTTCAATTTTAGGCACAAGATCTTTGCAAATTTCTGCAAAACTCGGTTCCTTTGAGCACTGTTTGTTAAATTTTAAATCATATCTAACAAACAAATAACAACGAAGCACTTGTTCAATTGTCGGCAGTACAAGAGGGTTTAAATCTGTCGGTTTACCGAAAATGGGACACTCGACTGTACTTCTTGTCACATTTAATTTTGGCAGATTCATTGTTGCCTGTTATACGTCTTTGATATTTTTGTGATTGTCTTGTGCCACGCAAGCACAGTTTTGTATTGGTTTAAATCTCGGTTTAAATAAACGTCATCCACCTACTCTGGTCAACTTGCGACTTCGTAATGGCAGTCGAACGTGCGGTGTGGCGTATACAGACGAGACGACCCAGTAAACATGTCACGACTTGTTACGACTAGTTTAAGTTACGCTGTTGCTTGGTTTTATTGTCGAACAAATGCTTGTTCTGTAGGGAAAATGATATTTTTACTTACTTTTGCGAATGGCATTACGTTAACAAGAAATTTCGAGTTTGACTTAATTAATGGCTATTTTAAGGGGGTGGTAGAGGGCTGAAGATATTATGTAATAAATATATAAAAAATTGGGGTAATTTTATAGACGAAAATGACACTTTTTATGGGTCTTGCAATTCTTCGTTTTCAATTTAATTTTTTGGGTGATTAAAGGGGTGGTAGAGGACTGAAGATATTTTTTTAAAAAAATGAAAAAAATCTCAGTGACTATTCATCTTATAATGCAACTTTTCTTGGGTATTGCACAGTGAAAATCTAAATAATTTTTTTTCGGCCCACCCTAATATGCATTATCAAACGTAATATCATCAACATTTTCTTACTTACGTAAAAACTCAAGAAATAATACTCCAGGAAAATTAAGTCAAAAATCGCCGTAATAACTGGAAAATTAGTAAAGGTTTGAAACTTTTCAGAAATGTTGTTTGAGGTATGTAGTTTTAATTGACGAAAGTTGTAGGGATGCGTCATTCCTTAAAATTGCAAAAACTACCCCGTATGCAGTTTAGGGCATATATCTGCTAAGTTACCGCCCATTTTCTGCGAAAATGCTTCTTTAAAAAATATTCCTCGGTAACTTTTACACAAAAAAAAATCTAAACTTTTTTTCATAGGGTGATTACCGTTCGCGCAAATACAACATCAAACGTGATTCTGCCTGCATTTAGCGATTTTGCTCCGTTTGTTTAGCGCCACGTAATGGCATGGCGGGAGGAAGTGTGCTCTGCTTTGGCGGTAGCATCAGGTTCTGCATTTTTTCATTAAACACTTCAATTATTTCCTCCAAATGTTCATTTTTGCCAAAGGTTCGAAAACTGTTAACTTAAACGCTTTTATTTTAAATCATCAGTTGTACTAAAAACTACAACATAATTAGAACAGAAACATGGATCTTCCTGATATTCTGACGTTTGGTAAGTAATGAAAACGTGGAACGCATTTGAACTATGGTTTTTATGCGCCCCACGTTTTTATTTCTTACCAAACGTCAGAATATCAGGAACGTCCAGGTTTGTGTCCTAATTATTTTGTAGTTTTCATAGAAGAACTGATGATTTAAAATAATCGTAAAAGTTGAGATTTTTTTACCTATTTTTATTTTGTAGTTATTTAGTTTTTCTTAGTTCCACTGTCCACCTCCTGCCTCCACCATCAAACCCTCGTCATCAAGTATAATGTATGGGACTCGTTAAAAGCAACCAAATGAGCCCAGTAACCTTAAACAACCCCAAGTACCAAGTTTGAGACAAATCGTTTCATAAATTCGATAGTCCGCCATTTTGGGTTCGCCATTTTGCTTTTTTAAGTTTGAGGCAAAAATTGTAACACCGCAAAGTTTCATGTTTGAGACAAATCGGTTCATAAATTAGATAGTCCATTTTAATTGTTTTAAGTTTGAGGCAAAAATTGTATTGGGTAACCAAACACTGCAAAGTTTCAAGTTTGAGACAAATCGATTCATAAATAGGAGAGGCCACCATTTTGGATCCTTCATTTTTATTTTTTTTTTAGGTTGAGTCAAAAATTGTTTTGAGTGATTTGAGTGAGAATTAAACTATTGTCACCTGAACACTATAGATACACCTTCCAAATTTCAAGTCTCTAGCTTATCGGGAAGCAGTCGAAAAGCTGTTGCAAGATTTGAAACAAATAAATATACGAAGTCAAGCTAAATAAAACCGAATAAAAATACTGTCATTATAAAAGTTTGAACAATAACCATATTATACTCGTAAAACGTTGTACGTTTTTCGCAGTTTTTCCTTAGTAAAAAGCTCTATTTCTAAGTTCTAATAAAGTTCTAAAATTAATAATTGAATGTGTAAGACTCCTCAACTCCGCGACTTATCTGTCAAATGGCCGATGCCGGTGCCCAGTGGAAGTTTTTCTATGTAAATTTTAAATGTCCTGTGTAAATTTTAAAAGTATGTTTCTTGTGTTATAAAAAACGTTTTAGTTATAAATATACTTCACTACTTAAGGTAAGTCTCATTTACAATGAAATGCCATAAAGATATTGGCTATTTTCTAGAAAAAAGTGCAAACAAAATAATACCCAGGTGTTTTAAAAAGTAAAATCTTTATCTTTAAAATCTAATATAACTTCTAAATCTAAATTTTTGTCATTATGGCTTCTAAATGTTGCGTGCCTAAGTGCTCAAGCAATTACAATAGTACCAATACTTATGTGTGTCCGTGTTTTCTTTTCCAAACGATGAAGAAATTAAACAAATGTGGATTAAAGCCATTCATAGAGAGTCGTCCTAAAAAACATTCAGTAGTTTGTATTAGGTATTTTCAGAGTCGTGTATTATAAAAATAGATAGAATAACTATAGACGGTGGTTCTATCTTGGAGGTTCCTAGAGAGAAACCAAAACTGACAAAAAACTATTCCTTCAATATTCCCGAATCAACCGTCCTATATGCCAAAACAAATCACCTGTTAAGCGAAAATACCCAGACGAAAGGCGACATGAGTTAGCAAATCGGGACTAGTATATTTTTCAGGAATGGGTTCGCAGTGATAACGTATTAAATTTCGACCACTTTTTACTTAAATTTAAGGAGAAAAATTTGTTCGATTTCCTTTTTAGTTTGAGAGAATTTTATTAGTTTTTTTTTAAAGTTGATTGCGATTCAAATGCGTGTCCTACAATTGTTTTGGGATTAAAAATATTTAGAGATCTGAAAGTTGAATTTTTTTTAAGAATAAAACTATCTCAAAATTTTCAAGGGTATTAGGAAACGATTTAATTTGCGCAAAATGGTCACAGTTTGATTGTTTATTAAGCCATATAAATTCAAATGACATCAGTAAAGTTTTGGACAAAATTGAAGGCGTAAAAATAGCATGCAAAGATTTTCAAAAATCAATCAATAGCCTGTTAGATGTATAAAAATTGTTTAATATACATACATTAGGTACTATACACTTCTGAAAACGACTCTGTTGAGGTTAGTGAATACCTTAAAAATTTAACAAGATATGCTTTAAAACAACCATCTGAATTATTCTTTGAAGTTTCTATTCCAGCCTATCAAATATTTAATGAGCTTATTTCAGATGAATACGAAAGAGAGGTAAACATAGGATCATTTTGCGCAAGTTGATAATTTTAAAATTATCAACTAAATAAGTACGTAGAAGAAATGCATGAATGTGTTTTATGTAACAAAACACTAAAATCAATATTAACCAAAATTAGTTATTCTTTCCAATATATTCCTTAATAATTATTCAAAAATGTTCAACCATGAAATAGACAGTCAAAATAAGGATGGATCATACAGAAAATTAATGAAATTTCTCTTCGTTTTGCAATCGGTTTTAGTGAAGATAGAGCTACTGGCGAAGCCTCCTTAAGAGCTAACGCATCTATTAGGGTACCTCTATGGTGATGTGGAAACTCTCTTTCAAGTTATTTTATCATAAGTAACAGTTTGTTTTGTAAATATATTATACGTTATGCCGTGACCAGACCAGTATCGTGACGTCACAAATTCTTTTTCCCGGCCTGTCTTACGGAGGTCTCGGTTGCAGGTGTCGCACTCGACAATCGCGTACTCTTTTTTTTTCGGATACAAAAATTTTCCCTTGATTTGACGCATAATCTTTCAATTAAAATTTAAAAAAACATAAGTTTTGTAATAAAAAATCGTAACCGCGCAAAAGCGACAGGTTGAGGTGCTGCGCGTGCGGAAAACCATCCATCCCGTACTCAAATTTTTTATAGACTCGTTAAAATGAAACAGCTAACACCATTTTTACCAGCACTGTTTTAATAACTTTCAAAAAATGACAGTGTACTGGAGACTAATAACCGTCAGTAGTGTTCAAGGATATAAATTTTGCTGTTAAATTTGTGCAATCATGTAATTGGGAAATTGTATTTTCTGTTGCATTGCCAAATTATTAATAAATAAATATAGTGTAAATTGAGCGTTTTCATTGTTGATGTACCTCTTGACGTAAACCGAAATCGATCGGTAGTGACTAGAAAATCATTTGGGTCCATAATAGCAAATAAATCGGTTTATGTACCAAATATTCCTGTATTCGGTTTTCTCGTTGGTCTAGTAGATATATTAATATGAATGAATGACCCCCAGTTGCGTTTACCATTTCGTTTCCTTTCTTAAGACTAATCAAACTAACGTGATGGTACTGTGAATTATTTTCCATGAACAATTAACTCATAAGCAAAAATATATGGAGTTAATTATCGGTCCCGCTACCGGAATATCAATTTCTAAGGCATCAAATAAGGTATATGAATTGTTATATTATGTTCTCTCGCCGAAGAACAATTCAACACCTGCACCGATTTACTGTATTGAGCAAAGGCCTCACGTACACTTTGATGGCGAAAAGTAATTTATGTCTGTAATTCCTATTTGTCTGTTTAAATTAATGCAGCAGTATAATAATATAGCCTTTAGTGACATACTAAATTAACATTGTAGTTCGTTTTTTGTTTACTATGAAAAGTAAAAGTATGTATGAGGATATTATTCAGGAAAGCCGTCTCTCGATACGCTTATGTTTCAAGACGGATTTCGTGAGTTGTTTAGAATACCTAATTAGATTTGTTTAAATAACTGTAAAAGCGTTTCACATACGAGAAAGGATTGAGAGCATGTACGATACTATCTGAATGTTTGTATATAATTATTATAAGAAATAAATATATTACAAGTTCACATGAATCAGGAGTATATTATGTGCTATAAAGCTATGT
Source organism: Tetropium fuscum (assembly GCA_964058915.1). NCBI lineage: Eukaryota > Metazoa > Arthropoda > Insecta > Coleoptera > Cerambycidae > Tetropium > Tetropium fuscum. The sequence goes on from CAXKVY010000133.1 coordinate 1,331,391, forward strand.
ACTCGCAGTTATAGCAATGTCTTGTATGTAAGTTCCCATGCATGCTGTATTTATAAGAGATAAATATACACTAATTATGATTATTTCTACAGCGTTTATTTCGAAATTTGCACGATGCATTGGAAAACGTCCGTGAACGTAAACACATTGCTCTAATCCGTACATCATGTTTTTTTAATTTGCTAATGTCACAAATGTCAACTATCTGTGAAAAAAGTATACCTTTGAACAAGTCTGCCATTAATTTAATTATAGTTTTGCCGCAAAATAATGTCTTCTAAAGTCCGCCACACGAGAGTTGAACAACGGAAATGATGCCTGATAAAAATTCGCATGTCGCCACGTTCTCTATTAATTAATTATTTAATTAATTAATAACAAACGTTCCTATCTAATTTTTTTACTATAGCTTCTTACATAAAGAAGCCAAATTTCAATTATATTAATTTAGGAGTAATTTCTGGGTCCTATCGTGTCATCCTGTTTGCACTTCATTGCTAAAAGATATGACCACTTTAAGTTATTTCCCGACCAAAACGAAAACATTTTGGCAACGTTTCCTGGAAAAAATGTACTGCACAAGGGGGTGGCTGGGGGAGGATTCCCAAAAAAGAGCAAACATTTTTTTACGTTTTTTACATGGTCAACTCTATTTCCATCCTATTTGTTATTACGAAAATATTTCCGGCAGAAATATTTATATTGAATCGATCCTGAAATAACTCATTATAAATTCGTGTTCATAACTCGAGAGAGGCATGCATAGTTAATCTAAAAAAACACCTCTACAAGATCGGGGATTGCTTACACTTTTTCAAATTGTCAATCCAAAGGATAGTGTCATCACAAAACTGAATATTGCGGAGCGATGTCGTATTTCAACACGTCAGCCGTTTACATACATGTAAAGGTTCATTATAGGCTGACACAAGAATTATAACTACATGTTTTATCAGCTAAAATCGAAGACACAAGATTTATAGTTGACTCTAAACACAACTCTCTCAACAAATTAATTTGTATTTCTAAAACTGCAAATTTTCTTTGATTAAGTACTTCGTGTGTGTGATAATTTTAAGTTTTCTGGTGTATACTCATTCTATTTAGTTAAAATACATCACCTTATTAATTCAAAGTGTTTTATTGACAACTGTTCTATCTGTAGGAAATCGAACGAAAAAAATACACAAACTAACGTACAATTCGTACAATATGTATGTATAGTTGAACGACCGGCAACCCTGACCTACACCATGTTTTTCATTGGCTTAGACATACATTTTTTTTCTTATGGTGGTGAAAGTAGAAGGTTTTTATATGCATATTTTCAACACCACAGCTGATATTGAATGTTGAATTGAATGAAAGTTTCCACACCACTCATGAAGTATTGCTTTCATCGCGTTACCATTTTTTAGTGGGTGGTTCGCCAGTAGCCATATTTCCCACAAGTAACAAAAATAAATATGTACAAAACAGCTAAGTAGTCGAGAAAAATAAACTTTAAAACGGAAAAATAAAATAAGTATACTTGCGATTGAAATACAATCATATTTATTGTGTAAGTAGGTACCTACCTAATCTACCAAATCGTTAACACTCAACAAAGATTATTAACAGACAAGCTTTGATAAAGATCAGAGCTCGTTTGTTAATAGGTGCCTACATAACTGAACCGAGACTAAATTCAACACATTTTTAAAAATCATACAAATGCAATACATACCTACCTATCAGCTTCTCATCGCAAAGCGATTTCCAATACACACACTTTTTACAGCAAAGCAAAATTAGAAACTGACCTTGAGGTATTTTACAGTCATTGAAAATTTTCCTTTCTTTTGTGGCTAGGTATGTACACGGTTATAATTTTATAAACAGTCTATAGAACTTTTAATTTTGCCCCATGTAAATTATTAATTTGTGATCTAGGATGGTAGGTACCTACATAAAAATAAAGTCAATCGACAAAAGGTACCTACTTATGTAATAAACCAGAGAGCGTTTTCAGTTTTGTAAATCCCAATAAAAAACCTAACATATCGTTGCATTTAGCATTTATAACCTAGCGGCCTCAAGCACTGGAATATTTTTTGGATAAAATTATTTGAGAAATGTCTTAAGTGGAGGATGTAATAGGTACCTACCTACCTCAGTACACGTCAGTACCTACTTCAAGCAGCCCATAAATCACCTTTTTTTTTTGTTAAAGTCGGCTCTGCTCTAACACCCACTATCCATTTTTACCGTCAAATAATATTTTCCTTAAATTTTTTTAACATGCCTATCCTATCTCGTAAATTAAGCGAGGTCTGGTGGAAATCTACGTTATTCAGGTTTCATACGAAACGAACAAACATGTGTGCTAACCGCCATACTCTTTTATTTCAACCCTCGTAGCGATGTATACCTACATAGGTAGGTATATAAATAATATATTTGCAATTCCCGCGAACACCACTGTAAGATATGCGAACCTGATCCTATTCGATCCGAGAATCCGATCCCGATCCGGGAGATACAATTCCAATAAGTTAAAGAGAGATATACTGCTCGAATATTCGTTATTGGAAAGGTCGTGGATCGGCGTTGTCGCCTTAACTATAAAAATAGATGTTTACGTAATTGTCATATTTAAAGTAGACGAAAATAAATGTAAAAACGTAACATCTCGGCCTATAATATATTATTGTGTGCACAATTACACAATTATTATTTAATAACATTCATAAATAATATATACAACTTTAATATAGTATTGTGGAATTTGATATTTTAATTGAATACTGAGAAAATTGAGAATTACATGTGGCAACTGCGCGGTATCTTACATGGGGCCAGTTAACTATACATACATATTGAATGAACTGTAGTGATAACTTTTCTAAAAATCTGGAAAACTAAAGACTATTTCAACAACATTCACACAGAATTAGTTTACTTGAAAACGTACTTTTCCGAATGAGGAGCTTTTTTTCAAACTGCAATAAGTCCATATAACTATTTGAAAAATTGAAAGAAAGATGGAGACACACACTGGAATATCGCGAATCTAGTGGTATATCAATTATTCCTCAAAACACGTTAATTCCTATTTATAGAGTGGACTGACACTGTAATACGTCTAACATAAGAATTAGAGGCTGTAAGCATTTCTTAAGTTTCTCTCGAAAGTAGGTTAGGCGGATATATTGCAGTTTGAAAAAATGCATAATATTAAGATTAAAATATTAAAATCAAAACTTCACCTTAAACAGCAAACAGTTTCTCCGTGTTCCGAAAAAAATTACACCTATTTTCGTTTTTTCGCTCTACTGTAAAATTTACAAAATGTTACTTACGACATTCTATGTAGAAGACGACGATATTTTCCGAAAATAGAAACAAATTTTAACATTTTTAGTTAAAATTTATTATTTATTATTTATAGTTATATACTCTAAAATATGTACAATTTAACTTATTTGTATAAGACCGCCATAATGGTCTTAGTCAATTTCTACTAATTTTTTACTCTACTTGCAATATAAAAAATACACTAAAAAATTCAAGCTGCAAATGTGTTTAATTTTCTTTCTGCTTAAATGCTTATTTGAAAATGTAAACTACTTTTTAGTTTAAACATTAAAAAAAGAACACTCTGAGTAGTTTCCACCAGCACCAAGCTGAGCACCAAAACACTCTCATTTCGCTCGACACGCGTTTCGCCATCCAAGTTGGCATCATCCGGAGACGATTAAAGCAGTTTTAACCATCTCCGGATGATGCCAACTTGGTTGTCGAAACGCGCGTCGAGCGAAGTGAAAGTGTTTTGGTGTTTGTGGAAACTACTCCGAGTGTTATCATTACATCAAAGGTACCAGACCTATCCAGTATTAAAAAAAGAGATAATTAAACAGCTTCATTTAAAAAAGTACCTTGTATCGCCATACATTTTAAATGATGTTCGCCTGAAACCGAACTGGGGTGTCGTCACGACTGCCGACCGCTTCGACTTAATAGCTTTATTAGTCGAAGCGGTCGGCTATCGTGACGTCACCGCAGTTCAGTTTCAGGCGAACATGATTTTGGCGATACAAGATACTTTTTTAAATGAAGCTGTTTAATTAACTCTTTTTTTTCACATTTAAACTAAAAAGTAGTTTACATTTTCAAACAATTTTCGCCCGCTTGGGCGGAATAAGCATTCCTCTTGTATAAAATCCTTGGACACCTACATACTTGCGCGCAACTCTAGGACTAACATTTAGTTGATATATTCCTTATATAATATATTTGGTATATTTCGAAAATGTTAAAATCAAGACCACCGTGCTGGCTCGGTCGGTAACGCTCAAACAAAATGAAATATCGCGTGATAAATAAAATAGATTCTCGGCCGACAAACCCCATTTAACAGATCGACTATACAAGGAATCGCTGACCAAGTGCGCGTCCAATACGCTCCCGTACCGTGGGGGTTTCTAACAAGGACCACCTAGTATACTCTACGCGGTGTTTGATTACAGACCCAGATTCGCTCTAATTATATGAGAGGCATTAGTGCAAATCACAGAGGCCCGTCCCCAAAGCAATCGCATCAATACGCTGGCTATATTCGAATCGTCGAAGGTAATCATTGTCACAGTGATTTATATTTCTGTCGAGCGTCATAACCAGGTGTTATAATGTTATTTGTTAGGCTAGTGTTAAAATTATAATATAATAAAATTGGGGACAAATCAAGACAAGGGACATGATACTTTTGATGCAATAGTTTATGTCCGACGTAGGTATTATACATTAAACAGAGTCAGAGCCACATGTGACCAGAAATTCAACTTAATTCGTATCACTAGAAAACTAGATGAGGAAAGTTGCTACCTATGAGATGACAAACTATGGGGTAATATGTGTCTATATATATGCATAGATGTATACATTCTACTTAACTGTTACTGTTCTAATAACTGAATAATATCTGTTAGTAATTTATACTGATAATTTCATGTTTTTTTCAAGAAAGTGTACGTGAAATAAAAACAAAGAAATCTTTACCGCTCCATATCATGGAACCCGTTCACTTTACCATAATTCTATATTTGACAATTATTGTTATTCGGAATTTAATGTACATCATTTGCGTATAGGGTGACGTTTGCGCTAAATCTGATAGTTTTTGAGATATTCACGAAAAACTGAAAAATTATCATTTCACCCTCTTCCCCAACTTTTTAGTACGAAGTATCAGTAGGGTATGGAAGCATTTCGCGCTAGAAATAACTGTTTTTTTATGTTTGGGTTTTTGTCTAATTTTACTGAAACATAATAAGTTACTGTGTTACTCATATTATAATCCTGATTCATATATTTGGTGTTGATATAGCATTTAAAAAAAACCAAATAGTTCACGGACGGCCTGTTTTAAAGATCGGAATCGCAGAGTGAACGAATCTGAATCTCACGCCCTTGCCTCGGCCCTTGCGTAGGTATCCCGAGCAGAAGACCGAACCACAGCCGAACGCCGAACTTTGGGTCCTGCAAAAATTGAACTACAAAAATTATACCTTTTCAAACGGTATCATATATGACCCCCTAAAAATTTAGCAGGGGCTTGTGGTCTATAATGTATAATTTGTAGTTGATTTAGTTTTATAAAGATTTACAGTGGTTTGTCATTTGATATTTATTATTTTGTAAATTCACTGGCTATTATTGTTTCTTCTGAGTCTGAATTATATACAAGAATTTTGGAATTTAGTTTTCAGTTTTAGTATTCTTTTACTTTTAAACGCCGTCGAGCTAAACGGCTTCCTGGGTCTTTTCTAGAGAACAGCTAAGTTAATGGTCGATGATAGTTTATCAATTTAAACTTTCTACCAAAATTATATGGTCTGAAGTGTTTTACTGCCCAAACTATAGCTAATAGTTCGCGTTCTATTGTACTATATAGGGATTCAGCACTAACTACAAAGTGTTCAAGAAGCATAATAACCGATAGATTAAAATCAAACGATGTCTTGCAAAATTTTAGTTATGGTTTTGAAATTTTAAGTTAAAAATAAAGATGAAAGTGGTAAAATCGTAAAAAAGTAGATAACTGCCTTAGCCATTTTTTTAAGAACGACGTACCAACTGGCCTATTTACCATTTCGATAGAAAATTTGGTTCTCTACAGAAAATCGTAATATATGTATATATATATATATATATGTATATATTAATATATGTATATATTAAAAATGCATAGTTTTTGAATTAACAGTTAAAAGACTTAGAAGTGGAGAAATTTACTACCTTCTCAAATATCCAAGCCTAAATCTAATAGCACTTTGTAAATTTTTCGTTTACAATGTACAATTGAACATAATATGAAGCAATAAAATACCTTGAAAGAATTAGTTCCTTACGTTATCCAAAATTATCTCTTTTTTTGGCAAAAAGCAAGTAAACCAGTTCTTATATTCATACAATTAGTTTTAAAATTGTAAAAGAAGCCATAAAAAATAACGAAGAGGCTCATCTCATTACGGCAGTGCATTATGTTTCTTGATGACATTAGGTCGTAACTATTTCTGGCTCCGGTCCTCCTTAAAGATTAATAGACAACTTGTAGCTTTAGAATAAGCCGCCGGCCGCACCGTTTCGAGGATATATATGAAAGATTACATCTAATTTGCCACCCGCATGGCCATAATCCTTTTCGTAATCAAATACGAATGCCAAAACCATTCTAGCAAACCATAAGCTGCGGCTAAGAAGTTGGCATATGTATAATTTGAGTTGGAATACCCTCGTGGATACGCGTAGTCCTAGATCGTTACTGTCCGAATTTTTCGCAGGGAAGTACGGCACACCGTTCGCATTAAAACATAAAAAACAATTTTAGTAAAATAATAATGTGTTGCGGGGCGGCCGCTATGAAATTATCCTGTCTACACGACCCAGTGGGCCGATTAGTACGTCAATGTTGTCATTCGGTCGGCTGTAATTGCATACCGGCAGAACCTGAAGAAACTAGAAGATCCATTGAGCCGACAAAGTGTATGTTTGACCATCTTAGGCTAAGACAGCTGGCCATATTCCTTCTATTTGGTAAACAGGACGAGAAATGTGACGTTTGTTTCGCAACAAACATCAAAAGCAAACCAAATTAACGATAATTTCAACTCGTAAAAAGCGTTTAGAAATTTAAATCATCACAGCTATACCTACAGGCCGTAGAAACAAAACTTGCTCGTGCAGCAAAGGTCACATGAGATCGTGCCAAATTATTATCGTTATTGCATGAAGCACTATCAAACAAAATGTGTTTACTGCATCCTGTGCAAAATTTTTACCGACTCATACAGGGTGTTCATTTTCAAGCTATCCCCTATAGACATACAATGTCGGAAATCTAACGTACCTAACGTGTTTGGTTTAATATTAGCTTTAAATTATTAACGTTGAAATTTGTCACTTTTTACAGTAATTGTCGGTAATTGTAAAATAAGTCTAAAATATTTCAGTATTCAGTTGCTTATTGTTAAGAAAAATATTGACAATTGCTAAATTAGATGAGATATTCTATACCATCTGTGACTTTTACATTTTTCCGTAAAAATACTTGAAGCCTAGTAGCTCGTACAGAGATCTTTAGCCATGCGCAAAGCATTTGCTGTAGTGTTAAAAATTACGTCTGAAATCAATAATTAAATTAAAAATTCAAATAGCATGTTATAAAGAGTAAGAATGGCTTCACTATTCAGCAAGGAAATGAGTGAATGAAAATGAGAAATTTTTAATTTGGAACAATATTTTTAAAAAAAAAAATGTTTTGAAAATCAAAGAAACAACCAATTTCACATTTAAAGTGCATAATTTTACACGAACTAATAAAATATACCACTGCGATACGATGTTTCTATTAGTTTTTATAAACATATTTGTGTTTTTAGCAATTAGGAAGTTGCCATTTTTTTAATTTTCACTCTGCAAATGAATATAGGCCAGAAGTGTAAAACCAAAAAATTAGACGAATCGAAAATAATTGCTTCAAAAGGTTTTATTGTTTAACAATAGAAGCCATTAGGCTTCTATTGTTGCCCAATATGACTATCCTAGTAGACCGGGATTTTCAGACGTGCTTTTACCCAGTATGCCAGTTTTGGGGGATATTATCGTATGCATATTAGGATGATAATAAATGATAAATTAAAGAATCAACCCGGGGACTTCATATATTAAGTTACTTAACATTTCTTGTTTGCAAATTAAGCGTTTCGATACGATTTTACACGGGCAGCCACGTGTCCCAAAACAGAGTTCAAGTAAAATACTATAATTGCAAATCATAGGCATCCCCTTTGCCCTACATGTCAATATTTTCGATATTGTAAGTCCTTTGTCGAGATATAACCTTAAAACCGCAAAAATACCCCTTTTGGGGGTACATTTTTACCCTTCCCCCCCCCACTTAAACACAACTCCGCCGGGGGGAAAACCTAGGATAGTTTAGATAGGGTTAATACTATTCCAAAACTACGTTTACACAAATCTATACCAATTTTAGGTAAGATTATTTTACTTTTTTTTAGCTACATAAGTCCTTTTGACTGTCAGAGGATTACTTAAGTCCTTTCGTTTGTCAACGAAGTTCACAGCTCACGTTTAAATAATAAAAACATATTATTATTATTTAAACATGTCGTTATACGATACTTAGAAACTTCAGAAAAAATGAACATTATTGTCAGAATGTATTTTTACAAAACGTTAAGGTAGTACGATGTGTGTATTCGACCTAATCATGCTAATTTTGTAGACAAGACTTGGTCGAAAAATTAACTAACAAAACGTTTACTACGAAATAAAAAAGAATTTTATTTTTAATAGTAAGACAACACAACAAAATATAGTGGGCTATAGTTTTATGGCACCATCATCATCTTGACAGGCACAAAATTGATTCCTCCTCTGCCCCAGCTTCGTCCTCTTCCGGTAGTTGGTTTGGACCGTTAACAATGGGCTCGAGCCATTGCAAATCCGGATCTTCTGGCCAATTTTCTGACCCCGGCTGGATTAGTAGTTTTTTCAAACTAGTAATTTTTTTTTGCTTGATCTGATGAATTAGCGGAACCTCTGGAAATTTAACTCTTTGCAAAGTTTTGCCCCTCTGGAGGAGTGACTGATACTTTTTCGAAGGATCGTCGTTTCTGTAGAAATTTTCAGTTTTAACCACTACTTTGTTAGATTTGCGTTGAATTATTACACGCTTAGCTTCCGAAATTCCTCCAAGCTTAACCATACTCTTAAGAGCCTCTTTAATGTTATAAATTTTCCAGTCGGAACCTAACTTGCGGACAGTGCCTACTTTAGAATAGTGTTCATAATACTGGTCAGGAGACTTAATGACACTGCAAACTCGGGTTAGTTTTTCTATCCTGCCAAATACCCTGTCTGCAGGCATGTACGAATGTCCTCGTACAGGATTGTAATGGAATGTCCTCGTACAAGTACATTGTAATGGATTGGATATTCGTAGATGCTTCATTTTGGAGCCAAACCATTAACATATGTACGATATGGCTGTTCTTGTTTTGGCCTGAACAGCCATCAGAAAATAGTCGTATATCTGAGATATTTGGTGGAAATTGAAAATGCCTTAGAAAATCCAATACCGCAGAGCCGATTTCAATGCAATCTCTCGATGCTTGATGCTCTAGCCACGTATAAAAGACTGGATTATGAGTGGAAATATCAGTAACACAAAAGGCGTAAAAAGACAATTGCTGTGCATAAAATGCCTCGCCGATAGGCACTTTCGGAAGAACTTGAACTTGTTGTAAATCAAAACACCAGGAAACTGAATTTTCCGGAGACTCTTTTAAGAAAGTATAAAATTGTTTAGCTCGAAGCTTGTGAACTCTTAAATTAGTTATAAGATCTTGTTTCTTTTTCGCATTATTTTCGAGGGATATCTGCCTCTGGTGTCTTACACAAAAACTGCACACGTCCTGAGCTGGAGTACCAAAGCCAATATTAAACTCTTTATTGAAAATGCGACTAAAATATTTATAATTTACTTTGTACTCTTGAGCAACTGATGAATTGTTTAATAAAATCTCTGACTTTCAACTTTCTTGGAAGAAACGTCTTTGACCTTGAATCCCCTCCTCGATTTTCGAAAATTCCTTTATCAGCAGTTATTTGTTTCGCTATAGTGTGGGCTCTTTTTTGACTTATACTATATGTTGCCAGAAACATTTTTTGACAAACATTTACGTCTCCATGTTCTGTTATTAATTTATACTTAACGGCTACATTACGATGTCTAATAGAATCGTCTTTTCTAGATCTCTTTCGCTTCGGTTGATTAATGGACATTAAATGTGATAAAATCGTGTCTTGCTTAATTTTGTTTGCGTGTTGAAAAAATTTGGTACGACAATACTGTATGTCTTCTTTGGATAGTGAACTACATTGGTACTTTTGTTTCACGTTATGTTGACAAGGTATTTTAAAACTTTGGAGCTCGCGATCTTTATTTTCATATCTACAACAATACATGCTGTTCATATCAAATAGCACATAACCTAAAAATCTAAATTACGTACCTCTTTTCAATATTTTTTTCTTTAACAGTCTTGTTTCGTCTCCTTTTTCTCGTACCCCTATCCGTGTCTCCTACAACATGTTCCTCATCCATTCTGTACTAGACAATATAATTAAACGTCCTTTAGTCTTTAAAATTTTTCACTTTTATGCCTGGGAACAACAGAACAACCTTTCAACAATTGACTCTCAAACGATACTGACATCCAAATAGCGGTAATTGCCTCAAACAGCTCTTAACTCCTTTTGTTTGTCCAACGTGTGTGTAGTAAATTCCTTTTGAATGTCCAGGATATATTTGCAATACGTTTGTTAGGTGTTTTCATTCCGTTTGGATATCCAGGCCTCATCAGCCTTTTTATATGTCAAAATAAAATGTAATGACGTATTTTTTGCGGGATTTTTAAAAAGTGGACTTAAGGCTTTTTGGAAGTCTGCTCTTCGTTATATCAGACAACAAATGAAGCTATTGAAACAATAAAACTTTTTGTAGCAATTATTTCCGATTTTGATTTTAAGTTTAGCCTATTTATATATTAATAATTTATTAATTCATTAATTAAGTGACAATTGTGCCACTTTCCCCACAAACCGGTATCACTGGTTTGATTAAGCGAGAAAAATCACAAATCTATTAAAATTTCATGTCTGAATGTATAAATTTACAAATTAGGACTTTCCGGTAACATCAAATAAGTACATTTCATTTCGAATAGACTTTTTTAATATTTTAAACTAGTCATAGGATTGAGTTGGACCCGTGCTGACAGTTCTAATCAGATCAAAATCTACAACATACTAACTAAAATTTTAGTATGTTGTAGATTTTGATCTGATCAGAACTGTTAGAACCAAATTCACTGAGAATCATTTTTCCCTATATGTACTTCGTCCATGGCCCTTTAGTAAAGGAATTAGCTCTTAAATCTAATCACGCCATAGCATTCGCCCAAAATATGTTTAACATTGTCGTGACAGCCGACGAATCTTCAACAAATAAACGGCTAATCTACTGATACCTCATCTATCCTATATGAATATAAATAACCGTTCTAAACATAATTTACCTAAGGTCTGACAAAATTTATGTAAGCTTTCAGTAGTACCGAGGCATTTGTAAACTGAAATATTCTATGAAATATTTATCCTATTCATCGTATGCACGACAAAAATGCCTTAATAGTACAATAAAAATAACGCACTAGTTCGATTTTGCTTTTATGAGCGAAACGTGACTAGTAATAAGGAATTTGTTTCTAACGTTTTGCCGGCGTCCTTATAAAGGTGAGTTGGATTTCGGTGCTATAATTCAGGTGCTATTTTCGTTGAAATTGTAATGGTCTTTAGAATATTCCCACTGGAAGGCGCGTTAGAAGAGGCAAAAGAATTTGTCTGCGTCATCATCTTAAACCGCAACGTACAATTATTATGTATAAAACTAGAAACCGAAGCTGGTCGTCATAAGAGTCGGTGATTTGTTGTTTATTCGCCGCTTCTTTTTATACGATAATCGGAAATTAAAGAGGTAACAAAACTCCCACCGCGTTAATGCGCTAACCACCGCACCGGCAACAAAGTCGGGCTCGTCCCTGTATAAAGATCGGATATAGGCTCTATACACTTTCGCGGTGGTTTCTTCTATGCTGTCAATCTCATCAACATGGTGAGGACGCCTTCAACGAACGCATAAAAACGATGTGGAAGGCCTTGCGCCGACATTATCGAGGGCCGAGATGCGATGAACAAGATTGCTAAAATGTTTTATTCAAAGTTCATTCTTTGTTAATACTGTATTGTTGTTGTTGTATTTTGTGTATATATATATATATATATATTGAGATAAACGGAAATACTGGACTTCAATCAGTAATTAAATTGTTCAATAACTTTTAAACCAGCCTATCGATTTTGATAATTTGTTTTTGTTTGAAAGAGCGATTCTTGCGGATGACTATTTTGTAATTGGCTTTCCGAAAAAATGTATTTTTTAATATGTAGAGCCTTTAAAAACCGATTATGATTTTGACACGAAATTTGAATGTCGCTGTGGAGTGAAATTTTATTTGTATGGAATTCTTAGGTTGGTCACGGTGTTTACCATTCTTTTTTCAATATTCTCTTTTTTAAATCACCTCTCAGCAACGAAGATGCGACATTTTAACAAGGAGGCTATGGTAACGGTTAACACTGAAACGTCAAAAGATTCAGTTGATTCTACCAGAAACAACTGTCCGAAGAGCGATCCAGCGCTACCGAGAAACGGGCCAATACAGCAGACGTCCAGGTTCGGGTAGTTCCAGGATTATGCAAAATAATGACGATCGATTTATTGATCTGCAAATATCGAGGAATCCCTATCACACAGCTGTGATCACAAACCGAAATTTAAGAAAAGCACGAGGAACAGTTATGTCAGATCGAACAATTTGTCGGAGATTCAGGAGTCTCGGTTTTATTGCAAGAAGACCTGCTATTGGAATGCGATTACTTCGACGACATCGAGTAGCTCGTTTGGATTTTGCTCGAATTCATCTTGTTTGGAAAGAGTTGCAATGGTCTCAAGTTTTATTCACTGACGAATCAAGATTCATCTTGAGATCAGTAGACGGGCGTCGGAGGGTTTGGAGAAGGCGTGGGGAAAGATACGAGGATGGTATGTTCAGTGAAAGGGAGAGTTTTGGCAGTGGTTCACTAATGGTATGGGGTGAAATTACCAGCGATTCCCGTACAGAATTATTTGTGTTTCCACCACGGCAATCTCTAAATGCAGTTAGAGATCTTGAATGAACATAGAGAATGCACATAGAGATCTTGAATGGAACATGTTGTCCCATTTGCACCTTACATTGGCGAAGAATTCCTCTTGATGCAAGATAATGCACGACCGCATACAGCAGTGATGATAACACAATTTTTAAACGATGTCGGAATTAATCGTATGCGGTGGCCGGCTAAAAGCCCTGACATGAATCCCATTGAGCATTTATGGGATGAATTGGGACAACGTGTTAGTAGACGCAACCCAGAGAATCTGAATGAATTGAGGATTGCTCCTACAGAAGAATGGGACAATATCCCTCAAATCACTATCACAAATTTGATTGAAAGTATGGAAGCTGTTATAGCAGCCAGAGGAGGAAATACTCGTTATTAGTTAGTTTGTTGTTCAGTTATTTTTTAAGTTTATTGTTTTAATCATTAATAAACAGTCGTTTTACTAAAATGTCGAATAATTCTTTGTTTGTTATTTCTTTTTGCTGTTGTTTGTACTTGTAAGTAACAATTATTTCAGAGTCCGTAATCGAAAACGCTAAACATTTCTTAAACGATGAACTTTTTAGACATTTTCACCTCCTCCTTGTTGTCCTCCTATATTGAAAAAAGAATGGTAAATACCGTTTAATTATAGAATATCGAGTATTAATAAACTACATATGTCTAGATCCAAAAACAAAGTGCAATGTAGAGATGACGCCGAACAGATCGTCGATCATCGAAATTACACAACAAGGAGTGAATCATATTATATTATATTGTTTAGAATTCAAAATTAGATAAAGTCAAGTTCGAATTGTAAGGGTTTTATGTAAAATTAAATAAATTAAATAATTGGCATCAATCTGATTGGTCAGATTGTATCATAACAACAAGAAAGAAGGATCGTAACCAGGAAACGCAGATGTTTTTCAATATGGCATGTCCGTAGTTACGTATAACAATTTGAGAGTTCAGCCAAAGCGTTCAAAAAGCTTTTTATTTTTAAACTCAATAAATACTAAATTTGAAGGTATTAAAATTTCGAAATGCCTCAGATATTTTTTGCAAAAAAAAGAAAATCAAGGGTTGGTTCAAGGGGCATGGGTTCTATCAATTAGGTACTTTTCCACTTGAAATATACAAATTCCTATTAAATAATATCCGTCTACGACCAATGTATAGGTATGTAAGATGTAAGTACTTTGTTACCTGATCAATTTTAGAATAATTTCAGTCAATTACAACCCGTTTACAAAAGTAGGTAACTTGCTTAATTACCTACAATTTGCGATTATTGTAAAAGTGATTACAAAACATTTAGTAACAGCATACACATTTAAATATTTGTACCATATGTATTTCGATTTATTTGCTCTGTTTTATACTAGGAAGTATTAATAATTCAGGACAATAATAATACAAACTGTATTCGTATAATATACAGATATATTATGTGAGAATTGCATCTGCATGTAAGGGGCATTTGATACAATTTTTGTATAGGAGTCATGCAATAAATTCTCCGTCTACTATAATATGACCTTTAATTGCTTTAATTAAACGTTTCAGTATATCTGCTAGACGTTTTGGAATGATTATTCAATATTACGACACGCACGCACCGTTTCTAATAAAGCGAAGTTTCCTCCAGCGCCTGGAAAAACAATTAAAATAGCAATTTACAATGTGACAATAAAAAACAATTATAGGATTCAAGCAGCGGATCGTTTAGTTAATAGGTGCCGTAATGTTGCTCTATGTTTCGTATAATGATTAATTTCCACACTGATTTAATCACGACATAAAATTTAAACGCATTGGAATTATTATTTTATTGTCGGGTGTCGATCGGGAACTGAATTTTCCGGGATAATCTGTGTATACCGACCATCAGGCTCCCTTGGAACAATAAATAATTATATTAGCACAACATACTTACATTATGTGTGTTTTTGTTTTGTTTGTTTGATTACCAAACAACTCACTTATGTCACATTAATTTTATGCCTCACGGTCAAACACTTGCTCATATAATAAATATATTCCAGTGTGAAAAATAGGCTTCTTCAAATAAATGATTTCTCCAAATAAACTTGCGCTGGTAAATGCGCTACTTTAAATAAATAATAAGCGAGAAAATCAATTAATGACACTGAATGTGAATGTGAATGAACGTGACAGTGCCATAAACATTGCAAGGACAGGTAAATACCATATTAATATAAGGAATATCTAGTGGACATTTAAAATAAAAACAAGGACGATTGTTAAAAAACACATCCAGAAGCAACCAAGAAAATGAAAAATAGGGAAGACGCGGTTCGAAGGAGAGACCATTTGATAAGAAATAAGAAGTAAAAACAAATAAAAGAATAATTAATACTTTACAGGGCGTGTAGAAATTAAGGAGATCAAGAATTGGTAAAGCAGGTCGATAGAGAAGCAGACATCGCGTAATACTTCCTACAAAAGGGCAAGGGAGCGACACAACTTCACAATACAGAACGTATAAGTAAAATATATCATTTTCTAGAAAATTAACATCATAAATATAACGAATTCGTTTAAACAAAGCTAAGTAGGGAAAAGAGCTTAATAAAACCAAGCACCTACCATAGATATGAGTTTAAAATATGATAAAAATTAACATCATAAATATAACGAATTCGTTTAAACAAAGCTAAGTAGGGAAAAGAGCTTAATAAAACCAAGCACCTACCATAGATATGAGTTTAAAATATGATATACACATAATAGAAAAACTGATATTCAATATTAATCGAGACATAATATTTCACATCGGCCATAATAGTATATTTAACGGTAGTATATACCAATAGATGGAGTCAGAGGGAGCCTTAAACTCACAACTGTTTATAAAATTAATTATATATAAATATATTTCAACATTTTAAACTTATAGGTACCATTCAAGTAATATTCACGACAATTGAAATCATCAACACATTGTGGTTTTCTTAAAAATCTACAAATATTTCTTGAAATTTTAGTATTAAGTGTAAGATAATGTCTATTTCTCGGTGAGGTGTAAAGACAATACTGAAGGTTATCTATATAAGTCGTATGAATAATTTGTTCAGAAAATTTCTTTCTGCATTCATAAAATAAAAAAAAATAAAGCTATATATTTGTATCATTTGTATCAATTGTTCTCACATGCCACAAATTTTAACAGAGCCTTATAGGACCGACTACTGCAGAAAGATAGTACCTACTATTAAATCATATTACATAAATATTTGGCGTTCAACATAAGTTTTAAATAAAAATAAATACAAAATAAAAAAACTAAATTCAAAAATTAACTTCCTCAGAATTAATAATAATAATCATTTCAATATATATAAATATATATATATATATATATATATATATATATATATATATATATATATATATATATATATATATATATATATAAATATATATATATATATATATATATATATATATATATATATATATATATATATATATATATATATATATATATATATATATATATATATATATATATACATACATATACATACCAGATATTTCAAAATTATTGTTCGTAAGAACTGGCGCCCATTTAAAGGAGAGTCTTCAAAACTATATATCTACAAACCACATGAAAGTATATCACTTAAAATTAAATCCAAATAAATATTTCTTTACTTTTCATTTCAAAATAATTAATTTTCAGAACTGCCTACATTTCATATCCAAATATAATAATAATAAACCCACGTCGTAATATAACAATTAAAATATAATATATATATATAATAAAATATAATATATATAAAATAAAATATAAATAATTAATAAAATAATTATATAATAATATAAATAATTAATTAAATAAGTAACATCACTTCACAATATATATATATATATATATATATATATATATATATATATATATATATATATATATATATATATATATATATATATATATATATATATATATATATGTATATATATATATATATATATATATATATATATATATATATATATATATATATATATATATATATATATATATATATATATATATGTATATATATATATATATATATATATATATATATATATATATATATATATATATATATATATATATATTAGCTCATAATTGAACTTAATGACGTAAATCGAATTTTTTCGTGGCAGTTTCGATTTGTTATCTTGTCTAGTTCTAATATTACTTTTTAAAAACCCGTCATAACAGAAATTGTTATGAAATTGAACTAACCATATTTTCGTCTAAAAATATGCTTTCATCATTTGTTAATTTTGACTTGCCGTTAAGTGAAATGTTTGTGCCACCCCCTCCCTCGCAGCCAACACATGTATGCTTGAGTTTTAAATAAAATACCATTTGGTATTTGAGTATAGTATTAAACGATTATTGAAGAAGAATTTGTAATGTTTTAATACATTAATTATTTACTTTACTATTTTGATATTGATGACGTTCTCGAAATATATACATATTTTTTAAATATAAGCGAATCTAAAGAATTAAATTAATCTATTTTTTAAAATATTCAAGTTAGGTAACTGTCAGTTTTCATCTTAAGTTCAGTGTAATATGTTTTCTCTTTGATTAAATAAACAAACAAAAGTTAAAAAGTACTAATTTAATTGAAATTCTTAACATAACAATGAATCTAAAACATGAAAATATAAACAAAAATATTTCTAATAATCTGTATTTCCTGCAGCAGCATTAATTGCAGCTTGACCTTCTTCGCATACTTCAAATTAAATTATCAATTCCGTTTTAAGGTGTAAGATCTTGAAGACCTGGGCAAGTATGAACATTATGCAGATGATATCTGGAGCATATTTAACATCTCACTGTTTTTCATTTCAGTTCTAATTCATCCTCTCACTTACTTCAGCCATAAATTTAATGCACATTTAGTCCCATCAAATATCTACATGTTGGGTGTTAAGTTGTTAAATTAGTTCGTTTTTCCAGAAATGAAACTCCTCAGAATGTTCTTCATATTATAGAATAGTTTATTTTATATTTATGTATAAGCTACAAGAATTTAGTTTTCTTGTTCTAAATATAATGAATCGTTCAGGGAAGCCATCAACTTTGGATTAGCAGTGTTCAGCTGTTTTTTTGAATTTAAATTTCGTATAATTTTTTTAGAACATCAATAATTAAGGATTTAATCTTTTAACTGATTTTAATCATAGCAAGCCAGGGTAAAATAAAGGTTGTCAATTATTTTAACCACCCTGTATGCCACTTACGTTTGAATTATTTTCTCCCCCTCAGAATTTCCTGTTAATAATGCAACGCCAAGTGGTTCCTTGAGGACATGTTTTCCTCTTATTTAATTTGTGAGTATACGTCCGAAATAACTTTCAGCCTCTAAATTTTATGCGGCCCTCATTCTTTAAACCGCGGGGCCGGCGCCTTAACCGAAGGTATGCGTAAACCACGCGCGAGCCATATGCCATTAAAATAGTATACCCAGCATGTAGTATCAAATACCTTATCATACTGAGGAGTCTCCTAAATCATATTATAATCCGAGCCGATTCCATTTCATTGTGTCCCGCCATTGTGTCGAAGCTCACCATCGGTCATCAGAAAACGGAACCTTTAGTACGTAGGTATTGTCCCGGACCCGGAAGATTCCCAATAATGGAATGGCCGACGGAAAACTTCTGCCCTTGCCAGATTAATGGATTAATCGCATATTGTGGGGGGCCGGTTTATTATACCGATTGTAATAATTGTAGTCGGTTTGCCGGCATTTCTTTGTTCTGCGAGTCCGAAGGTGACGAATGGCCGTTTCCAGTGCCGTGCCCACTGGGGGCCCCAGTATCGTACAGTAAAAATAATCATAAAGTTTAAATTTAATGTCTATAAACTTAGCCGAGAAAAGTGAGCAGACATAATCGAAAATAGTTGGAGATTTAAAGGCCCTTTAAAGGCTAATTAAGTGCTGTAGTCCGGAATTTTAGGCTGCTACTGGTTCCGAGAAATTAGCTGCGCTAATTAACTTTGAAATAACTTAGCAGAGCCATATTTAGTAAATGGGTTTAAAGTGAGCAGACATTATTGAAAATAGGTGAAAAATTAAAGGCTCTTTAAAGGCTAATTAAGTGCCGTAGTCCGGAATTTTAGGCTGCTACTGGTTCCGAGAAATTAGCTGCTCTGCGAACTTTTAAATAACTTAGCAGAGCAATATTTAGGAAATGGGTTGTCTATAAACTTAGCCGAGAAAAGTGAGCAGACATAATCGACAATAGGTGGAGAATTAAAGGCCCTTTAAAGGCTAATTAAGTGCCGCAGTCCGGAATTTTAGGCTGCTACTGGTTCCGGGAAATTAGCAGCTCTGCTAACTTTGAAATAACTTAGCAGAGCAATATTTAGGAAATGGGTTGAAAGTGAGCAGACATATACAAAAATATGTGGAGAATTATAGGCTCTCTAAAGGCTAACTAAATGCCGCAGTCCAAAATTTTAGGCTGCTACTGGTTCCGGGAAATTAGCAGCTCTGCTAACTTTGAAATAACTTAGCAGAGCAATATTTAGTAAATGGGATTAAAGTGAGCAGACATTATTGAAAATAGGTGAAAAATTAAAGGCTCTTTAAAGGCTAATTAAGTGCCGTAGTCCGGAATTTTGGGCTGCTACTGGTTCCGAGAAATTAGCTGCTCTGCTAACTTTGAAATAACTTAGCAGAGCAATATTTAGGAAATGGGTTGTCTATAAACTTAGCCGAGAAAAGTGAGCAGACATAATCGACAATAGGTGGAGAATTAAAGGCCCTTTAAAGGCTAATTAAGTGCCGCAGTCCGGAATTTTAGGCTGCTACTGGTTCCGGGAAATTAGCAGCTCTGCTAACTTTGAAATAACTTAGCAGAGCAATATTTAGTAAATGGGATTAAAGTGAGCAGACATTATTGAAAATAGGTGAAAAATTAAAGGCTCTTTAAAGGCTAATTAAGTGCCGTAGTCCGGAATTTTGGGCAGCTACTGGTTCCGAGAAATTAGCTACTCTGCTAACTTTGAAATAACTTAGCGGAGCAATATTTAGGAAATGGGTTGTCTATAAACTTAGCCGAGAAAAGTGAGCAGACATAATCGACAATAGGTGGAGAATTAAAGGCCCTTTAAAGGCTAATTAAGTGCCGCAGTCCGGAATTTTAGGCTGCTACTGGTTCCGGGAAATTAGCAGCTCTGCTAACTTTGAAATAACTTAGCAGAGCAATATTTAGGAAATGGGTTGTCTATAAACTTAGCCGAGAAAAGTGAGCAGACATAATCGAGAATAGGTGGAGAATTAAAGGCCCTTTAAAGGCTAATTAAGTGCCGTAGTCCGGAATTTTAGGCTGCTATTGGTTCCGAGAAATTAGCTGCTCTGCTAACTTTGAAATATCTTAGCAGAGCAATGTTTAGGAAATGGGTTGAAAGTGAGCAGACATACGAAAATATGTGGAGAATTATAGGCTCTTTAAAGGCTAACCAAGTGCCGCAGTAAAGAATTTTAGGCTGCTACTGGTTCCGGGAAATTAGCAGCTCTGCTAACTTTGTTATAACTAAGCAGAGCAATATTTAGTAAATATATTCCTTCAACGAAAATGGCAAAAATAACATGACTGTAATTAAAGGCTAATTAAATGCTACGAATGTGTTCCATAATTGATGATTTATTGCAAAAATAATTAATGAAAAATGTTTTTGAGTTCCCGCGGCATGCAGACATAATCGAAAAATGGTGGAGAATTAAATCCCCTCCCCCCCCCCCAAACTCGAGGCTCGTGGTTTTGTATCTTTTTAGTACGAACTATGACGAAGGTGTGGAAGCATGTTTCTTTCTATGCTTAGAAAGAGATTTACTGAAAATGTCCCCTCTGTATCTTTTTAGTACGAACTATGACGAAGGTATGGAAGCATGTTTCTTTCTACGCTTAGAAAGAGATTTACTGAAAATGTCCCCTCTGTATCTTTTTAGTACGAACTATGATGAAGGTATGGAAGCATGTTTCTTTCTACGCTTAGAAAGAGATTTACTGAAAATGTCCCCTCTGTATCTTTTTAGTACGAACTATGACGAAGGTATGGAAGCATGTTTCTTTCTACGCTTAGAAAGAGATTTACTGAAAATGTCCCCTCTGTATCTTTTTAGTACGAACTATGACGAAGGTATGGAAGCATGTTTCTTTCTACGCTTAGAAAGAGATTTACTGAAAATGTCCCCTCTGTATCTTTTTAGTACGAACTATGATGAAGGTATGGAAGCATGTTTCTTTCTATGCTTAGAAAGAGATTTACTGAAAATGTCCCCTCTGTATCTTTTTAGTACGAACTATGACGAAGGTATGGAAGCATGTTTCTTTCTACGCTTAGAAAGAGATTTACTGAAAATGTCCCCTCTGTATCTTTTTAGTACGAACTATGATGAAGGTATGGAAGCATGTTTCTTTCTACGCTTAGAAAGAGATTTACTGAAAATGTCCCCTCCAATTCGGTTCGGAACATATTATTGTTTAAGCAATCGAAAGGGGACACTTATGCGTTGTTTAAATATCTCCGAAAATATCAATAATAGGACAAAAATCGAGAATAGAAATTTATTCCCCACTGAATTCTAAGTAAAGGCAAAATTTTCGCTGGGTGTAAAAGTTTTGAAAATGGAACCCTTCGAGGGAGCGCGCCTTTCTCCCCTCGCGTGCCACGCTGCCATTGGCACTTCTTGTTACACATAAGATTTTATAATAATTGTAGTTAGTCGTTATCAATTTACTGGAGAAGAATTAAAATCTACAGACAATAGTTGGACAGTTTCTCTCCAAAGATTCTCACCCCCGAAGCCGCTGCAGAAGAGATTATTATTGCTCTGTATGGAGCTGAAAAGAATGATAAGTTCCTTGAATTAATGGAGGCGCTAAGAATTCATTCAACATTCTTCGTTCTTTACCACCTACTCATGCAGCAAGTCGAGTAGGTGGTCGATCTCGAGGAGTTTTTTAACGTTGAGATGTGAAATGAAGATGATGAAGGGACGGGAGAAGCTGAAGAGACTGCAGAACCTGAAAAGATTGAAAGAAGTAAGAAACATCCGAGGAATTAGAGAACCAGAAATAGCAGAGCAACTCGATCATGGGCACCAACCTAAACGCAAATGGAGGAGAATGGTTGTATGAATAACAATAAATGTAATATGTAGCAAAATCGCGAATAAACAATCATTTTAATTATTATTTCACCAGAATTGGTATCTTAAATTCTTTAAAACATTCTCTACCACATTCATAACTCGCTCCTTCGCGCGGTTCTATCCCTAAAACCATTACACCAATCGAAAAAAAAATAGTCTATTCTTCTAATGTAGAGATTTCTAATCTTCATTGTTTGTCCTATTATTGGTATTTTCGGAGGTATTTAAAAAGACCGATAATACTTCCCCTTTCAATTGTGTTCTGGGCCTAATTGGAGGGGGCGTTTTGGATAAATTTCTTTCGAGCATAAAAAGAAGTGATAGAAACAATAAAAAATTTATAACAAAAAAAAACCTACATTTGGTATATCTACCTATTTTATAATAAACTACAAATTTGACAAATTATGAGTTAATTTGAGTTTTCATTTTCAAAATAAAGAAACTCCGGCAATATAACGACATGCGCCCGGACTATCGAAATTGTACTGTACTACTAAATTAAATACATTTTAAATTGATAAGAATATATATGTATTTAATAATATTTAAAGTAATAAACAGATAAATAAATAAATCTAGGAATACCAAATATTTGTATATTACTTAATATTAGGATCTTTTTGTGCCCCGCAATCGAACACATGCACGGCTGACATGTAGGCCCTTGTGCTATTCCGAAAAGCAAACATATGCTTCCGAAATAAATTGACTTTTCTAATAAGCCAGAACGGTTAATTTTGCCTGCAGATCTGGTTTACCGCCGTTTTTTATGTGGTATATAAGGTTGTTTTTTATAAAAACAAAAGTAACAGATGCTCTCTGGGCTATCATCTTAGGGTATGGATGCGTCGTTAACGAAAGTGTGCCGGCACAACACATGCCGGTTTTTTAATAACAAATTTCTTTATGGATATCAAGCGCTCTACTGTTATCTAACAATAGCATGACGCACTGTGACTGGTGTTTAATTATAGACAAATAGCTAGTAATCATCCGGCTTTAGGGTACCTGTATACATGTATAGGTGCCCATTAGTCGCACGAGTTCGTATTCAAACGCTTAAAAAAATTCCCTAAGCAATACTAACCCATAACATATTTATGTGGGTTATGTAACAGCTACATAGCTTTACCGATAATAACAATAATCAAACTCTTGTCAATATAGCAGTAGGTACCTATTATCTAGAGACTCTATAAACAGGGTGTCATGAACAAATCCTAAAAAATACAACAACCCTAAAATTCTACTTATGAAAACATAAAAAAAATTTCATATGAACATAGGTATGCTTCTCTACAGAGATATAGGGTGTTGAAATAGAAATTTTATTTTCGATTTTTTAAATAACGCAAAATATAAAATTCGCACAAAATTAGATAACCGGTTTCTTTTTGGGGGGGCGAGAAATCATAATTTGGTATTCGTTTTTATGTAGCTCTTAGAGGGCGCTACGTACGCTACTATCATTCGTTTCATTTAAAATAATTCGCTTCCGTCGTGCCTCTGTGTCGAAGGCGTTTCCGGTCCGTGAACCACATGCTGCGCGTCGGTACGAAAATCTTGTATGTACGTAATCTGCTGAAAATTGAGTCTTCTACAATTTTGTTATTTAAATCTGACGCTTATTTCCAATAAAAATGGTCCAAACGTTGACAAAACAGCGCCATTCTCCTAATTTTTCACACTTTTTGCTTATTATTAGCAATAAATACTTTTTTACAAGCAATATTGAATATATGAGCATTGTATAGAATAAATTATCTGCAAACTTATTACTTCCTTTCGCTTATTTTTATCGAGAAATGCAAGATACAAGATACTCGTACAAATCGACAAAAATATAAAATCCAAGATGGCGGACACTTCCCTTAGTTAAGGAATGGGCAAGACTATGATTTAACCACGTCCGAAGTTTTAACCCTATGGTTTGTTTGTTTGTTATATGTATATATTTTATCTAAAGTCTAATAATGGGTCTACGTTGGGTCTAATAATGGGTCTAAGTCTAATAATTTATTTCCTTTGACACGTTACAATGTATGGAAAACATCAGCGAAGATACATACCTAGTTATACATCGAGGAGACCGGCGGAATGGTGTTCCCCTAAGGTTTTTTTTGTAATTATTTAAAAAAAATCCAAATATGGAGTCCATGAAGGAGGGCATCTTCTACATTAATCTTGATTCAAAAGTAAGGAAAAAAATTTAATACTCGTTTTACAACAAAAAAGAAAATGGACCCCAACTATTTTGGGTAATTGTGTCATACGTACGTACGTCATACAGTAGCTTTTAAGTTCTTTGCTATTCATATTTGTTTTGTGAAAATAAATCTTGGGTTTGTAGCAATTCTTTGCATAGAGAAATAAGCAAATATATGAATGATGAGGAAGACACACTCTGAAGTTGTACAAGTTCTTTCACCTTCATTGAGGATCTTTAGAGTGATGTACGATTTGTTTTATTGATAATGTATTCTTGAATTTAAAATATTAATACTTCATCACTTTCAGTGACATTTTGTGACATTAGTTTCGACGGAACTGAAATTCATAGAAAACACAAACTTATTCTTATTCTTTGTTCTCTTTGAACATATTATATATAAAAGCATTAGGCATACAGTTATCCAGAAGATGTTGAACTTTAAAATGCATAAAGTCTTGTAGAATCTAGTAAAACAACTACTTTTCCTAGCTAGAAAATATTGAATTACATATACAATAGAATTCTGA
Source organism: Tetropium fuscum (assembly GCA_964058915.1). Taxonomy (NCBI): domain Eukaryota; kingdom Metazoa; phylum Arthropoda; class Insecta; order Coleoptera; family Cerambycidae; genus Tetropium; species Tetropium fuscum. The sequence continues at coordinate 1,356,671 of CAXKVY010000133.1, forward strand.
AGCATTTAAAGACGGAGTGATACAGAAATTGCTGGCTTAGGCTAAACTAAAATTATCTGATGTATTAATTGTTATTTCGCAAATTCGAAAAAAAAATTCCATTTTTCCCGAACTCCCCGCACACATTCAAAACATATGTCATTCACATTCGCATCTTTGTCCTTGTATTCATCATCATGGTATTCGTGTCCTGAACTTATTTCCCTATAAATTTTCTTTTAAATTTTAAATTTTTTTCGAATTTCCCTATTAATTTATTTATAAATAAAAAAATCTTCTGTCTTCAATACTGATGGGGTAGTGTCAACGGGCTTCCATTACCCCCACAGGAACCAGCCACCATAACCCCAAAACACCTGTTTTTATTAACATTAATAAAAAATAATATTACACAAAATGCTAGGTACTTACGATTGTGTTTTTTTCTATAGTCTATCAATCACAAAAGAAACACTACAATCGCTTTTACGAAAACTTAAAACCATAACGTGAATTTCGCACGTGACAAGTGGAACATTCCTTATTGCGACACCACAGCAAAGTTTCTTGTCGGACGCCTGAATTTTAGTTCCTAGTTAACTAGTTAAGCGACCATGCGGTGTGGTTCCCATTACCCCGGAGGCCACCATTCCCCCGGTTACCCCTACTACTAAAATACAATATACTTAATTTGAATGCAAGGCACTTATAAAGTGATAAAAATTAATAGCAACCATGCATATTCCTTACTAACTTATACAATTCATGCCTTAGATTTACCCACTACCTAACATATTGCAGAACCAAGGTCATTCATATCCATATAGCAAACAAATCTTACACGGCGCCCCGATCCCACTTGCTATCGCCCTATAAACCTATTACCCTCGATAGACAAGTTACTAGACACCCTCATCCATTCCCGAGTAATGGAATTCCCTGAGACAAATAATGCCATGAGTGACTTCGAATACGGATTCCAGCCACAACATTCCACTGACCGACGGCTGTTCCGCATCTGTGAAGTCATCACCACCAACCTAAATCGAGATTGCTACACAGGGGTTGTCTCCCTAGACCTCCTAGACCTCGAGAAAGCATTCGACAAAGTCTGGCATCTTGGACTGTTATACAAACTACATGTCGCGAATTTTCCGATACGTTTAATAAAAACTATACAATCATACATTTCCGGTCTACAATTCGTAGTCAATAAGGATAGCTACAACCCCGCCCGATGAATTCTGGTGTCCCACAAGGATCCTCCCTCGGCCCATCCCTATTTTACCTATACACCTACGACATTCCTCAACCTACAGACCACAGGACTAGTGTTGCTCTATACGCCGACGATGTAGCAATAATAACACGACAAGAAGTTTACCACTTATAAGCCGACGAATGCAACAGCAGACAGACAAACTGGTAACATTTTACAGAAACTGGGGGCTGAAAATTAACGAGACGAAGACACAAGTCACTGTGTTTTCCCGGAGGAGAGCCCGTCAAAAGAGCCACTACACTAAAATAAAATTACAATTAAAAACCACGTGGAAAAGTACCTAGGTATTTACCTAGATCGCAGACTCAACTTCTGCAAAAAAGCGGACGTACCATTAAACAAGGCAAAGGCAAGAACGGGAAAACTATTTCATATTTTCAAAAACGATTGTATATCTCTAGGCAAAGCTACTATACAAATCCTACGTTAGACCTACCCTGACATATGCAGCAGCTACATGGTATCATTTTATCTCTAACTTCAAAAAGAGTAAACTTCAAACGCACAAAATAAAAACATTAGAATCATTTAAGCCAGACAGAGGACGTCACAAATACCATTTAAAACCAAAATAATGCATCAGTTAAAGGGAACACCTACGCTAGATTTCTTCATAAAACAGGCTAATACCAAATTTCATCAAAAAACTGACCAATCACCAAAATATCACTATCAGAAAAGCAATCATCCCAAGACTCAGAAACACGCTAAAATATCCGTCATATAACTACATATACACCCCGTAGCCTAACCACTATGCAACAAAATAAAGGCAAAATAAAACAAAAAATCCAAAACAAAAATAATATAACAGAAAAATTAAAGACGTCAAAAGAAGTAGAGAAAGAGGCATTAGAAAACAGTCACATTCGCGAGAGATACAAACATAAAATAGGTAAGCCAAGGAGATCGCGTTTGCGTTAGAATATCAACAACCAAATAGCAAACAGCAAAAATAGTAATACACGAACTGGGATACGTTTTTTCCTGAAAAAATGTTAGGTTCCTGGGGGTTATCAAAAAACGGAACTACAGGACGTATCCAATTAATTACTCAATCACCCAAAAACGGCTGAACGGGGTGCGATGAAATTTGGCACCCAGATAGTTTACTACCTGGATGAACATATAGGATACCTAAGTGTTATTTCTCCGGAAAAAATGTCAGGTTCCTGTAGGATTATCAAAAAACGAACAACAACCGCTGTCGGATGTACGACTGAGCGTCTAAAAATATATATTCCTCACACGGCCCGGCTTCAAACTACTATTACAGTAACCAACCATAGCAATAGCGTACGAAACCACACACATAAGCCGTAACACCCCCAATACCAAATACACCCGCTACCCTAATCCTATCTCTACCCCAAACACCAAAATGTATACAGTAACCGATAATAGATATAGATTTCTTTAAAAAAAACAAAAAAAAAACTGTACCCACTACTAACATTAAATAAATAACAGGAAAATAAACCAAAAATAGATAGCCGTAAGAGCAAAACATACAGGCCAACACTACAAACTTATTTACCAAATATATTTTTTTCTCTCTGGAACCAATTATAAAGTCAACGCGAGGGAAGTGCGCGATTTGACTTGAATTGAAAGAAATGCTATTTGACATTCTTACTATTAACATTTATAAATAATGGTACAGAAGCTTAAAATATATTTGCGGGGGGGGGGGGGGGGCAAAAACTTGAAGGGGGGGGGGCAATGTTTTCTAAAAAGAATTAATCAAGTGTAAGTTGACTTTTTTTTGTCATGTTATAAGTTAACATGTTGCAGAGATAACATTTGGTATTGTTTCACCTACAGCATGGAAAAATCCACTTTTTCAATGATGTTTTTTGTCACGTTAATTGTATTATAACGTAGTAAAACCGAGAGCAAAGTACTCTCAATTTTAAAAATAAAAATGACGCTAAAGTGGACATTATAAAACCAGGTTACATAAAAGGAAAATGCCTGCTGACCAAAAAGAGAAATAAGTGTGGGCCAAATATTTTAAAACTAACTGAGTGCTGTTTAACCTCATACCGTCGGTATTATAATGAATCCTAGAAATAATTAATTTACCAAAAAAGGTATGAGTGGCTTAAAGTCTAGAATTGATATTATTCATTCAAATAAGCATGAGGTATAAAATATGCATGCATCAATAAGGTATAGAAATACAAAAATCAACAGTCCCACCAGAATTGTATCACATGCTACATTTTTAGATATTATTTATTAGAGCAGAATTAATGAGTGCCTTATTAGTTAAATAACACGATTAATTAATACATACTTATATATACTCGTACATCCGTCTAGTTTTCAAAAACAAGTGCTGTTATTATTATTTATAACAGCATACATACATTGTTTCGATACATGCATAACAGCTTTCAAATATTAGTGCCTATATTACAATAATATAGAAAACAACTTCAATAATAACTGTAGATAGGTACCTATAATAATCAAGGAAACTTAACAACACCGTTATTTTAATTTAATTATGTTTTTATTGAAGATGTTAAACATTAAAATGCATAAAATCTTGTAGAATATCTTAAAACAACTACTTTTCCTAGCTATATGCTAGAAAATATTGAATTACATATACAATAATACAATAGAATTCTGAAGCATTTATCACAATCTCTTTAAATGCTCATTTAAATCTAAACCATTTAAAGTAAATTCGTGGTCTAAGAACCAGTTTCTCAAAAGTTTCAATAAATGTGGCACATCGGCAGATAAAAATTGGATTGCATGTCACAAGATGATCACAGATAAGTCTTTTCAATGAGTTGTTGTTTATCAGTAATGTTTAACTCTTTCCATAACCCCTGATTTTCTCCACCCCAATCAGAAACATATGCACTGTAATAAATCTGATGTAGTCTGACTACAATGTCTTCTAGTATTTCTTTAGTAATTTTCTTATCGAATTGTAGGTAATTTGGTTGTTTCGGCTTATCAAAAAAACCTCTCACCTTAACTTGCATATACTGGTGTTGGACCGACAATATCATCAGCCTTTTGTTCATACTCATATGTTCCAGTAACTTTTACTTCATCGCATGACAAAGTCGAGAAACCTTAAGTAATAATACCTACCTACATTTTGTATACGAGTATTTAGGCTTCGTGAGTCAACGCGAACCTATTTACAAAGCTTGTGATTGTCCCTATATTTATTGTGATTGATCAGAAAATATTGTGCAGTTGCGTTATGTTTACGAAAATTGCGATGCAGTCGACTAGCCGCTGCAAGGAGCTTGTAGCAAGTTCCAGTATTTTGAGATAGACGTGAGAATAATGTGGCACTATTACCTATTACCTTTGTCTACGGGTAGTAAGATTTGACAGGCAGTGAACTGATGTCATCTCCACCAAAAAAAACGTTCTTATGCTAAGAGGGCCACCAATACTGTAACACTTCATATTAGTGAAATTCAGAATGTTACTTATGACATGTACAAAAGAAGTAAGTACCTACATATTGTACTGTATTTAACTTTTACAATAGGTACATCAATCTGACCTCGAATTTGACTTCGATTTCTTTGGAAAATGTAATAAATGTACATCCTGAGTGGCTAAATAAAATTAAGTAACGCAGTGAGCTACAAAATAATGTTTTTATTAAAAGGTTTTGACCACCGATTTGACACAATAAATGGTATTCATTTTATTTTTTTTACTGGCATAGGTACCCTAATAATTAACTAGCGAATTTATTTCACTCAGTTACACAATCTCTTAAGAAAATCGGTCATACACCTAAATAAGCAATGTCTTAATTAATTTTTACCGTAAACTCAAAATACAAATGAAATTTCGTTAACACTTACGTCTGACAGATTAGGCAACAATTGCTGGTCAGTTGATGACGTCCAATGGTTTTTGTTTTGAATACCTATAGATATATAGATACTTATTTACGATATTTCAACATTTTTTCCTTTGTAAACTGTTAAAAGAATTGAATATTTTGTATATCTAGCCATCACAAAAAAAGATATACAAAAAACGACATATCATTCACAGGTTTAAAGGCAACCAGATAATACAAGGAACTATGTGAAAAATGTAACAAAGCTATTTTAATGTAACCAATTTTAAGGATTTAGACGACATCCAATGCAGACTGTTTTCGTAAACACCATAATTTAGACAACGGACATATTTAGATCTTCCACGAGTATTAAAAAGAACATTTGGAAATACCTATACAGACTAACAGTTATTGCATGATGCATTTATTAATATTCTATGTTGAACACGTTTTCGAATATACCTAGATTTTTACAAAAATATTGCCAGAAATTTTTTGAATGCATCAGTTTTTTGAAAATTATGAGTCTGGAAGCGACGAGGGATAAATTTCTTAAAAATTGATGCACCAATAAAATTTCCCAGTTATTAATTCAATGATAGCAATATATAATAATAAGAAAATCTGACACATGTTTTTAATATACAAACGATTTCAATTTAATCTCGTCAGATGTTTTGGCTGTCAAAAAACTTCTGCTGCAATCATTTCCTTCTGCCTGAAGGAGGAGAGATAATTTCCGGAAATAATCTTTGTTGCTATGGTAACTAAACAAATGCGAAGCTTCTGATGGGCTGATATAATGTAAGTGTGAAATATAAAATTCTATATATAAAATTTGCATTATACATACTGTTTATAAAAATATTACAAATCTATATACCTATTATCTTATTTAAAATTATATCACGCTTATCACTTGTAACCTCCCTAGTACTTTGGATTATTATTACCGGAAATTTTATCAAAACATTCGTGAGCGGTGAACGAGAAAACAATTCCAGTTATTAATTCACGCACGTGGGGAATTTAGTAAGAAAATTTCACACCAAAATAATTTTATAAGTTAAGTCCTATTTGACAATAAGTTTATTTAGATACATGAAAAAGGAAAGGTTAAGTCGCTGTGAATGTTTATTGATACTTACGTCAAAAATTATACCACGTTAAATTTTCTCACTCTGTACTCGGTGCCGAGTGAAGTGTTACGTAAAAATGTTACGTTTTGGGGAAAAGAAAATCAAGACAATATTAGAAGATGTTTACTTATTATGTTTAATTATTATGCTTGAACATAAAGTAAACAAAGCACATAAAATTATGCACATTAAGTAAACAAAGAATCATATTTTGATTTTTGAAGCAAAATTTCAAGTCCATTCCATTATTTTTGCATAAATATTTCTTGTCAGTAGTATCGTCCAGGGTACCCTGAAGGATGAATATTTACGGAAATATTTTGGGTGTCCATGCTAACCAAACAAAAAACAAGTCTCTAATTGAAAAGTCGCGGCGTGAAAAGTTCATAGTGTAACATTTCTAGAGTTGACTTGTATTTTAAATATAAATTTGACCGGAGACCACACATTTAAAAACTATTCTATAAATGTATTAGCATTGTTAGGTAATAATTGTATTATGTAATGTGGACTTCTCTGTTAACTTATTAAGTACGTATACATGTTTTGATCTTTTTAAGTCAATTTTCTTTGTCTTTGATTTTGTTCAATTGTTTCTGTCAATTGTTTTTGGTACCCCTACCGTTGTCCCACAGAAACCTTCTGAAACAAGTAAAAAATTGGCTAATAAGCAAACTTTAAAACCACCGTACATACATATATATGTACAATGTTAAACCGCTCTAAATTCTGTAGTCTGGCGGATAGGTACTAAAGGAAGTTTATTTAGTAAAAACACATCTCAACCGTGGAGTAAGCTATCCGGAACGTACCTGCGGGCAAAATTTGTACCGCAACCGTTGAATGAAAGACTCGTATCCTTCAATCAACGCCGCAACGTAGTACCTACTAGTGTAATTTGGTTCTTAATTGTTCTTTATTATCCTGGTTATAAATTACATATTAATGATTTTACTTTTTATCACACAACACATAGAGCACGTTAACCGTGCCGTTACGAGACATTCCTCTAGCTGGAAACAATGCAAAGAAAAATAAGAGGAGCAGGTAGCATTTCGGTAAGTTAATCGTGCGGTGCAACAAATCATTGTCTAATAATAGGGCGCTTTATTGGGTTTATGCATCACATTCTCATGAAAATCGATTACCAAATTATAATATACCTACTACTCCTCTTATATTCCTTTACATTGTTTTATATATATATATATATATATATATATATATATATATATATATATATATATATATATATATATATATATATATATATATATATATATATATATATATATATATATATATATATATATATATATATATATATATATATATATATATATATATATATATATATATATATATATATATATATATATATATATATATATATATATATATATATATATATATATATATATATATATATATATATATATATATATATATATATATATATATATATATATATATATATATATATATATATATATATATATATATATATATATATATATATATATATATATATATATATATATATATATATATATATATATATATATATATATATATATATATATATATATATATATATATATATATATATATATATATATATATATATATATATATATATATATATATATATATATATATATATATATATATATATATATATATATATATATATATATATATATATATATATATATATATATCTTATGGATTGATCTCCTTAATATGTTTATGGGTAGAGTAGAAATGTACTTACTTTACTTGCTTATATAATCTGCAGACCTAAAAAATCTGGGCGCCAGTCAACAATGCCAGTGAACATTTCTGAATTTACTAATTTTCAAAATATTTACTATCACTTTTATATAATTTCATATATATTCAAAATTAAATTATTTATTATCAATAAATTTACTTATTAGAGCATGAAATTTCTGGAAAGGTAGAGTTCAAAATAGATTAGTATCCTGCTTCTCTGTGATCTTAAAATTTATTTAGGTATGTTGTAAAATTTTGACACAAAGATTGTTCACTCTGAACTTGCTTTAATTGTAATATGGAAGAAAAGAAGTAGGTTCGCAATTAATTAACACATATTTATTTTAAGTAGAAGATATTTGTTTAAATGATGGATAAATATTAACTTATTAAAAGAAACTATGTTAACGTACGACACCTCTTCCGATCATATCTTACATTACTATAAGAAACGAGGGATATTCAAACAAATCTAGAGACTGGAAGCAAGTGGAAAAAAACCGTTTTTATTATTGACTTGGTTACAATTTCTGTTTAAATTGGGAACAAAATTGAATTGGTTTCAATATAGGACCGTATCTTTGAACCTGTTGTCCTTCCATTTGTTACTACTGCAGGCCCTGATTTGCGTTACATGCAGGATAATGCAAGGCCAAATACTGCGGCAACAGTAAGAGATTGGTTTGATAATGAGGACGGCCCTTCTACCGTGGCCAGCACAGTCACCAGAACTTAATCCCATCCAGCACGTACGGGATATCCTCCAGAGACGGATCGCTCCTCATCTGCATATTGTTCATACTCGCCAGGGTCTTGAAGATCATCTTACACAAGAATGGACCCTATTACCTCAAAACGAAATTGATAATTTAATTATATACTTATCTAAAGCTTATTTTATATAAACGAAATTATACCGATTGTGGTACTATTTTATTGTATCACAAATAATGCCGAAAATCTCTCGAAATTATTGTTTTCCACTGGTCTCACAGATACTATTACCGTCAAAAGATATTTAACTAATCTGCTGGTTACCTTTGAATGACAGGTATACAAATACAGAAATATGCATGCCAACCCTCACATAAATAAGAGCATTATATTCCGCAAGGCACTGTGAAATTTCGACAGTGACAATTCAATGGGAAATCTAACCGTTTTATTGGCTTTGTGCATCAGCAATCATATTGTAATGCTCATACCCTTATATCCTCAGCCTATGATGTTGGTTGTTCACTATTATAAGGAAAGCCGATTGGAACTGCCAGAGAAGGCAACGTGATCGATACTATTTAACCTACTGGGCTGATCTCGATTGTTGTATAATTTAAAAATAGTAATTCAAAGGTGCCGCATTATTATTTTTATTTCTTTTATTTATTCGTTATTTTAAAGTGTGTTTCTAAGTGCGTTAAGTGCTTATGAGATTTCTCAGATTTACCTCATTCCTGCACTGAATGGTGGAAGCAATTTTGCAATTTACGAAGAAGCCATAAATACATTACAGTCAATCAAAGACATAACGAATGCAGAAAGAAAGGTTCCGATCAAATTGATGACAGGACATGAAGACCCTTTTCAGCCAGAGATGAAATAATGAAAATCGGAACATTTTACGTCATAATCATATAAAGATATAGATGCTTCGTTCATTAATAATTGCATTCATTGAAAAGTGCATTTAGGGGACAAAATTAAATTTTCATTGGAAATTTGCTTTGTGAATTTATTTCCGTCATTTTATATTTATTTATCCGTCAAGGTTTACGGTGACGACAAAATCATATGCCTAGGGTACCAACATGCCTTAACGCGGCACTGGATAAACCATTCGTAAAACGATTGTAAATTATAACGGTATTAAATTAATTGAGAATTATTGTTAGAACACAGTTTATAGAAACTCATGAACACGGTTTATGGAACGCCTCCATAAAAAGTTTGTAGATAAGAATAACTAACTTATTTTGCTATGCTTCTTTTAATCTTATCGAGATTTATTGAGTAAACAAGGCGATCCGTTTCAAGAAAGCGGCTTCTTATAACCACAACGGGCTCTTGGCCAATATTTTAGTTTAATTATGTGGTATCTCCATAATAAATAAAGTAAGGATATAAATTAATTATCAAATAAACTAGATATTTGGGATCCTGTCTTTTATTTTGATACTTGGTTGTATAAAGTAATCTGATTTTACTATTCGCTATGTGTAGGATCCGTTAAGTGACATCTGATGTCAGTAATCGACGAAATCGTTTAATTAACTAAATTACCAATTATCTTTATCATGTGTTTTAATTGCAATTATTTTGTGTGCATCAAATTACAAAAATCAGTAACTATACCATATTTAAGTGTATAATTTATCGTTTTGACATTCAAAATTGAGGTTCAAATTTCGTACGACAATAGTCGGAAACTCCGGACGGTACTCGGGTTCAGATTTTCGCTGCTACTTTCGCACCAAATTCAAATTTATCAAAGCAATTGAAATGCTACCTAGTTTATCGGTGGTTACACATTTTTCGTATTATGAATTCATTATTATTTCGGAATAAAAATGTTGGATTGGGCAGGAATCGAATGCAAGATCCTCGGTACACGGGGTCGGCGGTTTACAGTTTCTTTTCTTTGTTGTAATGAACTTTACACTTTCACTCCTTCAAAAGGCATGCTGGGTGAAATCGGATAAAATAAAGTTATCATCTGGTCTATTATTTCACTATATTATGAACTATACAGCTTATTGGCCTTTAATGTTAAGATTACAGTGCCACTCGTGTCCCTTTTAGAAGCCTTGTATGTAGCTTACATAATAGATAGGTTATGTCACCGTACAGCATCGAGGGCTTATTAGCGAATAGTTCCTGTAGTGAACGATTTTAGTTTAGCTGATGTTTTGTACTGATGATATAGATTGGAATGGAGTTTTGTGTGATATACATATTTAATAATATGCAGTGTTTGTTTTAGTCGACATAATCGTGGTCTAAGTTTATGTGTTTGTTTCAGATGCGTGTTCTTCGCGTACCACACCAAAACCAAGGCCTCCAGCTCCTACTCCACGGCCCAACATCACATTCCACACATACGAGTGTCCACCAGCTTATGCGGCTTGGTACTGCCTTAACGGAGCAACGTGCTTCACAGTCAAAATTGGCGATTCCCTCCTGTATAACTGCTTGTGAGTACATATATATATAATCTCCCTATGGCGCTAATTTAGTCGTAAAGACGCGCGTCACATTTTCCAAAATACGTTGAAATTAATAGATAATAAATCAATAATTAAATTAAAAATTTCTTCGGCTGTCCTAACCGTAAAAATAAGAGATAGACCAAAAATTCAAAAAGCATGCTATAAAGAGTAAGAAATGCTTCAGTTTAATAGCAATTGAGTCACGCGCTTAGGATGGACGAAACTTTTTTTTCCGAATAAGTGGATCACATTCCAAATTCACGCTATTGGCAGAAAATGTCCTTATTCATCCTTGCACGGTTTAACTACCGAACTAAACAAGTTCTAAAACATCTCGATTTTGCAAGGTAGTATTAAAAGAACAAAAATAATTTTCGAAAAAAAAAACATTGTTACACTGAAACTCTTAGGAGTACCTACCATATAACAGCAAATACTACGAACACTGCAAGCTATTTTACTTGAAAATACAGATTCTAAAATTAAATGTGCCAAATATTCTCAGCCTACAATGTTAGGGAAAAATATTGTCCAAATATTGGCACAATATTTAAATTTAACTATGATATATCACCAGTATTGTTATAAAATATTGGGCCAACATTGAAACTTACGAATGGCCCAATGTTGGCAAACTGATATTGGAACAATATTCTTTTTACTCCAGGCGTTTGATACTTTTGCTGCGAAAACAATTCATTGTATTTATATGGACGTCCAATAACACCTGGTAGTTACGCCACGATGTTCACCTGGAGGAATTCGTGAAAACCGCGTCGGAAAGTCGCGGATTCGCGATTAACTTAAGGTTCTATGGTCCAAACGGGAACGACCAACAACACCTATAATCTATAATAAAAGTTGTACATCTGTAAATTATCTACCTTAACGGTCCTATACGTTTTTTTCGTACGCCTAACCGTTTTGGAGAGACGACACGGGCTAAGTGAAAAATTAATTTATAACCGCCAGCCTTCATTCTCTACCAGAATGACTTATACATTTATGTCACAAAAAATGCATTCATTTCTGCACCACCTTAGAGGTAGAATGGACGGCGCGTTTTTACTCTATTAGGAGTACTTACCTACATATAAATATACTAGCTAGACAAATACTAGCTGGTATATTTATACTAGCTAGTACTATAAATATATATATAGTAGATACTATATATACTTATAGTAGATACTATAAATATACTACTAGGCAAATACTACGAACACTGCAAGTTATTTTACTTGAAAATGCAGATTCTAAAATTAATTAAGCTAAACATTCTTAGTCTAGAATGTTAGTTAACCCAAGATGTTATTAGAAATGTTAATGATCGTTAAATATTTGTCATTAAGATTTGTTTTCTTCTAGATGTGCAGAAGGTTACATGGGACCTAGATGTGAATATAAAGATTTGGACGGATCATATTTACGTAAGTACCTATAAAAGCATACCTACATATTTGATAAATTAAATTAAAAGTTTTTTGTCACCCATGAAAATTATGTTTATTTATATAATTTGGCCTTTTGATACATTCATGACCGATTGCGTCAACCATTTTAAGGGACCCTTAGCTAAGCAACCCGTAAAATCAACATTCTGCTTGCACCAACATTAAGGAATGCTTAAAATATCCTTAAGCTTTCCTTTACTAAGTCATCATTAGCGACCACTTAAACTATCCTTACTGATGCTTTTAGCTTACATTTTATCGTTTTGTATGTTATTTCATTTTGGCAATAAGGGATCAACTTTTTAATTTGCTCAGGATTACCTATAACAGCTAATATATAGTGGTAATGACAATATGACAGATATATATAGTAGTAATACAGGATGAGGCAATAGTGCGTCGGACTTCGATATCTCGAGTTCTATGAGAGCTAGAAATTTTTTAAAAAAATGCAAGTAAACTTAATAAAAAGTCTATATCTGGAAATTATTTTCGAACATACAGGGCGAGCCAAGAAAAAATTACAGGGCCAAGTGCCTTTTTTTAAATGGAATACTATGTATATCAGTATATTTTTTGAAGCTCCTTTCTAGTCTCCTTTCACTCTTTTATTATTATTGACTATATCCCAACCACTTGGATATAATGAATTTTTTTGTTGAGATAATGGAATCTGCAGATGGATATTAAAAAAATCACTAGTCACAATTATGGGTTTTAAGAAAAACTTATGTGAATACCAGTTACGAGACATCTATTTAATGTTTTTGAATTATTTTTCAATTAAGAACTTTTTAAATGGAATTTTCTCAATTTTTTCAAATTTAACTCCCGGTATATTTTTGAACGATGTGATGTAGAAATGTAAAACGAACATTTTTTGTAAGTACTTCCCTATGGCTAAATGCAACCATTTTCGTTTTATAAATAAATAAGTGTTTATTTTTCAATCAAGAACTTTTTTAATAGAATTGTCTCAATTTTTTCAAATGGTAGAATGTAGAAATGAAAAACGAACATTTTTTTATACTTCCCTGTTAATTGTTTTATTGAGCAATAATTACAAAATTCAAAAATTAACTTAAAAAGAGGTTTCTTCAAATAACTCGTTAGAAAAAATTATAATAAATGTTCCACATGTTTCCCATTTTGTTTGACACACATCCCTATGCACTTTTGAAATGCGGTTCCCACTGTTCCTGGCACTGTTCACACTGCCGGTGTGATAGATCTAAAGGCAATTATTATTCTTTCCTTCATATTTTGTAGTGTTGTTGGTGTGTCTATAAAAAATTTCCTTCACGTACCCCCAGAAAGAGAAATCCATTAAGTAAGATCTGGAGATCTAGCATGCCATTTAATGAGTCAATTCCTTCCATGCGGGTAGGTATGATTTAAGTGATCTCTAGCTGCATTTAAATAATGTGGTGGAGCACCATCTTGCTGAAACCACATCCTATTTGGATTTACTTCAGGGAGATTTACTAATTACTGTGGCAGGTAGTTTTCGAAAAATCATGTAAATAGCTGCAATTAATGTACCATCAAAGAAATGTGGTCCTATTACATATTCTCCAATAATTCCCCCTCAAAGGTTTACGGACCATCTGTGTTGGTTATCAACTTGCATCAACTTAAAAAGTGAGGATTTTCCGAAGTATAATAATGGAAATTGTGCCTATTAACAAATCCATTTTTATGAAAAGTTGCCTCATCAGTAAATAAAACATTATTGAAGACGTTGACATCATCTTGCATTTTACCTCTAGCCCAATTACAAAATTGTAGGCGCTTTTGAAAATCGTCATCAGATGGTCCAATTGAATATGATATGCAAGTTATTTTTTTTAAATCCGACTCACAGACCGCCTACTTATTCCTACTAATGAACTCAGTTCTCTTCGACTAACATGGTTATTCTCAACCGTTGCCAGCACCACAGAAAACCCATTTTCTTCGTTCACTTTTTTTTTGTATTCGATATTTCCGGTTTCCAGAAATCTATCGAGAAGGTTTTGGAAGCTGCTAACATCAGGAATCCTTCCAGTATAACGTTGGTGATAAATTCTAGTGGCAAGTAAACAATTTCTATCTGACTCGCCCAAAACAAAAATCATGTCTACAAGTTCCGCTTTATTAAAATCCCAACTAGGTATTTTAAATTCAATACAAATTACACCACATTTTTTACCAAACTGACTTTATACTCCTCGAATTTGACACTTATTTATTTATAAAACGAAAATGGTTGCAATTAGCCATAGAGAAGCACAAAATGTTCGTTTTTCATTTCTACATCACATCGTTGAAAAATATACAGGGTGCTCCATTTACTTTACCGATTGACTTTAATCCCGTCAAAGTGTAGCCGCATCCTTTGACGATGAGGCATTTTTTCATTCTCATATATGTCTGTTACAAACAATAATATAGAAAGGCAACATTTTATTGCATCCCTCATGTCAAAATGTCCAACTCCCTACTAATTTAGAAAATCTTCTAAACCTTTCAAAAATGACAAAATTAATGGGATAATATATAATTATATAAAAGTTGCGCGAATTTTAATTTAAGCAAACTGTCTATACCAAATTGAACTTTCTTTTGTTTTTCTTTTTGTTTTTTTAATATTAGATATTAGTAATAGTATGTAGAATATATTAGTTGCAACTCCCAGTGTTTATCCTCATGTTATG
Organism: Tetropium fuscum; assembly: GCA_964058915.1. Lineage (NCBI taxonomy): Eukaryota > Metazoa > Arthropoda > Insecta > Coleoptera > Cerambycidae > Tetropium > Tetropium fuscum. The sequence continues at coordinate 1,372,038 of CAXKVY010000133.1, forward strand.
TTAACCTCTTAGATCCGGGGTCTTTCCGGTGATTGTGCGAAGTCTTGATAGACCCCTAATAGAAAAAAACAAAAAAAATATATAATAAAAACTGCAAATAAAAAAATTAACTAAATAATAAAAAAAATAAAAAAAGTTAATTTACTATTTATCCAATTTAGTATATCAGTAGTTAGTTAACAAAGAAAAATAAATAAATCCAAATAAAAATAAATCAGTTACACAGTTACACTATTCCATTGTATGATTCTCCCTTTTTTAATCCATGGTATAATTACCCTGTTGAGATTGACTGCTTTATTTGCAATTAAACAACCAAATTGTTAAATCTTTCTGTGGCTAATCGAACTAGTTTTTGGAAACCAAACTACTTTCCAAAAAAAAATTACTTGTGGAATTCAGAATGAAATTCACTGACTGCATGGGAACCTATCTATCTAATGTATGATTTTATATGACGTTGCGGAATATATTTGGAAATATTTTTGTTGTAATTTTAATTTAAGCAAACTGTCTATACCAAATTGAATTTTCTTTTGTTTTTTTTTGTTTTTTTAATATTAGATATTAGTAATAGTATGTAGATTATATTAGTTGCAACTCCCAGTGTTTATCCTCATGTTATGTTAACCTCTTAGATCCGGGGTCTTTCCGGTGATTGTGCGAAGTCTTGATAGACCCCTAAAAGAAAAAAAACAAAAAAAATATATAATAAAAACTGTAAATAAAAAAATTAACTAAATAATAAAAAAAATAAAAAAAGTTAATTTACTATTTATCCAATTTAGTATATCAGTAGTTAGTTAGCAAAGAAAAATAAATAAATCCAAATAAAAATAAATCTGTTACACTATTCCATTGTATGATTCTCCCTTTTTTAATCCATGGTATAATTACCCTGTTGAGATGGACTGCTTTATTTGCAATTAAACAACCAAATTGTTAAATCTTTCTGTGGCTAATCGTTCTAGTTTTTGGAAGCCAAACCACTTTCCAAACAAAAAATCACATGTGGAATTCAGAATGAAATTCACTGACTGCATGGGAACCTATATATCTATCTATCTAATGTATGATTTTATGACGTTGCGTAATATATTAATTGGAAATATTTTTGTTGCAGCGTCACAACGAAAGTTTATGTTAGAAACTGCGAGTATAGCGGGTGGAGCCACTATAGCTGTTTTTTCAGTAGTGATATTATGTGTAGTCGTCTATCTACACTACAAACGTC